>JAECWT010000215.1:4245000-5660000 GCA_018150885.1 Drosophila tristis | reverse complement strand
CCGACATTATAAATGGCTGTAATTTTCAGTTTTATGCTGCGACATTTTCATTGTATACCTGCCATGGGAATGATCGCTTGGGCTGGGCAAAGGCATCGTCATTTATCGGCTCGGATCGGATCGGATCTGTGTTCGGTTTTGAGCCCCAAGTACTCATGTGAGCTGCCATTCAATCGAACCATCCATTGCAGGGGCATTTTGTGGTTCGGCCAGCCGAATCAGGGCCCATTCTGCTCTCGGCTTGTTTTGCTTGGTCTGCAAGTATGTTTCATGTTTTTTTTTTTGGTTTCTTTGGTTTCTTTTCTTTTCTTTTCTCTTTTTTTTTAGAGTTCTAAACTAGTTTAATTATGCTTAAAATGGTTTACATTTTTGTTTTTTGTTTGCTTTGGGCTTAGTTGTCTTTTATTTGTTTTTTTTGTTTGTTTGTTTGTTTGTTTTCCCTTTTTTATACATTTGTAAAACATCTAGAGTTTGTTTTTTTATGACTTGTAGTTGTGGTATCTTTAAGATAAATATTTATGTATATTTATATTTATATTTATAGTATATATATTTCATTATTTATATGTATAGTTTAGTTGTTTGGTTTTGGTTGGAAAGTTGTTTTGCTTTTTGTTTTTGTTTTGGTTTTTGTTTTGCATTTGTTGATTTTCGTTTAAATTCAAGTTTTAGTCTTTATGTTTTGTTTTTTTTTTCTTTTCATTCAAACAAGGGAAGTTGGGGGCAATCAGTTTTGGGGCCATGAACAATGTACATACATACAAACATACGAGTAAATATATAATTATAAAATGCTGCGACCCGGCGAGCTTTCACGTCTCATGTCTCATGTCTCATGTTTTACGTCTGATGTCAGGTAAGGCGGCAGCGGCAGCAGCAGCGGCGGCCGTGCATCGAAAGCTCACCCACACAGCTGCAGCGCAGCAGTGGTCGTGTAGTGGTAGTGGTAGTAGTAGTAGTAGTAGGTAGTAGGTAGTAGGTAGTAGGTAGTAGAATCAGTAGTACAATAGTATAAGGCAACAAATCAATTTGATGTGTTAGCTGCATACACACATACTCTATGCATGTGCATGTGCATTCATGTGTCACTTTGGGGCACGGAGTACGTGTAGTTCGCTAGACTTTAACTTGCTTTAGGTGCATACATCCATACACCATATCCAAGACACGAGTACGAGTACGAGTACGAGTACAGCTAGCATCTGGGCTGATCTTAATACAGTTAAACACACACATATATATAGCACACACATCAATACGCTCATTAATCCAACAACTGGCCAGCCAGGCAGCAGCCAGCAACCAGCCAGCCATCAAAAGTCTAACTACGCGATCGGTACCCGCGAGTTCCACCCACTGTCCCGTATCCAAAACCTGTGCTATCCAGGCTATACAATACCCAAGTACTGTGTGTAGATATACATATTTTCTAATGACTTATGCAGTACAACAAATACACTTAGGACACCCAGAGAGTCAATATTCAACATTCAACATCCAACATTCAACATCAATATCAGTTTTAACATCAAAAATTCAACACACACACACATACACATGGTTTTTGTTTTTTTTTGTAAAGGGGAGAAATTACACAGAGGCTGCAATTACAATGCACAATTAAGTATGTAGTTAATTTGTTCAACTCGATAAGGTTGCGATATGCTAGACACTTAAATGTTAAACATCAATTAAACATCCATTGACTTGGGGGGTTTTTCTTTTTTCTTTTTTTTGTTTAGTGTTTTTTTTTTTTATCTAGAGGCTTTAACTTCGGCTAAATTGTAATTTGGACTTTTAGCTGCGTCTCATTAGCTTAATAATGAAAAAAAAAAAAAATACATACATACATACATACATTTGTTAGAGTTAAATGTGTACCAAGGGCCAGCTCGGCTAATCCTAACATTTACGTTTTATCTTTCATATGCCATGTCTCATCTACGTGTATATTCCATAATTTGATTATTCAAAACTCGTTGCTGTCGTCTGGCTTTATAATTGAATCAAAGTATTCGGCATTGCCCTGCAAAGTAGGCAATACATTTTATTATTTAACCCTGCCCTGTCCTGTCCTGTCCTGTCCAGTCCAGCCCTGTGTGTGCTGGTGTCTGCTAGTGTGTGTGTGTGTGTGTGTGTCTGGTGCAGAGCTATATTTAACATAATTACATACAGAAATTTACATAGACAATAATTAACTTTGGTTTTCATGACAGGTCCTGTACCCAGGTCCAATGCCCCCCATTCGCTGGATATGTGGATAGAGTTTTGTTTTGTTTTGTTTCATTCGTTCCGAGCAGACTCTCTCGAAACTCGATTCGCAAATTGATATTCATGTGGGGCTCGAGGCAGTGCCAGTGCCAGTTCCAGCCCCCCTTCCCATCACCCGCCGCCCGCCGCCCGCCGCCCGCAGCAGCAGCAGCAGCAGCTGAAAATTGCAACCGAATTTCTGTGAATAATCAAAATCGTGAAAATGTCAATTACAATCCACACACATTGCTACTGCCAGTATCTACTATATATCCATGCACTGCCCCAGCCACCCACTAATTGAGGGCTGTCATCGGCACATCATCAACAACATCAATGTCAACAGTGACTGCTGCAACAGAATGCGAATCCGAATCCCAATCCGAATCAGAATCAGATTCAGAATCCAAATCCAAATCCAAATCAGCATGAGAATCGGCAGCTGTAAAAATCCAATTGTATCGCCATGAAAGTTGCTCCTGCGGCCATTCTGCCCCAACAACTTGTTAACTTTCCATGCAGAGCTGAAGAGCTGCATACTGCAGCAGTGGGAATAGGATTCAGCGTCGGGGAACTAGCACTGGCACACACAAACAAAAAAAAACAAAACCAAATAAAGGGAAGGATGAAAAAGCAGCAGCAGCAGCAGCAGCAGCAGAGTCGAAACGCGCGCGCCACAGGCAAATGGAATTAGGCAGACGTGGGTCCTGGGACCAAGGACCACATGGCTGGCCGCCACATTGCAACTCCGAGCGGGAAGGCCAAGCGCCCACTGCACCATTCGGCATTCGCAATTGTAGAAAATTTGTTTTGCGTAATTAATCGTGAATTTCGCATGAAAACGAGATTGGAACTGGGTCTGGCTGTGGCCTCCAGACCCACGCCAATCAGTGCGCCTCGGGTGCCACTTGAAGGCCACAGCCACACGCTCGACTATCCACAGTCACAGTCACAGTTACAGTTGCAGCCACTGCCCACAAGCTGCAAGTGCCACGACCCAGGGCCAGGCCAGTCCAACCATCTGGACTCACGACTGATTCGGGCCTCCGGCAAAGTGCACAGGAAATAGCTGGCTCAGTGCCGTTAATGGAGCGACACGCCAAAGACTCGATTCCGATTCCGATTCCGCGTTGACGCATTCTGTGCGAAAAAGCTGCAGGGAAATCAATCAATGCACACTGCGACCTTGGGGCTATCTGGAAGCTGGTTTGCCAAAGAGTTCGCAAAAGGCACCCATGATACATGGCACACTGATCAGGGCCTACATATGTGTCTATTCCTAAGATGTTGGCCATCACAATTACATGCAAGCTTTGGGCGTGAAATATGAATTATTGATGGCACTTGGACGGGCCTAGAAACTGCCAAACTGAGCCAATTGATAGCTCAATAATTATTATGGGTAAACACCCGTTGTGGGCCGATCTGAGCTTGTTCTCTGGGTGCATCTCCGGCTAACCAGAGGGTAGAGTAAGTCTCCCGATGACTGGAATGATGCCAATGATGTGGATCAGATATAGTTTGCAGTATATATTTCTGTGTGTGTGTGTGTGTGTGTGTGTGGGTGTGTGGGTGTGTGCGTAGGTGTACATAAATAAAAAAATACTTAAAAGGTAAACAAAAAAAGAGGAGGAGCAAAATGAATCAATCGACTAAAATTAATAGGCAAAACTCCGCAGCAGTCGACTGCCAACATTTTGCTGCTGCCAGGGGAACAATTCAGTTGCAGTTAGTCCTTCATCAGCTGCTGTCACGGTGGCGTGGGCGGGGGCGGGGGACAGGGGGCGTGGCATGGTTCACTTAGACATTTTCGGGCTCTGGCAACTTGCGCTCGCAGCAGTGGCAAACGAGGGCATTGAGCCGCTGCCCGATGGCCGACCATACCGTCATGGATATGGCGGAGACCTCGCAGTTGCTGGCGGCATCCGGCTGCAGCTGATGATCCGCATCCGCGTTGGCATCCTCGTCGTCGTCGTCGTCGTCGTCGCCAACGATGTCCTCCGGCGGGAGCAGGGCAAGGAGGGGCCCCGGGCGGGACAGCGAGATGTCGGTGGCCGTCTTCTCGGTGCTGGAGTCATAGGTGCTCCCCTGTTGTCAAATCTTTGGCGCAACCTCCGAGGAGGAGGCCAGGCCGGCCAGCCCCAACTCCAGCTCTACGCTGAGGCTGGGCGGAATGACCACGACCCCGTCCACGGATGCGATGCGTATGCCGGGCACCTCGCTGGCAGCACCGCCGCCGCCGCCGCCTGCACTGTGCAGCGTGTTGTTGCTGTCGTCGTGGCGCGACGACTGGCGGCTGCTGTCGTTGGACGAGTGGCGTGTCATGCCCGGGCCGCGGCTGCAGGGCACGTCCAAGCTGTAGGCCCGATGACGGTGCATCGTACCGCCGCCGCTGGCTCCAGCTCTGCCCGAGCTCGACTGCTGGCTATTCGAAATGGTGCAGCAAATGGACTGCGGCTTACCGCCACTCATTCCAGGACCAGTGCCAGTGCCAGTCCCAGTTCCAGTCCCAGTTCCAGGCCCGGTGCCAGCTCCTGCACCTCCTCCTCCGGCCGCGTCCAGGGCGCTGTTGCTGTCTCCGGCACTGGGCCCGGCTCCGGCTCCATTGTTGTTGGCCCTGCCATGGCAGGGACTGCTGCGGGTGCTGCCAAAGCGCTTGTTGCCCTTGTCAAAGCTGAAGCTGAAGTAGTCCGAGAACTGGCGCAGCCGCGACTTCCACGAACCGGAGCCACCGGAGCCATTGCCGCCGGCCCCGCCGCCGCCGCCGATTGCGATAGCACCGGAAACTGCGGCGACTCCGGCCTGGCTGCTGGCACTGGCACCGGCACTGGCCGGTGCACCGTTGCTGGCCAGCCCGATCTGCTCCAGCTGCTGGCCACTGGGTGGAGAGACGTTGCCGTTCGAGGAGGAGGCGCTCGCTGCCACATCCGACAGCAGGGGAACACTCGCCGCAGGCACTGCTGGTGGCAGCATCTCCGCGGCACTGATCTCCCCATCCGCATCCCCATCCGAGTTCGCCTCGGTGCGGGCCAGCAGCTCATTCAGTTGGATGTTGCTACCAGCTCTGGCTGCTCCTGCTCCTGCTCCCGATCCAGCTGCAGCACTCGTGTTGGCATTGGTGTCCTCTTGGCCGCGCTGAGCAGCGCCTGCTCCGGCTGCAGCCGACTCGTTGCCGGCGCTGCGTTGGTGGTGGCGTCCGTAGAACACGTTGCTGTCGGAGATCACCTGGGGCAGGCCGTCGGACAGGCGTCGGCTGTGGCCGCTGCTGTACTGGTCGAGGCTGACGGCCCGATTGTTGCCAAAGTGGCAGCGGTTGCTGTGGTAGCCGTGGATGTTGCCGTACGAGTTGCGGATGCGCTGGCCCCCGCCGCTGCTGCACAGCTCCCCGATCATCGAGGGGCGCTTCTCGCGCGACGATTTGCGCGAGTTCGAGTGCGAGGACTTGCTGCGGTTGCTGCTGCCCTCCGTGTCCACCTTGAACTTGGATGTCTTCTCGGCAACCTGCACGACGAACGGAAAGAGCGAGAGTGAGGGAGCGAGTGAGAGAGCGAAGGAATGGCAGTGCCATGGGGGAATACAATCGATGACTTACATCCACTTCGGTGGCCGTCTCCGAGTCGCCGCTCTCGCTGCCCTCGGGCAGATCGTGCAGCTCGGCTGCCATGCCCCCGGGCTCGTCCACGGAGGTGCGCGAGGCGGACTTCTGCGAGGGGATGCTGCGGCGTGATTTGACGCTTATGCCAGAGCCGGAGCGCGGCATTTGGGGGGAGACGCTGCCGGTGGCAGTCCCACCCCCGCCGCCAGCGCCAGCGCCCTGTGCGTTGCCTTGGCCCTTGTCCATGATCATCTTGTCGCCCGCGGCACCCGGGGTGCTCACCATGGCCGCGTTGGAGTCCATGGTGCCGCTGTTGCTGTCCGAAGTGTTGCTGTCGGCCACGGACTTGCGCGTCTTTGTCTGGGCATCGTTCAGGCGCCTGTGGAACGGGACACAGAGTTACAGGGACTCGCCTATAGGAAATGGCGGGGTGTGGGTTGTGGGCTGTGGGTAATCACCTGTAATACTCCAGGGCAATGCGCACTGGTATGATGATGAGCTCCGTGAGCTCTGGCACCAGCTCGCCGAGGGCCTCGAAGAGCGGCAGCAGCACCAGTCCAATGAAGCGCACCTGGGAGCCCGGCTTGCTCACCTTATCCGGATCCATGAACGGCGTCACCGGCAGTCCCTCCGACTTTTCGGCGGCGCTCTGTGCAAAGAACTCCTGCAGCAGTCGGTCCAGCCACGGCTCGGCCACGTCCATGGGCCGTGCCTCATTCGAAATGTCCGCCACCTTGATGAGGATCATGCACAGCTAAGCCGCCAAAGATTGCAACGCATTAGCATGGGGCTCAGTGAATGGGGCTGCCAGGGGGCTGCCCTTGCAGTGCTCGCTTACCAGATTGATGTGGGCCCGATTGCTGTAGTCAAAGATGGGCGTTATCTCCATGAACTGGGTGAGGATCTCGTTGTGGCGGGCCATGTCGGTGGCCAGGATGCAGCGAATGATGCCCTCACGTATGGTGCTGCAGAAGGGAAGCAAGGGGCAAGTTATTAGCGAACCCTCCATGGACTATTCAACATAAAACAGAGCCGAAAATGTGCTTTGGTGAGCCTGCAATTTCATTTCGCTAATCTGTTTGTGAGTTTTGCTTTCTGTACTTTCTTTCTGTCCCTTTACTTTCGAAACCCTGCGAAATCCGGCCAAATCCTTTTTATTCTGTTGCATTAGCGTGGACTTTGCTGCGATTTCAACTTCTTGAAGTTTTGACACGGGAAAAACACCAAAGACTGGCTGCCTGCCTGGCTGCCTGCCTGCCTGCATTTTCAAGCGTTTTCTTCGTGCATTTTTCCCCACGAAAATTGCGTTTCCGCCAGGTCCCGAGCAGTCCCCGCCAACTGAAGTACAGATTGAGTTTTCCCATTGACACAGCTCTCGTGTGGCCAATAAAAGTGTTTACCGTTGGAAAAGGCAATGAAGTGTTTTTCCAAAAGAAAAGGCCAATCGAAATGGCACAAGAGAGAGAGAGAGAGAGAGTGCGAGAGTGCGAGAGAGCAGGAATGGAGGTGACGGACAAATGCAGCGCGTAAAATATCAAATTGCATTTCGTTTTATTTGCAGTTGAGGCAAAGCCCAGCAGCAGCAGCAGCAGCAGCAGGAGGAGCAGCAGCAGCAGGAGGAGCACCAGGAGGAACACGAAGAACGTCGGGGTATGCCCTGCCCTGATTCGGTGGCAGAAGATGCAGCTACCCATCGTTCCCTTGGCCGCATATTTATGGTATGAAGTGATGTGCAGTGGATCTGCTTTCTGCTGCTCAAAAATAATTTTACTTGTAGTATTTGCTCCTTTCGTGGGTTTTCCCAGGGTAAAGAGAGACCCAACCACAATTTTCCAAGTTTGAAAAATAGAATTTTACGTGTCACGCTGCATTGACGTGGCAGACTTTGGCTCGGCCGCCCTGCCTCCCTGCCTGCTGCCTTTCGCAGAAACTTCAACAGCAACTTCTACTCCTTCTCCTATTCCTATTCCTATTCCTACTCCCTCTCCTACTCCATCTCCGTCTCCGCTTCTATTGCAGGGTAAGCGTCTTGCACCTGCCGCATTTAAAGTGCAAATAGAGCGTCTGTCACTTTGGAAAATATTTATTTTATGTATTTTTATTTTATTTTATTTTATTTTACTTGATTTTCTTTTATTATTTTCGCTTTCTTTCAATGCTGGCTCTGACAGGGGGCTGCGCCTGAAACAGCTTTGATATGAGTGTTTTTTTTTTTTGGTGTGGTGGGGCGTGTGGGGGGGTGCCTCAATCGGCTTAGTGCAACATTTTGTTGATAGAATTCCGCTAAAAATTGAGTTGAAAATTGCGTTCGCATCAATAACTAAACAATGTCTGGCATTGTGATGGGGCGCCCCCGGCGAAATACGATTGGAAAATAAGCTACAAAAAGAAGTGGAAAGCAGAGAGTTGCCTCAGAACGAAAAAGATAGAACGAACAGTCGATGGGTAAGTGGGGAAAGTGTAAAGAACGCATTGAATAAACAATGCAAGCGATCGCCAGAGCAAAGGATTTTTAATTGGATGCCAATAAGCGCAAGCGAAGGCGAAAGCGAAAGCGAAAGAGTTGCCTGCCCCATAAACAACTGAAATCGATTTCTAAATCCGAAACGAATTGCAAATGGAATGCGGCGTCTCGGTGCTCGAATAGCATTTACCACGGTGGGTCACCGCCACACACGGATTGCAGCCACAGCCACAGGCCTGCACACACGCACTCCCACAGGCACACCCACAGGCATAGGCACACCCACACCCTCAACATCTTCATCTGGATCTGGCATGTCCCTGGCATGCACTGGCACACGACTGACACGACTGTGGCGCTTAGCAATGGCATTCAATTAATTAATACCTGGTGCAGTCACGATGATTTGGGGGGGGTGGGTGAGGGATTAGGCGGTTCAAATAGCGATTTAAGGGACAACAAAGTAAATGAAGCAGCCAGCAGCCATCCGTTGATTGGCAATGCCCGGGATTATGATGGGGCACTGCTTGAATAGAGGATTCCCATTCACGCAATCCATCTTGGTGGCATATTTCGCGTCTCAGAATTCGTAGAGTTTGCTCCAGCGTTGGGCTCTTGTTTGCTTTCCTTATAACTGAAGGCGCTGCCTTTCAATATTTCCTTTAGAGATTCTAATGCAGTGATTATCCATCTCTGGTTTGTAGGGTTCTGCTGCTGCTCTTGCTGCTCTTGCTACAACCTCCCTCCTCACCGCGATGATGATGATGATGAATGAATGCGCGGGCGGAGGCGTGGAAAATGAGAAATGAGCAAAAGTTGAGCGTTGCCCAAAAAACGGCAACTATTATGCGCTAATTATGACTAAATAATTGCATGAAAAGCGTCGGGCGTCGAGCACCAGCCAAAGCCCAACTCGAAACTTACGAGTATCCCCCCATCGCCCCATCCGCCCATCGCCACTCTTCACTCTCCCCACTCCACCCATCTGCTATTTGCTCGCTTTGATGATTTATTCCTGGTTTGAGCACAGCAGCAGCTGGTTTTAAGTTTACTCTTTACTCACAACACAATGCCACCCAATCCACGCCACCCCCCTCCCATAAAGCTGGAGCTTTGCCCCGCACATCCCGCTTTGGCGGTTTGTCTGCGGAATTTTGATTGAATTTTTCCGTGTTGTTGTGGTTTTCATGTAAGCAGAACTTAACTTTCCTGATTGGGCACTCAACGATAAGTAATGCAAGTAGCGATGGCACACGCATATCACTTTGGCCCAGGAGGGAGCGTAGCAAACGGGAATGATGCTGGCAAGGTGTGTGGCAGGGGCTGTCATCTACCACTGGCAGCAATTGCAGAAAGGAAGCTGCTCGCCCAGTGGCGTACTTGAAAATCAATCCCTAACTGACAAAACATAAAACTAATTACAAATACATATATACCACGTAATATACACATGTACATATGTAAATACTTGAGTAAAAAAAAACTGCACCTTTTATAAGCCATACTCAAAGGAGCTATGGATGTGCAAGGATACAGTTGCAACGTTCCTTAGTTTAAATTAAATATTGTGTTATATTATGCAAAATAAATGCACCTGCCAGGAGACAGACGTGTGTGTATTTTCGCTGGAGTTTAAAATATAATTCTGATAATTCTGATAAATTGAAACTATCATTTATAGGCTTTGGTCTTGTTATTTGCGATCCATTGGAAGAGGCCGATCTATAAGTTTTATATGCGTAAATACAATACGTGCCATAAATATTGGAAAATAGTTGGCTAAATGCTCTCATTTCTGGATGACACCGAGCCACACCTACTGCTTGCTTCTGTCCCGCCGTCTCTCTGTCTGCTCTCTCACGCTGTCGCTCTCGCACTCGCTCTCTCACTACGCGCTCATCTGCCCACCGTTTTCGTGTTCCCCTCCACACAAAGCTACGCGAATGTAGACTTGACTCACCCCCTCCGCCTAAAAATCTAATCGCACTGAGCTTTGCTCTCAGTCAGAGGTGTGAGTGACTGTGTGTGTGTGACTGCGTGTGTGTGACTGTGTGCGAGTCGCTGTTGAAGGGCGACGAAAAGCGTCAGAGATGTGCCGTTAATTTGGAACTTGGACGCGTGAAAGAGGGAGATGGCTGGAGCGAGAGAGTGGTTGAGCTGATTAATTGATTACACGTGGGTCTGCCCTGCCTGCTCGCCTGCTCGCCTGCCTTCCTTGCTCAAAACGGTAATCATTAGAGACGCGCCGACAGTGCCTGAGTGCGAGTGAGAGGGCGAGTGTTTCTGGTGTCAGCGCGAAATTCCTTAACCCATCAATGGCCCCATTTAATGCAGGAAATTTGTGGTTAAAAATCGTCATAAAGATGTCTCGGGGTTGAGTCGGAAATGCTTGAAATTGTTATTTGAAAAATCTTTTCGTTGAATGCCTTTCTTTTAGGGTATTTACGACTGCGGTGTGGTGGCATTTGCGCGGGGGGATTTCCCCACCACAACCAACTAGATTAGAAGGAACTGCTCGGGCAGCCCTCGCCGTTATGGCATTGGCCCAGAAGGCGAATGTCAGGGCACCGTTATCAGGCACGGCGGCTTATCGACGCCGCAACGCGACGCATTTGCCCCGGAGCAGCAGGGGAGCCAGCAGCCAGCAGCCCGAGCCAGCAAGCAGTACACAAAAGCCTCTGACGCTAAGCGCAAGTGAAGATGAAGCTGAAGCTGAAGCTGCCGCGGATTACCTGGACGTGGCTGGGAGTGCTGCTGCTGCTGCTGGGCCACTGGCACGCCGGCGAGTGCGATGCGGAAGCGGAAACTGCGTTGGACTGGGAACTGGGCAACTGCCAACGGCATATGGAGCTCGAGATGGACACCACGGAGGCGGCCTGCGAGAACTTTCACCAGTACGCGTGCGGCAATTGGCATGCGAACAGCTCCCAGAGGGCCTTCGGCGCCCACGACATGCGCACCAAGTGGGCGGCGCTGTACAAGCAGCGACTGGTGCGCCACTTCGAGGGACTGCCGCCGACAGCGCAGCCGGATCAGCTGGCCACGTTCTACGGCAGCTGCATGTCCGACCAGCAGAGCCTGCGCGTCTACACAGAGGCCTTGGAGCGCAGGACCTACTGGCCGCTGCTCAGCAACGCCTCGGCCGGCAGCGAGGCCGCCTCCTTTGACTGGGTGGCAGCGAACGCGGGACTGCGACGCTTCGGAGCGCAGGGCTTGTGGCGGCTGCTGGTGCAACCGAACTGGCAGGCGGCGGACCAGAGCATCTTCTACCTGCTGCCGCCCGACTTCGAGCTGCTCGGCACCAACTCGATGAGCGAGTTCCTGTACCAGCGCTACCTCAAGAGTCTGCTGCTGGAGCTGGGGGTGCGGGTGCGGCGCGCGGCCGCCCTGGCCGAGCGTCTGGTGGAGTTCGAGCGGGATCTGCGGCTGCTGCTGCCCGCGGAGCAGACCCTGGTGCTGCGCGAACCGCAGCCACTCAGCCAGCTGGTGCAGCAGCTGCCCCAGCTGCAGCTGCGGCGCTACTTCGATCTGCTGCTCCAGGGCCTGCCATCGGGCGACACGGACAAGCTGCTGGTGGTCGCCGACCAGGAGTACCTGGGCCGCTTGCAGCGGCTGCTGCAGCGGACGGACAGCGCGGACCAGCTGGTGCTCTCCACCTGGCTGCTGCTGCAGCTGCCCGCCCACTTTGAGCTGCACCTGCACGACGACGACAAGCTGGTCGTGCGGCAACGTCACTGCCTCGAGCAGCTCAGTCAGCTGCTGCCTCGCCAGCTCGCACAGCTGCACATCCGCCTCACGCTGGGCGACGACCCCGCGGTCTACGAGGCGACGGTGCTGCGTGTCCAGCGACTGTTCCACCGCCTCCAGCAACAGTTCGAGCGCCAGCTGAACGAGACGGACGTGTTCGAGGCGGACCGCAGCACCCAGACGCTGGCCATACAGAAGCTGCGCGACATGCGGCTGCTGCTGTCGCAAACAGTGGCGGAGGCACAGCCCCAAAGCGGCGCCCAGCCGCTGAGCAGCAACTACGACGAGAACCTGCTGCAGTTGTCGCAGAGTCGGGCCCTGGCCGAGTTCCGCAAGGTGATCGACTGCCAGGAGCAGGCCTGCGATGGTTCTCCGCCCGTGGAGGGCATCGGCGTCGGCCTGGATCCGCTGTCCGTGAACGCCTACTATCGCCTGAGGCAGAACGCCGTCGAGCTGCCATTGGGGCTGCTCACCACGCCGCCGGTGATTCAGTGGTGCGCCAATGCGACGGACATGGTGGCTCGACAGGCCGGCGCCTTGGGCTCCATTCTGGGCCACGAGATGATGCACGCCCTCGACTATGACGGCATCAACTACGATGCCAGCGGACAGCTGGTCAACGGCCAGTGGCCACCACGGGCCATCATACGGTTCGGCCTGCGCGCCGGCTGCTACCTGGGCGCCCGCTACAGCAACGCCACCCTCACCATCAACGAGAACATCGCCGACACCGAGGGGCTGCGACTGGCCTTCGAGGGTTACCGCCTCCAGCGCGCGAATCGAGGTGTCACCGATCCCAGGGGCCTGAAGACCTTCTTTGTGGCCTTTGCCCAGAACTGGTGTGGCAGTGCAGCGTCCCCATGGGACGGTGGTGGTGCCGGGCAGCATGCGACACACGCGGAGCGGGTCAACAATGTGCTGGGAAACTTTCCCGAGTTTCTCGAGACATTTCAGTGCAAGGCAGGCAGTCGGATGAGTTCGCCGGACAAGTGTCGCATTTGGTGAGGCTCAGGCCCGTTTCGATGGGCATTTTAAATCGATTCATCTCCATTTCTTGTGCCATTAATGCAACCCAATAATCCCAGTCCCCAGACCCGGTCCCTTTGCAATGCCTTCTTTGGTTTTGAATCAATAAATTTTAGTCGTTGAGGCGCTCTCTCTCTCTCTCTAAGTGTGATGGAAACCTTCCTTGTCCAGAGCAGAGTAACCCAAAATCTTTTCCTTTTAATTATCTATTAAAAAAAATAATATAAATAAACAAATGAAACCCTCCAGCCCCGCACCGCTCCCCAGAGAGAAAGATGGATTCTGACTACTAATGGGGCTAATGCTTTGCCATTCAAGGTGCTTATTAGTGCAAGAAAATCAAATGCCAAGAGAAAGGTAATTAAATATTTTAGTTATTTGCTGGCAAATGGCGGTGACAGTGACAACGACGGCGACGGCGACAGACATATGCAAGAAACTTGCAGTCGCAAAAGTGTAAGCCTCCCAAGTACTTAAATATATTCATGCACATTTATGCCGCATGCCTCAGGCCTCAGGCCGCACGTCGCATGTCGCATGTCGCCTAATACTCTGCAATGACAACTGACTGCAAATTGTTGACAAAGGCAAAGGCAACAGCGGCAGCATCTGGCATTTGATCATACATATATACGCACGTACGTGCTACATATATTCGTTGTATGTATGTGTGCCTGGGATATGTTCTGCGACAAGTTTTGCCATCAGAAACTCCCAAAAGTATGCAATAGTTTATGCACGCAAACTTGCCAGCAAAACGCCTTCAAGCAGCAGGAGAATGGGAAGAGAGAGAGAGAGAGAGTGGAAGGGAGTGAGAGAGAGTGAGGGTGAGAGGGTAAGAGGGAGTGAGGGTGAGAGTGAGAGGGTGTAAAGCAGCCATAGCAGCCAAAGAATGGCTTGGAGTAGCGCGAAGCAAAGTCTGCTTCCAAGGGCAGCTATTCCTTTGCCTTTGCTGAGCTGATTGCGCTGTGGCCTGATAATGCTCCTCAGCCCCGTGCTGATGTTGATGATGATGATGTGGCAGCGGGCTGCCACTGCCACAGCCACAGCCACAGCCACAACCGCTTTGCAGCGCTTACTTTGCTTCAACCCGTCAAACCCGACGCAGGCAAAAGAAAATGTAGAAGAAGAAAGCATTTCCCCGGCTAATCCACTTAATTAGCGTTCGTGGAATATTTTCCAATATAAAATGCACGCAATGAATGCAACAACAACACAACAAATAAGAAAAGAAAAAATGCAAATAAATGAAATTGCGAAAAAAACCGCAAAACAAAAAAAAAGATGAAAAAAAAGCAAACCAAACAACGAGAATGAAGGATGCAGCGTGTGCTGGCTACCCTGGCAGCTGGAAAGTTGATTAGGCTGTGTGAATGGATCACCTGCTGATTGAGAATATTTTGAATGCCAAGCAGAATGCCCCATGGACGGTGGGGGAGGCAAACAAGGAGCTTAAAGGAGTGCTTAAAGGGGACGCAAGGTCAGGCAGGAGAGCAGTGCAGCGGTTTTCTCGGCCGCAGAAAATGCTGCGCTAAGCCAGCGCATAGATTTATTTTATTAGCGGATAATCTGCGCGAAAGCGCAAACTTTGTTAGCATAACTCCTTCCCCATCTCCCCATACCCCCTTTAGCTTTGGCTCACTCTGCGCTAACCGCAAAATGTTCAGTGGTTAATCGATAAACTGGGATTCGCATAGACATTTGCGTTGTGTTTGATTAAATTAGGTAATCGCCGCAGACGAGTAGGAGGGACTTTACTTGCACGCAATCGTTCTTGCAGCTTTAGGTATTTATTAAAATTATTTTATATAACTTTCGTTCACATTTAAGTGGGGAAAAGGTGTCCCTGGGGCGAACCAGTCCCACGCAAACTTGGCCAGCAACCAGCTGCTACTGCGCTGAGTAGTGTGATTCATATTTGCCAGCAAAACACAGCTTTTATTCGCTAATAACGAAACAACTATCTACATTAGTGTAGTATAAAAGTAGAATTGTTTTTTTGGTCTTTTTGAGGTGTGCAAAGCCTCCTTCCTTTTTGGTTCTTTATGTCCGTGCAGGCTCTTCAAATAAAGACACTTTTTTTTATCGTTATTTTTGGTGATTTGCTTTCATATTTTTGCTTAATTTTAAGTGGATTTTTCAGCGGTTGTCAACAACAGGGAATATATTTTTTTTTGGTCACTTAACCAAATTTTGTATACAATTTTTCTATATGAGGAAATTAATTGAATTGCTTTGCTGGCAGCCACCTGAGACCTCTAACCTCTAGCTCTCCATTGGTACACATTTGTTTGTGCAAAAACAAAGCTTTGTCCACAGCCGACACCCTACCCCCTACATTCACAAGAAGTTGCCTTCAGCTGCTGGTTGCACTCGATTTAGTGTCCATTATGCACTCAGGTGAACCGGAAATCTTTACCATATACGTGCAATAATTCCATTATGCGACGCGCAGTCGAATTTTCTTTAATTTTGTTGTTTGTTGCCAGCGCCAATTAAATGTTTCCGGTTGTGTTCGACTTAATGCAGCTTAACTCTTTTATGAATTATCCCACGAGGCAACAACCCCCAGCTCCAACCCCAGCCCCAGCTCCAGCCCCAACCCCAGCCCCAGCCGCACCATTCCATTCCATCTGATTTCGTTGGCGCTGATATTTTCATACCTCGCTATTGTTCTGACTGTGTTCGATTGGCCCATTCGGCGCTCAACTCGATTGCATTCAATGGCCCTCGACGAATGGCCCGATCCGATGCGATGCCCACGCCCCCTCCCCCCCTACATGCCGCATTAAAGGGCCGAAATGAAGTTATAGGCAAGCTGAACGCCCGGATTATGCCCTGTCCGGGCCAATTACAACTTAATCTTCATTTGCAGCCCCACTGCAGCGTGCCAACAGAACCACCAGCCACCCCACCCACAGCCGCATCCTACAGCTACTTATTTTATTGTATTTTCATTTATTTTATTTTGTTTTTTGCAAGTAGCAAATCGATACATTTCACAGTCGTGCCTTGGCATGGATTGCAGACAGTGGCAGTGGAAGTGGCAGAGGGAGCGGAAGTGGAAGTGGCAATGGGAGTGGTTGCTGTTGGTTGGGTCAAGTGGGCTGGCCTGGGGGCATGGGATGGAATGGGATGGGATGGGATGCATAGGTGTTGCACGAGGCAGCTGTGCAGGTAACTGTTAATTACCACGGCAATGGGGCAAGCGTTTAATGCAATGCCATTTGGTACGTGCCGTGCATAAAGTGGCCGCAGCCAAGTTGGCAATTAATTGCCGCCAACTCCCCCACCCAGCACGAATAAAGGAAAACGGACAGGGGACAGGGGACAACGGACAGGGGACAGGGGCCAGCGGACAAAGGACACGGGACAACGGACACCGGACACGGGACACACCTACACCCACAGGCTGTGAAGGTTGCAGCTCGAACGAGCCAAGAAAATATAAATTTAAGGGGGCTTTACTCACTTGAAGCTGTCGCGGCTAAAGTTCTTGAATATGTTGCACTCGGGATGCTCCAGCAAGCGGAATGCTATCGAACAGTGATGATTCTCCAGCGGCGAGATGTCATTATATCTGAGTGGCAGACATTGATTAGTAATTAGTTGAGCGCTTGGGATTGGGATGGGCTGAGTTGCACTCACCTGAGTGCCAGCTCGGTGCGAGCATTGATCTGGTAGATGTTGTTGTAGCCGGGATGATCGAGGTCGTGACAGATGCAGGACACCAGCAGGATGAGACACTCGAGATCGCCAAGGCGGCTCAGCAGATTCGCTTGGCGCGTAATGGCGTACATCTGCAATTGCGAGTGCACATAGAAAATACATCATATAATCATTATATTTATCCAGCCAGCAAGCACCCAATCG
This sequence comes from Drosophila tristis, assembly GCA_018150885.1. Taxonomy (NCBI): domain Eukaryota; kingdom Metazoa; phylum Arthropoda; class Insecta; order Diptera; family Drosophilidae; genus Drosophila; species Drosophila tristis. The sequence goes on along the minus strand of JAECWT010000215.1, from coordinate 5,643,045 downwards.
TAGGTGGATGCGCCTCAATTATCTGTCCATTTATCTTTGAGCCAGCAATTAGCGCTGCCAGTTTCACATTTAAACATTGCCATCAAGCAGTTGCTACTTTAAGCTGCCCCGTGCCACACCCCACCAAGTGCCACCCATGCACCGTGCACCGTGCACCGTGCACCATGCACCGTGTACTTGCCCTTATCCGTTGCCGTGCTCGTGTTGCTGTCCCTGTCCCTGGCTCTGGCCCTGGCCCCGGGAGCATTCTCCTATATCGGATTCTATCGTCTGGTGTTGTCGCGCCTCACCTTGCCAGCGTCCCCTGCAGCCCTTTGGCCACGAAGCGAACTTAATTTGTCTGGTGCGAGACCTTTGCAATTACCAGTAGAAGGACCCATCCAGCCAGCCAGCCAGCCAGCCAGCCATCCAGCATCTGCAACGTGCAGCAGGCAAGGGGCAGGCAAGGAGCAGGCAGGCTATGCAGGCTATGCAGTGCAGTGCAGTGCAGACATGCGACGGTGTGGCATGGCTATGTGGCAAGCAGTGTGGCAAGCTGTGTGCGTGTGTGTGTGTGTGTGTGTGGAATGCCCAGTGGCAGCAAAATCGTTTGCTGCAAATGAAGATGACTTTGCTGGCGAGAGACCCTCAAGGAATTTCAACAGCGTTCAATTGAAGCTTTTTCGAAATACAAAAGCAGCGTAAAGTTTGCTTTGCGCTTTGCTGCGCCCCCAAAGATGCACTGCCTCAAAGGGTGAGGGCTGTGGGTGGGAAACAGGGGCGTGGGGCGCTGGGGGTGCTTGGTCGGAAAAGTTGTTGCACAACTTTTGCCGCTGCTGCGTTTACTTTGGCATTAAGTGCAAGTGGGGAGCGGGGGATGTGGATGGGGATGTGGGTGGCACGGTTACGGGTACGGGTACGGGAACGGAGAGGGGTGCTAGAAATTTATGCAAATGCAAATGCTGTTTGCGTTTCGAATTTCGCAAGTTTATCTAAATGCATTGTCCACAAACAGACACGCAGACAAGCGGACAAGCGGACAAGCAGCCAGCCCATGGGCACCCATCCAGCCACGCAGCAATCTCCTCCCCTCCCCACCACACCAAATTCCCCCCGGGTGAGCGCTGCATTTTCTGCTCGTTGGGAAAGTTGGCAGCGGACAAAAATACTCCAAGGAAATCAACGTCAGCGTTGGCTGAAAAGTGCAGCCAATGGAAATTAGTCAAAGTGTTTGGTCACGCCCCCACAAGTTCCACGGGGGGGTGGCGAGAGGGTGTAGTAGTGAATCCCGAGGGGGGGATCTGTTCAATAATTTAAATTTACGGTTTTCAGCGTGTTGTTGGCCTTAATGCTCAATTCTTGTGCGCCAGTTTGTGGGTTAAATGCAAAAAAACCAAACAAAAAAAACCAAACAAAAAAAAGCCGCTTAACGGCTTGACTGTCATGTCCTGCGAGAGTTCTCTTCTCTGACTTCACACACACAGTACAGAATATATACACACACACACACACACACATAGACACATAGACATGACCCACCCCTACCCCACCGCCTATGCAAATGGACGCCCATTGAATTGTAAAATATGCACCAACGCATATGGATGGCAGATATTTGGCCCCAATTCGAATGTTGGTGGCGGAATAAAAGAAAACCGATGGATGGGGCAAGGGGAAATGGAACGTGGCACGGAGAACGGAGAACGGAGAACAGAAACGGGTTAAGGCAAAACCGGGGAAAATGAAAGACAAAAAGGGAGCGAGAGAACACTGCCAGGTGGATGTCAAAATGCAAGCATTTTATAATCGATTTATGGAGCCGTATTCCATTTGCAAAAGGAATCTGCTAAATGGATGACTTTCATTTTTTTGTGCCTCAACACTCGACAAAAATGTATAATATTTCAGGCATTTTACAGGCACACACACACACACACACATATATATATGTATATAGTGACACATGCATTGGAGGATGGCTGGGCATTCATGGCATTTCTGAATGGCATTTTGCAGGCTAAATTTACAGCCAAATGCAATGGCAAAAAAATATTCGAATGGCTGATTTTTTCATGTGTAGAAAAACGAACGTTGTTGCTTTTTTTGTTTTTTGTTTTAAAATGTTTTTTTTCTACATTTTGTTCTTGATATATCTATGTGTCATCGTTGGCAATTGCTGGCCGATTAAGTCAATCAGAACAGTGCGGGAACTAGCCACATGCCACACTGTAAATAATAGCCATGAGTTCTAGCATTTAATTGGAGCAATTAGAGCTGGATACCTCTTGGATCAGTGGCCCCCCCGCCCGCCGTTAAAGGGTAACCCCTAACGCCTTCTGGCTGCCATTATTTTAATATGAGGATATTTACGTTATGATTACTGGCGGAGGAGCGGCGCTCTTGCCACTTACTGCTTTAGGCGAGCAAATATGGCGAGCAGCTGCCACATATTGTGTGGCTTCCATTGAAACATATATTGAAGAATGCGTGGCATATACTTTGCAGGTGCTTTTGCTTTTGCAAGAGTGTTTTCATGTATTTTTCCTTGTGCTGCAGTTCGTCTGGGTGCAACTTTTGCTGCATGGCTGTACGGGGCTTGTGTGTCCACTGCTGGACTGGGGACTGGGGCTGATTTTGGTGCGGATGGTGCAGGGCAGCCATAAAAATATTACAGTACAGCGATGACGTGGACGCTGATGACGCTAACGCTGATGACGATGGCGATGGCGATGACAACAAAATGGCCGTGGCAACAATGGGGGCGGCACCCGCTTTCTCTCACACTCACTCTAACTCTGTCTCTGCCTCTGCCTCTAACTCTGCCTCTCCCTCTGTCTTTCTCTCTCTCTCTCTCTGGCTTTCTCTCTCTCTCTGGCTCGCTCTCTCTCTGCCTGTCTTTCTGTTCGTGTGTGTGTTTGTGTTGTGTTTGTGTTGTGTTGTGTGGAATGGCCATGTTTTGTCTAGCACATAATGCGGTTTACGGGCAACATATTTCCCAGCAGCAGCAGCAGCAGCAGCAGCAGCAGCAGAAACAACAACGGGCATCATAATGCAATTGTCATTTGGATGCTGCTGCTGTTGTTGTTTTTGCTGCTCGCTGCAATGTTCTGGCTGTGGGCAACCGTGCGTATACTTAATGCTCTGACTATCTGACTCTGTCGTCGCTCTCGCTCTTTGCCACATTGTTAATTTCAACTTTCATTCTGCCATTGTTGCAGCGCACCCCACATTTGACTCTTTCCGCAGTGGGTCGTCCGTCCTTGCCTCCCAATTCACATCCCCCGTCCTCCATTTCCCATTTCCCATCCTCCATCCACCATCCCCTATCCTACCCTATGCCAGCCACTCTATCCCTGACCCGTTTGCTTTTGTTGCCAGCAAAAATAATTTATTAAAGTTTTCATTTTGTATGTGTGTGTGCTGTGTGTGTGTGTGTGTGCTGTGTGTGTGCTGTGTGTGTGTGTGCTGTGTCTTTGTTTTAGCCTCTCAGAAACTTGTTGGTGGGGCGGTGGGGGGGAAACGTGTCCGTGAACAGTGAAGCCACGACTAAGTGCACTTGCAATGGCAAACTATGAAATGAACAGGAGAAATTATTTTAAATCATTTCGGCTTTAGCCTTTGCCTTAGCTTATGTCCGAGCTCAGGCCGAATGAATATTAAAGTGCAGTGAAAACAAGGAATTAATATTTAATGCACAGCCCGAGCAACGGAACGGAACTCAACTCAACTGAACTGCAGCAAATGCCACAATAAATGCCCGATCACGTGAGAACGGACTGGCAGACACCCTCTAAGCGTGCGATGAGATTTTCGAGCATTCTCCTTGAGCATTTGCTGCGTTTGCTTGTGTCTCATTCACTCGCTGGTGATAATCAAATGATTGCTGGGGAAACATTTTGGTTGCGAGCTGCCACCAATATTGCGGCTCGTACCGTGTTTCATTTGCCAAAAATTTAGGTTAAAAAATGTTTCGTTGGCCCTTGAGCAGCCAAGTGGGTCGCTGGTCTAAGTGCTGCCAGGAGTGGGGGGCAGTGGGCTGGTGCTGCTGCTGGTACGGGGTTTTAGGGGCAGTCCGTTCCCATCCCCATGCCCATCCCCATCCCCATGCCCGTTTTTCGTGCGCTCTTTCCTTTTATTTTTGTTGTTGTATTTTTTTGTACCGTGTTGGGTGAGTGACCATTTTGCATAGAACCAAGAGCCAAGGCCAAGCCAAGCCAAGCCAACCCGACCCCTACCCGACCCGATCCTCCCCTCGCCCAGCGCCGAAAGTGTTGCTATTTAAAGTGAGGCAACATTCTTGGTCTTCTTCTTTGTATGTCTCTCTCGTATCTTGGCAGCTAAAAATAGGCCTTGCTCCAACACACACATGCATACAACATGTATGTATGCATGCATATGTAGCTATAGCTATGGCTATAGTTGTATCTGCAGCTGTATCTGTGTCTGTGTGCTGGCTTGTAAGCATTGGCCTCTGGCGCTTTCGTTTATTTTTGCATGGCACACAACGCCGTGGCAGGGAGGTGGTGTGGCGACGGCGACGCACATTGTGTGTACGAATGTGTGTGCGTGGCTTTGTAGCAGCACGTTATGATATGGAAATACGACTACAAGTACAAGTGAATATGTGGCGGGCGGCTATATGTAAATTCCCACATTATATCGATTGCAATCTACCCATCCGCTCGGGGATCCGCATTCACATTCACATTCGCATTCACATTCGCATTCACATTCATTCATTATAAGCTTCCTTCGTTGTGAATAGTTGTGTGTATGCATGTGCGTGTGTGTATCTCTGTGCTGTGCTGAGCTGTGCTGAGCTATTAATATAAGGCGACATGAATCACTTTGTGCCTGGCAACAACAGGGAGTCAGTCGCGCACTCGGCGGCCACTCGGATGTGGCAGCTATTAAAGCGAAAGTAAGCAACTCCCCTACGAGTGCGCCCCCCACCCACGCAGCCAAGCACGAGAAGTCTTTAATTTTTAAACAATACAAAAACAATACTGAAATATTTTGTTGGGATCCGGCAAGCAATCGTGAACATAGTTCTTGTTCTTATGCTCTAACAAATAAATCTTAGCTATACATATGTGCATGTGTATGTAGCACGTATGTATGTAGCACGTATGTATGTAGCACGTATGTATGTATTTGCTTAGAATTAAATTACTCACCATTTGGGCAACGCAAAAGCAGTGACGAAAATTATGGAACGGCACCTCATTGTAGTGCTTGTAGACCTCATAGAGCCACTCGCGCAGCGTCTCTGCGGGAATGCTGAACTTCTCAATGAATCCCAGCTCGATGAACATCGTCTGCATCAGGTGGATGACATCGGCATCGCCCCATTCGTACGAATCGAAGGCGGGCAGGCGCAGGGCGGCCTTCACCTCGTCCGAGAAATTGGTATCACAAATTTCCAGGAAGCGACGCTTCACCTCCTGATGCTTTGGTAGACTGCTTTTACGATGTGGCGGCCCCAATGGCCGTTTGGAGAGACCTTCACGGTGCAACAGAAAGACAGAAGAGAGAGTGAGAGAGTGAGATTATTGAAGCAGCAGCCCAAATTGGGGCACAAAATGGGGATATGTATCAATGCTTGTTCGACAGCTGCACTCGAGCGGAAATCTGTCGTGCGCTGAAGCTTCGTCTTCTTGTCAGCGTTGTTTCGGCTGTTCAGGCAATAAATAAATCGGCAAATTGAAACAGGAAATACAGCTTGAAAGACTCTCTGCCGACCGACTGGCGGCAGTGGTCATGGCGATTCGGATTAAAGCAAACACAGACGAAGAGACAGAGACAGAGAGAGAGAGCGAGGAGCACCACAACCAAATCAAAATCCATTTGCACCACTGGAATACAACGGAAATACATTGGCCGACTCTAAGCCGGTAGCACATCTCTTCCTCTGCAACTTCCTTCCATTTCTACCCTGCCACTGCCATTGCCATTCGCACAGACAGGACACGGACACGGACGTGGACATGGACACGGACTGAGCTGTCATCCTGCTGCTGCTTTTGTTTTTTTTTTTTTTTTTTTTGATGGCAGCGCCATAGGCGGGAAATTAAATTTTCAATCGGTGGCACGCTTCAGTGGATAAAAATGAACCCAGACACCAGACCTCGGGCCTCTGTACCTGGGCATCTCTGTGCGAAATGATTCAAACGGAAGCTGCCCCAGCAGCCAGCAGCCAGCACCCAGCCCAATGCCGCCCACTGGCCTGGGCGACAGCTGTATGCCAACTGAGCGTCCAGGGCTTTGCCTCAAATTAGAGCAGCCAACACCACAAACTATGGCAAACCCACTGCTGATTTAACGCTACAATAATGGGAATTCCCACAAGATTAAATTTGTGTCTTGCATTTCGCTGCTGACAACTTAAATTCTGGGCGTTGCAACTGTCTGGCATCACCGGCGAGGCGCGGCACGGCAATTTGCTGTAATTAGTGCTCCGTGGAGAAAATGGAAACGAGAAATGGAGAAACGATAAGTGTGATGTGGGCGGGGGCATGCCACATTCTCATTTCAAGACCACTTCAATTATCCACCAGCAATGCTAGGGAGATTCATCAATCATCAACGAGCGACCATTAAAAGTTCTTTGACGAAACTGCAATTAATTGCATTCCCATGGGGCCACATCCACCTGCACCCTGCACCCTGCACCTCTGCACCTCTGCACCCTGCAGCGGCACATCCCATTTGCCAAATGGAATGTAAACCACTTCAGAACTGATTGAGCAGCAGTGTCAATTTATGGATAATTTAGCATGCGGCTCCGGAAATGATTTTTGCAGGAAAGGCCACATGCAGCGCCATTACCAGCACCAGCCACCACCCACCCACCCACCTTTTTGTCTTTGTTTTGGCGGCTGTACTTTCCAATTTGTGGGCCCAGCCTGGCCATTCCCTTGCAGGGCGGTGCAGGACAACTTCCTGCCTGGGACTACTTTTGTTCGGACGGTGGCGGGAAATGCTGCAATGATTTGACTGTAATGAGAGTCTCACGGGGTTCTCGCTCCCCATTCTATTCACTGGTCTCGCCCACATCACAATTTGCCACATGGCCATGCATGGCAAGCGGTGCCACTCTTCGAAATTTGATTAAAACGCTTCCCTTTGAAGTGCTCCAAACCAGAGCCAGACCCAGACCCAGAGCCCCACACACGCAAACGCACACGCACACACAGATACAGATACAGATACAGAGTAGTTGCTGTCGAGTAGTGGGTGAAGCGCCACCCACCCACACACACATCTATCTGTCTCTCTCTCGCTCTTTCTCTGCAGCCACCCACATGGGCCGCTGTTGGCAGCTGCAAGCCAAACACTTTGCGGGCCGTGGTTATAATTAATTTACTGCCACTTACAATTTTTAATTAAGCCGCCGTCGCGTTTCAGATATGTTATACTTTATATATATATATATGTACGTACATACATATATATGTGTAGAGAATACCTATTTGAGCGCACAAAGAGCGCGAGAGAGCGAGCGAGGGCAGGGCAGGGCTGGGCAGGGGAGCTGGGAAGGTGGGTTCATTATTAAGCGACAGATTGATTTACAATGAGGCTGGGACTGGGATGAGTGGCTGGACAACACCTGCAGCTGAGAATTAGATGGGATAAGCGAATCGAATGGCAGCTGGCAAAAGGCAGAGAGCACAGGCCAAAAGAGGGACAGCGAGGGAGAGAGAGACGCAGCGAGGGATTGAGTGAGTGACAGGGAAAGTGATTGGCAAGCCAATAAGTTAATTGGAATTATGGTTTTGTGGCCAGTGCACAGCACAGCAATGCAACGACACCAACAGCAGCAGCAGCAGCAGCAGCAGCAGCAGATGCCTTCATCATTTTGAGGTTGTTTATTCATTGAATTAATGTGTGACATTCCTCTCCAAGCTGTGCAACCAAATGCAAAAATTCATTTGCACACTTTTGCACTGGTCCTGATTGATCTCATTGGCATGCCGTTGACTAACGTGCAAGTTTCGATCATTTTAAAGCAGCATTTTCAATGGCAAGCGCCGGCAACTACTGACATCCTGGCCAGCCTTGGCGGAATCCTTTCGTTTTTGCGCCCGCTTCCATCAGGATTTTATTCAGTTTTATGCTTGCACTCAATGTTGAATTGAATTACAATTTTTCGATATCCGGCGGGCTTCCGCCCCATCTTCCACAGATGACAGGCTGATCGATGAGTTCTGCCAAAGACTTATCCCACGTCCCCGCAACCAGCACAAAACTTCGTCGTTCGACGTTCGTCGTTCGTCGTTCGCCGTTCGACTCCCCACGCCCCCTTTTTTGGCCGGAAGAGCGCCTGTCTTTCAGTGCAACTCTGATGCATCGGATGGCGAATACATTTGAAAATGTCATTCGAATTTCTTTATGTAGCATTTCTTCCGTTCGTTGTGCTCAAACGAGACGACGACAACGACGACAACGACGACAGTCGCAGATGCAAAAAAGGAAAAAATTGTCTGTCAATTATATTTGCGGTTGCATTTCCTTTGCTTCCAGCAGCTGAATGGGGAAGGGGAAGGGGAAGCAAATGGCTGATTGATTGGAAAATTGCATATGAAAACCGACAAAACCGACTAAAATGAATGCTTGCGACAGTTGCGACAACTCCAGGACCACCACCAAGGACTTACCTCTGCGGGGCCACAGACCGACCACAGCTCAAGGATACCACAATATTTCAATTGATTAGCAATCAATGTAATCGTGCGGCCTGCCAGGTGCCACACAGGTGCTGGCAACTGGGCGTAGGGCTGCCAACGGGCAGGACACGGCCAGGACAACTTTGCGGCCATTTCTTGATAAATTAACTCAATATTTTGTGTGGCATGCCGAGCCGAGCAATAAAAGTTGCTGCCAAATATTGCAATTGCAATCGAGGTGCATTGCAGTGCGGTGTGGATGCTGCACCCCCTGCACCCCCTGCACACCCCATTCACATTGCGCATACGCCGTGTGGCAGCTGCACTCAACCATCCAGGCCATAGCCTTCTCCAGCTCCATCTCCATCTCCATCTGCAACGCCATTCCACTCGCTCGATGCGACTGCACTCCGATCCAGTCCACCTCTGGATGGCCATTTATCAGCTTGGACAAGTTTGCCTGTGCTGCTGGGACCGCACTGCCATCTGCCATCTGCCATGTGCCTCCACACCCCCGCCCCACCCGCCGGACATGTTGCATGCAGTTTGGTCAAGTGACGCACATTCTCATAGCCAATAATTCAATTGTTTTTACTCTGCTGCTTTGCTGCTTTGCTGCCTTGGACACACAGGCTTCAGCAGAGTTTCTCCGCTTTTTCTGCTCTTTTGTTTTTCAAGGCACAAAAGTTTTCCATGCCATTTCCCTGGGTCACCTCGTCCTGCATTTGTTTCTTCTTTCTTTTGTGAATTGCTGAGGCAAATTGAATGGAATTTTATGGCAAACATTAACCATCAACTGCCAGATTGAGGAGTGAGCAGTGTGGAGTGTGGCGATTCGTGTGCAGAGTGCGGGGCGGTGGCGGGCAGTCTACTTGCAGTGTTTTATTGCACAATCGATCCGCCAGCTGACAGCAGATGCTGAAAGGATGTTCGGACGTACTTGCAAGTGTCCGAAAATAAACAGATTTTCCCCACTTGAATGTCAAATGGCAAGGAAAATGCATTTAAGGATGCACGGACAAAGGCACGACAATTTCCATCGAAATTTATAAATATTCAATTTGATTAGGCATCACAGAGAGGCCACTGGCGTGCTCTCTCTCTCTCTCTCTGTCTGTGTCTCTCTAATGAATAAATATATAATATAAATAAATTTATAAATATTCAATTTGATTAGGCATCACAGGGAAGCGACTCGCACGCTCTCTCCCTCTCCCTCTCCCTCTCTGTCTCTGCCTCTGTCGCTCCAATGAATAAATCATGCCTGAACAAATGGTCGAATTGTAGCCCAATTCGAACGAATATTTCAAACACACTTTCCGTAATGAGCCAATAAGCCAGAATAAAAGATTATCAAACTGCCACTGAGAACTATTCATATGTGGGTCTCCTTACCGATACCTTTGTTGCCTTGTTTGTGGCCATATCATTGCCAGGCTTTGTGCCATGGATACACCTCGGGACTGTGGATCATCTCAAAGGCAACAAGTGGCGGAGTGGCAATGCCCCTGAGATTCATATCAGCGTGTGGCATGGGACACTAGTTAACTTTCTGTTGAATTCCGAATGTTTGGCCATAAATTCAACTCAGAATGGGGTAGGGTCAGGGCAGGGTCCGGGTCCGGGTCCGGGTCCGGGGCTGGGGACAATGGAATACTACGAGCTCGTACAATAAATCAATGCTTAGGCTGTGGCGCCTGTGGGCACAGCCCTCGGACTTCAGCAAAATGCCATTAATTATGCAACTGTATGGGGCATAATTTCACGCCTAACAATATGCAATAAAATACAACTGCCCCACCCCACATTGTGCCTCAAGAAAAGGAAAGGAAAACAAACCAAAACAAAACAAAACAAAACAAAAATAACAGTGGAGGGGCCAACAAAATAAATAAAAAAGGGGCAAACAGCTCTCTGATGTTGATTATGGCCGCATTATGTGTACAAGCTGTCGTATCAAATGTTCTCTTTTTTGTTTTTTTTTTGGTGCGGTTTCCTTCATGGCTGCTGCCTTTCCTTTGCTGTCCTTTCCATTCCTTTCCTTTCCATTCCATTCCTCGCCCGTGGTCCCATTGTCCTTTGGCCCCTTTCGTGCCGCTGCTTAGCCTAATGACCCCCGTTGCGTTGTCTAATTAATTAATGGATTGTAATTAATTATTTAACACCATGTTCTCTTTGCTATTCCTCTGTCGCTGTCGCTGTTGCTGTCGCTGTCGCTGCAGGAGTGGGCGTGTGTCCTCTGTACGTGTTTTCCAGGAATCATTTTTATATGGGGTCCCTCGTCCTCTCTCTCTCTCTCCCTCTCTTTTTCATCTGCTCAGATGAGGCCCGCTCTCCCCTTAGGAGGAACCCCATTCAATATGCACGTTAAACACAAAACAAATGACAAATTTTGGCCACAATGCGACACGTCGACAATACGGCCAGCAGGTAAGCACAAGATTAGGAGCAAGCAAATAAAAAGTAGGCGAGCTTTTGCGGCAGATTAATGATGAGTGCTGCACGGTCGCTCCTCTCTCTCCCTCGCCCACCCACTCTGCCGCACGGGAACTGTCTCGGAGAACAGGCAATAATTAACCAACAGGATCAGGCACAGTGGAAGAATGGAAGTGGAAGTGCAGCAACCGGTTCTTCCAGCCATTGTTCAGTTGCTGTTAAATCCATTTCATTCCATTCATTTTGTTCCATTTTGTAGCCTTATGGCTCGTATTAATCTTCTTTGATCTGCCCTCGATTTGGGCAGCTCATCTGCTCCCAAATTGAATTTTAAGCGGTTCCCAATTAACCAATAAATTGTCAGCAGTCAAGTCCCTTGCCATCTTGGCCATTTTCTAGCTCACGCTGCCCGTCTTGGGCGCTTCTATTTTGTGGTCAGCGGAACCCTTTCTCTGGCCCATACAATTTCTGCCGTGTTATGCTTGGCCCTGTACCGGCGCTGGCCGTGTTGTCCCCCGTCTGACCTGGCCCCATGTCACCCATTTAATCTGCCACAAATTTTTAATTGACCTCCGTTGACGTGTAATTAATATCTGATGTTGGTGTTGGCTCTGCCTCTGCCCCTGCCCCTGCCTGGTCACTCGCTTGTTACTGTGCTCCACAATCCGATGATCCCAATAAATGCCAACCAACGTCCCTCATCACCGTCATCGCTCTCGTGATGGCTGCCTGCCTGCCTGCCTGCCTGGCTGCCCTGGCTGTCTGGAATGGGGCTTAATTTGTTGACCCTTGGCTATTTATACATCGCATTTGAATTTGTATTTATTTGTATTTGTATTTTTAGTCCCCCGTCTCTCCTTTTTTTTGTTTTTTGTTGTTGTTTTTTGTGCGGTCCTTTGCATTAATATTCGTATTTGTGCTGGGCTTTGCGTAGCGTGATGGGGGATTTGGTTTGCGTGCCGTGGGCTTTTGCGGCAGAGGCACGTAAGCAGCGTATGTCGGCATTACGCATACGACACGTGGAGCGCTGCATGCAATCCCCGCGACATCTGCAGCGTCAGCTGCCCAGTCACCAGAAATGATTGCACTCGCTCGGTAATTAAATAGAATTCATAAAGCCCAGTCACTGCACATGATAATAATTGAACTGCACTTAGCGTAAGGGTAACAGCCATTTTAATCCTCCAATTGAATCCCCTAATTATGGTCTTAGTTGCAGCTGTTTCAGCTTTCGATGAGCGGGCGCTCACACACACACACACACACACATTATAGGCTGAGGACACACACAGGCAGGACAGGTGAACCAAATTGATGGACGAATGTCGGCAGTGGGCGTGGCTGAATCAAATATACGAGCAGCAGAGGGAAAACACAAGCAGCAGTGCTGGCATGTGGCAGGCAAAAATGGAAACGAATCAACAGCCAACAACGATTGCCAATTTCATGGTTCCTCTATGTCTCTGTCTCTGACTCTGACTCTGTCTCTGACTCTGTCTCTGACTCTGTCTCTGTCTCTGCATGCCCCCCACCCTCCAGCTATTTATCTCTCTGTAGCCCTCCATCGCTCTCTTTCGCTTCCTGTGCGTTTTGCGGGTGTCTCTAATTGAAACTTGTCTTTGGCTACAATGCCATACCCTGGCCCATAAGCTGTCCAACCATTTGCCATGTCCCCCACACACACACATATGTATATGCATGCAGTACATGAACTCTGATTTATTTTCTGGCTGTGCTAAGCAAACGAGCAAACATATTGATCTGAATTAGTGTGAGTGGGTCTCGCAGGGCGAATCTCGTGAGATTTTCGTGCGGTTTTTCGATTGATTTAGCAGCGGCAAAAGTTCAAGCTGTAATGCTACATGTGGCAGCAGCTTCTTTTTGCTTACTGCTTACTGCTTTGTTTTTTGTTTTGTTTTTTGTTGCTTTCCATCTGCCAATACCTAGCTGCTGGGGGTTCACATGGTTACACTGCTCGTGGCGAATGTATTTGTAATTTAAATGTTGCTGAAGCTGTGCCTGACATTGGCAGGGAGATCTCCGTGTTCTAAGCCTGCTCCAGCTACCACCTACCACCTACCCTCCTGCCATCCTGCCATCCTGCCCATCCACCCGCAGTTGCCATTCCGAATTGCTGCTTCGCTTTGGTTCGGTTTGCATTTTTGGCCTCTTCGCCTTGGCTTTGTAAATATTCAATTGACTTGTGTAAATTGCTCTTTCGAGGGCTAATACATTTTACATGTTTGTCATTATTTACTTTTCAGCTCACACACAGAGACAGAGACAGATACAGAGACAGATACAGAGACAGACACAGACACGGGAAGGAGGCCAAGGACTGCCTGGGACAATGGGCTTGTGACGGAGACTGAGACTGAGATTCTCTGCCCTTCAGCCCCGAAAAAGAGTCCATCAAGTTCCTGATGAAGTGCATTAAAACTGATTAAATTCTGAACGGTGGCAGGCAGGCTGGCAGGCAGTACGGCTACGAGTACGAGTGCTGCATGCGGACAAAAACTGATTGATATGTGCACACACACACCCGCTCGCTGCTCTCCCTTTCCTTGAGCTTTTCCTTTAGCTTTTCCTTTAGCTTGTTTCATACATTTAGTGGGATTAAACGCTTTGTGCTGATTAAATGAGTTTAGAGCACATCCAGCCAGCCATTGCAGGATGTCTGTCGGCCAGCTTTTGGCCTTCTACCTCTCAGACAAACACACCAACACACACATGAGCGATTGACATTTTCCGGCTGCCCCCTAAAGGTGTGTGTCCCTTGCTTTACGCAAGTGAAGTTTCAGTCGGTCCCCAAAAAGTTTCACACTGCAAATCACTTTTGCCGACATTGTGAACGCTGCAGCCGGACATTGCGACTAAAGGATACCCAAAGGATGCCCTTTAGGCTTAATTTAAGCGAAAGCAATTGCTGGACATAACAGCGCACACCCGTGGGCACTTCTTTGCTTCGCTTTAATTGCAATAAAAGCGGTTCTACGACATTGCCATGCTTGTCGATGGTTTGGAGTCTGATATTGAGTCCTCGTGGGGAGTGCCATTGCTGCCGAGTAACTTTCAAATCTGTCACTGATGCAGTGCACATTATTTGGCGGCACTGAGCCTCAGTTTAGCTGTGGCGCACGATTTTCGCGGAACAGGGATACAGGCATTCGGATACGCGGGCACCCAGCTCACTTCCACTCCGCGGACTTTTTCGGTAATCGAATTGAATGCAAATAAATGTGTTACGAGCCAACATGAGGTCTGTCTCGCTGGTCTCCGAGAGACTAGCAGACTGGCACGCTGTCAGACCGGGCGTGGGGTGTGGTGGAGGGTCGCAACCAAATTTAATTGCTTTAACTGTCAATAAATGAATTATGTGCAGGCTGCTGGGCTGCTGGGCTGTGCTGCGGGGACGTTGCTGCGTTGCGGCGGCTGTTGCGCCAGTCAAGTTTTGACAGCTGTCAAAATTTCGCTCCCCCACGCTCACCCCTGCTCCCACTGCCCGCGTCGCCAATTGTTTTATTGAGTATATATATTTTTCTGCGCGGCCAGGCCATCCACAATTGCTTGCTGGAATTTATGGAATTCGCAGCGTGACACAAGAAATTAGCGCTCCATTTTTCCCATTACACATGAGGAGGCGGCGGAGGAGGTGGGCTGCTGATGTAATGGAAATGGGAATGGGGATGGGGGGTGAACTTGGGGGTAGAGGCCTGGGGAATAGACTTCATTGTCATCGACTTTTTCTGGCTCTTCTCGTCTCGTCTCGTCTCGCCGTCTCTCATCAAAGTCAATTTTCGTGTTGATTTTTGCTTATTTGCGCATCTAAATGGATTTTTATCGCAATGTTTTGCAATGTCCTTCCGGCAGCACTCAATACACACGCACACACACACACACACACATGAATAGGGCCCCTACCAGCTGCCCGATTTTCGTGTGCAGCATTATTATTATTTCCCCCCAAGAGTTATGTCTATTTCCCTCTCGTTGGCTGTAATTTGTGTGCAAAGGAGTCGCAGACGATTGCTGAATCCTTCGTCAGCAGTTAATGAAAGAAAACCCAAGGCAGAAGGTAGGATAGGAGCAGTATCTGAGGATAAATAGGAACGGAACGGAACGGATGCTGCCCGGATGGAACGAAAGTGGCCAATGTCAAGTGAGTTCCAGTAATTGCCGTGGAAAACGTGAAGAGAAAGATGGCTGGCCAATAAAGGCAGCTTCTGTGAGACCAGAGATCGGCATGAATGAGGGAACATAATGGCGTGGAGTGGTGAGCATTAAATTGGGGCAAATACTCGCACGATATGTTGCCAAAATATACGCGAGTTGTCACCTTTAAAGCTGTGGCTTCAAAATGATGCCAGCATATTCTATCGATGTATTTCGAACACACTTTCCCAGCCGATGGACATTTGCATATGGCTGCTGCCCCTAAAAGCGAGGAGTGCCTCTGCATTAGTGTGTTGGTGTGGCTGTGTGCGTGTGTGTGTGTGTATGGTAATTGGCAACGTATTGACTTGCCTGGAGGTGAGCCCCAGACCCGGACCAGCACCCAGCACACGGCTATGGCTCCGAGAAGCTAGCAGTAAATTAAAAAAATATATAAAAAATACTTATATATATATAAGCCACGCGGATAACGCTTGGGTTTCACGGGTTTTCATCTCTGTTGCTGGCACATATATAAATTGGAAAAAATACAATACACACACAGACATGCAGACACGCATGCATATGTATGGTGTGTATGGTATGTATATAGGAACTGCCGCTGGGGTAAATACCTGCGAGAAAAGTAAAGTAAAAAATAAAATAAAATAAAATTTGATTTCTCATCGTTTTTCTCGCTTTCTTTCCCGCCGGTTGTTTGCTCTTTGGCTTGCCCTTGACAGCGGCTACACGACTCCCCGACTCACCGACTCCCCGACGCCCCGACTCCCAACATCCCCTCTTGGCAAGAAGCGAATCTTAAACTCGAGTTTCAAACTGTTTATACGAATATGATTAACAGTGGTAGCCGTGCAAAAGGGCAAGACCACTCTCTAATTAACCAACTTAACAAATAAATAAGGCAAGGAAAATGTCATCTCAGCGTTCGTATTTCAGCCAAGTGGCTGCGTGGGGAAGCAGCCTGTCCCCTGATTTATCCTTTTTGGGTGCACGTGCCACTGACGAAACTCATGACTCATGTTGACTGTCCCTTTTTGGTCGGTTTTTCTTTTTGGTTGTGTTTTTTGTGGCTGAGAAATCAAAGATGGAAGCAAACACACAGAGATTATGAGGGAAGCCAATGAAATAGTTCGCTTCGGAAGTGCGACAAGACAACGGTCTAAAGTAATGAGTATATTACCGAAATTCAGAAAGGAATATGCATATAAAATTGATGGGGACTTAGCCCAAGGATAGCAGTGATAGCTCTCAAAGGAAACCTTATGGGAGGCCTATGGAAGCACCCAGCACACATAGTTCCATATCAGGTCATACTCTGATACAATTTCCAGTCTATATTTCGACAGGTATTACGAGTATTATGTGTGTGTGCTTTAGCGGGCCTGCCTTCCTAGTCTCCTCTTCTCTTTGGATGCGAGAGATGGCAAACTTTGAGTGCCAACTGCAAGTTCCTTCCATCCATGTCGAATGGTTCTTTTTTCCTTTAACATATTTGTAGTATACATTTTGATCTACCTGTGCTTCTACATCTAGTTGCAGTTCTAGTGCTACTTCTAGTTATCTTTCCTTTCCCTCCCTCGGGTAACTCCGCTCCAATTAAGATTTCAACAGAATCAGAACCAGAATCAGAACCAGAACCTGAACTGCCTCTAAATCGTTCTGTTTTTGATTTGTGTGTCTGTGTGTGTGTGTTTGTATTTCTAGTCCTTTGTGTATGTGATAACACTATTTGTATCTATTTTTTTTGCTCTTATTTTGTTGGTTTTTTTCGCAACTTCTGTTTATTCTTTTAACTGGTTTCCTTTCGCCCACCCTCAGGTGTCTCTTTTCCAATAAAGCTATGAACAGAGCTGCCTCCAAATGGTGCTCTTATTGAGTGCTTTTCCATCTTCCTACTCCTCGCGCTATTGTCTGCTTTCCACTCTTTCCCCCAGTGCTGTCAACCTACATCCATTCTTTCTTCTTGCTGCTTCGCTTCTACTGGATGTTTGCCTCTTCTGGCTCTGCATCTGGCTTGAATAATTTGCGCAGCCATTCGCCGAGCGGGTAGCCATCCAATTTGCTGTCCGCGACAGCTGCGAGCCACGTTCATGTTGACTAGGGGGGCGAAAGAGCGGCGCAAAAGCCACGGCTGAGGTGCTGTATTTACCCAGAGCTTTTAATTAATATACTAAAACGATTTTATTGGCTGCGAGACGGGCCGAGACGGGACGAGACGGGACGGGGTCCCAGGTGAACGGGCGGAGGTGTCCTTGCGAGCGAGCAAAATTGAAATTCAAAACCATTCGCGGCAGGAGGATGCGCGAAGAGCTGAAGCTGGTGACGGAGTCGAAGCCTCCCCTGAAACCGCAAACAATTTTTGCCGTTGACATCTTCAAAGTGTTTAACGGGATCTGCGTTCGGCGTTCGCCGTTCGGGTGGTTCGGCTTTTGGGTGGGGAGGAGCAGCAATCTACCTGCGAATGGGAATGCCTGGGCCGGAGACAAAAGGTAAAAGGCAAATGGGGAAAACTGGCAATTGGCAGCTGGCGGAAAACTTTCACCGCAAAAGTGTATGGCAAATATGCAAATTTGCACTCGCCCGCCCCGCCCCCGCCCACCGTCTCTCTGTCAATCCGTCTCTCAGTCCTTAATCCTTTTCCGTTTTGATTGATATCAATGTAAGAATTGTTGTCAGCAACTGGTTTCGTTTTTTATTTCGTTTCGCCATCAGGAGGCCATCAGGCAGTGTTGTTGGTTGTGGCACCCTGGCCACGGTGCAGGTCCCTGTGGGGAGGCCCCCGGCCCCCGAATGCTCCAAACATGAATAGCCGTGTGCTTTTAATTATTTACATTTGCCTAGGCAACAACGGGGCAGCCACGGAACAACGCTGCAAGATGGAACACGGAAGATGCGGAGAATGGAAAATCCAGATGAAAAATTTCAACTTTTATTGCGGCTTTGCTTTATTGCTTCTGCTTCTGCTGGTGCTGCTGCTGCTTCTGGTCTGCTTAGCTTTCATTTTATTTTATTTTATTTGTTTAAGATTCTGTGTGTTTGCATTGCTGCCTGTTTTTGTGTGAATTTCATTTCACATTTCACCTGTGGCCCCACCGCCTGAGCGGCGACGATTCGTTTGCCTGGTTGCCAGGACATCGCCGCGATGGTAATTAAAATAAATGGCACAAAACAGTGCCCCAGTCCCAGTGCTGGATTTCCATGCCATTCACCAGCCACATGCTGGGACAGTGTTGCTGCAGATCTCCTTTGAGCGTTGAAGTTGATCGGCCCAAACGAAAAGAAGATACCAAAAGGGGGGCTGGCAGCACTTCGTTAGATGATATTCAGGCATCACTGGGAGCCCCTAGTGCTGATAAGTGCAAGTATATCATCAGCATCAGCAGCAGCTGATTAAATAAGGAATATTTTGCATTGCCTTAAATCGGTACAAAATAAACAGCGAGTATAAATTACAGCAGCCAGCACCATACAGCACATAATTCAGGAGAGCGTGGCTGTGTGTGTTTATGCATAAAATAATAACCAAAAGAACAAGAAGAAATAAAAACCAAAAACAAGAAGGAAAAAAAAGAGAACAACGAAATGATAATAAATAAAATTGTTGGCGTATGAGCCATGAGAAATGTGACAGGTGAACGGTGGAGAGACGCTGGCGGAGATGGGCAAAAGGATCCCAATGACACAGCACTCTCTCGCTGTCTCGCTGTTTGAGAGGCAGGAATATGCGTGTGTGTATGGGCAGGCCGAGACGTGTGTGTGCATAACATAAATACTCACTTTGCGCATTTTATGGCAAAAAATATTAAAATAGCCAGATGGTATTGCTGCACAGGACACTCAAAGGAGAGCGAGCCCCTCAACAGGTAATCGCAGGCCGACCAGAAACTCAAATTTTCTCTTTGCTGCAGGCCTGCTTTAACTTCTTTTCTGAGATATTACATTTATAAATCGTTCAATATGCAATACAAATACCAATAATAAAGTTCAAACTTTGAACAAACAATAAATGAGTAAAATAATAAGTGATTTATTTGTCAAAATTTAAAATAAGTTTAAAAAAAATGCCTCGGAAAGTTATGCATTGAAAGAAAACTAAAGGATGGACCAAAAGAAAGGATACATTTATTCGGAAATAGTCTGGGATCTGCAGGTCCTCAAATTTGTATTTTGCAGCAAATTATGAAAATGAAACCGCGACTGAAACTGCGAGCTGTTTTTTTAGCGGCGAAAATGTCACTGGAAACATAAAATTATCATCAAATAAAAGTACAGTTGAAACCGAAACCCAAAACCTAAAACCCAAAACCGAAACCAGAACCGCTATTGAAACTGTCATTAAAAGTGAAATTGACTTTGAGAGTAGTATAATTAAAGCACACACACACACACACACACACACACACACACATTCCGACTAAAATTCACTGCGTGGGAGACTGTGACTGACTGTGCGTCTGTGGGACAGTGACAAAAGTTTTAATTGCACTTTATATATGAAAATGCGCACTAATCTAGCGAGAATCTCGCAGCTCGCAGCTCGCAGCTCGCAGCTCGCATCCACATCCTCATCAACTAAATCATTTGGATGAAAAGTGAGGACTTTAGTCCGGGTAAAACAAGCTAGCTTTTCCATCTGTGTGTGTGTGTGCTTTGTGCATGCCTGGATGGCAGCATTTAGTTGCAACTAAATGATAGAGCAAGCGAAGCAACGGACTCGTGATCGAGGAGAACGGACAGCTTTCATTACAGGCATCAGAGGCGAAAGTTCCTGTTACACAAAGGCAAAGCCAAAGAAGGTAGCATTAATGCAAATACAGTGAATTCGGATGCCTAGATGCCCCGATGCCTCGATGCCCCGATGCCCGGTTGCCCGGTTTGCTGCTTGTCTAGGTGTAAAATTCCTGTTCATGTTGCTGCAGAAATTCAATGCCAATGAAAATTGGAATAATTGTGTCTGCGCTGGGCTGTCTGGGCTGGGCTGGGCCTTGTGCTCCTTGTGTTTTGCACTGCCATTTATTGGCACATAATTTCATATTGGTATATTTTGTTTCATGCCTCCCCGGCAAATTATGGTCCTCTGTCAGTCCGTTCGCACGCTGGCTA
The DNA here is from genome assembly GCA_018150885.1 of Drosophila tristis. Taxonomy (NCBI): domain Eukaryota; kingdom Metazoa; phylum Arthropoda; class Insecta; order Diptera; family Drosophilidae; genus Drosophila; species Drosophila tristis. The sequence continues at coordinate 5,622,688 of JAECWT010000215.1, read as the reverse complement.
TCTGTTTATCTTTGCTTCGTGCTGCCTTCCACCTTCCAGCTTACTCTTTAGTTTAAGCTTTTCGTTCGAGGAATGGCTTCGGCTTTCACAAAGTTCTGATTATTTTTCAGAAGTGATTCGACTTAGACATCTCTTTATCAAATGTCAAGCAATGTGCATTTTCTGGACTAAGAGTTGTATCCTGCTCCCTGTCTTGCTGGCTGTACTTGCCCACTCTCTCTGTCAAGTTTTATCTGCCTGCTCCTTCTTAGCTTTGGCTTTGCTCTGTGCTGAAAGGATACTTTGTTGCTGTGGCAAGTGAAGAGCTTCAAGCGCACAAAGACCCTTGATTTCCCTCCTATGTGTGTGTGGGTGTGTGTGTGTGTGTGTAGGCGTATGTGTGCTCTAGTTTTTTTTGTTTTGTCATATTTTCTGGTTTCTTGTGGCTGCTTTCTGACGCAGCCGCCGAAATTCCCACGCTTGCCCTCTTAAGTATGCAACACTTTATTGCTCATTAAAACGATTGCTTATACAAGGCACACACACACACACATGCAGGCACACATGTGTGCATGATATATGTGGCCCTTCATTTGATACGCTCGCCCCTAAGTGGGCCAAAGAAACGGAAACCAGAGCAGCCGAAACCTCAGCACCCCAGCCCGGACCCCCAGCGTTCCAGAGTTCAGCTCTTGCCATTTCACTTTGGAGCGATAAAAATTCGATTCGATACCGAAGCTGCAGTATCTATTCTTTGTCTTGATGTCACATTTAATTTGCATAACGGAAACAGAGTCGGATGGCGAGAGAGGGGGAGTGGGAGTGGGGCAGATTGTTGCATTCTTTGATTGTTCAGCTTTTGTCTCTTTGTGGCAATAATTTAGAACTCAATTTGGATAGCACATATTTGTGCTGCTCTAACTATATGAATAATGGTCTTGCGGGCAATGTTTTGCTCCTTTTGTTGTGTGAGATTCGAATTTAAATTTAATTAAAACATTGAAATTCCAAAAGAAAATGCCATTTCGGTTGATTGGTTATTTGTAATTGTCCTGTTAAAGTCCTGGTATGTAATCGGATAAACGATGATTTAATGGACTTTGACTGCCATCTAAACGACTTTCAATTGCACTTTGGAGCTAAATTCGATTGGAACGATTTGTGAGCTCGAAACAAATTGAAACATGATTGATGCCATTTAAAAAGTCAGGATTTTCTAGCCGATAGCATTGTGAGGGAACGTGTGGGGGGGGGAATGGATTGCTTCCATTATGATATTTGCTGTCATCATCCGCCTGATTGCCTCCACCCACACACACAGCCGCTGCGGCATTAGCAAGCTGGTTACTACCAATAATCTCATCCGACTTGTCTGTCAATCTGTCAGCATTGCCATTTCGCACACCCGCACAGCGAAGAGACAGAGGCAGCGATACAGAGCTACAGAGCTACAGAGAGTGATGGGGAACAGACGGAGACGGAGACGGGAGACGCGAGACAGACTAGAGCAAAAGAAGAGGTTCGAAGAGCGGCAAGCTAATGCGCTTAATAGACAAGTCAGACGGCAGCTGTCCTACAGGAGTGTCTGTCATGTCAGTGTGTTCTTGCTACTTCAATGAATCGTGCAAGCTGTTGCACGATCTGTGTGCCGAAGGGGAGCCGCGCCACACAGCCACACAAATAATGCAACAACTTTGCAGTGGCTGCCGAAAAAACACAAACTTTGCTTTTTATTCGCCTTGTTCGGTGCGGTTGCCGTTGCTGTTGCCGTTGCCGTTGCTGCTGCTGTTACTGTTACTATTTCTGGTCCTGTTCCGGTTGTCGCTTTTCGTTCGAGCTTAGACAAGTTGTTCGCTTGTCTGCTGCCTAAAGAGCGAGCGATACGCAGCCCCAGCCCCAGTCCCAGTCCCATCCGCCTGTGGCACTCTTGTCAACCCACATAGCCGTGTTGCAAGTGCAGCCAGAACTTGGCTGGCAGCCAGGAGACGCTACCACGCTACCACGCTTCTACGCTGCTGTTGTGCCAGGGATGGCAGCAGGCAATATCGTTTGCAGAGTCTTGCCGATAGCAGTAGCCAAAAGTTACGTATCTGAATAGCTCGCTGAATATATTCCCACACAAATATACTGGGCATAGACTGGGCAATATATATACAATATATAAATATATTAAATCGTATTCAATATTTATTTATGGCTAAAGTGAAGGCCATCTCTGGGTGTCACTGATGTAAAGTCTACTCAAGAGATTTTGCCACTTAATGGGGTCGTTTGCATGCGAAAGAAGTGGGCCACAGTGCGGTGGAATGAGCTGTACTTCATAGTGCATATACATAATCTTTCGTGCTCCCCACACCATTGGATTCGAGCCAGAAGTGCAGCCTCCTTTCGGGGTCGTTTGCATAGCCATAGCCAGAAGAGTGGCCTGGCACTCTGAGAGACAGGGTGGCAGGCGACTGGCGACGGGAGACAGCAGACTGGCTACAGAAGGTTGAGCGAAGATATCATATAATTTTAGTTATATCCCCCTGCTGCTTATTTCCATCTACATCTTGACAGCGTTTTAATAAAATTCCCTCCTTGTCGAGTATCTGTGTCGGATTTGGTGGGCTGGTGCGGTGACCCGGGGTAGCTGCGGTACGAGGTATCTGTCAGAGACAAGACACTCATTGGGGTTCATGTTGCTGATGCTCCTTCCGCTCCCGCTGCCGCCGCTGCTGCTCCTGCGGCTGCTGCTGGTGCTGGTGCTGCTGCTTCATTTTGGCCACATGCTGTGTGCACACTTTGACACGAAGTGCACTAGCTGCAGCCGCCACAAGCAAACTCCCCTGCTGCGCCCCTTTCGCCACTTCACTCCCACTGCTCTCAGCCACTGCTCTCAGCCACTCCTCTCCCTCTCTCACTATCACTCGCACTCTCTGGTTCTGCCTGGTTCTCTCTCCCTTTGTGGCACCTCCTTCTGCTTGTCGCTGTTTTCTTTTGAGACTTACACGACATGGCATGCTCCCCATGGCCCACTCTGACCCGAAAAAGTTGTCTTCTTGCGTGCATTTTAATTTGGCAATAAGCGTGCCTCCCACCAGCGCCCTTTTACCTTGCCACAAACCAGTCGCTGTCCCGCTGTCCCCGCTGTCCCCCTGTCCCCGCTGTCCCCTCTGTCATGCCACGCCACACGCCCCGCTTGACGACAAGCGGAATATTATAATTAATGACTCAAGCAACAGCAACTGCAAAACAAAACAAAAACACACACAAAAAACTAGAGGATGAATAAAAAAGTTTCAGGGCGCCACAAAATTTGTTTTGCCGTGGCACAAAAATTTCAATTAGGGCTCCGACCTCTGCTCATTAGCATATATATAGGGAGAGAGAGAGAAAAATAGAGAGGGAGAGAGAGTGCGAGTGTGTGCAGCGTGCCACAAGAACCGAACAAACACAGCAAAATGAAATGCTGTAAAATGCAACGAAGAGAATGCAACGAAAAGAAATTCAAGTGAACTGAAATTAAATGACATCAAATGACTCCAGACTCCACTCCTGTGACATTCTATCCATTGAGAATAGTTGATAAATATTTGCTGCCCTCAAAGGACACTGGAAACGCAGCAGAAAACGAGGGGGAGGCAGAGAGAGAGAGACGGAGATGAAGCCATTTCTCTGATGAAAATTAAGAACATTTCGCAAAAATGTGTCTGTATAGCAGAGAAGTGCACTGCAGTGGTCGACAAGTGCACATCATCGGGTTTGGATTCGATTTTATCTGCAGACCCTTAAACTCACACGGAAATGCTGCTGCTGCTGCTGCTGCTGCCAGTGAAAGACTGGCTGAAGGGCCAGACGGGGACTGGGAATGGGAATGGGAATGGGGAGACTGTGCACTGTGGACTGTGGACTGGGCCCCTTTGTCCTTGGCCAGTAGTTCGCTTTGATTTGCCAAACACTTTATCACTTAATGTTCGTTTGTGGCAGCTTACTTTTTATACTTACTCTCTGCCGCAGTTCTCTCACTCTCTCTCTATTATATACAGATCAAGATGTACATATGTATTGCGGTATACACACTGCCCCTGCCACTCCCACTCCCGTACAGACATTGTCTGTCGCTGTTGGCTCCTTTGCGGCTGGGCCAACTCTCTTGTTAAGTGAAACAATTGAATTGTTAACTGAACAATAAAGTATTTTAGTATTATTAGATTTTTGCTGGATCCAGCATTTCCTCCAGTAATACACCCCCCCCCGTCCCATTCGCATTCCCATTCCCATTCGCATTCCCATTTGCCTTTTGTCACATCTTTGGCGCGTCCCTTTCGTCGCTTATCCCGGGCCCTAAGTGCCTTTCGACTCTGATACGGCTGCTATCGTCGGTCGGTGCTTCTTTTTTTTGGCTGCTGTCTCGAGTAGATTTCCAAACATATTTCTTTGCTCTTGTTATATGTCATTTGTATTATGTTCGCTTATTCTGCCTGCCTGCCTGCCTGACTGACTGCCTCACTGCCTGACTGACTGACTGCCTTTGGTGGCATTCTCTTCCTGGTTGCTTCGCATTTGTTCGTCTTGGCTTCTTTGTTGCTGTATGGCCAGAGCCATTTAGGTTTTTGAATTTATGGCCATTTGGCGTTTTGTGGCTCTTTCTCAAATGCTCTGGCAATTTATGTTTTCTGGCCTTTAACGCCTGCCCTGCCCACTCTCACCCCTAGCGCCCTGCCACTGTCTCTGACTTCGAGTAGGTATTTGTGATTTACGAGCACGAGTCGTAGAAAAATAAAATCCTCAGCAAAGTCCAAGTCCCATCAAAAGCCTCCAAAAAATGGCAAAAACAAAAACACAAAAATCTAAATAAAAATCAAGGCATTTTTTGTTTTGTTTTGCTGCTGTCAGTGAAAAATGGTTACAAAGTGTTGTACACGTAGGGGAATCGGCATAAAAAGGGCAATGTATTTATACGATTGGTGCACAATGTTGCAACAGGTACATCAATGCATTGGAATAGCTTAAAGTTTGCCAAGCAGGTGACTTTTTCGAGCCATCAAATATGCCAAACGGAACGCGGGAATTAGCAGAGCCAGCGGATATTGGGAATTGTAATCTTCAGATGATGGCCAGGATGAACACCGCCCACACACCTACACATAGGTGTAGCAATCAGCCGAGGCACGTAAACAGCTCGGGAGATTAAAGAGGAAATCTGTGGAGGTAAAATCAGCGATGGGATGGCAGCGGAGCAAGCGAAGAGTGCGAAGAGCATCAGGAATGCCAGTAAGCAATTGAATGGAAGGCAATCAACAGGCAACTGGCAACTGGCGACTGGCAACTGGCAACTGGCGACTGGCATCCCGAATGCTGGCAACACATTGTTGGCGGGCAAAAATTTAATTGAAATGCTTGAAATGCGACAGTGTGGAAAAATGCCAGAATGACAGGACACATGGAGGCAGCGACTGCTTTTGTGCGGGAGTATGCTAAGCGATGTGCAAGAAAAATATGCCAGGGAAAAGGGAAAAGCAAAAAAAGAAAGGAATAGTAAAAAGAGCAAAGGGAGAAATCAACAAAAAAAGAGAGAGAAAGAAGGAGAGAGAAAGAAGCAGAGAGCAGGAAAGCAGGAAAGCAGGAGAGTGAGAGAGAGCTGGCCGAAAAGGGGAAGGAAACATGGCCGGGCGCTTGGCGTCGATACAAAGACAACTTTTTAATGCCATTCAACAAAGTTGTGATCGCTCTTGTACCATAGTCTGGGCTGTGCTGGGCTGTGCTGGGCTGTGCTGTGCTGTCCTATGCTGTGCTGTCCTTGGCTGGACACACGGTACACATAAAGGGCGTATTGCCGTAAAGGACCAAAAGCGTCGAAGCAATCGAGACACCATGCCCCCAGCCACCCGAGCAGCGACCAGCAACCAGCAACCAAAGACCAGAGCCGAAGCTGAGTGAACCAGAAAGTCAAAAATAAAAAATAAAAATAAAAAAAAAACTTTTGATGAGCTGGAGAAGTTGCATGGCATGGTCCTTGCCGTTCTCGTTGCTTTTATTATATTTGCGGCACGTCCTTGAAGGCCTCGTCCCCCGGAGCTAGACACACAACCCACAGTCAGAAGGACAGGGGCAGGGGCAGGACAGTCGGGACAGAAAGACATCCAGACCGATGGACAGTTAGAAGTAGTTCTCGAGTATCTCCATCTCTGTGCATCGTTTGCCATTTTGTTTGCGAATTTATTTTACTTACGGATATTCGCTTTTATTTATCGTAATCCTGAATTCTGACATTGCTGTGCGGGAATTAAGAGAAGAAAGGAAAACTAATCAAATTGTAATCTCGCTCTCGCTCTCGCCCTGTGCATGCCTCTTCATATGATATTCATTTGGTTTTTAACAGAATTTATATTGGCCAGCCAGGGAGGCGGCTGTGTGCAGTGTTATGCCCGAATTGAATAATATATTTCCCAGCCACATGGAGTGGCAGCACTCACACTTTTTCCAAGCCCCGTAAAAAATAAAGGAGAAATAGAAATGGAAACAGCAAAAGCAAAGCAAAAGCAACACAAAATGTGGCATTTTGTGTTGCATTTTGAAATGATTTTTCCATTTCATTGTAGTTACAACTCGAATCATCCATTCATGCATCCATTTGCTGTTGCTGTTGTTGCTCATGCCTCATGCCTCATGCCTCATTTGAGGCAATTACGTACACACAGCGGAGAGCAACACAGCAACAAAAGGGCACACACGCGCGGTGAGTGGGGGGCGTGCTGTACAGACCATCAATTATCCTTCAAATGGGAGATGAGAACGAGGCCCTGGCCCTGGCCCCTGTTCGCTTTGATGCGAAGCAATCCAACCAAATAATGTAATACACCCACGTACATGTGTACAGGACCAGCATGATGCTCAAATTAAGTTCCGAATGCGGCAGCAGTCGCTGCGGATTGTTTCACTCCGTATCATTTGGCGGCAAGCCACCAAATCAATCAAATCGAATCAAATCAAATCAAATCAATTTTTGAGCTATGCAGGTAATTGACATTAAAATGGATTAGCACCATTCGCTATCGCTATGGCAATGGCAATGGATTGGATTCGATTGCATTCGATTGGGTTCGATTGGATGGAATTGAATGGCATTGATTTGGCTTGGCTGGGCTGGGCTGGGCTTGGCTTGGATTGATTTCATTTGATTTGATTGGTTTCGTGTGTCACACGATTCCAGCTGATTCGCTTTATAATTGCATTGCCTCGGATCAGAGCACAGCCCAGCCAAGTGCACGAATTTTGTCGGCTTTACAAGCGACTGAGAAGCAATTAAACAGCAGTCGAAATGGGGCTCAGACAAGGGGCAAGCTGCAAAGGATGCAAGGAAAATGAATGTTTGCTACTCACATAGCCAGTTCATGCGCTCAGTGTACTCGACCTTGCGCTTGAGATCCTTGACCAGGGCGCGGAAATCGTCATCGTTGAAGTGACACTGGATGATCGTGTTGTTCAGTTGCAGAATGCTGTACTCGTTGTTGCCGTTGCCATTGCCATTGCCATTGCCGTTGCCGTTGCCATTGTTGGAGGCTGCCGCCGCGGCAATGGTGGCCATGGCGCCCTGTGCCCCGTTCAGGGCATTCGACTCGATGTCCGTGGCACTGGCGCGCATCTGATTGGTGACTCCCATGCCGACACCGACGCCGACACCGACACCGACGCCAACACCAATGCCCATGCCCATGCCCATGCCCAGGCCGTGGGCATCGCCATCCACATTGCTGCAGGATTTGCTCAGAATGATGGTGGCTCGATTGGCGATCGAGTTGGCCGCGAGCAGATGCTCCCCGGCGGCGCCGCAGCTGCCGCGATGGAACGGCAGCTTCCCCGTGGCCGTGGCACAGTTGTTGTTCTTCAGCGTGATGCAGTGCAGCTGATTGGAGAGCGCCGCCTGGGCGGCCTGCACCGCCGAGCAGTCGCTGGCGCGGCGCCGCCGCGGATTGTCGCTGCCGTCGGGCAGGCTGGTGGGCTGCAAGTAGGAGGCGGCGGCGCTTGTGGCCGCCCCGAACGCCTGGCTGGTGGAGCTGCCGGGCAGCTGGTTGTCCGGGCTGCTCACTGGCATGTTCGACATGGACGTGGACATGGTGAGGGCCAGGCCGGTGTTGCTGCTGGTATGCGGCGTGGTGGTGGCGATGGTGGTGGTGTTGTTGTTGTTGTTGGAGATGTTGTTGCAGTTGTTGTTGGTGGTGTCCGGGGAGTTGCAGGCACGCTGGTGCCGAATGACGGTCAGCTTGCAGCGATGCTGGTCCTGGTCCTCGTAGAACTGGATCAGCAGCTCCTCCAGCAGATTGATGGGGGTGCTGGTCGAGGCGAACGACTGCGACGCGGAGGCCGAAATGGACACGGAGCCGGAAACAGTGGCTGCCGCGCCGCTGAACGTCGAGCTGCTCGACGACTTGCGACGCACAGTGGTTGTCGTGGTTGTAGTTGTTGTTGTGGTTGTGGTTGCTGTGGCACCTGGCGCTCCCACTGCTGTGCCTGCTGGCGTGGTGGCTACCACCTCAGGCTGCTCCAACGGATCCTCGTGTGGTGACGACTCCTCCTCGGGCTCCTCCTCCTCCTCGAGGTCGCTGCTGCGACTGCGACTGCGACTCCGGCTCTGGCTGTGACTGCTGGCCGCCTCGATGCTGCTGCTGCTGCTGTTGCCCGCAAGCGGCGGTGCTGCTGTCTGCTGGACAGCTGCCCCAACGGCCACTGCGGCAGCGGCCAAGAGCAGGGCGCGCTCGCGCTCTTTGCCCGGATCGAAGATCGAGTGCTTCAGCAGGATCTCCTGCAGCTGGCGGCGCTGGCGACGAGCGCTGTACGGATTGACCAGGTGAAAGTCGCCGTAGAACTTCGACAGGCCACGGACCCGCGATGCTATGTAGCCGATCTTGCGCAGCAGCCGCACATCGGCGCCTAACGCGGCGGCGGCGGCTGTTGACTGTTGCTGTTGCTGGTGCGAATGTGAATGCGAATGTGGATGCTGCAGCTGCTGGTTGTTGCCACGTTGCAGCACGGCATTGCCACTGCCACTGCTGGTGCTGGTGCTGCTGTTGCTGTTGCTGTTGCCGGACGATCCCTGTGCTGTCTGGCAATCGATCTCAATGTACTCAAGACACTCCTCGCTCTCGCTCTCCGCCAAGCTGCTGTCCTCGATGTCGCTGCTCGTTGCAGCAGTTGCAGTTGCTGTTGCAGTTGCAGCTTTTGCTGTTGCTGTTGCTGCCACTGCGGCTGTTGTTGCCGTTGCCGTCGTTGTGGCTATGACAGTTGTGGTTGTGGTTTTCGCTGTGGCCGTTGCCGTGGTGGCAGCCGCATTGATTTCGGTCTCGGTTATGGTCGTCGTGATAATCGTGAGTGTCTCGAGGGTTTCCTCGTCGCTGCTGCTGTTCGCTGTTGCAGCGCCTGTTGCAGCGCCTGTTGCTGCTGCTGCCGCTGCTGCAGCTGCTGCTGCTGCTGCTGCTGCACTGGTGCTGCCACGTCGACTGCTACTGCTGCTGCAGCCGCTGTCCTGGTACATTTATAGGCAACCCTCGCGAACCCTTTTTGCCGTTTTTTTTTTGTTTGTTTCTCTTGTGTGCTCGCTCACCCGTTTATGCTCTCGCTGCCGTCCGCTGCTTTAATTGTTATTAAATTTTATTTTTTATTTCTTTTCTTGTTTCTTGATATTTTCGCGTATTTGTATTTGATTTGGTGCTTGCTGCTACTGCTGCTGATGCATAAATTAATTTTGAGCTGCCACTAAGGAACTCTCTTGCTCTTCTGCTTTGAGTCTTTTTTTTTTTCCGCCGTTTTCTGTATTTTTTATGAGGCTGGCGCCTTTTTATGGCCGTTTCTTTTGTTACTTGCAATTTGTTTTTGATGTTTTTAATGCCACGGCAGCAAAGTTATGCAAATGCCCGCGTAAACAGAACAGAACAGGACAGGCCGTAGAACGCGTATCGTGTATTGCGTATACGCACTGGTTGCCGCTGCTCAAATCAATTCAGTGGAAAAGTTGCCGCCACGCGCATTTTTTGGGCATGTCAACCTCTTACACCACCCACTCGCTACGCTCTGCTCTCCACCTCCTAGTCTCCACTCCACTCTCTCTCCAGTCAGCACTCGCGTGACTCTAGCGCTTTTCCTTGCTATTTTCCACCAGCTTGTTGCTGTTGTGTTTTACATTTTATTGTATTTTAATTTGCATTATTCAACTGTTTGTCTGCTTCGCCAGTTATATGCCTCTCCCGCTCCCGCTCCCTCTCCCACTGCCACGCTACACGGTCTCCGGTATCCCGTCTCCCGTAACCGGTCGGTGGGCGGCTGGCTTTTGTGTGGCTGGGGCTTTGGGGTGGCGTCACTTCCGTTTCCGTTTGGCAACAATTCCGTTTGACGCTAACAAATCTGGAAAAAAAAGAGGTAAATGGGAAATATTTATGAGACTTTGTGGGAATAAAGCAAAAGCACTAGCAATAGTAGTTCCATTCCTAATTAATATATGGAGCACGCAAACGAAAGATTTTACATTTTACATTTTATAAATAAGACAGCGAAATGGGCGGCAGGCCAAGACTAGCCTGTATGCAGCCTTATCTACGAGTTATCTTTATCTAAAATTTACCCACTTTTTACTTCTTACTTTTGATATTTAAAACAACTTTCAGTCACTTGAAGTTGGAATAAAACAAAGCAAATGCAATAAAAGTTAATTGATTTGATTGATTTATATATGTATATATACATATGTTTATTATTAGTAGACCGTACCTATATTAATAGATAATTATTAATAATACCATATCTATATATATATATTATATTATATATTCTATTATATATTAATAATACGATATCTGGGTAAATATTTGAAAATATATTTTGCTTGTGACTTTAACCATTTGTCAATTTGCTGAGACGAATTCAATCGCTGGACGCTCTGGACGCTCATCCAGACGCTTAATTCGGGCATTGATTTATCTGCTTATGCCCCTTTGTCCTTTGTTTTGCATCGAATATTACATTAAATCAGCAACAGGAAGTGGTAGGCTGAATGGTGAATAGTGGAGAGAGGAGTGCAAAGATGTGCAAATAAGCAAATGGATTAATGGATAAATATCGAGACCAAGTATCCGAGGCATATGCGGACACACATATCGATGCAGTTGCAGATGCAGCCTGTAAATGCAGTGTAAATATTTTATGAAATATATTTGCTGCATTGTGGTTGGGTCGGTTCGGTCGATGGATCTACAGTGGGTCCTGCCCTACGTTTATTCCTGTTCCTGTTCCTGTTCTGTGTCGTGTGTGTTGTGACAATCGATTGAAATGTTCAGCAAATGTGTGGCCATATATGGCAGAGCGATGCGGCGTGGGTGTGGCTGGTGATTGTTGGTTCTTGGTTACCATATACCACGATACGAGAACGACAACGACAACGAATACGAGTAGTAGTAAATGGCATACCCAGACACAGACACAGACACAGAACCGCTGGACACTGGACATTGGACTTTACGATCCCAATAAGCAGACGTTCGCCGACCGCAGAGACAAAGGCGTTGTCCCAATGGTGGTGGGGTTTATGCTGCTGCTGCTGCTGCAATGGCTGTGTGTGGGACGCTACTGAAGGTTGGCCAACTGCACAGAGCTGTGGCATGTGGCAGGCGGTCATCAGCAGAAGCAGCAGCAGAAGCAGCGGCAACAACTGTCGACGACGTTGACAATGACAGCAAATGTCAAACAGTGTCTGCCCAGCCACCCCCCCACCCTCAGCACGCTGCTAGTAGATGTATTCCCGCAATTTCCCTGAATCCTGGACCTCGCTTAAGTGCACTGTACGTCTCCCGCTCCCGCTCCCGCTCCTCGCTCTCTCGCTCTGGCTGTCGCCCTGTCTCTCTTTCCGTCCATCTGTCAATCAGTTTATCTGTCTCCTTTGTTTGTCTGGCAGCAACTCGTGTGCAAGTTCCACAATGCAGCACAGAGACAAAAGACTGCAACATACCAGCAGTGGCAGTGCCAGTGGCAGTACCAGTGGCAGCACCAGTGGCAGCTCCTTCGGACCTCTGTCTGTGCTGAACTGCCATCGACGAGGTGGCTTAGGCGGTGCTCTGGAATGTGAGGATGCCCTCGCATGGCCCCCAGAATGCCTTGGGAATGCATCACTGATTTCACTGATTTCCGGCGGCCAGCAGACGGACGGACGGACGAACGGACGGACGGATAACCAAAACATTTTCCAAACGCACAAATTGTAAGCAAGGCCATTAACACGTCTAAATAATATCCTTGATGGAAAGTTCTTTCGGCTTAAGCCAATTAATTGTATAGCCCCCCAATCCCCCTCCCCACATCGTGTCGCAGCAGAGCGACATTCGACCTCGCTATGGTGCTTTATCTTATTTGATTTATTTATTTATTTTGGATTTCATTTCTTTCATCAGCTAGTTTTTACCCTGCGCTGCACACTCATTTCCAGGCTCTTTACAGAGCAGGGGGAGGAAGGGGAGGGGAGGGGATGGACAGTGGGTGGTAAGGGAAATCCATTCCCATTCCAGCATTTTCGCTTGAAAATTCCGAACGCATTGCGAACAGCTAGCGTGGCGTATCCGCTCGTGCGTTCCGTTTCTGATATTCGGATATTCGGACGATTCAGCAGCAGGGCAGGGAAGGAAGCCACTGAAGGCGCATGGGAAAATAAGTGGAAAGTCGCAGATGGGTGGTCCAGCCACCATTCTCAGCTGTGGCTGTTTGGCTGTGGAGCTTGGCGGCAGAAAGTCGAAAACAGTTTGGGAAGATTTCAACTTTGCTGCATCTAATTATGAGGCAATTTGATTAGGGGCTCATAAACAAACAAGGCAACGGACAGGCACACACACACACACACACACACACACACTCACGCACACACGCACACATATAGGAGTGTCAATATGAAGCCGCAGGTGGCGCAATTGCCGCCGCTGTCATGGCTGACAAAACGCAAACGCAAACAGAAACCGCCACGAAGGCGGCAAAACGCGGCCTTGTTCCCAAAAACCCACACCACCCCACAACCCACAACCCACAACCCATGCCCATGCCCATGCCCGTGCTACACCCGCCCCACCCACAGGAAAACCAGCAAGAAAGCCTCAGCCCCGAATGTTGGCTTGGGTTGGCCAACTGTTGAATGGTGACTGGCGGCGGGCAGCGAAATTTTTGTCGGGGTGTCGGCCATTTTGCTGCTGCTTTTTGTTATTTGAATTTTATTTATTTACCGCGACTGCAAGCCAAAATGAAATGTTTTTAATAAGCTACGGGTTGGCGGGCCACCGGCTCCCACCGGCTCCCACCCTCATCCCCACCCAAACTCCAAACTTTGCCCACTTTCCACAGCTTCTGACCTTCTGCCACCAAAAAGGAAAGGGAAAAAGGGCAGAAGGGAAATTGGGAAAGTGGCTGTTGCCCTCAGACTGTGCGGCATGTCATAAAATAACATTAAAGCGAACATTTTCGTGCTTTTATTGAAAATTGAATGCAGACAAAAGAGAACACGTGACACGCATTAACGCAGCTTCGACTGCCAGTGCAATATTATTCATTTAAATGCTCTTTCTGTGAGTGAACTAACGCGGCGTTAAAGTGCATATGTGCAGGGACATTTTTCTGCTGCAAAAACCTGCTTCAGCTACGAACTGCCCGCGAATGGCTTTGCCTGTGTTGCAGCTCACGCAGAATGCGTCGCGTAAGTCAAAGTTATTAAGACGCTCAGCCCCAAAAGCTGGCAATTCATGACATTATAATTAACCCTTGATTGGGCTTCACAGCGAGATGGCGAGGCAGAGAGTGTCAGGGTAGGGGTAGCACCTCCAGCACGAGTCTTTGATGGTCAAATTGCCAGCCACCTGCGACAAATTGCGAGCATATGGCGAATGGCGAATGGGGAATGGCCTTTGGCGGAACCGAACTGCCGATGGTGTGTCCCTGGCCGTGTCCAGGCCGTGTCCCCTCCTGCAGGTGCTTTGAATGCATCAAAATGTGCAGCCTACTTTCCGGCAGCACAACAGCCGGCTGCAGCCAACACAGGCTAGCGCTGGCTATGATATACCCTTCGGCTGATGTTTTCCTGAGCTGCAATAATTATACATTTGTAATGAGTAGCTCTTTTTTTTGTGGATTTTATGGAAGACATTTGGAAGCAGAAATAAAGCTGCACTCCGAGCTGCACTTGCCTGTTACATACCCTGCACTCTACGAGTGTCTGTGTGGAGTGCAGAGTGGAGCAAAAATACAAAAAAAAACACAAAAATAAACAGCGCAAACGGGGGGCAGCAGCGCACAGCAGCGACACACATTTTGCGGTTGATATGAATATCGATTGGGAACGTTAACTGTGCCATCTTGCCCGGCCTCGTGCACGGCCCCCAGCAACCAGCAACCAGCACCCCAGTCGCTGCTTCCCGTCTGTGGCTATGGCTATGGCTATATAGCTTCGGGTCCGGCCCCTAACCAACAAGCAGCCCTGCCCTCCCGCCACTTTAGTCGCCAGTCGCCGACTGCGGGGGGGTGGTTGGGTGTGCCACCACCACTGGTATGTAAACTAGAACTTTGTATAAATTTATGTGCACAACAATGTTTATGTTGTTGAATAAACGAGCAGTTTTGCATGCGGGGCATTGAGAATCCAGAGTCGGGTTGCTCTGCCACTGCCACTGCCTCTCTCTCTCTCTCTCTCACTCTTTGTGTTGTGGTGTGTGTGTGTGTGTGTGCAGTTGTAATGGCAGGATGCAACATGAAAATGGCGTGTGGCTGGCAACGTTTTATTTGCTCTTGCTCTGCCTCTCCCTCTGGCACTGGCTGCAGCACTGGCTCCACTGGCTCTTACTCGCTGCCACTGCCACTGCACTTGCCTCTGCCACTGCCTCTGCCACTGACTCCATTTCCCTTTACTCCTTCAGCTGCATGTGTCTCGATGTGTGGCTTAAAATAGCAAAATATGCCAGGCACGAGTATGCGTAAAGGAAGAGAGTGCCGTGCCGCCTGCTGCCAAGCACAGAAAATATTCAATTTCAGCACGGATATCGCTTAACAGCCCTAAATAATGGACAATGGGCTGTGCCCCCCACCGCCCTCACTCTCGCTAAGCGTTGCTTTTGGGGCTGTCCTGGGATCAAAACCCAATTAAACATACTCAACACATTTGCCATGTTTGACGAGAGAGCGGGGTAGGGAGGGAGAGGGAGGCAGAGAGCCTTGCTGCTGCCTTGCAGCTAAATGATTTAAGATGATATTTTCATAATCCAATTGATTGAATACTTCAATTTGCAGAGGTTTCGCCGGGCAGAGGGGGCGAGTGGGGTGCAAGCATAACATTTTGGAGCTGTTCGCCGCCATTGGCCAGGCAGGCAGGCAGACGGACAGGCAGGCAGGCAGACGGACAGGCAGGCAGGCAGACGGACAGGATAGACAGATAGTTAGACGCGTTGTCTGATCCTTTGATTTTATGGAATCCCACACACACACGCACACAGACAGCTAGAGAGAGAACGGTATACATTCGCATACTTACAAGCGTTCAATCAAACTAAGCGCAAACAAGCCAAGAGACATGAGACATGACAGAGGGGGTGGGTGAGGGGGAGTGAGAGAGCGAAAGGGAAAGGGAAACCCGGCCAACAGAGCGTATGAGAATAAACACAAGAGTCGTAGGAAGGATGTGGGTGGTCGTAGAGCACAGGCCAAGGGAGAGGAGAGCACAGGACAGCGAACGAGCATGGCCAGTGGGTGGAGGATTGGGTTAGCCAAGTGGTGTCGGGGCCATGGGATAGAGGACACAGGACAGGGTACACAGGACAGGGGACACAGGGACAGGGCACACGGGGACAACACGCGGCGAGAACTTACTTAAGCAAGTGATTTTCCGATTTTCCGCTTGTGTCCCGTGTCCCATGTCCCGTGCTCTGCTGGCTGGCTGGCTATGTATGGGTATATATGTATATACCCAGCCTGTGTGGTGTGTGTGTGTGCGTGCGCTATTGTGTTTTTAATTTCAGTTCCGTTCTTGCTTAATGCAAGGCTGATGACAACGATGATGCTGATGCTGATGATGAGGAGGCCAGCAGCAGGCCCCGCGACATGCCCAGAGACATTCAAGGCGCAGCCATTCATGAATACAAGTTCTATTCTATTCTATTCTATTCTATTCGAAAAGATTACGATTACGATTACGTGTGTGGCAGCAAGCTGATGGAATAGCAGAGGGACATTCGCTCAGACGAGAACCGAACTTTACCATTCACTTTTCGCGTTCTTGTCTCGATGCGCGCAGAACTTTGTTGGCGATAAATTTGAGTGCAACAGTCAGCTGAGATATGATCTGAGCGGAGAAAAGAGGAGAGCAGAGAGCAGTGAAGAGCAGAGAAGAGCAGTGAAGAGCAGTGAAGAGCAGAGCAGAGGAGTGAATTATGCCATGCCCAGCAGCTGGTTATTCGTCAGCCAAAACGCTATTCCCGTGCTCCCGAGCCACGGACACCGAGCATAAAGTTTTCATCTAATATATTCTGCGCGTGTGCCCGTGTCGCTGGGTTACCTTGTTCGTAGCTGGGCATCATTCATCATTCCCTGGGACAACATAGTTGTAAATAATGTTACCCACAAGGATTCCTTGCGATTATTATGGTGATAAATCAAAGGCAACCTCCCGCAACCCACAGCCAGCGACCGTCTCTCACTCTCTCACTATCCCACTATCCCACTATCCCACTCTCTCTCTGTCTCTCTGTCTGTTTGTCTGTCTCTTTGTCAGTGTCTTCCAAGTTGTATGCCCTCGTCCTTCCCTCTGCCTGCCTTGCCATAGCTTGGCTTGTTTGCACTCCTCCCTGTCTGCCAGTTTGCGCACATTTCTGCGACAATTTTCCTCACCTGTGGAAGAGGCAAAGGAAAAGGCTTTGCTGTGCTTCGCATACGAGTGTTCTGCTGTTTGTATTCAGTGAAGGAATTGGTGGGGTGCGGTGCGGTGCGGTGGGGTGCGGTGGGGGGAAAGCGAAATCGGCTCACAAAAGCAATTCGTGGCTTTCAATATGCAAATTACTGTGGTCCAGCTTAGTGGGCTTCCGAGCGCGCTACCAGTTTCGAGTGGGTACATCGAGTGGGTTGTTCATGTGGTTCGTGGGTCGTGGCGCGTGGAGCCTGACGTCAGGGAAATTGTTATTAAGCTGGGCCTGGCCCCAGCTCGAAGGCATGTGTTGGTGTAGGGTGGCTGGGGGTTGGCTGGGGCTGGCTGGCTGGCTGGGGGCTGGCTGGCCTCTCTCTCTCTCTGTAGGCCAATCTATAAATAAGTTTAGCAAACAACGCGGATATAAAACTTTCTTCTATGTATCCAACAGCCCCACTCCGATATGGAAATAAAGGACTCTCGTGTGTGTGTGTGTGTGTGTGTGCGTAGGATGAATGTCAGTCAAGTGAATGGCATGCAGTGTGGGATCGGCATCGGCATTGAGCTCGGCAGCCGCCTAATGAGTACTCCCAAGCCAATTAGCAGCTGCGGCATAAGTCGTCGCATTGAATGCAAACTCCAAGAGCTGCTGCAGCCAACGCATTGGGGGGAGCCTTTCTGTTTTGTGTGTGACCTGCGGGCAGGATTGGGACCAATTATCACGGATTTTTAGATGGCCAGAAAATCCCTGTGGTCGGGACACTTCTCTGGGGCTGGGCCAGCATATTGAATGCCTTGATTTGTACCTACTTCAGGTAAATCCTCTGGCACAACTTTCAATTAAATAAAAGCAGAATTAATCAAAAGGTCCCCGAGGGAGGTGCTCTGTGCGGGCGGGCGGGCGGTCTGGGGCTGGGGCTGGAGCTGGTTCTGGAGTGGAGTGGAGCTGGCAGAGTGTGAAAGACAGATAGCCGGAGATGACAGCTAAGCAGCTCGTGTGTGTGTGTAAACCAATAATCAAGCCACACACACGCGCACACAGAGAGAGGGAGAGAGAGAGAGAGGTGTATCTCTCACCTGTCCTGTACAATGGAGCCCGTGCTGTGCGCTGTGTCCCTGTGAGGTGGTGTCAGCGGCCAAAACAAATGATGATAACTGCGAGTCAAATGAAATGTCCAGCAAGGCGAACCAAAGACACGAAGGCAGCCAAAATAAGTGGCGAATGCAGCAATCACAATGCTGACCATAAAGATACCCTGGACAGGCTGTCCTACGGTCCCTGGGGCGCCCCCCTAACTGCCATATGTGCCCCCCGTTGCGGGCCAGAAATGCTTGATATTGCTGCTGCACAGGGTATGGAAAAGGCAAGCGAAAAACCCAAATGAAATGGCGAAGAGAATAAAAATAACCATCGAGGCAGTTGGGCAACAAAATCGAGCAGCCAGAAAATAAAGACAATATTTGTCGGACACACACACACACACACAAGCAGGCAGACAGTGCCGGAAGTGAGTGCGACACACTCGAAAAATGGCGAGCCCAAACCCCAGCCAAGTGCAAGACTTCGACCCACAGCCAGAGCCAGAGCCAGAGCCAGACCTAAAACCTAAGACCCAAGGCCTTGCGTACGTAACCAAAGTTGCGAAACTGAAAAGCTGTCGAGGCTCGGAATCGGAATCGGTGTCGGTGTCGGACAATGGCCAAAATCAAGGGGTGGCAGGCGGCGTGGGCCAGCCGAACGACGGATTGGGTTAAAACATATTTGCCAAGGACGTTGCTTGGTCCGACCGACAGACAGAGAGACCGCCAGACCGACCGACCGACCGACCGACCGACCGACCGACCGACCGCCAGGCAAACAGAGTCGGCCTAATCAAAAGTCACAAACACAGGCAAACAAGCCCCAACACAGACACACAGAAACACAGACACACAGCATCTTGGCCAGCAAGCAAGTCAAGTCAACAAAAAGCAAACTATTTGTTTGCCATCATGCGTGCGTGTGTCCTCTACCCATACCCATACCCTGCCCCCCTGTCCCCTGCCCACCCACCACACCACACCACACAAAAACGTGTTCCAACGGCTTTGGCCCTTCTTTGGTGTGGTCTGGGCTGGGCGGGGCTGTGCTGTGCTGTGATGTGCTGGGCTGGGCTGCAGCCCATGGTGCTCTGTCAGCCAATTTGACAGTTACCAGTTACAACATAGTTACAGCCGACTGGCCAACACACACACGTATGCGACGCACAGATGCAAATGTACACAAATTGCGTGTGGCCCGCATCTTCGTGTGTGTGTGTGTGTGTGCTCGCTGCTGGTGTTGGTGTGTAAGTGCGAGTGTGTGGCTTCGTGGGTGAATGGTCTAAGGGCTTCTGGCAATTTGCATTATTGTTTAGGCATAATGCAACCCATAAAGGGCTGACATAGTCGTAACCACAAATACACGACCCCTGTTCCCTGTTCCCCTTGTCACTGTCCATTTGCCTGTCCCTGTCCCTGTCCCTCTCCCTGTCCTCTGCCTGTGCTGCGTGGAGAGAGGGACTGCTTGGACTGCTTTGGACTGCTTGCCATCATCGGCCCTCAATCAACTTTATTGTTTTGCAGCCACAACGCAAAAGCAATGCCTATTCGCTTTATTTACAAATAAAATAAGGCAGAGGAGCATAAGGAATGCCCAAGGAAGATGGAATGAAGGTGGCAATGGAGCAAAGGGAGAGCTCATTAAAATGGCAGCCACAACGCGACTATTGCACAATATTTGTTCTCTTTTTTTTGCTGGTTTCTCCTTTCTTTCCTCTGCGCTCGTTTTTTATGGTGCGTGGGCCAGTCAAGTCGGTCAGGTGACTGGACATGTGGTGGCGTCCGGGTCGGCATTGGGCCCGCTAATGCGTACTCCCAAGCCAATTAGCAGCCGCGGCACAAGTCGCATTGACTGCAACTTCCAAGAGCCGCTGCAGCGGACGCCTTGGGGGAGGAAACAGTTTTGTTGTGTGTGACCTTCGGGCAGGATTGGGGCCAATTATCAGAGTTTTTAACCACACGATATTTTTTATTGAGCGATGCGGAACATGTTAGAAAATGCCCCGCGGAAGCTTTCAGCAATTAGAACTAATTCCGGTAGATCCTGTGGCCAAGGCATTCAATTAAATAAGCGCAGAGATGCTCTCGCAGGTGGCGGACACGCACACAGCAACCCCACCTAAATATGCACACAAACATATGTATGTATGTATGTGTTGCACTGAATGTATGTGGCTCAATCAACCAGCCAACTAATAGACATAATAAAACCTTAATTGGTGCTCAAATACTCGTATTTAGATGCCCTTCATTGTGGGCTTTCCGTCGCTAAGCACAGGGCTCTGGCACAGGACTCTCCCAACCGGCGTGTATCGTGTTGTCTACTCAAATCGAAGGCATATTTTAATATGCAGTATCGCGTATTTATATATGGACATCGGATATCAGCACGGGACTGATCGCATCGGCAAAACAAACAGCTGTTGGGCTCATACAAATAAGTAGATCAAATGCAATATTGCAGCCTATGATGGGAATATATCCTACGATATATGCTGTACACTTTTCAGTGTATACATAAAGTATATATGTGTGTTTAATTATTGTAGATATGCTGCGAAATTCATTGCTAATGGCACTTACATATATATGATTCATCTGGCAATGCCTTTTCACGTACATTTGTGTATCCCACGGTTAATTATCGCGCTCTTTCTGCTCTTATTCCTGTTTGGAATAAAACTCGAATTGCTTTTGAGCTTTCTTTTAACACAATAATAGGTTGAATGTTGTCTGGAACGAAACTTGACAGCAAATACTGTGCTGAATGTTTAGTGGTCAGAGCACAAATGGCAGCGTCGCTTCACAGCACTATCAGCTGTTTCTTCAGCTGCCCGCGCACCATTATGCAACACTGATCGGGGCCAAAAAGCGCAAACAGCGCAAAAAGTTGTAAACATTGCAAATTTGTCAGATGAAGAAAGTGCAAAGTGGCAATTAATAGATTCGTGGATGATAAGACCAAATGCGTGAACAGGAGGCAGCGGCCATCTCGCGCACACACTGCCCCAAAGTGCGCCACACATGCCGCATAAGTATGTAAATAGAGCGCTGCAGA
Source organism: Drosophila tristis (assembly GCA_018150885.1). Lineage (NCBI taxonomy): Eukaryota > Metazoa > Arthropoda > Insecta > Diptera > Drosophilidae > Drosophila > Drosophila tristis. Next base: position 5,601,683 of record JAECWT010000215.1, on the reverse strand, counting down.
TGACAGTTGGCGACAGCGAGTGGTCTAATGAAATGCCTTTGAGCCATAACTGCTGCGGCGAACAAGTGCAGGCCCCGTTAAGCTGCCGGCCTCTGTGCGGCAGAATGTCCTCTGGCCGGCATTTCAATTAGCAGTCGTGTGAGGGCAGGCTGAGCAAGTGCGGGACTGGACGCCACGACACCGGGCCGTGCACCGGACAAGAAAAAGTGAACAAGCAAAAAGCAGACAGCAGCAGCCAGCAGCCAGCTGCAGCCTCAGTGGCATGGCGGGCGGCACTTACATTTACATCTGCCGCACAATCCAATTTGAAGTGCGGACACTTCCAGATGATAGCGGCCAACGACGACGACGACGATGATCACAGCAGGAAAATCATAAGCGAGAGAGCGGGGCAGCACACAGCACAGCACACAATGGAGGAGTGTCGTTTGATTTGCTTGGAGGTAAATACATAAATAAATTAAAATTAAACCTGGGCACGAGCCCTGGATGACAATTTCAATTAAAATGCTTTATGGCGGCCAAATAAATGGCACTTTGGCTCCGTTTCGCAGTGTGCACGATGCACGACTGTGGATGCTGGATGCTGGTTGCTGGATGTGTGCACAACGCTCATGGAATATGTATGTATAAAATATTATATTTGATAAGAGGGAGCACAACAAAATGGCAAAAGGAAAATCAATATCAATATGTCTGCCATTTTCAGGTGAAAATGGTAAATAACATCTCACATGCGACATGGACACGGGGACACACACACAGCCCGGACACAGTCGCCCACAAATGTATTTGCACAATTCACAAAATGGGGAAAAAGCCAATTAAACTGGCAAGTGGAGCTCAATTCGGCTGTGAGCGGCTCGGCTCGGCTCGGCTCGTCTCGCACCGGAAGACAAAAACAAATTTGCATAGATGATTAAAAACTTTGGCCCCCGGCCTCCGTTCCCTTTTCGAAGCGCTGCAGCTCGGCGGACCCACAGGTGAGTCCGCAGCAAAGTGTGAACACACAAACTCAATGACCAACTTCAGGCACAAACTCAAGCCGAAACTGAAACTGAAACGGAGGCTCAAATTCAATTATTAATTTAACTTTTCATTGAATACTCTCAGACCAGACGCACAGCCTGCCTGCCCCCTCCGCCAGCACCACCGTCCACTGTGCCATCAATCAGTCGAGCAATACTGCCAGCATACTGGGAGTCTCCCATCAACCTAATTTTCTGCGTCGCACCCGGCACACACAGGCTATTGGAGCAGCATGAATGGCAGGAAGGATGCTGCAGGCAAATGGAACTACAACGAGCAAATGGATGCAGCTCAAGCTCTTGCTCAGATATAATCGATAGCCTTTGGTTGCTTGTACACAAGACTTTGCTCTATCCTCCACGATTGAAGTGACCATTGAGGGTGGGTTGCAAAATCCTCTGAGAACTGCAATCAAATCTCTTAAATGCAATGAATAATGCTGCATGCTGCACGGAAATCACAATTCCACGAGTATACCCATTACTATCGATCCGTCGTGGCTCTTCTGCTGTAATCCGAAACCGAATCCTCGCTAAAAAATGCATTGTGCGCCATTAGCGGAAACGAGCGCCGTGCAGGACGCACCCTGCCCAACCTTCCCGGGCAGCTTTAAGTGCTGCAGGAGCGGCACGGCACGGCACGGCGCGGCACTCCTTTGTGGGGCAGGCAGCCCAAAGCCATGAATAGGAATTTTCGGAAAGCAGGCTTAGGGCAGGTTTACACAGCTTACAGCCAAAAGACGCGGAACGGCGGATGGTGTAGCCATAGTACTTGTAAATACTCGCAAAGGAGCCAGGGAGCTGGCAGTGCAGATGCGGTTTATTGTGAATAGAAAAATATATATATTGGATAATGGATGGAGTGTGGGAACAGGTCGCTGGATCACATCACAGCTCTACAGGAGCAGCGGCGCGTGGCCGCTCAGTTGTCTTTGAACCTCTCGTGGAGGGGCACACCAATCAAAATGTTGAGCGAAACTTTGAGGGGATACGGCATCCAGCCATCCACCTCCAAGACAGTGACAGGCATGCCGCTTTCCAAGCTCGCGTCCAGCGCAATAATTGGCGACTTGGCGCTGTGTCCCAGCTGCAGTCCTTCCTTTAGGGCGACGACGAGGCCGCGCACTAGGATCTGCTGACCCTGGTAGTACTTCATAAGTCCTGTGAGGTTCGGGTCATATTCAAAGCGAATCTTCAGCGTGTAGTTCTGCATTGTTGCGCAAATGTCCATGCCAACGGCCACATTCGGCCAGCGCCACCACCCCTCCGACGGCCACGCCAAGGAGACGCCGAGTCGGTTGCAGCGCCCCAGAAAGAACTCGTTGGAAACCAGGCCATGCGGCAGATTCTCGGCATCCACTTCGAAATACAGGACGCTGTCCAACCAGGAGTTCAGCAAATGGCCTCCTACCCATTTGCCCGGGAGCACCTTCCCGTCGTCCAGCTCCTTCACACTGCTGTCGCTTATGCAGAGATACTGAGTCCGCAGCTTCTGGAACACCTTCACGTAGGGCCGCCCGGCGTCAGTGTCAAGGAAGGAGCCACGAGGGCCGTGGTGCTCGGCGAAGTACCGTGCTGGAGTCATTTGAGCCGCTTCCAGCTGCCGCATCGTCTCGAGGGCCTTCTCCTGGTTCTCCAGATCCCCGGGCTCGGAGCCGAGGTGGATGCGCAGATACATCCACATGCACAGCAGTTCGTACAACTCCTTCTCGCCGTGCACCACGTACAGGTCGGGGCTGGCCACGAGCTCAGTCATCAGCTCTATGGGGATGCGGCGCAGCAGGTGGGGCTGGCCCATGGAGGGGTCCATGAGGTTGACGAGAAACCAGTTCACCACGATCTTCCGCAGGTTCTCCATCTCATTCTCGCAGGCCACGTGGTAGAAGTGCGTGGCCGTCAAGTGATTTACGCTCCTCCCCAAGCTTCTCTCGCAGAGAGTGCTCAGGTGCAGTCCCTCCCTGGGCTCCCGGTACCACTGCACGGCATCACTGTTGGGCATATTGAAGCACGTGTTCGCAGAAAATATTCACAGACACCTTGGAACGTGCAGCGGGTCTGAAATGGTGCAAATTGGTTCCTTCAGTTGCAGGAACGCTGGCAAATGGCTAACAAGTGGTTCGCGCACTTACCAATCCTCAAGAAAGCCAAACCCCGATCCGATTCACACAGAACACGCAGCGAAAACAACGAACGTGAACACCTTCTTTTATTTTCTGATTCGCGCTTTTCTCGCGTGCGGCTTGCTCGAACTTTGGCCACACTGGAACGGGTGTTGTAAAACATTTCCATATTTCCATATTTTAGTGTGCAGCAACATCAGCGGACAGTCGAAATCAATTCGCTGCTGGAATGCCAATCTCTGGGGCTGATTGGGTGTTGGGAGACACTCTGCCCGATACCTTGCCCAGTTCTGTGTGGCGCCTGCTGTTCCTCCGCTTGTGGTGCGACGGCTGCAGTGTCAGTGCCAGTGGCAGGAAAGCAGTTAAAAACACTAAGCGATGTGGCCACTGGCCAGCCAGACAGGCGGTAAAGAAGCGGCAGTAGAAGCACAAAGAGCAGGGAAAAGAGCTGGCGCCCAGCAGTTGCAGCCATAAAAAGGCGGATCGCAGCACGCACCACGCGCCATGTTGTAGCATTTGTAAGCTGACAATCGCAACGACGCGTCGTGTCGTGGCATAGTCGAGGCGCCACCAGCACCAGCACCACCCAACACAGCCATTGCCACGCCACGCCACCAACAAGCAGAACAGAACAAGCTGTAATTGAATTTCTGTTGACAGATTTTAGCGCACAATATCCTGCAGCGAAATTGCCGCAAAAGGGCGACGGAAAACGTAAAATAAAAATAAAACAAAGTAAAACAAAACAAAACAAAGTGAGGCGAAGCGAAGCGAAAAAGCTGCAACAACTGAAAACAATTGAAAAAAAGGAGACGAGAAACGCCCATCGATGCACCGCTCAAACCAAATTTTTGTTGGTGAAAAGGAAACAAACATCATGTTTGCATCATGCATATGTATGCAACATACATGTATGTATATTTGCTGTACCGTACAGGTGCATTGTTCAGAGAAGATTTTATTGCAGCACAAACTATTTCCGGAGCACCTCGTAGGCAATTTGAAGCCAAACGGAGCCACAGACGCTGATCGGAGTGCCAGGGCCACCGCTTGAAAGCTGACAGATGTACCTACATACAGACACGCTGTGCCATCTCCATTTGGCCTGAACTTGAGTGATGTATATATATGTGTAGGTGCATAAATAAATGACAAAAGTTTGGGCAATAGATAGGCGTGACTGTGTGTCTCTCCCTCTCTCTCTGTCTCCTCTCACTTGCTCACTCTGCGCCAAAAGTTGTGCAATTCAATTATGTTCTTGTGATTGTTTTACAGTTTTTTTCAGTTCGACAAGCGACGGCGTTGAGGGAAATAAATGCTACTGTGGTTCTCTGCCAGCCACCATTTATACTGATACACACACAGAGAGAGCGAGAGAGGGACAGCCAGGACACCCAAGGACTCGCTAGAATGAGGCAAAGTAAACGATTTTTCATGTTACTTCGGTGATTCTGTGTGCGTACAAGTTTTTATGTTGTCCCTGTAATAACAGACATGAAAACTGGATGACTTCTGCTTGCCTGCCAGCTGGTAGCTGGCAGCTGGCAGCTTGCTGCCTGGCTGATTGACTCTGTGACGTGATTGACTGATTGATGAACTGACTGCTGACTAAGCGGGCGACCCACAGGCAAAATGCGCCCATGCCCTTAATGTGCTTACATGGAAAAGCAATTCCCACCGAGAGCCAAAACAAAACACAACACTAAAAGTTATAGTGGACTGGACTCCAGCCAGAAGGCCTTTCTCGCTGCGGGTACCGGCTGCTGGATTGCTGGCTTGCTGGATTGCTGCATTTTGCTGGGTGCCTGCCTGGGCATGGCACTGAGTGAAGTGATTTCCCACTTTCGAAATGCCGCAATTTTGGGCGGGCGTGATGCAACGCTGCTTGAAGCGCAGCAGGCGATGGAACTGGTCGGCAGATCTGACGCCAAAAACAAACCGCAAAATGGCTGTGAATAATGCGTATTGGCCGCAACAGCAGCGGGCTAGTTCCACAGTCATGGCTGGCTGGAACGATGCACCCCCAATGGAGTTGATTGCGACTTGAATTTCGTTTCACACCTTTTGTTATTTTTTCTGTTTTGTTCTGTTTGTTGTGTTCGCTGATGCGCGCATTTCGGACACTTGAATTAACTTGACATTGACGATTGCAAGCACATTGCCAGCATTTAAATGCCATTTATTTATTTTTTTTGATAATCGTATTAATTATGCTTATCCAATGAATGCACTCACAAGAAAATGCGAATATATGTGTGACTTGTTGACATTGCGAATCAATTGAAGCAGAAAATGCGCTGCCTGCCACACCAGAGTGGGCGTGGAGGCGCTGAAGGTGGAAAAAGAGAAGCTGGGGCCACTGCAGGCGTTGGTTTCTTTTTGTTCCGCCATAATTGTGCATCAAATGTCAATCTTAATTAAATGAAACAAATTTCGCCGTATCATTGGGATTTGTGTGTGTTTGTTTGAGTGTTGTGTGTGTGATAATTGCAATCGGATCCGTGTTCGCTGATGCATGATTTACCTTCATTTTCTGATCGGATTACACATATTTGTGATTCAAATGAAATGCTTTTTAAATACACATTTGACTGTGTTCCGTGACATGTATCAAATATTTAATTTAATGCAGAATATATGGAATATATATATGTAAATAAGAACTATATCTCTTTTGCTTGCTTTATTTTTTGTATAGATTTAATGAAAGCATTAATTAGAGCTCGTTGATGGATGCATGACTTACCTTCAATTTCAGTTTCTGATCGGATTACATATTTATGTAATTGAAATGAAATGCGTTTTCAATTTGATTTGATTATTAAATGATTTTGCCAGCCACAATAATGCACGACTATACGCTCTCGGCTTTTCCAATTAATTGAAGCAGTAAGCTGAGATATATTCGGGCCAGCAAACCATCTGATAAAAGTCGCCCACAGCATGGTCTTGGCATCGATTCTGTGTCTGCTGTTTCCCATTTAAGTTTGGCCCTGCCCTTACAATTTGATGGCTGCCAAAGCAGATGGAGATGCGCGCTGACTCGGGTCCAAGGCTCCTTCTGCCTGCCCCCCTGTGTGTGCGACTCTTGAGTAAGGTCAGTTTAAGCGTCTGGGGAAATGGTTATTCCTGCTACATACATAAATCGGCCACACACATTGTGGCCAGTGGCCACATACGCATTTGTCTATGTGTGTGAAAGAATTGAATTTCAGAAATGTTTCACTCTGGAGACTATGGAAATATCTAAGGATAAGCTCCTTGAGTGGCGGCTATAAAAACCCAACGCCAAAAGCAACCCAATCGGAGATAAGTGTCGTTAGTTCTTGTGTTATCAATGCGTGGCTGCCTGGGACTATCCGTGGACCAGCTTTGAGACCTGCCAGTCGGCATACCAGACTGCCAGACCGAATGCCACCATGGCAACATTTTGATATGGAGGCAATTAAAATTCGCTTACGTTTCGTGTTCACATATTAAATGAGAAATACAAAAATGTTTCGTATATACATACATATCTATGGTTATGTATGTATGTACATCAAGCAATTAAATATGCATTTGATTTGGCTAATAATTAGGGAATTTTCCATTATTAAATATGCGAGCAGACAATGGCATTTAGAAATGTATGCGAGCATAATTTGCCTGAAGGGGTAGACAGCCAGCCAGTCGGCCAGTCAGCCAGTCAGCCAGTTAGTCAGCCCTTCCATTTGGCGATATTTAATTTGGAAAAATTTACAAGGACTTACCAAAAGGCAAGCAGCTACATACATAGATTTATGACTACTTGCAGGCGCATTGATAATCCCTGCTCGGGCATTACTTTGTGAAATTTGAAGCAGATTTGTGCCGTGCCATGCCGTGCCGTGGTTCAGGGACAGACAGCTTACAAAATATGTATGTATGTATGTATATATGTATGTACATGCTGGGCATCTTTGGTTGGGTGTATTTGTGTGGGGGTTTTGCGAGGGAGTTGAGTGGCATTTAAGCCACAAAAGGCATAAAAAGAAAACGAAGGCCTTAAGACCGTTTCAAGTTGCTCCACACACACACAAACACACTAATGCATGTGTGTGTGTGTATCGCATATGTACATACAAGTGTACATCTTCTTTTGAGTTTTGTACATGTCCGTTTGAATTAATACTACAATGTCCTTAAGGTTTTATTTTTGGTTGATATTCCTTTTTATCTTTATATATTTTTTTGCTGGCTTGTCTTCCCCTTTCTTCTGCTTTCTTCTACGTTCTCTCCCCTTTGTGGGCCTCTGACTCTGATTCAGATTCAGATTCGGATTCGGATTCCTTTTCGCTTTTCGCTTTTGGCTGTTTGATATTTATGCCTGGCTTGGCTTCTTAGCCAACAGCCCACATTGTTGTTGCTTTATTTCTGGGCATATTAAAAATTCATACAAATGTAAAACGAAAATCCTCAAGACAATCATAAAAAAATATAAAAACAAGAACAGCAAAAGGCAGCATCAGCATCAGCCTCAGCCGCCCAGGCAAAGGGTTTCCACCGAAACGCGCTGGGCGAATAAAAATGAAATATAATTTCGACTCGACAATCCACGTGTGTCTCTGTGTGTCTGTGTGTCCGTGTTCGTGTCTGTGTGATGTGTCTGCGCTGGCTGGTCTCCGAGCAAAGTCTGCGAGTCTAAATCAAAGTCCTGTGCCCCGCAGAAAGCTGCTTAAAGTTACAAATCCGGCCCCAAAAAGTAGGCAACGATTTCTGCTCGCACGAGTATGCGTGATATTTGCTGTAGAACAGTTCAACAAGCGCGTTAACAGATTCTACATCGAAGCTACTGAGCGGCAGAGTGCTGGCTGTGCAGTACGTTTTACATGTGTCCGATTCACATTGAGCGCGGGTGGGGAAGGAGACATTATATCAATAAATATTATCATAATAATTGCCTTAAAAAGTGAAAATGTTTCATAACTGATTGGTGGATATTTGAAAGACATTTGCATTCCAATGTGTCAGCTTAAAGGACTGTAAACGTGCTGGCTGCGAGGCAGCTGAGCAGATATCTGTGGGGAGAGGAACGTGCCAAGCGTTTTGCTATTGATCTTTGCCACTTTTCTTAGCTTTGTTTTCTTTAATTCTGTTTTTTTTTTGTTGATTTTGATTTTCCCGGCCACTTTCCTGTCTGCTGCTCCCTACGCATAGCAGCTGGCAGTTGTGTGTGCTCGAGGAGCAGCTCATAAAAATGCTAGAAACAATAAACGTCAATTTTTGCATGGCACGCCAATTCCAGGGAAGGGCTGAAGCCGCCTCCGGCTGGCTGTGGGTGGGCTGCGTGGAATGACAAGAGATGGCGGTTGGGTATTGGGCTGGCGTGTGGTTGCGGCTGAATGATCAACTTTTGGGGTGCTTAACGAGGTTGACACTCCGCCCTAGCCTCAGATGCCTGCCTGCCTGCCTGCCTGCGGATAGGATATGACTTAATGATTCATACTTGTGTCAGTGCTTCCAGCCGCAGTGAATGCGCCTCCTTTGTGACTCTAGGATTTCAGTACTCGCTCTCTCTCTCTCACCTGTAAGGGAGAAACAGAGCAGGCATTGATTAGTGATTAGTGTGTCAAATCGAGTGCGCAAAACATACGCATAGAAAATATTCGTAGGATATTCGGACCCGATAAAATGGAAGTTTTTATTGAAAATCGCCAGCGCAATGCAATCAACGCTCTTATTTTTATTAATCGCGTACAGCTGGTAGTGCGTAACTTAATAGTCTACTTGTGGACCTACATGTTCCTGAAGCTACTCCACATCCGGGTGTTTGTCGAAGTACGGCTCTGCCTGCGGTACTTCCGTAAGGTGTCTGCCAAGTTTAGCTATTACTTTCGTCGCGGTCTTGCAGTTCCCCCGAAATACTTGGAGGTAAGTCAATGGAAAGTCGATCACAAGGTCTCTGCCCATTCTCACTCTCCCCCTCTCTCTCTCTCTCTCTCGCAGGAAATGAAAAAAGTTCATGACTTGATAGATATGCTGTTGCTCCAAAAGAGGGCCATTGATGACTTGAGACGCTTTCCGCGACTGGATTTAGCCTTGCATATCTACCGGAATTATCTGTTAATCAAAGAGGAGGTGTTCCAGGTTGAAATTAAGTTGCTCAAATTATACGTTGCAAGTCTTTGGGAAAGGCCACAAGAAGAGGAACTTGAAAGGCCTGTGGAGAAGTAGATGCACAGAGATTTCTTTAATTTACCTGTCGATGATATGGGGATGGCTAGACTGTTATGTGGGCTGCTGCTCCAACAAAACAGAAAACAGAATAAGACAGCTGCTATGCCCCCCTCCATCCCACTCACCCACCGCACAAGCCACCACACTGTAAGTAATGCGAATAATTTTTGATTTGATCAAAATGCATTTCTAATCCAAATATTTACATACTTTCAGCTGCTGCTGTTGGCTGTTGCAAACACGAAATAGACGACAAACAACAACAATACGCCCGAGTAGAGGCCAGAGCATTGCAACACATTGAGGCATCAGTCCAGCCAGAGAGTCAATTGTTGTCTTTGTTTGGCGCTCTTTGGGAACTATGTAAATCAAAATTTAAAGTGTTTACTGCCAGATTGCCAGAGTTAGATAATGGAGTCGGCCATGCAGTAATTGCAATATAAATTGCATTGTTCTCTGTTGCAATAAAACACACACACACACACACACACACACACACGCACACAAATACGCGTATAAATGTTTTTATTGTTTGTGGCGGTGTTTTGGGCACTGGCTTTGAGGTAAATTAATTTGCAGATACAATTACGGCAATTATCGAGGTAGAAAGAATGGCAGCATTCCGTATATGGGGAGCAGTGGGCAGTGGGCATGGGGCATGGGGCATCGCCCCCTTGCAATAAATAAATCAAAAATATATACACATAATATATATGCAATATATTGTGTTTGTGTGTCTGTGTGTGTGCCTCAATTAAGGCCGAAAATAAAATCAATTTATTTATTTAGTGGCCAATCGCATGTAAAATGCATATATGTGGCATATGTGGCACATGAGGCATGGATTTGTGTGTGTTTTCAGTGTGTGTGTTTCTGTGTGTGTATTTCGTTTATTATTCATTCACTCGTCGCGTTGTTTGCGCAGCCAAATGCGTTTTTGCCCCACGCACCCGCCGCACACAATAATGGGCTGCTCAGTCCTTGCCCCCCCCATTCACCCCCTGCCACAACCCGACCGCACATGTTGCATGACGACAACCGCGTCTACGATTCTGCCTACGATTGAGACCCTTTGCCGCAGCACTGACAGCAGAATAATTGGCCAAGAAACTTATTGTTGGGGGCAGCACACACACGGCAATTACATAGATCGAAATTGCGACTATTAGAGGAGGTGGCAGGCCCACCGCAATATTAATAAATATTTAGTTATTACAGCGACGGCGTAATTAGCGATTGCCTGGGAACGATGCCAAAAGGTGACGGTTTCGATTAGTTTATAGCAAAATTATAGGTCCAAGCAGGTACTTAAGGCTGCCATAGCCGCAGATTATGATCTGTAGGTAAACTGGAGGGCAGCCTAAGCCGAAAGGCTTGGGCAATTGTGTCTTAACTATGCGTCGCTTATGTTGATGTGCCTTCAATTAGTTGTGTTAAAGATCTCTGCCTCAGTTTGCCAGACTGTTTGAGTGTGTGGACGGGGGCAGTGGCTGTGGCTGTGGCAGAGCGGCACAGGCCAGAGTGAACGCTGAAGCTGCTGCTGCTGTTGCTGCTGCCACTGGTGTCCAACATCTTGCAGCAGTCTGTCTGTACAGCATAATTAAGTTTAATTGACAACCGCTGACTGTTTGATTGGCTTCACTTGTTTTTTGTTGTTGTTCCTCCCTGGCTGGCTGACTGACTGACTGACTGACTGAGTGAATGTTGCCTCCGTTTTGTGGCACTACATATGTGAGCTGCTCTCCCTCGCCCTCTCATTATGTACGGCACTTTTGTTGAGCAGACGAGCACACATTCATCATATTAAGTACAATATGCAATTGTTGCTCTGCCGCTCCGCCGCGGCGTATACTTAATGTCAGAGAATGTGAATGCGCAATGCGAATGCGAATGCGAATGCGAGTGGAATGTAATGGCAGACAGAGCACTCAATAAATCATCGGGAATGAGCTTTGCTGTGCAGAAAGAGGGACATGGACACGGACATGGACAGGGACAGGGATGGGGACAGCCGACAGCCGTCGGTGAGAGCACCGGACTCAGTACAGTCCGTGCCGCACAACACAATGGGGACAGTTTACTTCGATTGCCATCTTTACATGCCGCACATTAAAGTTAAACAGCACTTGGCTCTTGGCATATTAAATGCATTTATGGATTGGTCAACGCATTTGGCAGCAAAGTTATCGATTCGAAATTACCAGCCAGCAGCCAGCCAGCAGCCAGCCAGCCACCAGCCTGCTCCAGCACTTACGGGTATTACGGGTATTGCAGTCAGCCAGTGATCCTGCTCGCATAATTGTGGGCAGCAGAGGCGCTGCAATGTCTAATGAATCGATCGAAAATCGGTTGAACGTCTCAACGCGGCAACAGTCAACTTTAAACTGGATTAAGTGACGCAGCCAAGAAGAGAGACGAAGGACAGAGAGAGAGGCAGCAGCAGGATTGGCAGGGGATTGGCAGGGGGCAGGGCCCGCACACAGTTCAATGCACGGATGGATTCACGGTAGACGAAAGTTTTTGTCTTCTTTTATCAAAGTTAAGGCCAAAGTGGGAATTGTTTGGCCTCACATTGTGGTGTGCTCTTGGGGCCACGACCAAGGGGGCATGGGGCAGTGCTGTGGGGTAGTTACAGCAGCAAGCTGCTGAGCATTACCGTTAACGAGAAATATCAACTGTTAAATTGCAGCAAATGACAAGCGCGGGGGGGGATGGGTGACGACGATGTCAGTGACGACGATGAGGATGACGATGAGCGAGCAGCCAGAACAAAGGATGAAGAAAGGACACGAAAAACGCCCACCCAAGCGAAATAAAAGCTGCAAAAGCCGAAACCGAAGCTGCTAATGCACTTGCCCAATTAAATATAGCCATAGAATATTATTATGCAGCCATACCGTTCCATACTGTTCCGTTTTGTGGCCCGACAAGCCATGGCACCCACTGCTGGAGAGGGTATGTATGGCAGGAGAGAACCAAAAAGTTTTCTGCAAGTTTCGTGTAGGTTTTCATTAGCCAACAAATGAAGCAAAATGATATCAGAATGAAAACGCTTCTGACACACAGACAGACAGACAGACAGACGAATTGGTGTAGGGTGTGGGTGCTCCAACCTGTTGCGGCGGACACGGACACCCGCCAAATGTAATCGAAGTTCATTCTTTATTTCTGTCGGGCCACAAATAAATTTATAGCATTTAAGGTACTCACGCGATGCCACAATAACAGCAACAAAGATGACGACAACGACGACGACGACGACGACGACGACGACTACGACTACGACAATGATGTGTGGCTTTGCCTCATTCCCACACCCACCCATTCTGGTGTCTTGTACACACACGGGGCGTATGCGTGCTATAGAAATAAAAATGGCTGCTACATACACAGACACATGCCTGGCTGTAGTGGGTCTCTCCCTGTCTGTCTGTGTGTGTGTTTGCCATAGCTACTCATTATGATGGCGTCGTTAGGTCTATTAAATGTTCCTTTGTTACAGCACCCATCTTCCTCCCCTCCCCTCCCCACCGGCATTGCCGACAATAATATTGTTCCTTATATTTTTAGTCACTGGCAGGTCCTTGAACTTCACGGCCCAAGCGAGTTGCGAATCCGAGTCCGAATCCAAGTCCTCGCTTTCGTATGCCGCATTCAGACGGCGCAAACCTTTTTTCGCCAGCCCAAAATCGACGAGCTTTTGTTCCACTGTCCCTTAAATGGGGCTTTGATTTCTTTTAAGGCTTCACTTAAGGTTTCATGCACAGGCTGCCAGTCGCCTGTGGCGCTATCTACAAATATCTGAGAGCCAGCTGCGAGCTTTGCGTATATCTGCGATCGGTGGCCTTTGGATGCTTTTGCATGCCATAGATAAACCTTTGGCAAACAGCAAAGCTTTGCAGCAGAATTCGAGTCCCGTTTTTGCCCATTTGCAATTATATAAAACAACATTTTGGGTTCGCCGCTTTGATTGCGTCGTAACAACCGCACGAAACTTTATTTTGAGCTGCTTGCGAGAGCCGCAACCTTGGGGAAATCATTGAACATTTTCACTGTGGAAGAGCTGTGGAGCACGAGCAGCTGGTTATGCCTTAAATAATGGGGGGCGGGGGGACAGCCAGTCGGACGACCCATAAGCCGATAAGCAGATTCTCTGGGAGCCTTTTCTGTTACCTTTCCAAACGGGCGTAACAATGCAAGTTGCAATATCAAGGAAAGCCCCCAACTTGCAGGAGCAGCAGGCAGCGGCCAGGAGGCCAAGGGGGCCAGGGGGGGCCAGCGCAAATGGCGAGAGGAGTGGACGAGGAAGCCACACATTGGTCTAGCAAAATGTTCTGTGCTGGCAAAACTTTTCTGTATCCTCGCAGAGCATTAGACGAGAAAAAATTATCCCTTCCTGATCTTAACCACATTGGATAGACCCCGCCACACCACACCCCCGAGTGCCTCTCTCTCTGTTTTAGTGTCGAACTGTGTGCCGTCCTTTCGCTTTCGTTCCCCCACTTAACGGCTTATGTGCCAAGTCGCTAAAAACTTGAAAATTCGCGGCAAATGGCATCTAAAATTAATGCGGCATGACCTTTCCGCAAGCCAAACAACTTGTACGAAAACTTTCTGCAGTCCAACAAGATACGCATGGCGCAAGGACCAAGGACCAAGGAGCCGCAGCCCGTGTCCCTTCGTCTTCGTGTTCGTGTTCGTGCTCGTGGCACTTACCTGGCTAAAGCCATGGCTGATTGATCTGGGGCAGCACGGCACGGCAGTCAGCTCAGCTCTTGGCCGTTTAATGTTCGCATAATTGGCTTGTTGCATATTTCATTGCCTAATTGCCGCACATTGTCTGGCTGTGCCCCAGCATTCAGCCAGGCATTCCCCAAAAGCAAATTCACCCAGAACCAGAGCACCCAGAAACAGGACCCAGAAACAGGACCCAGAAACAGAACCAGAACCAGGACCCAGCTCAGCATTCTCTTCATTGTAATAATGTCGAACATTGTTAGTTTTTACGCAACCTAATCAAAATTGTTGCTACTTTGGGGCAACAACTTTTTGGCTTCTCTCACTCTCACTCTCTCTCTCTCTCTCTCACTCTCTCTCTCTCTCTCTCACTCTCACTCTCTGTCTGTTTCTGTTTCTCTGTTTCTGTTTTGGCTTGTTTCACGCTTAATTGACTTTGGCCTTCGGAACGGCCGCCTAATTGAAGTGAATCGAGTGATGTCCTCGCTAAGCGGTTGCTGTATATCCTCCCTCTCTCTCGCTCTCTCGCTCTCCTTCTCTTACCATTTATTTGTAAAGCCAATAAAAACGGAGCAGCAGCAACGCCACATCCATGCCAGAACCATCTTCCAGGCAGTGTGGAAAGCGGAAATCTTTCTCTTGACTTAATTTAATTTGTTTCAGGCATGAGGCTTGGCCCTAAAGAGATCTTCTGTTTAATGTTCAGTTAAATCTGCACACAATTCTCGAATAATTCATTGATAAAGAAGCAACTGCCAACTGCCCACTGTCTGCTGTCTGCTGTCACTGCCGCCCGCTGATTGCCCTGCCCAGAGTGCAGCCAACAAGAGTGCATCCAATTAAATGGCCTGCTTTGGTGCCTGCTTTGGTGCCTGCTTGCAACAGGTGCAGTTGCTGTTGCTGTTGCGAAACGCACTGTCCACGTGCGCCATATGGTGGTGGTGGCGGGTCAGTCCCCCTCGGTGTTTGACCCCAATTAAAGGCAATTTTCCAGCAATTTTCCTTACCCGGCGAACGTCTTGACGCCCTTTTGGGTGCTCCTTGTGCCTCCCATCTATGTGTCCAATGTGGGTGCGTGGGTTGTGTGTGTGTGTGTGTGTGTGTGTGTGTGTGCGTGTGAGGCACATTAAAAAGTAATTTAAATTGAATTTCTTAGCACGCCTTGTGGGGTGGCGGATCAGCTGCCTGTGGCATGGTGCAGGCTGGGGAGGGTAGGCCAGGCCCACTGCTTTATTGTAATTAGAGTGAAACGACTATAAATCTCCATCGAAGCAATCGTTCTGTTCTCGCTTCCGTTACATTCCATTCCATTCCATTCCATTTCCATTTCCATTGGCATTTCGCCCTCAGCGCGCCCACCACACCCACCCATGCCCCTTCGATTCTCATTTCATTTCGTTGCCTGGGTGCGTGGATGGATTAAGATTGCACTGCACCTCCTTTTGGTGGTGGAGGGCAGCGGTGGAGGGGGTTCCATGGCAATGCATAAATCTAGCTTCGCTCCGTGTAGTGCCGCAGGCGGGTGTCCCGGCGGGACGGGGGATAAAGCTCAAACTGAACGATAAAAAATACACGATGCTGGGCTGGGTATGGGCTGGGTATGGGCAGGGCAGGGCAGCGCAGGGGTGGGGAGGGGACACAAAGCTCACGCGGCTTCGTCGCAGGAATTAGCTCAAAATTGCAAAACTTAAGCCAAATGCTGCGCCGAAGAAAATAACACAAAAAAGAAAACCAGAAGAAAAAATCCAAAGAAAAATAAACTTAAATGCTCGTACGTGGTCATTGCGACTGGGCAATACCCTGCAATCGAGCAGCAGCTGCAGCGTGCATTTTTGAGTTCCCAACTGTCGTTATGCCCGCCGCAAGAAGGGTATAACAAAAGCAGACACTGAGCTGTCGGTGGGGCGATGGGTGGCTGGGAAAAGGGGCAAATCAAAACCACAAAACCAGACGAACAAGCGGCCGGAGGAAGGACCAAGGTGCC
This sequence comes from Drosophila tristis, assembly GCA_018150885.1. Taxonomy (NCBI): domain Eukaryota; kingdom Metazoa; phylum Arthropoda; class Insecta; order Diptera; family Drosophilidae; genus Drosophila; species Drosophila tristis. The sequence continues at coordinate 5,585,616 of JAECWT010000215.1, read as the reverse complement.
TCATTCTTTGTTCTACGCCATCTACATAATAGATGGGACAGGACGGGAATGGCAAAAGGAAAGCGCTAGAGCTAGAGCCGTAGAGCCGTGGAGCGGCGGAGAGTGGCAGAGAGCGGCGGAGAGAAACGGAAACAAGTCAATTTGCATTCCGGCTTAAACGAGGAACGAGCAACGAGCGTCGAGCGACGAGCTGCGCGCAGCCAAGGCACATCTCCGGGTTGCTTAATGTTGCAAGAAGGCGAACTGCGACTGGGAAGAGCCGTGCTGGCGGGCTGTACGGGAGTGGGCGGCCCAACGTCAGCCCATCCGGATTTCGGTTGCATCAGAAATTGCAAATTAAAGAAAAGAAAAGAAGAGAAGAAGGGGCAGGGTAGGGTAGGGTAGGACACCGCAGCTAATGATTATCGCTTGTGCGCGGCTGTTCAAACTTATTTTATTGTTTCGAAATTAGTTTTGCCCAACCACCAAGACCCGCCAACGGGCCAGGGCACCCATCAATCCATCATGCCAAGGCAAACGCTTTGTGAGGGGGTAAAAAGTTCGATTAACTTTCGTCACTGCCGCACGGCCGCACGGCCGCACGGCCACTCTGCCACTTGGCCCACCCGCCCGCAAACAGAAGTTAGTGTCCAGCAATTAACCCCAACTTTGATAATGAAATGGAACAAGACATAACACAATTTAAGAGCAAGTTTCTGGCTGGGACAGCCGAAGGACCCTTTGCCATTGGCCCACCAAAATGTTCGAACGTCCTGGCAGCAGCACACAAAAACAATAGATCTGAACGCTTGCAGTTCACAAATCTCTACAGCTGCGAGGATACTTACATTTCGCTTAAAATTGAGCTCTTCAAACTAAGCCCAGCCACAGCTCTAGGCAGCCAGAACTATATGCAATATACAAGCATAAATGATTGAGCAAAAGCTTATATGTTGTGCCGGAACAAGCCACAGCAGGAAGGCTTAGAATGCCTTTCTCCATGCTGTTCATGGTGGGCACATAAATCAATGGTCCTCCCAGACAATGCACTGAAATTAACAGCACATTTTCGCATGTGAGTATTTAAGCCAGGGGCTATAAAATGCGGACACACCCGCATGTTGGGGGGATTCAACTATAAAATTCATTAAATGCGGCTAAACAAAATGCTGAACCAAATAAATAAATATTATTGACTGTGCTCCATTGCTTTATTGGATTTGGTGTTGTAACTGACAGGGCTATTATAAAACTAATTAAATTACTATGCAGATAGGCGCGCGCACACACAGGGGGCAAGCTACAGATGCATATGCAAGTACAGATGCAAATACTCGTACAGATACATTCATGCATAGATATAGCATATAGCATATGGCAATGGCAATTATAAAACCATAACGGGCAGCCCCCGACACCAGCGACTCCAGCGACACCACCGACCCATCTGTCGCTGCATGCAGCCAACTTTTGGGGCACTCAAATTGCATTTTGTTGTGCGGATTCAATTGTCCTCCACAAACACAATATTTGTATTCATAATGGAGCGCATACACGCATGCGAATTCAATTAGAAGGTTTTAAAAGCACACAAAAAAAACGGCAAAATTGAATGAAAAATCAGACTAAATGCGACATTGGACAAAAGGGACAAAGGGACAAAAGGACACAAATTCAAAGCGCAAAAGCGCGCAAATTTCGAAAAGCAATCATGGCCGTAAAATGGAGCTTTTTGTTTTTATATATTTATTTGTATTATCTTCTATCTATGCTACGCACTGTCTGAATGGGTGCGAGTGGGCTGGGAATTCTGTTTGGCGCACTTGGTGTAAAGTAAACTGTTGCCAAGCGCCCAAAAGGGTTCGCTAATAGTGTGAAAACAAAATGAAGAAAGGAGGCTACAGCAACTAAGTAAAGCAAGTAGAATGCTAAGGCAAACAAAACATTAATAAATAATGAACATTGATTGTTTATTTGGACAAGATGAAGGCGGACATAGATACGGATACGTTTACGTTTGCGGGCTACGGGCTACGGGCTACGGCTACGGATACGGATACATACGGATACGGCTTGTATTTATATGCATATGCACGTTGTATGTATCGTCCAATCATTTTGGTTGGGAAAGGGCAGAGACAAGCGTAATTGATTTGGGTGTGTGTCAGTGTCTGTCTGCCTCTCTCTATGTCTGCTGCCTCTGTCTGCCTCTCTCTATGTCTCTGTGTCTGTGTCTGTTGCTGTGTCTCTGTTGCTGCGTCTGTGGGTCAAGTGCTAATTGTTCAGAGAGGAGAAACTATCATGAGATGGCTTAAATATAGAAGCAGATACTCGCATACACACTATGCATGAATCCACTGCAATCGAACAGAGGGAGAGGACACTGCCATCGGAGCGGGAGTGGGAGTCGGAGTCTGTGGAGCGGCTGACTAATCACGACATACACACAGCCTTTGTATCGCACATGTAACAGATATCCGCTGCCAACAGTGTGCTAGCATGGGATGCAGAAGCAGAATCAGAAGCAGCAGCAGAAGCAGAAGCAGCAGCAGGAGCAGCAAAAGCAAAAGCAGGTGATAATTCCCACTGAATTCCGAGAAGGTTAAGTGGTGGTGTCCATGCAGCTCATTGGACTGACAGTTTAGGTCTCAAATGTGCAAATATTTATGCCAATAGAAACTGCAACTGAAACTGAAACTGAGACGGATGACGGATGAGGGAGACCGCAACTCGACACTCAAATCGGATCACAATGAATGGCAGAAGCCATTAGGGAAGCTTCTGAACGGCTTTTACAATTATGAGCGTAAGCGGAATGTTTCCCCCTTAATGCCAACTGAATCTGTATAAATGTAATGCAATTCACAATTAACCTCAACAGCTGAAGCACCCAGCCAAGCAGCCCAGCAGCCAAGCAGCCACTGGACAATGAGAATTATTTCCCAGGAAAATATTATTTCTCAAATCTGCATTTTAAGTCCCACAAACTTTGCAAATGGAGAGAGAACAATGGTGTCGAGTGAAATGCTTTCTGCCACAGAGCTCTAAGTGCAGGTTGTTATTTCAAGGAACGAGAGGAAGTTTCGCTGCAAAATGAATGCCAGAGGCAAAGCTCTCCAGGCCAAAGCATGAGTCATGTTTGCCCTTCATTGGGCTTGGTTTATGGTTTGCTTTCAATTTGGCCATTTCCCTGGGCACCCCAGCTCTGTCATGCATATCCACGGTACGAGTCCAAGGTGCTTAATAATTTAGGCTAACGCATGCATATATGTATGTACATGCAGATGTATAGAAGGGCATGCAGGTCTGTGCTCTGGGCTCTCCACAATCAATGCCATTATGCGCGCTCTGTGCGCTCAGTGCATGTGCGTGTGTGTGTCTCTCTCTCTGTGTGGTGTTGCATGGGAATTTAATGCACTTCTTGATGCAGCTGTGCATAAGAAATCAGTTGCAGCCGGCAAGGAATGCAAAAAATTGTCTTACTTTTCCTTCCATATATGTATATGTATATGTATGTATCTATCTGAGTGCACGAAGAATTGTGGGTGGGTGGATGGCTGCGAGCACTCGCAGCTGGAGCTGGAGCTGGAGCTACATACGAGTGTGCACAGAATTTGCATATTCCCACAACGAGAAAAGTTTTCCTTCTCATCGCATAAACAATGCCACAACCACTAGTCCGAGTGCTGGGCTAGTTATCTGTGGGGGGTTTCCGCAGTGGTTGGGGCGGGGCAAACAGAGCCCCCTGTTTGGGTTACTCGAACGGCATGACGTTCCGTGCGTTATTTACAGAATGGCTAAAATGGCAACATGGCTGCCAAACGCGGCTAATGACATTTTAAATATAAAGACCTCTATGGCCACATCTATATACGTATATACAGCTATCCTCTGCTCTCCCTCCCTCTCTCTCTCTATCTATATATATATCTCTTGATCTTCGTTGTTTTTTCTGCTCTGCTGTGGCCTGGCAAAATGCTTTCAGCGTAAAATATGAAAATGTTATTAGCATTAAGACATATTTTATATCTGAGTACGAGTATATCCATAAACGGAACGAAACGCAACGGAACGGAACGGAACAGAGCACGGTTGGAACGGGTTGGCCACTTAGCGGCAAAGGGGGAAGCGCCACTAAGTATGCAATGCCATTTGCCGCACATTTCAGTGGCATGGAATCGCCAACGGGCCGGGCAGGGCATTGCAAAAAGTCTCAATAAATAATTAATTAATAGCATTAAACATGCTGATGGCTTAAATAAGTTTTTTGCTTAAAATGCATCGATTTTGATTGAAAATGCAATCATTGATGAGTTCCTGATGCATTTTTCATCGATGCTGAATTAAATACATGGATTGCTGAAATTCTTTTTGGCATTTGTGCGTACATTTTTGTTAAAGCAATTATTAAATTGTTAATGAACAGAAAACTTTTGTTAATTTGGGCGCCAATCGAATCTGTGCGAATCTGCATAATATTTCTTAAGGAGCTGAACAAAACCTCGTTCTAGCGACGGCTAATTGAGGCACAACGCGGCGTACCCCATGGCTCCCTGCCGCAGTCCCAGCCAAACATTCAAACACGCAGAACAAACGACAACAAAAGGAACAAACAAAACAAAAACCAAGCAAAAGAAGGGGCTGCGGATGGGTTGTGGATGGTTGATGGTTGGTGGAGGGGGGGGCTGGGAGTAAAGCGCCTAATCTACAATTGACATACATAGGCGCTGAACAATCTATCTACCCCTAGAGTCTACATCTGCCAGCACCCCCCACTCACCCCACCCAGACCCGCAGCCACATACATAGCCATGAGTACGAGTCCACCTTCAGTCCCTGCCCCACCCTGAGCCCCGCTCTCTGCGAGCACTTGCAGTGGAGCACCACATGGAGACCCAGCGAAGCGCACAACTTGCGCTGTTTTCTCATTATTTATGCGCGACCTTGTTTTGCGCCATTTTTATTATTTTGCTAATTTCGCGCATTATAAAAACAAAACACAAACACACAACAGCAAAAAAAAAAAAAAAAGCAGCCATAACCCCAAAGGAAGCCATGAGGGTAAGGAAAGTTTCCTGCCAGCTGTAGACCTGTAGACCTGTAGGGCAAATCCTTTGGCACACATGGAACATCTCTGGAATCCATGCGGAGTCCTTGGGCGGCAGCAGCGTATCCAGCAGGCGACTTAATTCGAGCATTTTAAATATTTTCAACGCTTTTATTTTTATTTTTTGTGGTTTTATTTAATTATTTTTTCTTTTTTTGAAGCTGAACTTATGGTTTTTGTTGGAGAGCTTTTAACCTATTTTTGCCGTTTTCCCATTTTATTTTTTGCGTAATTTATCAACTCGTTAATGTAAGCATAACACCTCAGATACACACACACACATGTGGCATGTGGCACATACATATGTACATATTTACACCGTTTTTGTTGTTGTTGAAAATTTGCATTTTCCTCATTTGTATTTTATATTTTATTTTTTTTTTTTTGTATTTTTTGAATGCATTTAATTAACTCGAAGAGCGGGTCTTTGCCTTCCACTTGCACTTGCACCAGTGTGTATCTATGACTTGAGTGTGCACATGCGAGTGTGCCAGACATATAGGAATGGCACGCAAGCACATAAGGAGGAGAGTCAAAGGATTGTCAGGTGGTTGGGTGGTTGGGTGGCAAGGAGAAATGGTCAAATTTATCCTCAAATTCGTAGAAGTTTGCCCAGATAATTATGCCAATTTTATTAATAATTTCCATGGCTCCGCGTTCATTCGCTCGCTCATCCCCATTGGGATTGCACTTTTTGAGCAATGCAATTAAAGCACTTTACGCTATTCAGCGCATTTCCACTGCGATCCAGTCAATGGAATGTTTCCTTTTGGTGAGCAACTGCCGGTGCTGTGCTTGGGACATTTCAGATACTTTTTGTTTATTGGTTCTGTCAGTTATTATCGCTGCATCGCTGGCAAGAGAATTCGCGCTCGACAGGCACATATGGCATTCAAAACGATGAAAGTTTATGACAATGCGATTGAGCGCCTTCGCTGCTCGTCCCTTGGTGCTACCTGCCGCACTCCGATGATGGCCACCTGTCAGTGGCTATGCTGCATGCGGGTGGGGTGCAGCCCCCCGCCCCTTGGCTGGCGTATCGAAGTGAGCCGCATAATAGAAACAAATGCAAAACTTTTGATTGGCAGCTGCCTTTGTCTGGGGGCCGGGAAATTTGGAAACTTTGGCAAGCCGCAACTTTAGACAGGTGCGAAAAAAACGGAAAGAAAACACCGCCCCCTGCAAACACACACACACTAGTAGATGCCGAGCAGACCGCATAAGCGTTTCCTTTTTTTGCCACACCCACGCAGAGACACCCACTCAGGTTTTAGTGCCTGGGAAAAGTGACACCCAACCATTGCCATTACATTAAATGCCCGGGCAAGTCACTCAATTCTTTTGGTCAGCCTCTTGTCCTTAACCGAATCCCTATCCCTATTCCCATCCCTGTCCTTATCCCCGTGCAGGGCATTTTCCCCTCTCTCTCTCTCTCTGTCTCTGTCTCTAAATTTCCATAATTTTATGAGCTTGACAGGCCTCCCAGCAAAAACACAGTAGTAAAGTGGAATTTTCAAGAACATTTGAAACCACACACCAGTCCCCGCTCCCCGCTCCACACTCGCCGTGCCCATTCCATTCCCTGTCCCAGTCCCAGTACCGACCCTTCTCGCTTTCATTTTTACATTTATGCATTAAAATTTATAGCCGCTAAAGTCCCGTACGGGCATCCGTGGCTGGACACCTTCTGGAGCAGGCATACCCTTTGGGCCATTCCCATTCCCACTCTCATCTTTTTCTCATTTTCCCTGGCCCAGAACTATCATTCGAGCAGATCGAATGCTTTTATGCGACAAATTAATGAAACCAGAGGAGAGAGTGGCCGTGGCGGGCAGCCTTAGTAGATCCCAATAGCAGATTGCATTGCCACCAAATAAAATCAGTAAGAAACACACACAAAGAGCAGTTGGAATTACACAACCTTCAAAGGGCAGGACGATCCATTCGCATGGGTTTGAAATACCACAACACAGCCTTTGGCTAGTTGTTCAGTTCCTTATTTTATTTAATAATTCCCAACTGCTATAAGTAAGCGCGTCATAGCGATGGTGCGCGTGTCTTGGAGATGGCAAAAATATATTTGTGTAAGTTTCATCGGTATTAATGCTTTTGAAATTCCCTCCATTTTCAACTGCTTTGAGTTGTTGCAGCTTTTTCGCTTCGCTTTGTTTTATTTTTATTTTACGTTTTCCGTCGCCCTTTTGCGGCAATTTCGCTGCAGGATATTGTGCGCTAAAATCTGTCAACAGAAATTCAATTACAGCTTGTTCTGTTCTGCTTGTTGGTGGCGTGGCGTGGCAATGGCTGTGTTGGGTGGTGCTGGTGCTGGTGGCGCCTCGACTATGCCACGACAGGACGCGTCGTTGCGATTGTCAGCTTACAAATGCTTCAACATGGCGCGTGGTGCGTGCTGCGTGCTGCGATCCGCCTTTTTATGGCTGCAACTGCTGGGCGCCAGCTCTTTTCCCTTTGTGCTTCTACTGCCGCTTCTTTACCGCCTGTCTGGCTGGCCAGTGGCCACATCGCTTAGTGTTTTTAACTGCTTTCCTGCCACTGGCACTGACACTGCAGCCGTCGCACCACAAGCGGAGGAACAGCAGGCGCCACACAGAACTGGGAAAGGGATCGGGCAGAGTGTCTCCCAACACCCAATCAGCCCCAGAGATTGGCTTTCCAGCAGCGAACTTGATTTCGACTGTCCGCTGATGTTGCTGCACACTAAAATATGGAAATTATTTACAACACCCGTTCCAGTGTGGCCAAAGTTCGAGCAGGTCTGACAGCCAAGCCACGCGAGAAAAGTGAAAATCAGAAGAGAAAAAAAACGAGAGCAGTCACGTTCGTTGTTTTCGCTGCGTGTTCTGTGTGAATCGGATCGGGGTTTGGCTTTCTTGAGGATTGGTAAGTGCGCGAACCACTTGTTAGCCATTTGCCAGCGTTCCTGCAACTGAAGGAACCAATTTGCACCATTTCAGACCCGCTGCAAGTCTGTGAATATTTTCTGCGAACACGTGCTTCAATATGCCCAAGAGGAATTCCCTTGGTTCCGTGGTGTACCTCAGGCAGCCCGACAGCCTAAGGCACATGTGCAAGAAAGTCTTGGAGAACAGCGTAAATCAATTGACGGCCATGCACTACTACAACGCGGCATGCGAATATAACTTGGAGAGACTGCGGAAAATGACGATGAAATGGTTTCTCGTCAACCTCATGGACCCATATATTGGGCAGCCCCACGAGCTGCAGCGCATCCCCATAGAGCTGATGACTGAGCTCGTGGCCAGCCCCAACCTGTACGTGGTGCACGGCGAGAAGGAGTTGTACGAACTGCTGTGCATGTGGATGTATCTGCGCATCCACCTCGGCTCCGAGCCCGGGGATCTGCAGAACCAGGAGAAGGCCCGCGAGACGATGCGCCAGCTGGAAGCGGCTCAAATGACTCCGGCGCAGTACTTCGCCAAACGCTACGGCCCTCATGGCTCTTTTCTTGACACGGCCGCCGGACTGCCCTACGTGAAGGTGTTCCAGAAGCTGCGGACTGAGCATCTCCTCGGAAGCGGCCCGGAGAAATTGATAGGGGGCCATTTGCTGAACTCCTGGCTCGACAATGCTGGGCATTTCGAAGTGGACTCGTCTGCCGACGAGTCCTTCCTGAGGCGGTGCAAACGACTCGGCATAGTCCTGACCGAGCCGTCTAAGGAATGGTGGCGCTTGCCGAATGTTGACACTGACTTGGATATTTACGGAAAAGTGGAAAACAATAAGCTCAAGATTCGCCTCGAATATACCGGGAGCGCTTCAAGATTTCAGGAACTCTACCAGGGGCAAAATATCCAAGTTCGCGGCTACCACACCGCCGTAAATGAAGGATTGCAGCTGGGCCATAGCCTAGGGTCGAGCATTGTTCGGCTGAGAGAGGGCTTAGAGAGCGGTGAACCGATCCCACTGTGTGAGGCTAGCTTGTGGAAGCGCTATCCCCTCAAAATTTCGATCAACATTTTGATTGGGGTGCCACCGCCAGAAGTGGTCAGTGATGAGCAGTTGTGAGATACCCCGACACCACCGATCTGTTCACTCCAATTCTTATTATATTCTATCTATTGTCATGCGTATTGATTGTCCATTCACAATAAACCGCATCTGCACTGCCAGATCCCTGGCTCCATTCGCCATCTTTTGGCTGTGAACTGTTAACCTGCCCTAAGCCTGCTTTCCGAGAATTCCTATTCATGGCTTTGGGCTGTCCGCCCCACAAAGGAGTGCCGTTCCTGCAGCACCTAAAGTTGTCGGGCGGAGGGACGGCAGAGGCACAGCTGTACAGTGTGGCCAAATCAGCTTTATTCCCGTCAGAAATATATTAAAAACAGCGGGCAGCGCAAATTCCAGTATTTTTATTAGTTCAGTGTGGACTTTCTTTCGGATTTTAATAGGTTGGCATTTCGGTTCTTTTATTGGCGATGGTTTCTTTCGATTGTCAGAAAAAGTGCATAGCTTATCGGCACTTCCATTTTAGTGGCAATAATTATCTTTGGCTTAGTGCAAGCAAATAAATAAAAAAAAAATAAATAAAAAAATAAATAAAATAAAAGAAAATGTGTGTGCATATAGTATATAGCCGAAGGCCTTTGTTGCCTTGGCTACCGCGCAAGTGGATATAAGTTTTGTAAACCTAAGTCAACTTATATAAATAAATAAATAACATACATATGTACATATATATATGTATATATATATTTGCTTATTTATTTCTCAACATTCTGCCATAATATCAGCAGATCATTTGAGCAATGCCCCAAAATATATTCCGACAGCTATAAATAGAGTCTAATAATAATCAATTACATTACAAAATATTATTAATTTGTTTTAGCTTTTTGTTTTTATTGAAAAATATTGGCAACACTGCAGCAGCGTTGCAGCGTTGCAGCGTTGTGGTACGTCCTGCACGGCGCTCGTTTCCGCTAATGGCGCACAATGCATTTTTTAGTGGGGATTCCGGGTTTGGATTCCGGGCTTGGATTACAGCAGACGCGCCACGACGGATCGATTGTAATGGTTATTTTCGTGGAATTGTAATTTCCGTGCAGCATGCAGCATTATTCATTGCATTTCATAGATTTGATTGCAGTGCTCAGAGGATTTGCCCCTGTTGCTGCTAGGACGGACGCCCTGCCGTGCGCTCCAGGAATGGTCAAAATGCAGGATTTGTTGCATTGGGCTGACAGTGAGAGCACAAGTGCCCTCCGGTTGGTTGTTTTGTCTTAATTGAAAGCGTACTAAATTGTTTTAGCCACCAAAAAGGCATCGGAGCTGGCAGCAATTTAAATCGCATTCTGACATTTCTGGGCCGTCGCAATTGTGTCGTTTGTTCGTTTGTTCGTTTGTCGATGGTCGATTGTCGATTGTCGCTACGGCTCTTCGTTCCGCCGCAAATCGACATTTTCTTTCCAATAAATTGAGCATACACCAGAGAGGACAGAGACCCGGAAAACTCACCCGAAAAAAAAAAACGAAAAAAGGCTAACGGATATGCAAATGGAAATAGGCAAAAAAGGAAGAGAAGAAACACCAAGCCGCAGCCTAAATACGAGTAGAGCAAACACACACACACACCCCATAGATTTCCCTCATGTCAGTCGGCCAGTGCCAGCACCCAGTCCCCCGTACCTCGTCGCCCGACACCACCGCGCAACCCCTTAAGCATATGCATTTCCATTTTCATTTTCATTACTCAAATGAAATTTTTATGCACAAATGTATGTGTGTGTTGTGTGTGTGTTCCAGTAGATCTGTCTGTGTGTGTGTGTGTGTGTGTGTGTGTGGGTGTGGGGTGTGGGTGCAGGCGACGTGCCACTGGCAGAGAAAATCATAACTTGAAATGCGTTAAAATGCATATAAAAAATTTATAGCCTACACTTAGACGCACATAAAAGGACAGACATGCCTGTCAAAGGCTTGTCGCTGACTACCCACACCCGCCCCCACGCTGGCGACGATCGGAAGGGGTGTTGCTGGGTTGCTGGCACACGGGCTGCTCTGATTATTTGGTGGCCAAGCCGAATCCTTCCTTCCCCCGACCGCTGCACCAGCCTGTCTGATTGCTCTTGACAGCGCTGACCCCAAAAAAAAATCAAAAAAAAACGAGCAGAGCAATGGAAAAAAACAAAAAACCAAGCAAGTGCCGCTGTAGTCCCACATTTCGACTAGGGGATACCCACTACAGCCATAAACAATCACTGACTAGTTGGTGGAATCTTTGGCTTTGTGCTCTACGTAAAAGTCTACCAATTGGAGCACAAGTAGAGTTCCGAAGGCATCTGTTTGGCATCGATTGCAGGGTATTCTTGTCAGCGAAAGCGTGCATTATGATGATGTGTATTTTAATGCACAATTTGCGAGCTTTAATATCACACAAGCCACACACCACACCACACCACACACACAGCCAGCAGCAGGTCGGTCTTGCTGCATACCTCAAGGCATAATATGTGCATATGTGTGTGCCATTTGGTGGCAGTACCCCGAACTCAAGCCTTGGCTTGAAGAACACACAGTAATCACAGCCTTTCTTTCATGCCATGCAGTGCACTCCGAACCGAACCGCCGTTCCCCTGCAGGACAATTGCTAGAGGGGAGGACGGGTGGGGCTGTGCCGACATAAATGATTAATTTTCTCTGATTTAATAAATTTGTCGTGGAAACTTTTCCATTTGTTCGAGCTGTCAGCATCAGTGCGTCAGTGGTGCATACGGAGAATCCATTAAAAATATTATTGAAAAGTTTTCAAAGAGCAGAAGATCGAATGGCCGCGCGTACTTCGCGGGTCAGCAATTGGAAATTTACCTTTGAGATATTATATTCATGCATGAATATATAGATTGAATGCTGGCCGGAGGCTCAAACTTTACTCTGCAGTGCAATCGGTCCCAGGCCCTTTGTATTTTTTACATTTATATTTATTTTTATTTGAATTCCCCTTTTTCCTTTAAATAAATCAGAAGAATTATGAAAGATATATATAAATAAGTAAAATAAATAAGTAAATGGTCAGTTCCTCTGGGGTGAGAGCTTTGTCTTTGCTCTGAAGCCGTCAGTGTATCCCTGGCTCTCTTGCACGTAGAACTAGTTACAGCACACAGGGCTAAGCTGCCGCAGCACTTGACCGGTTCTCGTTACCGTTTCGCTTCCCTTTCTGCTTTCTCCTTTGGCTTTGTTAATTTCTGTTGTTTGCCTTTGACCCACAAACACAAAGGGGGACCCCACAAAGCGGAGCAAAACAAAAAACCCGCAACCGAAACTGAAACAGAATGTCAAAAGAGAATAAAGAATGGCGGCGGCGGGGGCCATACTATGGCTACCCTACCAGTCATCTGTGGCTGCCGATCAATGCCGATTTACACTTAAAATAATCGAAAATGATTGCTGTAAGGATACATGGGGAATATTCGGGCGACACAAACGCAAATACATAAATGTGCCACGATCTCGAAATCACTTGCCTGATTTGTCTGCTGGTTTCTGTGGTCCTTTGGGCGCTTGGCGCCTGATAATGCCGATGGTTTTCGCCGGAACGGAACTGATATTTGAGTGGCTTCTTGAGCACTGATTTCTCTGTGGTTCTCGCCCTAGTATCGCTATAGGATATTACACATACGCACTGTAGTTGCACCAGAAAATAATTTGCAAAAAAATCAACAATCAAACATACATATGTACATATATTTTGGTTTATATTTTTTTTTTTTGTTTAATTTGTTCGGTTTATTGTCTCACGGATTTCACCCGCATTCGATTCTTAATCATTTGATGTCCATCATCTTTATAACTTTTCTTTTTGCCGACGCTTTTGTTTTGTTTGCTTTCGATTTCTTATTGCCACTTGCTCTTCCTCTCCCTCTTTATTTTTGTGTGTTTGGTGTGTGTTTGGTGTGTGTGTGCCTGTGAGGGTTTTTGCTGGTGCGTGTGACCGAGTGTGAATGTGTGTCTGTGTGTGTGTGAGTGTGTGTGCGTAAGCGATTCCCTCTGCGATAGATGGGCGTGTGGGTGAAATAGTTGCTGTAATCCGCACAAATCCGCTGGTAAATTTGAACTGAACGAGTCCAGAAGCCAAAGTGAGTTGTCATACCCCGAAAAAGGCTGCCCCACAGCCGAATCGCAGCCGAGCCGAGCAGCCGAGGCAGCCGCAGCAGTCGCACAACCAATCGAGCGGCCCGAGTGGCTTTGCCGAAGTGTCCTTGCGATAAACTGTGCTAAAAAGCTCTGATTCGTGTGCTTAACGGCCTAGCCGAAAACTGTTCACAATTTAAAAATATTCGAAATTTAAATTTAAATTTAAAATGTATTGCAACAATTTTTTAAAACTCAATTTGCACAGAAGAAGGCCAACAATACAAAACACTCGGCATTGGCCCACCATCAACTTGCACTTGAAAGTGTTATACCAACTGTATAACAGTTTTCAACACGTTCAAAAATTGAAAATTTGGATTTGCAAACCATCCATTCGTAAATATTAGCAATTTCGAAATAAATGCCAGCAAAATGCTCAAATAAATCAAATATTAAATTGATTTTGTGGATTGATGCACAAAACTCGAATGAAAATTTTCTTAAGCCAAGTAAAACGAAGTTTCAAAAGTCAAACTTTGTGTTTATGTGGAGTTTTGTTTAAAGTTAATTAAAAACAAACAAAAAAAGTACACACACACGCACACACAAGCTCACAACACACAAAAACACAGAGGAACAGGCAACAAGTCCTTTGTGGCACACTTCGAAAACACTTTTCAGAATGAGAACTCTGGCAGCACCAACCGCTCTGGACAGCCCTCCAAAGGGATCGAACTGAACAGAACTGAAGTGAAGCAACAACTGACCGAGCCGAGCGTTTTCAAAACCCACAGATGCAGCCGTATAACAGTGTATAACAGTGAACGAGGCAGTCGTCCGAGCACACGAAATGTCAGCGAGCGAGCGAGCGAGCGCCGAAAGGAACGTTTTGCTGAGCGAAAGCTTCGGGGCTGGCTAAGAAAGCTCTCCGGTGCTTTCCACACAAGGAAATTAAATGCATACAACAGCAACAACAGCAGCAGCGGCACAGGCAGCAGCAAACAAAAAAATATGGAAATGCTGGGATAAGAAAATCAAGAAAGAAAAAAACGAATAACACCAAAATTTCGGCTTAGTTGAGGGCAAACGAGAAGAAAGCTCGCCTTCTCTCAGCGCCTGCGCTTGCGGGAAAGTGTGGGTAAAAGTCGACCCATGTCTTCACACGTTGTTGCTGGGGCATTGTTGCACACCTGCGATTTGACGACGAGCAGGACAATTCGCCTGCCACGTTCCACGTTCCACCTTCACTTCCCAGCTGATGGGCACAGCCGAAAAAAGAAAGAAAAAACACCTCACGAGTATAATATGAAAAGCGGCAGGAGAAACACTAGACAAGAACAGCCACAGCCACAGCCACAACGGGGGCGCCCTTACTGCTGCGTGGAGCGCGGGCGGTGGGTCGCCTTACGAGCATTCGTCCGACGCACTTAGAAATGATAGCCCAGCTTTATGCTAATGTTTGCCATTGCCTTAAGTATCCAGTTCAGTCGGTGAGTTAGTCACTCACTCACTCGGTCAGTCACTCATTGAGTCTGTCTGTCAGTCGGTCGGTCAGCCTCATCTCTCAGCAAGGTACTGGGACCTGAGCTGCCCGTAAGTTGGGTCAGCATGCAGATGACAATTCAGAGGCAGTTTGGGTGGCTGCGGCGTTTGGTTTTGGGGTAGGCTTAACTTTCATATAAAACAGCTTTCATCGGAAATAGCTGAGCCCACACATGTCCAGCGCCCAAACACACAGAGCCCCGTGTCCTGTGGTCGTGGGCTGGCTGCCATTCCATCAATTCCACTTCCTGGTTAATAAAGCAATAAAATTAGCTCAAGTTCTGTATCGGCCTGGCAACATTGGGGCGGGCAGTCTTTTGCTTTGGCTAGGAAAGGGGCAAATCAGCATGCAATACGATAACTTACGTCAAGGAGTTTCCGCAAGACCAATTTGAAAGGGAGCAAAACCCTTAAAATCTCTTCAAAATCAATTTAGATTCGCATTCTTTATTGTTTGTACATGATTATTGGACGATGCCTGGAAATCTTCTTTCGTTTCGTTTCATTTCGTTTCGTTTCGTTTAAGCTTTATATTAATCATGAGAATTATATCACAGGTTAATAGAGTTTGGGTTAAGTGTCTCCCCACGACAGGCACACACACAAATTTATATGTATAAGAAAATTGTAATCCATGCTATAAATTTTGGTCTCCGTGTTAATTACATGGAACTCCGACACCATCCATTCCATTCCATCCTTCCATCGTTTTATACCTCATCCACCCCCCTCCTTTAACGACGCAAAATTCAAGCATCCCAGTGGAGGAGCAGCCCAGAGCCCGACATGCAAATCAAATTATTTTGGCATATAAAATACTTATTAACAGATTATATGCTCACTCAATATTAACTGACGAACAGGCTGACGGACTGACACACTGACTGACTGACAGACTGACTGACTGACACACTGACTGCCTGACTGACTGACTGACAGGCAGGCAGACTGTCTGACTGGATGGAAGAAATGGCAGCCAAAGGCATCGTCTCCGCAACCCTTGACTTGGTTGTTGGTTTGGCTGGGCGGTAGGCATTTTTGCCTTTGTCTTTGGACTTTAATACCCTTTGATGGTATCGGGAGGCGCAATGAGTGCTAAACACTTTGGGCCGCTTATTTATGGCCGATAACAGTCGACAAGTCACCGGACAGATTGACAGACAGACAGACAGACAGACAGACAGACAGACAGACAACCCATGGGTGGTGGGTGGTTTTATGTCTTTGTTTGTGTTCATGGGGTTCAATCAAATGTCATTCACCGATGATTCACTACGGATACGAAGTGCTTGAGTTTTGCCAGAGAACTTTAAGCAAAAGGCCCCATGGAAAAGGAGCAGGCATATCCCCATGAACGTTGATCTGCAACGAGAGCAAAATGTTCCGTACTTGGCTGACCAGCAGAAGGCTTTTTCGATTCAGTAAAATGTAATTCAATTAAATGCAACCATTATAAATATATGTATGGGAGTATTTCAGCCAATTCAGTCTCCTTCTTTAGCTGTGGCCCAGTTAAACATAAATTCGTATGTAATAAATACTCTCCTTCGGCCACTTCCTTTCTGCTGGCTCTGGCTCTGGAGCTGCTGCTGCTGTTGCTGCTTTATTATTCAAGATTTTTGGTACTGTTTGATTTAAATTTCTGAGGGGTGGGTCTTTGGAAATTCAACACGTAGTGGGAGAGAGTGAGAGGAGGAGCTGTTCGAGTAGCTGTTCCCAATAATAATCAACATCATCCGCTTGGTCCTGGTGGGTGGGTCCTGGTCTGGTCTGGTCCTGTTCTCCTGCTAGTTGTTGTCCCACAGAGATTGGGGCAGGCATTTCATTTGCAGACAGCCACGCAAAACAAACCTAATTACACTTTACTTTCACTTTTGCCAGCAGAACTGTGAAGCAGCTGGAACAAGAAGAAGCCAGCAGCCAGCAGCCAGGACCCAGGACTCAGGACTCGGGATCCAGGAGCCGTAGTCAAAGCAGTTTGGTGAGAAAAAAACTTCAAAAGCTTCTGGTCAAAAGCAAAGTTGGTCCTGTCCGGTACGTCCCGTCTCTGTGGCAGATTTTGCGTAATATATATACAAATTTTACTGGCAGGTGCAGACCGGACCGGAATGGAGCGGAGCATGGGGCGGAGCATGGGGCGGAGCATGGAGCATGGAGCAGCTTCATGTACATGAATATTCCTTTGGCCTTTAGCCAATTTTGAAAAGCCAATAAAACGTTTAAAGCCTTGTGACAGATTTTCTTTCTTCTCATTTTGCTTTTCATTCGTTTTTGTTGCTCTGCTTTGCTCTGCTTTTTGCAACCAAGTTTAACAAAGGCAAAGAGCGGCTGCTGCTGCTGCTGCTGCTTCTGAAGATGAAGCCAAAGCTGAAACTGAAACTGGAGATGGAGCTGAATCTGAAGCTGAAGCTGGAGACGGCAATGGAGCTGAAGCTAAGGTTGGAACTGGTACTGGGGCTGGTACTGGGGCTGGTACTGGGGCTGGTACTGGGGCTGGTACTGGGGCTGGTACTGGGGCCGGGGCTGGTACTGGGGAATCTGGGAAAAAGCATTGACATTTATTGTTCATTTGACAGCATAATGAACATTTTTATATGCAAATACTCTTCGCTTCTGTTGGCTGTTGCTTGTTGCTGTGTGCGTGTGCTGAAAAAGTGTTATAAAGCGTTTTTCAAGCGCTTATTTGTATGTTTTTATTTAAATAATAAATGGGCGCCCTCACCCTACCCTCCCCTCTTGCTCACTCTCTCTCGCTCTCCCTCTCCGCTCTCTCTCGCTCTGTTCCACTCTCTTTCCATTTTCATGGAGGCGCTCATAAGTAGGCAATGATTTTTGCTTTGTTGCTTCCCGAATTCGAGGCACCACCCACCAACCCACCAACCCACCCGCCATAGCACCGTCACACGGTCGCACCACCCACTCCCTGGGCAAGTACCAGTGGCCCGTAATGAGCGTGTCATTTAGCGTAATTTCACTTGATTGTTATGGCATTACAACAATGCCCGAGCACACAATACGCACAGCACACAAACAACAGGAGCGGAGTGTTGGGCGGGGGTTTATCTTATCGGCACAGGCAACCTCTCTTTGTCCGCATAAATTATGAATATATCATGCACACATACTACTATATAAGCACAGCTACATGGCTACACAGCTACATAGCTTCTTTTCTTTTTGTTGTTTGCGTATGGCCTAAGCATCGTTTAGTTTTACATTGCGATGATCGAGCGAGCGAACGAGCGAACCTACCTGGACAAAATTACATGTGGCACACTTTTTGGGACTGCTCACCTGCAAAGAGTAACGGCAGAGGAAGCAAATTGTTTGAATTTGATTTGAATTTAAATGGTAATAATAACATGAAATCAAATAAAGTAAGATTCGATGCGAAAATGGAAACACAACCACAGCAATTAGTTCATTTATTTATGTTGATGCTTCAAGTAGAATGTGAGCAAAAAATGTACATATTTATATTCCCCTTTGGGCATGGGAAAATTCATTGTGTTAGTTTTGTTTTTGTTGCTTAAGACGTGTAATATTTATTTTTGCCAAAACTGAATGCCACACTTCAAATATATCTATGCCAGCATAGATAATTGCCGAAGGACGCTTTGAGCAAAGTTCATTCTTTGACATATTATTGGGATAATTATGTGTGGGTATTAGCTTTTGACTAGCTTTTTAATCTCCCACTCAATTAGTTCAATTTCGCATTTCCAAGGAAAATAAATGCCAGCGTGCACATGGAAATGTGTCACTGGATATTACATTTTCCATGGAAATTTCTGTGCCACTCTAATGGGGGTTTTTCCCTCAATTACTTCAATTTCCTATGTGTGTGTGTGTGTGTGTGTGTGTGTTGTGTGTGTGCTCCAATTAGAGAAGTTCATTTTGAAACTTTGGGTTTCGTATAAATATGCATTTTGTGCATTCAGTGCAATGCTTTCCAGCCCTTTCTCAGGGCCTGGCCTGGCCCGAGTCCTGGTCCTGGTCCCGGTCCCGGTCCTTTTGCAATAAAATTACTTTGAATAACAAATTTGTTTGCCTCTTGTCGTTAATAATTGATCGCTTGCAATGGCATTGGTGGCATGACTGCTGGCATTCAACATGCAGTCAATACATTATATTTTTGCTCGAGCAGTCCTGCCAACTGCAGCAGAACAGGAGGGGAGCACCAACAACAGCAGCAGCAGCAGCAGGAGCATCGATTATAATGTTGCCATTTGGTTGAGTGTCGTGTTGTGTTTTTCCAATTTTGGGTAACTCATTGTCACCAAATTAATTGGGCCTCTGCTTCGGTGTGTGTACTTCGAGCGCTCTTGTGCACACAGACATGAGCGGCCATTGATAGGCAAACAGCACGGACATGTGAGCCGTATGAAGCCATTCCCATTGATGGCAAGCAATTTGCGTTTAATTAAAACATGACCACACTTTGCCGCCGCACCATGATTATGATTGAGGCGGAATTGCAGCAGCAGTCGAAGCATTTGTGCGCACGAATAGAAAACAATATCGATGGCAGTTAGGAGTCATCGAGGAGTCATAGCCCCAATCCCAGGGCCCTGCTGCCACACACATAGACAACAGCAGCAGCAGCAGCAAGATTGAAATGTGGAACGGCACGGTGCATTTTTGGGTGAGAAAATGCCAATGTGCATGGCGTTGGCCACTGAAAAATGCACACTAAAATTTTATGCACGAGTTGCAGCCAATGGAGCAATGCCAGCCAGGAGCAAGACCCAGAACCAGCACCCGCACCCGCACCCGCCACAGAACCAATTGCCAAATGGATGACAGCCTTCGCCCAAATGTTCATCACAGTCAATTGAAGTTAATGCAGCTGCCAGCTGGTTATTTTTGTGTGTGTACCCTGTACACTGTACCCTGTACCCTGGGTGTGTTAGTAGGTTGGGCAGAATATCCCGCAGGTATCCGCGGTATCCTCTAGTCGACTTTACCTGCCATTCGCTCTAATTCGCTTCCCCAACCTCCACCCTTTTTTTTGCACTTTTTGGCCCGCCCAAGAGGTGACGAAAAGTATGCCAAAAAGAGCAAAACACAACAAAAACAACAGCAACAGCAACAAAAAGGTAAAAACAATTCAAAAGTGAGAACAAACAACGACAAAAAAAGAGCAAGTAAAATAAAGGGGAGCGTAGAGCGGCGTCACAGTCGCAGGCTGCCATTATGGCAATTTAATCGAGCGGAAATAAAGTTCTTAAGCGTCATAAACAAGATTTAATGTGACAAAAAGGCAAATCACAGCACACTCAAAGCGCGAGAGGAGTGTCGGCGGGGGGGTGGGTGAGTGGAGTGTGAGAGGGAATGGGGGGAAAGTCGGTGGCAAAAATGTCAAATGGCATTTCCTCCAAAGGCGACAAGCCGATGGAGCCAGCCCCAGCTACTACTCGCCCCCCGCCCCGCCCGTAGTAACCAGTAAAGCCCTGAAAAGGTACGGGCATTCCCACAACTATGCAGGGGGGTGGTGGGTAGGTGGCAGTGGGTGGTGGCTGGTGGCTGGTGGGTGCTGGGTGCTGGCTAGTGGTCCAGGGGCTGCTCGCGTTGCTGGGTGCCATGAAATATCGCGGTCTAGTTACAACTTCAAGCGTTTCCCTCTCGGATTATGAAACCGTAAAACAGTGTGCCCCTCAAATCTCCATTGAGTGGGGACGTTCCTCCCACTGGATATACATATGTGTGTGGGTGTGTGTGTGTGTGTGTGTGCGCTCCTACACTTGGATAAATGTGCGTGGAGCTGCCCTCTCGCATCCGGCTGTGGCTGTGGCAGAGGCTGTGGCAGAGGCTGTGTGTGTATTTGCCAAATACTTAACACATTCAACCAGCGCCACAGTTTGTTCTTTGTCACATGCCCGGCCTGAGGGATAACCAGTGGCAGATTAGTGATGGATCACACACAACAGGATCTTCAAGCTGCTTAAACATGATGCAGAATTATGTTGGATAATTAATCGTTGCATTGCCAATTGATCCCCGCTGCAGGTTTTCTTTTGCCGATCTCTGTTAGTGGGCATCAGACGAGTCGAGATCGCGGCGGCCTAATGTGGCTGTGGCCAAGTGTCTGGCGGTCGACACCTTGCCGACTCCTTGCCAATATTTGCTCCAGCAATGTCAATAAAGCGGAAACGGAAGTACCAGAGTGGGGAATGGCAACTGCCAGCTGGTAGATGTCTGGGCAGATGGGCAAGCAAATGGGCCAGCAATTAACTCAAGTTTCGCTTCTCCACATTAAATTGCAGGCAAAAGAAAGCCATGCAGATTTAGCTTAGCAATCCGCCAAGGAGAGCAGAGCGGGCTGCGGGAGTGCGGCAGTGCGGCAGTGCGGCGTCGGTGTGCGAGTAGCTGCGTGTATCTGAGTTGTGTCATCAATAAATGTCTGGATGGGCGGGCACTCCATCACGGCCATTATCGAAACGGTAGCACACATCGACATTACTGAAAAGTGGCAAAGAAGAAAAAAAAACACCACAACGAAAAACTTAGGAAAACAGATACCGAAGCGAAGACAGCGACAGAGACGAGCAGGGAGAGCGAGCGAGCGAGCGAGAGAGCAGTGTGTCAATCACATGAATTGTCAATCTTTCGGCTTATCGCCAAATGCAATCGAATCGAAAGCGAACAAAATACAAAACTTAAGGCAGGCTGCTCGGCTCGGTCGCCGAGAGGTCTCTTATCGGCGGTCTCTTAGGCTCTCACTTAGCCTGCTGTAACTTCTGTGTGGCTGTGCAGCCAAGCACCAGCGATAAATCAATCAAATCAAATCGAATCGAATCAAATCAAAGTCAATAAATAGCAAATAATAATTAGACTCAAGTTGACTGAACGGACTGGACTGACTGGGCAAATAATAAAACGCACACACGCACATACACTATGTATGTACACCAGCCATGCCACACAGCTCCGATCACACATGCCCCAGCTGTGCCCAAGCAATATATGGAGCAGAAAATAAGACAGTCAGTCACCAAGGAGCAGGTCGATTGTGCACCAAACTGTATGCAGTATTTAGTCACCAGGTGAAAAGCCAAAACCATTAGCTACCTCAACCCTTTGGGAGCGGCAAACTATGCAAAGAGTTGCTGAGGAAATAGTCGGACACCAGAGCAACTGCTCAGCGGAACTGTTCAGCAGGAAACTGTGGCCAAGGCATGCAACGAATGGGCGCGAAAACTCAAACTGATTCCGGATTCTGGATCCATATATGTATATATATATATATATATATATATATATATATATATACCAGTGGCTAATGGGGGAGTATCTTTAGCTGCGCTCTGCCCCCTAAATATTTGATTAATTGCAGTTCAAACAGAACCCTCGAACAGGACCAGGCCACCTTTGGCCCACCTCCTATGCGTGACTTGATTTCGTATAAAATATTTATCAAAGAGCATTTCAATTATGGAGAGGTGACCAAACAAATGCAAACACAAATACAACAAACGACATGCAACACACAACACACAGCACACACAATTTGATGCAATGTAATTAGAGTTTGTAAATGAAATTGATGGCAATGCCAAACAATTAACAAGTCAATTGATTGACTGAATGTTGATTCAACACACAGACACAGACACACACACCACACACACAGACACCACACACACACACACACACAGACACCAAAACGTTTAATGTAATGTGTAAAAAGTGACAATCTCTATTTATCTGTCGCTGTGCCTCAAATGTTTTTGTTGCTCGAATGTCAATTAGAGGAGCGCTCGAGCGCTGGCTTTCAGTTTGCATATGATTGATGGACATCGATATGTGGCCAGGGGCTGGCGAGAGTTCAAGAAGGTTCCGCTGGGCGCGGGGGTTAACTTCTATGGCTGCCACTCTAAGGGGGCGGTGGGTCTGCTCTGCCTACGACTCTGCCATTAGCTCTAAAAAAAAGCTTCAAATGAAGACATTTACATGACATCCTTGCTGCTCGTCACTGTATCATTTGTCAGTCAGCATCGCACACACACATGCAGTGGGAGTGTTGCTACTCCTGCTGAGGGGTGGGCGGAGGGAGTGCCGCACTGCTGACAGTGCCTAAGCGGCCATTTTATCATGTCATCCTTTCAGCGCACACAGACTCGTACTCTCACTCGCACGTATGACAAATGATGGCTGACACATCGTCTATCAGCCTCCTCTCTTATGTATGGCACCCACCCCCACCCCCACCCCCCTGGCGCTGTTGTGCCTCAATAAACATGCACCATTCCTGTGGCAGATCTAAGCGAGACACAGATTAGTCGCAGAAATGCAAATGGCTTGGGCTGGCAGGCAGCACTACTCGCTCCGCGAGCTTGCAGCATATCTGAACGTGAATTTGCCCCATCTCTCAGTTGCCAGAGACCCAACGACAAGTAGCCGCACATCGGCTGCCAGCCTTCCCATTGGGATTTGTCAATTGAGTTTCTTCGTGCACTTTGCTGCGCCTTCAATTAGATGCCCAGCAACCTGCAGCAATGCCTGCCTGCAAATGTATTTTACTTTTGCAGCTATTTAACGCTGGAAAGAAATCTGCAAATTTTTCAAAACTTATTTCGTTCGCTTTAGTTGCGAGCTACTTTGTGCTGGAGTCTGTCGTGTCGCGTCGCGTCGCGTCGCGTCCTGTGTGGCACTTTCCATTAGGCAAATCTAATAAGCGGGCATCCGGCTTTCCCCTTTTGACCTTTCGGCAGTGAGCAGTGTCGAATCCGGCTATTGACAAGGCTAAGTGCATCCTCCACGCGCCATCCGGGACATCTACTTACCTCTCCGCCACTCTGGCGCTCTATCGCTCTCTATTTTTATATATTTTTTGGCCTTTGACTCGTTATCGATGGACACGGACAGCGGATACCGCGACAATGGCCCTGGCACTGGCACTGGCTTTGACACTGGCCCAGGCACTGGTCCTGGCACTGGTCCTGGTCCTGGTCCAAGGCTTCTCTGGCAACTTTAATGGCAGTTTAATTAAGTTTGTTGGCGGAAATTGTTGCATTTCCCATGAGTGCATTTTCGATTCAATTAAATGGAGCAGAGGCCGTGCCAGAAATAACAAACATACAACAACAACAACAACAGCAGACCGCGGACAACAACTACAAATAAAGGAGGAAGGAAAAAAGACAAGCCCGAGAGAGTTGCAATAATTGAGTGACGGGCAAGTAAATTTCCAATGCCAATGCCAATGCCAAATCCACAGCCGCAAATGCCTCGTGGCATCTGCAACTATGTGCGACTATGTGCCGAGTATCTGCAACATTTACCTAGGTACGCCAGGTAGGGCCTTGGGCCGCCATCGAAGGTAAGTCCCTGGCAGCCGTCGATGAATTGCAGCGCAACCACAAGGCCGTGCAACAGGTGCGTGGCCACTGCCACTGCCACTCCCCACCACCCACACAGCCACCTCAATTGTGGACTGAACCCTTAACTGGCGCTGGCCTTTGGCATTTTCGTGAAGGAGGCGCAGCAGCTGCTCCGAAAATCTGCAACAAAAACGCATGGCATACCGATTGGGGGAATTTGTGAAAATTTGCAAAAACAACAAGCGTGCTGCCGATGCGACTCCATGAATCGTAATTCATATGCACTGAATGAATAGGCAACTGGTTGCTGCTGCAGCCCCTTTGCTTGCTGCAGCCGCTGTGGCAGGGCAGGGCAGGGCAGGGGCATTGGCCATTCTGCCTATTCTGCGTATGCTGCGTGTCCTGCACGTCCCGTGGGCGGCACAGAACAGCATCCTAATTATGCACTTCACTTTTGCAACGGGCTCGCGTTGCGATACGAGCACCTGCAGCTGTTGCAGGGCTGTATCGTCCATGGATTCACGTGGATTTCAGCAGAATAACTGGAAGGGCTTGGCGCGTATTTTTTTCACGAATTTTCTGACCCAGTCTCTGTGCATTTTAGCTAGGAAATCAACAAATCTGGCAATGCATAAAGCCAAATACAATTTTCTGTGGGCCTCAGGCCTACACCAACATATTTAAGGTACATGCAGTAAATCTATATATATGTATAGCCATGCTTCGGGCCAGAAAATACCAAAAATTAGTGAGGGCAATTAAATAAATTCATTTATACATTTTACAAATTATTTGCATGCTAATTAATTAATTTATTATTATTATTATTTATTATTCTTATTTCTTATTAATTTATTTTATATTTATCTTATGTTTATTATATTTATATTATGTTTTATATTCTATATATTTATTCAATATTTTATATAATTAATTTATTATTATTCTTATTTATTATTAATTTATTTTATATTTATATTATATTATTATATTATATTAATATATTATTATTAATTAATATTAATATATTTATTTTATTATAATTTTTTATATTTATTTTATTATTATTATATTTATATTATATTTGATATTCAGTCACAAGGCAACAAAAACTAAACCAAAGGCTGCCATTGCTATTCGTTCACACCTCGAACATTATTCACTCACTCACCCACAGCGACGCAGCTCGAATAGCTGCAAACAAAACATTTTTTACTTGCTAAAAACTAGAAATATTTCTGCAGCGTAGTTCGCGGTACTTAAACTCAAACAGTCGCCGGTATCATGTCACGCCCCACGTCCAGGATGAATGGAATATTTCCGGTGCCGCGGTCTCCGCCGAGCCGCAACTTTCTCAGCGAAAATAAAAAGAGCTTGCGCTCGCTGGAGAAATCTACAACTGAAAAGCTGGCAGCCAGGGAACCAGTGCGTCCCAAATGGATGCCAGCCATGCACCGCCTGGATTCCGAGGCAGGAGAATCGAAAGCAGCCAACCGACCCCAGACCCCGGCATCGGTGTCTGCACAAAACACCCTCGAAAGCAGTCTGACGCGCAACCGTTTGAAGTCGTGTTCGCATCGCCCATTGGGTACGGGCGCTGCAGAGTCTGGCCAGCGTATTGGCCGCCTGGCTCCACGCAATCCGGTGTACTATGACCCCTCGGAGGTAGCAGCACAGTCGTCGGCATGCTGCAATTCTTGTGGCACACGGCGCAGCTGCACAAGCATTGCCACACAGACGGCGGACATCAGCGATGAACTCTACCTCACAAATGCCCTCAAAAAGTAAGTAGAGACAGTAGCAGTAGCAGAAGCAATAGATTTCTGAATGTAGCATTTGCTCTCTTAGATGCAGTTTTGACAGTGCATCCGGGATGGGTGAGCCCCCCAGCAGCTACCAACGATCCAATCGGTATGATTACAGCGAAGACGAGGATCTACAGCCACTTGGCACATATGGCAGACAGCAACAGCAGAGTCTCTGCAACATGAATGATGATCAGGAAATGGAATACTGTGAGTACATTCTACGTGTTCCGTGCCACGCCACGATGGCTAATCAAGTGTTGTGCTTCAAACAGCACGCGAAAAGGTCGCTGGCGATGCCAGTGATCCGGAGCAGGCTCGTGTTGGCGATTTGATCGGCGCACAGCAGCGCTACGATGGGCTCATCAGCGAGTTGAATCACATGCCCATCACCTCAACGAGTCTGTGGGTGCGCAACCGCAGGGCGGAAATCGACAAGGAGCTGGCCATCGTGGATGAGCAGATTCGGGTCTACTCCAAGCCCAAGCTGTACATTAACTCTAGCAAAACTAAGTAAATCTGACACATCCAGAGGAGTCTTTGCATTCAGCTGACTGGCTCTTAGTTCATAGTTTTTGGGCGGGTTATTCCCAGAGAGAGGAGTAGCCCCCCCAAAAACTATGCGCTATGACCTCTGCCGTACTTGTGGGGCTGGCAGTCCTTTGAATGCATACAACCGAACACTCCATTAAACAGCACAAACTGTGCACAGCACTTCGGTTTGCAAAAGAACACAAAAAGTTGTATTTAAATATTACACTTTGAGTGTTCACTTTTCAAAGTTTAATTCTAAAATCTTTTCTGTTTTATTGTTTTTAATCCGCGGCTGCAGCTGACGTACATTACGTTACTTTCGGGCTGCTAAAAGGGCTGAAAGTAACGGCTTTTACCGCTTGTTACCGCTAGCCCATATTGAGGCAATTTTCGGGAATTTTTGCTTTGAGTTAGTTGCGAGACTTCGTGGCAGCCAGCACTCTTATCAAAGCCCATGAAATGCGTTTTTTTCTTGATTTTATTTAACATTTTGTTGCGTACAAAATTGATGAAATTGAAGCAAGTCAATTGGTTAAAGTACTCAAGTAGCAATCAATTATGATATGC
The DNA here is from genome assembly GCA_018150885.1 of Drosophila tristis. Taxonomy (NCBI): domain Eukaryota; kingdom Metazoa; phylum Arthropoda; class Insecta; order Diptera; family Drosophilidae; genus Drosophila; species Drosophila tristis. Next base: position 5,558,650 of record JAECWT010000215.1, on the reverse strand, counting down.
TAATAAAGGAGTGGGTTTTTATTTGCTTTTGTATTGAATTTTAGTTTGTTTTCGCGCAACTTGCACTCCATGAGCCCCCGTTTTGCAGCGAAAAAACGCCAAAGAACAGTCTACAAAAAAACTATCAAATGTATGTGTGCATATATGTATGTGTGTTTGTATGTATATCTATCGAATAACCGTATTAAACTCTCAACAAAGCTGCTGCTGAAGGACTACAAAAGGACTGGCTGAACGGAAAACTCGCGCTGCAGCGCTCGTCAGTCTCTTGAGCAAATTTGCTGGGTAATACCTTTTGCCAAATTCCTTAAGTTTGCTTTTGAAAATTGCAGTCTTGACGCTGGGATTACGTGGCAGTGGCAGTGGGGGTGGCAGTGGGGGTGGGCAGGCAACAAGTCGTGGGGGCAGCGCCAGCGCCAGAGCAGCGAAGACAAGCACCGCAACGACCTCCAATTAGAAATAGTTAGCTATTTGGTTGCCACTTGCCACATGCCACCCGTGTCTGTGTGTGCATGAAATTTAGCACGCTATGCGCACACACACACACACACACACACACACACATAGACACCGATTTATGCCTGGCAGTTAGCAAGGAGCCAGCAGGCAGGAGCCGGCAGCCGGCAGCCAGTAACCGTAGCTGGCGCTGTAGCAGGCACTTGCCAGCAACAGTTTCACCTTTGCACCATATTTATGTTTGACTCCACACAAAAACACATGCATAACGAGCGAAAGAGATGGCCAAAGAAGGCAGCGAAAGGGATGGTCGTAGAGGGAGAGTGGGAGAGTGAGAGAGAGGGGAAACACAACCTTTGCCACGCGGTGACGTTGCTTTTGACCTAGTAAAATGCAACAGCGTTAAAGTCAAAGTGCAATGTTGTTGCTCTCTCTCCACGCCGCTCCGCTCCGGTCCGCCCCACTGTAACAAATGCCAACGCTGGCAACAACAGCAACAACAACGAGAAAACCCACCCAACCCCGGGGCAAGTCACACTGCAAGAAAAGCAGTCAAAGATCAAACGATTAAATGCAAATTGCAGATAAATGAGTAGCAGGGCGAAAGAAACCTCGGGTTAAACGTTAACCAACAGTTAAATGGATTAACTAAAGCTCGGAAAGTTGCAAGGAACTTTTTGCTTTGGGATATTTCGGCCCAAAAAGCAGGCAATAAAATAGCAAAAAAAATAAATAAATAAAAAGAATGAATGAAAAGCTTTCTCCTGCTGCTTGAGCGCAGTGCAATGAACTCACACACACACACACACACACACACACACACACGCACTTGTAAAAAGGATGCAACTGACAGCAGATGCATAAAGCAGCAGACAAAGGCAAAGGCAAAAGGTTGCTCCATCCTGTCACCCCTTCCCCAGCGCTGTGTCTCTCCTTTTAAAATGCATAATGTCGCTTTCCCGAAAGAGTTTGCCCCGCTGAACCCGAGCAGAAGACGATGGAGTGGCAGCACCACGAGGATGCTGCTCATTATGGATGGAGAATCGAGAATGGAGGCTGTGAGGGCATGTGGCATGTGGCCATGTGGCATGTGGCATCCTTCTATCCAGTGGATTTGCACGGGGATCGTGTGACGTCGTGTGCCCGGAGTCTCGGAGTCGTAGCATGCAGCAGTGCAGCGTTTGGCAGGCGAGTCGCGTGCGGCAACCATCTTCAATGTGGCACTAACTAACTAGTTAGACACTAACAGCTGCCATTGTTGAAGGCGCTGGGCTGCGACGGGCCTGCAGTGGAGTGTGGGGGCGGGGCGGGGCACAGGTGGAGCACATGCAAATTTAAAAATGCATTACATGTGAGTGTTTCCAGCGAGTAGATGGTGGCTGGCAGTCGGCAGTCGGCAGTCGGCAGTTGGGTGTTGGTTGGGTGCCTGCCTGCCTGCCTGGCTGTTGGCCTGGCTCAGATAAATGCAATATATGGCGCTCAGGCGAGGGCAATAAAGTGAAAGCGAGGCAAAGGCACAGTTCCAGCCAGCACACACAAACAACAACAACAAAAAGCCACTAAAACAGAGTAAAGGAAATGGAAATGGAAGAGAAGGCCTGTCGCTGTGTCTGTGTGTGTTTCCTGGCCAAGAGACGGGACGGTGCGGTGCGGGGCCTGGCAAGTAAAAAGGGTTTTCTCAGGACATGTGGGGGGCGACACGGGCCACGGGCCACATTGAACTTTAAACTCCAGCAAATGTTTGACTTGGCCAAATGTTTACCCATGTCAAGGCGCCCGCCCAGCAAACCGAAAGCAACAACATAATATTCATAATGAGAAAAAAACACAAAACTATGTTAAAGAGCAGGCAGCAGGGAGCAGGGGCAGCAGGCAGCAGGGCATTGCGGCACAGATGAAAGCAGCTTAAGCAGCAGACAAAGGAGTATTTAAATTTGTTCTTAAAGCTTTGCCCACAGGCGACAATTTGCATGCAACTTTTAGCGCATCAGAAACAGACATTTTGTTGGCAGGACTCCGGGATGCAGTGAGGTTTTCCTGCTACACCAACACTTTATGGCACATGCGTAAATTAAATTATTTTCTGTGGTCTCGCAGCATCAAAGTTCCCTGTCCGTGTCCGTGGCGGCCCTCAGCGCTGGCATAGAAAGTGGATATCTAAGCAGCTTCTCCAGCTTGTCGTAAACATTCGACTTTGACGAACCACAAAATTTCGCTCGCTTCATTAGTCTCCAGTTCGCCTTCTCGACCACCCGCTCGCTTAGCAGCAGCAGCTGCTGCTGTTGCAGCTCCAAAAGTGTGCAACAAATGCTTAAATTCAGCTTAAAAATTAAACAATTAAGAAGCACACACACACACACACACACACATTGCAGAAATTCCATTCACACACATTTACACAGCAAGTGCTCGTGCGGGGCAGCGCGGCAGGACGGGCACTAAAGGAGAGTCTGCTGCATGAAATAGCCCGAAACGAGTGCAACTTTTTAATGCAACACAGCAGAGAAAGAGAGAAACAGAGAAATAGAGAAACAGAGCAATAGACTGCGCTGCATGCACTCTTGGTTATGCCAGGGAAACAATTAAAGTGATTCACACACAAGTTTTCATTTTCATTTTCATTTTCATTGCACACACAAAAGCAGCAGCAGCAGCAGCAGCAGCACTTTCGGAGCCAAAGAGCCATTCAACGATTTGTGTGTGTGTGTGTGTGTGTGTGTGTGTTTGTCTGTGTGTGAGAGGGAGAGATATTATTTGGGTATATTTCAACAATTTGTGTGTGTTGTTTTTTTTAGGAGCGGCGGCGGTGGGGAAAAAGGTTTCAAAATATTCACTGTCAGAACCACAACAAAGCGAAATCTTTGATGGCAGAAACTCAATTAGCAAACATGGACCAGAACACCCACACACACACAGAGCCACAATATACGCATAGACTCGTACTATATATCCCCCCACACCCACACACCCCCCTCTATTTCCTGGAAACATTGACGTGTATTAAAATACCTTTTTGCATGTCCTGTGATAAGCAACAGGAATTAACACAACAGCGTCACGGGTCTGTTTCCTGACTGAATGCGACTGAATTAGTTTCGGGGATCTACATATGTATGTATATGGACACGTATATAGAACGTATGTATCTATGTATCTGCATGCGCTGTTGTATCTGTGTGTTTGTGTGTGTGGCGTGGCGTGGCCTAAATTGTGTCGGCAATTAATGCTGTCATTGTTGTTGGCCTAATATTTCATCAGGCAACCAACCGAACCGAACCGAACCCGCTTTCGTGGGCCCACATTTTGCACTCTGCACTTCCCAAAATTGGTTTTCGCATACAGCAATAGTATGTGTGCGTGTGTGTGCGTGTGTGTGTATGGCCCCCTGCCTTTTGATCGGTGTACACGGTGGCAGCACGCAGATATCTTCACAGCCATGTCACACGACTATCATAGGGAACATTTATTGAATATTTCACGTAGCTTTCTTACAATAACTTTTGTTGCTATCGAATTGGCTTCTTTATTCTGAGCTCAGAGTCGGCTGAGGACTTCTCCGAATAAACGACTATCGATTTGTTCTTTGTTCGTTTTTGGCTAGCTGTGTAATTGGGCTAAAATTATAATATTTTAAGCCAGAGCAGCCGATTGCGCTGCAATATATGTAACTTGATTTTATTTTGCATCAACATTTTGAAGAATTTCGAAGCAATCAGTAGTCGTATACCTAAAGGCAAACTCAATCAAATACAAAGGACACAAAGACGTAGCAGAGCTTTTATATTGGAAATGTTAATTTAAATACACAAGAAAATTATGAAATTTCGATAAGAATATCTAGAGTCTGATTCATTTTGCAATATTGCAATGGAAATAGTTTTTTGTTAATTTTTATTTAATTAAAATTAATTTTCTATAAACAAACGAAGAACTCAATTTGTGTTTAATTATGGAGCATCTATTAAACTTTATTTTGGCAGAAAACCAGCACGAATCTTGGAAAACAATTGATTTAGTACATAAATATTTTAGGAAAAGAATTTATTTACCTAAAAAAAAGTTATTGTAGGCCTGCAGCAAGCTGGCAGTTGGTGTTCTTGGGCCTGTTTTGTTGCATCAGAAACGAGCAGAGAGAGAAATCTGTGGCCAAATTGAATAGTTAAATAAACAAATGAATTCCACAGAATGGAAATTTGTCTTTTCCAGGCAACAGAAAATCTAATAACAATCCACGCCTGAATATCTCTGCTGGCAAGCCATTGCCGAATTGCATTTCACCAGAATTGTTCATTAGTACCGAACAGAAATGGTAGTTGGGGTAGTTGGGATAGCAGTTCTCGTGCAAACTGAAAGGTGTCCTCTCTGATATTCAGAACTCGAAGGAACGTGCACAGATTCCCCTGCATAAGGTGGGCGAAAATTCCAATGAACGCTCTTTGACGTTGGGCTTATTACAGTTTTTGGCTTTGGAAAACCTGAGGAGGGGCTGCACGCGTTGCAACGCCCACTTGGACGCTCAGGCAAAACAATTTACGGTACACCACACACACACGCTCCCCCCTCTGTACCCCAATCCTATTGCAGCCGTCACCATAAAATTGCATCTCCTGTGAGGCTAGATATTGCGCATACGCAATGTTGGCACTTTGGGGTGCTGTGGCAGCGGCAAAGTGCTGAGGAGCTATCATCCAACGATACCTTTACAATATCCACTATTTTCGTGTGGCATGAATATCAATTGTGCCGTGATGTGGCAGGCAGCCGCCCACACACACACACACACACAATAAAATACGAGTATTTTACAAAATCAACGCGAGAAAGAATTTTCTTGCGCGGCAAACATCTCACAAAGATAAACAAGGCATAAAGTGAGAAAGCGAGCCAGAGGAAAGGAGCAGGAAGTGCACAGTTGTCTGAGGGTATGCGACCATTGCAATACCCTAGATGTTTGGGGAAATAATCAAAACAAATCTTAGATTTGTGCACTCAGGAAAAAAATTATATTAAAAAATGTTTAACTGCAGAAATAAAATGTTTTCAATTACATTTTGGCATTACATGACATGAAAAAAAATTCAAATTTAAATTAAGTTAAATTAAATTTAATATTTTCATAAAGAAATAAATAAACACATTAAGCTACACATTTAATTTAATGTATTTATTTTAAAATGATTTTTATTTAAATTAAAAATGCGACCACTGAAATTTTAATATTCACAAAGTAAATTTGAAAAAAACAAACCGAATATTTAATTCTATTATGCTTTATACAATGCCCTTTTTCTGTGGGTGTATTCTGATAAAGTAACCCTGCTGCAGCGCGCAAATCGAATCCCTGATTCGAGCACCACCTCAAGGAGAAAGAAGGAGCACAGGGTCTTTGATTTATTTGGCAACCTATATACCCGGTACCATCATCATCTGTCATTTAGAGAGCATCGCGCGGGACAAACAAGAAAGTAAGATTCAGCCGAGGATGAAGCGACTCGACGCGACGGTTCAGGTTCTGAACAAAACCGAAACCAAAATGCAAAACGTGACTTTTCCCGGGGCCGTCGACTGAGGCGCTAACTGCCAGACTTTTCTACTTTCCCACTGCGTTTGGTCAGTGGTGGGGCGGCTGGTGGTGTGTCCCGGTTCCGCCCTGGACAGACGTACGGATGGATGGATGGACCGACTTGGGGGCTGGCAGTTTTGTAAATTTGTTTACCTTTGCTCGCGCGGTCTTTGCAATTATTAGCGGAGCAAGTCAACAAGCCAGCAGGGCACATCACACCACCCGAGGACGTGCCCTTTTAATAACAAGAAGCGGCAGGGGCGGAACGCGGAACGCGGACCCGCCGTGGATGATGAGGCACAAATGCGGTCACGAGAATAAATGAAGGAAATCCCCAATTGGTTGATTTGCCGATGATAGATGAAGAACAACCACTAAGAAGAGAAAAAAAGCAGACATTAAGCAGCTGTATAAAAATGATAAATTTACCAAGGAAAACGCTGCACACGATTATCAAGAATTAATGGCCTCTGATGGGCGCCACTTGCACTTTTCTGATTCAAATTAATTACAGTTTTTATGCAGGTATTTTTTGAAGCATTCCAATGTATTGGAATACTGAACCCTATGCGAGTGCAGGGTATCCTCAATGTGTGCGAGTGGCATCGTTGCAAGAGACAGTGCGGACTGGGCTGGGCTGCACCGCTACCAGCTGCAGCTTCATATTCGGTTCTGAGCCACGGCTTCAGTTTCATGCATATTTATTTATTTGTATTTTTGTTTTTGTGCGTTTTTGTGTGTGTGTGAGAGTGTGTGTGCTCTTCTGCATATGTATTTGGTTAATTGAAATTGATTTCTCGCCTTCGGGTGCCAGACGCAACAGCATGCACGAGGTGTTCCAGAAGTACTCTTAGATATTCTATTTTATTTTTACGTATACTTATTATCAGACTACCGCCCAGAGAAAGAGAGAGAGAGAGTCTCCCCCTCTCGCTCGCAAGGGCATTGCAGCCTAAACTCTCTTTTGAGTCTGCATTGGACTCTTCCCATTAGGGTCAAGCCATCAACTACTTAATGTGCAGCCCTCGCATATGAATGTCTGCTTGCTTGTGGCCATCACCTGAATTGAGTAGAAGCGAAGAGAGCAGAGTGGAGTGGAGCAGAGCAGAATGGAGTGGAGCAGAGTGGCGTGGAGTGGAGCAGAGAAGAACAGAACAGAACAGAACAGAGCAGACCATTGTGGAGCACAACAGAACTCTCATAAAAATCAATTTCAATTTTCAACTAACGAAAAATGTGCGCATTATGCAATGGTTGGTTGGTGGGTCGGTCGGTCGTTCGGTCGTCTCTCGATATGCCAGCGACTGGTGACGCGGAGGAAACTTAAAGAAAACCGCAGGCTGACCGAGTTTTGGGGGTCTGTTGGATGGGTGGTGGTGGTGCTGGTGCTGCTGCTGTTGTGCCTGTGGGAGGTGCTGCTGCTGCTGCTGCTGGTGCTGTTGTTGGGTGGCTGGTTTGTTGCTTTCGAAGTGAGTTAAACCGCAAGAACCGCTCGCTTGGCGTACTGCGGCCTGACCTGCTTACTTGAGTGCTGGACACAAAATGCGGGCGGATTGGGGGGTGTTTGTGTGTGTGCGTGCAACATGCAACAAGCTTGCCTGTCTGCCCCCGCTCCATGCTCCATGCTCCACGCTCCAGGTGCTTGTGGGTGGTTGGCAGTGTGACGTCAATGAACACGCAACTCCACACAATGACAACAATGCAACAGACAGGGCAGGCAGGCAAGCAGGGCCGGCAGGCAAGCAGGACAGGCAGGCGGCAAGCAGGGCAGGCAGGGCAGGGCAGACACAGAGGACAATGACAACAATGGCAAAAGTTCAGTGCAATGCGATGACAAATGATTAAATACCAAGCAAAAAAAGAAAGTTGCAAGTTGCCCTCCAGCAAAACGCAACAGCGAAACGAAACATTAAAGCGATTTTCCCATTCAATTGCAGCATCAAGTTTTCTGCTAAGTTATGGAACGAATCATAAGTCAAGCTGCACAAAAAAAATACACACACGCACACGCACACACACACACACACACACAAACTGTTTATATAGCGCCACCTCTTGCCCAGACAAAGATCGAAACTGTTGCCATAATCGCTTGCTGACAGAGTAATTAATTAAGTTCTGGCCTAATCCATATGGTAAGTAAGTAAGACCAACTGTTTGACACGAAACCAGATACAGATACAGTAACAGTAACAGTAACAGCAACAGAAACAGAACACTGGCAGCTGGGCGGGGGCAGTGGGTGTGGGTGTGGGTGTGGCTTGTGCTAATGCACCCTGATATGCCCATTGATCAATGGCATTCGCATTCGCATTCGCATTGTCTGAGGCGCCTTAACGGCGGTTTTTTGTTTTTTTTTTTCGCCGTGTTTTGAATAAGTCCCGAGCTCCCTCTCTGACAGTGAGAGATGAGTGCACGGGGCGAGAGTTGCAGATAATGGGAGAACCCACAAAAAACACGAGACACACTGCGACACGAGACATTGTCCCACTGTCCATTGCCCCATTGTGGCAAGCAAACAAATTGTATATGCAACACCTTTTTATTGAATATTTAAATGAACTCACCTTATTTGGGTTATATGACAAGTCCACGCGATATCTGAAAAGAAAAGAATTTTGTCATTACAGCAACGAACGAAAAACGAAGAGGCAAAAACGCAGAGGGAAGAGGCAAAAACGAGGAACGAAGCGGCAAAAACGCAGAGAACAACGAAGCGAGTGTGCAAATAGAATCAATTCTATTTGATTAATTGTTACATCAAATCGAGAGTGTAAACAATATGTTAACAGCTTTATTATCGCACATCGATATGGGGGCTGGCTGACACGGTGACGCTGCCCCGTTGGGGTTCGGTTCGGTTTCGTTTTTGAGTGGGCGGGTAGGGGGGGGCTGCTAGTTGGTGGTTGGTGGGCGAGCCTTGTGCGGGCCTCTACGTATAATTGCGATACGTCGATTATCAGAGTACTCGTATGCGTCTGACCAACAGTTTAGCACTTTCCTCCTACACTTTCAGAGAGGAATTATTGTTGATGGATCAGCGCGAATAAAATCGGCAATGTTTACTTATGTATCTATTCCTGTTAGTTGCAAAGCTACACTCGAAGAAAAAAGGCGCAGTAGGCAAATTAAATTATGAAAATTACATAGAAATCACTTGGACTAAACACAAACGGTTGGGTTGGGTTGGGTTAGGTTAGTTTAGGGGTTATTTAAGCAAAATATAAAAACAAACAAACAAACTTTCAAATAAATATATTTAAGCAAATTATAGCATTCAAAAATATTTAATTTAAATACTAAATATATTTAAGTTAACTATTTTGAATATAATCATTATGGATAATTATTTTCAGCGCTGTTTAGCCGTAAGACTTAAAACTTTTAAATTTTATATGCTGGATATGCATAGATTATGCTCAGAACCGTCCACTAGAGGTACATTAAATTCTTCATTATTTTCGGTCCCTGCCTTGTTTATTATTATTTATTAATCGAGATATAAACACTACAATTTCAGGGCATTCTTTGGACTGTATAGACTCTACGCGCGCAGTGCTGGATGCGGGCGCAAATAAAAATGCAAAAAACCATTTGGAATTGTAGCCATTCGTTCGGTGAATATAATGAGGCAGGCGGCAGCAGCGGCAGCAGCAGCAGCAATGGAAATGGCAAACGGTAACGGCAACGTCAACGAGGGGGCTGGTGGGAGGTTGCTGAGCGATGCCGGGGCGTAATTAAAAATTTCTTATCTACGAGTGTTGCCACTATGCGTGTGTGTGTGTGTGTGTGTGTTCACAGTGCAGACAGGTATTGTGTTTTATATCTACATAAATGTACCGCACTGTACCAAGGCATCGCCTCAAGCAGCAGTGCCATTTGAGATCTCCAAAGCGCTGAATATTCTCGGCTTATATATGGTAAAATAAAATGATCCAAGCACGAACATAATTCACGCTTAATCGCATAATCTACGATAAGATAATTGGCCCGAGAGATAAATATCATTGCCTGAGAAAAGGTGAACTTTGAATGACAGTAAAAGGGGAAATGTAGATTAGAAAAGATTACCTAAGGTTGGGCCATAGAAAGTGCCTTTAAAAGTAACGTTCAGCCAAGCGTAGGCAATGGAGAAGGTTACCACAGATTGGGTTATCCCTGGTTAGGGTCTGTGTATCATTCTTGCTGCAACTGGCCTTGGATCAATGTTGCCAACAGGACGACTCAAACTCTGATTAATTAAGCTCTCGCTTTCGTACTGGGAAATATGCGGTTGTTGCATTCGAATGAGAGGCAGGGAGAGAGGATGAAAAACAATGCCAGCATCTGAAATGGAAATCCAAATTACAGTGTTTGTCAAAGTTGCAGCCGACACACAAGCACATGCACATGCACACGCACACGAACACGCGCACGTCCGAGTGGGCAGCATACACGGCAGATCCTGGTATTAGCAGCCTTGGCCTTGACAGTCCTGTTGGCCCTGCTACTGGTATTGGTGCCCACAAATGGAGCTGGATATTTTCACTTGCCATTTCCGGGCAGCAGCAGCCGCAGCAGCAACAGCAGCAGCAGCAGCAACAGCAGCAGCAACAGCAGCAACAAAACCGCAGGCCACAGGAAATTTCGAGAGATGAAGGCAGTATACCTGCACAGGAGCAGCTGACATTGTTAATGCCTGGACCTGGACTCGTGTGCAAGGTCAAATGGAAACCTCAAGGTACACTCTATCGAAGCGTCATAACAGCCATAATTCCGGGCACAGCATTTAAAGTGGGATTATGGGGACAGACACTTTGCTCTGTGTGTGTGTGTGTGTGTGTGTGTGTCTATGGCCAGATAAGAATGGGTTTAGCTTGCAACAGCTTTTGGGGTATTTAATCACTGCTGAAGTGAAGGGTTTGCCGCACACGAAGTCAAAGAAAATTAACAGCTAAGTAAAGGCGAGAGTAAAATCTATTGCTTCGATTGGAACATAGAAGACACACAAAAATGTGCAAATACATCAGCCCCAAATAGCCCGAGATATATTCCGAATTTCGTTTGTTGTTTGCTCGCTGATCAATGGCATGCTCGTATTTCGATTTCGATTTCATTTGCCTCTGCTAAATTAATGCCAAGGCACTTGGCCCCGCGCATCGAGTCGCGCATTTTAAAGCCTCTGCTCAGCTCAGCTCGGCTCACCCTTCGGGCTCCACAGACTACAACGTCCCGGTACCCGGTACCCGCTACCCGCTTCACACCCACTTGCGGCACGCGACTCTGCGCCTGCGTCTGCGTCTGTGTCTGAACAACAACAACAAAAACACCCAAATTAAAAACAAAACAAAAGCAGCAAAAAGCAGACAAGAATTTGGCTAAAATGCCAGTCATGTAGCGACCGGAACGTTTATTTATTTAATTTATTTCGATTTCGATTTGGGTTTCGGTTTCTGTTTCACTTCTTTCTCTCGTCTCCTTTTCGTCTGCTCTTCGTTGACAAAACATGGCCCGAAATGATTAAGCAGGCGTAAAGGTGTTAGACTTCCCTACCTACCGCCCCCCCGCCTGCCACGCCCGCCCGGTCACCGTCCCCGCTCCACCTCCAGACACTGCCCTGCGGCTCGATGCTCTCTTAATGATCGCCACGGCGTGATCCATCTCACCGTTTTGACTTATGGCTTCCGCGCCTGGCGTCAGAATCGTTTGCTTCGAACGATTTATGGAGCGCTAATTGGTTGTGAAAATCGCCGTTGGTTAAAAGATTCGATGCCGATATTCAATCATGATCGTTGGATATCTCCATCTCCATCTGCACCCTCTTCTGCTCAGTGACATTGGAAATGCGCCGCCCATAGATTTGTGGGAGACAAAATTAAGTTCTAATTCACTGGCATTCGGGTAAATAGTTTCGAGACCCTTGGAATGCAAACGGAAATCTATTCGAATTCCTTTCTATAGATTCCAATGGAAATTTCTCAGTTTTCATTGTCGGCAAAACGTACAGAAAGACACACACCACACACACACATGCCAAACACACAACAAATAGAGTCATCTATCTCAATCGCAACTATTCGTGACACTCGGCAAATATTTACACCCTCATTTGCTATGCCCTGTGGGGGAGGGGTACGGGTACGGGACAGGTTACGGGTACGGTACCAATAGTGCCATAAAAATGTACATCGTACTCCCATTTTCCAGCCAAGTACATTCCAAGAACGAACCGAAACAGCACCCAAACAGATATCAGGGCTTCCAGCAGTTCAAGAGGAAATTCGAGTCTCGCGTGGCAGTCTTTGATCTATGAAACCAACCAACTAAACAATTTTTCCTCTGCCAAATGACACTAATATACATATAATAAACATAAATATATACATAAAATCATAAACAATGAAACCGAAGATCTTGCTACAGAAATTCAACAATTAAAAAATGTTATCATGAGCATGAAATTACAGTTCCAGATATCCATATTATAAACAAGAGCTATGCCAAGATAACTGACACTTAAACAATGGATAGCTTGGGGGTTTCAATTTGCATTTTGTGTCTGTGCCCCATAGTCCCATAGATCGCACGATTACGACGCAGATCTATGCATTATGGACTCAAATGATATCTGGCTCAAATTTGATTCGCAAATACTAGACCAAGTTCTGTGTGCTGTGTGCTGTGTGCTCTGCTTGATAAAACGTTAGCTGCTCCGTTAGCTTCGCGCTTTACGACACCGCGCTCTCTCTCTCTCGCTCTCTCTCGCTCTCTCTCTCTCTCTCTTATCATCCATTGGGAGGTCTATGACATTTGCGGGGCCCTGTTAGAGCCGCCGTGTGGCGAAGGGGGCGCGAAAGACGGAAAAGGCGGCAAGTCGGAAAGGGAGCAAGCAGTCTAAATTTAGCAGCAACTTTTTGACAGTCAATCGGAGCGTTACGTTGATAATACGTGTATTATGTGTAGAATTTCTTCATTCTTTTTTTTTTGCGGCCAGGTGTGGGCTAGTTTTGGGCGGTTTAAGCCGCCTGCGGCAGGGTAAATATTGCATGGCCAAGACGTCGCTCGTTCGTTCGTTCTGCTGGATATTTGTTTATAATTTCTGATCTCTGCCAATGTGGCTCTCTCTCTTTGCGGCACGTGCATATTGCACTTGCACTCTTCTCTTCCTTAGCCTCTCTCTCTCACTCTTTCTCTCTCTCTGGAATGCTCTCTGTCGCGAGTGCCGAGACTTGTTTGTCGCATTCGCACACGCAGCAGCAGAAGGCGTTGCGAGCAAAGTCCACCGAATGCTGCCAAAGTTCATCCGCGAGATCTTGGCCAATAAATAAATGAAAGAACACACATAACTACTAGGCATATATTGCGCGACTATTGGCAACTAAATACAGCCAATAATCATTCCTGATTGAAGCCAAAGTTGAGCGATCTTGTGGGCTCTTTTTGCTGTCGGTTCAATCATTGATTTAAAGTGATCCACATAGTGGGTGTCTGCTCTTAGATTAGTGAGCAGAATGCGCAGCTGAAGTGTTTTACTGATCATCTCATTGATGGCTCATCGTTTGTTGACTTTGAATCAAGCAGTGATCCTCCCGAATGGGGAGATCTGTAACTCGATCTTTCTTAGGTTATGATTCATAAAGAACTCCCTTCATTCCTTGATCTGATCCCCCAGCTAAGGTCAGTTATTAACCCTAGAAAATTTCAGATAATCTCTTTGGGAAGACTTTGGTTAGCGATCTCTTATGGAATGACCTCTGCGACTGCCTGCGGCCTGGTTTCGTAGTTCAAGCACAAGAATTCTCTTAAGTGCTGCCCATTACATAGCCCCTCTCTCACCCACACACCCCCCCACACGCTACTCATGCTCTCCTCTCTGGCACTCTCTCAATCACTCTGTCTGTCTCTCTTAGATTACAGTCGAATCGGAGCTGCTTTGAGTGCTTATCAATATTGTACGGTTTTCTTGAATTCTTGTTGTTGTTGGGTTGTTGGGTTGTTGTTGTTGTGTTGTTTGTGTGTGTCATGTGTGTGTCATGTGTGTGTGTGTTGTTTTTTTTTTTCATTACGTAGCACTGATACGGATACGGAGGCCGACCGAAGGCGGTAATCACAAGAGTCACACACCACACACACAAAACCACACAAAGCTACGATTCCGTTTCTATTTCCATCCAGAAACGGAATTCTACAATTTAATGAGAAATATTTGAGATTTATGTAAATATTAATTAATTCTCATTTTATGTAAGCTTTGTTTCAGCCACAGAGGAGAGAGCAGGCTGCTTGCTGCTGCTTGCTGATGCTTGGTGCTGCTTGCTGCTGCTGCATCTAGTGAGAGAGGGAGAGAGAGCGCGGCTTAAGCAGAGGCTCCACCACACACAAAAATAGCAAGAGACCGACTAACCGGTTGTAAAACTCATGCATGTGTGTGTGTGTGTGGGGGCAAAAGGAAAAGAAATATATGTATGGGCGTATAGCAACCGAAAACTATGCGGCAACAGGTCCCCACATCCACATCCACAACCAAGTCCACTTCCAGCATACACCACAATATGGAGCTGCGGCTCTGAAAACAAACAAACAAAAACAAAAAAAAAAAACAAAATAAAAAGTGGTTTGCTCCAGTCCCCCAACTTGGCCGATGCCCGGTTCTGTTGCTCTGTCCGCCCTGCTTGCCTGCCATCCGCCTACCCCGCTTAAGGTCGTCTGTAGAACGGAACCCAGAGACAACAACCAACTGCGACTGTTACTGCGACTGTGGCAATAGCAACAACAGCAACACACAACCGGCACAACAGCTTCAGGCATTGCGTTATGCCAAGGCAAATCGTGATCATCATTGAGACGAGCCTGGCCTGGCTTATGCCATGCAGCGTCATCATCATCATCATCATCGTAATCGTCATAATGACGCCGGACCAAGAATGCGCCAACATCTCAACTCAGCTCCTCTCAACTCCAACTCCAACTCCATATCCATATCAAGCGGCCACAGTCCGCGCCTCACACTGCGTAGTTCTGCAATGCAATGCAATGCAAACAAAAAAAAAAAAAAAAACCAAACAAGTTTCCCCCATTTTCCCCCTGCAATATATGAGCGCATCGCACAATGCGCTCAAGTTCACGTTCCATCTGGTAGGAGGAGGTAGGAGGATCAGACCAGGCCAGACCAGACCAGACCTGACCAGACCCATGGTATGTGGATTGCACACTGCCTGCCACATCTGTGCAGTGCTGTGCTGTGCTGTGCATCTGTGCACACACAGGTTAATGCCAGTCAATTATAGTACCAATGCGTGTACGAGCGGCAATCAGGTTTTTCGGATTCCCAGCAGGATTTTCCTTCTTTTTATACCCGTACTCAAAAAAGAGTTAAGGGGTATATTAGATTTGTGGTAAAAGTGGATGTGTGTAACACAGAGAAGGAAAATTTTCCGACCCCATAAAGTATATATATTCTGATCAGCATCAATAGCCGAGTCGATAGAGCCAGTCGTCTGTCCGTCTGTCCGTCTGTCCGTCTGTCCGTCTGTCCGTCTTGTTTGACGCCTGGTTCTCAGAGACTATAAGAGTTAGGGCAACCAAATTTGGTTTCAAGACTCATGTGATATCACACTGCTACAGTGTATTTCAAAATTTCGCCCCGCCCCCATCCGCCCCCACAAAGGACGAAAATCTGTGGCAGGCACAATTTTAAAGATACGATAAAACTAAAAACGCAGTATCGTAGAGAATGCCCATACCTACCAGATTGCCGAATATGAATCAGATCGGATCATAAATATAGCCAGAATGAAGAAATTATTTTCAGCTGCTTCCCCGCCCCCTCCGCAAGACAAACACAACTCATTCTCTCCGCTCGCACACTCGCCGCGTTCAGTGCGCAGCAACCCCTAGCAGAGGAAATGTAGAATCTGAATGGTACATCTATAATCTACATTTTAGATGTAAAATATACATTGTAGATGAGATGAGATAACAGATGTAGCAAAAATGTAAAATGTAAAATTTTTTTTTTCTAAAATTCTAAAAATTATATCTCAAAATGTATTTACTGACTGAGTACGGGTAAAGCGAGTCGCGTCCCCAGAAGCGACTCACACGTTCCTTCTCGTTTTTTTTTGAAATTTTTAAATACTCTTATATCAAATATCGTCTAAGTAATGTATCTGTGTGCCTCTTATTTGTTTAATTGTTGCCATCGAATAAAGAGAAAATAACGCTCGTGCGACAATCTCATGTTTCCATTTGAAAATCAGACCAAAAGCTGCAAATAGTTTTCCATAACTGTGAACAGAACTTTGTGATCAAAGATTGTTTCGCAACAACTTGTAGATAATTGTTCGTTGGCATTCAATTGAAGCCAGAAATTAATCACTCCCTTGGGCAATCTTTTGTTTCCATCCAAGAAATATCTGTAGCAAATTATTGAATATATATTCAGTACTCGCAGCACACAATCCAAATATTCTAAAGAAAACACAAAAAAAAAAACATAAACACTTTATTGTTTACGCGCGTGCAATTTTTTGCAATTAACAAAACATAATAATAAAAAATCAAAAATATTAAGCAACAAATTCAGAAAAAAACTCCCTCCCTCGGTTGGAACCACCAAAATAAAATACAACAATTTATTGTTATTAGTATGTATTACTAAGTAATATTCTTGAGATTGCCCGCTTTCAGTTTTTTTTTTTTGTTTCTTTTTCTTTTGCTTTTTTTGCCTTTTCTTTTGTTTGTTTGGCTTTGCTTTTGCTTTGTGCGTGGAAATGCAAACAGAACATGAATTTTTATTTACCATTTATCAGCACACATCGGCCGATATATATCCATACCATATATGTATACATATATGGCTAAAAGTAGGAGTGTGTGGAGAGGTAAGGGTATCAAATTATCAAGGTGGAAAAGCCCTGAGGATATCTATCTATCTATCTATCTATCGCAGAGCTTTTCAATGGTTCAAGGGATTGTGGCAGGTGCCTCATGTTGTCCAGGGTTCATTGGGGTGCACATACCTCTCGAATGGTATTCCCCTATGCCCACCTATTCATATTCAAGAACTTATTCTTCTGTTCACCGCTTGAAGCCCTTCGCTGAGTCCCTGACTTGATTAAGATTCCATTCGATCACACATCTAATCTTTGGGTGCAATAAACTCACAGGTTTACGATCTATAAAACAATTAATCAATCAAAATCCATCATCGTGTCAGCAATGAATCTACAATGGCAATCTATGAATCCCTGACTTTGTAATCCATAAAGAAAACAAAACAATGAATCAAACGTATCTCTAAGCCAATGATGTCAAAGGTTTTATGGTCCATTATTCATAGATTAGTTAATTAAAATTTTAAATGTTTTTCCACCAAAGCATCTTGATTAAATATCTATCAAAATAGCTAAGATCGAGCATTGGAAAAAAACAAACATCTCTCTTGGGGGTGGGGGCAATATTATTCTGACATTTTACGAGGTATCCGTGCGTTGCGTTCTTCATATTGTCATTCAGATAGTTAGTATAGACATATGTATGTATATATTTGTTTTCGTACATATCTGTGGCGCCAGTTATCCGACCGCAGCAACAATAACAACAACAACAATGGCAACGAGCTGCTATTAAAAACATAATTTATCAACAATTTACATGCCAAGTCCAAGGCGTTTGTAAAGTGTTATTAAAAAATTACAAAGATCGACAACAAAGTAGATCGCAGTGGCCAGCCTTGCCTGCCTGATGCCTTGCCTGCCTGCCTGCCTACCTGATGGATGGTTGGATGGATGGATGGATGGCAGTTCTGGTTGTGCAGCAGCAGCAGCCTCTCATGAATATGCAGAAGGAAGACCCCAAGACTGCCTCAAGAAAAAGAAAATTGCTGTGATAGTTTTTCCAATCACAAAATTATACTTGCAATCGCTGCAAAAAAGGGTGTGCCAGAGCACAAGATTTCAATTGAAAATTGCCAACCCAAAGGCCAATTACACATTTGTGTCCCCACGAGAGATGCCCCCAAATTACAGATCTCAGCGCCACATACGTATCTGTATGTATGTATGTATGTATGTATGTATAATCGATGAGCGATTTATGAGTATTATTTACCCCGCCCCAAAAACTACTTGAAAGCAAAAATAAACAAATAAACAAAGAATCGTTTGGCGGCGGCTGAATGGAATATTTCATTTGTCGATTCCTCAGATTATTCTCCCTTAAGTCAAGTCAGCACTTTGTATGGGAATGGAAAAGTTTCCAAGGGTCTGCCCTAGCCCCATAGCCCCATAGCAAATCGGTTTGTGGATGAAACTGATGTGGAAATTCAAAGAAACTTTATCGATTAATTTTATTGATGAGCTGTACAGGCAATTCACAAATCTCCTTGCCTTTTTGCTGTCAAGTATTTACACTCGGCTTACCGCGTTTTTCGCTTGCCCTTGTTTAGTGATGATTTATGATAGCTAAATCGATTCGAGACGATAAATACCTTTGGTGGATCTATTAATTCGCGACATCCCTCGATGATCGGTGCATTAATGTTGGCCTCTTTTTTTGCTGCAATCTTTATTTGGTTTGGTGATGCTTTTCGATCGTTATCTATTGATAAGTAACTTTGTTTTTTGTGATCATGTGTTGGCATTTTTGCGTAGCCTCTGGCTGACAGATTTATCTCTTATTATTTCTGTTTCCAACGGGTGCGAGGGGGCATAAAAAAAATGTGAAATATTTGAAGCGTTTGGCACGTGGGTGACCGAACGACCAACCGACCGACCGACCGGCAGAGGCGGAAGAGGCACTTGATGATGGCCAAATATGTATCTCAGCGAATGTGTCTCAGCGGGCACACATCTGTGCAGTGCCACAGTGCCTCATAATCATTCAAGTGGGTGTCTTCCAGCATGAATGAAATGGAATTGGAAGTGGAATTTGGAATCGGAAGAGCAACAATCACAGTCGCCGCAACAGCAACAACAGCAGCAAAACCAACCAAATCTCATTCTCGTTCAACAGCAGATACAAACGTATCTACATACAGAGATGGATGGATGGATGGATGGATGGATGTATCTGCGACTGCTTCTGCGACAGTGGACAGTGCTACTGGTACTCGTTGCCGTTGATGTTGATGTTGATGTTGCCCCGTTGCCGTTGCCGTTGCCATTGCCTGCAGAGCAATCGAATCAAGAGACAAACTGGGTAATTGGTTCATTATATAGTAGAAGCCAACGACATCCGCTCGTTAATGTAAATTACACAATAGTTTCGAATCATTTTTTTTTTTTTTTTTTTTTGTACCTAGCACACAGGGTAGTCGCTATTCGACAGATTTACAGAGCCAAAAGCCATGCAGGCATTTTGGCAGTTACGCCTTTCAGGCCTTTCCGTAAACTCGTCTTCGTTTTTGTACATTTCAATGCCCGCCTGCCTAATGGGTATCGCCTAGTCGATTGATTAGCTAGAGCAGCGCTTAATTTTCATTTCATTTTTCTTCATCATCGACGGCATGTGCAGAGGAGGGTAGAGTGGCTGGGGTAGAGAGCACATGTATTGTGTACATACTTATGTACATACAGAGAATAATTGTTGCACATCGCGCTGATCATAGTAAATGGTGTCTGCCAGATCTGCTAAGAGATTAAAAACCTGGGAAAACATAAAAAAAAAGGTAATCCGAAGGGGGTCGGGGCGGGGCATATTGTTCCACTGTATTCTAAATTTAATAAACAATTATTAATATTTGTTCAGAAAGAGCGAGTAAAATGAAATGTCCAAAGAGATTCCAACGAGAGCGGAAGAGAGCGTGCGCTGATAAAGCAGAGTTTCGGAGAGAGCAAGCGGGAGAGAGAGAGCGGGAGAGAAAGAGAGCGGGAGAACGAGCAAATACAATGCGAATTATCAGTAGGACTCCGTGATATGATTATCAAAAGGTTTCTTCAACTGCGACTGCGGTCTGAACTGGCATGAGGCGGGCGGGCGAGAGGGAGGGGCTGTGGCTGTGGCTGTAGCTGGACACAAGGCAGTGGCACCAGCTGGCAGCGGCGGCGGCGACAGCAGTGTGGCAGTGTCTGAGGCATTTCTCAGCATATATGTATGTATGTAAAGTATCTGTATCAGTATCTGTATCTGTACGATTTATACATATGAATTCGGAACATTCATTTTATTCATACTCATGGCATATACTCGTGCATATTTGTAGTATTATTAAGACTTTTCCAACGTGCTCCGCTCCGCGATAGTACACGTAAAAAACAACACACAAAATAACAACAACACAAACATTTCAACAAATATCATATCAACCCCCCTGTCGTTCCGCTCCCACAACAGCTCCTACTGTATGATATAGTCATCCGATTTCTTGTTGCTGTCGAATCTCTTTCTCAGATACAAATCAGTTAGGGGCAAAGAAATGTTAGGGCTTAGGGTTATATTGGATTATCTTTGTGGGATTATAATTGGTAGAGAGTTTTCGCGCTCCTTCAGTTCATTCTACGGATGGTACAGCATATGCTTTAGCTGATTCTCGAAATAACACACACAAAACGATCGTCATTCGAGCTGAATAAATAAGGTCTGAAAGTATATTGAACTATCAAGATCAAGAACCCTTTGGGTTCTGTGACTCAAAGGAAGAGCAGTCAAAGTGAATCTCCCTTCGAGGAGTATATACTCTATATATAAAAGGAATCTAGAATCGGTGCACAGTCTGAGTTGACGTAATCTCAGTCGGATACTCTTCTTGCAATAAAATGTGGAAGATATTTTGGATTTTAAGGCTGATTCTGATCAGCTGATTCCACTGCTTGCTTAGATGACAATACATATTGCTGTTTCTTTTGCCTTTTCATTACTTGATTCTGCAGATTCCACTGCAGATGCTACTTCTGATAAGTACTCTCTTTCTCTCTGTCCCTCCTTCTTTCTTTATGAAAATGCAACTCTGTTTCATACTTACTTTTCGTCAATCATCAGAGATGCTATCTATCCCCTCTGTGGTTTTTTTCTGCCTTTGCTCTGCTGCTGCTGCTCTGCTCCTCTGCTTTACGTGTCGTTGCTTTTGTTGTTTAAATTAACTTTTATTAAACATGAACTCCCACCCACACTCTCTTTTGTTTGTTGGTATTTGTTGTTATGGTTGTCACTGCACTCTCACGAAAATACAAAAAAAAATGAAACAAAAAATGCATTAAATGCAGGGCAGAGACGTCGACATCCGCTGGCTGCAGTCGCGTCGAAAGAGATAAATAGGCGCGCGCGCGCGACTCCCCCGCAGCAATAAACACACAGCAAACGCACAGGAAACTCACAGGAAACGCGCAGGATCTGCTCAAAACGCACTAAAGACGCACAACAATCGCTTCACAAAACGCTCGGTAAACGCACGCAGAAACAAATGTTTGCAAAGATCGGCAGAGGGGTTGGAATTGTAATTAAATTATTACTCTTTACTGTAGGGGAATACTGTTATATAGAATCCGATTGGATCGGAATCGATCGATTCTCGAATGCAACCGACGACAATTTTTGGAATTTTTGAATGTACCGTAGGGATGTTTTTGAGTATATACTGATATATCGTTAGATATATGTATGTATATGCAGACAGATATATTTTTAGATGATATTTGGTTTTTGGTTGGCTATCAATACGGTTATAACGGAACTATTTTTCTGAATGCGGCTAAACCGCCAACCGCCAACAGCTTTCGTTGTCCGCGGCCGTGTCTTTAATCATTCATTCAACAGGAGAGTTTAACAGGCTTAACATTTTCCAGTCCAGTTAACATTTAGTTATTTTGTTATATTTGAGCGCAAAAACTGAGTAAGGTGGTTGAGCGGATTTTCGAGAGAGTGAGAGAGGCTCATTTTTTCAACGAAAAATGAGTAATCAGAGCGAAAAAAAAGCGCCTAATATTGATCGCGCGGAAAAAAGGTATGGACAAGGGCGCCAAAGCGACCGGTTGCATTGAAATGCATTCTACAAACCTCACCTCAACACGTTCACATACCATGATTCGCTCTCGCGATCAAGCCAAGAAGAGAGCATAAGAGAGTGTATTACTCAATTTTGCGTTGCAAAACAGAGATTTCTATTTGTTAATCTGATCGATCATCTGTTTTCAAAACAGTTGGAAAAACGATTATAGCCCAATCAAGGAAATTTAAGTGAGTGGCAACCGAGCATATTCGAGACTTCATTAATGTAGAGCTGCGTTTAATCAGTTTTATTATTCTAAAATCAAAACAGATTTCCCAATTTCCCAAGAACCATACGACCTAGAAATCGATACTGTTAAAACCTATTGCAAAAAACAGCTGTTCTTTGTTGAAGAAACACGGAACCCATTGAAAAAGAAATCTGTTTTATGGAAACCAAAACATTTCAGTGGGAAGAAAACAGTTTTCTTTGACAACTAATCAGAACTGAGATAATGTGTATATGCATATGCATATATAGGGCTATATATGGTATTATATTTCTTGACTTTAAAAAGCTAAGCTTAGTTTTATAAACAACCACAGAAAAATTACCAAGTTGACAGCCTTGCTGATTATCAGTGGTTCGAAGAACGAACCAAATCGAAGCAATTTTGGTTCACGCGTGAGCCAGTGATCGCTAACGAATTTTGGAAAATATCTCTGTATATAGTAGGGTGCTGCCCCCCAAGGATTCAAAAAACACTTGTCGCATTGAGCTAAGAAAAGTCTATTACATATATATATATATTGGGATTAAGAGCACTTAGTACTGGAAATGAAACATTTAACGAGGATCGAGATAACGATTACGGAATACCGAAACCTTTGTGGGAGGGATGCTACTAGTCCTTGAATTTGCCGAGAATGATCTCCCGATAGAAGGGCAGACAGTTCATGCGGACATTGAGGCGGGCGCAGAGCAGGAAGATGCCCGAAAGCTTCCGGTGAATCGAGTAGATCTCCTCGGGCGGCGGACAGAGCCGATGGGCCACCATGGTGGGCACAAGGGCGGCCAGTCGCTCGGTGGTGTTCTGCTTGCCAAAATCAAAGTCTCCGTCGTAGCGAAAGATCTCGCCCAGAATCATCACAGCATCGACGTGGGCCTGCTCCATCTGCTTCGTCTCGTAGCCGGTGAGGAAGCCCATCTCGCGTGACATCTCGAGTACGCCCTGGCGATTGTTCTGGGCGGCACTGATGATCACCTGGCGGTAATTCCGGATGAACTCGTGCTTGTAGAAGCGCGTCGAGCCAAAGTCGATGAGCATCAGCCGCCGACTGGGCGCATCGTAGAGGAAGTTCGACCAGTTCGGATCCGTTTGCATGCACTCAATTTCGAAGAGTTCGCGCAGGCACAGCTTCAGCACGCAGGCGGCAATGTGGGCGCGATGCTCGTAGCTGTCAAGGAAACGCAAGGCGAGGATTCGATTAGGGAGGGCATCTTTCACCAGTGGGGGAAGGGAAGCACAGCACTCACCTGAGGTCGAAGCACTTGTCGAGGGGCACGCCGGGTATCAGTTCGGTGGTTAGGACACTGGAGGTGGTCAGATCGCGCACCACCCGTGGCACATAGTACTCCGGATAGGGGGCGATCATCTGGCGGAACTTCTCCGTGTACTCTGCCTCGCGATCGTAGTCGACCTCCCACTGCAGCTCGCGCTTGGCCACGCGCACCACATTGTCGATGAAGAAGCCATGCGGAAAGACATCCCACACCTTGAGCATGCCCACCAGATTATCGATGTCGCTCTCGATGCTCTGCGCCACGCCCGGATACTGGATCTTGATGGCCACCTGCATGCCATCGGTCAGCGTGGCGCGGTGCACCTGCCCAATGGAGGCGGCCGCAAACGGTTTGTCCTCGAAGCTGCTCAGCCGCTGGCGCCAGTCGGGCCCCAGCTGCGTGTTCATCACGCGCTCCACCTGCCAGTCGGGCATGTAGTCGGCCGCCTGGCGCACCCGCTCGAAGGCCTTCGCCAGCTGCGGCGACACCACGCTCGAGTCCTGGATGCTCAGTATCTGGCCGATCTTCAAGGCCGCACCGCGCACCTTGCACAGCGTGTCCACGATACGCTCCGCATTCGCCGGACTGAGCAAGGCCTCTCGCATCGTCTTGGAGCCGCCCATGCCCAGGGCGCCCTTGGTCAGCTCGTTGAGCGTGCCGATGCCCAGGCCGGCGAAAAGGCCGCCAAAGGAGGCCATTCTGCCCAGGCGCGAGGCTGGCACACGCCGCTGCTTGGCCACCTTGCTCAGCTCGGGCACATCGATGCCGCCCTCGTTTCGCCGAGATGTGTCCAGAGGACTGGGCGAGGGACTCGCTACAAAGCGCAGCACATTGTCCACGTACTGGGTGTCCCTGGCGAGGATGCCTTCGGCTGGACTGGCAGGCGGCGCGACGGGCACCTGCTTGCTCTGGGTGGTGGGCGTACGTAGGCTGACCTGACGGTTTTTGTTGCGCTTGGACAGGATGTCCTCGAACTCCTCGAGCGTGATGGAGGATATGTCTAGGTTGGCGGCATCCAGCTCCGCTTGCCCGCTCGTCGGCGCTTCACCAGCTCCTGGCGACGACTTTCGCCGCTCCTGGCTCCGGCCAGCGGTTGGGCCCGGCAGTTGGGGCATCATCGAGAGTTTAGTTTCCAGCAGCGAGCAGATTCCCTTGGCCACCACGTAGCCCCGTTCGGTCGTCTCCTGGAGCACCTGTTGCACTTTCTTGAGCTCGTCGCCCGGCTGCTCACCTGCTCGGCGTACGGTCTGTCGCGTCTGACTCACGTTCTCTGCCAGCAGCTCGCGCACGCTCGAGTTGCTCCACAGATGCTTCGTCAGCGCCAGATGCTCGCGACCGCACGCCTCCGCCACCAGCTGCAGGCCCCGCAGCACCCCGATCAGATCTTGGGCGCCCCGCGACATCCTCCCGCAGGCCCCTCTCTGTTTGACTACACTATTCCGGTTTACCCACAGATGACGACACGGTGGTCGCCGCAAATGCGGTTGCGGAGGCGATGTGTGGGCGACACTTGAGGTGATGGTGTTATTGCTGGTGCTGGTGCTTGCTTTAGGCAAGTTTCGGCCTTGTTTCGGGCCTCTTCTTTTGTGCTAGTTACGTAAACAAATAAGCGGAACAAAAATAAGTTCAAGAAACGCGGAAAACGGTCAAATGGCGCAGGTTGGCAGCACCGTTGAACCGGCAAGTGGCAAGGATGTTATCGATATATGTACGTATATTTGTTGTTTTCTTTTGAAGTACTTACTAAAAATCGCATTAAATGGTGTTTGCAATTTGTTAAAGTGCGTGACGACACAGCAAGGATAATGATCCTGCTCTGATTGCGAGTAACACTGAAAAACACGCAAAATATTGTGAAATTAATAAAGCAACAGTGCTAACATTTTGCAACACTACACCATCAACAGTTACAGTTATGGTAGTATAAAAAAACTAAATTTATATTTGTAGATCGTCAATAGCCGATGCACCCAGACACCCATATATGTATATATATACAATTTGTGACTAACTAATTTTAAAGGTATACAGGTATTGTTGTGCACCACCGACTGACTCGCTGAGGCACTTTTACTCTGTCACCCTGAGGCCTACTTTCGCGGCAGGCGCCCGGCCCGCTCCGTTGTGGGATCGGCCAGCTCCCAGGCAGGTCGAAAGTCGCCCGGTGTCCCGTTGCAGGGGCTGTTGCTGCTGCTGCTGCAAGAGTCGAGGCGTTTCAAATGCGGATTGGGCACCGTGTTGGACCTGTAGCCAATGGAGGTGTATCCCTTTTCATACAGCGGACAGTATGACACGCAGTTCATATGAATGTAGTTCCAGACCTCATGGTAGGACCACTCCAGCAGCGGGTTCAGCCGCATCATAGGCGGCCAGCCATTGTCCGTGGGCTGCAGTCAAAAAGGAGGAACAAGATTTAGGAACGCAAAAAACAGGCAGCGGCAATGGGAGGGGGGACTGGGGCACGAACCTGCATGGGGGCCAGGTGCTCGCAGTAGGGATCCGTGTTTCGGCTGCCAACAAATACGGCCTTGATGCGCGGCATATCCGCCGACATGTGGGTGAGGGCCTCCTTCAGCGACTCTTTGTACTCGATCAGCTGGACGTCGTAGTGCTGCACGCAGCGCGCCACAAACTCGTCGATCTCCGCAAAGGCGTCGTCCGACTTGATGTACAGCATGGGTATGTCCCGACTGCTGATGCCCTGCTGGCGGCAATAGCGCATCAACAGGTCCAGCAGCACGGTGCAGTCCTTGCCCCCGTTGAAGCAGAATATGAGCTCCTCCACGCCGTACAGCTGTAGGGTCTCGTCGAAGAAGTCAAAGGCTGTCCGTTGACGCTGTTCGATTCGCGCTCGTGACTCGGCTGTGACCGCAATGTGGGGCGACGGAGCCTCGGGAGTACGGCCGGTGGCCATACTCTTGCCCCCGTTCAGGGTCAGCAAACTGTTGTGGCGTGGTGGCGAGGGATTCAGAGCGGGTGTTGTGATCGTCGTGGTGGTGGTGGCGGTGCAGCAGTATTTACTCATGACGCTGGAGGGGCTCTGTACCGCATGGGGGCTTCCGTATGCGGCGGTACGACGATAGATGTGTCCCAGCCAGGCTGTGCGACGTAGCATATACTCGCTGAGCGATCTGTCCGGTGCTGGTATAGAATGCGGCCAACTGCTGACTGTCTGAAATCGGTAACCAATTATAATGCATGTCAGCTGCAACTTTCTCCCCGATTCCAGATGGGACCTTCCCTCGCCATGGAAGTGTGTGCGTGTGTGTGTGTGTGTGTGTGCGGTCGTGCCTTACATAATATATTATGTGTAAATAATCAGACAAGTGTCTCCGTTGCCACAAAACACACAAAACCCAATCACACAACTGATTTGCGTTATCTTCAAGCCAAATTACATCACATTCGCAGCCTGGAAGCGACACACACAGACACACACTGGAACACGTGCATGGATAGTTACTTTCACATTTAATTCGCTGACTCTTCCGCTGCGAGCCGGGTCTAACTGTCCACAACCAACATTTTTACTATTAATGATTGATTGTTAATAATAAATAAAATAACCCAAACCGGAGGGACAGCTGTTAGAAAGAGATAGCATATACGATAGAGGTGTTTGACAGCTCTAATATACGATATGTGCTGTATCGATATGTGGGAGCTATTCAACACCATTTATATCATTTGATCTTGCTAAAACTAAAATAAAAAGCAGTTGCTGATTAGGGAGCGTTAAATGCTCGGCTTATAATCAGGATTCGTTTGTTTTAATAACTCAACAAGGCAGAAATTATATTATATTTTAATAGAGAAACTTCAGTCTACCAACACTAAACGATAATGACAGACATCGATATCGTGTAGCTCTGGACAGCTCTGATGGCGCGCATTCAAACGTAGTGTTCAAAAATAATTTTATTTCCATGAATTATAGGATTTATTTGACATACATATAACAAATGGTGGCTTACGTTCTCCGTGATAACATTCAACAGAAAAAAAGGCAATGCAAATATTGTACACGGTAGCTATACACAGACACATAACAAATGGGCACTATTGGTGTTGCTCCCAGAGCCTCCATCATACGTCGACATTGTCCAGGACATTGTCGATGAGGCCGACAACCTTCTGGCGAAAGCGCCGATTCTGCTTGCCGCTCATCTCCTTCAGGTAGGGGTGCAGGCTAATCAAAAATGAGTAGTCCGCATCGGGTCCCGGTCCCCCCGATGGACATAGTCCTGCTCCTGCTGCTGCTGGGGGCGGTGTGGGCATGGCCGGTGCCGGGGTGGCCGCCATTGGTGGTTGTGGCGGTGGCGTCGACAGTTTGTGGTGAGACAGCAGCCCGCTATTGTTGCTGGGATGGTGGTGGCTACTGCCCTTGAACCAGTGAGCCAATTCCGTCCAGTTGTCAATGTTTTGGTGGTGCCCCAGGGCGGCAGCCATTGTGGCCGGCAGCGTCACCAGCGACGACTGGTGGGCCACAATTTTGTCGCCCTGTTGTTGAGTTTGTGGCAGGGTGTGTGGATGCTGCTGCTGCTGCTGCTCCACCTTGATCGACTGCAGTCGCAGGGGCAGGCAGGATGTGGGCGAGTGCGTGGCATGGTCCTTGCCCTCCTCCTCCGAAACCTGAACATCGAGAGGCATATGCGTATGCGTATCTCCCTCGCTCTCCACGCTCTCTTTGGTCTCGTCCTCCTCCTCCTCCGCCGCCGCCGCGGTCACCATCCGCAGGTGACCCACTCCGGCCAGAAATGTGGCCGCCGTCGAGGTGCTGGGCTTGCGCAGCACCATACCCGCTGTGGCCGGACCGGCTGCCACTGACACCTGCTTGTGGCAGGAGCGTGACTTTGTGTAGGGTATCAGAAATTGCAGGTATTTGGACAGGTAGTATTTGCGCTTGCCGCGTCCCGTCTGAGTGCGGGCCAGCTTCAGGGAGCGCAGGAAGCTGCTCCGTATGGTGCGCCAGCGCTCGCGGCAGTTGCGAACTGCGGGAGAGAGAGAGAGAGAGAGAGAGAGAGAGGAAGAAACAAAACAAAACATGAACATGAACAAAAGAACAACAGTTACTGCTTGCTGCTGCTGCTGCTGGCTGCTGCTGTAGGGTATGCGCCGTGTGCAGCAATTGCTGAAAAACCCAACTGTCGGCCCCCAGAGGCAAAAGCAACAACTAATTGCATGCAAACGCTGTGCGACACAGTGACACACCTACACAGTCACACAATCTGCATTGAAATCGCAGCGCACTCACACATTGGCATCGCAAAAAGCTTGCATCACACACACACACACACACAGAACACACTAGCAAGAGGCAAATGAGCACGCAATTGAAACCAACAAAAACAGAAAAACAAACGCAAACGCGAAAATGAAAATGAAATTTGATTAGAGTTGAAATGAATGATCAGCAATTATCAGCTGGTGGTGGTGGTGGTGGTGTTGCTGGTGGCCTGTACCCGTGTCCTTGATTTCATTGGCCACATGCTGCCAGGCGCGCTGCACCTCCTCCTTCTTGCTGTAGCCGGGATGCGTGTAGTTCCATAGACAGGCCTGGCTCTCCACGAGCTGCACGAATTTCACATTGAACACGGGATCGTCCTTGCGGGCCATTCTGTACAGCTTTACAGCACTGTCCTGGCACCGTTATCTCTCGCGGCCAAGCACATCACACACACATGCAGCTGCTCAGTTGTCGCACAGTGGAACGCACAGTATAACGGACAGAATTTCGCGCGCGCCAAATTGCAATGCAACAATCCGCGAAAATCGGCAAAAAAAAAAAAAAAATGGTGGGCAAAGGAGCAGGCGATTGAGGTGGCGAGGCGTCAACTGGTCGCATCGAAAGCGCAACGAAAACTGAGCGTGAAAAGCTGATTGGGTGGGGGGGGACACACAAAAGCTGCAGTGCACACATTTTATGCTGTGTGTTTTTGCAAAAGCAACAATGAGCCAACAGCTGCAATGCAATAAAAATTGTATAAGCGTTGCGCGAGGGGGCAAGTGGAACAAGGGAGGGGGGGGCTGCATAGTGGCAAAAATCAAACGCAGCAGCGGGCGCCAGTTGCAAACGCTGTGTGTGTGTAGCGTGAGTAACGTGGGCCGCGTTGAAATTTTGTTCGTGTTGGTGTGACTAAAAGCGATAAAAGCTTCGGCGATGACGTCACAGGCTGCATTTGTTGCATGCTATGTAAACAGAGAAAACGAGAGAGAGAGAGATAAATAATATTGAATCACTATGATGAGCCATTGCCATGTGCTGTCGTTCCCACTGTGCGGTGAGAGCTAATCGCAGCTCAATCAGCAAAAGTGTCGTCAAAAATGCATGAGAATTCTGTTTTTTGCATTCAAATATTCAAGTACATGGATAATTCTGGTTCTGTTGGTTAGCTCGACAAGTGTTTACTCATTTCAATTTGCATGTTAACGAATTTTTTCGATATGCGCTGCAGCACTCGCTATCGATGTATCGATAGGCAAATGGCTGATGCGCCTTCCAACACTGCTGCATCTCGCACCGCATATGTAACCCCGTAGCTGTTGTTTTTCACATTAAATTTGTATAAAAACGATGGCTGCTAGCACGAAACTCCTGCTGGGCAGTGGTCTCTGCCACAAACTGTGCCAGGTGAGTGCCCACCATTCGGCCGAATCCAATGAATGAATTGCCATCCAGCTCTTGCTTCAGCTCTCACGTTCCCTGCACACGCAGCCCGCACGGCTGTCCAGCTTCCGATCCTCCAAGGAGGTGCAGACCCTGGAAAATTATCCGGAGGTGGAGCCCGTCGAGAATGCGGCTGCCTGGAAGTTTGTGGAACGCCTGCTGCCGCCCCAGACAGTGCCCCGGCCGGTGGCCAAAACTGATTACCCATCCGGTTGGCAGCCACAGAAGTCGGACGGCTCGGACAGCGGCTATTTTGTGGCACGCACCAAGAATCACATGGTGCCCGTATATCTGCACACCCGTTTCCGTGGCCAGCGTCGCATCACGGTGGTGCGTCGCGTCCAAGGCGACATCTGGGCCCTTGAAAAGGATCTGCGTTCAGTGGTGGAGCAGGCGCGCAACGGGAAACTCTGCGCCACGCGCGTCAACGAGCTCAGCGGCCAGATACACATCCACGGCGACTATGTGGATGTCTTGCGGGATCATCTCAAGGCCATGGGCTTCTGATTGCATTACTTTCTGCTTGAAATAATTTTAGAAATATAAAACCAATGCTTGTGGCTAAATGGAGTAGTCGGTTGGGACTTATAGAAAGGCTGCAGGCAGTACCTAGCAGTCACACAATAATTGCATTTACTTTATTCGCTTAAACATATAGAGCATAAATTACATCGAAGGGATCGGCCTGGTTGCAGTGGAAATTTACATTGAGAGTGCGAACTGTGCCTTAAACTACATCTAGCTATTTAGGGGGGTGATAATGTGGGGCTGGGTGTGGTGGGGTGGGCTGGGGTCACGTGCTGTGACTGGGGATTGGGTGACTTAGCACGTGGGACGACACGACTCCAGTCCTACCATTTAACGTTTACTGTCCTCCCCGTCATGGATCGCCGCAGTGGGAGAAGTGGGCGGGATAACGGGACGAGGAGAGTGGCGGTGTGGATGGGGGAGTCGATAGGGAGAAGCTCTGCTGTTGCTTCTGCCGTTGCAGCTGCTGCTGCCTCTGCCACCGTCAGGTACGCATGGGGGCGCAAGCAGCAGTCCCCCACCGCTATCCACTGGCACCGGCTATTGCCGGAACACCGCCACTGAGAGCCGAGAGACCCATGCCAACAGTGGGTCCAACCAGGGCGCTCGTACCCGATGTGGGTGTGACTGGGCCCGTGCCCGTGCCCGGACCCGTTGAACTGGTGGTGGAGGTGCGCTTGAGCGCCTTCCTGATGATCGTCCAGTCCTCCATGATGTCCTCCTCGCGCAGCATATACACCACATAGGGACCTGTGACAGTGACGGCCTTCTTGCGCCCCGGCCCACGCACCTTGCTCTGTCGCTTGTCCGTGCCCCAGTCGGCCCAGGAGATGTCCACGTTGTGGCGATCCTCTTCCAGGCGGCGTATCCGCTCCAGCAGCTCCTCTCGCAGGTTGTCGCCCGCCATATGCTTTTCGCTCTACATCAAAATGGGGAATGGAGAATGGGGTGGGGGAAGATTTGGTTAGTGGAATTTTTGGCGGGAAAATATGGTATCGATGTACCTCCAAGTGCTGGACGCACGCCTGCTCCTCGGACAGGAACTTGTGTTCGATATTCTGCAGACGAAATCTTCGGAGCACATCGGCCACCTCGATGCGTGTGCGATAGACCTTGTCGAGGTCCCTCTGGGGATGCACAAACTCCTCGGAACGGCCGGAACGCACCTCGGCCAGTTGGCTCTCGATCCAGGTGAGCCGCTCAAAGTAATATTGCTCGCGCAGCGTGTTGAACTGCCTCTCCAGACTCACTGTGGATATGCCAGAAAGAATGCATCGTTAGCAGGTGAATGATGCAGCGGATGGATGGGCGCCACTGGGAAGGGGGCCAAAAGATGCTTACGCATATCCTCAATGTGTTCGGCTCGGATGCGCTCAATGTCACTGGAGTCCATCTCGGAGGAGTCATCGGAGTCGCATTCGTTGTTCTCCTCCTCGTCCGAGGCGGAGAGACCCTGGCTGGAGTTGGAGCGTTCCGACTCTGCCCCCGAGACGTCCCCTT
Source organism: Drosophila tristis (assembly GCA_018150885.1). Classification (NCBI taxonomy): domain Eukaryota; kingdom Metazoa; phylum Arthropoda; class Insecta; order Diptera; family Drosophilidae; genus Drosophila; species Drosophila tristis. The sequence continues at coordinate 5,526,469 of JAECWT010000215.1, read as the reverse complement.
CCCCATCGGAATCGCCATTCTTCACTGGCATTTTCCTGTTCGTGCAGAGTGTGTCCGGAGTACGGGTCAGAACCTGCGCTCGATGCATGCACAATTTGGATTTTTCTACTGGAATATTAAATTTAGTAAACAATTTCGTCAATTCTGATGGAAACTTTTGCGATTCTAGAGCTGAAGCAAAAAAGTGTTGGACAACGTTGCGTTATTGCCTCAGTGTTGTGCAGCATCATATTGCTGTGTCAGTGATGGCAGCCATAACTGCTATAAAAGGCTAAGTGTGCTACGTGACCAGCGGAAAATTGAGCTTAAAACTAAATTGTGTTGTAGATTAGAAAATATATGAAGGTATAGGTATGGTAAAGAAACGTGATAAACTTATTTATCTATCATTGAGCTATCTAGAATAATATATTTTACATTTAGTACCTAAAGTTGCACTATGCACAACTCTCCTGTCTAATAGCTATGCTACAACTTTTTGTTGAATATTACGTTTAAGGAAATATATATGATATATATAAATAATAATTGATCTTTTAAGAAGTGCCAGCCACTTCTACAGTGCGCTGTGACCAAAGAAAGCCCCTGAGAGAAATCCAGCCAAATTACCATTACTGAGTGACTGATAACGCAGCAGCTGATGGGGCTGCCAACACTGAACTGTGGACTGCCAACTGGACGAATATTATCGATACCTGGGACTTTTGGACAACAGCGCAGTGGAAAATACGTGTAATATTTACAAAAACTTCGATTTTGTAGTGCATCCAGCGATATGGAGACTCCGACCGCAGACGATTTGCTACAGTTTCGCGACTATAGCACCACAAGCGCAACTAACAGCGGCACACCAGCGCAAATCAATGTGAATTCGCCAACGCATGCATCAGGCGGCGGCGGCGCTGGAGGTGGCATTGGCAGTGGATTCGGTGCACAACGTCAACGCGGTGATCCTCTGGCCGATCTAATCTACGACATGAGCACTTCCGCCCAGGCCATGGCTGGCGGTGGCGCCACCAATGCCCAGAACTCGCCCCTTGATGGATCTGGCGGTGCTGGCGGTGGCGGCGCTGGCTCTGGCGCACGAGTCTCTTTCCTGACCATCGAGTACTATCAGCAGTTCTTCAACGTGGACACTTACATGGTGCTGGAGCGCATTGCCAACTCGATGATACCCAAGCGGGCGGCTGGCAATTATCTGCGCATGAACATTGGCGAAAATCCCGATCTCTATGGCCCCTTCTGGATAACCGTCACGCTGGTGAGTGAGCTCTAGACGCAGCTGCAGCTGCAGCAGCCACCCCATAGCCGAGCCTATGTACCACCTATTGAAACCTATATTTGTTTTGCCTCGCAGATCTTCTCGATTGCCATTAGCGGCAACATAGCCAGCTACTTGCATCATGCGAGCGATGGCTACTACTGGCACTACAACTTCCATCTGGTCTCGTACGCGGCCACGTGCATCTTCCTGTATGCCAACATCTTGCCGGCCATACTCTGGGCCCTCTTCAAGTACAGCCTGAAGCCCGTCGATGAGGCCGATGCCGTCGAAACGGATAGCGTAAGTGCTCCCTCCATCCCGCTCTAATTCACATTCATTCATTCGTGCATGCATCTCTTTCTTTCTGGCGCTTCCTGCTGCAGGCCACCTACACACCCACCCTGCTGTCGCTGATGTGCATCTACGGCTACAGCCTGGCCATCTACATACCCGTCTCCATTCTCTGGGTGATAAATGTAAGTGTGTAGCTGCCCACTGCGGCTGGATCCACTCACTTGAGGCTATTGATTCGCTTTGTTTGCAGATCTCCCTGCTCCAGTGGCTGCTGGTCATCACCGCTGCCCTGTTGTCGGGCACCGTTCTGATTGCCGTACTGACGCCAGCCCTGCGCAACTCCCAGTTCTCGCTGTTCCTCATCATTGGGATCCTCAGTGCACACGTTGTGCTGGCTGCCGGATTTATGCTGTACTTCTTTCACAATCCCCCCGACTCGCCGGTGGCCATGCCCATGCCCACAGCTGCACCGGCTGCACCGTCTGTCATCAAGGCCGTTACCCAGGCCGGCAAAGCCGTGCTGGCGGGCAACCAGACCCGCTAAGATCCATTCCACAAAATCAAAATCAGTCGCCGTCACCTTATGACATTTGTTGTAAGCTAAGTTTGTGTCGTTAGCATCAGCCAGCACTCGCTTCCCCACAGGCAGAGAGAATTATGCTTTATCATCATGCCTGGGGGCATCTGCATTGACTTCTTTTAACATTTGGCGACTGTCTGTATATTTATAATAAATTAGACATATTTAGAAGTACATACCTACACATGCATGCATGTGTATGTGTAATACCAAAACCAAAACCAAAACAAACAGAAAAACACATTCAAGATTTGGCAGCATTCAACGAATTGGCGGCAACTGGAAGCTGCCTCCAGGCTTAGAATATTGTAAATATTCTAATCAACGTACTTAAAAGGAGACTCGTTCAGCAATTACCCCCACCCCAGCCCAGCCCAGCCCATAACTAGATACGGCTCGGCCACGTTGCGTCAGTGGGAACTGTATTTGCGTATTCTAACAGCAGCTGCCTAGTCAGTCTTAAATATTAACTGCTGATTTAGCAAGTAACAAAAAATACGCCAAAAATATGGCATAAGGATAGGAAGGAATCAATTATTGCAGAGGAATTGGTATAGTTAAATCTCTAAATTGAAAACAGATACTTTAGCTGCACTCAAAGGAAATTGAATGATAATTTATGGGCATATCAACATTATTAGCTCTGTGCCCTGTTGCAATCCTTCAGCTGGGGCAGGGAACTTCGCCCAATCCTGCGCTGATTTTAGCTTGTTCCGTGTGCACTTGCACATATTTCTTTGGAGGAAATTTCTTCACATCCCAAGCCAGTCCAAGTGCAAGATCCCATATGTAGACTGCCAGTCCCATAGCCCAACGAGAGCGTGGGCAGGAGGACGAGGTGCGTTGGCTTGCTTTGGCTGTGGGTGGGTGCCTGCTTGGGGGTGAGGACTGGTTGGATATGGCGGCCATGGCTGTGTGGGGTGGGGTTTGGTTGGTTTGGCTGTACGCTTGGCTGGCTGAATGAATTTTTGGTGGTAGTGTCGTCACACACACACACACACACACACACACATGCATACATGTATCCCTGTTTGTATGTGAAGAAGCATTTTGGATGCCTCGAGGGGAGCTTCTCGTTTGCCTGTTGTTTCGTTTCCCTCTCCCTCGCCCAGTCCACCTCTGGGCTGGTCTCTCTCTGGCGTTGTTCTTGCTGAATTTCATGCGCTTGGCTTATTTATTCGAGCAATGTGAGAATTATTTGTATAGGGCCAATGGCTTGCCAATGCCCGATGCTGTCACAGGGTGACATATTCGCTAGAAACTCTGCAAATGCGAGATGGTCAGTGAACGAATGAAAGATACCCCAAAAGGCTTAATATTGCCAACGATTTGAATGGGTTTTAATAGAGCATATATGCAGCTGTACATAGGTATGTATTTATGTACATATGTGCTTTATATTTATATGGAAATCTAGCAACTCCCTTTGTTTCGTTCGCGGATGCCCAACACTTTCAACCACTTTCACTTGCCACTTTCCGACGTGCGACAGATCACCCTGTATGCCCGATTCCAATTGGTATGTGCTGCACGTACACACATAGCCCTGTTATATACAATCTGACAGTGTATCTATGGCTACGTATGCGGGTGTGTGCTATGTGCGCACATTTATACACATGGAGAGAACATTTCTCAATTTCGAATGCAAATATTCCCATAACGCATCGTTAGAGTTCGTTTTATTCTTTCTTTTATACACAGAAATATATACATACCTTTTATGCGTGCCACAGGCACACCCACACGCACATTCGCAGTGCGAATGAGATGGGTGAGCGAGAGAGATAGAGAGCGAGAGAGAGAGAGAATTTTTGCTTTCGCTGATTTTCTCTACAAAAGCTGCACATCTGCAGTCCTTGTTCTGTGCGCGTATGTATGTACATATATACATACATATACAAACACATATATATATATATATATAAATATGTATTTACGTGTGTTTCCTATGTGTTTTGGGGCATGCTGCATAGTTTGAATTACGGGGCGTATACGTCATGTCAGCATCAGAACAATAAATATAAGTACATAAATACATACATAAATACATATGTACATGTATGCACATATGTATGTTTTGTACATATTAACACCTGTATGTATTTCGGGGGTTGCAAATGTGTGAAATACTCGAATACTTCGAGTAAGTTAAAAGTTAAAGGAAACATGTAAGTGCGGTCCTATGTACATATCTACATATATACAGCGCGTGTCATGCCTATAGGTCTGCGAGTCTTGCTCAAAACTAGAACTAAAGTTTCATTAGGATTTGATTTTGATTTTGATTTTCTATTGATTTTGCAGTCACCATTTCAGTCACCCTTTCAGTCACCCTTTCAGCCACCTTTTCAGTCACCCTTTCAGTCCTGCTCCTTTATTTTCAGTGCAGGATGCATTCCGATAAATAATCGATAAGTGCTCGTTCGATTATTCCAAATTTGGGAGTTTTAATTCATTTCTTTCAATTTCTGCCCATCGATAATAATAATAATGACTAATCACTTGGATTGCCAGCTGGGCTGATCGATTCACTGCATGTACTTATCGCTGGTACATATGTACATACATATATGTGAACTACAATCCCCCCATGTACAGTTGTGCCACATGCCCAATCCAGTTACCTGCAGGGAATATACATATGTACATGGATTAAATGATTTGCCATTCAGCTGATTAGCATTTAAGTGGGCGGCGGGGGGCGGCGAAGGAGAGCCGCCTGCGGGTCGTGGACCGGCAACCGGAAACGGAAGTCACTCGATGGCTGTTAAAAGCCTCTCTCTCACTCTCTCCTCTCTCTCTCTCGCTCTCTGGTTCTGTTTTATTTTGGTTGGAATGAAATTAGCCGATGTTCAGCGACTTGTGTGATTCCTTTTTTGTTGCCTCTTAAAGCAATTACTGTGCCAGCAACCCCAACCCCAAACCCCCACCCCAGCCCCAGCCAGCCTTACAACCCTTCGAGCCTCACAATGCTCTCACATATGTGTGCATGTCTCTTTTTTAGCCCCTTCGAGTCGCACTCGTCATGCATTCGAAGCGTTAAAATGCCTCTTGAGTGCGGATGTTTGGCCACTGGCAAGGAGCTGCACGAGGGGCGCCCGCAATGCAATGATGACTGATGAAGTGGTCTGGATACTGGCAGCTCCTGCGGCTGGCGCTGCTCTGCCCGGGCCGAAGTGCATATATGCTAATTGGCCCAATGAACGCCCGAGCGAGCACCTGTTGAAGGTCGATGTCACGCCCCTGTCACAGACAGAAGCCACAGCCACAGCCAGAGACAGAGACAGCGCCATAGCCTCCCGCTGCGGCCTGTCATACGATACGATTGAAAGCATTGCGGCGGCTGGTGGCCACTCAATTGGTTCGCCTGCCCCAAGAAACGAGCACTTTGCGTATTTTGCCACATTTTATGAGGCAGCCAACTGAGTTTATCGAACTTTACCAATAATTATAGGCCAACGAAAATTTGTTTCTTGATTTCCTTTCTTAGCTCTAAACTTAAATACAAAAAAAATAGAAATAATCAAGCCGAAAATGAGTTGATTTAATTGTTGGTTTATGGCCCTTCACTTGGTCTGTCGGTGGATCTTTTGGTGTTTTCTTTTTGCCATTTTGCTGCTCCTGCTGCTCCTGCTGCGTGTGACTCGTTCCGCATTTCACAGCTGGAGGCTTAAGGCGTAACCACACACGCGCATCCATCCCAGAGGGATGCCACCCTCCTGCACTCAATTACAAAGACTCCAGTGTGGACTCGGAGAACTTGCCAACTTGGCGTACGACTCGTACGACTCGAATACGTGACTGGATGGTGCAAGTGCCGCAGATCCCCGCCCTGCCAGCGCCGGCCAGAAACCAGCTTTAATCGCATCTTAAAGTTTGCCCATTTTTTGGGTTCGATTTCGGTGTGAATGTCCCTATTGGTGGCTTCGGTTACGTGGGCCGTGTCCTGTGCTTTTTGGGGTACATGTACCGCGCCCATCTTGACACAATTTCGGTCGGATATGCTGTGCGGCCAGCGGCCCACGCACCCCAAATGGCTCCATTTTTTGTTTGCCCACTCTGGGCAACTCTACACAAGGGGGTCGGCCTGCTGGCCGACTGGCTGGCCGACTGGCTGGCCGGCCGGCTGGCTGCTGTCAAGTCTCCACGGAGCAGCCAGCGCCCCTAAGCCGCTGTGAGCTTTGAAGGCGCGCCAGAGCTTTCATCAGTGGCTGCTTGCGCAACTGCATCCGCAGACCCTGCAGTGGGGCATCCCACGTATCCCACTCGTACATCTGCACGGAGCACTGCAGGCGGGCATTATGTATCCAGTTCAGGATTTCGCTTTGGCTAATGCAAACATTTGTATGCGGGCTGCACTGCCACTGCCACTGGCACTGCCACTGAGTTTCGGATTGAAATTGGAATATAGACAGGGCGTGCGTGGGTGGGTGTGGGTGTGGGTGTCGGCTGGGGGCTGCTGGGTCCCTTGATGCTTGAGTGGTTCAGTGGTTGCTGCACCGCACACATAATTGCATTATTTATTTTAATTAATTGAAATGGCTGAAATGGCGGCACCGCGCCTCGTGCCCCGCCACTGACGTCGCCTCCTGTTCAACCAAATGTTGAGTAAGCTCACTAATTGCAATTGACTCCCAGGCAGCTTTCAGCACGAGCTCTGGCTCTGGCTTTGGCTCTGGCTGTGGCTCTGGCTGTGGCTTTGGCGCACCGAGGCGGGGCCAAGTAGGGCAATGGATGGATGTGCTGGACTCAAGTTTAAGTGCTTGCACCCCGATTGCGAGTCTACTTAATCTGGGCCATAAATTGATTGCCTTCAAGATGGATGCGTATCAAGGAGCGAGCTCCACTCATTGCCGATAAGCTGCTGGCAGCACTGCATCTTCAATGCCCGAGTAGAAAAGTTAAACTTAAAGTTTTCCCAATCAGGAATATAGCCCTGAGTTCTGCCCGCTTCAAACATTTTAAGCCTGGAATTATTTGTGTGGGAAACAGGTGGAAGAAAAGGATTGAAAAATACGCGCTGCATAATTGCATTTATATTTTAAAATTAATTTAGAATTTAATTAATTTGAATAATTCCGCATGTATTCCGTATCCAGGCACATGGAACAACATAAATCATTCTTTGACTTCTTGTTGGAGCATTTTGTGAAGGTTCCGCGCCGAAAAGTACCCTTCGATGGCTGTGCAAATACTTTCGCATCCGCATCCTGTTTGCTGTCGTCGACTGCAGACAAAGACTTTCAATTAATTTCAAATGCGAATGCACAGAAGCCCAATGCAAACATTTGCACAAAATTTCAAATCGCTTTTGGTTTCCCTTTTCGGGAGTTGGGCGTTGGGTGTTGGGCGTTGGGTGTTGGGCGTTGGGTGTTGGGTGCCGCTGTTGCCACTGAGATTACATGGGGATAATGCGACATGCTCGTGGCATACATTCCCTTTGCCACTCCCATGCCCCAGCCCCCACCGCACCACCCCCCTACCAAGCATCGCACTAAGTCCTGCAAATGCATTTCCAAATGATTTCGAACGGCACACAGCCCCCAGCCCCCAGCCCCTGCCCCACCCGCATACGAGCATGGCACAGAGCGAGCTCGTTGGAGAGTTTTTCGCTTGTAGAGTTGCAGCCGAGTCGAACCGAACCGAACCGAACCGAAAGCTGTCCCCAAAGCTTCTTCGTGCCATTGGCCCGGCTGTCATACCCTGCACTGGTTGGGCATGCGGCCTAGACATCTATCGCTGGGATTTTATGTGACTGAGCAGCCAAATTCTGCATCTATGGATATGTACAGGGATGCCAACATTTTTCGTGTGCAGATTTCATATTTTTACAACTCTTGCATGTGTTTAATATTTAATATATTTGATATTAAATATATAATATAATAATATAATAAAAAATATAATTTAATATATTTGATATAAAATCTAATATAAAATACAAAAAAAAATAAAAAATATAAAAATAAAAATCAGCATATGCCACACATAATTGCTCAGCTTCTTTCTTAAACTTTTCTTTGTGTTTTGCTCGGTTTTGCTCGGTTTTCAGCGAGCCTTAAAGCTGCTTCTCCAATGGGCATCCATTAGCTGTGACTCGTTTTTTGTTCCTGGTTTTGGTTGAAAGTCTCAACACGGGATACGTTAACGCCTGCTGCCTGCTGGTGCTGGTGTTGCTGCTGCTGCTGCTGGTGCTGTCGCTGCCGCTGTCGCCGCTGATTGTGATGGTAGGCACTGGCATAGCCGGCACTCTACGGGTCCTCTCACTCCGGGTTCAGTACGAGTCAAGCAGTCTTCGGCGTATCCAGCAAACGCGGTTCTTTTTTAAGCGCGTTTTGTATTATTCTACTCATATAATTTATCATTTGCGTCGCTATATGATTTCCTCCTTGTTTCCGTAGTACACAGGCAACTATTACTACTAATTGAACAGCCGCCAATCGAACTGAATCGAATCGAATCGAATCGGTCAGTCAATCCATACAGAAATTGCAAAGGAAAGGCAGCCATCAGCCACAGCCATCAGCCACACAGCAGCAATCCCTCAGAGAATTGACGAGAACGAAGAACCGGTCAACGGAGGCCGTTGTCCTACCCGCTGTTTGCTGTCAGTTCCACAGTACGTCCCACCTGGCTAAAGATTTACATAGCTTAGAAGTTCCAGCTTTCAGCTTTCAGCTACCAGCTACCAGCTACCTGCTACCTGTGTTTTTTTTTTTGTGGGGAGTTGCATGCAATCAATTATTTTTTTTACCAAATTTTTGTACAAGTGTTTGAGTGAGTGAGATAGATAGAGAGAGAGAGAGAGCGATCATCAATATATGGCATACAAAAAATAACTGTGTGCACGTATGGCATGGGTGTGGCCCATCGACCTAATTACGAATAACCTCTGATAATGCACACTCCCCCCCGTAATACTCCTTTGAGGTGTTTCTGCCGCTGTGTGCTTTCAGATCTATCAAAGCACTTTTCCATGCTATATTTGTTTTCGATTTCCTCTCGTTTCAGCCGATTCGGAACGCGCGAAAGTCTGCTAGCAGCAACCGATTTAAAGCCAAACAATTAATTGACAAAATTCGCATAGGAAATTAACATCAAAATTAACGTAACAATACAAAAGTTATATACGATCTTCATCAGACTTTTCCACTGTTCCACTTGTTTGTGTTATCGACTGAGAACAAAAGACAAATTTCGTTAAAGAAAAGCAATTCACCCACAAACAAATTATAAGAATAAAAAATATACACATATATAATTATAATAATAGCAAATAATAACTTAATGAATAGCTCGAAATAATTATAAAGAATAACTGAGTTTCTTGCATATATATTTTTGTTTCTCGATTAAATGTGCGTCTAGCTAGAAGTATACATAAATAGCCTGGCTAGCAGTTGACTTATCATCGTCAGTGTGTGTCTGTGTCTAGCCAATCAATCTACATATAGTATAGCATATAGGAACCCCATAGAGTACCACAAGGTTTTATACTGAATTTATAGGATTTTGCAAACGGACGCAGTGCGCATCGAAAGCTCCCAAAAATCGCAATAAACAAATAAGAAACCGAGTAACAAAAGAAATCAAACGCAACAGCAAACACCAAATAAAAAATATAATAATTTAAATAAAAAAAAAAAAACAAACATTAATACGAAAGGCAAGTTTTTTTTTTAAATACAAAAAATTATACATACATATTTACATAAAAGAGAAGCAAGAAAACAAAAACTATAAAAAAAGACTTGAATTTCTTAAAGAAATTAATATTTATACGAACAATAACAAGAACAACAACAACAACAAAAACGGACTTCCAACGATCTCACAAAACGACGAAACGAATATATATATATATATATATATTGCAGATCAGAGCCTCCCCTACGTAAAGAGCACGAAATTCGGTCAAGAAAATATTTGCCAAATTATATAATAACAAAAAAAAACAAACACCAAAAAGGAAAAAACGAAACGAAACCAAACCTAATAGAATGTCGAGCTACAAAAATTTATACTGAGAAAAAAGGCAACCCTTTCCAAAGCCAGGCCGAGGAGGCGTCAGGGAGTGAGTACGCGTAGCAATCAGGCAGGGAGACGGACGAAAGGAGCGTTAGATCAGCTGTAAAGTGATATTTTATAAAAACTAAAAAATATCAGTTAAGGACAACAACCTATAAGGTAAGTGCATCAAATAAAGTACATCATAAAGCTAACGATTTCCAACGACAAATAACTAAAGCAACATCGTAAATCAATCCCATAATGATTTGGTTTGCTTGGCCCTGCAGCGAATGTTTCGCGTAACTGAACTTATCCTACTGCATATTGCCCATTCACAACACAAATTGGATGCTGAAATGCTTTTAATTAGACTGAGAGAGAGACTTTCACATGTCGCTTACAAACACATTGAGATAATACGTATCGAAATCGGCATTTCTTTGTCCAATTATAAATCCCGATAAGTACAACAATTTCACAATTTGCACATTAAAATTCTTTGTAAAAACAAAATGGAGGAATTCAATTAAATGTATGTATATAATGACAATATCAGGAATTTTCAATTGCAATTTTCCGCTTTTTTTTATTGTTGTTGTCTGCCTCTGCCTTTGCCTGTCTGTCTGGGCGTCCATTCGCTTCCACATGCCGGGCTCTTTCCAATCGAGCTGTTCGACTAGCAATTTGTGCATTAATTGTTTTCGTTGATTGCATTGTTGTGGCCCACACACACACACACACACACACTGCCATGCAGACACTCCCCCATCACCCATCACCCCCATCCACACACAAGCAATCTGCATCTCCCTTTAACTCCTGCCATTGAGATTTCCATTGCAGTGTCTGCTGAATGATGGCGGCATTGCCTCCCACTCATCCACAATCCAATGCAAATTGTGGGCTGTGGGGCGCCTGCCTGGCCCTTTTTGCACTCCTCCTACGCGCCTCTACCGTGCACCGATTACACAGCAATTTCATCGATTTTTAAATTGGCACAAATTAATCGAGAATATGCATTTTGAATACACGATGCCCTCGCAAATTGTCTTTGAAATGATATAATCAAAACCAATCAAATCACAGGCTGTCAGAAATTGGAATTGCATATTAAATGGCGCCATATTGCCGGAAAATTGTTATTAGTTGAACCACAAGACAAGTTGGCAGGCGCTTACAGGGCACAGTCGCAGTCGCAGTCGAATAATTCAACTAAAACAGTGATTGCTTTGCGGTTATTAGGGCTCATGAAACCAGGACCGATGATGGTCTACGGATATTAAAACGATTTAACCAATCAACTAATATATTTGTATGTGAATGTTGCAATGGAACTCAACTGACAGTTATCTGGGGTTATGATTTGTTGGCTTTTAGCTTTTGATAGTGCATTTGATCTAGCGAAGATCTGTTACATAAAAGAGCAGGCATTTCCGATACAAAATATCATGCTGTGGGGCAGTTTTCTCTGCCTGGATACATATTTGATTTGACTTGGAAATGGTTTAGTTTTAGTTTAGTTCTAGTTTAGTTCTAGTTTAGTTAATTTAGTTAACTCTTGAAGATTGTAATGCTGTCTCAAAATATCATATCCTAATAGAGTTTGGGTTGTTTGTTTTTTTTTTAAGTATTTTTGGAGCCCTAAACAGGCAGACTAGCCTGAATGATTTTTACACAGCTTTATTTGTTGCTCTAACCCGAAATGGCGTCCAAAAACTAATGGGGTTCCTGCTGTATCTGTGCTCTGGGCTTTCAGCAGTACTTTCATGATAAGTTAAAGCTAAGATCACATGGGCTTTATTTCTTTGTTATTCTTGCTCTTGGAACTATCGAATATTCGGCATATTCCCAACATTCACAAATGATCGGGCATTTGTCATTTGTGCCATGAGTCACGACAATCGTTTAATTGATCTGCAAGTCCAAAAATAAACCAAACCCAAATGCAGGCAACGGAAGTGGCTGGGAGACAGTGGCGCAGACAGGACGTCGTTGGTCGGTGGTCGGTGGCAGGCGCTGTAAAGTGTAATGCAATTTTGACTCATTTCATTTGTATATACTCGCACATACACATATCCAGCCACCGCCAATACAACAAAAAATCAATTATTTAATTGCTAAATTTGCAAAAACAAAAAGAAAAAAGTTCAGAATTCGATGCCGACCAGTGAAAGAGACAAACGTACAGCCAGCAAAAGAGACAGAAACAAACAGACAGAAAGGCAGACAGACAGAGGGACGGACAATGATGTAGTGAGAGAGTGAGACTGAGGGAGAGAGAGAGAGAGAGAGAGAGAGAGAGAGAAAGAGAGAGAGATTTCTGAGCAGCACTGAAGGATGATGGAGGTGATGGGGCGGAGGCCACAGCCAGATTATTATGCAATCAGCAGCAGCGACTGCGGCAAGTACTCGGCACATGAATGCATTCAATATGCTATATGCTATACATAATATATACATATATATACATATATAAATATATATGTACTCGTATAATTGAAAATGCAGCCTCACTCACTCACTCTTCCGCTCGCTCGCTCGCTCTCTCGTCTCAGCTGTCTGCTGTCTGCTGTCTCATTCTGTATCTGTCTCTTGCACAATCTATGGCGCTCCCTCTCTCTCTATCTATATCTCTATCGTTCTCTATCTCAGTCCCTTTGTCTGTGTAGCATTTGCTGTCATTTCGGCAGAGTGCTTTAAGTTTTCCTCTGCTGCAGACCAACCCACAGCCTCCAAGCCCCAGCGAGCATTAATCGGCTGCACACCTGAGCCCTGCCAAGATCTCTGCTGCATGCTGTCCAGTCTGCTCACCTTACTGACTCTTATATCTAATTATTTCACTTTGGCTGGGTCTCGATGTGCGGCCGCAGATCAAGCAAAGGATATAGATTATAGATGGCTGCCACGCACTCTGCAAATATTCGAAGCGGAACATCCCTTAAATATTAAAGCCTTTGAAAGGTCTTTTTGTACGGCTGCTTTATAGTTATTTATATCTTCAACTGACAAATAAACAACTTAATTGATAAAGTTTGCTGATAGTGCGCCTGGCATGGAGTGCAGCTGCATGGCAACCGATTCAACGAGCATCTCGTTAGCCTTTATGGAAAATGACGTTCAGCCAACGCTCAATCTGCGATGGGAAAAACCCACACAATGCCACTGAGAGCCATGGGATTTCCATTCAGCGTTCGTTTTCATACTTGGCCGCATTGTGGCAGCGGCAGCGCCAGCGCCCTGGCTTGGGGGAAATCTTGAGACGAGGTTTTCTTTCAGTTGCCATCTTTCGCTTTCCGTGCCGTTTGCTTTTTGCGGATTCTGCAAATTAAAACGCGTTTCCAGGGCCACGCCTAGGCGACCTCCCCCCACCTCATGCCGGGCAGCGTTTCGCTCTTCTATGGCTGAGCAGTGGAATTGAATTCCATTCGAAACTTTTTGCCTCGAAACGCGTTTGGCGAGGCGACAGCCTGAGTATGGGCGAGCAAACAAAATTAAAAGGCTTTCAGCAAGAGAAATTGAATTTCCCAAAGAGTTATTCGCCTGCGTTTTCTTTTTACCAATTTGACGATGAATTTTTGCACTCCATCCCCACACCAACCCCACCACCCTCTCTCCTGCTGCTTGTGGCCTTTACCGTCTGGAATTTTGCTTCCTTCCGTACTGACGATTTGATTTCCTGAGCCCCGTCAAGTGGTTGCCCTCAGCCTGTTTCGAATGCATTTTGCTAGCCAAATAAAGTTTGCAACTTGCAAAGAAACGAATCAAATTGGATTCCGGCTTATAGACTAAGCCGGTGGGGGGTGTGGGGGTGTGGAGGTGGACGGCTGCGGGCTGGGGGCTGGGCGCTCTAAAAGCTTTTGTCTCTCATTGAATGGGCAATATTTTGGGTGAATTATTGCCTAATTCTCAATGCCATTTGAATGGGGGATTGATTGGAAACAAAAACGCACACACACTTGTTCGGTAATTAAGTTCTGTGTGTGTGTGGGTGTGTGGGTGTGTGCTTGTGTGTTGTGGGTTGTCCTTTGGCTTGGTCTTCTGGGGGAGGGGAAGTAATTTGATTTGCTCTTGTTTCACGAGCCTTATGGGCCATGTCCTTCGCACTGACCACATTCAATTTCATAGGCCATTTGGCCCAGTCAAAAGTTAAAGGAAATAACTGCAAAATATCCTTTCCTATTCACAAAGAGACCGAGCGAGAGAGAGAGAGAGAGGGAGACAGACTCAGGCAACCAGCAGTGCTAGAGGGAGAGAGAGATAGAGATAGAGAGCGTGTGTGTGCGTATGCGTCTGTGTGTGTGTGTGTGTGTGTGTGGGTGGGGTGAAAGTTTTCTCGGATATTGCATTTTGGCAAATTGGAGGCTTCCCTTTGAAGTTTTTGAGCCGGATGCGGCAATCGGCATCGCTAAAATCAATATGACGCATGCGCTGCGCTTTCATCATTTTCCCTCCCCCCACCGCCAGCCCCTACCACTCCATTCTCCAGCCCTACAACTTTCCCACACACAAAAAAAGTATTGAAATTGGCCGGAAAAGTCTGGGCAAAAGCGAAATGCATTCTCGGTAAATGGCACAGATTAAATATGTACAAACTTTCCATACATATGTGCGAGTAAGCAAAGAGAATTATTAGCCATATGGTAATTACAGTGTTGGACAATTGCAAAAACATCTCAGGGAGATCAACGGCAGATCAGTCAATAGACTGAAATGAGTACTCCGAAAAGCTACAAGAAATGCTGTTTAAATTCGAATTTGAATGCGGAAACATTCTGAGAATTTTTAGAGCGAACTGATTGAAATGCACTTGAAATCAGTGTTGTGTAATTCATTAGGTATGCTCGCCAAATGTGAATGCAAACGGAAAGTAAATCTTTGACCAGTGTATTCAAGGCAAAAGTAAAGTTTGGGCTAACCATAACCATTAATATGAGAAGATATTTCTAGCTCTATATTTCTAGCATTCAGTGTTGGCTAGCGTGTTATTTTCGTACGCTGCAGCTACAAATATATGCCCGAAAACAGCCAAAGAATATGTGTACACAATGTGTATGTAAATATGCCCGATCCGCACCCACCCAAAAAGTATGCTAAGGGATAAAGTTTATTTGCCAGCCGTTTTTTGCTATTCTTTAATTAATGCAATTGAAGTGCACTTTGGCCGGCGCCCCCGTCACCCAGCTCGCTCCACCCGTAAGCAAAAGTTTCCACCACCAAAAAGGGCACCACCATAGCCGCCAGGAGCAGCAGCAGCACCACCACCACCACCACCACCGCTGACCAGCGACTGCCTCGCGGCTAGCTAAAGTGCAGCATCAGCAGAGGACGTCGAACCACCACCAGACCACGAAAACAAACAAAAAAAAAAAAAAAAACGTAAAAAGAATCCGCTTCACAGCAACCACAGGGAAATCCATAAACAAATATTTCAAATCGAGCAAAGTTTCGGCCAGCAGCGCTGCCCACAATGAGCTACAGTGACTGCAAATAGACAAATAGAATGACCACTCACAGGGCTCGCAGTGCTGCGAAAAGAGCTGGCGAAGAGTGCCCATGGGGTGGGTGGGTGCCTATGGCAAAGAAACTCGTCCATTACAAAATATTCAAGATACACATTAAAAAATAAATATTGTTTGCATGTTTCATGAACTTACTAAAGCCGCGAAATCTGCGAGCAGCAGGCACACATAGAGAGGTTGAATTGTTGTTCTTCCTTGCCATTTTTTGGGTAGAGCATCGTCTTGGTTGCTGATGCTGACGCTGCTGCTGCTGCTGCTGCTGTTGCTGTAATTGTTGTTGCTGATGCTTTTTGGGAACATCAAAAATGTACAAACTGACAACAGCAACAGCAACAGGAACGGACTGGGCCCATAGCGACAGAAGAGTTTCTACAATGGATGTAAAAATTGAAAATTCAAGCACCACTCCAGAGGGTCTGCCGTACAATAATTGAAATGGACAGCATCCGGCTGCAACAAACGGGGTAGGATTACATGGCGGCGGCGGTGGCGTGCTGGTGGAAGGAGGCACGATGTACGAGGTATGCCATCAAGCTGTAAAATCAGACGCTTTGTATACAGTCGGGAGCCGTTCTTCCGCTGCCGTTGCTGTGTTGCATAACAAGCAGCGAAATGGTTGAAAATAAAACGTAAACTGCATCAACTGGGGACTCGAACGAATCCCCTGCCCTTTCGTTTTTTTGTATTCCTATCCGTCTATCCATCAGTGCTTTCAACACAGTCCATCCATCCATCCACCACCAACACCGCCTAGGTACGCTAGGTACACCGCTGGAGGCTGGATGCTTGGATCAGCAGCAGCATCAGCAGCAGCATCAGGATCAGGATCAGGAGGAAACAAGTTTCCCAAACAGATGAAGTGCTAAACAATTAATTAGAAAAGTTTATTTTTTGATTTTGTTTTTGCTTTTGTGTTGTTTTTGCTTTTGTGTTTTTTTTTTGCTTTTGTGTCGTTCTGTCCAGCTACGAGTTGAAAACCAATTTTAAAGTTGCCAAACATCAACCATCCCCCACACAACAACACAAAAAAAAAAACTTCCTTGTTCCTTGTTCCTTGGGCTTGAGCTTGAGGTGTTGGGGGTGGTGGTGTGGGTGGTGGGTGTGTGCAAATGGTGCTATGCGGCTGCTATTCGAAAGGGTGGTTCGTGGAAAATTCAAATTGAAGGTCCTGCCAAAAACGTACTCGGTAATCGGTAGAAAACATTTTTTTTTTTTTTTTTTTTGATTTGGCAAAGAGTTTTTCCAGCACGAAGCACCCTGTCTGAACAGAAATTTATTACACAATTTGCTTAGAGATCAAGGTGGAAGCTGTGGACTGCCTGGGGCAACTTTTTGATACCCATCAAAGAAACGAAAAGCAACACACATGGAAAGCAAGCCCTTTAAGCGCTAAGAAATCTATCAAGCAATTTGGCTGAAAGCTACAGGGGAAGAAAGGTATATTCTGTGTCGAGTTTTTGCACTCGAATCTGATATACAAACCAGCCAGCAGGCCAGCCAGCCAGCCAGCCAGCCAGCTATGGGCAGGGTGCACAGCAGGGTGTCTCGTTATCAGTCTCAATTATGTAAATTAAGCTTTAATTTCTTTTGCTTTTGTTACATTAATGCCAGGCATCCACTGGCAGCCTTCTGGCATCCTTCTGGCATCCTCTTTATCCCACCATGTCTGAACTTCACCCACCTCTCCCCCCGCGCACTCTGCTGATCTACCAGCTAATGTCTGCCTGGACAATTAAATGTGTGTGTATGTGTGTGTGTTTTTCAGCTGATTTTGCTTTTCTGTTTTGTGCTGTTTGTGGCGGTTCGTGGTTGCCCCGTGTTGGTATCCTTCCGTGTTGCCAGGTATTGTACATGGATATGTACTCGCTAATGCCATTTGTTATGCTATGTGAGCACACACAATCCCCAAAACACACACACACACACACATACATATCCATTGCAATTTATGAGAAAATATGAAGACAGCAAAAGCAGCAAAAACAGCAAAAAGAAATGTCAGCAGAAAGAGCAGCAACAAAAAAAAATATCATAAACCATTTGATGTGCTAACGGAATAACAAAGCAAAAGCCGGTCGTTATGTTTTGGACACGCACACACACACACACACACACACACACACACCCATAACCGCTGTCACACAGATGCGCGCACACGTGTGCAGCGTACACCACCCGGCAGGCAGGCAGGCAGGCAGGCAACATATCAAAGGCCATAGAGGATACTTCTCTATACCCTGCACAAAACGGGGTGCTATAATTTTGATAAAAATCTTTGTTAAGCCACCCCCATAAGGCGAGATCAGCGCCTCAATTAAGCCTCCTGCCAGATGCCTGGGTGTCAGCTCTTATTATTCAATGCGAAAATCATTATCAAGATATATGTTTATGAAAGCCGCACATAAATTCGAATTTGCGCTCAAAAATATTTCACAAATTAACACAAATGCTGGGAAAATATTTCAATCTGTCATGGAATGAATAAAATAAATAAATAAATGCACATAATATTTAGCAACGATTGGTGCTCAAGAGTATTAGCTCTTTCGACCATCGAGCTGGTTCCACCTTCGTCTTTATTTTGTTGTTCCTTTGCAGAGTTTTTTTCATGCCGCAAATTCAATTTCCGCGCTTTGTGCGCAGGACACCGGTCTCCACCTGCCACCCACTCCTAGCCCCCACCACACACACGCACACACACGCAGACACACACACACGCACAGACAGCCACATGCTCCATGCGCAGTAGAGAGAATTCGCTCTCTCACGTTTTGCATTTGCTTCCTTGTGTTGGTTTCCTTTCTTTTCTTTTTTTTGGGTGAAAATTGCGCAATCCATGAAAATCAAAACAACGCCCAACAAATACAGACACAAAACACACACAGAGATATAGAGAGAAAACGACAGAGAGAGAGAGAGAGAGAGAGCGAGCGAGCGAGAGAGAGCTTGGAAGTTTTGGGAGTACCAGGAAGTGGATACCACTAGCTGGAGTGGATGCCCACCCACCCCTCATGCATCCACCTTGGATACCGGCCGGCAGCTGTGGCAGCTGTGGCAGCTCTCTCCCCAGTGCCATATGATTTTTTGTGCTTGTATATAGCATTGTGTCAGAGTTCAATATCCTACACAGACACACCCACACCTACAGTGGGTGAGAGAGAGACAGAGACAGAGACAGAGAGAGAGAGAGAGAGAGAGAGAGGGAGAGCTGCAGGTGGCATTAGATATGGTGGGTGGTGGATGGTGGGTGGTGTTGGGTGGCTGGTGTTGGGTGGGTGGTGTTGGTGCTGTGGTGGTTTGGTCTGGTGGTCCTGCTGCGCTTTTTCCCTTTATCATATTTACTTTTTTGTTTGTTGGTCAGGTGACAAAAAGCGGTCCAACGACATAATCTCTATGTACAACACACACACACACGCACGCACACTCATAGAAATTTCTTGGAGCATATATGTATCGTGGCGGATCGTATAATGAGTGAAAATTCAGTTTATTACGTGCATGTATTAGAATTAATGTTTGCCGGAACCAAAGAGCAGGGCTCCAAGGCTGGGTGGGTCATGGGTTGTGCCATAGAGTTACGGCAGAGCGGAATATTTGCTAAGCGATCCAACATATAATAATCCGTACATATGTATGTATGTATGTGACGTACATACATCGAAGTGAATTCTTGCCAAATAATCACGGGAATCCTTGTGCCAGTCCAACTGAAGGAGTTCTTTTTCTTTCCAGCAATTTCGATCAATTCAAACAACATTATGGGCTTAGGTGAATGTGTGTGGATGGTGGGGTTGGGGACACACACACACATACACATTTATTTCAGTCCTTTAGATGCATTAATTAACCAAAGGCAGGACATTTGTCCAATTATGAGCAGGCCAGGGACAGAGCCTGGGACAGAGCCAGAGCCAGAGCCATAGTCGTATCCAGAGTGGTCGTTCGGTGTGCTGGTAACGTCTCATTTAACGGCAACCCTTATGGACACTGTATACCTGGCACAAGCCCCGCACATGTGGCACGCTAATGACCAAGGGTGTTCGTTGCTTGGACTTGGGGTTGGGGGGGTGGAAACCCAAGACAACAGCCAGCCACAGAGCTGGGCATCGTATCGACAAAAACAAAAATAAACGCTACCTGAGGGAGATGCTGAATCTGAATCTGAATTCGAATCTGAATCTGAATCGCAGTACGTGGCAGGGTGCATTGAACCCAGCGGCAGACTAACGAGCAAGAATGCAACACAATGCCGATCATTTGTAGCGAATTTGCCTCACGCACAACGCAACGCACAACACAACACAACACAATCGGGGTGCAAATTAATTTGATGGCTATCGAAACGACAGTGGCGTCCCACAACCCCTCTCAGCGCATACAGCAGCCAGCAGCCAGGTTTACACACATTAACAGAGCATTTACAGCAGATAAGGCAGGGGATTAAAGCAGCGAGCAGCCAGCAGCAAGCAGCCAGCAAGCAGCAGCAAGCAGTCAGCAGCAAGCAGCCAGCAGCAAGCAGTCAGGTCTTTCTATGCTCTGGCTGGAATTTATCAGCAGAAATTTGCTGCTAAAAATATTCCCAAGCAATCCAATCCAAAGAAAGTGCACCAATATAAATTCCCCCTTCAACTACACCACTGTGCCGCGCTGCAAAATCAAGCAGCAGCATTATTTGCGATGTGCGAAATTCTAGACGGGGAAAAACCACTGCCAGACGGCCAGAATGCCAGACTGCCGTGCTATGTGCTACCAAAAAAAATGTCAATAAGTCGCAAGTCCCATAGATCGAAGCCAACTGAAGCTTAAGATCCCCCCCACCACACCCCATTACTATTCCCAGCGGCAACGACAACAGCTGCACATCTGCAACGTACCGATCCTGCAGCGGATCGTAATGGTGGTGGAAAGCTGATATGGTCCCGCGCGAAAGTGGAAAACGGGTGAAAAGTGTGCTGCAGAACAACAACAACAAGAAAAGGAGTAAAGGAGAAATGCAAATCGATTGGTTCTGGTTCTGGTTGTGTTTCGTGTTTCTGGGAAAGGGTTAGCTTTCCCTTTGTACCCCCCTGGAAAACGGGTTCGTCTGGTTTGGGTTTTTGCTGCGGGGCCTGTCGCAAAGTTTGAAAAACATTTTGACACATGTCCGTCCGTGGTGGGGGGGCAAATGAGAGAAATGGAAAATTGTTTTCCAAAAACTAAGACATATGGCCATATTTTTACAATTAAAAGTACACGAAGGGGTTGAGATCGGTTGAGGGTTCATTTGGCTCGATCGCTGGGAAAGTTTGCAGCCTGGCCAGCCAAGTGGGACAGGCCACAGCCACGCCCTAGCTGCCAGCCCAACCCCCACTTGAGCGCTTTCCCCACTCGTTTTGCCACCCACTCAGAAAGCGCTTATCTCTGGCACGCAAAGAAGGGCACACAGCACAGCACAGCACTCAATGGAGAAGCAGCCGCAGCCGCAGCCGCAGCAGCAACATCAAATTAAACGAATTGGGTCAAAGGATAAACGGAATTATCTTCAAGAGAGACAGCCCATGATGTGGGAAGGAATGTAAGCGAAAAGAAATTCAAAGAAAATTCAAGCCACAAGGAGCAGAGTGGCAAAATAAACCGAGAGTCCTTAAAAAAAAAGGAACGAAGCAAACGGTTGCCACTCGAGGGGCATGCACATGACGCTCATCCAACCCCCTCCCCACACCCAGCATCCCAAGAAAACACCCAAAGCATCCACCACCAGCAGCAGCAGCAGCTCCGCTCCTGCCACGGGTCTCTGCCAGAGCCCCTGCTTCACCCACCCGCCCTCTTGGTGTTGTCAAGCGAAGCGCAGAACTTTCATCATTTATGGCACGGAAGCTGTGTGTGTTCGAGAGACAGAGACAGAGAGAGAGAGCTGAAAAGTGTGTGTGTGTGTGAGAGAGATTTGGTATGTGTGTGAGGGGGCAAGTGTATGTCTGTATGTCTGCATGTGTGTGTGTGTGTGTGCATGCTTGATTAATATTCCTCGCCTGCAAGGTGCTCGCTCTCGCTATGCCTCTCAGCTTTTCTCTCAGCTTCCCTGCTGATTCTCTCTCTCTGTCTCTCTCACTATTTCTCTCTGCCTCCCCCCCTAATCCCATTCCCAATTGAGAGACAACCGGCGGCCGGCATCTCCCTCTTTCGCTGCCATTGCATCTCTGGAATATCTCTCGCTCTCGCTCGCTCAGAGTCCACGTCTCTATGCCAGAGCAAATGGAAAGCCCAGAAAGCGGTTGGAGTTTCCGGAAAAGCGTCCTTTTTGTCTGTTTTCCAATTGTTTTTCTTTTTGTCGTCCCGAAGCCATCCATTAATGGGGGCAGGCTGATCCAAAACACTCTCGCGATCCTGCTAGCTTATACCAAATCATAAAATGTCACCATGAAAATTCCATTATTGAACTAGAAGGAACCACATATGTGCTTGGGTTTCTATTGCATGGGATTGGTTCTACTAGCTGTGGCTTACAGCCTCCACGGGGGAATTTGGGGGCCATTAAATGTGCATTTTACGGCATCGAGGATCCTGCCCCTCCTGCCCCTCCTCACCCTCTGTCTACAATGGCTATGGCAGAGCCACTGTTCCCTCAAGTGTCGCAAAATGAAGTACATTTGCATCATTCGCAAAGAGTCAAGCTCTCGTAACAGTCCTCCCCCCAAGACCTCCTACTTGTCCACATCTCTCTCTAGCCACCTCTCCTGCTCTCACTCTCTCTCTCTCTGTCTCTTTGTCTTTTTCTCTGTGCTTTGCTCTCTCACACAGGCGCTCTCTCGCCCAAAAAGGGTGTGTACCGCCCGCCGGCCGGCCGGGTCCTGGCTGGGAGCGCAAAAGAGGTCCTGCCAGCATAGAAGGGCGGCGCAGTGCAGTGCAGTCCTGGTGGTGGCTGCTCTCTCTCTCTCGCCCTTCCTCTCTCTCTCTCTGTAGTCCTGTCTCTGTTGCGCCACTGCTCTGTTGGGGGCGCCTACGAAAGGATGAAAGAGAAGGCGCCTGGCTCTGGCTCTGCCTGTGCCTCTGCCTCTGCCCCTGCCCCTGCCCGGCTGCCCTCTACCGTTTAAGGTTTGTCTCTGCTGCTGATGTGCCTGTGCCTGTGGCTGTGCTTGTGCTTGTGCTTGCCGGCCGTCCTTCGAGTCCTGGCTGTGGGTCTGCCATTGAGTCGGTTCAGTCGTACGTGTTCGTTCGTTGCTTTCGTTCGGTTTTGATTCCATTCGGTTGTGTTTCTCGTTCGAGAACATTCATTTATAATTTTTTGACTCCTCTGCACCGGTTTTTGTGTTGTATATGTATATGCTTCTATACATGTATACTTATGTATATTCAGTTACGAATTAGTTGTGTCCTCGGTTTTTCATCCAACTAAAACTACAACTACAACAAAAAACTGCAACAAAAAACAACAAACAACAACAAAAGCAAAAACACTGTCACAGTCACAACAACTAGGAACTGGAAACTAGAAACTGGAAACCCAAAAACCAAAAACCAAACAGCAATATCTGTGCAATCCTTAATTCCCCCGCTGCCACCATCCGACCACGAAGCGCGGAACTCTTGATTTTTGTTCAGTTCTACAATCGTCGTGCAATATTTAGAAGCAACTCTAGTCAATAAATTAGTTTTCCTTCCCCTGGAGGATACTTGTCTAAGCAAAAAGGATACCCCAAAACGTTTTTTTGTTTCGTATTTTTTCGAGTGTGTGATCTGAAAGTGCGGTCTCGTCTGACTCCAAACTACGCGAAAAGTAGCAAGAAACGGTAATAAAAAATAATACAAATACCAACAAGAAATAGACACACTATCCTTCAAACGTTGGACAAAGGAGCGTGCAAGGGAGACAGACAGCGGGACAGACAGAGCGAAGCAGAGCGAGCGAGAGAGAGACAGAGTGAGAGAGAGAGAGAGTGCTAGACTTGGAAGAGAGCGAGAGAGCCAACGAGTCGACGCGAGACTTTGAGAAAGTTTTCTTTTTTTTCGTGCAATCAATATAAATTATAGTCAGAGTCCTTCCCTACCCTACCCCCCCAAAAACTATATCCGCGCGACTTTCAAGCAGCAGCTGTATGACAGTATCTCCTACCCAACCGGCACCTCGCTCCCACTATTGCCGTCTCGGCCCAAAGCATGTAAGTACGACCAAAAGCCGAATGATCTAATCAACATCCTCCAAAAGCCATTCTATTTGTATATTTGTATATATGTGTCCCCATGGTTATGGCTATAGTTATACTCGTAGTTGAGCAAAAGTTGTGGCTCTGGAATCGATAGCAGGCGGTGGGGGGTGGGGAGTGGCGGAACATTGAAAATTTCCATGACATTTATTATTTGTTTTCCATACATCGGCATAGAGTTTCCCCGCAAGTCGGCAACGTCGGAGGTTTGAGTAATGCTACAGCATAGCGAGGATCAGTTTTTGAATGATGATAGAAGCCTCACCATTGGCGGGCGTGAATGGGGAGCTGGAATAAATCAAAGGCTATGCGAAAACTCTATCCATTATATAGAAATTGTTTACACATGAGTTTGGACTTTAATAGACTCCGAAAAATGACTGATTAACATCCTGAAATGTTTCAATACTTGAATTTCTTGATGCTAAATATCCATAAAATAATGCAATGATTTATCATCTAGCTATACATACAATGTGTGTATTTTAGTGGTACAAAATCGTCTCATTGTAGGTGGATCAGGTGCTGCTGCTGCATTCTATACTGCAATATTGCATTCAAGGTGAAGCTCAGCTCAGCTGACTTCAACCCAGCCCTGTTTCTGTTTCTGCTCCTGCTGCTGCTCCTGCTGCTGATGGTGACCCTCAGGACATGCCCTGACCCACCTCAAGGCCCGCCTCTAAGGCTCTTCAGCACAGCCGACACACATTCCCGAATGAGGTCACAGATATCGGCGTAAAAGTGTCAATTACACATTTTTCGCTCTTGGTTCTTCCTTTCACACACACGAACACACACGCGCGCGCACACACACATGCACTGAAGGGGGTCCTGGAGGGGACGCCTGTTTGTATTATGCCGTATCACGCCATGCTGTGCAATTAAACCATATCTGCCTCCCTCGTGTTCTTTGTCAGTCCCTCCCCATCTTCCACTCTCTCGCCCTCTGGGCCTGTCTTTTACTTGCTCCGTTTGTGGGTGTGATGCCCCTTTATGCACTTTTTGTTTTGTTTGCACTGCACTTCCTTTTGTTTTGTTTTGAGGCGCCTTTTGTGGCAAATATTTACCCGTTCATCCTTCCGTTTAGCCGCTCTGCCACAGTCTGCCAGTCTCTGCCTGCATCTTCACCTTTTGCATGCTGCCTTTTGAGGTTTGTTTGACATTTCTGCCCTCGTCTCCCGTCCCACCCTCAGCAGGCACCTTTCAAAGCCTTTCAAGTCCCTGCCCTGCCCCCTTTTTGCAGCAGTTCAATGAACGCGCGGGGCCGCCTGGCTTTTGAACAGCTGTTGGCAGCAGTTTAATAACCGCAGCCAATGCCTCTGGATATCCAAAAAAAAAAAAACAAAATAAAGAACAAAAAGAGCAAACACTGAAGAGTGGGAAAGTGGAAACACACACACAGACACACACACATGCATACCTAAATGGGAAAACTAGAAAAACCCAAAGCCACACAGGCACAGATGCAGTCAGAGTTCAATGACCTCAAAGACAGGGCAGGACATGGTCGTGGACTGGGACTGGGACAGGGACAGGGACTGGGACAGTACTTGCCTGCTCGCTTGTTTGTTTTTCACGTCAGGTTTTTACCCTATTTTCAGTGCAGTCTTTGCCAGTCACAAACACGCAGCCAGCCAGGATCTAGCAGAAACTAGCAAGTCGCGGCTCTCCCTCTCTCTCTCTCTCTCTCTCACTCTCTGTCTCTGTCTGTTGCAACCCCCTAAAACTATTCCAGTTGGAAACACTCTAGACACAGAATAGCTGGTAAAATAGTCCTAGACTAGACTATGACAACACACTCGATGCATGACTGGGAATTATGCGCACAAAGTACTTGCTAAAAGCGAACGATTTAACTTTGAAATTTCAACTAAAATTAAGTGCAAATTATGGACTTAAACTGAGAATACTATTTGACAATTTCCCCCATTAAATGCCTACAATAATAAATTCAAAAATATCTTGCAGCTGTATCACATTTATTCTTGCGATTAAATTTTCGGTATTTCGGCGCAGGGGGAATACAAAAATGTTGCGAGTATTAATGCCGAAATGGCATCTTTAGATATCATATCAGCGTCGCCTAATAGTAGCTATGTATGTATGTGCGTGAGTGCCTTTATGGGAATACATACATACATATACACACACACACTCGCCCACACGTCGAAAAAGCGATTTAATTAAATTCCGAACCATTAGGCGAGCAAAAAAGAAACAAAAAAAGACTCAACACAAAATCCCAAACTTCCGAAACCCATACATCCCATGTATACTCGTACCATTGTTGTTTGATAAACAGATTTCAGCTTTGACTTACCCTTGTCGTCCTGCCATTATGCAAGAAGAGGGTGTGGATGGGGTTTGGGGGGGGGGGGCGCATATGATACTCCTAGGTAATGGTGGTGGTGGTCGTCGTGGTGGTGGTCTGTTTTTGTCAGTGCCATTGAGTGTCATTTCCAAAGGCCACTCTCTGTGTGAGAGAAGGGCAGCGAAGTCGTGTGTGAAACGCGCTTATCAGGCAGTTTTTTGTTTCCGATCATCGCACAATCTTTTCTCCTTTGACGTCTGCCACTGATTTGCGTCTATGTCCATGGAGTACGAATGTTAGAGTTCGTTGAGAGCAATTATTTGAACAATATTTCGTGCTGCACTTAAGGCTTTACTTTTGTCGTCGCTCTGTCAAAAGATATTTGTACCTTCACTCTATGCCCCAGCTGGCGTGATAGATATTGATTGAGATATATGTATCTCTTAACTGAAGATGCAGAATAAATAAGAACCAACTTTGATTATATTTATCTTCAGGTATTAAGCCCCTACTCGACTCATTCCTACTATAACCTTTCCATACACTACTAAGCTGGAAAAATACTTTTTATTTTTCATTGCAGATTGAGTAAAAGCTAGAGAGCAATCGAACAGCCATCGTTTATCAGGGGCAAGAAGAACAACAAGATATTGAAGAAGAACCTTGGAAATGAGACATTTTTAAAACTGCAGAAAGCAGAAAGTATCTGGAAAGTAAAAACAGAAACGGAACGGAACGGAGCAGAACCGAATCGAACAGAACCGAATCGAACCGAACAGATAACTGATAGCTGATAACAGATCGAACCGGAAAGAGAGGAAAGCTAAAACCAAACACCACCAAACAAAAACCAACTACTATTAATTTAACAAAGCATAAACGAATAATCATATGCAAGCGGTACGAGTACTCGTATATACTCATATATTATACAAGAGGATAACACAATAATACAACTAACTATATACCATATATATGATATATGTATGTATGTATATTTGAAGCCCAATGCTAAGTTCCAACAACAAAAACAACAACAACAACAACAAACACCAACCAGCGCAAATTTAGTAAAAGTATAATAATAAAAAAAATAAAACACCAACAACAAACTACAACAAATAATTGCTATCTTTTTGCATTTTTGCAATTTTATAAAAAAAAAAAACAATCAACAAAAAATCCAATACTGAAAAGAGAGACAAAAAAATCAACAAAAACAAAAACAACAAGATAAAATTCTCAAAAACACTTCAACACTCGGCGAAAGCAAACAATTTAGCAAAATTTACTCTTTTATCTTAAAATAATTCAAGACATAAATTCAATTTTAAACGTTTTAGACAGCGAACGCTACAGAACTTAACTAAAATTAAACAGAGAGAAATAATTTTTTTTTTGCGATCGTAGTTGATCTAAAAACCCCACACAACCGAACTAAACACCACAGCAACAAGCACTTCTGCGGCTAAACAACTTCACGGGACTTGTGCAAAGCGCAGTCGAAACTAAAATTAAATTAACAACTAAACAAAAACAAAACAAAACCATAAAAGTAATACCTAATTCGTAAGCGTTAACAAAACCAAGCAGTGAGATTAATTACTAAGCGAACGACAGCAACCATTTAACAAGGAAAAAAAGTCAACCAACAAACCAAAAAAAAAAAAAGAAAAGAAATCGCGTTAAACCGAAATCGTAACCGGAACCAAAGGAAAGAAACAAAAAGAACCGAAAGCAAAATGACCAACGCCATGGATATTGTGAAGAACGGCAGCGCCAATGGCTCCGTGGATGGCAGCAATGATGAGTCGCGCACCAATTTGATCGTCAACTATCTGCCACAGACCATGACGCAAGAGGAGATGCGATCACTCTTCTCGAGCATCGGTGAGCTCGAGAGTTGCAAACTGGTGCGTGATAAAGTCTCAGGTAATTTGGGTAAATATTCAACCAATGATTCTACATCTAATCTAATCTCTAAGCTTTCTCTCTATTTATGCTCGTTTTCTTTTTTGTTTAATTTGGACTTGGTGTCTTCCAATCCTTTTCTTTCTTTACTGTTGTCGCTGTCCGCCAGTGGAAGTACTGCTTGAACTTATATGCAAGCCAATGAACTATTTTTGAAGCATGTTAGCAGCCACCAAAGTGAAATTAAATGTTAATTTTTTAAAATTTTGTTCTCCTCTTTCCCTCCAATAGTCTTGCCAGCATCGTTGACCGCCCTCAATCCGGCACTCCAGCAAGGTAAGTGTCCAAACTAATTATTAAATAATAATAATGAATTATAAACAAGAGGAATTAAATAATTATTATTCATTGAAAACTTGTAGGTCAAAGCCTGGGCTATGGCTTTGTCAACTATGTGCGGGCCGAGGATGCTGAGAAGGCTGTGAATACCCTGAATGGTTTGCGTTTGCAGAACAAAGTTATTAAAGTATCATACGCCCGTCCAAGTTCAGAATCTATAAAGGGTGCTAATTTATATGTATCGGGTCTTCCGAAGAATCTATCACAACCAGACTTGGAGGGGATGTTTGCATCGTTCGGCAAGATAATTACATCTCGTATACTCTGTGATAATATTTCCGGTAAGTCATCAATTGCACCTACATATAATGCTTGTCTAGTTGTAGTTTAATTTTTGGGAAATTATTAAATTATTTATATCCACTACAGGTCTATCGAAGGGCGTCGGTTTTATACGTTTCGATCAACGCAACGAAGCCGAACGGGCCATACAAGAGCTGAATGGCAAGACACCTAAGGGCTATGCCGAGCCGATTACCGTTAAGTTTGCCAACAATCCAAGCAACAGCGCCAAGGCCCAAATTGCCCCGCCCCTGACCGCCTACTTGACGCCTCAGGCGGCAGCGGCCACGCGACGTCTGGCCGGCGCTCTACCAAACGCTGGTCGCATCAGGTGTGTACTGTACTTCCATCCACGAGCCCCGTCGCAGTCGCAGTCCCAATAAATGTAGATCTGAGCCCCCATTTAGGATAGGCATATAGGAGAGTGTCATAGGCTGTCTGATTGTGTGTCTTCCTTTGGTTGAGGTGGAGGTGGAGGTGAAAGTGGCTGGGGGTAAAATTACTTATACGAGTTTCAATAATTTCATTCACTTTCTGTTCAACAAGAAAACAAAAAAAATACCAAAAAAAAAAAAAACAAAAACAAAAACAAAAACGATTACCCAAATGAATTCTTCGTTTATTTTCGAGTTGAGTTGAATAAAAACAAAAAAAGCTTCGGTTATAAATTCTATTTTTTCGATTCGATTATCCAACCTACCTTATGTGTCATTTCGGTTCTACTTTCTTTCTTTCTTTCTTTCCTTCTTTGTCTATTTGGAAAACAAATTATTGTCATCATTTTTAGCATTGGAAAGTGTCCCATGTTAGCGGTTAACAGGGGCCTACGAAGGTGAATTATTTATTTATGATCTTGTTCATTTCACATACGTTACTCTCTCATACGTAACTCTCTCTATAAATACGAGTATCAATTTACGCATTCTAATTTTGATTTTGTTATCTTATATTATTGCCATATTGCCATATTCGTGTAAACAGTGTAACCGAATAAGATAGTTTTTGTGTTCTATATGTGTTTTAGCATCAATGTTCGTTTGTGTGTATTTGTTGAACGGTCTTTATCCGCATACAACCTTTATCTGGTTTATCTATGTATGTACAATTTGTTATACTCGTACGGGATAAATGTAGAGTCGCGGCCACTGAGGCGACTCACAACGTTCTCTCTCTGTTCTTTTTATTTATACATTATCTATGCTTTATTGGATTCGCTTTGCTTTCGTTTGCATGTCACAATATTCTTTGTATGTATGTCTCAAACTTTTGTCAACATTCAATCATCGACTGCATTGCGTCTCAGAGGCATAGGAGGAGTCCACTCCACTCCAATCCTATTCATTTGAAACGCATTGCGGCTTATGGTCCACAACACTTAACGTTTCCGTTTACGTTCCTCATTTTGTTCCTGGTGCATCGAGAGCAGCAACAATTACAGTGCAAGTGCTTAGAACTCAATTGGGCAGATGTTTAGACAATCAAAATTATGTGTCACTTGGAGCACAGTGTAATGCTGTAATGGTGCTCTTGCATCGTGGAAATCCCACTCTCGAAGCATGTACCTTAAAGAATTACTCTTCAATCAATCAACAAACAAAAAAAAACACTCACCTAACCAGCCCAACAAGCGCATTCTAGTTTTATTCGTGGAGGGTTTCCCGACTTGAAATAAGATTTTTGTACAAATCGATGCCATCGATGACAATAGTCACAAAAAGTTTACTAATCGAATATTTTATCTATCGTTTCCCAACAACAACAACAACAACCAAAAAATGATACGAAACCACACTCTAGGTACTCGCCATTGGCCGGTGATCTGTTGGCCAACTCTATATTGCCTGGGAACGCCATGACCGGTTCCGGATGGTGCATATTCGTCTACAACCTGGCCCCGGAGACCGAGGAGAACGTGCTGTGGCAGCTGTTTGGGCCATTCGGGGCCGTTCAGTCAGTGAAGGTGATCAGGGACCTGCAGACCAGTAAGTGCAAGGGATTCGGCTTCGTCACAATGACCAACTACGACGAGGCTGTGGTGGCCATCCAGTCACTTAATGGCTACACCCTGGGCAACCGTGTGCTCCAGGTCAGCTTTAAGACTAACAAAACTAAAACTACTTAAGCGAAACTGAACTAGTGTCTAGGCCTAAGCGTAGCCCTCTCTTTCACTAACAATACTCTATGATTTGACACTAACCGAGACTTTCCGTACGATTGAAAGTTTGATTTGCCAACGTCGCGACGCGACGCGACGCGTCGACAACTTGTAGTCAAAATTACACATTTACTTATACAAAGATAAAGATAATGATAAAGTCAAAAGACAAAAGACAAAAGATAAACCTAAATCAAAATCATGATCATGATTGAAGGGAAATAAGGTGAGGAAGAGGAGGATTCATCTATGATTTGATTTGTATGCTAAACGAAATTATTATGATTGTAATTCTAATGAAAACTTAGTGAAAATTGATTTGATTCTGTGCGTGGTGTGTGCATGCGATATGCATGCACCAATACTCAAAACTATATAATTTAATTTGATTAAACCAAAGCCTAAAACCCAACAAAAACAAAGCTTAAATGAGGCAACCAGAAACCAGAAACCGAACAGCAACTAACGAGGAGAGTAATGTGTACGAAGCAGAATCTTTAGGAAAAACAAGACAAATGTCTATAAATTGACAAAAATTAATATGGGAGGCAATGAAGATTGGCAACATTGCATTGAGCAAATAAAGAAAACAAAACAAAACAAAACCAAAAAAAAAAACCACAAAAAATAAAAAGAAAACAACAAAAAAAAAACGAAAAAAATATATGAATCAAGAAAATGATGATCCAAGTCGCAATATATAGAAACTATTCTTTTTTTTACGTATCGATATGTAATTCAATTTGATTATATTCAATTAAACCGTATATATTTAATGAGCTAAACAAATGATTTACTTAATGTCTACTGATTTAAGCGAAACCCAAATAACTCACACACTCACA
Organism: Drosophila tristis; assembly: GCA_018150885.1. Classification (NCBI taxonomy): domain Eukaryota; kingdom Metazoa; phylum Arthropoda; class Insecta; order Diptera; family Drosophilidae; genus Drosophila; species Drosophila tristis. Next base: position 5,494,716 of record JAECWT010000215.1, on the reverse strand, counting down.
AATATTTCTCTCAGCTTACCTAATTACTTATTATACTTATTATAATGGATATGCATAGATATATTATATTGTATTGTATTGTATTTTGCGTTCGTTTTGCCAGGTTTATCTTACGATTAATTCTAGTTCCACACGATATGATGTATTCACAACTTATTCGAATTATTTCGCATTGATTTTGGACTCGAACACGAAACGATAACGAATGCCGCGAGAGATCTCTCCAAACGTAACAAGCAACCAATAATACACATAAAACACAAACACACACACACATACACACGAACTACGAACACACAAACATTATTATATAGAAGACACATAAACATACATAAACATTCATATATCTAGCCAGATTTAAAGATCCTTTTTTCGTCGTCTAAGCGGAGGAGCAACAAAGTATATTCAATATTCGTATTCGTCAAGTGCAAATCAAAGTAAACGAAACCAAGAAAACCTATTATATTGTATTCATTATTATATATTATTATGCCTACTTATTATTCCATTTTTATAATTATTATAACTTATTGAATGCCACCAAAGCGAAACCAAAAACGAAACTAAACAAAACAAAACCAAAAAAAAAAAACGAAACAAAACAAAACTAACACAAAATACAACAAATAAAATTTAAAAAAAGGCGAACTACCACAAAAATATATATTTATTATTAAATAAATGTGTGACTTATTCCAAAAACTATGCAAAAAAATGAAAAAAGCGAAAAAAACCACAAAAAACCAAAACACAACCATTTGTTTTCTTTTTTTCCACCCAAAAAACTAAAAAAAAAAAAAAAAAAAAACAACATCACACAAAATTGGCAACGCCGCAGGTGACTTGTGATCGGAGTGGAGTATCACTCTGAGAGGTTTTGGCTAACAGGCCAAGTGAAATGCGGTAACACACCCACATACAACCATAGAAACTACTACTACTACTACAACAACAACAACAACAAAAACAAACAACAACAAAAACAAACAACAACAACAACAGCACTCGCATTTAACAATGATACTCGAAATACGAACTAAGTTTCAACGATCTATAAAAGTATCATTAAGTTTTAACTGGTTTTATATCGTACGCATACATACATACAAACATACATATATCCACCATCATAGGCAGTATACAGTATACATACAGTATAAGTACACATACATAAATACAATATGTATATTCCATTGTATATTTGAACAAAGAGAGCCACCTAGTTGCCCTTGCGTAATTCGATTTTCCATTTCTATATCCTAGTTTTATTCCCCTCTCAGCCCTAATGATCATTCAGTAGTGTCTACTTACAATCAATGTGTGTGTCTGTAGCATTAGTAGAACAAAACCAACAAACAACAAAAACTTAATCTAAAAAAACTAAAAACCAAAAAAACCAAATAACAAATCGAAAGCGCAAAAAGATTTTTTTTTAAAGTAAACACACTTTTTGGGTGTACTCGTTTCTGGTGCCCGGAATGCAAGGCCACATCTACATGGCAAGCGACCCTAAGGCTAAGAATACTGCAAAACCATTAAATTAGTATAAAAAACAAAAACAAAAAACAATATTAAAAATAAAATAAAATAATACTTAGAGTATTTAAGAAATAGAGGGAAAAAAGAGATAACCAATAACCGCTCCAGCAGAGCAAAATTTTGTGGGAGCTGCGAGCGAGCAAATTGAAAACACCAAATTTTTAAATATAAACGATGTAAAATTTTTTAAACAAAGATTTATAGTAAAATTTATTGAAATATATATATATATATATATGTGTATATATATACATATACACAGAGGGGAAGTTAGCGAGAAGGAGTACAAGAGATGGGAAAATAGTACGGAATACATGTCAGAGAAATACGCGCAAAATAAAAAATGTGAAATACATTAAAAAAATACCTTAAAAAAAGGAAACAAAACCGAACTGCTTCAACGACAAACAAGAAACGGGTAACGAAACCGAAACGAAACGAAAGAAAGAAAGAGACATCATGATCACCATAAATCGTATTCCCCTAAGGCCAAACAGAGAGATGTTTGCTTATTCAAGGCACTAAGATGCAAAGGGCTCAGATCGATCAATATTTGATGCAGCTTGGCGGTCATTTGGCGCTTGCAACCACCCATCAAAGTTTATTCGTTTTCATCTCACCCGATGACTTGTTAACCTACTACTCAAATACAATACTCAGCAGTGTAAGCAACGTGGATAACTCAAGAGATAATCGAATAAGGCCCATTAAGTATACTCAAATACTTATTATTAAACGCCGCATCGCAGCAGCAGCCCCGATTAGGCTTCTGCGGGTGTGAGTGTATGTCATTCACAAAAGCAATATTAAAATGTGGCACGAGTCAGATACTGAAGTAGCTAGGACCCGGACTTGGACTTGTAACCGGACTTGACACGACTTAAACGTGAACATGAACGTGAACGGAGAACGGAGTTGTACAAATCGGAGCTCAGCGACTCGGGTCACATTCATTCACAGAGTTTGCACGCATAAGTGCTTTCTATACCATTTACTTAAACATTAATTAACTATCGAATATTAGTATCGTTTATTGGTTCCATTATGATAGACAAACACACACACACACATAACCACAAACACATGAATACACGCAGTCGAATTTTTGGATGTTCTTCAATTTTAATTTGAGTACAATTACAATAGAGCGAAAAAAGAAACGGCTAAAGGCATACCTAAAACCGAACCCAACAATGAAAATCATCAACTAAGCATGAAATGCATTTAACAGTTAAATACAACAAATACATATTTATGAATCTATATGAAAATATATACATATACATATATATACATACCTATGTAAATGTCTACTTATATGGTCAGAGAAATACGCCCCAAGCAACAGCAACGCAAAGTCAGAGAGTTTGAGAAGCTATAAAATTTCAAAGAAAATCCGACACAGAAACAGAAACCGATGAGCAAACAAAAAAAGAGAAAATACAATGAATACAATTACCAACGCCTCCCGAAGCTAAACAAAACATCAACTTCCAACATTTTTATTGATATACACTAAAATCTAGTCACGTAAGGCGATTTCATCGATACAATCTAACAATCTAAGCTAATGGAGCAGATAGAGAAAGTATATTGTTCATTTTCATAGTGACAAAATTGCATGCAAATTAGCGAATATAAAAAGTTCAATTTAGTCGATAAGAAACGATCTAACTGCGAGGGAAAATAGAGATCAAATCAAGAGGAAGAGGACAGGCCAAAACAAGCACAAACCCAAAAACAAACAAAATTCAAAACCAAATGCCAGCCAAAGGCAAAACTACACGGTATACTGCGGCCAAGCAGTTTAAGCAGTTTACTGCCTGGCCGACAAGCAGTGACAGCAGTTTACTCAAGCAGTACAACTGCTTACAATGTAAAATATGAGAAAACTCAAATAGAAAACAGAATAGGAAAATGTTGAACAATTTGCATCAATTTGATCATAAAAATTGAGAAAATAAAAAACAGGAATAAAATTAAAAATATACGTAGCCGCCAGTCAACGGAACGCGCCCAAAGAATATAGATTTAACTTAAACTAATGAAAAATCAAACCGACAACAAAATATTTAAATCAATTTTGTGAATAAGGAAAATTGGTAACCGTTATACACATATATAAGCAAACCCTATACATAGAACATATACGATACGTATGTATGTATGCAGCAGAAACAGCTACAAAGCAAAAAAAAAAAAAACAATGAAAACAAAAAAAAACCAAACAGAACTAAACTTCAAAACTTAATTATTTATTGTCTATTTTATTGTGTATGCTAATTATGATTGTCTATAGCGTATCGAACTATATGCATAAACCCCATATACATATACTTTTGTGCAGATCTGAGGCCAGCACATATTTATTATACTTATCCAATTAGTTAACCACATACCGCATATCCATGTACTTATCTTACTTTATGTACGTATATGCTTCATTAAAAACATTTCGATATTGTATTCGTAGCCATCGAGTAGGACTTGAGACTTATTTGTACAATCACCTCCTCCTCCTTCTCCTTCTCCTCCACCATCGCCAAACTCCAATCACACATTGAGAACATCCCAACAAGAGCCTCAGCTAACGTTCTCACCCAACGTATTTACATACATATGTATGTATGTATGTTCTGGTCTAAGGTCTAAGGTCTATGGATAGTCGCATATTTCTGTATGTATATACCCATGGATAAAGCTAAATACACACACACACACTTACACAATGTGAAGGATAGCGAGGTGACACACAAATTTAGATGCATATATAATAATATAACTTACATGGCAAAACAAAAACAAAAAAAAAACTAAAACCAAAACCAAATCGAAATCGAAATCGTAAGAAGGAAGAACGTAAAATTTTACTATACTCGTATTCGTACGTATAAATTATATGAATGTATGTATAATTATTATTCTATTTGTATTTTATTGTATGTATTAGTTTTGTTCAACGCTCTTTTGCTCTTTCATAAACAAAAAAAAACCAAACAAAACAAAACCAAAAAGGAACAAAAAAAATCCAAAAGAAAAAAACCAAAAAGCCGGCAAGCAATGGTATACAAAATAAAAAATATGACAAAACGATACAAAAAAAAGAAATAAAATTGAACGAAAACAAAAAACAACAACAACAAATTTCCAAAAGGATATTTTTCTTTATTCCATCCAAAGGATTACCCCCCACCCCCACCCCCTTCACTGTTCTGACCGTTAAAGACATTTTGGGTGGATAATTAACTTGGTTTATTCACTACGTTAGAGTGCTTGAGTAAGTGGCTTTAAAGTGGATATATTTATAATAAATATCTGACAACTACAGCGACATTACATTGGTATACATGCACATACATATACATATGTACATATGTATGTATGTATTTATCTATCTTTTATAATATTATTATTAGAAAACACGAAAAAAAAGTGTGTGTTCCTTTAGGTACACTCGAGTACGTATGTATGTTTTGCATTTTTTGTATTTTAGAGGCATCCATTAGCAAGGGCCTGAGTAGAATCTCACTGGATCGGTATTACGCATCATATTTCGAATGAGAGAACCTTTTGAGTCATATTTTTGGGTCGGGTACATCGGACAATTGGCTTCTTGCTGCCCGAATAAATTGTGGTCAAAGGTGGGTATCTACATTAAGCATACACAAAATATTTCAACTGAAAATGCTGCTTCAATTCGGGTATACTTCGGATATATATATGTATGTACTTATTCGGGTTAAACTAAAGGTGAGAGATTCATTAAGGTAAACCAATAAATGCAGTTTAATGATCTTTAAGATCGACAGACAGATCGTTTCGAATCTCAGGCCCCCCTTCAAAATCGCTGCTCTGCGATTATCCGCGAGTTGCTCGGGTAGATTCGGACTCTTGGGATGCTGTTGCTGATGCGATATACTTTAGACGCCCAGCTCACGACTGGGCGTGGTTGTGGCCAATTGTCCGGTATTACTCCCTGCCGGCGGTGCCGCCACCAGAGTGGGCACCCATTTGTTGAGGAGTGTGCGCATGGCGAATATGACATCGTGATTGGCGAAGCAAAACAGGAACGAGACAACGAAGCCCTGCAGGCTGACCAGTATGACGGAGAGCAGCTGATAGAATCGCTCCAGCTGGGTGCCGGCATCAGGCCGATAGGGCAGCAGAAAGTGCTGCAGTCCGAAAAGCGGCACCAGAATGATGGTGGCCCGCACGGCTTTGCGGATGGCCAGGGGAGCGGGCTGGGCCGACTGTGGATGCAGTTTCCGCACAATCACCCGCAGCACATTGATGAGGAAGACTGCAAGACATTTCGAGTGTTGCAGGTGATGCAATAAAAATATAAAAATATATTAATGCCTCTACGTACTGAAGCTGGCCAGAAGAGAGAGAGTTATGGGCACCGAGAAGATCCACAGAAAGAGGCTGTCGTTGATCCAGCAGCTGCAAGGGAATAAATACATGTACATGAGCATAAGACTTATATGAACGAAGGCTTGATTGGTTAGGTAAGGTGTGGGCGAGGCGCTGAGGTACTCACTGTTCATTGTCATTGGTGCTGGTGTAGTGCCGTGCCGCGCCATACAGCAGAGCCACATTAAGCGGACAGAGCCAGCTGATGATTTTGAACCAGCGCATAACAATCGTGTCCTTGACAAAGACCTGGCGAAGACAGCACAAAGGGAGAGCAGTGAGAAGGCGGCTGCAGTTCTGCCATTACCAGCTTGACGAAGACAGAGAGCAGTTTGCTAAAGTTGCGACTTGCTTTCACATAAATTGCGAGGGCGTTGGAGAAAGAAATGCAGATAAAAGCTGCAGCAGCAGCAGCAGCAGCAGCAAATCACATTTGCCACCCACATCCACCATCTGCTCATAAAGTATGCAAACCTGCCAGCAATTACGAGGATTTGCATGTGAATCATGTAAGCAAGAAACAGGAAACGAGAAACAGGAACCAAGGATGACTGCTGGCTGGCCAGACTCACGACTCACCACAACGAGAACCAAGTGCAGATGTAGACCCTCGCAGAACATCCAGAAGTAGTTAACCAGCATGAAGTAATGTATGACGAGATGGAGACCAATGCACCAGAGCTGAAAATAAGTAATTTGGCAGTGGTTCGGTGCTTTGTTTTGTTTTGTTTTGTGAAAGGACTTACCGGGCTTTCGGCTATGAGCTCGGGCCGCTCCACCACCAGACGGTACCAGAGGATCCAGGACACACAAGTGCAGGCCAGCGAGGCGAACAGATGGACATGAATGCGAATGCGGGTGCAGCGCAGGGATCTGCAACGGACAGTCATCAGTTGTCAGTTGTCAGTCAGCGCCCGAGCTGAAAGCACTTACTTGAAGCCCAGAAATATGATGATTGATATGAGTAGAGCCAGCAGCGAGAGGGCGTAGCCCTTCACATACATCTCGTTTACGAACTGACGAAACTGCAATGGCAATTAATTAATCCGGCATTAATCCTTCCCGCTGTCAACTAATCCACGGCGAGCACTTACCTCCAAGTCCTCGTAGTCCACGCAGTTGGTGTAATTCGACCAGGTGAGATTGCTAACCGGATGACGGAACCACGAGCCCGTCTCCAGGCAGCTATTCAAAACGAAAATGTTGGGAATACTTTACATTTGACTAAGCAGCGAAATGTTTCAGCATAAATTCAGCATGATTCGAAATCGATCTATGGCACATTTATCGTTACGTAAGAAACCAAAATCAATAATTCTCGAAACGAAATCATCAAAGTGGAAGTGCGCCTACGAATGGGCCCATTTTTGGGCATTTAACTCACGTCTTGTGGGCCAGAAATTTGCTGTTGAATCCCTCCACGAAATCGGGGCAATATTGACTCAATACAGTGCCGGCCGGGGTGCGGGGCCAGCATAGATATCCATCGAAGTTCAGGGGACAAAAGAGGCTGCTGCCATTGTTATTGTTGTTACTGTTGTTGTTGTTGTCGCCGCCGAGATTCGCCTGGTGCTGCTCCTCCAGATTGGTGGCCATTGTGGCGCTCAGAATGGTGGCATATATCTCGTTATTGGCCGCCGACGCCTCGTCCACACTCTGCATATCAATGCTGCCCTCGTTGAGCACAGCGTTCTCCAGATATCGCGGCACCGGACTGAAGTTCTCCGGCACCGCCACCCCATAGTCTGCGGCACGAAAGGATGAATGTTGAGTGGGGCTGCTGCTGTGGGGAATCACGTACATGTGTGTCTAACCTGTTGCCGGTACCGCCGGGTCCTCGTCGTATGTGTCGTTCTGGTAGCGATAGACGCACTCGGCATACAAATGCTTTAAAAATATGCGCAGATTATCCTGGGGATGTGCCTGCTGTCCGGGCGATGCGGACGCTGGGGAGGCCGCCATCGTTGCCTCCATCTCCATGGGTGGCGCCTCAATGTGCGAAACGGTTGTCATATCTCAAAGCTGCCGGCTGTGGGAAGAGACGCGTGTCAGCTGCTTCTGGCTGTCCATTCGTGTGTGCCTTGGTAATTTGGTTAAGCTTCAAAGAGTTGTGTTTGGTGGGAGCCCATAGATGCCCCATAGACACAGAAACAGAAACAGCCATAGACCCAGCCACTGCCACAGCTACAGCCACAGATACTCGTCCATTCCAGTGAGAAGGAGAGTGTGAAATGTCATTGTGTGCCCCGAGCTATCATGCTCTGGACCAGACCAGCTGACCCCCAGCCAAGAGCAGCGAAGCGTGACAGTTACAACCTTGAATGGAACTTTGATTACATTGGCTCGAACTCGGCCCACCCACTCAGAACCCACGTGGCCCACCGCACCGCACCGCCCATATGTTATAAATCAGTTTATTGTTTAATTAATGGCAGCATTTGAAGGAGCTTAATTGCATTTAGCCACAAAGCAAAGGCCACGGGGCAAACTCCAATGAAATGCACGGCACATCGATCGAAAGAGTCGTCGCGCGGAAGGGAGGTGGTCTGAAACGCCACGGGAATGCCACCAGAATGCCATCGGAAGACAGGGAGATGCATATGTATGTACATTTGTGTGGCATACTCGTAGGATGAGCTGCGCCGCAAAGTTCTAGCTTCTAGCCTAACATGGTTATATTTTTAATCAAAACTCATTTCGCTTGATTGAGTTTTAACAGAAAGCCCTGCACCGGCACCGGCACCGGCACCAGCACCAGCGCCAGCACCAGCGCCGACCCACCCACGAAAGCTCCAGATTCAGATTCAGAATCAGCCCACAGTGCCAGAGTTTCGGGGAGTGCACACCGATTATGGACGAGCACAAGTGTGTGCTGCGGAGACTGGGTGCAAAAAAAAAAACAACTTTAATTTGAGGGCCTAATTTATTGCACTTTGTTGGACAGTTTTCAGGCAGATTGCAGCAGGGAAAACCCAAGCACAGGGGCTCATAAAAATGCATTTAATAGGCGGATGCAAGCATAAATACACACATATGCAGCATGGCATAGTAAGGCTGTTGTTTGTTTGGCTAGTGCCCGAAGCATGAGTATCCTCTGGTCGGAATGTCCGCCATGACATGTGCTCATGCTGCCAGTGCCCCCCCAAACCACAAAATTCCATGCAGTCCAGCTTTAATGAGCTTACATTTCTGTTGTTGTCGTATGCCTTTCGCCATGTGCCGTGTCCTGTGTTAAATTGAATTCATTGCATTGGCGTAGGCCCCAGTCCCTCCACCTCCAACGCCACCGCCACCCAGTCCAGAGAGCCTTTGCCAGGTACAAGCTTTGAATTAACTCCTTCATAATTGGCACTTATATTGCCGTGGCTCGCAATTCAGAGCTTATGCAAGAGACTGCAGTTCCAGTTAATTGCACCGGCAACGCAATGTACCACAGTGCATGCCAGAGCAAGAGCCAGACCAGAGCCAGAGCCAGAACCAGAGCCAGAACCACAGCCATGGTACTTTTAGTGCTCCTAAAGTGAGGTTTTATTCGCAGAATTTTTCAATTAGTTAGCTTTGGGTGGTCCCTTATATATTCACGCTATTTTCCATATTCATCTCGCGATGTTATCCCCTTGAAAGTCAAGTCAAGCCCACTTGTCAAAACAGCACTACAAAAATACGCTATTTTGTGGCTTTCAAAGTTCAGCTATTGCCGCATAAATTATACACAATTTGCATGGAACCCTTTGTCTTTTCTGTTTAATTTTAATTTGCTTAAAAATCAGTACCAAGCTGAGTCAATTCTGCTACAAATTCAGTGGAATATATGCTGAATGCTTGATCCATTTCCAGCTTCATGTATGGATAAATTCTTTAACAATCATTAGGGAACTTCTCTCGAGATTTCCATTACGCTTCTCATAGTTTCTCAGATCATAAGCCTGGAAAATAATTCAGTTTGAAGCCTCCATAAAATATAATAATTGGAAAACGTTTGCCTGCATAAATTATGCATGAAATTGAAATTTATTGTCAACAACAGGCAGCAGCAGCAGCAGCAGCGGCTTGTAAGAAGCACAAGCAGAAGGAGCAAAGACAAAGGCTCAGTGCCAGTCTCCAGTCTGCAGCTGTAACTGATACAAATGGCCAATCGATGGCAGTGGTTGGGAATCGAGCGAAGGAATAATTATACGAGTATGTACACAAGCTGAATATTGATGATGAATTGTTTTGTCTAGCGAGCGATACAAAACGATGCCAAAAACGTCAATGCGGTTAATTATGCTGCCACTCGTTCTCGTTCTCGTTGTCTGCCACTGCCAGTGCCACTGCCAGTGCCAGTGCCAGTGGCAGTGCCTCTGTGTGGCTTTGGCTTTTTCAGCCCGGAAACGGAAATGCCATCACGCACACAGACGCCTAATGGAGCTGCCTAGCACATTGACTAATATCGACTAATATTATGTTTTTCTGGCAATTCGATTATTTGTTCCAGCAATTACAATAATAAATGACTTCAACCGTGGCAATAGCATCCCAAATGCAATTATTCACGGTCACTGGGCCCACGGATCCGTTCGGATTTTACGCTGATTTGCTGCCATTCTCGGAGTCCAGTAGTCCAGTGGTCCAGTGGCAAAAGCCCGAAAAAGTTGCTAACCTTGCAAATTATTGCAGTAATTTCCTGGCCATCACTGTATATGTTTTGTCTTTCCAGCTGCTCAAAGGAAAACTTTTCCTGTTATTATTGCAAATTGGTGGATGGGGCGATGGGGTGATGGGGGTGATTGCCAGACAATTGGAACGGACAGAGATTAACCAATTACTTATTTGTTTATGTAGTACGAGTACTTTATGTATAGTTTTTTTGATGGAAGTGTTTGGTCCAGACAGTGAAACCAGAGTTCGTCTCCTGCTGCGAATTATGAGCTAGCGCATTCTTGAAATTTTCGCATGTCAATTCCCACACAATATTCATAATTCTAGTTCATTTTCACTTCATCACAATCAACAGATATAGCCGATAGATGTGTGAATAGAATAGAAATGTTGAGAGATCACTTACATGACGGTTTCGTCTATGAAATTATCAGATCCATTTTGAGTTTTTCCAGCTGATCTGCGGAAACCGGCTGTGCCCGTTTCATTTAATCAAAAAAAAGTACCGTATTCCGTGTCTATCGCACGTAACGTACAAAGAAGAAGTACCACAAAAACCACTTTTAAATAAATAAAACGGATAAAAAACCCGCAAAATAAGTGAACCGTTATCTGTGGGCACAGATGCCGTCGCGCTCTTCTCAGATGCCGACCGTGCGGCAGGGCGTTCTAGTGGCAAGTGACCAAGCAAGCAAGCATCCAGCGAGAGGCGACCCGACACGAATCGACGGGAACCGATACGGCCCACCCGGGCATGGGCACGGGCACAGGGCCCGACCCCGACATTTACCGGGAAGCAGCAAGTCACGACAAGGCACGGCACGGCACGACACGGCACTGGCGTATCTGTCGTGTGCCTACACTGCGAATGTTTAAGTACTCTCGGAAGTCTTAACTATCGGGTTAGCAAGAGGTTACAGCATCGTTTATGCACTCTATCTTACTAAGAAAGTAAGATAGGCTTATCGTTACCTTTGATTACTGTTTGATTGTCGCTTCCTGCTCGAAGGCTAACCAAGAGAAAGATTTGGCATAGTTATGTTCATGGAAGCAGTCTCGTGGAATCTACGACGTGCAAGCGCTGCATCAAGCGTGGAATACTGTACTGCTTTTTTTCTCTCTGTGTGGCTGTCCATGCTCGCCTCTCCCGCTCTCTCATCGTTTCGTGCGCAAGGCCAAGCAGTGGGTTGCTTCGGCACCAAGCAACAAGTTGGCGTACGCCTGCTTGCCAGCAGCAGCAGCTTACTTTCTTGCTGTGACACCAAATTGCTTGGCAATATGTCTGTTGTGGGCGTCTAACAGTTGGATGTACGCCAAACAGGGCGTAGACAGTTGCGGTGCGCTGTGGAGCAGTGACAAACAAATTGCTACTCGTGCAGGAGGGGACGGGCCAGCATTTACTTAAGACATTTAAACGGCAAGGTACAAGCAGGAGAATACGGTACTCGAATCTTCTTCCCTATGATGAATTGTCGTGTGGATGTAATACGATTTGCATTTCACATGAATTTTGCCATTTGTTGTCTTCACACTGAGAGAGAGAGGGCCACTCAAGAGCCACTTCGTACATTCATTTGCACAGAGTTTTTCTTAGCGAACCCTGCCTGTACCCATTGAATATTTCATCCTTTATCCCATGTTTCCTCTTTGGGTTTGGGCCTACATATACACATTTACACATATGTGCATATAAATTATAAATAGCTCTTTGTTACATTGCAACGAAAATATTGGTCAACCTTATCTAAAATGCATTTCCAATTAGCAGCTGGACAAATGCCGTGGCATTTAGTTGCCGTAAATCCTTAGTCCAAAATTACGTTGCATATGAAAACTGATATGTGAGTACTGTAACAGTAATTGGAAGCACACAAAAAATACATACGCACATATGTACATATGTGCGGCTTTATTTTCTATTTTTATCACAAAAGAAACGTTGCAAAAAACATCGACTGGCTCGTAGTAGTTTCGAGTAGTTTCCTTTTGCTTTCATTGTTGTTTGCTGCCGAACAATATTCAAGGCTCAGAGGTTGCCTTTTGTTTGCTGTACAAACAAACATCAAATACATATCATTAATTATTCAGTATAGAACTCTGACTATTACCCGGTTTAAGTAAATTCCGTACTCCCTCGCATTTTATTCAACAATGCACAAACTTTCGACTTTGTTTAGTCGTGGGATGCCGACTACCATGCTGCGCTCTTATGCAAACGCCCGACCCCGACCCCACAAGGAAGAGAGCTCGACGGCCAATTCGTTGTTGGAGAAACTCGATAAGATAGGCAGCCAGCTGGTCCAGGATATCGTAGACGGTGCAAACCAGCAGGCTGACGGGCTGACGACGGCCACAATTTTGGGCCGAACTCTGGTGAATGAGAGCAACAAATACATATCAAAGGGCGCTGATCCCAAGGAACTTCGTGTCGGCATTATGGCAGCCGTTGAAATGGTCATCAAGCAACTGAATGCCATGGCACGCCCCGTCTATATACCGGAAGAGCTGCTGCGTGTGGCCATCACATCGGCACATGGCGATCGGGCAATCGGTGGTCTGATCTACCAGGCCATCAGCAAAGCTGGACTTGAGGGAGAGATCCACATACAGAACACGAACACCTTCGACGTGGAGCTGCGTTTCTGTGAGGCAATTAAGTACACGCAAGTGGCGTACCCGCAGCTGACTGCTGCAAAGGACTTTGCGGATGGGGCGCCAGGCCAATTGGTGTTGCAGCGCATGAATACAGCGACTGCAGATATTGCCATGGCCTCTGGCAGCGTTGTCCTTCCCTCATACAATGAGCCGAAGCCTGAACCATCAGCCATCAACATCTGCAATCTCGGCAAGGTGGATTGGGTGAGCATCCCGGCAGAGAACACGCTGCTGCTGCTGGGCTATGGCGATGCGAACGAGATCCGTGGCACGTCCTGCCCAACCCAGCAGCAGATTCTCCAGGAACCTTGCATGACTCTTCGCGGCACTAGGGTCGCAGTCTTCTTGGTGGGCGGCTCCAGCGAGGGCGACAAAAATAGGAAGAAAGAGCTCATTAGTGACGCCGTCCGGACCACGCGCGTGGCCATCGAAGGTGGCCTTGTGCCCGGTGGCGGCACTGCCCTGATCCGCTGCATGGAGCATTTGGATAGTCGCTTGACAGTCGAGAACAGAGATCAGGTAGGTGGTGTGACAATGTGGCAATGTATCGTGTATCATAACTCTTGCGATTCCCAGCGACTCGGTGTGGATATCGTGCGCCGAGCGCTGCCCATGCCCTGCTGGACTATTGCAGAGAATGCGGGCTTCGATGGCGACAAGGTTGTATATGTTGTGGAGACGACCACGCGCATGCACGAGGATTTCGGCTACGATGTGGTGTCGGGAAAGTACTGCAGCATGTCCATGCAGGGCATCATGGATCCCGCCCAGGTGGTGTGCACTGCCATCACGAATGCCGCCGGCATGGCCTCGCTGCTGATCACCGACCACGAGTTTGCCGCGGACTCTGACTAACTGTTGGCACTGCACAACAGAAATTATATTTCCTATAAATTGAGTAAATGTTTGAGTTGCTGCTAAGCATATTCGGCAGGTTTTGGCGGATACTCTGGGCACAATACGAATGCATAATTCAAATTATTATTAGCAGTGGAATATAGCGGATGGATCCCTATCAGAGCAGCAAAGTACACAGCAGAGAAATCAAATCCCCAGTGTACACAATTCCAGCACAGTTATCAGTGTTGAAAAACTGATCGCCGCCACACGCTGCCCGGTCACCGAATTCGGGGCGCCCCCGGAGAGTGCTTAAAGTGCGAGTGCAAGAGTTTAAAAAAAAGCATGCGAAGCGGAGCGGAGCGATGGGAGTTTGGTTTATTTTGTGAGGTAACGGGGCACGTTTCGGGGCGATAACTATGGGCTGGATGGAGCTGAACAGAACGGCGCTAAGCGTTAAGCGTTAAGCAGAGGAAGGTGATGTAAAGAGCATAATCATTCGTCCGGGGCTGACAAGCCAGGCACGTAGCGCCGTCCCAGAGCCCGGCCAAAGCCCCGGCAGCTATCGGCTGTTGGCTGTTGGCTTTGGCTTTGGCTTTTAGTTTGGGTCAACCCATAAAAGGCGCAAGCGCTGCTAGCATAGACATCAGTACTCAGAATAGGCCACAACATGTTCCACTCCCAGCTGCTCCATCTGATCGTCAGCGTGGCCAGTGTCCTCGCCCACTATGATCTGTATGGGGACCTGTCGTACGGCGGCTCGGCGGAGTCGCAGCTGGATTACCTGTTCACGGACAGCGACAGCGACTACGACGTGATTTGTCCGCCCGGCGGCAGCCCGGTGTGCGCCACGGACGGCAGCCAGTACCAGCGGTTCGCCAGCAAGTGCCGCCTGGACTCGCACAACCTGAAGCTGCTCTTCGCCGGCAGTCCCGGTGAGACCCGGCGCGGCTCTCGGCCAGGACCAGTGTCTGAAATCCATGCTCTCTTCTTCTCTCTCCCTCCCAGAACTGACGCAAACGGATCTGATCTACTGCTCCTCGTACTCGGCTCTGGCCCCGTCCCCCTATTATCTGCGTGCCCCAGCGCAGCCATCGGGCTACCCTGCGGTCTCGGGCTCCAGCTCGTTCGCTTATGCCACGGCCCATGGTCCCTATGGCGCCAAGGCATCCGCTGAGGCTCCCGGTCCCTATGCCGTGGCATCCGCCTCCCCTCCCTCGTATGCCAAAAGCGCTCCGGCGTACAGGCCTTACGGCGGAGCGTATCCCACAGCTACTGCGGCTCCGGCTACAGGTTCCACAACGACCAAGGCAGCTCCCCGCTACCCTCCTAGGTATCCGCCCAGGTATCCGCCTAGGTATCCCACTGTGGCCACAACTTCAACGTCTGCCCCCACATCCACATCTGCGCCCACGGCGGCACCCACTGAGGTAACAACCACGGAGGCATCAACCGCCTCTCCAACAACAGCTGCACCCACAACTGACGCCTCAACCTCTGCCTCCACGGAAGCTTCTACGGCTGCATCCACTGAGGTAACAACCACCGACGCCTCAACCTCTGCCTCCACGGATGCCCCTCTGCCTCCACGGATGCCTCTACGACTGCTTCGACGGAATCCTCAACCGCTGCTCCCTCCGTAAGTGATGCTCAACCCTGACATTTGACTTTTTCGCAACGGTTCTCCATCGATCCACCATTGCAGGGCGATCTGGTGATCACGGAGACAAGCGGCGCGGTTACCACCACCACCACCGTGACGCCGGGCACGATCGAAACCTGTCCCGACACCTTTACCAGCTTGACCGTCGTCCTGAATGGAGTGACGAGCACCGTCAGTGGCTGCAAGACTGTCACAACCACCTGAGGAGTGGCGAGTCCAGAGGGAAGCTGGGAAACCAGCAGCACCGTCGAGCAGTCATAGATTCCATATAATTCCCAATAATTCAAATCGATCCGATCCGATCCGATCCACTGCAATGTGCAGAGTGTTCCATTTAATGCAATAAAACAATCAGTAGAGCCCCATAAACAACTGAACTCGATCGCATCTGGCCGAGCGGGAAAATGCGTGCCAATTGAAAAGGGAAAATCAATTGGGGGAATTCCATCAACGCACATTTTTCATCCCCCTCCCACACACACACACACACACACACACACACACAGGCAGAGTCGTGTGGAGCATAGAGCAGGTGTTTCCGCTCTCCCTGCAATACAATTTTCGGGCTTTGGCTTAATGTATATATTTTTTAAGCAGTTTACGCTTTTGTGTCTGCTTATCTCTTTACAATAAAACGGCATTAAAAGCTTAGGAAAACAACAAAAAAAATGCGGGCCAGGCCCCTGTTCCGGGAAAACGCGGAAAACACGGATGGCGGCCTTTGTATCATAGAGCCGGTGGCTCGGCGGCTCGGTGGCTCGGCGGTTCGGCGGTGGCTTGCCCGTTCCAAGCGGAAACGGAAATTAACAAATGCCCCTGGCAACACTTTGCATCTGCCTAACAGCAGTGACAACAAAAGCAGCCCCGCTAAAATAGCCATTTATATTCAAATTGTTTTAGCCCGGTCCCATTTTTGGCCCACAAAAACATCAGTTTTTTCTGATATTTTTGTTTTTTATATTTTATTTTGTTTTTTTTTTGTTGGGCGAGAAGGTAGGGTCCTTCAACTGCAAAAAGTTTAATGTGCAAATCTGTTTAATTAAATAATAAACATTTAATTTGAGGTGCAATTTTGGGAACATTTTTGGTTGCGGCAGCACAAACCCAAGGGCCTTTGGTAAATTATTTTTCTTTTTGTGTGTGTTCTCTCAGCGAAGGAGGAATGAGTTTCGGTGAATAAAGTAAAGGAATTGGTGCATGAATTTTGATTAAATTTAGGTGGAACTTTTTCCACGATGAAAAGCATTTCCATGCTTTGTTTCGTTGCCATGTTGCCATGTGCTTAGAGCCTTTACATTTGATGAACCTCCATGGACGCTGGTGGATATGTATCCAGTTCAATTCTCAGCTATCGGATCGTCACGAGTCTCATTTTGCGCATGGCTTTGCCTCAGCAACTGGCCAAAGACTGGCCCAAAACAATTTAAGAGTAATCTACCTCTGGGCGCAATCCTTTTCTAATTGTTGAAGTATGTCCAAGAGGCTTTCTGACATTCCGCAAATCTATCTATCTGAAATTATTTCCAGCTTTCTGAACTGTACTGGCATCAGATGGAATCCCTTCAATCAGTCCGACCCGTCCAACCCGTCTACCCCTTCTACCTTCTAAAATGTCAGATCTTTGCATATTTAATGTTAAATAAATTAAGAAGTTTCATTGGATTTGATTTATTTTGCCGGCCTCAGCAATGTTTTTTTTGTGTATTTGTTTGCATTTTTCTTTTTGCCCTGCCACCCAAAAGTTGCCCGGAATATGCAGGGAGGGGGCAAAAAGTTGCTGAATTTGCCAAACGAGTGGCCGAATGAATGAATCGAATGAACTCTTCATGTTTTTGTTGTGGCCGGTCTGGCGCGATTCTCTTGCACCTCCATTCGTCAGTGCGGGGTGGCTGGTGTGGCTGGAAGTGTTGTAAACAATGAATGCAGGGGCCAACAAAATAATATCGTTAATGTTGAGCAGGCCCATGGCTGAGGGATACCTCTTAATTATATATAAGTCTTCTGCCTGTTCTGTTTTGTTTTGTTCTGCCTCTAGTTTCGATTCGAAAAATAAATAAATAAACACACATAGAAATGAGGCTGTCGTCTGTGAAGTGTCTGATCAGTCCAGCATACCCCTTTTGTGGTGGCACACACCTTCGCGTAAACAGAATGCGAGACGCTGAAACTCAAAAGACAGCTGCAGGCCGCATGCCGCATGCCGCGTGGCGCCCTACCCCCTGCCGCTTGCGACGGCTGCTGATAGCTGACACCAGATGGTAGATAGTCGTCGCAGTCGGATGGCAGTGGTGCCTCAACTTTGTAAGCCAATTATTGACACGCTGTGGCAGCTCGAATAAATCAAAATCTGTGCTAAACCGTTGCAGGAGAAGATGGCGGAGGAGCGGAGGAGCGAAGGAGCGAAGGAGCGGAGGACCAGGATCTGAAGCACGGCGCCTGTCTTGAGTTACGGTGTTTTTAATAAATTTCAAGTGGAACAAGATTTGTGGTGGCTTAGAACTGGGTAAATATTTTGCTTAGATGCCATGCTGGCCACGCCCACACGACATGCATAAATCAAATGCCGCCCCACACACCACACACCACTCGAGTGATTCCACTCGATTCCTTTGATTTTGGGCCTCTTTTTTAAAGCGCTTTTTGTTCCCAATGGCTGTGGCTGTGTGGCCCGAATTGATATTTATGACCGTGAAATCGGCTTATAACATTAACCATTCCTCTCGACTACGCTGCCCAACCACAGCCACTTGTATTTATATTATTTTCTATATACATAAATGTATGCACGTACACGGCTGATCCATTGGGCTGTTTACAATTTATACCGCGAAATCGAATCACATTCAACGGACAAGAACAATCGCTGGTGTTGTGTTATTTTTATTGGATTTAATCGTGCTCGCCTCGCCTTGATTATAGCGCATACGGCGGATGTACGGATGTATGTGAGTGGGAGTACGTACTCGGTTCGCACCTGAACCTGAACTTGGCCGAGAAGCGTTCTCCGGCCAGAATGATTCTGCGTCCGCTGGCGGAAGCCACAGCGGGCAATCCAATTAACCGGAGAGCAATCGAGTAACGAATGATTTACGGCCTTTAATTTGATTGGGCAGGCGGTGTCGGTGTCGGTGTCGCTGATGGCAAATAAGAGCACAAATTATGCTAAATTAATGGCAACAAGTGAACGAGCTGCGTGTGCCACAGCTCACAGCCGATATTCATCAGTTTCAATTAGTCGCAAACATTCATGGGATTATGTCCCACTCCAGGCACACCCTGCACGATTCATCACGCAACGAAAGGCAGAAGGATCAACTGAACACTTTACACAGTCTGCGCTTCGTCACTGCTGCCTGATCGGTCCGATGCCTAGCCAATGTCCAATTTTCAATGTTTATTGTACTATCTGCAAGCGTTCTTTTATTTCGATTCATTCCATGAGTGCGATTTAATCATTTACAGTCATAAAAACTGCACTTTATGAATCTTCCTCGTCAGTTTGCTTTCCACGTATTTATTTTCTCAGTTTTCGTTTGTTTCATTTCCAGCATGTTTATTTTTCTTTGGCTATGATTTATATATATATATTTTCGGAAAGTGCTTGCACACATACAGACACACGTACGCTTGATTATTATTGAGGGGGAGTGCTAATAGTCATATCAGTATGATCCATCGCTGATCAAAATCAACAATACCAAAGAGATAAGTAACAAACACTTGCTATGGGCTGCCCAATCAATTATCAGCAGTACTCGTGGGCCATCAATTTTGAGTGCTTTCAGTATGGGCATTACCATTAAGTATAGACCATAGAGCATAGGGAGCAGCGCGAGTCGCGGGTCCTGCAAATATGTTTGCAAAATTAATCAAACGACGCGCTGACAGCTGAGGGAGCGTCGCTGCGAAAATAAATTAAAAATACATAAAGCGCTCAATTACGAAATTCTGTATATTTAATTCGTGCTGGCGACCAACAAAGGGCACTCGAAGAGCACAAAGGGCAACATCACCAGAAACCGGAATCACCAGAATCACCAGAAACAGCAATGGCAACAGTGGCCAGTGCCACCAGAAGCACCAGAAGCAGTGACCGACCCCCCGCAAAAAACAGTGTGGGGGAGCGTGGAAGAGCAGAGGGCGCACCGAAATGGAATCCAATTTCCATGTACATATTTTTTGTTTTTTCTTGCCGTCTTCCCATTTTCTGTTCCTTTCCGCTTCGTGTTGTGTTCTGCGGGGCGGACATACAAATTTAATATGCGCCCAAAAGTCGGATACAATAAAATGCGCAGCTTCAATGTCAGCACGAACATGTTTTAGTGCGGACAAGTAACTTCAATTTGAATCATAAAAAATGATAAACCAGCCCCCAGCCCCCAGCCCCCAGCGCCCCGATCCAGCCACCCAACAGCGCCTCTGGTGCGGCAGTGCTCCACCAAATTATGCTGTAAAAGTGGCGAAAAAACAAGCAAGCGATGTCACTTGAGACACCATTTTGGAGGTGGGGGGGTGCCCCCAAAAACAGACAAACAGAGCCACAGACAGTCGCCTCATTAGTTCCGCGCACTTGGCGGTCAACGGACAGCGGACAGCGAACTGCCGACAGCAGCCAGCGGATAATGGAAAACTTTAAGAGCAGTCCCATTAAATGGCGGATGAAACGCTAGAAATACGAGCATTTCCAAAGATATGCGGGCAAGGGTTTTGGGTAAGTAACATTCATGCCTGGACATATGGGCGGACGCGCTTTAAGAAACTGCCGAACGGGGCATGGAACTGTTTTCCAACATTTAAGGGCTGCTCAGACTGTAAATCAAGGCGCGTTGGCGACTGTCGGAACTCTGCCACAATAAGAAGAGAATATCTGAGATTAAAGGCAAATTCAAGTCTGAATTTTTGGTAAACTCCGAGGGTAATTTCCAAGCATTCATGGAACGGAGCGTAAGGCTGAGGTTACTGCCAATTCGGACCTGTAAGAATGCCTAAATTATTCAATGGAAATACGCAGGAAACTATTTCTAAGCTAAAGCTAAATGGAGGTTCGCTCTGAGGTTAAATTCTTAATGCCTACACCACTGCTGGTCGGGAAACACTCTTGATTGGTCTGTCCGTCATGGTGTTAACAGCGATGTTGGGTGCAATTTTTGGGGGGACATGTCGGCACTTGTAAGCCCTTTGATGAAGCGCCTGTCATCAATGTATTTGCGGTGGAACTGTCACATATCGGGCTGACTCCTTCTTCTGTCGCTTGTACATATATGTTTGTATCATATGTATCAGAGACAGATAGACAGCTAAATGCAAGAGCACCGTGTGGGTGGAGTGGTGCACGGATGGGACACTGCTGACTAATGAGCCTCGTTGTCTTGCCAGCTGTCAGTGAGCTGCCGAAATGGGTACTGGGTAGCATGATGGGGGTCCCGGCTACTGCCAAATGCCGAGCAAGCTGCTCCAAAAGAGAACAGTCGAAGTATGCTTATAAATCAGCTGCCAATGGCATGTGCACAATTTATTGCCCGCTTTGGGGCGGAGCGGTAGCGGCAGCGGCAGCCGTTGCAGTTCTTGCTTATACAACTGTCAGTCATTGTCTGTGGCGTTGGCGTTGGCGCTGCCATCCTTCTAGAGTGTATGCCTTTAGCCTGTCTGTACGGCCTGTTCCCATCCTTAAACTCACTCCAGTGTAGGTCATACCACACACCAGCAAACTCGTTGCCGGAGGCAGCTGCTAATTGAATCACAAACCGCAGTCTAAAATGAACAACAAGCAGTACTACAGACAACGGCAGCAGCAAGAGTAAGCGCCAGAGCAGCAGTAGGCACACCGGTAGAGGAGAGGAGCCACAGGAGTGCCCACAAAGGCGGCTACGCCACAAAGGGAATGGCGGGCGCAGCAATGGAAATGTGGAAATGGCAAACTCTGAGAATGCCACATGATGCGAGATGATGCGAATACGTAAGACAGAAATGGCAAATGCTGCAAAGTAAACAGCAAGCGCTGCGGATACGCAAAAAGAAAGAAAAAGATTAATGTAAAGATTTTAGAGATTTCGAAGCTTTGGGACACAAGAGCTGACCAGATTGATAAATCCTCTCCGGGCCGGGCATAAAAAGCTAGGCACATATTTATGGGATGCCTGAATAAATCATATCCAATGCACCGACGAGTTATGTACATTGGAGCCCAAAAAGTAAATACAAATTTAATGTGTCTGTGCGTCACACATCTGTGTGTGACAAGCCGCATTCGGCATTGGATCCACTCGATGCCGAATGGTGAGGAGCATGGAGTGTTTGACAGAGAAGAGTCTCGTCTCAGAACAAACGAAATTTACACAGAAAATTCTCAAATGCGCGTGGAAGCCTTACACACAAAAGACAGACAGCAAATAAGGAACAACATTGATTCAATGACGTGTGCAATTAGATTTACTAAAGTCTGTTTACCTCGGATCCCGGGGGGCCATGTGCACGTGTCCGCGGCTGCCGCAACCTATTGCTTCCGGATTTGCGATTACTCTCGAATTTGGCGCGCCGCAATGCCGAAGCGCACGCCAAAAACCACAACACTCAGTAATAGCAAACAAGAAAGTGATACGCAACCGTTCGGCCCAGCAACCGGTTTGGAAGTGAAGCTCCCAGAAGGAGCCGGCGGCTCCTCCAATAAACTGCTTTCCGTTATGTTCACTGATTTTACACGCTGCTTTAAAATACTTGCCAAGCTTATGGACTGCTTGTGAATTCTGTTTATGCTTGTGTGGGAACTGCTTGCAGAAAGTGGTAGCTGAAAATGTTTGTTGCTCATGGGAAATTTTCACTGCTTGTCACCTACCGCACTGCTAAAAGCAAACTTTGCAATTTGTTGAGAAACTTTAACATTAAATATGTATAATGCCTAAGCTACCGGTCTGACGAAACATTGCAAGTAATTAATGTACACAACATAAAAAATTCTCAAAGACGAAAAGAATCCACATTCATATTTTGTTTCCATTAATGGGCATTGTTATGATGTGAATATGTACAAACTTCAAGCAGTTTTTCAATCGGCTATTTTTTGGAGCTTTGCACTGCTTAGTTTTCATCGTCCAAGAAAGCTTTTCAAAGCAGAACAACCAATGAAATAGTACAAGACATGTTTGTACATGCTGCAAAGAGCAGTTCGCTTTAATAAAAAAAAAAATAATCATGAACTTTTTTTTTGTGTACGCAAATTTCCTGTTCTGATCTGTGTTGAGACGCACCTGGTTGTATCTGAGCGACTGACAGGGAAACCGAGACTGGAGACTGGAGAACCGGCGAATCGGAGACGAGACTTAGGCTGGTGGCGCGGAGCGGCGCTAAGTTTACAATTGAAAGCGCATTTTGGGCACGTATGCCGATAGCCGGCCGCCGTCTGTGGCTGTAAAGATTCTGGCCGAGTGGGAAAGAAGCTGGCTGTATAAATAGTTGGCGGAGTGTCGGCTAACCACATCAGTGACAAACAGAACATTCAGCATGATGTTTGCCATTGCCTGCTTCGCCTTGGTGCTTCCAGCGCTGACCCTCTCACAGGGCTACTCGGAGGGGTATTTTCCGAGCAGACAATACCATCACGAGCCAACAGCCGACCAGCAATACGACTACGGATCCTGCGGGGGCCGAGTTTGCGCCTCCAACGGGTATCGATACGCCAACTTCGCCAATATCTGCCGCCTGAACGACTACAATTTGAGGCTTGTGTTTGCTGGCCATGCAGGTAAGTCCTTGAATGCCAGGAACGGCCAAGTGAGTGAACATCTATCCTTCCGCTTTCAGAATTTGTCGAAGTGGATCCGATATACTGCCATCAGTCCCAAAGAGATGTGGGATACTACTACAGACCGCAACCAGCACCCGAATCGCACCGACCAGGCTATTCGCCGCACGTGCCCTGCATTCCCATGACGCGGCCCCACATCGGACCCCATCACATCGCTCAGTCTGCGAGTGCTTTTGCTTTCAGTGGATATTCTTCGCCTGCTATTCCATTCTGGTTTTACAAGCCTCCGATGTCTCCCACAAGGCCCCCAGCTGACAGCAAAATGTATTGGTATCCGGCGCCCCATACGAGCAAGCGACCTGTAACCTACTATTACCCAACAACAACCACAGAATCTACAATGACAACTACCACCAATGAGCCTTCAACAACAACAGCAACCACCGAAGCTTCAACGACGAGTACCACCAATGACCCTTCAACAACAACCACCGAATCTTCAACGACGAGCACCAATGATCCTTCAACAACAACCTCCGAATCTTCTACGACGAGTACCACCAATGACCCTTCAACAACAACAACAACTAGTGAATCTTCTACGACGAGTACCCCCAATGATCCTTCAACAGCAACCTCCGAATCTTCTACGACGAGTACCACCAATGACCCTTCAACAACAACAACAACTAGCGAATCTTCTACGACAAGTACCCCCAAAGATCCTTCAACAACAACTAGCGAATCTTCTACGACAAGTACCCCCAACGATCCTTCAACAACAAGCTCCGAATCTTCTACGACGAGTACCACCAATGATCCTTCAACAACAACCTCCGAATCTTCTACGACGAGTACCCCCAATGATCCTTCAACAACAACCTCTGAATCTTCTACGACGAGTACCACCAATGATCCTTCAACAACAACCTCCGAATCTTCTACGACGAGTACCCCCAATGATCCTTCAACAACAACCTCCGAATCTTCTACGACGAGTACCCCCAATGATCCTTCAACAACAACCTCCGAATCTTCTACGACGAGTACCACCAATGACCCTTCAACAACAACAACAACCTCCGAATCTTCTACGACGATTACCACCAATGACCCTTCAACAACAACAACCAGCGAATCTTCTACGACGAGTACCCCCAATGATCCTTCCACAACAACAAACACCGAATCTTCTACGACGACTAACACTAATGTTCTCTCTGCACCAAAAATCGGAGCTTCTGCGGTTTTACGCACAGAACTCAACTCTGCTGTAAGTTCAGGAATGCAATTGACCCCATAATATCCAACAATTTTAATGAAATTTATTCAATAGGTCGATCCGGTTACCATAAAGATCACAGGTCCAAACGGGAAATCCGTGCGCTTCGTCCTCTCCGACATGGCAGCTGGAGGAAGCACGTGCACTGATGCGTACACCTTGGACGTGACCAGGGGATCGACGGTGCTGTTTCAGTTTACTGGTTGCGCGGATGCAAACACAGCCCCGTGGACCAAGCCGTCATACCTTTTGTACCATACATCCACCAGCGTTGTCCAAACCTGATGACACTCATTAACAAATACTCCCAAAAATCTATTACTGAACAATAAATATAGACTACACTTGCAAGCAAATGATAATTATGAATTTGTGAATTCCTCCTTTTGGCGTGTGTCACGTTTCCCCGCAGCCACGACTCCCTGTGGGAAGGGTTAAACAAACAAAAAACATACGACTACTACATGAAACTGAGTTAGTATCGTGTTAACGTGATATTTCGGCATTTGAAAGGCTAAGCACGTGAAGCATTTGCGCACTTCAGTTCACGAGCAGCCCCGAGATACTTGTCCCGTACCTTTCCCAAACATCTGTTAAGTTCTGGCACTGCTTACTCCTATACTCAGTTCACCACTGCTTATCGTTGCTCACCTCACCACACCCACGCCATTTAACTGCTTGCATTGATGAATTTCAATTCACAGAAATTTTCAGACCAGTTTTCACATGACTCAAGGCCATGTCGTAGCACTGATAGGCCAAGTGCAATTTCATAATGAAATGACCAAGAAGAACAGCAAACAAAGAGAGAGAGAGAGAGGGGAGAGAGAGTAAGAGAGAATGAAAGCAAGAAGAGCCACTAGCCACCGTCTGGCCATTGATATGCATAATGTAGCGCAATAATAATTATAACTGCAAGTTTAGCTGTATAATAGCCCCCAAATAGAGCCAGCGACACGTAGACATTGCAATGGTATGAGAGCATTGATGACGCTCCGCCCGATCGCGCTTCGAGGGTGCTTTGGTGGCTGGTATAAAAGCTGAGCCTGGACGAGGTCACAGCATAGTCAACAGCAAATCGTTCGCAAAATGACAACAGCCTTGTGTGCCATCGGTGTGGCTTTGTGCCTGCTCGCCTCCATCGCCCGTGGATGGGACTACTCGATCCCCTACGACTACGCTGCCCCTTACTACGCGGCCCCCTACTACGCAGCACCCTACTACGCGGCCCGCTCCTACGCGGCTCCCAATTACTTTGCACCGCCGCGTTACGACATATCGCCCTGCCCACCCACCGGAGAGGAGAGTGTGGTCTGTGCCGTGGCCCCGGGCGCACAGCCAGCGACCTTCCCCAGCCCCTGCGAGGTGGATCACTTTAGCCGCCAGACGGGCGTAGGTAGGTGTCGCCCTGTATGCACTCCAGTTGCGAGTCCAGTTCTAACATGGATCTACCCCTGCAGCTTGGCAGATCATCTACGAGGATAGGTGCGACAAGATGGAGGAGTGTCCGGAGGTCTGCAATGATGAATATAGTCCCGTCTGCGCAACTTTCCAGTACTCCAGACGCACCTTCAGGAACTACTGCGAGCTGCTGCTGGTCACCTGCCGTACACATCATCGTAAGTACTCTGACTCTGGTTCCTGAGGCTGGGTGAAATGGGAGTTTTTAGTCACAGTAATTTTCCACCCTACAGAGTGGAAATTCGTGCATGACGGCATCTGTGGGAGCAGATTGCCACCTTTGTACTCGCCACGCGCTCGCACCTACAATCCCTACGCCATGCACGCCATCCAGCACTCGCCCTCGTATGGATCCTACGGCGCCTATCGACCACAGCCATTGCGAAGGCCACAAACGTCGATTGTCTCCCCGCCACCGCCGTACAAGGCGGCAGCGTACGAACCCTACGAAATCTCTTGGGACAACCTGCCCACCGAGTACGAAATGAAGCAGACCTCCCCAGAGGCATATGTGACGACTACTCCAGTGCCAGAGACTACTACCCAGGAAGCTCAAGCCACTGAGACGACGCAATCCACTGAAACAACCGGGACTCCGGCTGCCGCAGCGAGATCTGCGAAAGTTTTGAGCGTTAATGCAGTGGCCATTGAAAATGAAACTACTCCGGCACCCAGCTCGACGGCAACTAGTGAGGACAGCACAGGAACATCGCGGGAAACCAGTTCTACAGCCGCCCCTACGCAGTACCAGCCGTATCCATATTATAGTCCGACCTCTACAACAGAGGAGGCTTCCACCACTGTCAAGCCCCAGGCACGAGCCATAAATATCAATGCCATTGCGCTAGAGGATGAAACTTCTACAGAGTCCAGCTCCACAGCCTCTTCGCCCAGCTACGAGACATATCCATCCTATCCAGTATACAACACGACTGCCCCGCCAGAACACGCTACAACAACTGCCAGACCTGAGGCACGATCCATACAGATAAATGCAGTTGCCGAAACCATAGACGATAAAACCACCCCCGAACCGAGCACTACTGTCGATTCATCAACGGAAGCAACTTCAACAGTGGCACCTTCGAGCTATGAGACTTATCCGTCATACTCAGCCTCACCATCATATCCTTCCTATTCAGACTCCTCAGCATATCCCTCCTATGGCCCGACTGCTACCACAGAGGAAGAGTCTACTACAGTCACGACCGTTCTAAAATCCCTCAGCATAAATGCAGTGGCTGAGACTGAAGAGGATGTTGCAGAGGAGGAAACCACAACAGATCCCACAACGGAAGCAACTTCTACAGCGGCAACTTCTACAGCGGCACCTTCGAGCTATGAGACGTATCCATCTTACTCCGCCTCACCGTCCTATCCTTCCTATTCAGACTCCTCAGCATATCCCTCCTATGGCCCGACTGCTACTGAGACCCCAGAGGAAGAGTCTACTACTGTGAAGACCGTTCTAAAATCCCTTAGCATAAATGCAGTGGCTGAGACTGAAGAGGATGTTGCAGAGGAGGAAACCACAACAGATCCCACAACGGAAGCAACTTCTACAGCGGCACCTTCGAGCTATGAGACGTATCCATCATACTCCGCTTCACCGTCCTATCCTTCCTATTCCGACTCCTCAGCATATCCCTCCTACAGCCCGACTGCTACTGAGACCCCAGAGGAAGAGTCTACTACTGTGAAGACCGTTCTAAAATCCCTTAGCATAAATGCAGTGGCTGAGACTGAAGAGGATGTTGCAGAGGAGGAAACCACAACAGATCCCACAACGGAAGCAACTTCTACAGCGGCACCTTCGAGCTATGAGACTTATCCGTCATACTCAGCCTCACCATCCTATCCTTCCTATTCAGACTCCTCAGCATATCCCCTCCCCACTGCCCATCTAAAACCTAGACTGCTACTGAGACCCCAGAGGAAGAGCTTCTACCTACTGTGAAGATCCATCTTACTCCCACATCCTATCCTTCTACAACCCATTCCTAGACTTTAAGCATAAATGCAGTGGCTGAGACTGAAGAGGATGTTGCAGAGGAGGAAACCACAACAGATCCCACAACGGAAGCAACTTCTACAGCGGCACCTTCGAGCTATGAGACGTATCCATCATACTCCGCTTCACCGTCCTATCCTTCCTATTCCGACTCCTCAGCATATCCCTCCTACAGCCCGTCTGCTACTGAGACCCCAGAGGAAGAGTCTACTACTGTGAAGACCGTTCTAAAATCCCTCAGCATAAATGCAGTGGCTGAGACTGAAGAAGATGTTGCAGAGGAGGAAACCACCGCCAAGCCGAGCTCTACAGGCGCAGAGGCGGAGGCCAGTACTCAGAAGACCCAGTCCTACCCAGCTTATACAACCCCTCCAGTCAATAGCACTACCGATGCGCCGAAGACTACCTCTTCATCGGATTCACTGTCATCGTTTAGGGTGAACGCGGTGGCTGTAAGCGAGGGCCAGGCTCCTGCACAGGTGTCTAATTCGACGGTCTCGCAGGTGTCACTGTCGTCCGGAAATGCTCCGAATAACACAATCGTGGACTATATGTCCGGGAAAGATGGCGAGAACAAGCAGCACATTCGGGTGTACAGCACTGGCAGCCAGGGTAATGTGATTATACTTAACATTAATAACAACTAATCGAGTGCTTTCCATTTCATCAAAGAACTGAATTAGATAATCCGTTTTATTAGTCGATTAAATTATACAAAATATCAACAGAATAAATATATATACATTGTTGTGTGCCAAAGTCTGTGTAGAAGATATATTGCGGGTGGATACACGCGTCGTTTGTGCAACTATGAATTTAGCACTGAGTCTCTTGGGATCTATCTCTTGGGACAAATTACTACACTAATCTTATCCAACGGGATTGCGGGTAAAAATTATAGTAATGCTTTCTCATTTATTTATTTGGGTTCTGTTCTTCTGCGTTAAGTTAATTAGTTAATTAGTTAATTAGTAAGAATTGTTCGGCTTCTTCTTCTTCTTCTTCTGTACTGTTGGAGACAGGGACTTCGTTCTCGTTCACTTGGCGCAACTGGAAGAAGTCACGCTCCATAATCTCGAAATACGGGGTACGCCATTTGTCGGTGGGAGAGTAGATCTGGTCGCGCAGATCCGAGGATATGTAGTCGACAAAGCGAATGGCGTCAGTTGCGCGCATGGCCAACAGTTGGTCAGCGACTAACAATAGGATATTGCGATGGCGTCCACGGTTGTAGTGTACAACGTAAGCCAGCTCGACAACTTTCTCGATCAACTGCTGTTCAGCCATCATGTTGCTTTTGTAGACGTGGAGCTCCCATTTGAGGTCCCTCATCAGTTTGGCCCGACGACTCAGATGGCTGCGCCTGCGCCATGTGAGGGGCCACACTTTCTGTGAGTCTTCATCGTTTGCTTCTTGAAGATCTTCGGCGTCATTGGTGTGGCAAACAAACAAGTCCTCGATACGGCACATATCCAAATGCACAGCGGCCAAGCACCGACACTGGCTGGCTCTGGCACTGGCCCCGCCAAGAAGAAGCATCAAAAGTAAAGCAAAGACACAGCCGTGCTAAGGCCAAGACGAAATCAAATCAAATGGTTGCCAACAGATATTTACAGTGCGGGGATGTACTCACCATTATGTTATGTTTTGGAATCCGCTGGTTGGGTGGGGAATTGATGCTTGGAATGTTCATGGACGATTTCATTCCATGTGAGGCTGGAATAATATTTAAGCAGTGTTGAGTAGCGCCTCAAAACATACTATGCCACTTCAATCAAATGACACTTTTGTCTTGCAATGACTTTACAGCACGTGGGAACTGTTTATTTCAGTTTGTTGTTTAGTCATATGAAGTTAGCTGAGCTACCATGGAATCGCGTGGGTGGCAATACATAAATACAGTTTGTTGTGCCCAGAGAGCCGAGTGAAATGCAATTAAATTATATTCATATCTTAATTGTTCTTTCAGATCCATAAATATTGTGAATAAATATTATGAATAAATATTAAATATAAATGTTCAAGTTTTATGCCTTAAAGTGGCTCTGCTCTATCCGTTGAAGATGACTCGCTGGTTGGGTCGTAGCTGAGGCTTATCGGAAGCCTCTGTGGTTGCTTCTGTGCTGCTGCTGGACTCCGAGCTTTCGGTGGGGATCCATTTGGAGGTGCTGCTGCTGGTCCACACAGCTGGGGCAGCTGTCGTCGTGGTAATGACTGGCATGGGCATGGGCGTCAACGTTTCTGCCTTCGGGGTTGTGGTGGTCGTTGTGGTGGTGGGATATGCATCGGTTACCCGGCCCACGCCGGGCACAAAAAGCGAGAGCGTCGAGTCGGTGATCTCGCCATAGTCGTAGCCCACATCGTCTATGTTGTAGACACTGTAGGCGTCCATGGCTCGCGACACGGACACCATCGGATTGCCGGAGTTCATCAGCTGACGGAACCGCAGTGGAGTCGCAGTGCTGCTGGCGATCGGAGTCGTTGGCATCGTTGGCATCGCTGGCATCGCTGGCATCGTTGTCGTCGTCGTCGTCGTGCTCGTCGTGCTTTTCCTTGTCAATGGTTGGGCCAGCATCACATAAACCCTGGGACGATCTGTACCTGTTGCTGCTGCGGACACTGGCCGCTTTCCCTTGCTGCGGCGCAACTTCTTCTTGCGTCTGCTCTTGATTGGGGCGGAGAGCAGGGTCCGGCGTGCAGGATGCGCATAGCTATGGATGGCAGATGGATGAAAATTAAGTCTTAACATGCCCTGGGCCCATTCCCATGCCATTTGCACCCACCTTGTTTGCTGTGGCACTCGTGTCGTCGCACCTCGCACTCATTGGGGAATGTAAGGGGTGCCTGAGCGCCGCTGACTTCTTCGCCGAGCTCGGCCACCGCGCAGACGGGCCGCTGGACCTTCGTGCACTTCATGGTCCGGCAAGTTGGCAGGCATCGCTCCAGCTCCGTGGGCTCCAGCTCTGTGCCGTACTGGAACAGCATCTTCATGTTGTGCGCCTCCAAGCGGCAGTCGTTCTCGAAGTAGAAGTGATCCGTACCATTCGTGGCGCAGACGGGCACACCGCCCGACGCGCAGTGTGGCTGGTAGTCGACGTACTTGATCTGCAGGGCACCCAGACCACTCTCACCTGCAGCTGCACCTGCATCTGCAACCGCACCCTCACCTGCACTGGCACCCTTCTCCGTGGGGTCCTGGTCGTCGTGGCCAATGCCGTTCTCCGCCAGTATCTTGGCATACTGGGCACTGGAGTAGTGGGGATCATTGAAACGCCAGTTCCCCAGCGAAAAGGACTTTCTGGCCGCAGCAGCCTCGACGCTTAGGGCCAGGAGCAGGCTGCCCAAGGCCATCAATCGCTGGATGGCTTCTCGCTTCTGATGTGTCTGCATCTCGGTTCGACTGTGCACTTTCTCTGAGGCGTCAATGGCTTTATACCTGACGGGGCTATCGGCCACGTGCTGATTTCTGCTGCATTTTTCCGCCGTTGCCGCTCTTATCGCGGCGGAGCTGCATTTTTGCTGCCACTCGGCCACCGATAAGAGGCTGCTGTGCCCCAGCTGTGGGTGGCACAAGCTCTC
The DNA here is from genome assembly GCA_018150885.1 of Drosophila tristis. NCBI lineage: Eukaryota > Metazoa > Arthropoda > Insecta > Diptera > Drosophilidae > Drosophila > Drosophila tristis. The sequence continues at coordinate 5,462,894 of JAECWT010000215.1, read as the reverse complement.
ATCCATTGCCAGCCAGCACTTTCTTCTCCACCAGTCTGTACTTTGCTGATTCTGATACACATGTAACTGCTCGGAATCGTATCATCAATCATCTTCATATCGTGCCAGTACATATTTTTTCACTTCAGAACATACTCGAACTTGTTTCTACGATTATTATTCGGCATGCTGCTATTTTGGGACCCTTGAAAACTAAGCTTTGGTTTTGAAAACAGCTCAAGGACCTTAAAAAGCCTTTCGAAAGCTTTCAGAACTCTGCAACCTTGAACTTATTGCGGATTCTGCCAGCTTTGAGCTTTGAAAGCAGTGAATTGCTGCAATGGCTAAAACTTAAAGCCCGATTAAAAGCTTTGGTAAGCTGCTTTGTGGTGAAAAGCTTCCCGCTCCGCATTTTTCCATAATTCTGGCACCTTCTGGAACTTTTAATAATTATGGACTCGATTGCTTTCTGGCAGCATTTGGATAGTTTAAAAACCATGAAAAGTCAATTAAAACGAATTTCCACCTACTCTTTTACCCATATTATTTTCTACATTTATGGAAAGCTAACCAAGGTTACCCGATTAACATAAAATTTAGTTAGCTTTGCTAACCTATTTTCTGTATTCTTTGGTACATTTTGAATGATGATGATTCTTGATAAAAGTCTCCCTAACATATTAAGCTACCTGAAAAAAAACCACAGAAAACTCTCCCAATCTTGGCCAACGTTATATTTATGAGCTCTTGTTACCTCTGCAACGATGCCTCCGCGCTGTGCATATATATTATAAAAAAACAGCAAAATATTCTACATTTAATGAGTTGGGACATTAGCTCTCAATACTTCATGTATTAGCACAGGAAATTGTATACAGATACGCAGAGTTTTGCAATTTTTCAACCCCAACCCCAAAAACCTCCACTGTTTTATGTAACGCAACTTCAGGTCTTTGTTACTATGCAATAAGGATAATCTTTTTGCCAAATTTTGTATTTTGTATTATTTTGTTTCAACATTTTTTCGTACGAATGTAACATAACGCCATTCCTGTCGTTCTGCCCATATGTAGGTACACTTTTAATAATTATATGTACAGGATTTTACACACGTTTATTTTTCGGTTCTCTGTCTCGCATGTCCCTGCCAATCAATCAGGATGATGATGCCGGTCTGAAAGCTTCATCGTGTATTATTTTGCCCTGTGCAAGTCTAATATGTTTCAATTACACAAAAACTAACACAGAGTTTTGCTTCTGACAGGTGACATCACATTTATAATTGAGTTAGCTGCAGTTCGGTCTGCTGTAAGCCAGAGTTTGGCCAAGGGACACAGGAGCGCACAGCAGAGTGATAACTGCGTGGCCCTTTTTCATAATCCAAGCTAAGCGCATAAATATAAGCACATAAACACAACCCATCCCATCTCGGCTCTCGAGTCTTGTGGGCAACAGTCCTAATGAACTTTGATGGGAAGCTTTTGTTTAAGCTTGAGATCTTATTAGGGCTGGGTAACCAACTTGGGCTAGGGCAATTGATTACATTCCGAGTGCACGGCTGGCTGCAATTGTTCCACGGAACACAATGCACAATTTCCTACTAAATTAGTTCGCTTATTTTTATTCTTGGGTCAATTTATTTTGCGGCAACTTGAAACTCTTCTCGGCCAGCAGAATTATTAGTTAATAATGCTTTTACCCCATGAAATGTGTTTGGGTAGTTGTCTACATAAGTTTGCAGCCCATTCGCTCTCATTTCTCTGAATTTTGTAACAATACACAGTTATTAAACATTCTGAATATTCTGAATTCCCAGAAAACGTATTTGAAAGCAATTTAATAGTTTATTGCAGGTGTATGTGTGCATGTATGTATAGTATATTGTGTGTGGCTTGTCGCTTGCTGTGGTCTCCTTTGCCGTTAGCTGAAAACCACACATCACAATAATAATAATGTCCCTGCCTCACAACAGACGGGAATCGGGCCCATTTCGGTTTGAACAACCCCCAAAAGGAAGCTGGTAATCGATCATCATTGGGGTTGTCAACACCCCCGTACCCCCGTCCAGGTCCCTCGTCAAATCAACCAGCAGCCACAGTTTCATAGTCCCTCATTTTGGGTGTAGACGCAATTAGTTTGAATTATTTAAATATTGATTTATTAGTGGAAAATTTAATATCTAATTTAACAGGCGGTGAGACGGGGGAGCTGCAAGAGAGCGACTCACAATACCAACGAATTTATTATTATCGTTGAGCACCTGAAATTTATAAATAAATGCAAATCTATCTCTGATTTCCGTCTTGGCTGGTTTTATTGATTCCCTTTTATTGGAGCCTTCTTTGCTGACCCTTTTGGCCATATTTAAAATCCTATTCGAGCGGCAAGCAGCAGGAGTTTTGCAAGTCAAAGCAGGCCACAATTTGGACTCGATTAAGTTCCAATGATGCTGGCCAGCATTCAAATCGAATGGCTTCCAAAGGAGTCAAAGGAGTAGAACAAAATATCAAATATTACTTGCTATCAGTTGAATATAATGCTGCATAGCCTGAACAAATGTCAGCATAATCAGATGCCTTTATGTATCTTCCCTGAAAGATTGCATTTATTTAATGTATTTTTGTTTGTGGTGCCGATGTTGAAAGAAAGCACAATTATCGATGTTATGTATATATATTTTGTGTATATATTTTGTGTATATATGCAGGTGTATGTGTGCTTTGCTGTGTGAGCAGCTGAGCGTGTGTCGGAGGCCGTTACTCAAAGCAAAATTTTCCACTCGATGTCCAGCCTTCGCATGGCCAGTCAGGGGGCGGCTTTACTTTAACACGCCCACACACACACACACACAGAGATACGCAGAGCCACACATAGTGATGCTGCTGGGGGGAAAGAGGGAGAAGCGAAAGGCTACACATGTAGAGGATGACACATTCAAAGTTTATCCAGCGCCCGTTTTGCACATTAATTTACTGACCTTTTTGCACTTTTTCCATAGTTTTGCAACCGCACCTCTGCTGCTGTTGGTGGGCGTGTCCGTACCGCTCTCCTGCTCATCTCCTGTCCAGCGTCTGCCGGCTTCCGGTATTCCAACCCCCTGCTACGTCGACACCAGCAGTAGCAAGGACAGCGACCAACTTTGACCCGATGCTGAAGCTCAACTCTGCCTGCCTCTGTGTCCATGTGGACACAACAATATGCGGCTTGCCATGGCCAACGCGGAATTGTCCCAGACCCAGACCCAGTCCCAGCCATGACCAGCGGCTGGCTGGCAGCAGGTTTGCTCTGCTGGGCTGGGCCTTTTCACATCCACATCCACATCCACTTCACAATATAACGTATGATGAATGTGTGACATTTTTGCAGCTTGTTTGTTTGCTCATTGTTTGTTCTGTGTGCTTTACCCACTTTTCCTTTGAGCGCGGCTGCCTGCCCAAAGAGAAAGTAAAAATGAATGCGGAAAAACAAACAAGATAGCGAAGGTATCGAACAGGGAGATGCTCTTCAAATGTTTAAAGATTTTTAGCAGCGAAACATAGAAAGAGTCTCTCTCTCTCTCTCGTGTAAGAAAGGCTTTAATTAATGAGAGGACAAATTTTTGCTCGTTTCTTTCTCCGACTTAGATTCAAAGGCGTTTTGTTGCCCCGACTTCTTTTGAATTGTTGTTTCCAGCTTACACACTCGAGAAAAATGCATTTAAAATGTAGAAAAATAAGCTCTAAATGGAGAAATAACAGCTGTTTTCACTGCTGTTGCTTCGCCTAAAGACTCCAGAAATAAGCTCCAGGAAAAAGAAGTACGAGTAGTAGTCGCGGGTGTATGACGGGGGCTGTGTGAATAAGTTATTCTGTCGCGCCGCGTCCGATTCCTGTTGATAACAAAACGTAACGTAATTCCCCTCGGAGCGGGTGTTGAAACTCACAAGCAAAGGCCGATCGAGTGTATCGTGGGAGCGAGCGCGAACGTGAGCATGCTCTCAGAGCGCTAACAGAGCTGTTAACAGTGCTGTTGCTCTAGACTGTTAACAGTGCTGTTGCCCCGTTAGCGCTGCTTGCCTGAACACTAACAAAGTTTTGCCTAATTTGCATTAGGTGTGTTCTTCTAGGCGAGAGATTTTTGCACAGTGTACTCGGTGCTGATTCTTCTTACGATTGCACTCTGTTCTTTTGTCCAAGTCCACGCTCCCCTCCCTGTGGACGTGGCGCTATATTTTCTACCTTTCTCTGTATTGTTTCCCATCAAGTGATGTCTCTGGGTCCATGGGTGCACATGGAATGGAGGTGGAGCTATTTCATACTAGATTTTTTGGATTCTTTTTCTCTTCACACTTTTTACTTAATTAATTTTTCATTTATTTGATTGCAGCTTGTACATTTTTCCATTTCATTTTCTTTATTCTGCCTTTGAGCGGGGGTCACCATGGCACCACCAAGATGATTCTCATCGCATAGTAACTCATCGGCGTGGATAGGGTATAGAAAACTTTTGTTTGTTTGCTTGTCGCTCGTTTTTAGCTACCGTCATCATCTTGTCTGTCCTGCCATCGCTCTCGTATATGTACATTTATGTATGTATCAATGCACATATGTATGTGTTTTGAGTGTGTGTGTGTGTGGAGAGTATATGTAAGCATATGCAGATTACTTTCCACGAACGTGTGCGCCGAAAGGAGAGTGTGGAAAGGGCCCAAAACCAGGCCGGACCGGACCGGGCCGGGCCGGACTCTCTGCTCTTTCATTTTCAATAACGGCAAAGCAATAAACTTGCCCCGAAAATAGCCTTGCTGTTTGTTGACATTCGAAAACTTTGCCACAACTGAAATTGTGCGGCGGAGATTCGCAGTTGAAAGGCAAACACACCCCTCAACCCGCCCTGACCAAGGGCAGCTGTGACAGCACCCACAAAATACACAATACATATGTACGCACACACGCACGCACATACATACCAAATCCATCAAGTCATCATCTTTGCGAAAGTAACAATGGGAGTGGCGACAGGCGACAGGTAAGGCAACCTTCTGACCCCAGAGTCACACTTTGCCAGCGTTTAATTGCCGCCAGAAAAAAACAGAAAAAAAACAGATTTCACTGGATTGGAATGTGGAGAAAGTACACGTGCTGACCGATCCACTGCTTGTCGTAGTCCTTCTTGGCGCACCACAGTCGACGTCTGGCCAATGATGGAATAGTTCTTTCGTTCGGCTGGTAAATGCGATGCCAGTGCGACACATAATCATGTTTTAGTTGCAAGCAGGAGGGTCGTGTCGATTAGCTGCCAGCAGCTCCTGCCAATCCATCAAGTGCATCGTGTGTGTGTTCTTATTAATTTTCCCAGAACACACACAGACTCCGAGAAAAGTAGACAGTAGTAGGAGGCTGGCCACCGGTCAAACCAAGTTTCTAATGGTCTTCTAATGAAAACTTCATCGTTTTGTCAGATTCACAAAACAATTTGCATAGGGAAACAGTCGGAGAGAGCAGCCAGAGCCAGAGCCAGAGCCAACATCGAGCCGTACCAGCACTAGGACTCGGAGTAGGAAACCAGCCAGGCAGGCAGGCAGGCAGCAAACAGCCATAAATCATTTCGTACTAAGACTCCCGCCGCAGAACACCCCCCACCTCCCCTCCACCACCCTCCAGACTGTGCAACTCCTGGCAATGTCCTTCTGTCTCTCCATCCTGCTCTCTGTCTGTCTGGCTGGCTGGCTGCTGCCTGACAGTCTGCCTTACTGCCTCTCCCTGGCTCTGGCTCTGTGCCGTCCAGCTGGAAAGCTGCCTTTATTGTGCTTTTAATTCCAATTTTAATTTCACACCAAAACTTTGGCCAGGGCTGAGACTGCTTGGTCCTTAGTCCGGGACTATCCAGCCCAGTTCGGCCCGGCTCTGCGCTGAATCCTGTCCTGTCCTGTCCTGGCCTGGCCTTCACCGACTACTGCTGCTTGCTGCTTGCTGTTGCCATTTTCTTTTGAAAGTTTTCCCTTGTCCATGTCGTGTTGCGTCGTGTTGTTCCGATTGTGGTAAATGATAATGAATGCCACTGGCCTGCCCTGGCCCCTGGCCTGGCCTGCTCCATTGTTTGTCGGGGCATTCCATTTCGACTCGTTTCGATGCCGCCGCTCCCCTTTGCTGCTGCGGTCACCTTACCTAATGGGCTGTGCCCCTTATCCAAAACCCCAATACCTTTTCTTGCCCCATGCCGAACCCTTTCTATTGTTGTGGGAAGCAGATCCAATTAAAGGCCCCTAAACTGCACAGCAGCAGAGTAAATAAGAGTGCTTTAGGGAGCAAAGAGCTCTCTTTGCATATTCCGATTAAATCTTTTGTGTGTTTACGTGTCTGTGTATGTGTTTGGATGCACAACAATTCCTGTGGACACCCGTGATGGCATTCGCGGATTCAATTCATTTAATTATCACTGACATGGACCGACACTGAGGTGTGCATTCCATAATTAATCCAATTGCGGTCACCGCACAATTGTCTTCATTAAGCTCATTTATTATTTAGTGTGCGAATTCCGTTGAAAATAGTTTTGCGGCATGGCCTGGCATTCGATTCTAAATTTTATTTTGCTATTTGCATCCTTTTTTGTCTATACCCTGGCGATGTTGAGACGCAACTTTTACGGCGCTCATTTGGTGCTGTTTATCGGTGGACTTCCGCATTTTACACTCATTTCATTCAGAGTTCGGCCATGGTCAAATATTTATCCCACTACTTTGTACTCTTCCGTACTTTAGTTTCCGTTCGAATCCTTTTCCATGGGCTGCGTACCATCGGAAATTTGTGCTGCATCGAATACGCTTCGAGGCAAAGTCACATGTGCAGTGGGGCAATTAAGTAGGAAACGAAAGCGTATTTGGTTAGTGCAATTTAATGTGTGTCGGTGTGAGGGGCTTTCGCTGCGGTGTTCAAGGTACTGCCTCCTCAGGGGGTGGGTTGGGTGTCCTTGTTCCGGAGTTTGCTTGTTACCTTGTTCCGGACTCCGACTCCGACTACCAGCCCTTGTGTTGGTCTCTGTCAACACTTTGTTTGGCATCCAGCGCTGCCTTGCAGTACCGCAGTCACGCTGGCATTATATTCTTTATATATACATGTGTGTATATAAATATAATAGAGGTAAATTTACACACACACACACAAACGAAGAGGAAGATCCAGAGGCAGTGGCAGAGGCAGTGGCAGTGGCATTGGCAGAGAGAGGTGAGGAAGCCTGCCTGCTGTTCCTGTTGCTTTGCCAGCCATCTTGGCGTCTGTCTTATGACGGTAACCAAGTCAACTCGACTCGACTCCGGAGTCCGGAGTCCGGACCATGCCATGCCTTGCCTTGACTCTCACTCGATGTGTTGTGTGTGCTGCCCCCATGCCATGAAATACAACAAACAACAACCACAGCGAACCGGAAGTGCGGCATATTTTCCGCTTAAAATGCCACAATGTGTGTCGGTCCTGGCTCCTGGCTCCTGTGTTCTGTGTTCAGTGCTCTGTGTTCTGTGTCGTGTGTGTGTTTCAACTTCCATCCAGCCAGCAGCAGCAAGCGCCAAGATAAAGGCACAGCCACAGTCACAGCAACAACGAGCAGCAACAATTTATTCACATATTTTTATTATACTTCTTTCTTTATTGTCGCGTCGCTTATTGTTGCTGCTGCTGCCGCTGTCGCTGTCGCTGCCGCTGTTGTTGGCATAAGACATAAGACTCATGTGAGCATTGCCACACCTTTGCGTAAGCTTTCCGGCAGAAGTCACGGCAATTAAATGCTTTAAATGAAAGTAAAACAACAGTAAAGCCAACCCCGCAGCCATGTCGCCTTTTCGCTCCAGTGCGTTTGATTTAAATTTATAGAATAATTGAAATTTGAGTGATAAATCTGTCGCACAGGCTGCCTGCCGCTTCCACTGCTGCACAGTTGCCAACAAAACCAAACAAAACTCTGCCCAACTATATCCTCCGAAAAGAATTCAAATAAATTCAAATAGATATCAGGCAATCTGTGCTTTCAGTTTGGGGGCATTTGTGGCCACTGTTTTCACGCACTTAATTGAGTTTGCCATTAGGCAAGCAAGTAAATAAAATACAATACAAATTCAGTTGGTTATGGCTACAGTAAATTGTTGACTTAATCGAACAAACGAATCAATCGACTGTTGGTTGTGCTGCGACTTAATTAATTAAGTCATCAAACGGAAAACGGAATGGACTTAACGAGCATTTGCCCGTTTAGTTTGCATTGAAAAATCGTCGACTCTGAGGTTACCAAAAAAGTACGGCAATTAGTCGGCTATTATGGGCATTCATATCCAAAATGTGCTTGGGTAACTCGCATTACTCGAGTCCCAGCGCAATTATTTAATGTTATCCAATCCAATTATTTGCACAAAAGCAGGCGCCTTACGGCACAGCTGGTGCGACTCTTTAAAACTTTTATGATGCTTGCTGGTCGGCCACTTCCTTGACCCGGCACTCGTGCCTCTCAGCTCCGGGCACTCCTTCTATGGCAAGGCCGCGGCTCTTCTGGCTGGTCTGGCTGCCCTGGCTGGTCTGGCTGCCCTGGACACCTGATGCTCTGCGCAGAGCTGCGATTAGCCCGGCCTTTAAATCGGAGCCTCTCTATGATTTCATCCATTTGCTTTCGTGTAGTGCCAAGTTACAGGTAAGTGCCAGCCATCACCGTCGCCGTCGCCGGAAAGGAGAAGCTGCCACCCGTTGCTTTGCGCAAAGCCGACCATCTGCCGTGAGTAGTTTCGCAGTTTCCCCGACAGATAAAGCTGTTGTTTCGCTAATGGTGGGGACGGGACCTTCGAGTGGCCGGCTCACGAATAATTCATGGGAGGACGCCTCGGCTGGAGGCGCTTCCTGCCCCTGCCCGTCGCCAGGTGAATTATATTGGGGGTGTGCACGCCTGATGACACGCCTCCATGCCCCACGCGCCACCCACGTGCACGCGTAGTGAAATGCGAGAACCCACGCACCTGCACCTGCACCCAGCACCCAGCACATGCACTTTGAACGGGCAGCGCATCACAGGCAGTTTCATTATGCTGGAACCACACCTACTCCCACACTGCCACACAAATCCCCAGGTGGGACACAGGTACTGGTGCCAAAATAAGTACCCCGTTGGCAGATAATACATCAAATAAATGCGCTATGAATGGCTGGCTCAAGCCAATTAAAATGTGGTGGGGCAGGACTTCAGCGTCATTTGCTGCAAGCAATTTGCGACTTAATGCCATTAGTGTAAGCTGATTTTTTGCAACAAGCTCAAGTCAATCTCATTGGCAGTGCTCGCTTGATTCAAGGTTCAAGGCTAATCAGCGACCAAGGTAACCGCAGCTGCCGCAACTTAATCTGCACTCATGGCCATGGCCAAACCCTCGAAGCTAATGCACCTAATGGGGGAGATCCATTGGGTATTTCTGGTCAAAATATAAAATAAAATTCAATGCCATAGATGGCGGACAACAAAAGGCGCTGCACGTGCGCTTGCCAGTCTGTCAGCTGAGTGCTGTGCGTGGCTGAGGTTCGCATTGTGCTCATTGGATAGCGCCGCTCTTTTAGGCAGCTCATTTGCAACCGAATACATGCCAATGCCATGCCCCAGCTACTGGTCAGCTCTCGTGAGTGAGTGCGCCTGGGGCCCTGTGCAAATAAGTATGTTTTTGCATGCGTGGCTGCTGGGTGGCTGCTGGGTGCATGCATTTTGTATGCCATGCCTGTATTTTGCGAAATAGCTAATAAAACAATTTCCAGCTAAATGCATCCATTGTCCATCCAGCGTCTGCCTGGCTGGCTGTCTGTCTGGCCTGCTTTTGTCTGTCTCGTCTGTTCGGTGCTGTTTTTCTCTCTGTCCCATGTCCGGCTCTCTTGCTGGCAAAGTTTGCAGCAAACTAAGTTAGTTTAGCCTGAAATTGAAACTGTACAAATTGTTTGCCAAATCCAATTAATTATGGCCATCAACGTGTCTGCTTCTGTTGTTCTGCGGCCATGGCTGCTGCTGTTGCTGCTGCTGCTGCTGCTGCTGTTCTCGTCCGTGCCCGAGTGTCCAATTAGAGCCTTCTGATGAAACGCTGACCGTGGTTTGCTCTCTGCCCCACGCTGCATGTAGGCGTGTAGGTGTGTCTGTGTGTGTGTGGATGTTTCTCTTTTGCTTTCTTTCCTGTCACATCCGCTGAGCTGAATGGGTTCGCCCATCCATATGCAACACCCTACACCCCACAACTATGCTAATAATGTTCCATGGTGGCATGCACTCTGAGGTGCATGAACCCTATTAAAATGTTACCAAAAATAATGCACCGCAAGCAGCCATTTAAAATGCCTGGCAAGGCAGCTGAATTTCGGAAAAATATTTGAGATTTCTGCTGCAGCAGGGACCGTGAAAGTGACAGTGACAGCGACAGTGGACTTCAAAGCAAGTCCCTACATGCACCAGTCGAATGGGGGGAGGGAGAGCTATGTCCATAAGTATTCAGTGCTCCTGTGCGGGCATGCAAGTGCCGCATGCCTTTGGGCAGCAACAGGACACCGTCTGCATCTGTGCCGCGTCATGGACTCTGGTAATTACGTGTTGCTGGCCAATTATCACTTGAACATGTGCATTGGCTGCGTTATTTAAGCCCGAGTCTGTTTGACATTTGCAAGGTGAAAGGCTTTAATTATGGCGGCGCACAATGGGCGGACATTGGCTGTACTTTGGGCGGGCAACGGGCACCGGGCAACGGGCAACGGGCACCCGGCAACAGTATCCCATTAGAGCATTGGCTTATTATTTGTCTTATCTGGGCGGACATGTCCACTGACCGCTGCAGTGCAACAGTCCCTCTGCCTGTGCAACAGTCAAAAGAGCAGCATTCGGTTTCAGTGCTCCATGCTCAATGTTCATTGTTAATTTTCAATTGATATTGAACACCGAGTGTGCGACGACAAAGGCACAAACCACAGACACACCCAAACTCACACACCCACTCATACACCCACACCCACACACCCACACCCAGACACCCACACACACGCAGATGTTGTGCCCATTTGATCTGTTCCCATGTCCAGCGCCGCATTCGCTATGCCCTCTGATTCTGATTGATTGAGGTGTCAGTTTTTGCTGCCCAATTTTTGCCTGCAACTAATAGCTAATATTCCCGCCATGCTCATTGCCAGTGGCTTGCGCGCAGAATTTTCTCTGCTCTTTTTTGAAAAGAGTAAACAAAAAGTCTGCCATGGCCAGTCTATGCTTGGGGTGTACTTGGGCGTGCTTTAGGCAGCCCCGCAAAATACTTTAAGCTTCGGCATTCTGGCATGGACTCACCTTTTAATTATCCATCAGCCCGGGCTTCAGTTCATCGTTCTCTAATTACTTTTGGAGCCGTCTAAATATAAATTGACAAAAGTTGAACTGTGGAAGCCACAGCAGCCCGACGCACAGACAGAATATTTGTAATGTGCTTGGGAGGGATATGCAAATGTGCAGAAAGTTGGCAAAATTATGGCCATGCATGTCGGCGGCAATCAGTAATATGCTTCACCGAATGCAATCCGAGAGAATGCGCCATTAATTAATAACAGAAAACATAAAATAAATGACATATTGTTAATGAGCTTCAAAGTGCTGCGCATGAACGGAGACACATTTTTGATGCACATTTTAATTGAATTGCAAATGCCAGTGGAACATGGAAAATTTCATTTCATTTCATTAGCGACGTGGTCGAATATTGCAATCAGCATGTGTCAGCCGTCAGCCGGCAGCCAGCTCATGAATTTTGGCCAAATTGAAGTAACACTTCAACGCGAAATACATCTACTTGTTGCAACTTTAGCTGCATGGGGCTGAGCACTGGGAGCTAGTCCACAATTTGGATGCGACTCGCATGTGCACCTTCTCCAAGCTGTTCCCAGGGTCACATCATTATATTTGTGGTAGCAGGGGAAAATTCGCCGTTGGAGGAAAATACACACAGAGCACGGCAACGCGCTAGTGCGGGTTGTATGGCTCCCAAAGCGTGTGCTGTCATGGTTGCCACTCCTCTGCGGACTTTTGAACCCCCCCACCCAACGCGTGCATCAAACGGGCTTTAACCAGTCTTTAGGCTAAAGCTCCACCGATTTGCTTTGATCAAATAAATTCAGTGCTTCATTTATGAGCCAGCACAATCTTTGCCCTGCAATTGATTCGTTTTGTGCACCCCCAAGCTACCCCTTAGTGCCAGCTGCCGGCGGGTCGTATCCATTTCCGGGCGTGTGCCTCGAAGAGATACCCACAGCGCACGTCCTGTGTCGAGTATACCCCCAGACCTGTGGCAAGAGTGGAATTTGTTTGTAATTTGTATGAAACTTTTCGCTGTTTTTGCCCGCTGGCAAATTGTTGGTTTTCGCATGCAATGCAACGCATTTCGCATTTCCCATTTCGCATTTCGCATCATATTTTTGCAACATAACAGACGAGCAGAGCTCCACTTCTGCTTCCCCCCCACCAGCACCTGAACCGCATTTAATCCGTTACTCTCGCACGTACCGCAAATAAAAACATTTGTGTTTCTTTTTGCCCTGTTGCTCGCAGCTTGTGAAAAACAGAAATGTGTTTTCGCTACTCCTTTTTTTTTGTGCGAGTCGAAAGTTGAAAAATGAATTACATCTGCATCTGGTGCCATTCGGTGGCAAGTAAGTACGATATTCCCAAGTGTGTGTGTGTGTGTGTGTGCACACCAATTGCACACACACACACACACACACACAGAGCACGCATTGAAGTACGATGAGCAATGGATGTGCCACCACAAAACGAGTACATATTTTTTGTCTAACGAACAGCTTAAAGTTTTGCACTCTACACACAGCACTGAAAGCCAAAAGAGAACATTTTAAATTGAGAGCAGGCAAAAGAAACTTTAGAACTAATTGTTGCAAAACATTTTCCACTGTATGCTAGAGTTGCTTTTATTTTTTTCTTTTCAATTTGCGCATAGTTTGTCTGCTGCTGTATTCTTTTTCGTTTTAATAGCTAGCAAATTTGACCCAGGCACTCACCTGCACAATCTTAATGAAACTATTTTGCTGGAATTTTATTACTGTGTGTTCGCTGCTACAACTGCAGCGAATTCTTCTCCACTAAAGTCGCTTGCTCAATTAGTAGCTACAATTTGAGGACGCCTAATGAAAAGGAATGGCAGCTGGTGGCACCTGCCCGCACAACGATACACGACAATATTGCGTGCAACGGTTCGGATTCGTACAAATGTAACGTATACGTACCCGTACCCGTACCCGTACCCGTAGCCAGTTACCAGTTACCAGTCGCCAATCGCCTTCTGCCCCTCAGGTAATTTGTGACTTTTGGCATTGGTTTCCCATCCCCCCCATCCCCCATGCCCAACCCTAACCACCACCCTGCCGAGTGCACAAATGTGTGTGTACGGATGAGCATGAGCATGAGCTGGTATTATGTTAAACTTTATGTGCTCTTGCCATGGTAACAGGTCAAACGGGGCACAGCATCGGATGGCCACCGTCGAAAGCCGGAATGAAAGTTATTAAAAAGCGTCCAGCTACGGCACAGCTATGGCTCCAAAGCATTGTCATGGCATCCAATATGCTGGTAGCGGGTAGCTGGTAGCTGCTAGCTGGGCGCTGCTAGCTGGGCGCATCTGCCGTGTATTGGAATCAAGTGCTAGAGCCAGCGTACCGGTCGGCAATTGAACGCATCTGGGAATTTGTTCTGTGCAGCAGTCAATCGCCTCCTAATTGGCCGACGACGAAGGCAGGGCTATGAAGGGATTATTTCCCGTTGGACTGATATGGAAAAGGTGTATGCGAGGATGGCCAAACCTGGAGTTAATCGTATGGGGACTCGAGCAACCTGCTGCGCTGCAGCACTGAAGGTTCACTGAAGGTTCGGCCTGAATTGCGCATCGGGCTTTCGAAATGGATAATTGAATAAATATGCAGGAGCCGGGGAGCCAGTTGCAGCTGGGGCCTGAGCAAGCTTGAGGGCACTTCCCCACGCACCCCACGACGGCCAACCAGGGCCGGGCCGGGCCGGGCCACCCACGCGACACTACGCGCTGAGTGCGGCGGACCAATCCCGTCGGAGACGACGCTTCTCCGCCAACGCCAGACGCCTTTCCGTCTGGGGCATGCGCTGAATGTGCCCTGGGTGCGAGCGGGACGGCCCCAGACGGATGGGCAGAGTGAAAGAGAGGCGCCTCGTGCCTCGGGCTCACCTGTTGGCAAGTGAATATTGCGCATACGCCGCGTACGATCAGCGCCAGCGCACGTGACAACTACGATGCCAGCGACAGCGCCAGCGCCAGAGTCGGCGCCAATACCCAACAGGTAAGCCGATGGCGTAGGCGTTGCACTTGCACCGGCAGAGCTTGGCCCCCCTTTCGCCGCACAAATGGCGACTGATGTTGGGCGGAGCAGGGAGCAGTGGGCAGGGGGATTGCATTCGGATAGCGCGCTGCCACGACCGTCTGCAGCGGGCATTTTCAAATCGGAAACATATGACAAGCCTTGTCGAACATCCCCCACCCCCCCGTCATAGCTAATATATATATATATATATGTAGATGCGAATGCGAAGGCCAGGCTTTGGACTCGACTTTGGCCAATGGCAGGACTCTGTGCCCGAATACACGTCACGGGGGTGGCCTCGGCTTGACTTATCAGGCCTGCAGACCGTCAAATTAGGCTTCTTATTGGGGGGCAGAGCTCACGACTCCCACGCACAATATACGAGTGTGTGCATATGGCTGCCGTTTAGATAGATGCACTCGCCGGACTATGCCGGCGCTCTTCACTCACACATTAATCAGTGGACATGCCCAACGCTGTAGGTGAGATGCATGCACGATTGTCCATATTTGAATGACCATAAAAGGACATGGTTATGGCTATGGTTATGGTTATGGCCATGGCAAATACATACAGCCACAGACTGCAGAAAGTCAGAGCTTGGGCGTGTGCCCATGCACATATGTATTTTCATTGAGCTCTTCGGCATATATACCCCGCCAGAAATGACTCCCCTTTTCGCTCTCCTCAAAGCCTTTTGTTAATACTTTGTTTCTTGTTACCAGCAAGATTACAGGGAGTCGGCAAAAAAGGTGCACATTTCGTTGCTAATTGGGGTAATAAGTTCCAATGAGCTCCATACCAAAATAGCAAAATTCGTGTCCAAAAATGGGGGGCTTAGACATTTAAAATAGGAGCTTTAACACAACTTAAAAAAAAAAAATAAAATAAAAATATTTTCTTGTATTTTGTCATTTGGTTTAACTGTTTTGCTGTGCTCTGTGTCCGGGATTAATCAGTAGGACTATGCATCAATTTTGTCTCAGCTCCCCATGGTTTTTTGTTGTTTCTTAAATTTGAGTTTTATTTTTGAGTTAATCAAAAAAAAAAATTATTAAAACAGATGATTTTCACTTTCTTGTATTTTGTGATTTATTTGAATATGTTTATATTTTTAAATATTTTGTAGTTACCATATATTTATGGATATTGATATATTTAACTTGTGATGCTCCCTGATAATTAGTGTTAATATTCGCCTATCGCCTGTCGAAGAACTTATAAATTACACAAAGGGATTCCCTTGTTCTTGTGGGAGAAAAATTATTTATTTATTTATTTAAGTGTTGGCTAACTTTGAAACGAGTTACAAATTTAAAATAATGTAAACAAACTGACGGAACACTGGCTCATCTTTGTATAACGCCTACAACTTGGATATATTTTAATATTTAATTAAGTTTTTAATTTATCTAGACCAAAATTGGGAACCTTTCGATAAGCATATCACTCTATACGGATTCATTTAATGACACAATAATAATGCTTTGAAAATGTTCAGGCAGCTCGTTGATATGCGCACACTAAAATCAGCACAAAGGAGTGCATGGAATTAATTCATCTCGTAGAATTCATGTGGATGCACTTAATACCCCGAAAGCTTCTTTTGTGGGATAATTTGCCTGCAGCTTTTTGCATTCGGTGGCCTTTTCTTTGACTGAAAAGATTCTATTCAAATGTCTAATAATCTGGTACACGCGCAGGCAAATCATTTGATTCCTCTTAATTGGTGGGGGGGTGGTGGATTACGGTGTAGGAGGGCGGGAGTTGGGGTTTGTCTCCACCTCCACGCTCATTATGAAAATCCATTCAGTTTGGAGATGGCTTATCATTGGCTAGACCAGCAGGATATAACATCTGCTGCAGCATCACGGCAGCAGTGGCAGCAGCAGCAGCTACAACCAAACGACCAGCGAGTACATGCAACAGCAGCAACATCAACGGCAGTGCTGCCTGCCCCTTCTCAGCCATGTCCGCCAGCGAGTGCTGAGGAATGCGAATGCCTTCCCCTAAACACCGACCGACCGAACGCCAACGCGCGAACACACAAGCCCCGAAAATTGTTACGCTATATGTATATGTATTGTACATACATACATACATACAAACGAACGCACATATATGTTGCTACCCCGTGGAATCACCTGGCCGTACATAAGCCTGTTGCTGTTGTCGCTGTTGCTGCTGTTGCTTCCTACATGTTGCTGCCGCTCTGCCGCTGTTGGCGTCGGCGTCGTCGTCGTCGTCGTCGCGTCGTCGCGTCGTCATGCTAGTTGTTACAGTTACACACTTTCCACTTGTTGTTTCGGGGACGAACGAGGACGAGTGCACGGCAGAGCAGAGCAAAGCAGAGCAGAGCAAAGCAGAGCAAGCAGCGCAGCGCAGCCGAAGAGGTGACACGAGGCTGCCTCGTCAGTTGGCCAAGAAGCTGAGCAACAGATGCTGTTCAACATCCAAGCCCGAAGGTTGTGTGGCACGCAACAGCAACAGGAAACGGAAAACAGAAAACGGAAGAGAACACCAGCAACAGGACAGAAACAGAACAACGGCAGTTGGAACAGGCGCAACAGTCGGCAGTGGCGGCCAGACCAGAGGGAAGACGGAAGAGCAGAGCCCAAAAGAGCAGCAGAAGAGCAGTCGAAGGAGGAGAAGCGCCGACCTCCCCCCGTACCCACTTCCGGCCCATACCCGCTCCTAAATCCCATGGCCAATATCCATCGCCAATAACCATCGCCAATTGCCAATTGCCAATCGCCAATCGCCATTTTCCACAGCCGTGTGCCACACATGCTGAGCGTGCAACAAGTCAGCCCTCTTCGAGTATATTTTTTTGAAAGTGTTTAACCTAAAAGTGTCAAGTGATCAACAGTTAAAGTTGTTCGTTTTTTTTTATGTTGTTTTTGTTGTTTGTCGTGGTGCTCAAATAATTGCAATAGTTCAACAAAACACAACCCAGCGATTACTCAACATACCTGAAACCAGAAGAAACTGAAGTACAACAACCAACCAGAGCCCTGAAACATTCACAAAACATACACAAAGATGTAGCTGTATACTCCAGATATAATATACAATATACATATATATATATAAACAAAAATATATATATATACCCAGACATAGATCTATATAAATGTTATGCCCAGCAATTACAATTATTCGTACACTCTACACTCAACGTTGTTAAATCCTCTGCAAATATACATATATCAGACACTAGGAAAATCTAAGAATATATAAGACATATCAACTAAAGATATCGAGCCGATATTCCACCGAAGAAATCGGCATGCAAAGTACTCACATAAAACGAAACTAACGAGAGAGAAGAGTCCACGATTCCAAGCAACCAAAAAATGTGAGTATTTGCTGCTACTTGATAATAATACTGTAACTATTTTTGCACTTAGATTATAATTCTATTATATTATTTATGCACTTATACATACATATTTATTATATACATTTTCGGAATGGAAAGTAATTTAACAAATTGTTTTGGTGGCCTGGCTGACCCCACAACCGCATGGAGTTCGTTCGAAATCCGGCAATTGTTCGTGGCAATTAATGTGGCAAGTAGTGGTCAGAGAGAACCGGGTACCCAATTAAACTCCAATTGTTATGCAAATTCGATATGTAGAATGCATTTGCACTCAATCAAAATCTCTCGCTCGTGTCCAGGACGTGCGCTGACCAATCTGTCCATTTGGTATTAATTTAAAATAGCAACGAAATTGCTATATTGTTATAGCTCTGCCACAAATCCCCGTGCACATGCACGGACACACTAGCATTATTTACTATGATTCAATTATCTGATTCGGCATCCCGACCAGCCAGGAAGCCCCTGTAAAACAAATTCCAGCAAATGACTTCAACGGAAATTCGCCTTTGAACAAGAAACAGAAACAGCAACAGAGACAACATCGCCAGCAAAGGTCAGACAACAGCAAACTGAAAGAAACTCAAACATTTTCAATTAGCTACGATACATTAGCAGAATTATTTCCGCCCGAATCCCCAGCAGTGTTTGATATCCGATTGATGAAAGAGATGGGACAGCGTCTGGTACACTTTATTAAAAGACAAATAAAACAGCTTGTCATTAATATTTACTCCCCTTAAGTATGCCCATCACATAAAACTAGATTACCATAGTGGGTTTTGCCTCACTTGAGACCAAAGAAAACTTCAAAATTCAAGCCATTTTCCCCACCACCCAACAAAAAGTAGCACAAAAAAACAAAAAAAAAGCACTGAAAATATGTTGGCTACCGTTGCAAAGGAGCCTAGAGAATTCGCTTAATTAAATTCATTTAAAATGCCAGCCAAAACGTAGCTGTAATTTTGTTGCAATATTTACAAAAAAATAATCGAAAAACTTTGCATTCCTTAATGTTGGCTGAAAAACAACAAAAATAAAGCACTTGCCAATAATTATCTCAGAATTTATTTATATAGAAAACAATTCGAATAGTTAGCAGTTTGAGGCGATGGAAAAATATCGCCCAATATCAGCTTTCAACTGATGAGAACTTCCTTTGCAGAGTGTCTGTGTGGCCATTTTTCATTGGGTTTTCCATAGTTTTCACTTGCAAGTTGTTTTGCTGTCCTTTTGACTTTTGTGCTCACTTTGGCTTTGGAATAGTTAAAAAGTCAGCAGCAAATCGGAAACGGAAACCCCTCATCCACCTCCGACACCACCTCCACAGCCAATAGTTCAGAATTTGTTTATGAAGTTAAGTTTCCCTTGCTGCTTGTCGTCTGCTGTGCGCTTTTCAATGTACCACCTGCACAGGTAAGTACCCACTCGAACAGTTCAAATTCAAATTCAAGTTCAAGTTCCGATAAGTTGTCGCCGGGCAATTGACAGCAGTGCAGCACTGGGACTGGGACTGGCACTGGCACTGGGAGAGTGCGTCGCAGAGTGCTCTGCATGTACAGTAACTGCACACATTAATAATAAGCTTTATTACACACATGCAGGCATTGCACTTAAGCAAAATGTAACATGAAAAATGCCAACTTTATTCACTTAATTGTAAGATTATTTATTTTTTTATTTTACAACTATTTCGTATTATATTATTGTACATTTAAGTAAATATCAGTATATCAATTTTTTTCAATCGAAAATGAAGTCTAATTGACTGAATTATCTTTCGACCAGTAAACCCATTCGATCATCGAGTTGCTGGAGTTCTTGGAGCTCTCTGAATAATTTGGGGCTTTCTTCAACTCTCCTTAGCCTTCAATATCCACTGCAGTGGGCTGTGTACTTTGTGTACACACTGTAAGTTGCACAAATGGACGGGCGGGACTGGGACTGTGGGTAACCTGCCAAACGAACCTCTATGTCGAATATTCCCGCTGCCCGCTTTTGGGCTGCGCCATTGTTGGAAACTTTGTGGGTGGCGTAATGGTGAGGGTGTGTTCTCGCTTTGGTTGCTTAACGGAAAACAGCAACACCCGGAGCAGATCCCAATCAAATGAGCAGCTATTTTTAGAAGCTGTTAACACAGCGAGGAGCCTACACGCTCAAAATGATTGAATCGACTGTGATTGTTCGTGTGTGTGTGTGCTCATGCTCATGGGTACAGTCTCGGGCGGGGTGCTTGGCATAGCGAGTGGATAGCGGTAGGGAGGGAGTGAGCGAGGGTTTGCTTCTCGACAATCATTTGTAAAATCAGAGGCATTAGTCTGCTTGATGCCGGCTCCTGGCTCCTGGCCGCTGACTGCTGACTGCTGTGATGCCGCTGGCCCGAACCAGAACCCAAACCCAAGCCCAAACCGAAAACTCCGAACTCCAAGCCCGGCAGAGCTCGCTCGCCTGCCTTTGTCCTTGCCGTGCATCCTCTTACGCTCATTAGTAGCA
This sequence comes from Drosophila tristis, assembly GCA_018150885.1. Classification (NCBI taxonomy): domain Eukaryota; kingdom Metazoa; phylum Arthropoda; class Insecta; order Diptera; family Drosophilidae; genus Drosophila; species Drosophila tristis. The sequence continues at coordinate 5,442,686 of JAECWT010000215.1, read as the reverse complement.
CATTTACCGAGTACGTGATTTAGCTGCAAATGTGCAAAGGAGCGTGTGACAAAGGGACGGGTGTGGGGGGGCCGCCGTGCCGTGCCGGCCTCAGCCCAGTGCTGTACTGCTCCAAGCTTACGGATAACTGTTGCTTGTGTACGTGAGTTGGCGAGACATTGGGGAATTTACTGGCGCACTCGCACTCGCACTCGCATTCGTACTTTGCCACATCCGAAATCCAACATGCGAGTAAATTTGCATTTCGGTGACCATGCCTGGCCAGCCAGTCGACTCTTGCCGGAGACAACGAGCGACAACCCGTCCGGGCAGCGGACGGAGCCGCCTTTGGGGGCATGTGCACACATTTGCAATTCGCATGCATGAACCGTAATGCTGGATGGGAAATTGTTGCCCCAGCCAGCCCCAGGCAGGCCCGGGCGTTTGGCAGTGGGGAAGCGCCCCCTGCACTTGGCACTGCTTTGTTCGGACAGCAGTTGGAATATCTTTTGGGGCCTCCTCCAGTCAAGCAGGGACGCTGACAGTCCTTTCACTTTCCCTGTTTGCTTGTTAACTTCCATCGATAAGTGGCAAGACACTCCAACAGAATGGCTCAGACACTCCAGCGCACACACAAACTGATCAATGGCTGTCACATTTCCGGCACATGGTAGAGCTTCCGAGCGACAGTGGGAGCAGAAGCAATGCCCGGACGGTGCCGGGCACGGGCGCGAGGGACAAGAACGGACGCGACAAGTTGATTTACACAGTCCCTTCCTTCCGCTCTGGCGATGCGTGCTATACCCGATGCTCGCACAGATATTGTTTCGTTCTGCCAGCGCACATAAAAACCCCCCCGCCCCACCCATACGAGGATGTGGGGGGGATACGTTACACCTATACTCGTACGTTGAGCTACACTACACTTATGGTTCAAAGAAAATGTGCACTCAATTACGCTTTAAGACTTAATTCACCAAATTGAGGCGAATGTCGTTAGCAGGAGCCGGAGCACCAACCGGAGTCGAAGTCATGCATGAGAGAGTTTCCTCTCTCTCTCTCTCTCTCTATCTCTCTTATTCTTGCCGCTAGACGGACAGTCCAACTCTTTCCAAGGCAGGCACACACATGCATATGTACAGTTCTGCTTCTGCTTTGGTATTTGTATGCACAAACTAAACAACAGCTTGCTTCAGACCATAGTCCACAGAACAGTCCTTAGTCCTCTTAGTTTCTGGATAATGCTGGCCCACATATCCTTCATGTCTTCATGTCGTCGCCTCCATCATTGTCATGGGCTTTATCATGGCTTCCTGATGCGCTTAGCTTAGCCAGCCAGCCAGCCAGCCAGCCCCACTGCTTGCACTGCTTGCCGCCACACTGCATGTCAAAGTGTATTTTTGTGCACGTGTGGCTGTGTATGCCTCTGTGTTTGCCATGCAATCTTGTGGTTTTTCAACAGAAGCAGCAAGCAGCAAGCCAGTGCAAAATAAATGAATGACAACAAAAATTATTGTTAATTGTGGCTTAGTTGGAACTGACTTTGTATGCAGTCCGGTTTCATCTTTGCGCTCTTGCGGTTCGCCAATTCCAGCAACTAAATTCCAGCATAGCATTTTTTTGTGTTCTTTGTTTTGCCTGTGGTGCAGTCTGCAGTCTGCGGCTGGCAGTCACTGGCCAGTGGCCACAGTTCAGGTTTGTTTTTTTTTTTGTCACATCGAACAAAGAGCAGCGCCTCTGCTCTCTCACACTGACATTGAGATTGAGATAAATAAGTATGTTATTATCTGGGCTTAGACGCTATTATTTGCACACACACAAGCTCGCATACTTGGATTTATTTGCATGTATTTGCTGGCTTATCCTTTGGGAAAATTAAACATTATCCAATAAAATTAAACAATAAAATTAATAAGCCTCAGCGCAGGGTATTTCTGTATTAAATATCCCTAAAATATGTTCGATTCAATGGTCGATGCCGTTAACCGATCAATCGATAGCCGAAAATTGCAGTACCGTTTGGTTCTGAGCTTCCTTTGAGCTTCGATTCGAAAAATATTGATAGCTGATCTCGGGACGAGCCCCAAAACTGCGACCCCTCGCACGGGTATTCCAGGGCCGAGCAGGTGGATGGCTGGGTATAAATAAATGGGGCAACGGAAACGGCAACGGCAAACCAACCCCCGCAACTCCGCACCACCGCACAAAACAAGCTTAAAAAATGCACTCAAGCGTTAGAACTCAATCGATTTGATGCTGAAAATAAACGCCAAGGGACACGCCGGGCCGAGTTCTCGAACATGGGAGAGGAGTGTGTGTGTGCGCCGCTCATATGTAAAGTTATTACATTACAGTATGGGTGTACGGTCGCCATGCTCCAGCAGATTGCAGATGGCAGTACGAAAGATTTTGGGAGGCCATGCAGATATGTGTGTGTGTGTGTGTGTGTGTGTGTGTTTGTGTGAGTGTGTACTTTGGGCAATGCCCCGACCAACACCACAACCACAGAAATTAACACAATTCGAGAGTCGAACTGGCTGCAACCTCAACACAAAGACCAAGCGCCAAAAGGCATGTTGCAGGTGCCACATGCCCAGCCCCTGATCCCACCACTGCCTGCACCTTCACACAAATGGTTTATTCAAGTGTGCGCCATAGAATTTCCAAGTTGAATGCATGTCAGGAATTGTAAAGGAACTCGCACACACGTCACACTTCCTTCACAATGCCCATGCAGCCAGCACACGCGGCCCCAGCCGCATCCGCAGCCACAGCCACAGCTCCCCAGACCCACTACGGCCTACTCTGATCTCTGGCCCCCTGCAAGGTCAGCGTCAATGGCCGCTTAATATAAGCAGTGCTGCCCAGCAGCGATGGCTGTCGACACTTAGCGACTGGCCTCTCGACCAGGCTAATTACAAATCAAGTTTCAGTCCAAGATGGGCAATGCCTGCCACAGATTTATGTATATGTATATGTATTCCTACTCCTACATCACATACGAGTATGTATCTCGCAACTTTAAAACAGTTAAAAAAAAGTGCCCATGGACACCCTCAGAATATATAACTGACCCAGAGAGACAGAGACTGGGAGAGAGAGAGAGAAGTGAAAGTGAAGGTGACATGGAAATCCAACAAATCCAGCGAATTCATCTACCCCCATGGTCGTGGCATGGTTGTAGCCTGCTGATGAGGCACATCCATTACCACACGGGTTCCATTCAGTACGGAGCAGCCCCAGTCCCAGCCCCAGCCCGAGCCTTGCCCCAAGAACAGACGCTATGCAAGTTTGTGACAATATTGCATTGGTATCCGTGTGGGTGCCATTGTGTTTATGCTTAGGTTTGTGTTTGTGTTTGTTTTTGTGTGTCGTGTTCGTGTGTGTATCGTGTGTATCCTTGTGTGGCTGTGGATGTGGATGTGGCTGTGGATGGCTGATGTTTGAATGGTAATTTAGTTGTGTTGCCTTCGCTGTGGTTGGCACTTGAGATAATTACAAAATGGAGTTCAAAACAGCTGCGCCATGAGCAGGAGCAGCAGCAGCAGCAGGCAGGCAGGCAGGCAGGCAGGCAGCAACAGGGTCACATGTCAGAGGACGAATTCAATTCCATTTTATATGTGTGTGTGTGTGTGCAAATATGGGCTGCCATCAGCCAACGATAACTGCACCTGTCCACAAATTAATGGGCCACCCATGCATGGCTTTGAATAATAAATAAAAAATGCACTAAGCAAACAGCAACAAAAATGCTGCATAAAATCAAAATAAATTACATTCCCGTGGAATATTTGCGAGCCTTCATCGAATATTTTTGCAAGCCTTTGGAACTTTGGCACTCAGTTTCTCTCAGTGCACGGGTGCGGGGCATTGGACTGGCGCATGGCAATTCATGAATAGGATCCATGCTGACCGATCCAAAGGCAAAATCAGAAATCGGAAATCAGAAATCAGAATCAGCTGGAATTCCAATCAAATGGGCTGCATGCGAATCACGGGCGGTCGTCGGATGCTGCTTCGATTTCAATCTGGACAACGGACAATGAAAAACGGACAACGGACAGCGCTGGACACACATACATACGTGGGCTGGATGATAAATGCCACAGCATAGGGCACTGTGGCAGCTGTGCATACACATAAAATGTTCATAGTTAAAATATTTTCGATATTTTGTTAATGCAATTTTTGGACTGCCCCTGTCCGCGCTGTCCCCCCGGCCAGTTTCCACTGAAATATGTAAAGTATTTCATTGTCAGCGGAGCACTCTGGCAGCGCGGAATGGCGGAGTCGCTTCCCTGGCTGGTCTGGGTAAATCGATGCTACCTACACATTTTTCTTTATTATGAATTTGTGGCATGCAACGGTGTGGGACGGCGATGGAGGGGGGCAGGACAGAGTCAACTCCACTCGGTCGCCGCCACATGCCATCCATCGTGGACATATTTTCCATGCCGTCCAGCAGCGGCCTCGACTCTTGTGACAAAATATTTTGATTTCAAACATTTTTGCAGGCGTGTTTTTTTTACCGTTAACGTTGTCTGTTCTGGCGCTCGATAGTTCGCCATTTTGGAAGCCATTTTAATTGGGGAAGAGGCAAAATAGACGCTACGGTCAGTAACCATCCAGAGAGAGAGAGCGAAAAGGGCATGCCCGGTTAGCTGTCCCTTTGCCTCGTGCCTAGCAGATCAATTAATTCTTCTGACATACTCTTGAGCTGCCTATTCTCTATTGGAAATTCCAGGCGAAGTGTAAGCTCTCTGCGACAGAGCATTTCATTCGTTTGTTCGGGTCGGTGTGGCTGTGGGGGGGCTACTGTGTATTTGGTTTCATTTTATTTGATGTGATTTGCTGTGGCAGCAGCCGTTTTGTCCGAACGAGTGCAAGTACAAGTATCTCCTGTGGCAATAGCTGCTGCCTGCTGCCTGTTGCCTGTTGGTTGGCTGTCACAATGCCAGGCCCGGGGTGGACAGATATGGGTGCAGGGAGCAGACCACTTTATTTCTCGTTATCGTTGGCATTTGACCCCAGACCAGACCAGACCATGCCAGACCAGACCCTACGACCCCTTGCTGCACCCTTCATATTGCTGTCACAACTTTTGCCATTGCATTGAAATGTTATGCAAATACCAGAGGCAGCCAGGCAGCAAGGCAGACAGGCAGCCAGCCAGCCAGCCAGCACCACTGACAGTGACAGCAAAAACAGAAACAGCAGCAGAAACTGAAACTGAAACTGTAGCTCACATTTTTTGTATGCATCAATTTCCCCAACACACACACCCGTGCATGGTGCAGCCATATCAGTGTATGGAACGCAACGCTATGAACAGAATAAAATCCACAAAAATGTGTCAAAGAAGCGAATTGCAAATAGTTTTGCGACCCAAAACTAATATGTATGTTTTCCGGTATTGAAACCAATATTAAACGCATGTATTCCACTCGCCTGTGCAAATGCAAATATTCGCATTAGCGAGAATTCAATTTACAAGCTGCGCGAGCGGGCAAGTGATTTTTCTGCCGTCCTGCACTACAATTTATACTTTAATTTAAATTAATTAATTGATGGCTGAAATATGGGCGGCGAAACGAGAAGGAACGTGTGCGTCGCTTCTGGGGACGCGACTCTAGTTTTATGCCCGTGAGGTGACACTCGCAGCAGCCCTTGAATGTGAGAGCCGGCAAGCCCCGGAATACGTCATCTGTTGAGAAGTTCCGGTCCTGACTTTTAGTCTTTTAAATATATCTGGAATCTGGAACTCCCATGTACGTTGGAACATTGACGCACACGCCAATTCCCACCAATTCCACTGGGTCTTGCAGGCGTCTCTGTGTGTGGTCTGTCTTTGACAGAATTGATTTGAATTTGCCACAAGTTTGTCTGCGGCACAAAGTGATTATTTTCGTTGTGGAAAGTGCGGCACATTCTGAGGTTGAATGCGAAATCGCAGTGCGAGGACAGGTCTCAGTCTCAGTCTCGGTCTCGTTTCCCTCACGGAATTATGAAACTTTTGGCTCTTTGGCACAGGAATGTTTGTGTGCTGAGCCTGTGGCTGAAGAGGAAGTTTTGGGCGCTAATTAAAAGGTCAACACACAACTGACAGAGGGACGCACTTTCTGAGGCCCCCCCGCCGCACGAATTGCGTCACTTTAACGATCCCAAAGCAGGGGCTGAACTCAGGGGGGGCGGGAGGGCCTTGCCAGAAACCGAACAGGGAACGGTTGCTGGTGGCACGGTGGATCACTGCCCGTACCCCCCCGCTGATTCAATTCGCTTCAATTCATGTTGAAAATCGCGTCAACGGAAAAACAGGCATCTGGGCCACCCTGCCTGGGTACCGCGTCGTGCCCTGCTGACTGCCCCACCTGTACCGAGTACAGACACAAAAAGAAGCAAAGGCGATGAGTCGCGAAGGTTAATATACCCTTTAATGTGGCAGCTCTCCGATGTCTTGGCATTGGAGCCTCACCACAAACTACAAACATCTTTTATTCGGGGTTTGCTGGGAATTTATTTTACTACAAATAATTTTTGTATTAATTTTACATTCACTTTTGTTCTGGTGTGGTTCGGCGTATCAGAAATGATGCTTACAGCAGTCCCATAAATTCTGCAGATAAAGAAGATCCGATATTAGCCAGCAGAAATCGACAGGTGAAGACTGAGGGTGGTGGGGCGTATTGTAATGCCCTTCGCATGAGCGTGTCCAAAAAGCGATGCTGCCAGTGTATCTGGGTGTGTGTGTGTGTGTGTGTGTGTAAAATACCCCCCACCCCGACTGCGCCTGATCCTTGTTGCCGTGTGCCCCCTGCAACACCCCCTGCAAGTTCCACCTGTGGGGCTGTCATACGAAAGGCAAATTTTAATGCAAACATTGACAGGTAAGCGGCATACATGTATGTGCGAGTCTGTCGATGTGTATGTGGGTGTGTGTGTGTGTCTGTGTGTGTGTGTGTGTGTGTGTGGCAAGGCAACCAAGCGTATAAGCCAGGCAAAAACCAGAGAGAAAAGAGAGGCAACAGGAGCAACAGCGGCAGAGGCAGCGGCAGAGGCAGAGCCATGACACTGTATCCAGGCAGTCAGCCATGGAGCCAATTGTGTGTCTGTCTGTCTGTGTGTCTGCCTGTCTGTCTGTGTGTGTGCCATTATTGGCAGCTTAGGCAGCACACAAAAATAAAATATAGAAAATGCGAAAAACAAATCGAAAAAATATTAACAACTTATTCCTTTTGATTTTTTTATTGGGCCAAGGGCTGTTGCCACGCTCATTCAGCCAGAATTCATTGCCTTCTTTGCCGTCTCTCTGTGTGTGTGTGTGTGTGTGTGTGTGCCACTTAAAGCCTCAACTGAACTCTTTTCTCTCTGACTGGCCGTGCTGCCCCTTTGCTTTTGAATGGCTTGAAATGGCAACCGAGTCTGCTGGCTAATGGTCCTAATGCCCAGGCCGCTCAGCTCTAGCAGCAGCTACTACCAACTGTGTGTGGTATCAGAGAGGCGGAGCAGAGCGGTGAAAGGACACTTGGTTGAAGGACCAAGAAGTGTGGCTCACTGAGCTGCCTCGATGGAACCTGTCGAGTCGAATGGAAATTTACCAATTTAATATCAAAATTCACTTAGTTACCGATGGTTTCGAGCTCCGTAAATTGATGCGATAATTCATATTAATCGCCAAATGCTATTAATCGATCGGCAGCCTTTGGTAATTCGATAATCAATTCAATTTTCTATATTTAGGTTTTATTTGATTGCCCTATACCATTACAGCCCTTATGCACCGTGCTGCTGTTAGCCCTGTTCCGCATCCCACTGTGTTTTCTGCTGCCATCTTGCCCGCTCGCATTTCACGCCCCACCAGCCCGTGTTAATGGCTCTATATTGTACATACACTTATGACGCGCTGCTGCCGTGGCTGCTCTGGTGAAGGGGTGAGGGGGCAGCAGAGGCAGCAGAGGCAGCTCCCCAATAACGTAGCAACAACAAACAGGCGCGCATCAAAATTAATGATATTTTAATGTAAAAACAATACCAGCCACTTAAGCCGCATTCATATCAATGCCACCCTCCCCTGTTATGTGCACCTTTTACATACATTTATGTGTGCGTGTGTGTGTGTGTGAGCTTTTCAATTTCCCGGGAAATCGAGTGAGACGGGGGAGGGGCTGAGACTGTGACTGAGACTGAGCCGTGGCTGTAGCCCTAAGCCCAAAGCTGATGAGCAACCCCAAAAAATTGGCTACGCTTTGTTCAGATACGCAGCATCCAGCACCCAGCACCCAGCACCCCCTAACCCAACCCAAGCCCACATACCACCCTTCCCATTCATTCCCTTCCCTACCAACAGCACACCATTATCCTACATCCCACATCCAGCATCCAGCATCCACCATCCACCTATTGCCTGCTGTGTGTTCCGCTGGACTTGTTTGGCTGCTGCCATGGCTGCTGGCGTACGCAACATTTTCACGAGTATTCCAAGGAATACTCGCATTAAATTTTCAATAGTTTTCCATTCCGTCCACTCAGTCCACTCAGTCCAGTGCAGTCCCTCGGCCTGGCTGTCCGCTAAGCCCTGACTGTACTGTACAGTAAACCGTAAACGACTGACGAAACATAAAATGCAAAAATCGAAAAGTTTTTGTGTGTGTTTTTTGTGTTGTTGTTTCCTTTCTTTTCTTGCAACGAAAAGCCAAACAAAATAAATATATGAACAAGAGAGACCCAAGAAGTTAATACCCTTTCAGATGGAATTATAACATGGTAAATGTGTGCGTAGCTGTGTGTATCCACGGCATGTACATATGTACATATGTATACACTTATGTACATGATATAGTGCTCCAATCAGACTCACTTTAAACTTTAAATATGCAGCAAAAAGAAGCCCTTCTCACAAGTGAAAGTAATTGCTTAAATCTACTCGCTTGTCGATGCTGATTCCGAATATATATACATATGCGGGATATATACACATTGCACTTTATAATTTGCGCCATAAAGCGCTGCTTTTGCTTTCCATTTGTTGGCAAACATCTTAGGAGAATCGTCGAACCCCACAGCAATGATATAAATATGCTTGAGCGGGAGTGAGTGGAGGCAGTGACTCAAGAGTACATTTCAAGGCTGTAATTGTTTGTGCTCCCACTGCCCACGCTCTCTCTCGCACTCTCGCACCCTCTGTCCCTTTTTTTTGCCATCTCTATCTCGTTTCGTTTTGTTTTGTTTTGTTATTTCTCTCTCTCTATTTCTCACAGTCTGCTGGATGATGCTTTGTCTGCCTGTCAGGGTCCTTTGTTGCCTGAAATTGAAGTTGAAGCTTTGTGCTGCATTATCAGGGCCCTGCCGCCTCGGGGAGGAGGCACCGTTATGCAACAGGCGAGCCACAAAGAAATCAAGAGAAATATAGAGAAGGAAAAGAGTAAGGGAGACAGTGTAACAGATAGATGGCGAAATAAAGATGCATCAAACCAACAACGACAACGACAACAACAACAGCAACAAAATGCGAGCAAAAATGTTTGCCAATTCCAAAACAGAAATAATCGAAATAGTCCAGCAACTACATACAGATCTCTCGCATCCTGAATATGGCCTTAAGAACTCACAATTATTCTCAGAAAAATATATAAAACATTCTGTGAGTTGCAGGAGTTGCCCCAGCTTGGCCTTGGTGGCGCCTAAAGCTGCGACTGTGCAGCCAGGGCACATGGGATTCACTGGAAATCTGCTGTATTCAGATTGCATTTAATTATAATTAATCAGCAGCCTTCGTGCTGGCTCTTTGTGCAAACGCAGCCGTGGGCGGCCTCGTCTGTGTCTCGTCTCGCGATTGCGTTGGAGATTCGTTTAATACACAAATTCCAAACTGGCAAACTTTTGCCCAACTTGTCACCTTGGCGGTGGAAACTTTGCTACTAAGACTTTTGGCAGTAGACCTGGGCCTGGGCCTGGGCTCTGAGTCTTAGCACCCGGCCAAACTTGGCCCATAAGCATAAGTGTAATTAAATTTACGCCTACCACGTGGCCCTGCTTCTATCCCTGGGCTCCACTTGAGCACCTACAGCGACGCCAGCTCACACTCCACTCGGCTGCCACTCCTGCCCCAGAGCCAGAGCCAGAGCCAGCTCGTCCTGCTGTTGTCACTCCGCCACTGAAGGGGGCCTCGAAAGTGCGTGGGCTTTGATTTTCTCACGACGATAAAATCAAAGCAAAAGACAGACAACCTTGTTGGTTATTCACGCAGCGGTGGGGCGGCGGGAAGAGTCTGAAGCGGGTGTGTCAATATCGATATGGGTCTGGCAGTTGTCGTCTCTCCGGGGACTCCACGCTAATTCACTCGAGCGCCACCAACACAATTAATTGCTGACATTCTGGCAATAGCCAGTCGATCTCCACACCTCACCGACATGTGTGACATTGATTTGCTCTCATATATATTTCACTAGGACTCTCTTCACGAGGAGATGTCTGGTCAAATATGCACATAAATTACGAACCAAATCGGAATAGGAATCGGCATCAGGCTGTGGGCTCTGCGGCTCTGGGGCTCTGGGGCTGCCTTCCAGCTGCTTGACTGCCCAACGATTCAATTAAATGGCCCCAGAACCTAATCAGGCGCAAAACAACAGAAAACGTCTCGATTAACCGGCAGTCGGGAGTGCATTTGGGGCCAGAGGACATCACCCCGACCACACAGACACAAAATTGGGCCTTTGCCCCTGTTCCGTGCCCGTTCGGGTTTCACCTGACTAAAAAGTTGTGAAATCCTGCCCGTCTGGCAGTCCATTTAAAGGCGGCTTTGCGTGTAGTTCATATTTCCATGGCGCTCTTTGCTAAGTAGCATTGCGGCCAGCGGCCATCATACTTATTGTTGAGCCGCAAACAAGCTGCGGCTTTGAGCCTCAACTTGTACCCTGCTGACATTGACAGGCGGCAGCGCAAGGCACTCGCAGGGGCGGTGGCATGAGCGAAAAGTTTCGGCAACAGCCAGAATCAGAATCAGCAACAAAACCAAAGAACCACTCACTTTGCAAATGCGCTGCGGACATGTCAAAACCATCTATCAACTGCACTCGAATGGGGCTGGGAATGGGACTGGAAATGGGGCTGGAAATGGGACTGGAAATGGGACTGGAAATGGGGCTGGGAATGAGCGAAAATAGAGCAGAAGGTAATTGTAATTGTAATTAATTTGGCAGCCAAATAACGTACCGCACAAAGTGGAAATCCGTTTGAGTACTTCGAAATACAGCGGAGTGGAGCAAGCATTAAATTCCGATTCAATGTGACTGATTCGTGGCACTGCCCCACACAGTAGCAGTAGCAGACAGAGTGGCAGCTACTATGTAGAAGATACCCCATCAATGCCCGCAATGTGCCACAAGAGAGTGGCAAGGTAGCCTGTTCCTGTTTTAGAGTGCCAAAAGTTACTTTAAAATTTATGCTTCAAGCCAATATTCGTTCAGGTAGGAGATAAAGAGAAGCAGCGGACTGGAGAGCTCCCTCAGAGATCCTGTTCGTGGATGTGCTTGCGACCCTTCCATTCCTGGTAGGGCACCAGGCTGGCCTTGTTCGGCACAACGACTACCACGGGCAGCATATTCTTGCACTTTTCCAGCACTAGTTTGAGACGCTTGTTCGTCGGAAAGTCGAGTATGATGATAGCAAGGTTGTGCATCTTGTACAGATGCTCGAAGAAGTTCTCCACCTCCTCCTGGGGCGTGTCTGTAAGCAAGAGGAGAGGACCAGTGGCGGAGGACTAGTGGAGGCAGCGGCAGACAGTGGCTACTCACCGTCGTCCACCATCAGGTAATTGTTAAGATTGTCCCGACGGAAGCCAATGCCAGCCAGCAGAAACCCCAAGGTTACCTCCTGTCAGGAGAAGAAAAAATAAAAAAATTAATGCACTCAGCCTGAGCCGTGGGGGCACAGCAAATGTTGGGCCTACGGTATCTGCAATGATCCCAATGGTAAGAATGCTCGGATCCTCAAGGATCACTGGAATTTTGCCCAGGTCAAACGCACTGCCGTCGGCCGAAAGCCCGTCCGGGCTTTCCACACCCTTCAGCTGGCCCTTGCCCCTATGATGGCCCGACGGTCGTCCCTTGGGTGGCATCTTTCTCTGTCTCTAACTCTCGCTGCCTGTTTCTCCTGTCTATAAACAGACAAAAATTGGAAACTCTCAGAGCTATCGTCAACGTTTTTGATTGAGGAATCAAAGCCAAGGAGTTGAATCAGTATCTGATGAGTTTTTAAGCAGCTCCGGGGAACTGTTTTATTTTTATAACTTTTTAATGAGTTTTCAATAAGAGCGCAGTTTGTGCTCCATTCCCCCAAAAAGTGCGGCTTAAGTTATAAGCTGACAGTCTTCGTTTTAGCCCCAGTTCCAGTTCCAGTCCCCAACCCACACACACACATTGTTCAGCTCCATTCGGGTGACAAAATTAGTTTTTTATTTCGCATTTCTTTTTAATTATTCAGCCCGGTGCTGGTCCTTGGCTTCGGGCGGGGCTTTGGCTCTGGCTCAGGCTCAGACTCAGGCTCCCAGGACCAAAATGAAAATTCAATTATGACATGAGTTTACATATTTTGGCTTTTCTTCGGTAGGTTGAGGCTCCGCAGGGGAGTGTGTGTGTTCTTCAGCAACTTATTAACTTCGACTTAAAGAGATTTTGGGCTCCAGGCTGCATTTGTTTTGTTTGGTTTTTTCTCTGCCTAAAAATAAGAGGAAATGCTTGATCGAAAAGAGCTTTATGCCCAAAGAACGGGCACTTTCTATATGCTGAAGCTGGAAATATTAAACATTAAACTGACTGAATTTAGTGCAATTAATTAAATAAATATATTAGGTCTCCAACAGAGAAGATGCGATAACTAAAATACCTTTAATAAAGCATAAGTAAATAAGATAAACTGACTGCATGTGGTCTGAGAAAATTCATATTGCAACATGTCGCATAGTTGCCACATTAATTGCAGCGAATTGCATTCCATCTGTGCTGGAATGTAGTCGGGAAATTCAATAGTACACAACAAATAAATTGTGAGTTTCCCACAAGCCACTGAAATAACTCAATTAGTTATTATTGCTGTTATTAAGGCTGTTGAGCCGCCGTCAGAAACAGTTTTGAGTGAAATTTTGCAAGGCCAAGTCTTGCGAATTGACTTATTGACTCGAGTGCTCCGCCCGAAAATTAAACATTAATCAGCAGTAGAAAAGCAATCATTGAGGGAGCAGCACTCAAATGGCTTTAAAGTTGTATACTTTGTGAAATTTATTCTGCAGAAACACACACACATACACACACACACACACACACACAGACACAGAGGCTGGCAACATGCCAACATGCCCGGGTAACCATGCAAATCTGTGGCATGGCATGGCTGACAATCGGAGACTGACAGACGGCAAGCCAGACGCAGAACGACCAAATTATTGTGTTCAGCGTGAATAATGCGTTAGCCATGACAAGGGTATCGGGGCGGGGCCACGGCGGAAACCGGAAGAACACACACAGCCAAGGCAGCACGCCGAAGAGTATCTTTGGTTGTCCATAGATACACGCAAGGACAGACAGACAGAGAGACTGAGAGACTGAGCGTCAGATGATAGTCGAATGGTAAATGCCGCGGATAAGCCTGTGTGGAACATGGTTTTGCTTTTGCATACCCTTTGGGCCAGCAGCAAATGGCCGACGCGTACCACATGCCCGCTGCCACATGTGCACTCCCAAGCAGCCAAGCCGAACACGGGCTGAGGCTGAGGCTGAGGCTGGCAACTGAGGCAGAAACACAAGCATAGGAATTCGTTTGGGAGGGGGGGGTCAGAAATGGCTGTAAATTTAATCGGAATGGATTTTCGTATGGGAATTTACCCAAGTGAATTCAGGCAACGGTGCCATGCCGCTTATTGTGCACAAATCTGCCACATCTTCTGCTGTATTTGTGTGTCACATTTCACTATTATTTACTCGCTAACTTTTATCTTTGCAGCTTTGTTGTTGTTGTCTAACATCCAGGGTCCGATGCTCACATGATGGCCGAACGAACGATCAATTGGGCCATGGATGCCGACATGGGCATGATTAAGCTCAAGTAAGTGCCCCACTGTAAACATTTTAGCCAGTGCCAAAACCTAGTATACCTCGTATACGTAAATAGTATATACTATGTACATAGAGTAGGTAGTATGTAGTTTTATTTGGACTTCAATTTGCATGTTTATGCCTCATTTTTTTAGGCTTATTTCATTTTGCTGTTTCCGTTCTTTATGCAAGAATAAAATATGACAAAGGTATTTAAGTTCGAACAGCTATAAAAATAAGCAACGCAAATCTATCCAGATGTTTCCGATACCAAATACGTAGCTACATGTTGAAGAAACCCCACCATGCGGATGCAACTTTGTACAGATCCTTAGACTTTGTTGAATTTGTATTTAAATTTCGTATGCTGAAAAAGCTTCGGCACCCGAAGAACCCCCAACCCATAGCCCGTTTATGCGTAGCTTTGTTGCAAGTTATTTTGTTATTTGTTATTGCCATTAACGTGCCTACATAGATGTGGCTTCTGTGTTATGTTGCGGGTCAGTCTGTGTAGCTGGGAGAGAATGATTCGTAGGGGTCATCAGCAGGATACCAGGTGCAATGATTGCAGCTGGAAATCGAACCCAGTACCATTCACACTCACTGGGCAAAGGCCAATGACGATGGCAGAGCTGAAGGGGTGAAAAAGAAAATTAATTATGAGCATGTTGGCTGCGGCCAGTCCTCTCCGCTGGAAAGTCTTTTGCCGTGCAGCTCGTTTCAAAGGGAAAAGTTAAGTCTGTCTCCGCAAGCACACACACACACACACACACATATACCAATATGTACACAGCCATGTGCATATTGCTGCAGTTGCTGCAGCCATTCCATTCGTCATATACGGCCGCTGCCATGGCAGTGGTGGGGAGTGCTGTTGGTGGTGCGCGTCCTTGTCGAGCTCATCCTTTCATCGCCGCGCAGCCGTGGGTTGAGGGGAGAGGGGAGAGCCACAAAAGCAGTGCAATTTTAATAACGGAACAAATCGTGTAAGCCGCCAAAAACCATTAATAACTTTTGTGCACCTGCACACGGCAGCAGCAACAGCATCAGCAGCAGCAGCTCGGCACACGGATCGTATACTTGATATCTCTGTTTGACTGTGCCAGATGCTTGCTCTGGTTTCACTCAGCTTTCGCTCCACTTCTCCCCCTCCGGCTCATCCTCATGCTCATGCTCCTTCTGTGCTTCTGCTTCTGCTTCCGTTTCGGTTTCGGTTTCGATTTCATTACCCTCCTCCCTGCTGCTGCCGCTCTGCTGCCCTGCTGCTCTGCCGCTCTGCTGCCGCGCTGTGTGTGCGCGCGTATGTGCTCTTCGTTTTAATTATTGATTCCGCCATTGAAGTGATTAATATTTTCGGGCCAAAGTGCTGCCAGAGGACAGCAGTTAGCGGTGGTGTCGAGCAGCAGCCACTCGGCCAGGGGCTGCCCGAAAGCGATTGCCATTGATTGCTTTTCATTTTTTTGTAGTAGTTGTTGTTGTTGTTGTTGTTCCTGTTGTTGGTGGTGTGCTCCATAATTGCATTTCCTTGTTACGCACATTGTGTCCCTCAGTCCCAAAAGTCCACAGATTCGTGGCAACATTTTCGCTGATTAAAAGAACATTTCCAAAAAAACACAAAGAAATACAAAAGAAATAAAAGTGGCAATGCCAGCCGACACACCGACTATATGATACCCTCTGCTGGCAAATCAGTCGAATCAGTGGGCTATCGTTTCGGGATAGTTCTCATCATTGATGATGCGCTGCAGGTACGATTCAGGACAGACCCAGCACACACAGTTGTGGGGGAAGAGCATAGCCCGAGTCGCTTAATTACGGGCAATAGTCGAACAACTGTGCCCAGGTCCTGGGAGATCCATCATGATGCTGTGAACGAGGCCATGCTCCAAAAAGTATGCAACAATTTGCTACACTCAAATGACAGTAGGCAG
The DNA here is from genome assembly GCA_018150885.1 of Drosophila tristis. Classification (NCBI taxonomy): domain Eukaryota; kingdom Metazoa; phylum Arthropoda; class Insecta; order Diptera; family Drosophilidae; genus Drosophila; species Drosophila tristis. Next base: position 5,426,689 of record JAECWT010000215.1, on the reverse strand, counting down.
CCCTGGGAGGTACATGCCTGGGCGAGTGTAATGCAGGGCTGTGTGTGTGTGTGTGTGTGTGTGTGTGTGTGTGGTGTGTGTGTTGGGTGTTGTTGGTGAGGCATTCATTTTGGGGCAGGGCCAAAGGCATCAATCTTCCTCCATCATTGTCAGTGGCCGATGACGATGGCGAAACAAGAGCAGAAACAGAAACAGCAACAGCAACAGCAAGCCACAGTATCTGCCACGCATATCCTCACTCTCTCGCACGCTCTCTCTCTCCCGCTTTCCCGCTCTCTCGCTGCCTTGACTGTGTCTCCCGCAGCTTCCTTTTCACATTTCTCATTTCCGTAGCCACCCATTTTGCTCCTCCAGCCCCCTCGCCCCCTTGGGGCAGGCAATACAAAGTAAATGAAATATCATCGCCTGGCTGTCACTTCATAATTTTGAAAGCGAAATGAAGCGACTTCTCGCATATACATATGCGGGTATAATTCCATATATATATATGTGCATGCACATGTATATATTTACCTATATATATTCCCCATTCCCCATACAATATTTGTAATTTTCCCTTCCTGTTTTGGTATGTCACTGAAGGCACCTTGCGTAATAAATTAATTATTTATTCGCATCGCCATCAATATTGTTTTATACAATTTCCTCAATTTTGTCCACAGCACAAACAACAACAAAAAACAAGACAAGATACGATACGAAAAGAAAGATGGAAAATTGGGGAAAACCATTTATCAAAATTTACAGCAGGTTGTTGGCTGGCTGGTGGTGGGGTGGGTGGGGCGAATGAATGCCGCATGAATATTTCAAGCATTATTTGACCATCGTTCGGATTAGGTTGTCCCTGACTGGGAATCCTACCCACCCCACCCCACCCCATCTCATAATTCTAATGCAATAATTCACTCATCTCTGTGCTGGATGCATAAACAAATTGAAAAACTTTCAGTCGGAGCAACTTCTGCCTGGCTTTCCATTTCTTTCACCTGTTTTAGAAGTGCCCAAGGCGACCACAGACAGCGATGAGTCGCCCTTGCCACACACACACACACACACCCAGCACATGTTTCTGTGTAGTTGTAGTATTTGAACAATTTTACGTTGAAAGTTTTGCGTATTACGTTTTGCGCCAGCCAGAACAGTCAGTTTCAAAGTGTGTTTGGCCAACAGAAACCACAAAAAAAAAACAAAACAAAAAGAAAAAACAAGAACAGAAAATCAGCAGATGGAAGATGGAAGAGAAACGAATTTTCAGAAAATTTAAGACAAGGGTCTAATCCCAGCAGTTGAAGATTTTATTGGCTTGCCTTTGTTTTGTTTGTTTGCCTGCGTCTGTGTCTGTGCCTGGGCCTGTGTCTGTGTCTGTGCAAGATGAATTGGCTGCGTGCTGCATATGCCTCAGTGTTGGTAAACCTCGTGCTCAACTGAAAGTTGTGCGATAAAAATGTTGGGCAAATTTGCAGAGGGTTGCCAACAACAGAAAAGACAAAAACAAAACAAAAACTGAACAGAACAGAAGTGCAAACTAAAGTTTTGGGGTATCTTTTACCTGGCAAATTGAAGCCAAAGGAGAGCAAACAACACACAACGCAAAACTCACTCACTCGGTGTATCACGCTTCCCAGCAACGTTTCTCTCTCTGCTTCACCTGCACTCTCCTCAACCAACAGCGCTTCATTTTTCCACTTGAGTATTGGTAAACATTTGTGGATGGAACTTTTTGGTAACACCCATACCCACACCCACACCCACACGCCCCGCCACCAGCACCTCTAAAATTATTCCAAACTTTGAGAATCACTTTCGCTTTGTTTTGCTGAAGTTGCTTCGGATGAAAGTGATTTCGGGGAGCACAGTATTCGCCAGCCTCTAGCAGTGTTGAGTAGCGTTGGGCTGGCATAAAAGTGGCTCAAACTAGAAGGTAAATGCCCAAATGCCAAACTGCCCAACGGCCCAACTGCCCGACTACCACAAGAAAGTTGTGTCTGATGTGGTACATTTCGGAGAGCAACCTTAATGGCACCTTGAAACCGTTCCCTCAGTTTTCTTGTCATCTTTGCAGTGTTGGAAAACCAACTGCTTTCATTTTGCTGATTGAAACCTTTTTGTGGGCAGCTTTTGCTAATGACAACTATTCTCATTCTGCACCGCAAAGCATTTCCAGATGAACTGTGCTCCCAATTCCACTCAGCGGGCTGCCCAGCACAGGGATGTGTCCCTGAAGCTTCCCCCTATAGTTCTATGGAAGTGATGGCAAAAGTTCGTCTTGGCTAACTACTCATACTAACGTGAACTACTTAAGCTAAGCCCTAGGCTAAGCCAGCATTCGAATCCTAATGGACGCACCACACTCCGGCACTGAAGCACACCACTCCCCTGCCAGTGCAGTGTTGGGTAAGTGCCGAGCATAGGTGCGCACTAATGCGATTGCTCGCAAAGCACTGCAGTTAATGTATACACATATGTAATGAACTCTGAATTTAAAATGCAACTCTCCCAGTGCTGAGCAGCTAATTGAACTGTGTGCCAACAATTTCACACGGGCATAAATTTGTACAGCTCGCACACACTCGACGGGGCCCGCACCCGCACTCGCACCACCAGCCCCGCGCCACTCACCACTCGCCAATCGGCTCTGGCGCCCCTGCCAGGCCCCACCCATTGGTGGACCGTAGCTATGGTTTTCGCTTTTCGGTTTGGGGCTCTGCCATGCCCTGCTCGCTCACCTGACACGGACCATTTTTGTATACAATTTGAAATTTTTGTTTACGCTCGAGCTTAGGGCACACGCTGTACAAACACAGACCAAAGAGACGCCTGCAGGGTGCTTTCAGCCCCAAATTCAACGAGCGTTCTGCCGCTACATACATAAATATTTCTATCAAATTTCAATTTGTTCCAAAATTGTTCTCGTTTCCAGCATTTGTTTGGGGGATGACGATGACGTAGGTGAGACGGGGACCGGTGACCGGGAACAGGGGGTATGTCCATGATGTCCATGATGATGATGACGATGGGGAGACATAATTAAGCCGCATCTCAAACAACTTCTGGCGAAAGCCCACAAAATCCCCGGCCAAGAGGCTGTCGTAATTAGAAATCTAAAAAACAAGGCGCCTCCTCACAGAGTGGTGTGGAGAGCGAAGGACGCGAAACAAAAATGGGAAAAATGATTTAAGTAAAAACAAATACAAAGCTACGGCATCAGTATCGGTGTTTGGGTTTTTGGGTTTGAGTTTGAGTTTGTGAGCCTTCCACAAAGTATGGAAAATAATATTTTTATACATAATTAATTGCCTCAAGTGCCAAATGATGGTTGCGCACAAGCAAATGGGACAGGGATAGGGACAGGGATAGGGATAGGGATAGAGACAGAGACAGAGCCGGAGCCAGAGCCAGAGCCAGAGACCTGGACTGCGGCCTCGATGTGGCTTAAATGGCATTTAAATGTGTGCCCAACTACCCCAGACCCCGCCTCTATGACATGTACATCTCCATCTCTGGGGGAAACGGCATGCCGTACTAATTACGAAACGGAATAGCAGTGGGAGTGGCAGTGGCAGTGGCCCCACCCTTCCGTTGATAAGCGGAAAGTTATGCGGCAACACTTAAGCCGCTTTAAGTGCGGATTTCGTTTACATTTTTGCATTTTCTCTGCTGGAATAAAAATGTATATAAAATCTTGCCAGCTAATTTGCTCGTCCCCACGGACGTTCCCCCTACATATTTTGTGCCACGGCAGCAGCTTCGTACTCTGGCGGGAATCACAGGAAGGACTGGACCATTGCCCCTTGAAATTGTTTTCAAAATATTAAACAAAGCTGATGAACATATTTCCATGACCAGCACAGTGCGGAGCATTTGGCAAAGGGGAGAACCGAGAACCTATGTGCAGTATATAATTTCATTCAGAAGCTGGCGACCCAGCTGTGATACATCCGAGAGTAGTGCTTACCTGTGAGTCGGAGTGCTCGACCTGGACTGTGTGGAGGAGCTCGCAGGAGTTGCCCCTGGAGTTGCCGCGGAGCCTGGAGCACCTGTAGAGCAACTCCTAATTGCTTCGTTAGCGCATTTGGCCGTAACTATTCGAAGCTTTCATTTGCCAACCCTTTCCATTCAGCAGTCACCATCACCATCATCATCATCCTCAACATCATCACTCTAATCGCTGGTGTATGTATGTGTGTGTATGAATGCGTGTATGTATATGTTTCCCCTAAAATATCGTTGCCTACTTATTGGGGCGGGGGACGGGCATCGCTTGAGTAGAGCTCTGCTCTCCGGAGCATTAATTTATTTATGAGCATTACGAGGCAGCTACTTCTTTATTGATTGCTTCCTTCTGCCCAGACACAGACAGAGACCCCCGCCCCATTGCATATACATACATATATACAACTACGAATACATATTTTGGAATTGTGTGATATATTTTTGAGTTCCGAGAGAGAGAGGGAGAAAGAGAGCGAGTCCTTGACAATAACATGTTCGTGCGGCAATGGTGGCCCGCCTTTACCGCCCTTACCGCCTTTACCGCCTTTCCTGCCTACCCGCTAACCGCATTTCTTTTGTGGCACACCGCCTGACAGGCCTCTAACTTTATTACATCGTCCTTGTCTGTGTCGAGTGGCTTGCCATCTGTTCATCCCGCAGCACCATTCCCACTCCCACTTCCATCACCAGCAGCACCCCCACCCCCACCCCCACTAGCATTTCCCTAGCCCCAAACACTCGACTCTGTTCCTCGTCTCTGTTTCTGTTGCCGTTGCTGTTTCAGTGCAGCAACAGGCAAAATGTGTGCGGCATTGCGGCAAAATGTTCAATTTATGTATAGTAACAAAATGTAATACCGCACAAAAAAGCGGTGGAGGGGGCGATGGGTGGAAGAGCAAACATCGTTGGCAACTTGACGCCAGCAAGGACTGGCAGGGATCTGGCGCTGGGGCTGGGGCTGCGGCTGGTGCCTGTGCCGGTGCCGGGAAACGGACATAGTTTCATGGGGGAAATTTCCCTAACAGAAATTAACATTAAAGAGGAAGCGAATGTGGAAATAAAATTTGATATCGTCAGGAAAGACAGAGAGGGGAAAGGGAAAACGACGGGCAAAGGGAGACGGGAGAAGGGAGAAGGAAAGTTTTGTGTGGAAAATCTGAAATGAAATTTAGTTGGATTTTGGTAGCGAGAAATTCAACAAGAGACACCGCAGACAAAGCAACAGGGAAAATGGTGAGACGCGAAAGTAAAAACACAAGGAACGAAGCGACAGCCAAAGCAAGAGCAAAGCAAAAGCAAAAGCAACAGCGAGAGACTGAAGCCGAAAGTGAAAGCGAAAAGGAAAAGGAAAAGGAAAAGAAAAGCAGTGCAAATGGCCGAGTTAATAAGCTGGAAAATGTGCCCCAAAGACCAACATTAACATTAATGGCGTTAAGTTGAAATAAAGGTCACCACAGACAGGGGCAAGCGGGGATGTTTTCACTTTCAGCCAGTTCCATTCCATCCGAACGGCGCACTTGCCCTGGCCCCAACCGGAACGACAATCAAGTGCGGCCAGAGAAGCCTTTAATTTGCGACTAATTGATGAACGGGCGGGCGGGCATTTGTTGCCATAAATTGTAAACATTTTCCGAATTAATTAAACAGACATTCGCACAGCAATATAAATCATATGAAATACCCGTACCCGTACCCGTGCCCGTAGCCGTGCCCGTGCCCCTGCCCGTGCCCGTGCGAAATTCCATTGAGAAGCGACCCGTTTGACGTGGCAACTATAAAAACAAAAGGTGGCATTCGAATTGCTTTGCCAAATACTGGAACATAAGCCTGCTGTTGCCATTAATTGCTCGACCGAGCCGGGGCACGTGAGTGTTTGAGTGCGATCATAAAATTTGATGAGGCCGCCGACTGCTGGGGCTGTGGCTGATGCTGATGGTGAGTGCTGAATGCTGGAGACAGAGTTGGGGTTGGACATCCAAAGCGCGTTATTAAAAACTGCCCAGAAAAACAGAAAAAAAAATAAAAGAAAAAAAACCACAGAAACAGAAACAATACGAGCCAGAGACGACACAAGGACGTCGTCGCGCACACGGCCACAGGGGGGGGCGCATTGGAAAAGGTATTAACCCATCGTTGCCATCCAACACGACCAGCTGCCGTAATAAAAAATACAACAAAAATGTTTCCAGCAACATTGTACGGGCAACGAATGGCCAATGCTCTGCTCCAGCGGTTCCCAGTCGGAGTGAAATCATCCTCAATGCATTTTAATTAATGGCTTGACTGATGCAAATTACACCTAGGAACCTGACGCAATTTGCTTGTAAATTGTTTTTAATGTCTCCGAATTTCTTTTACTGAAATTCCACATATTTTATGGTGCATTTGGTTCACTCTCAATGCTGTTGCTTTCTTCTGGAACAACTTTAGAGCTCGCATCAATCCCAGGCGCATTCTTTTCGATTATTTCCATGCTGATTCAGGGCCTTTTTCGGGGGCCCTTAGCTGAGAATAGTTTCCTTGTGATTCATGCATCGTTTATGCCCTTGTCAGAGGGACGGCAGCACTTTCGCGCTGAGGCCCGTCTCGGCCAGAGCCGGAGGGACAGTTGCAGGGAATGGGCAAGTGTGTGTGGAAAAGCCCAGAAGCTACAGCAGCCACAGGCAGCAGTAATAATATTTAATATTTCCACAGCCTGCCAGCAAACGGGATTTTCATATCGTTTAAGCATTTCCTTCCGTTTCGACTGATTTGTTCATTTCGCCGCTTCCTGTTGTTCTTCCTTCACTCTCTGTCTGCCATTTGCCGATGCGCCCCCTTTATAATTGTTGTTGCTGTTGTTGGTGTTCGCTAGACTTTGTCCGGGCTGAAGGCCGAGCCGAGTCATGGCAACGACCGTCGCGACGCTGCTTAAAAGGACCCTTTAAGCAGGACAGGAAACTGCCTTTAATTGGCCAGCGTCCGACAAAGGACAGCGCCTATCCTATCCTAGTTTGGTTTGGTTTGGCTTGGGATCTGAAATGCCTCTGAGCATAGCATTTCGAACTGCTTTGTCTGGGATGCCAATGACTCGAAAGGAAGCACATCCACATCCATATCCACATCCATATCGACTGCTTTTGAAGGGGCTGTGGGGAATGTGGGACAGGGGAATGAAAGCATTCCAACTGCTTTTCAGGTGAAATGACTCGAACAGACACGAAATATCCAACTGGTTTTGGTTTTGGTTTTGCCTATGAAATGCCTGCAGAGGCATTTCCAAGGATAGTTTATCTGTCTGCTGTTGTGGGTATATCGAACCCCATCCCCATGCTCGTCCGTGTCCGTTCGGGGCTCTGCTATGCAGACGAGGACTCTTTCCTCTTCTGCTGCACTCTTTCAAGGATTAAGTGGTTTTAATTGCGTGGTTCCGGTAGCCGGCCAGCACTCCACCTCCACTAAGCGCCTTCCTCATTAATATTATTCATTATGCAATCAATTTTCTACGCTCTTAACCCTATCTGACCCCCCTCCCAGAGCGCTGCCTGTGCGCCGGGATGTGCCACAATTAGGGGCAGTGCAGTGCAGTAGCAGAGCAAAAAGAAACTAAAAAATAAGTCACAATTAAATTAATTATTTCTTTATGCTCGTAATTAAATTTCAATGCTGACACAATTCGATTATAAATTACTCAATTTAATATTGATTAAGTCCTGACCTAAATGCACTCTCAATGGCATCAACTGACCCGAAACTGTAGCAATTTGCGAGCTATACATATCGCTCGCTTCCAATTTCATGGCTTTTGGTTCATGCCAGCTTGGGACAGAACGAGCTCAAGAGCTGTCATCAACGTTTCGTTTGGAGCGCTTTAAATGCTCGGCGGGATGTTCCGCTGGTTCCCTACCTAATGGCACTGCACTCCCTCCCCTCAGAGCCAGCAAGAACGCGACGATTTCAGTTGCGATTCTCGCTGAAGTGGCAGCCAAGTGCCCCACTGGGCCATTGGCGCACAAGTTGTTCATTTCACTGGGTCCCTGGAGAACAGCAGCAGTAGTAGCAGCAGCAGCAAAAGAGCAGAAAGAGCAGAAAGAGCGGGAGAGCGAAAAAGACTTGTCAGTTGACAGCTGTCAAACAATGGGAGAAGGCCACGCGGATCGCGTATGGAATGCATTTTAATGGCTGGGTGGGTGCTGGTGCTGGTCTGGCCGGGCCGGGCCGCGACGGGCCTGTTCTGACGGTGGAAAAGTTTTAGTTTGCCTTTTTTTTTGTGCCCCGCCCCTTGGTCGCTGTGCAGATGCAGATAAGCCCACCGCATCGCTGGCCAGGGGCGGGAGCGGGAGCAAGGCAGCAATGGATGGAAAACAGAGAGCTGCTCGTAAAAGAAAATGTTGCCCTTTAGAGAGGACGGACACGGCGACATTAAAAAAGCGCTGTTGCTGCTGAATGTTTGCAATGGATGATTCTGCCTGCTTTACGAGCGCTCAAATTGCATTCATTGTGCACACAGAAACACACACATGCAGACACGCACACGCTGACACAGTGACAGATACACCCATGCACAGATACAGTCACGCCCATACACATATGTGCATGTATATACCCGAAAGAGGAGCGCAAGTGGGAACAAAGTGGCTCAACATTATCCCCATACATTTTGCATTTCTCCATGTGCGAGCGACTCATTAATCTATGATAATGCACCCGACAGTTAACACACACACACACACAAGGGGAAAGTTGGCAGAAAAACTATTACTGAGTGGAACAGAGAGGCGATGCAGCCAGCCAGCAGGTACGAGCACCGCCAGCATCTTTATTCGCGTGAAATATAACATTAAATAATCATCTCTTCACGTGGAAACTCAACAAAAGAAGTTCATTCTAGATAAAGTGCATTCATATGCATATGCATATATGTATGAATGTATGTATGTATGTATGTATGTATGCTGTAATATTTTGGGCATGCACGCACTGCCTCAGAGCCATCAGATTCGAATGAATAAATCGGAGAATGCATACGAAAACTGATAATTAAATGTCCAGCGTGGAGAAAATATATGCGGGCGGGGAGGTTGCAATTTTTGGCATATATAATATAATATAATATAATATAATATAATATAATATAATATAATATAATATAATATAATATAATATAATATAATATAATATAATATAATATAATATAATATAATATAATATAATATAATATAATATAATATAATATAATATAATATAATATAATATAATATAATATAATATAATATAACATAATATAATATAATATAATATACTTTTTAATATAATATAAAGTATTCAAGCTTCATAAATGATACGGCTCATGGGGTACAATGGAAATGTGCAATTATGGCTAGGATTTTGGAGGCAATAGTCTGCCCAGCAAGGACTCAAAAGTGCGCCCAGGCTGTGCACCGCCCAACGCCCATCGCCCATCGCCCATCAGCCAGTTTCCAACTTCCCATGAAAAATCACATACATGCACGCTGTAGCCTTATTATTCTCAGCGAGTTTACCTACAAAAAAGTATGCAGAAAAATTGCAATTTCATTTGAAATATGTTTAGAAACGAAAATCATTGCTCTTTTGTTCACAGCTGAATATGAAAAGGAGTCCTTAAAAGTCTTCCCGAAACGCACTTAATTTGAGAATCATTTAAGCGTCACAAATCCATTCAATAACAGCCAACAAATGCAAGATATTGCTGGTATGCATTTGCCATGCTGGAAATGCCGAGAATAGATTGGAAAATAATCCTTTCTTTGTAAACATCCAATTATATTTTCAACGCAAACTTCCAATTGATTGTATTCAAAGGAAAGGAAATGAAAAGAAAGGAAAGGAAAGCTTGCAACTAAATCCCCTGCACCTGCACGTGCACGAGATATGCAGCAGAAAATACTCGAGTGCTCGTACTCGATTCCGTTGTGTGAAATTTCCATGGAAAAGACATGTGCCATGCCAGGCTTAACTATTTGCTTTGCTTTGCTTTACCCATGACGGGAATCCGGGAACATTTGATCCCCACAAAGTGTTCTTTGCCTGGGTCTCAGCCCGCCCGCTCGCTGGCTGCCCTGCCACATAAATATTTATCGATAAATTATATGGATCGCAAGTTCTTAGTTGCCTTTAATGCCCTTGAACTCGAAATTATAGCAGCCCCAGTCCCAGTACCAGCTCCGGCCTCCAGCCCGCAGCCCGCATCCCGCAGCCTCCCCGAATGCCATTAGCAGCTAAACTGTGGCCAGTGGTCGTGGTCGGTGGGCGATGGGTGGCAGGTGGTGTTTCGGCGTGGCTGCGGTTGCCAGGTCGCAACGAAATTATTTCCCCCATCACGCCGCTGATGGGGAGCAGATTTATTTGCCTTTAACAAGCATCACCCTCATCGCAATGGCTGCTGATGGATGGACATACGCCAACAGTGTAGATATCGGTCGGACAAATGAGCCCCGGGCTCCTGTCTTGTCCAGTCCCTTTTCCGCTTCCTCTTCCTCTACCATTACCATTCGCATTCGCTTTAGCATTCGTTGTCCCTGCCGCATCACAATTAGCCATAGATTTTAATTATCATAATGATAATTTTCTCATGGTGAGTGTTGTCGCAGTTGGTTTAGTTTTTGCGCCTATTTAATATTTGATCGTTCCGTCAGGCGTGTCCCCAGTGTCTCTGTCTCTGTATCTGGCTCTGGGTGTGGGTCTGGGCTTGAGTGTCCTTTGATGTTGCCCTGCCCGCTAATTGGATTGCATCCATATTAATTAGCCCCAGTCGGTGTCCGTACTGGTGTCCGTGTTGGTATCGGGGCACAGCCGGATGTGCTGATGGCTGTCGAGTCTTCGCAACGGATCAGCTCAGAGCTCAGAGCTCAGAGCTAAGAGCTAAGAGCATACTAGAGCTCAGTTCTATGCAAATCGAGTCGAGCTGAGAATATAATTATAACAGCATAATATGTTGCCAAAGACAAACAACAGCAGACAGCGGCGGGCCAAAGGCAGAGCCAAAGGAACAGGCAAGAGCCTGAAATGGAAATTGAAACTGAAACTGAAACTGAGCCACGCACAGCAAATTGATAAATATGCAAATTTAATAGACTCGCAATCAATTTGCATAAATCTTCGCAGCTAAAAATAAATAAATAAAATTGCAAATGCAAATGCAAACAAAAAAAAAAAACATGAAGTGGGAAAGGGGAAAGGCAAAAAGCAAAAGAAAACAACGGACAAAAAAAGGAGAGCCAGAACGCCGCGCAGAGGCAGGCCAAAGGAAGTCGAATACCAAAGTCACTTTCAACTTTCAACGAGCGGCGATTAATTAGCTGGCAGCCAATTACAATGGAGGGAAGTGGATAAACGGAGGATTTTGTGGCAGCTGCGCTGAATACAAAATGAATCGATGTGTTTGTGGAGCATTAATAATTAATTCTGATACCAGATACGAAGTACCAGATACCAGATACGAGCTACGAGTGTGCGGCATTTGGTGCCGCAAATGTTTGCCCCCAGGCATCTTTTAAACTCTTCCAGTCCAGGGATCTCTATTTTCCTTTATTTGTTATTTTCAATCTTACCAAATTGCCAAAAATGTCAGTCTATCAGTCAATCAGATCACTTTAAATTCACGATTTGTTTTGACTCGAACTCTGACTTTGGCCTGCCGCAAGGCTTCTACGAATGTACCCCGTTTACACTGCCACTGTCACTGGCACTGGCACTGCCACGCGCGTAAATATGCTAAGCGGAATTTCAATGTGGCAGGCAAGTGAAACAAGGCAAAACAAAACAAAGCAAAGCAAAACAAAGCAAAAGCAAAGACAGAGGCACAGGCAAAGGCACGGGCACGGGCACAAAAGTACTACACGAATATAACCGAGAAAATAAACAGGGGAGTAAGACAAACAGCTCGAACATCACGCGGTAACTGCCAATTGAGTGTGAACCGTTCTGCATATAAATTGGGCGAAGGGGGCTGGATACTGCGAAGATACTTTTGTACTTCTGGTGCGCAGATACATACATGGACACGGGGCTACTTGTAGCTACAAGTGGAGCTGTGTGTGGGACGAGAACGAGAACGAGATCAAGATTTGTTTCGTTTCCATTTCCGTGACCATTTGCCAGAATTCTCTTTGGGTGTTTATCCAGCAGCAGCCGCCGCCCCCACCTCCACCCCGCGTGTTTATCTGCCTGTACATTATTTGTACACACGATTGCCCTTCGCATATTAAAGACGAATTCATAATAAATATGGGCGAAAGCGAAAGCGAAAGCAGCCATCTCATTTCGTTAACTCGTTCCGCGGAGCGACTGAGTGGCGCGCGGGCAGAGCAGAAATGTTGCCTACAACCGAACACGAAAAGCAACTGAGTCGCGGGGCAAAGGAAAGAAGCTTAAGCCTTCGGCTTGAATGCCAAAAAGGTTCACTGGAACTGGCTTAGAGCTCTTGTTATAGCTGGCACTCGAAGAGTTAAGGGATACAGCAGATTGGTTGGCAAAGTGGATGTGTGCAAGGCACAGAAGGCAGCTACAATGCGACATAGTTCGCCCGGGCAGGAATGGGAATCCAAAAAGGGAATTATGCGGAAACAGAAAGCAGCAACAGTAGCAGCAGCAGCAGAAACGAAGCATTGCCTCAGCATTGTCCATGCATTCAGCTGCAAAGAGGCACTGGAAAAGGGCTAACCCAGCACCGAATTCCTGCGCTTCCCAACACTGCAAGTGTTTTTGTGTTTCTGTGCAGAATTAAACCGAGGTAGCCGAGCCACAAATTCATTGGGCTTAACTGGCAGCCATTAACCCTCTCTCTCTCTCTCTCTCTCTCTCTGTGGACAGGGATTCATCAATCGATGAAATTCCCCCACTCCAACCGACATGCCAGCGTTGCCCAACACTGCGAATAATTCAGGCAACTGGGCGAGCGTTAATCAGCGCCAGCAACGAGGTCATCGAGACCCAGTCGATTGTGTCGATGTGCCCACAGGGGCGGAGGAATGGCAGGAATGCGGGGAATGGCGGGAATGGGAGGCGGGCCACCAAATGCGCAACGCACTTCAGTGCCCCTTTACGCCTCGACGGACAGGCAAAGTCCAGGGCAGCGCCTTGGCAGCGGGCAGGCGGGCAGGCGGGGCTCAGTTCCCATCCATGTCAATAAGCAAATGTGGCTCAAATCATATTTATATGTGTGCCCGTATGCCTCGGGCAGTTACATGCCGACACGCTGACAGGGTACAATTGGAGTTGGAGCGCTTGTTGCCGCTGCACTGCTTGTGGATGAAGCCGCACACATCACGCAGCGAGAGCGCCACCAGGCCGAACATGGGATCCGCTTGCATCAGCGAATGGCACAGCATGTTGCTCCAAATGCTCTTGCCGGGCGGCGTCTGTGGGTCTTGGGGCTGGTCCACGGGCTCGTCCGCCAAGGGGCCGAGGAGCAGGTGGTCCCGCGCCAAGAACGCCTCCGATTCGGGCCCGTTGAACATGAGGAGGTAGCGCACCTGCAGCTTACCGGCGCACTTCTCGCATATGGCCACGGTCCTGAGGGTGGCACCGCAGCGCGAATTTTCCCAGCCGGCGCAGACGGTCGCCACAAGGGTGGCCGCAATGAGGCTGTCGTGCAGCTCGAGGTGCGAGCTGTGCGCGTCCATGGGAGCGGCGATCAGGCTGTGCAGCACGTCCATCGGGCCGCTGTAGAAGACGCAGGGTCTCTGCAGATCGGGCACGCTCAGCGCCTCTGGCATCTCCACGCGGAAAACGAGATCGGGTCGCCGGCCGGGACTCTGGCCGATCTGATGCCAGAGATTCGCCAGCTTTGAGCTCTGCACCTGCCGCAGATGCGGCGTTTGGCTCTCCAGCAGCAGCCAGTGGAGCAGCGAGATGTGGCGCTCGGGCTCGGGCTCGGCGAACAGAAGCGACCCGTCCTGGCAGACAGTGCGCTGCACGGTGGTCATGCCGGGCATGCTGATGGTGTCCCGGCGCAGTTCATCGATCTGGGAGCAACGCAAGGGACGATTGTAGGGGGGACACTGCTGCAGCATCTCAGTGCAGCGAGCGCTCATCACGGCCGACCTGAACAGCAGCCACTTGGCGTCCACGCCCAGCAGGTTCTCGTCCAGGTGCTCCTGCAAGCGCTCCATGTCACCCACACGCCACACGCCCAACGGCGCTCGAAGGCCCCGCTGCCACAGCTGCGGTGTGAGCTCGATCGGCCGTGCAGTGTCCTCCAGTTGCTGCTCCACCAAAGCGTAGCATTTCTGCCACTCACTCTGACTGAGGCTAATCAGGCTGATGGCATCTTCATCTATCACCAACTGCTGGTGGTCCTGTGCCATCTCCTGCTCGGACTCCACGAACTCCACATCGCACTGGGAGTTTTGCGGCTTGCTTGTGGGTGGGCCCCGTGCCAGGACCGGGTAGCTCGCCAGGTCGCATAGGTTGTCAATTCTCGAGCACCTGTACATGGCTGGCCAATTTGGAAATGAGTTTCGAGTTCAGCTACCGTTAACAGCGTATTTGGAACAGTTAATTTGTAGATCTAGTCGATGTGAGTGTCTCTTGAATAAAAATACAACTACGTAATGGGGAGTGGCATCAAATGATTTGTTCGCTCAGCTAACTAGATGTGATTTGCTTTTACAACAGAGCACTGAGCACAGAGCACTGAGCACAGAGAACAGAGCACAGAGAACTTGTAAGCATTCGAAGCTTGCAAATAATTGCCATATTGAATAGAACTTGGAATGGAAATTCTTTCGTGCCGCGACTCCCAGGACGCTGCTCTTCGCTGACTTTGTCGCAGTTGAACATTCCAGTGCCAGAGTGCTATATATAGAACACACTACACACACACATATATACCACATACCATTTACCATACTCGTAGATATATTCTCGGCGGACTTGTAGCCAACGTGGCCCAGCCGTGCCGTGCCGTGCCGGGCCGTGCCGGGCCGGGCCGGGCCGTTCAATTACAAAAGTTTTCCCTGCCCAGTGAAGTTAATAACATTTATCGCTCCCCATAAAACATATCCTGTGCGGCGTGTCTCCGCTTGGAGCGGGTTCCCCTTTTTGTCCAGCGCAAAGTTGTTGCAACAAGTTGAACCTTTTTTGTTGTTTGTTGCCAGGCATCTCTCTCGCCTGTCGTTTCCGCTTGCCCGGCCAGCAAACAAGCCCCCAACATTGACCTATTCCCCATACAAATTGAGTGTGTGTTGTTGGGCTGCTTCTGCTTCTGCTTCGGCTGCTGCTTCTGCGCCCCCAGCTTGGGGCCCTACTTTGCTTAATAGTTGAGCAATTCCTGCAAGTACTTCAGCATCAGCGTGCAGCGTGCAGCGTTCTGCCCTGCTAGGCGCCCACGCTGAGGCGAGGCGAGGGCTGCTTACTCCCTGGAATTGCCAGCCCACTTGACGGGGGTAATCTCTGGAATTGCATTGCATGAACTGCGTTACAATTTGCCGGCTGATTTCGCCCCCACCCACATGCGTTTTTGCCATTAGATAATTGATAGCTGGCCGCCTGATTCTCAACTGAACTGCCTGCCAACCATCCAGCGAGCTGAGCTCTCTGCCACAGTAATGAGCTCAGAACTGGCTGGGACAGATACTTCCATATGTATAACGATTGAGAGGCCTGTTCGGATTATGCTGCCATTGCCTGGAAGGGAAGGGCTCTTTTGCGTGAAGCAAGGGGCTGCGAACGAAAGGGGAACCGACAGCTCTTTGGCTCTATCTCTGTAGCCTTGGGTTTGCTGTGTGCGTGTGGGTGAGTTGTTTACATTGCTCATACGCCACAGAGCACCGGAAGGTAACCCACAACAACGGGGCAAAAACATCAACAACAGGAGCAGCAGCAGCAGCAGCAGCAGCAACAGCAGCAAAATCAAAATCATCCATCGCCCGCGGCCAGCCAGCATGGAAATCTGAGGGGAAAAACCTGAAAGCAAGCCCCAGCCCAGGCCCCAGAATATCCAGGGGAGAACATGAAAAGTTTGCCCCGCAGTCCCAGTCCCAGTCCAAGTCCCAGTAAAGGTCCCTGAGAAAAGGCAAGCCAAGGAGAAACAACCCCTCGTGATTTTTACCTTCTTCAAATGCAAAATCTAATGAAATTTTCACATTTTCTTTTTATTTTTGTATTTTTTATTTTTGTTGCTTTTTTTCTTTTGCCGATTTTCACTTTTGTGTGCAAGTTTTGAGTTTGTGGCGTCGATCAATACGAGATTTGATGGTTGGAAAATTGATGGAGGATGCCCCATGCCACATGCCACGGGCTCCCCCATGCCACATGCTCCCCCATGCCACGGGCTGCCCATCCCCCATCCCCCCTGCCCAGTGCTCTTCTTGTTTTTGCCACCTGCAAGGCCGAAAACGATTGCAATGACAGATGCGGACTATTAAAGGTGAAAGCGTCAGTGAGGCAAGCACACACGCAGCCACACACACACACAGACACCCTCATGCGAGACAAATTGTGGGTGTACTTATGCGTATGCGTATGTCTGCGTGTGTGTGTGTGTGCAGTGAGCCATTTTATGTTAACAACTTTGTTGGCCCAAAGCGTTTCTCATCATTCGAAGCAGCAGCAGCAGCAGCAGCCGCACCAGGATGAGTTCCGGAATACCGGGATACGGCGGGTTACGTTTCGTTTCGTTTCGGTGCGGTGCGGTGCGGTGTGTGTTCTGTTCTGTTCCCTTTTGTCATCATTATGTTCATCATTAACAACTCGTCAGCGTGATGATGATGTTGATTATATTGAAGTGAGTGCCATATGTTAGCCGCACACCCACACACAAGCCAGAGGGGCAGAGAGAGGGCAGAGAGAGGCAGACAGAGACAGAGCAAGAGCAAGAAACCGAGACAGAGACCGAGACAGAGACCGAGACAGAGACTGACAGCCACATTTTGGTGGCAACAAATGGCACAAATCAGCAACCAACAAACTGGAAGCTGCCACGGGGAGCACGCAGCAGCAGCAGCAGCCGCAGCATGTCGGCAAGGGGCAGCAAGGGGCACGCAGCGCGCGGCAACAACATCAAACGATGAAGGGAAAAACAAATCAGTTTTTTATTCAACGTTGGCCCCATAAAAAAAAGGGCAAAAAGCACTCACCAAAGGAGCGAAAGTTTATGAACCATAAAACAGAATGGAACGATGCATAGGCATGCGATTTCCCTTCCCTTCCCATCCACCCGTCCCTTCTCTTTTTGTGCTTTTCCCTTTGCCTCCTTTACCTGTCGGATCGGAGCACCCCCAGCAGCTGTCCCACCTGTCCGCTGGGCGGGTCCTTTGCATATCATTCACTGCTCTTTAACATCCCGTTAGCTGGCATACCATTTGGGCCATTTTTCAACTCGTGCTGCAAGCTCTTTTCGAGATTTACAAATGTTGTAAAATATTGCCCCAACCCAGGACGGGGCAAAGTGGCCTTTAAGGATCGTTTCGGAGGGAAAGAGCAGCAGGGGCATGGCTTTTGGCAGGACCATTTGTTTTATGTGCTTACCTTCGGAGAGAGGATCATTGCCATTCAGCTGCAGGCCGTTGGAAGCGCCTCGCCTGCCTCTTCCATGCGTAATAATTATGTCACTTGAACGACTAATTTTGAATTAATATCACCTTGCATCGGATTGCCTCTGCAGGGCATATATCCCTCTATATGTCCCACCTTCATATAGCTGCTGGTGTGGCTTTATTCATCACTTAAATTACTGGAAAATGCGCGTCTGACTGGCACTGGGTAACTGTGCCATTTACAGAGCGAAAATGTCCCAGGGCATGCGTTGCCAGCCGCCATTTCCACAAATATTGACTTTATTCTGCTATAATAAAATATTGACGAGTTGCCAGGAAACATCAACAAATCCACAAATGTAAAGTTGGCAGATTAACCGCTTAAGTAATCCCTCCTAAGCGATAATTGCGATTCTGTCTGATGGCTAATGGGGCTGGGGAGTGGGGAGTGGGGAGTGTCCTATTTATTTGAATGGCTGCGTGTATCCACGTGCGTGTGTATCCGTATACTCCAACCCCACCACCACCCACCCCACACATCCAGTGCTATAAATTTCTATTTATTTTATACTCCAACTTCAACTTTATCCTCCACTCCTACTCCCACTCCCACTCTCGCTGCTCCGCCTCCTCCTGCCTCACGCTCATCCAGCTATGCGTACTTTCTCTTTGCCTTTCGCTTTCGCTTTCCCTTTCACTTTCTCTCTTCCGCTGTCGCTCTTCTGTTTGCTCTTGTCTCTGGCTCAGACAATTTTGTAGCTCGTTAAATTTTTTATTTAAAATGTAAACAAAAGCCCTGCCCCTATCCCCTTCCGTTTCGCTCCCTCTCCTTCTTTACCTCTCTCACGCTCACTCTCACTCTCTCTCCCTCTTTTCGCTTTCTTAGTACTCCGAATTATGGCCCCGTTTTGTAACCAGCAAAGGGCCACGTCTTCTCCTCGCCTCTCCTCTCCTCTCCTCTCCACTCCTCTCCTCACCACTCCTCTCTATCTTGTTTTGTTTTCTGCGGCTTCTGCCATTTTTTTTCGACAAGCATATTGCGTATACGTACGTGTGACTGTGTATGTGTGTGTGTGCGAGAATGTGTATGCATATCTGCGCTATCTGCGTGTGCGTGTGCGTGTGTGTGTGTGCCAGGGAGCCCTTCCAATGCTCAATGTTCACGCACTTGCAAGCATTAATTAAAAAGTTCAGGGTCAGACAGAGACAGAGACAGGGACAGTGATGGGGCTAGCGAGAAGAGCAAACAGAGAGAGAGAGAGAGAGAGAGAGAGCGAGAGACTCGACCGTCTTGGGCTCTTTAAAAGCCACTCTGAAAGAGCGTGGCCCCAAATTACACTTGAACATAAATATTGGAAATTCTCCTTCAATTCGCTGCAATATGCTCCAAGAACTTTCTTCCAGTGTGGTATCAACAGCTTGTTGCTGCTGCTGCATAATTTGCTTACTCTTTTTGGGGCCCCCGTCTCGCTGTTTGGGGATGTCTGTTATTTTTACCACGCTGCCGTAGCCGTTGTTTCTGCCGTTGTTTTTGCCGTTGTTGTTGTTGATGATGGGCGATAGTTGACTTGCCATTTATCAAAAGGTCCCCTGCTCACCCGCCGAAAAAAAAAAAGAGCGCTGGCCAAACATGCGGGACCCAGTGAGATGCTCGCCGCGCGTGATGGTGTGGGTGCGGGTGAGGCTGAGGGTGAAGTGTGTCCCTTGTGGGTCATGGAAACTGTGCGTAACTATAATTAATTTCATTTTAGACTTGTTGGCAAATAAACGAGCAAACGATGCGGTTCGTTCCGGGTTGTTAGGGGGAAGGGCGCCGGTGGGAGCTGGCTGCTGTTTCTCACCCCTTTTGCCCAGAGCACGGCATCACAGCTCACAGCCCACAGCCCACAGCTCACAGCCGAAAAGCCCCGAACCCCACAGCATCCTTCACCTCCGCTACCTTGTGCCAGCCAGGGAACCTGCTTTCAGCACTATTTTTGACATCGTTCTTGCTGTTGGCTTTGCACTTTGCCAGCACTTGACTGGCCTGCTCTCGCCGCCCCCTGGACCGTGTACTCAGCCACCCGCCATGTCCTTGTGCCGCACTTGGAAACTGTTGCTCATGCTGCGGGGAGTCGAGAGCTCAGCTTTTTGAAGGGGCAGCTGCCGCCCGACTGGCTGCCCCAGAACCCTTATCAAAAATTCAACAAAATCATTTCATATCCCAGCAAATTATTGATTCAACTTGAATGCTGCTGAATCACTTGCTGCAGCCCCCAATGCTCGGAAGAAAGTTATCCCTCAGCTTAATCGCCTGGAACTCATTAACTTCAGTTTGCGGCAAATATTTTATTTAATTTCGTTGTCCAATGTTTGCGCCAGGCTTAAGATCCCTTTTCAAATTTCAAATTGATTTTAACGGCAACGACTCGCAGGCGCCCAGCAAGAACAATGCAGCTCAACTCGAAATGGACTTAATTTTGGGGGCCAAACATTTCGAGTTTATCGCTGGCTATTCGTTCAGTTTGGCTGCCATTCTGGAGGTTTTGTTAGTGCTCCCAGTAGGCGCTTCCAAGTCTGCCATTCTGTCATTCTGCCATTCGGACTGACTACAAGTGAAGCAACTGGGAAACGGAACGAGTTTTGGTCTGCCTAAAAATATTGGAAAATATATTGAAGTAACTCTTGAGAGATGAAGCTGCTATACGTATTGGTAGGTGGATCTTACGCTTACTCCCAGCCTTGCCCTTATCCCTACCTTGCCCCTAGTGCGCTTGCATTATTGCCTATTTTGTAATGGTGCTGACTGGCGTTGGCACTTATTACGACGACTCCGAGTGCGGGGAGGGTTACCAGATTACGATGCTTCAAATCCCCACTGGATCGATCTAGACCAGCGACTCGAAGATAACTAAACAGCTCTGTTGCCCCACACTGACGTTCTCTGGGAGCTGCCTCTAATTCGGACTGCACGCTCGAACGTCATGTGGCAAAATGGCAACATTAAGCCGCACACCCCAAACACACCGCACACAAAAACTATGTCGCTTTTACTTGCTACATTATGGTATGATTTCATGTTTAATTTACCTAACTTCTTACTTAATTTGTCTACACCAAAAACCTAAATAAATATGCACAAATCAAGTAACTGCATCGAGAACTTGGCGTGCAGTTCTGAATGCAGCTGGATTGGAATCCAAACTCGGTCTGAAGCTGCTCTTGGCAGTTGCTGGGGCCGTAAGTCATTTGATTTCCAGCTGATGCCATCAAATATGCATGGCCCATCATCATCACCATCAACGGCCTGGGTCTGGGCCTGGGCCTGGGCCTGGGCCTGGGCCGCGCTGTGCGCTGTGCTGTGCTGTGCTGTCCATTTGAATTATGCAGAATCGGACGAAAAAGTTGTGAGGTCTAAAGATGGGTGCGGATATGGGTCTGGGACAGGGACAGGGACAGGGACAAAGAAAGTCCTTAGTTGTCATCGTCAATGGCATCGCAAGGAAATTAGATTTCCCCCTACAACAATGCCAGGCACCAGCTCGCTCTCTCTCTCTCTCTCTCTCTCTTACTCTCTGTAGCTGTTTCCCCCCTTCCTCTTGCTCACTGTGTCCCCTCCTATATGCTGTGTGTGTGTGTGTGTCTGGCATTGAGCCAGTTGGACTAAACGGCTTAAGTGTTTTGCCAGCACCTTTTCGCTCGCATTTGCATAGTGGTCGTGCCTGTGGCTGTGGCTGTGGCTGTGCGGCTGAAAAGTATGCTACAACTTTTATCAAACGCCGCCGGAACAAAGCCTTCGGCTACGGAAATGATGCTCCATTCCAGTGTGCGTGTGTGTAGGTGTGTGTACGTGTGTGTGCTAGTATATCCATAAAGACAGTTGATGTTCGATCTACGCATAGATGATGTGTGTGTAGAAAAGGGAACTTTAATTATTTATTTATTCAAATGCTTGGGCTGGCTTCTAAGCCGCCAGCCAAGCTCTCTGCGCGGGGCAGGGTAAACGGCAGGCCCCCAAGCCCCTGCAGAAGGCAAATACCAAAGCAAAAGCCCCCCAAAGAAAAGGGGCAACAAACAACAAAAAAAATGCCTGCCCAACTTTCGCTCTTTTCTGCTTCACCCTAAGCGGTGGGTGGGTGGTGGCCGGGCCGGGCCGGCCGGGGTGTACACACAGAAATTGAAAGTGGCACGCGCAAATTACTTAATCCGACTTTCCAAGTACTTTCTTGTGACACAGGCACAGAGCGAACTGGGCATAGAGAGGGGCAAATGCAGAGCAAACCTGTCGCAGGGTGGCAGTTCAAATGGGGCAGAGAGGCAGCAATTCAGCAGGGCAGCGGGGCAGCGGGGCAGCAATGATGTGGCAAGGAGGCAAGAAAGCTGCGGGAATGAGTAAGACCTTCGTCTGGGGTAAATGCCGGCACGTACTTTCTGGTCCTTTGATCTAATTTACCAAGCATTTTCAGGTATTCCAACTTTGAATGCCAAAACGAAACCCAAGATGACAACAACAACAGCAACAGCAACAACAACGACAGAAACAACAACAGCTGAAAGACAAAATTCTGAAAGAAAAAAAGAAAAAATTAAGAAAACGTAAACGAAAATGAAAATGAAAATGTTAAATGAAAATAGCCCCAAGAGCCGTCCAGCCAGCGTCAGGCCATCAGCCCGCTTCCGTCTTCCTGTCTGTCTGCCTGTCTGCCTTGTGTCTTCACTGAGCCCTGGCAGTTAATCAATGAATAGCCGCACCCACAGCTGCCCCAGCAACCGCCTCCTCCTGCCGGAGAGCAAGCCATACCCATACCCATTCCCATTCCCATTTGCCGCTCCACCATCCACAGCCAAACTGTGTGGCACGGCAATTACATCAAAAGGAAACTGTTGGCCAATGCCCAAGCGGGGCCTGGAGACAGACGCTCTAAAATTAACTAAATAGCAGACCAGGACCAGCCGACCAGCAGGCTCCATTCACAACATGAAAAGTCACTTAACGACGACGACTGGAGACATCAGGAGAGCCCCAAGGATGGCCTCAAGGCGAGACTAGAGCCAGAGACGAGTCGCAGTCGCAGTCGGAGTCGGAGTAGGAGTCTCGCTGGTGTCCGGCAGGTGCCAACTGGCCAAAATGTTCGGCTTCATCTGTTTCTGTTTCTGTTCCTGCTTCGCTCTTTTTTTATTATAACGAATTGCATTTTATTGCTCAGCAGCAGCAGCAGCAGCAGCAGCAGCAAACCAGAACCGCCCCGCAACCTATTCAAGGCAAAGCAAACGTAAAATGTTGAGCATTTAGCTAAATTGTTTCATTTTGCGGTGCTACAAACTGAAACTGAAACTGAAGGTGAAGGTGAATGAAGACAGACACAATTTCTTTTCAGGCGAATTGGCACCTTGGCACCTTGGCGGCTGGGCGGCTGGGCAGAGGCAAAGCAAAATGAAAGCAGAGCGAGCGCCACGAGTGCTTAAGGATAATGCAGATTAATGCAGCTGATGGATTTGGTACATACAATTAGATTTG
The DNA here is from genome assembly GCA_018150885.1 of Drosophila tristis. Lineage (NCBI taxonomy): Eukaryota > Metazoa > Arthropoda > Insecta > Diptera > Drosophilidae > Drosophila > Drosophila tristis. The sequence continues at coordinate 5,403,700 of JAECWT010000215.1, read as the reverse complement.
ATTAGATCGCTTCGCCGGAGCTTAATCCATATTGAAAGGCAAGCCAGCAAACAGCTGGCAGCTGGCAGCAGATCTCCTAACTGCCGGCCTTATGTTTCGCATTAAGTCTCCCTTGGCCTCTGAAGGTAATGCATACATAAAAATCTACTATATGTATGTGTGAGTTATTCGGTAAATAGTTTTGAGCCACGCACAAACTTCTGCCAGAGGATGCTGCCCAATTGCTGCCGAGTTTCTTCCACCTTGCGTGCCATAATTCAATTTAATTAGACGGCAAACTATAAGCTCAAGCAAATGCAAATGCAATGCAAATATTTGATTACCCATTTAACTAATTCGATTGCAGCTTCACACAAGAGTCCGCACTCCACTCGAGGATTATTTCCAGCTTAAATGTTAACTTTACCCTGATGTGACGTGCTGTGACGTGTTAAGTGTTGAGTGTGTGTGCTGCACTTTAATGAGCAGTTGAACTTATCGACTAACCGCCACCAGTCAAGTGGCATAACTGCTGCTCGCTCTTAATATTGAGTTAACTTTCCATGGGGCTGCCACCGCTGCAGGCAACTCTTTCTGGGCGGCTTTCCAAAGTTCAGAAACAATTGCATTGGCTTGAATCTCTTTTGAGATTCTGTTCGAACTTCGAAGATGACAGGCATCGAATTATGGGCTCCATCGATGCCAGTGTTGGGCAGGCGAGAGGGCGCAAGCAAAAGCTGTCGCTTTTGTCTCTTTCCTCTTGACTTCCGCTGGGTAAACGGATCCCGACATGGACTGCTGCTGCTGCTGCTGCTGCTGCTTCTTGTTGGGATTCTGCCACTGTTAGCCCGACATGGCCCAGCACTCTGTGCCCGTAGTACATGTCCATGTGCAGCTGTTCCAGCTTAGCCGCAGACCGGACGCAAAAACCAGCAGCAACAGCAGCAACAACAGCAAAAAGAAGCAACGCAGAGCACAGCACAGCAGAGCAGAGCAGACCAAAGCTGGAATAGAAAAGTGGGAAAATTGAGTTGAAAATTGTTCATGGCACACACTTCACGGGCAACGCAAATTGACAGCTGTCAATCAACTGCTGTGCTCTGCTGTGCTGTGCTGTGCTGTGCTCGCCCACTCGAGCGAACCAAGCGAAGTCTGGCCAGGTGCCCAACGATGATGATGATGATGATTATGATGTTCATGATGCTCATAATGATGGCTAGTGCTGCTGCTGCTGCTGCTGCTGCTGCTGCTCGGGCTGCACTTGAAATTGATTAAGCGGCTGCTGTGGCTGTGGCTGTTGCTGTGGCTGAACTTCCTACAAGCAGGACAAATCGGACTGCAATGAGAATTTTATTAAGATTTACTAGTAATTTGCGACTATGAGATACCCTAAGCTCAGGCTCAAAATGTACATTTATTATGGCCCAATCATACTGGCTACTGGCTACATCTTTACAATACCCACAGCATACCCTCGAATCCCACTGAATGCCACCGAGAGAGAGAGAGAGAGCGGGAGGCGGGGGCGGAGGAGGAGGAGGAGAAGTTACAAACTTTGGTGCTTGGAACTACTTTGGCAAAGTATTTCATTGACGGACAAAGCAGGTCGAGACTCAGTCCACTTTGAGCAACTTTCATGGAACTCCACTCTGGCACCCACTTGACAACTTCCGTTCGTGGCTATGTCCGCTCCCAGGCGCAAAGCAGAGAGCGAGAGAGTGAGTGGAAGTGGCAGTGGGAGAGACAGCCTGGCCCTGTAGTCTGCCAGTTATTAAGTTTATGGCCATTAACTTGCGGCCAAATAAAGTTGATGCTTCATTTTGATTGGCTTCGCAGCATACGACCCGCAGTCCCTATGTATTTATTCGTGGACTCTCGATCTTGATTGCAGCCATCTACATGTGTGTGGTGTTTGTGTGTGTGTGTGTGTGGGAGCTGCTGCTCTCCCTGCTGGCCATGGCCCAGGGCCACACTCGCTGCACATACCCTAAGAAGAAACAAAACAAAAACCACGAGGACTCCTCATGTCCCCCCATGCGACTTCTGGGGCAAACATTTTTCGTTCTGTTCTCAAAATTAAATTGAATTGTTTCTGCATTATTAACAAGCTGCAAAAAGAATTTCTATATTTTCTGGTTCACTTCTAAGTGGCTTTGGGGGAAGCGGGAAGCGGGGGGTTTCGTTGTGGCACTTAAGAGCGAATGTTTAAGTAGATTGCTGAATCTGTGGGCTACAAATTGAAAGCGAAAAGAGGCATGCGGCGTAGCAATATTCAAATAAAAGACACCTCAAAATGTTGCGAATTTCCGAAAATCTATCTATAAAATCTATAGAGCGGCAATATCCCCAACTTTTATTTTTAATTTCAAATTATTACCAATTATTTTTGGCATGATTAAACTGCAACTCTTTTGTTTAGATACGTATATAGTTATATTATTTTTTGTGATAACTTATTACTATGGTACATATATATTTGCAGTAGAATAATAATATATATACATACAACATAAATATAGCTATGAATATGCAAGCCAACCCCCTAGAGAACGAGAAATTAACCAACCCACCCACCCAATATTTTCATAGATTAAAATACTTTGCGTAGCGCGAATCTACCCAATATTAATCCCATTTAATGTTTCTTAAATTACCAAAACCAATATTCTTTTCTTCGATTTTTTTTCCAGTGTATCTCTGTGTCTCTGTGTGTAGCAAAAACCAACCAACAATCCCCCCACCACCCCAACCCCACAAATAACCAATTAACGATCCGAACAACCAACCAATCCGAATCAATCAATCAATCAATCAACTTGCAATACAGTTAAAAATACAGTTAAAAATACAGTTAAATCCAGTTAAATACCGTTGAATACAATTAAATACCGTTAACGTTAAATACAGTAACTTTTAGTGTTAATGTACAACTCACAGCACATTCGGCCCCGAGAAACGAAACGAAACAAAACGAAACCAAACGAAACCAAACCCATTCCAATGAAGAGTTGAGTTACCCTTTGAAGTGGAATAGCCCCAGCATATTTACAGTGTTGCAAACAGCGTATGCAAGCAAACATTTACAGTGTTGCACAGCCCGTGCAGAGAGCTATGCAATTTTGGTTTGAATCAACCAAAAGCGAGATACAATTTATTGGCCACAAAACAAAGCAAACGAAAGGCAAAAATCCACTCCAAGTCCACTCTAAATACTGAATTAGTGTGAGAAGAGCATCGAAATAAAAGGCATCCAAGCAGACGCAGCTGAAGGAGCAGCAGCAGCAGCCGAAATACAAACCAAAGCCCAAGAGGATATCTAGGATTGACTAGCAAAGGATCTGCGCTTGCAGACACATAACGCCATGCGCCATGTCAAAACTTCGGCATTACAGGTCCATGGATCAGCCCAGCAGCAGCGGCTGCGTGGCCATTCGCAAGAAGTTAGCAACAATTCTTCACTTCACCACATACATGTATCTACAGAGCTAAGAAACATCCAAGAAACAGCAAACAGCAAACCGCAAACAGCAAACAAGATTCACTCCATCCATGCTATCCATCATCTTCTATCTCTGCTACCGCACCTCTAAGGACAGCTATAAACTCATGCTTTTGGCCTTGCCACTTTTCACCTCTTTATGACACACTCAACTTCACCACACCACACCACAACACAACACCACGCAACGCAACACACCACAAGCAGCAGAAGCTTGGAACTTTCTTCAAGAGTCTATTCGTACACCAACCTACGCATGTCGCACACAGCTTTTACCTTTACTTTTCCCTTTCCTGCATTGCATGTTACTTTGTAAATAAAATGTAAGCTAACAGCTGCGAGCTAACAGGCTGAGAGCTAACAGCTTGCCAGCTGAGAGCTTACAGACTGAGAGCTAACAGGCTGAGAGCTAACAGCTTGCCAGCTGAGAGCTTACCCGCTGAGAGCTTACCAGCTGAGAGCTTACAGGCTGAGAGCTAACAGCTTGCCAGCTGAGAGCTTACCAGCTGAGAGCTTGCCAGCTTGCAAGCTTACAGCAGCCTTCAACTTGAACTTTGAGCCTTCAACCTTGAGCGCTGAGCTTGGAGCTATATTTATAGCTGAAGCTGCCGCCTAAACAAAACTGAGCAGCTTTCAGCTGTTGCTTCCGCTGGCCAGTCCACTCGCATCTCCCACCACAAACGCATCACATTACACGCATCCTGTTGCATGGCTGCCGCCGCTCCACAGCGCTCCACCGATCTCAGCCACTCCAGCCTTTCCATGGAGATCGGCACACGAATACCTATAACTATAACTATGCATAAACATATACAATAAATACTCACTGCATCTGCCTATAGCTAGTTGTTGTGTGCCAAGATGTGTGCGTTCCTGTGTGCTGAGTGTGTGCTCGTCTCGTTGCAGGACAATGACAGCTGTATGCTTTGTGTGCAACCTGCCCATCATGTCACATCAGGTGGGTCTGGTGTGGTCAGGTGGCAACGGCTGGGACGACCTCGTCCGCGAACAGGTGAGTGTATCTATCTACTGGGGGGCGAGCCATCACATCGGGGACTAATGCTTGGTATGCCTTTTGGTGTTAGCTGGAAGAGTCAACGATCCGTCAGCGGTTGGGCGGACGTCGCGATTCCGCCGCCCAGATCACAACCCCACCGAGCACCTCGCCACCGCCAGGACTTCAGCGGCGGCGGCGCAGCTCCTTGGCCCAACTTACTGACATTCTGCGCGAGTGGAGCGGCGGCACCAAGCAACAGACCCAACAGCAGCAGCAGCAACAGGCCCAGCAGCAAGCCCGCAACAAGGGTCAGCTGAATCGGCGCGAAACGCTCGCCGATCTCGCCCGCAGCCTGCCCTGGCGGACATCGACGACAGATGCGAGCACTGGTGCTGGTGGTGCTGGGGCTGGGACTGGTTCCAGTACCAGTGGGGGCAATATCACGTACATTGCTCCACGCAAACGTCGCGAGTCGAGCGCCGATTCCGGCATCCGCAGCATCAGATCTCGCCGCGAGTCGAACACGGCCGAGTTCGTGAAGCACTGGAACAGGCGCGAGAGCACCGCCGTCGAGGAGCAAGCGCCAAGCCACATTTCCGTGAATGTGGTAGTCGTCGAAACTACCACTAAGAGCGTGAGTTGCAGCCACTATTACCAAATCTATGACCTTTCCATCCTCCCGCAGGGCAGCGCGCAGGGCAAATGCCTGAAGCGTGCCCTGCAGGGAGTCCCTCCTCTTGACGTGACTGTACTGCCGGACGAGAGTGGCCCACACGGACGTGTCTGCTACAATCTTTCACTCCACGATCGATTCAATAGTACCAGACAGATGCCCTTTGAAGTACGAGACGTGACTGTACTTAGTTGTTAGTCGCATGAATAGGAAGGGGATGGAGTGATGCGATCCTTTGACGGGACTGTACGTGTTTAAGCTGAGGCATTTAATGCCTGAACGTGACTGACATTAGCGGGAAGCCTTCCACTAATCCTTGCACTCTGCCACTTAACCTTTGACCTTAATCCGAGCATGCAACTCTTCTCTCTCTCTCTCCCCCCCGACCTCCTCTGTTCTCTACTGCTGGACACGCAGGCCTCGCGCCGCGGATCCGGGGAGAGCTACCTGTCGGGCAGCCGGCGGGACAGCAATGTCGCCGGCCGCGTGACAACGCCGCCACCGCCACCCAAGTACCAGGTGACCAAGAAGCGGGACTCGCTCGCCGCCCCGGAGTTCCCCAACTTCCGGCAGGAGCAGCGCCCCTCCACCAGCTCCGCCGGCTCCTGTCACTCCGACTCCGTCTCCGTGCCACTAATCCAGTACCATCAGCAGGTGGACTCCGCATGCCAGGCCCTGCCGCCGCCCACCATCATCACCAGCTCGGTGACGCCGCCGGCCACCAGCCCAACTGCACCGAAGGGTCGGCGCGACTCCACCACACAGTGCGGCCGCGTCAATCGGCGCGACTCGAAGGCGGGCCACAGTCCGGAGCGCGCACCGCGCATGAACCGCTTGCAGCGGCAGGCGACGGCCTTCGACGAGAGCGTGCTGCCCGGCGGCAGCCGACGCGGCTCCCAGCCGGCCCTCAGCCCGGATCCGCCCGAGGACTGTGAGCGCCGTGCCTCGCGCCGCGACTCCCTCTCTCCGGACAGCGCCTCGCGCGGCGGACGACGCGACTCGCGCACCCATCTCTCGCCCGACCGCACACACGAGCGCGACGGCAGTCCACGACGGCACACGCTGCGCCGCCAGAGCAGCTCGGCGGCCCGCCACTCGCCCGAATCGAACAGCTGCGGCTCGTCGCGGGACCCCAGTCCGTGCTCCCGGCCACCGCCCCTGCCGGCTGTGGAACAGAACCAGCGACCCGCCATCCGGCGCCAGTCCACCACCGAGGAGATCCTCATTGCGCGCGGCTTCCGGCGCCAGTCCACCACGGAGGAGATGATACGCTGCCGCAACTTCCGGCGCCAGAGCTCCCAGAGCGATGACGTCTGTCGGTGGGTACCCCCTTGGCGCAGACGATTCCAGCCGCTAATCCCTCGCCATCCACTCCTCTTTGCAGCTACCGCGGACGTCGCGATTCGTCGGCTCAGATCATTGACGGCACCATCGGCACCATGACCGTGGAGACCACCAGCACCTTCTTCGACTCCAGCACTCAGACAGGTAAGCCGCCAGCCGCCAGCCGCCAGCCGGCAGCCGCCTGTGCCATAATCCAAATTTGCCATTCCCCGTAACCAGTTCCCCGTTGCCCGATGCCCGTTTCCCATTTCGAAAGTGCCGCGCTTCAAAGTGAGTGTCCTGCGCGTGTGTCCTGCCAGCTGGTGGATTAACTGCTTCCAAAAGCTCAACTTTAAAAAAGCTTTGGTGTCAGCTTCCAGCAGCTGGCGTGGCAGTCCCAACAGCTGTGTGTCGCACCGTGCTGCCAACCCGTGCGTGAATCGTTTCGTAGGCAAAGAGTTGGTAGGGGCAGAGCAGGGCGGGGAGAGGACGCCATGTCGCCATGTCAATGGCGGTGCCTGGCCTTCCGTTCCCGTCTGCCGTCAGTTGCTGTTGAAGACGCAGACGTGCCACAAGCACCCAGGCAGAGTCCGCACCCGCACCCTCGCAGACCTCGTTCGAGTTCGAGTCCGAGTCCGAGCCGGCATCCAGACCCCCCACTACCCCCGCGGAGCGAGTCAGTCAGTCAGTCAGTCCGTCAGTCAGTGCCCCGTTTTCGCCATCGTAAACTGTAAATACAAATAAAAAGTTTGTTGCCGCCGGCCCCGCTGCTGCTCCCCGCTCAACGCTCGCTGGCCATCACTCTCTCTCGCTCTCACTCTCTCTCCATACCCTCCCAGCCGCCGCTGTTCGCGCTCTTATCACCCGGTCGGTCGTTCTGTCGGTCGGTCTGTCGGTCCACTGCCTCTGCCTCTGCCTGTGCGCGCACAAGTGTGTGCCACTGTGTGCCACTGTGTGCGTGTGTGTGTACAAGATATACAATAAATATTTTTGCCAATTTTTTTTTCGGTGTGTGAACATTTTGTTTGTGGATTTCCGTTGCTGCGGCTCGCTGCGAGAGCCAGCCTAGAGTGCAGTTACGGAGCGGCGACAAACGGCAGCGACGTGGCCCAGTACGTTGACGTTGGCAGCGACGGCGTTGCGTCGCTGCGCAGCGGCCGTCGCCAGCCGTCGAGCAGCAGTGCCAGCAGCAGCAGTAAATGCAGTCGCAGCGGTCTGTATTAAATAATTCAAAGCGTACAAGCAGTCCATGACACACTAGTAGTAGTCCCCCCAACCCCCGCACATCAGCGCAGAACTTTAATGAATGAAAGTGCAATGTCCTCCTATCTGTGTGCCAGTCTCTCTTGCTGAATGAGTGCCGTGCCGCCTCTCTTGCGCTCTCTCTTGGCTGCCATGAATGAACTGCGACTGGGAGTTTTTGAATGACAGCCAGCCAACAATGACAAACCCAAACAGTGCAGAGACGGAGACGGAGACCCAGACCCACAACCGAGACCCAGACCCAGATACGTACGTGTTTGGATGGTGCAACAAGTATCCTTTTCGCGGCCAAGCGGCGCCAGTGGACATGGCTGCAGAACGGCAATGGCTAGATGGCACATTCTGATTGAACCTGTTGCCAGACAAACAAATCTGCCATTTGCCCCTGGAAATCAGAGGAGAAAAACCTCAGCCAGCCAGCAGAGTAGTAGCGTCAGGTTCAGGGTCAGGACTAACTCTGTGCAGCAGCAGCAGTGGGCAAAGCATTTGACGCTGTCTGGCTACCATCTGGCTAATTGATACTGACTGGTTGGGGGGCAGAGCACTTGCCTCAAACCGAGCAATTAGAGAGCAAATTAACCTGCGTCTTCAGCTTAGGGACGAAGCTTAACTCAAAGTTAATCACAGGACAAGAGCTGCTCCGCCCGACTGCTGAAAAAGAAAGCTGACAAGTGATTCGAGATCTGCCCGCAGGTAGAGCAAGTCTAGAATGAACTTTCTTTCCACGTAATTCGAGATTCGAGATTCGAGACGGAGGAATAGCAGAAAGATGGCAGATGACTTGGGCATACAGCGTATTTATTGCTTGATAGCTTATATGCTCCAGCCTACCCACTACTTGTGTATATTTTGAGTGCCATCAGTGGACAAAGGGAAAGCGAAGTGTACGTACCTTCCCGTGTAGAACCCTTTTCCCGTCAACTACTGCCGCCAAATGTTTTTATTCCCAAGTCAAAGCTGTCCATTTGAAGATGGATTGCTCAGACTAATTTGGACAAACAATCCATTAGCCTACGAAAATACAGAATGCCCACTGACAAAATAGAACGTCAAAGGACGACACGAATGAACACTGACAGCAATCAGCAATCAGCAATTGGCAATTGGCAGTCCATGGGCCAGTGATCTGCCGCCAACTTAACCGCCATCGATTACATTAATTTTTATAATTGCATTTTTACGATACAAAGCCAAAGAAATGTTGACGGGGGGAAAGGGTGCAGGTTGAGGTTGAGGCTGAGGCTATTCAGGCACGAAATTAATGTTAATTTATGGCCACACAGAAAATTAATTTCCAACATACAAAAGGGACACTTTTATTACCAAATTTTGTATCGATTGATGGGTGGAAGGGAGTCGCTCCAACACGCCTGTAAGGCGCTGCAACTAGATATTACCTACGTTTATTGTGAATCAAATGAAAGTTTCCGCTGATTGGTTCGTTGCTTAACTACTCCCTCTTGTTCGCCATTGATTGAGGGACTTTTCAGCTCGAATATACTCGTTCAACTGCAGTCAATAATCAAGAAAACTTTCCCAGATTTAATTTGTACTTCTATTTAATTTAATTTAACTTCTATCTGTTGCTCCAAACAACTCCTTGACTCTTTCAAGGTCATGGTTGTCACTTCGTCACTTAGTCGCTTATCACAGCCCTTTGAATGCAGCAATACTCGCACTCGCACTCGTACTGCTGCTGTTTTCATTCAACTGATTGGATTAATTCATCGTGAGCTCTGGACAGGCACAATTTTACTTTAGCGATAAACCCAAAAATATCTATTCATGTTTATGGGGGGTAAGGCTTTATTCGCTTCGCTTCGATTGATTGTTTGAGTGATTGATTGTACCAACTGATGGATGGACTGACCTATCGTAGTCCCTGGTTCCTGGTTCCTGGTCACCCTCTTGTGCAGCTCATAAAAGAGTTCGTTGTCGAATGAATTAGCAGCAGCTGGCGGGCTGGCTAGCTGGCCATGCCATCGATTTAAAACTCGAAAGTTTTCAAATCATTTCTGGCCATAAAATGCAAATGGCTATGACGCCAGCAGCAGTGGCCATAAACAGGCAGAATCGCAGGCAAATAAAATAAGAATCTTTTCCTTAAATGCCCAAAGCCTGACTTGACTTTAGTTCAATAACTTTGGAGCGGACAGAAGCAGAGGCTACCCTTATACATATACCTGATAGATCCAGATGCAGCCAAGCAGTCGTAAGGCCCTCCCTCTTCAAGGGTATCAAAATATCACATTCGGCGTGTGTTTTTTATTTGTGACAGCATAGGCCCACTTCCAGCACCGGGCTCAATCAAACCGATGATGATGGACTTTACCTGACGGCCTGCCTGAGCAGGAGGCGTGGCAGCCGCACAAATGTATAATGCCATTAACAGCTGTCACTTTCTTTAGCCTCTCGTTGGGCCGTTGAAATATTTGACAGCCAAACAGGAATAGGGATGGGACCATGGCAGAGCAGAGCAGAGCCGAGCAGATGGGAGGTGGAGGGTAGCTTGAGTGTCGCATAAAAAGTGGCAAAAAATAACAAGAAGCACATAAACCGAAGACAACAGCAGGACACAACACGGACACATGGACAGGCCAAGGGCTGGCGACTGGTACTGGTACTGGTACTGGGAGCGGGCCGCACTGAATGGGGTTCTGTGGCAGGGGCAGGGGCTGGGGCTGGGGCAGGGGCTGGGGCTGGGGCCAAATGCCATAGAAATGATAATAATAATAATAATATTGAGACAGCAGTTTAGTTTCGTGGTAATGGTTCGCGTTTATTTGCCAAACAAGATGGTTGTCAATTGTGCTGTCCTGTCCTGTCCTGTCTTGTCCTCCCCCACTCGCTCACTCCCCCAACGGGCTGGTTATTCCTTGGAACTCCTTTGGAACGTATCCAAATTGCTAGCCAGAAAGCCTGCGTCAATCATACGCACCGTTGTACGCACTAAAATCCAACAGCAGGACACAGCGGGACACAGCAGGGTGCAGTGGCAAGTCCTCGGGGAGTTTGTGGAAGCTTAATATACTACAAAATCAATAACTCTGAATAGAGAAGAGAAGCCTATCCAACGGTGGAATTATACAATTGTTCAACTCTCAATTGGCGGTCGAATCAGAATGTGCATCAGACCGGCCGATAATTGAGTGGCAGTGGGAGAGCCAAAGAGTCTGAGTCTGAGGGAAATATAAAAGGTTCTACAAAAGATCAAATACCGAAGAATAAACTGAAGAATAAACTGAAGAATAAAGCGAAGAATAAACCGAGAAATAAACCGAAGAATAAACTGAAGAATAAACCGAGAAATAAACCGAAGAATAAACTGAAGAATAAATAACTGATTGACTGCAGTTTTCCAATTGTAATTTGTTGATTGAATTTGCTGTAATTATACCAAGAGCTGCACTACATATATATATCTGCCATGGCGGCCATGCTCATCCCTCAAAGACTCCATGAACGAATTTAGTCATAAATATCTGATTCATAATTTGATTTTTCCTGATTGAATTTGCTGCAAGTATTGAACATTACAGGCAGGATAATGCGCACATCGGTGTATATGTATTATTGGGCTCGGATCGGATATGGGATATCGTATAACCCTTTGCCTCTGCTGCCCGCTCTGAAAATTCTGTGTGTTTATTCACATGCAATCGTTGGGTGTAATTTTCTTCGGCATTCTCAGGCGGCTATTTCCATAAAATCAAATTAACACACAACCTGCAGCACGCGAAGCCAAAAACGAAAAGAAAAAAGGGGGAAAAGAAAAAGGAAAAGAAAAGGAAAGTAAAAGGAAAAGGAAAACCTCGCACTAATTGAAGTAATGGGACGGGTGGTATTACCTGTGGGTCAGTGCCAGCAGATAGGTGATGGGTTAGTTTCGGCCCAGACAGAATGTTTGACTTTGGCTCAATTAACGCCGCCGCCGCCGCATAGCGAATGGTCGACTCATAGATTCATTAAAATAGAGCAAACAAGGCTGGACACACACACACCAACAAACCAACACACCAACACACCCACACACGTGGAACGGCAGGGGAGGGCAAACAAAAGTCCTGTCTCTCCCCATGGATATGTGTGTGTATTTTAGTAATTTGGATTAAACATGCAGTCCTGCGGGAAGGAGGGCAACGGCGAGGACAATAGAAAATCACCTGACCCATTAACCAGCAATGCTTACAATGTGTGTGTGTGTGCGTGTGTGTGTGTGTGTGTGTGTGTGTGTGTTACGCTTGTTATGGGTATTGAAGTTTGAAGCCCGAGTCGCAGTCACAGTCACAGTCGTAGTCGTAGTCGGACTATAACCTCCCAGATGTTAAGAATTTAATTAAGTTTTGCCCTCAGATGATACGCTAAATAGTCTGTGCACAGATGCATACATACATACATATCTGTATGTACGTGCAGCTGCATACAGTGGGAGCTGTGACAACAAGCGGCGGCATTCAATCGACTTCAATTCAGCAAACACAAAACGATATTGATCTGATAATACCCATCAAAATATACGAGTTACCAACTCGCTTGCTGGTCCGGTCCCACTGCCCGCTGAGCAGGGAGGCTGCTTTAGCTGCCGTTGACCCACAGATCATCCACCATCAACCAGAACGCCATTTGAAAAACGATTCAAAACTCTCTTCGCCCGAGTGAAATATAAGAAAACAATTTGGCAAATTTGTTTTTAGTCCTGTAACTTATTGAACTCTTCGTATTTGTTTTCAACTGCCAAGAAAATAATTGAAATTCGCATAAGTTCATGCAGAAATCAGAGGCGATGGCAGGCGAGGGATCACTCAGCATTAAATTGTGTTCTTGGATGGCATAAAGTAACGTCGTGATACGAGGAGGGGCCTCTGTTTGTGTGCGTTGAGGCTTTTGGGTATTCAACGTCAAATCAAATGTATTCGCCAGCTAGTTTGGGTATCAGATTAAAAAACGCGGCAACGCAGAAAGTGGTTTGCTCACCTTATAAAAATATATTTGTAAGTTTTTGAGTGTGTATTGATTACCCATAAAGGAGGAAAGGAAAAGCATAGCTGGCTCTCAACGAACATGATTTTGTGGGGGAGGGCAGTGTGATTAAAAATAATCTAAATGTGTAAATTCACAGCCAGCCACAGCTCTCATTTGGCGCGCTCTCCTCATGGCTGATTACGTGTGAAAACATTTTTGATTTACTGCATTTCCTTCAGCTAAAACAACACACAGTTTTCCAGCAGCTGAAGCGAGCCACAGAGTCGAATCGCTGGGGTTGCTGTCAGCAAATCTGTGGAGTGGTGCGGGTCGGGTGAGGGTGTAATATGATGGGGGTATATGTGGCACGAGAAGGACCGCAACATGTTGTCGCTTTGCTAATTGGAGCAGCCAAACGACTCTGACACCGGCAAGGGGACAGGGGAGTGGTAAATGGTGAGTAGATACTAGAGTCTGGGGACTGCCAAGGACTGTCACTGGCCCAGGAACGACTGTGACTGGGGAGCACGAAGGATGAGCATGACGTGGCAGCAGATGAAAATAATTACAAAACAGTTTACTCAATAAAATTCGAAATGATTTAACTACAAAGAAGACAAGGAAGACAAGGGAAGAACAAAGACGAGGACGAGGACGAGGACGAGCACGAAAACAAGACGAGACAGGGACAATGGAGGATGGCAGGATGGCAGCAGCAGCATGACGAGCACGAAGACAGCCAACAGAATGGGGCCAAAAGTTGCCTACACGAAGACACACACACACACAGGGCCAAGAGCAGGGGGGGCAGTGGGGACACTGGGAATGGGTAATGGGGAGTGAGGAGTGAGGAGTAGAGCTGACATTGATTGAGCGAGGATGTGAGTGAATGCCAGAGATTGTTGGCCATTAAATGCCCTGGACCAGGAACCAGGAACCAAGGACCAGGTACCACGACCAGGACTCACCTCGACTCCATTCAGCTGTTCCTTCTGCTCAGCGCAGAGGGCGCTCTGCTAATACACTTGGCACGCAAGTCCCTGCCACGAACGCCTCGCCAGCACGCTGCTGTGTGCTCGCATCCAAGCAAGAATAGAAGACCGAAGGGCACCTGCTACAGGGGCAATTACAGCCCAAAACGGGTCTGTCACATTAATTAGCCGATTCAGGCCAAAACAACAAAAACTGTATCTAAAATCAGTGTCTGAAAAGCAGGGCGCAAGTCTGGCAAAGATTTCCGATCGATTTGGGGATCAATCAAAGTTATGGGCCAGGCAGAGCCTGCGGGAAAGACACCACCACGGGCGCTAGCTATCAAATAAAAGGAAATAAAATGCGCACAAATTCCTTTTTGGGCAACAAAAAAAGTTTTGATCAAGTTTCTTCTCAGCTTCACACGCACAGAGCACCCGCAGCCCCCACAGAACCCGCAGCACCCGCAGCCCCCAGCCATAACATATCCCCCATAACCCTCATATCCATATCCCTTTGGTGTAGAAGTGTGCGTGTGTGTGGGTATCAAAAAAGTTGCACGCTCGAAACCATTTCAAAACTGAATTAACTTTTGTTGCACTTTCGGGTTACTTGCGCTGGCATTCACTCCCCGCCCATCCCTTGGGTTCGCCCAGCAGCCTGGAAATCTACATATGGCCCACATCCACATCCACACCCACAGCTACACTCTTCCTTCTCTTTAATAATATGTATTCTTTTCTTTGGGCAAACAAAGTTTTTTATGCAAATTGCCTGGCTTAGAGGAGCAGCTGAGCTGAGGGTAAGGCTGAGGCTGAGCTGATGCTGATGCTGAGGTGCGGCATGCCATGCAGCAGTGGAGTGGCTGCTCCTAGGCCCTGGAACAGATTCGCACAGTTCTCTCTCTCACTCTCTTTGAGAGTGGCGCTTAAGTGGCGTCTGGTGGTGCGAAAGTTTAGCCGGGTCTAATTCGCGTTCGGGGACACAGACACAGAGAGAGGCAACCAAACCAGTCGATGCCCCATTGCAGGAACTGCACTCGGTTCATATTGATAAGTGCTGCTCCCTTTGGCTAAAATCTCACTTTAAGTGGCAACCATTTCACACAACTTTTATTCAGTCCATTCGACCTGCATTTAAACCGACGCAACAGCCATTGATTCTGCCGTTGATCATTCTTTATGGCATTTAACTTCCCCCGCTCGCTGCCTGGGCGAACTCATGCGTAAAATTCGCTCGTTCATTTTGCTTGGCCCATTCAACAAGTGCGAAGCTTCCGACTCATGTTTATAAATCAAATTTGCGGTGCTCGACACAAGCAGCCGGAATCCTGTCGGGCCCAAAAATTAATCACAACTCATTCCCCGTGCCTGCCGTCCACTGAGCCTTAAATCCATTTGCCGTCGTCTACTGCCGAATGGCAGCCGCCCAAACATATATACATATATTCCTGGGCACATGTGTGTATATGGCTACGTGAGAGCATCGAGCGGCATGAATGGGCAGGGCAGTAACGGTTCTGGGGGGCTGCCCAAAGAGATGGTAGCTTTTGGAGCATTTAGTCGACGGCAGCGTGGCATTTTGGTGCACGTTAATTCCATTAAAAGCCGCACTATGCGCGCCTGGCGATGCCGCAAAAAAAAAACATAAAAATAAATAAGCAAACCAACAAAAAAAAAAAACATTTTACGTGCCTTTGGACTTTGGAATTTATGTTGCATGCTGCGTCTTCTATTATTTAGCCGCTCTCTTGTTAAGCAAGGTTTTCGCTTTCATTTTCGGTTTTTTGTTGGTTTTTTGTTTTTGGCTTTGGCTTTGGCCTAGAAATTTAACGACTAACTTAATCGATTTGAAAGTAATTGCAGCCGAACTTGGGCTGAGAGTGTCGTGGACAGGTGGACCCATACAGGTACAGTGAACAGTGAACAGTGTACGGTGTACAGTGTACAGTGGACACGGTGTGCTGCTGCCTTGTGAATGATGCAAGTCCAGAGCTCCCGAGTGCTCGCATCGATCCTCCAAAGTGCGCAACCTACGCGCTGGTTGAAAGGTTACTCAATGCCTGATTCCTGTCACGCAATGACAATTCCAAATTCCGCAGACTTTGATGTTTCGGGTATCATTCTTTAGCCCCCACAGCCCGTCAGCCCCTCACCCTTTCATTCTTTATCCTCTTTCGTGTCATTCACCCATCTGTAGCACTGCAGTTAAGCGCACCGAAGGAACGACCAGCTGTGTGTGTGTGTGTGTGTGTGTGTGTTTGGGGTCGATTATGGTCCCTGTTGACCCATAAATACGCACGTACACACAAGGCGGGGCCGATGACTCTGCTCTGCTCTGCTCCACCCCTTGGCTGAGGGACTCTACGCGTTGCCCGTTGCCCGCTGGCCGGTGACCCACATGACCCCCGCCGCTGTCACTGCGTTGTGACAAAAGCTCGGACGGGGGGGTGGGGGTGACATGCACTTTGGGGTCGCCAAGTGACCGGCGGTGGACAGCAATTTGGGTAAATGATATGCTTCAATTTAATTGCACTGCACTAATCAGCAGAAGCATCAGCAAGCAGGAGAAGCAGCAGCAAGCAGGGGAAGCAGCAGAAAGCAGGAGAAGCAGCAGAAAGCAGGAGAAGCAGCAGCAAGCAGCAGCAGCAGCAAGCAGCAGCAGCAAGCAGGAGAAGGAGAATGCGACAAAACTGAAGGCTGTTCGTCGTGACAGGCCCTGGCCCCGGTCCGCAGGGCTAATGACAGCTTACTGTCAGCGATAATTGAACAACAGTCCAAGTCCAGTCCGAATAGCAGGCAAACAAGTGACGCTGGCGAGGGGTACAGTTGCGTTTCAGCTTACTTGAGATCCTTGTCTAGTGGGTGGGGAGCGGGAGGGCGAGGGTAAGTTGGCCATTTACAATGGGCACTCGGTACGCGGTACTCGGCTATCAATGTTACATGCCTTTGGGGTGTTGTCCGACATGTTGAGGTCCTTGAGAAATCATAGTTGGATTAGTTACACTCAGACGACAGACGACAGACGCAACAGCTGCTAAAGTTCTCATTCAGGTACAGTTCCCTCAAAGGTTCCCAAACACAATTCTACGCCACTGCTGCACCTGCAGACCTGGCAAGAGTAATTACATTTTTCATTAAGCATAATTCCCCCAAGTGAATGTCTCTGTCGGCTTGTTTTTTCTCAAAACTACTGCAAAGTTGTGACATTTTCATGCATTTACTGAGCACAGAAGTGGCACAGAAGAGGAACAGAAAGAGCACAGAAGGCGCACAGAAGGAGCGCAGAATCTTCTGTCAATCAATTCTTGCTGCGTAGCAAGAAAAAAAGAACAGTTGGGCACTCATTAACACTAAAAGTTTGTGGCACTTTCTAACTGTTTAACAAAGTACAGTTGCGTCAAAGCGTTTGACCTGTTTCAAAGCGATTTCTCTGGGGCATTGCACCTGCAGAGCTGCACAGCTGCACAGCTGCAGAGGCTAAGCTGGCAACTGCTGGATGTTCATATCTACATCTACCCTTTATGCAACACCCCCCCATAAGCCAACCCCTCCCTGCAGCACCCTCTACCCTTTTTGCCACTCTCTGTGCTGTTCCCGTTCCACTTTATAATTTTAATGAAAGTGCATTGAAGGCACGTTGGCTGCCTGGTTGGTTGCCCTCTGCCCCCTCCTCTAGCGTCCTGCTCTCGGTGGGGCAGGCTGCCGCATGTGCTCCTACCCTTGGTCCAATATTATTTACGCTCAATTAAGTTCCCCGCCCCCTTTCCAGCCCCCTACACTGCCCTGTTTTCGCTCTAGCAGGCAGAGCTAGTTATATGCAACTATTTCTCTAAACAAATTGCATTTGCAGTCAATTCCGGTCGCTCAGTCTGCTTGGCATTGTCTGGCAATTGGCACGCCTCCCTCCGCCCACCGATTGCTTGCGCGGGCTAAGGGATGTGCGGCAGGCAGCGGGGGTGGCGGGGGTGGCGGTGGTGGCGGGCATACAATAGAGAACCATCTCAGAGTGCCTGTCACGAGCCATTAAGCAGCCATTGTTTCGAGCTGGCCTCCTGCCGAAAACCAGAGAGGCGAGTGGCAAGGCGGCAAGTGGCAAGGCGGCAAGTGGCAAGGAGGCAAGGAGGCAAGGAGGCAAGTGGCAAGAAGTGGCGAGGGCTCAAAGCAAAAAGTTAACGCTTGATTTCTGCACTAAAAACCAGAAGTTTGCCATTCTTTTGGGTCATTAGTTGGTAATTTATCAAAGTCATGAATTTATATTGCCCCCACACCCTGCCCACACCCCGAAATCCCACTGAAGAAAGTGCAGATGCAAAATTGCCATGCAGCAGCTGTCGTAAAATGAAAGGGGGCAAAAGGAAGAGCAGCCCAGTCGAGCCAGAGAGCAATAGTAATACTATGAAGAGTGCAGCAGAACAACCAAACGGAAGAGAACATTGTACGCGCAAAGCCATCCTTTTTCCCCAGAGAGGCAGAGAGAGAGTGAGGTGGCAGCTATGGCTTAGCATACCCTTGAAGATCATACACAGAAAATAAAAGAAAAGAAGAGCCAAAGCACTGCCCAAAACAAATCAGATATTGCCTAATAATTTGCATTCTGTTCCATCAGCGCTTACCATACCCTCATCCTCAGCCTCACCCTCCTACTCATCCTCACGCTCACCCTGACCCTCCTACTCACCCTCACCCTCCTCCTCTTTCCCTCTTCATGCCAATGCAAGCAGACTAATTTTGTCGTCTTTCAATTAGTCAAATTTCGTAGCGTACTCTGATTAAAATTCGCCAGAAGCGCAAATAGTTTTTCGTTTTGATGGTCCATTAAATTAAAACAATTGCTGGAGTCTCGCCTGTGGGACAGAGTTTCCAGCACCCAGCCCAGCTACCGCCCACGCCGCCTGGCTGCTGCATACGAACTGAGATGAGATGACATGACATTGCTTTTGCTCTTGAGTACTTTCTGGTTGTCATGCCTGTTGCTCATTTCAGGCGCTGCTTGTTCTGCACTTGACAATGCAATTGGATGTACTTCATGGCCCATGCACACGCCCATGCAAGCTGGTATGAGTAGCATCTCTGGCTGAGTGGACATTCATGGCATTAGTTCGGTGCTTGGTTCTGCTGGCCGACAGACCAATTAGATGCGGAATGCTGCGAGAGCATCCCCTTACCCCGTCCCCCATACTTTGGCTATCAAATGCAAATTGTGTTCGCCCAACTTCTGCTGTTGCCAAATAGTCGCCGTCGCCGTCGCCATCGCCATCGCCATCGCCGTAGCAGTCGTAGTCGAGTTCATTAATGCAAAAATATGCGTAAAGTTTCGACCATGCCAGGACCGGCGCGGACCGGCGCGGCCCACATTTGCAATCGAATTGAGTGGAATTCCTGCAAGTTGCTTGGTTGCTTGGTTGGTTGGTAACTTTCTGGCCAAGCCCTGAATGCGGGCGTGCTTTCTGCGGCTTCGCTTTTCTCGTGTATCGGCAGAGCAGATGGCCAGGCCAGTCCAGTCCAGTCCAGTCTTCGATTTTGCCCGAGGGTAGGAACAGACTTCAAGCGACTGTCAGGCAACTGAATCAAAATTCTTGCCAAATTCATGCAAAATTCATGCATTCGCGGCATTTATGAGTTCGTTTGGGCGGCTCATGCAAATGCCAACGCGAATGAGCTGAATGAATGCTCGAAGTCTGTGGCAGGATCTGTGCCAAAGATTCACCTGCCCGCAAAAGACAAAATTAAATGCATTGCGCATACGCCCAGTGTACATTCAGCAAAGGAGCGAACGGAAAGTAGACAGCTATGGCTCTCTGAGAATTAATGGCAAGTGACATAAGTGATGAAAACACTTTATGGTGTACCTACAAATATATATTTCAAATGAGCAGACCCACATCCAATATAGAGAACAGCAGCCAGGGGACAACGGACAGCGGACAACGGACAGCAGAGACTCGCGGGACAGCCATTTGATTACCGCTGGGTCAGACACGGCAGCCCAATGCGACGGCATAGATTTAATGATGATGATGTTGGCTTCGCTCGGCTCGGCTCAGCTCGGCGATGATCGGGTGTCGCTTCCCATCCAGCTGCTGGCTCCTAATGTGTTTCCGGTTGCCTGATTCATTCAATTATGATGTCCGCACCCAGAAAGGGGCAAACAAAAAAAAGGGGCAGTGCTGCGCACACATGCTCATTATTGTGGCCACTTGATTGCCAGGCTGGGCCCAGAATACGAGTGTATTCCCCCCACGCAAAAACCAAAAAATGTTAACTGCAAATTGAGCAGCAGCAGCGGCAGCAAAGTCTGAATGCCCTTGGTTTGTTGCCCAATGGAAGGGAGCGCGAAAATCAAGTAAAAATCATCTAGGATTTTGTTTTGTTTATGCGATGGACGAGTATTTGGTTTATTTTGGCCACTCCTTGAGCTGCTAGCAAAGCAAGTCCTTGCCGTTCAGCAGCTTATCAAATTAATTGCATATCGACTGGCAATTAGTGTTTCTGCCAGCAGTACATATATCTATTATGCTGGCCCTTATGGCATTTCTCTGGGTCATTGCAGGCAGCTTCTCTGGCAGCACTTTGCATCGCTATTAAATAACCCAAAGCCCCAAAGCCAAACAAAGTTTCTCTGTCTCTGTCTCTGGCTCGGACGCTGGCTCGGGCTCTCGTTAGCTTATCGCTTTGATTGAGGATTCGGTTGCTTTTCATTTCGTAGAAACCGAATCTTGTTTTATTGTGGCAAGGGCATAAAGGGCTGGCACCAGCAGTCCCATTCATCAACTCAACAAGCAGCAATTTTGTAGCACTCTCTCCTCCACTGCTCGCCTCGCCTTCTCTTGCACACTTTCCAGCTGGCTCTCTCTGTGGTGGCACTGTGCAAAGCCAGCCCTATCCTTTTGCAATTTGCTTGTATTAGAAACTCATTTCCGTTTGTAATTGAGTCGCTCCAGCAGTCTATTGTTGGTGTTGTGTGTGTGTGTGCTGCGAACATCCTGCGAACAGGAGGACACCCCACGCACACACTCCCCATCCGGATGTCCCCAGGCAGATCACATCATGTACGATGATATCCATCCAGCCTTGCTTCATATTTGGGCTATGTGTATGCAAATTAATAGCAATATTTGCTCTGAAATGCCGCTGCCGCTGACTAACATTGTTCATCATTGTGCGTGTGCGGTTTCGGTTTCGGTTTCGGTTTGCACACTCCCATATCCCCATTCCCCCCATTACCATTTGATTGATTTTGGTAAAGTGCATTTTTGGGCCAAGTGTTGGCTTCGTTTCTGATCGTTCATTCTATGCCTGTGCCAATTTGTCCATTGCAGAACCATCGCCGCTGTACGACAACAACCACTACCATGAGGAGTGTCTGCGGTGCAACTCGTGCGGCTTGAATTTGACAGGACCCAATCAGAGGCGCGCCAGGAGGTTCAAGGTATGTATCCTGTATCCCATATCCTGCCCATCCAAACAAAAACTCATCTCATCTCGAATGCAGTTGCTCATTTGGTTCGGTGCCGCCATAAAAGTGAACTCATTATGTGTGGCAAATGAGGCAAGGCAGCGCACCAGCGTATGTGCTGCATGTGTGGCAACTGGCAACTGGCAAGTGGCTCAATCAAAATAACATACTCGTGCGGGCAGCCAAGGCCAAAGCCGGCAACAAGAAATGAACTCACAAATAAATCATTTAGGGCTAAGCTAAAATTCTGTAATCTCCCTCACACCATTTTCTGTTTTGTTTGTTTGTTTGTTGGCATGCAGAACCAGATCCTGTGCGACCTGCATTTCGCAGACGTGGCCCTAATGGAGTGCTCCGATTTTATGCAACAGCTGCGGAGCTTCAAGCCCCAATCGCTGGGCTGTGCGGTGGCGCGACGCAAGAGCTCCACGACGTTAATATTTCCATTGCCGCCGCAGGCATGTTCAGGTATGTAGGCGCACATTTTATTATGGCCAAATCGGCACTGGCACTGGCACGGGGACTACGCTGGGCTGCGAGGACTTTGCGAGGAGCAACACTTGGTCCTTGCCCACCAAGCCCCTTGCCCCATGCCACATGCCACATGCCGCTGCTGATACCCTGCACACATATCATTCATGGGGTTGCCTGGGAGGCGGTTTCCATTATAATCTGAACTGATGCTCAGAGAGCGATTCTTTGGGAGAAATTTGGAGTAAATTTCAGTAGCTTGGTACAGCCAGAACTAATATTTGAAATAACCTTTTAGCCCGCTGAAGGATGCCAAGAAGACGCCAAGAAAATGCCAAGAAAATGCCAAGAAATGGTGGCAGATTTCGTGGTGACTGAAACTATTTTTGTTGTTTGGCCTGCTGCTCGTAATTGAAGCTGTCGGTGCCCGTACTTTGGGATTGTGCAGCTGGTCTCGCCAGGGTACTTATGACTCGATCACATGGCGGACGCTGTCTGCGTCCTTTTTTTTTTGTTTTTATTGCGTGCTTGGGTGTGTGTGTGTGCGTATCCGAGCTGGCGGCGTCATCATTATAATTCAAATGAGATTTGCGCGCACAGCAATCTGCACACCCACACACACACAGCTAAATACACGCACATAAAGAGTTGGGAAAAAAAAAAGAAAAACGCAGAATAAAGTAGAGTGAGTGAGAAATAAGGAATGGCAAAAGGAGTGAAGAGGAGCAGCACAGAACGGGAAAGCGGGCAGCGGGAAAGCGGGGCACAGAGCCCACGTCTACAAGTTGGAGAATGTTTGGCATTTTGCATAATAAAGTTCTGCAAACATATTTGACGTTCGGGTTGCGCACACACACACACACACACACACACACACAGAGGAGAGAGGAGAGAGGAGAGAGCACGATAGCGATAGACAGATAGAGCCGCCATTTTTCGCTGACATAAACTTTCAATTCGGTTTTCATTTCACTTGCTGGCAGCTCGGCTGCTGCGCTGCGCTGCGCTGCTGCTTCTTGTTTGCCGCATTCGCAAACGATTTAATTAAAGTCCCAAAAAAAGAGCAAAAACAAAACAAAATAAACAAACAAAAAATGCCAGCAAAAATTGAAATGATGAACGCAGAACCGAGAACATTTCTTAGCATTATTTATCAGTCAGTCAGTGACCCCTGCCCACCGCCCCCCTGCTTATTCTATATGTATGTATGTATGTATGGCTGTGAGCTCTGTGTGTGTGTGTGTGTGTCCGTGCAGGAATGCAAAGTTTATTAACTGGATTTTTATTGCGAAACTTTGCCCTGTGCCGCTGCCTTTGCTGCTGATGTTGGCCGCGCTTAACGCTCAATTCGTTTGCCGTCCATTTTAATTACAATGTACCGAAATGTACGCGAAGGCGGCCGGCCTCGTCTCTGGCTTCGGCTTCGGCTGTGGCCGAGGCATTAAAATATTATACGCTACGAAGGAGAGCAAACACACCACAACGGACCAGAGACAGCAGACGGAGACAGGAGACAGGAGGCAGTGCACTGCGTACATGCCACAGCGGTCAGTGGACAGCGGACAGCGGATAAAGGTGTACTGTGTGGGGCAAGTGGGGCATGTGGCATGTGGCATGTTTGTTGCCAAATTGGTTATCGCTAAGTGAAGCTGCTGGTTATCGCATATAATAGAATTAACTGGGCCAAACTCGATGCGAAAACTCACTCTTCCATAATTGATGGCAGAGTGCTGAGTGCCCCGCAAATTGAAGCACTGAAGCATGGGCCTTGGACAAAATACGAGAGGCCCCAGTACCCAGCCCTGGGGCAATGGAAAATTAACCCAGAACCCTTGCTGATAATTTGTTTCCAAAAGGCAAATTACTGAAACGATAACTTTGCGACTGAACAGCAGGCTAGCTGCCAACTTAACTAGCAGTTGGTATGAAAAGCTGCCAGCTGCCAGCTGCTAGCTCTCACCAGATCCCTCTGGAAGTACATTTGACGTTTGTGGCCGGGCTACTGGCTACTGGCTGCAGCCAACTTGATGGGATCAACTTGAGTGATGGCTTAAGAATGCATCTACGTACAAATTGCAGCAGCTGAAATCCCATCACTGCACTCGACTGACTTTCAAAGGCTTGTTGCTACGAGCATGGGAGACTTGCATCTGACAAGCTCCGATTTCCATACGCTCCGCAATGCGTACTTTGCTACTATTTGACCTTACTTGCAGCTCAGCTCAGTTGAGCGACTGTCAAAGACTGACTGCTGCAAAGCCTGACACAGACGCGCCACTGGCGCTGACTTGGCACACATCTCCATCTGCAGCTACATCTCCACCCAGGACACACACACACACTCACACATGCTCATCCCGTATTAATGGGAGCAGAAGAAGAATAAGAAGTAGAAGGAGGAGGAGCAGAGCAGAGCAGAGCGGAGCGGAACCCATTCGAAGCGACATTAAGTGCACTCGGGGAAAGTGATTTGATGCGTGTCACATTCAAGTGCAAGTGCTGCTTAGCACCGACAGCCCCACATTTGTTCGCTGTACATACATATATGCAGCTGCTGCTGCTGCTACTGCTGCTGCTGCTGCTGCTGCTGCCTGCTGCTGCACATCCTTAACATCATTGCACACATACACTTTCTGGGGTGAAGCGAGAGTGCAATTGTCCGGCTGTGCCACCTCCACACCCACCACCAGCTTTGGTATTATCTGTAAAAAGTTCTCTTAAAGTTGCCCGAAAAAGGGCTCTCGGGCATGCGGGGCTCGAGGGCTCGGCGGCCATAAAATGGATTAAATGAATACAGTAAATAAATCATTTAGCGGCGTCTCCGAAATAACGCATACGCCACGTAGGCCGCACCGAACACGTTTATGGCCGGAGTCGCGCAGTCGAGTTATAAACACGTATTATGCGCGCCCATCCCCAGCCACCCAAAAATAAATGCGAGCCAAGAGATATTCCATGTGATATGTACATGCGTGTGTGTGTGTGTGTGTGTGTGTACGTGACAATTAAATTTATGAAATAATATATACAGGGCCATAAAAGGACCAAAAAGACGCTGCCCAAGACCCAAGACCAAATCCAAGACCAAATCCAAAAGCAGAACCAAGTCCAAGTCCAAGTCCGAGTTGAAAAGTCAGTGCCAGGGGTCGCTGCTCTGCGCTGCTCTGCGAATTATCGCCCCCAGAAATGGGCGCGTGACTGCTCTGCCACGAAGAGGCTGCCAAGTTGGGCCATTAGCCAGGATGCCAGGCAAGCCATTCAGGGCATAGCCCTGCCAAAGGAGCAGGGCTGGGCTGCCGGATAATGCCGCACATGATGCGCGATGCCATCAAAATGATTCACAGAACTTCTGATTCTGCGCTGCAAAAATTGCAAATTTATTGAGCTCTGAATTAAAACCAAAGCCCAAGCCGACAGTTATGCAATTATTTATTTTGTTAACAAACCGAAAAGTAAATTCAAAATCAATATGGCATTAATTCAGATTATTTCCAGCACACGATAAATGTTATTCGAGTGGAATGCATTTAATTGGCAGCTTACGTGGCATCGACTAGAGTGCGCTTCAGACTAATAAGTATATACATATAGAAATGTGTGCACATTTATTTACTATTTATACGCATTGCCAGCACGCAGCTGTCTGATTTTTCTTGCCCAGCAATTTATTCGCTTAGCAACAACAATATTACTGGAACTCTCTTTGAATGCTGAAACATTAATTTGGGCTCCGCTATGGCTGGCAATAATCTGAGGGCTTAATTGCCCCCCCACCACCACCCAGTCTGTCCGTTCATCTGTCATCTGGGCTGGTCATAAATTAGGCATGAAGCCTACTGCTACCTGCCCAGACATTTACATTTTAATATGCATTATTAGCTGGATAATTGTTTGGGAATATTGCTTAAAAATAGACAGTCATGAAGGCACGTCTGGCAGTGGGGGGTGCCCCGTTCCTGCCCCCCGGTCCGTGGCAGCCATCAATTTGTCACTTTGCCATTTTGTGCTGGTATTGCGGCCCGGCCCCACGCCAGCTGGATATGCCGCCTCCCTGTCATTTGTGCCATAATAAATTCAAAGGCCCCTCCACGAAAAGAAAAAGAACAAAATTGTCGCGCACTTTTAGCGTTAATTTGTCAGCTCGGTTTTCGGTCCCCTTCTCTACCCACTCTCTTTCACTCTCTCTCTCTCTGTCTTCAGTCTGCATTCTCCATTATATCCAGGAGTGTTCGTGTCGCGGGGCTAGCCATCTTTGTTTGCCAATTTTAATATTTTAATACATCCTGGCACGCATTTTGTCTCATTTGTTTGATGACAAATGATTTCAATTTCTGGGCAGCGTTGCGTGGATTCGAATACATCGAGTTGTAACGACCAAGGCAATTTATTAAGGACACCAGCCAGCCAGCCAGCCAGTCAGCCAGTCAGCCTGCCAACCGGCCCCAGCCATTGCCAGTTCTTGCCGCCTTTTCCCAGAGACAATTAATTAATCAAAGGCAAAGTTTCTCCCCATGGAAAAGCAAGCCAAGAGGCTTAAGCAGCTGCAAACGGAAACGGAAATGGAATGCACAAGGAGTTCCCCTCCAGCGCAGCGCAGCAGGGCAGAAAATATGTGAAAATACACGCTGCAGCTGGAAAATAGAATTTCCCATTGCTCACATCGATTGGAATGTTGTGCAGATTTTTCTCTTATGACTTACACAATTCTGGCATTGGCTTAACTTTCCCACTCGACGCCTTTGGCAGCACATTTAATTAAGGGCAGGAGCTGGCAGGCGAGCGAAAGGGGGCAGGGAGCGAGAAAAAGCCACAAAGTCTTACGGAAGAGTTACCGGAGGCCAAGCAGGTCCTTGCCCCTGCAGCTTGCGGCACTTAGCCGCAAAGTTAAAAGTAAAATGCCACTCAGATAGCAACAACGCCCAACTTTGAAAGCAAGAAGCTATGGGAGCGCAGCCAAGCAAGGGGATTGACCAAAAGGGACCAAAAGGGACCAAAAGATGCCCCCGCAGATGCTCAAGGATGCTGCTGCAGAGCTGCAGAGCTTGCCAGATATGCGGGCATGGCGAGCAGCAACCGAGTGAATGAGTCCAAAGCATATTGAGATGTGCGACAGCATGAATTAATAGAAGCCCGAGAGGCCCTCAACTAAATGCATCTTTGAGCTGTGAAGATGCCTGCACCGAGGACACAGTTTCGCAGTGGGCTCTCCTGCCCATTCATTTGAGCAATGTCCAAGTGACTGATTGCCATGCTGGCCATACCTTCAAATGGGGAAACAATGGAAATTGCATCTGGCGAGCACTTCGCACTGCAGTCTTTATGGGATTCACTCGGCTCTAATTAAAAAGTGGGCGGCTGCAGCCCGGGCTGCCCAGAGGTCTCTGCCCTGCGTGTGAATTTTCATCAAACGCACTGACTGACCCCTGAAAACATTTTCAAAAATGTACCAGAACCAAAACCAGAAGCAGAACCAGAACCAGAACATAGCTGCAAGCTTTCATAAATTGCTTCTCGTTTTTGTCGTGCTCGTATTTGTTGAAGGGGATGCACACCGTGGGTGGTGGGGGGGGGCTGCACACCTGGGGTATCCGTGTCCTAGCAGCTACCTTTTAAGGCCCCACAGCTCTGTGACCGGAGGCGGGGCGGCGACTGGGGCTGGGGCTGGAGGTTCTCTACAGAACAGAAATTAAATTTCTTGCTGTCAAAATGTGAAATGTTTGGAATTGCGAATGCCCAGCCCAGCACACAGGCTCCCCCGTAATTTGCCATTAATTGTCGTGCAAATGGAAATTGGAAATCGGAAAATGAATTTCACTTGTTTGGGCGCGTGGCTTGCATTTCCGGGCCTTCTCTTGCTGCGATTTGCATCGACATATTTTTTGTGTGCTATAATTCTGTGATGGATGGGGCCCAAGCTGTGGTTTTGTGGGGCTCCAGGCACCCCCCAATCGCCCGTTTACTGTCCCATTTACACGCCCAGTGCTGAGGCAAAGACAACTTTTGTCGCACAATGGCAATAAGCAATTATTGTGCTGCTGACGTGGCGGCGGTACAAGGTGGGGCAGCGGTCACGCTGTCCGTCCGTGTCATAGGCCCGCAGGCAGCGCTGCTCGAGTGTGGCACGTATCAGGGCGTAGCAGGGCGTAGCAGGGCGTAGCAGGGCGTGGCACGTGGCCACCAGTTTAAGCCTCTTAAATATACGAAAAGCAATTAAAATATAATCAATATGCGGATCCGCCTCCGCCAAGTGGTGGCAGGGACACTGCCCAGGGGGCACTGCCAGTGCCAGTGCCAGTGCCTATGTCCAGCCCAGCCGGCGATGAACGTCGCGGGCATTGTGAACAAGCTGTTGCCTGAAGCGCAGGATATTGTCGTCCCGGACGGGAGTCGGGCGGCTGAGCGTTTCCACATCGTCCACGTGGCGGTAGTGCTGCATCTGGCCAATGTGCACGGGCACATCCAGGGGGCCGCACGACTCCGGCCGCCAGTGCATGGGGAAGTGGTTGTGCGTGAGGGTCACATACTGCGGACTGTGCAGGCACTTGATGGCCGAGTTGGCGTCCAGATGGTCGGCCACCCGCGTCACATGCGACAGCATGTAGAACTGCTGCGGCAGCGCCGCGTCCGCAGCCAGCTCCCTGGGGAAGTACACGTTGCGGAAGCAGAAGCTCGTGCGCGCCGAGCAGTTGACGTCGAGCCGCTGCAGCTGCTGCAGCAGCAGCTGGTAGCTGAGCAGCTCGCCCAGCGGCATGATGACCTCGTCCACGTCGAAGACGCCCAGGTAGTCGAACTCGTACATGTTGCGGTACAGGCAGTCGTTGTACATGAGCACCTCGGTGAGCCGCGCCCGCAGCTCCCAGTGCTCCGGCAGCTCGGCCAGCAGCTGGTGGGGCCGCAGCTGCAGCAGCCCGTCCACGTCGGTGTAGTGGGCGAGGGTGCGCGATGTGTTGGCGGTCAGCTCACCGATGTCGAAGGCCACCACCCGCTCGACACCCAGCAGACGCAGCAGCTCCAGCCACTCGACCATCCGCTCGGATACATCGCGATCCGGGAAGCTCATAAACTTCACGCACACACCCGTGCGCAGCTGCTGCTGCTCGGTGGTGGACAGCGGCCGCTGTGGCCGCTGCGGCACCTGGGCATTGATCACGATAAGGGCGTTCCTCGCGGGGGCACATTGGCTGCCGAAGACCAGCGACACCAGCTGCGGCACTCGGATGTCGGGCTCCGGCACCACACAGCTGAACATGGTGGGATAGGCAACGCCCTCCACGTTGCCCCAGACGTCGTACCAGCCCACCTTGGTGTCGGTGACGGGCACCAGGTCCGGCTGGCCGCCGTCCTCGTACCACAGCTGGCAGAAGGCCGCCGGATGTGGGCCCGTGACGGTGGTCACCATTGCCAGCACCATCACCTCGGGCGCCGCCGGCCGGCGGTCGTAGTAGGCGTTGTACAGGAAGTAGCTCAGGTTGCCCGCCGTCACCCACTGGAAGTCGGGATTCTTGAAGACCAAGTCCTCGTAGCGGGGATAGGGCGCACACTGATGGCTGCGCCGCGACCCTTGGGCCCAATGCTGCGGCGCATTCTGCTGCAGCACAGCCTTCAGATCCAGTGGACGGCTCTGCCCGTCATCCAGCAGCACCGCAGGAGGATCGACATCGCCTTGAACTCTGGGCACCGCAGCACTCTGCTTCAGTGGCTGCGCCTGTGCGGCAAGGCCCGCGGACTTGCGGCTGACTGATGACGAGGACAATCTGGCTGGGTTCGAGGGGGGCAGCACTGTCAGCAGCTGGTGGAGGAGCAGCAGGAGTGCCATCGTCCCCACCACACAGATCAGCGGCGTGCGCCAGGCGCGCAGCAGCTTGTACACCATTCTGGAGCCCATCCAACACGCATCTGGCGCAGTGCTCTCTGCTCGCAGCGAACTTAAGCATTGTCTGACAGACACAGCAGACGGAGCCGCTTTTACATGTCGCAATTATAGAGATGGATTGATAAGAGATTCTAAGAGACAAACCAGACAGGCAGGCAGGCAGTGGGAGAGGGAGATGCAGAGGGAGGGATAGTAAATAATAATCATGCTCAGATAGATAAGATAATGGATAATGGATACACTTTAGGAAATTGAAAATTCCATAAATAGAAGAGAATAGAGAGCAGAGCAGAGCAGAGCAGCGCAGAGATAAGGATTCACCTTCACCTGCAGCCTGTCCGTGGGGAACAAACAAAAACAAAAACAAAAGGAACATGTCATGTTCCGGTGCAATCTTTGGACATCCGACACAGATGCAAGGGAGGAAGCGCCGAGTGGGCGATCGTCATAACAGAGAAGAGAAGAGCAGAGCAGAGTACTACCAGCGGGCAGAACTACAGGAAATATACCGTTACCACTAGGGAAAATATGAGCAAATTACAAATTGAATATTATTTACTATTATTATTATTATTATTATTATTTATTATTTGCCTGAGGTATGTGAATATTTGTGTGCATATTGCGCGAGTGCTCGTTTCACTTATTACTGCTGGCTGCTGGGGGTTATTATTATTATTGTCTGTTTTCCCAGCCGGAAAATACCCAACAAATACCTCAAATAATGGCCAGTGGCGCAACTAACGTAATTTCACCTTTGTTTGCTATTTGAATTGCCCACTGCACATAAACATTGTAACCGCTTATAATTACTCAATCTATATTCGCCTATGCAACCGTTCTTTCGTCTCTTCGACTCTTGCCTTTCTCCTTTACTTTACTATCTCGCTATATCGCTCTTTCGTTCTATCGATCCCTATTCGTAGCATCGCGTAGGGCACGGGTAATTTGGTCCGTCTGCCCTAACATGCCTTCGCAAAGGCCATGATCTGGTCCAGCACTTGCATGCCTTTGCAATCTCTCGAACTTTCGGTCAATTGGTGACACACGAATTGTGGTCTATATATGTATGCATCTCGCTTCCAAGTTTCTTTCGCCATCGTTCTCATCATCTCTGCTGCTCTCTCGCATTCTTTCTGTCTATCTATCGCTCGTACTCGGCTCAGCAGCAGCCCGAGCTTCTATCGTTTATTTGCTCTCTCTCGCTTGCATTAGGGCACGGGCAATTCGCCCCGCCTGCCCTTTCTCAGTCTGGTATTGATCTTCATAACGTATCCATCGCATCACTTTATCGGTCACTTTATCGCCTATTCCTCCATTCGTTTGCTATAGAGCATACACAGATACCATGCCCCGCATACGTATTTATATTTTCAAAGTACTCGGTGGCCTTTCTGCTCACAGTACCCACGTGCGAATGTCGTGCTCGAATATTTGCTTGGGCAGTGTTTTCTTCAAGCGCGCCTATTGCCAAAAGTTTTCATTCAGATTAAGCCACCATACAGCCCCACCCAATACACATCGAGAAAAGTGGCCCGCACATGCTCCTCCTCCTCCTCCTGCTCCTCTGGTTAATCCTGCTACTCTGCCTCCTGCTTGGACCTTAACAAGCGGCAAACAAGCCAAGTCCATGGCTGAGATGGCTGCGATGGCTGCGATGGCTGAGACAGAGTCAGAGCCAGTGTGTCGACGTGGCGTTTACTTGGCAATGGCCAAACACACAGACAGAATGACAGAAAATGACAAAAGCAGTTGCCGACCGACCGACCGACCGACCGACCGACCAGGGCTCTGCCGCAGGCTCTTTGCGGGCTAATGTATGGCAAGGGGATAAAAGGAGCTGGCAACTGGCAACTGGCAGCTGGCAGCTCCTGCCCGGCGGCAGCACCTGCATTAAATTATTGATTCGATTTCGCGCGCGGTTCGCTTTTATTGTGGCCGACGATTTCGTTCGTTTCTTTCTGAATGAATTGTAGCCGCTGCCTGGCATTGTCAAAGTTCCCCCTTACTCGTGTGTGGCACCACGCACAACCCCAATCATGGACTCGTCGTCTCCCAGTGTCCCAACTACGAATATACATACACACAGTCATGCCTCCCAATGTCTGTCTGTCTGTCTGTCTGTCTGTCAGTCTGTCAGGCTGTCACGTTGCCTTTCCCATTTCTCACGTATGTGTGCGCTGCCACGCCCAGAAACAACAGCACAATAACAAACAGGGAGGTATATGGCGCTATAAGCGACATTGCGACCCAAGGATACCCGCTAAAAATCATTCGAAAAGAGCTGCCAACACAGTCAAAGTAAATTGTGCATTTTTCAATCGATTTTGGGCGCAATGGCTCCATAAATTAGAGTCTGTGCAAGAGAACTTCTGCGACTGACCAAGGGATTTGTTCTGTGGCACACTGGTCTATGAACAAAATATACCCCGTCTAGCCGCAAGTGCGGCAGCAGGCAGTGCGAACACTTCCTTGGCATGGTATATCCGGGTGCACACAAGTATGGGCGGATATATGTACAATATATACGAGTCTTCCAGTACTGCTACTACCCACCACTACTCGTGTCTGACAAACAAGACATAATCAATCACTTAACCCAAAAAACGCACACCAAACGTTCGTTTCAATTAAAGTTTCGTTTTCATTCACTTAGTCCGCCGCCGTACAAGGCTCTAGTGGCAAGGGAAATAGCAAAATCATACACGCACACTCACACAGACATACACTGAGCGAAATGGCCACGGAGAGGCAATCATTTTGATTGCAGCAATTGGATGCGATGAAATGTGCAAAGAGCAGGGTGAGCAGGCCCGCAAAAGTGTCTCATGATAAATCATTTCCCCCGCGTGATACAAATGACCCACCCGCAAAATTCATCCATAACTCAGAAAAATAGTTGGTTCACAGTCAGTGATTTGCCTTCTGTAAATTAATATGCCATGCTTGGGATTTCATTGTGCCGCTTCGGTCGACTGCTCTCAGTATCGATTTCTATTGATCCCAAATGGATGGTTGCTGTAGTTGTTATTCCCACCAAAGTTCCATCAGTCTCAGTCTCAATAACTGAAATTCAGGGCACAGATATGCACGAGTATTTTGCCATTGTCATTCGGCACTCTTGAGCATGCAAAGTACGAGCATATTTGTACATAAATAAATACATTTCCATCGGCTCAGATGCGGTAATTGCTCATTCCGGGGGCGAGCTGCAGCTCCATTAACATTCACACTTACATGAGTGGTGAATATTCACTGAGGCGGCCTCCTTTTGCTTCAGAGCGTTAGGTTTCATATTTTTCTTTTTTTTTTAAATTTATTTTTAATTTTTTTATTTTTAATTTATTTATTTTTTATTTATATTTTTCTTTATTAATTTTTTATTTATTTTAAATTTTTTTTTTATTTTTTATTTTTAATTTTTTTAGTTTTAATTTATTTAATTTTTAATTTATTTATTTTGTATTTATTTATTTTTTATTTATACTTTTCTTTATTTAATTTTTTTATTTATCTTTAATTTATTTTTTATAATTTGTTTTTTAATATTTTTTTAAACTTATTTATTTGCTGCATATATTTTACTGCATTGAAATATTTACGTTTTTGTGCTCGTTGCCATATTTTAGTTTTATTCGTAAGGAGATTTCAACATTTTTTGTGCTTGTGCTCCTTCGGCCTTCGTTTTCTGGCCGTGTACGCCAAGAAGGGAAATACGAATTTTCGTACATCTTTGATTTGACTTTCACTTTAGACACGATTATATGTGTACACTGTACATGGGATGGTGTATGTATGTACGTGCGTATGTGTACACAGAACGATGTTTATATTGGCAAAAGTTGGTGGTTGCTTCAATCCGCTGCTCATTCGCGACGGAAGCTTTCAATTTCCGATTGCAGCGCCTCACTGGCAATGGTCCTGGGTCGGAGTCTAAGTCTGAGGCTGCATACACTCGGGCACTCCCATGCCCATTCATAATTCGCATATCATCGGGGGAAAATAAACTCCCAAATGGCAATGGCAATGGCAATGGGTAGCGGGGGCGAGTAGCCAGGCTTTCGAATTGCTCCTAGAAAAATCACAAAATCTGTTGCTCATTGCTGCTGATACGAGAGTGTTTTTCCGTTTCCGTTTGGGTTTGGGTTTGTGTCTTTGTGTGTTTGTGTGTTGCTGTTGCTGTAATTGAAGCAATGACGCACGCAAAATTCATTCAGCAGACTTCACCCAGCCCCCGGACAGCCAGCGAGCTTACTCGCTCGAAAGTAATTTGTTGTCATGCGAAGGCAGGGAAGGCAGGGAAGGCAGGTCTGTTCTCGACAAGACTATGTAAGGAATAATCCAAGACGAGGGCTGACATGTCCTTTCAATGATGACGCGAATGCAGTCCCAGCTTTTCAAGAAAAAACCCTTTTTGTCACAGATACACAGACACAGAGATACAGAGATAACAGAGATACAGAGAGCTATAGAGATACAAAGATACAGAGAGAGAGAGAGAGGGCGAGAATTGTGTCCGAGGGCCAAGGGCCACCTGATCTGCTCTCAAATCACATTTTGTCGCACATTTAGCATAATTTAGCACTTCATTTGCCAGACAGGCGGCACAGGGAAAGCAAAAACCGCGACAGCTGCCGCTGCCTCGCTGCCTCGCTGCCACTGCCTTGCTGCCTTGCTGCCTCGCAAACCTTTTTAACACGCACAAAACTCCAGCCACGCCCACTCCTCAGGAGTGACACAACCAAACAAGAACGCCCTCCAACAGCCAGAGCTTGTGGCGCAGCAGGATGTATGGAATATGTGCTGGCATTAGGTTGCAAAGTGATTATGAGGCCCGAGGGCAGAAGGTGGGGCGAGTGGTGAAAGGCCGAAGACGTGCCACACGACGTGCCCTGACAACCCGTAGACATTATCCCGTCTCGGTTGGCCCCTAGCAGGGGGCAGGGGCCAAGCACTCCCTGTCCCACTCCCCGTTTGCCAGAGACAACAGTTCTGAGTTCCACCTGCGATGACACGAATCTCAACATCAAAAGTACACACAAAAACACGCAGTCGTCCACGTGGTTTGCCCTCCCTCCACTTACACCCCATATACATACACACACACACATACGTGCATATATATATATATTTTTATATAGATATACGCATCAGCAGCAAGAAGTAAAACCGAGACAAGAGTCTGTCACAGTGTTTGTCGTTTACAGGCTATATTTATTTGAGTGATTCATTTTTTTCCCAGGATTTATGTTTCACTCAACGGCCAGTCCAACGTCACGTGGGCACAGTGGGCAGCAGGGAGAAGCCTTCACCTAATAAAACA
Organism: Drosophila tristis; assembly: GCA_018150885.1. Classification (NCBI taxonomy): domain Eukaryota; kingdom Metazoa; phylum Arthropoda; class Insecta; order Diptera; family Drosophilidae; genus Drosophila; species Drosophila tristis. The sequence goes on along the minus strand of JAECWT010000215.1, from coordinate 5,368,907 downwards.
TTAATCCGTTTTGCCGGAAATATTTAAAAGCAAACAGAAACATTGGTAATATTTAGATACCACATTTGTCATGGCTTGCCGCCATCTGAACAGCATACAGAAAGGGAAAACTGTTTCGGTTGTTTTGCTGCACACCCAATGGACACCCAAATAAAATCCACACAGCATTCGCTGCTCAGTTCTTTAATTATAATATCAGTAGTTGTGCAGCAGATAACTCAAAACGAAAACAAAATGCATTCCATCGTCTCTTTGTGGTTATTTCAGGAGATGGAGCAGATCCTTTTGCATGCTCTCCAGCAGATAGCGACGCTCGGCAGTGGCCGAGCCGCTCCGCATTATTTGTTTGAGCTTACGCTCGTTGGCTTCAATGAGAAAATCCCTGTAGCGCAGCATCTCCTTCTCCAGACAGTCGTCGTGTCCGACAGTCGCTTCACCGCGCAACTCGCCTTGAACAGACTCCAAAATGTGGAACAGGTCCTTGCGCTGCTCCTCCGGTCTATGGGTGCACGTCTCCTTACGGGCAGTCGCTGCTGGGCCAGCAGAGGCTGCTTCATGGGATCGAACGGGCGCCTGTCGATTCCATTTGGGGGATGCTTCAAGGCACGACAAGCAGCCAAAGTGGCGACGGCCAACCATTTCGCTCGTCACAGAATCCCCATTGATGACGGCATTTATTTTCGGAATTCCGCTCTCGATCTGCTCGTGGCCGTTGACCGATTCATTCCTGCCATTTTTCATGAGCATCTGCAGGCCGCTAAAAGGACTTGCCGAGGGCACGTCCCATGGAGTCCCACAGATAGCTGCCCATGCCGCTCGGTCCCGGACATTCGAATGTCGGGGCATCAGTCTTGCTGCCCTTGTCCCCTGGCTGAGCAACATCCATGGTCTTATGCCTGAGAAGCTTGGGTCTCTCCATGGGCAAAAAGTGCTGCTCCATTTTGACTGGTCCTAGTCCTGGTCCTGGTCCTAGTCCTGATCCTGATGCCTTTTCAAGTTTCTGAGCTTCAAGCTTCGTATTCACGTGGCACTTGGGCCGCTTCGTCCATGGTAGTCAGCATGACGATCTGAGGGCAGCTCACGGACCTGCTGATGCCGCGTCTCATAGAGCCCCGTGGATACAGGACCATTTCGGCTGCAGACTCCAAGGGAGACTTCTGCAACTGCTGCGCTGCGCCTTTCGTCTGTTCGTCGCCTTGCTCTGCTCCGCCCAACAGCCGTTGCATGAGCTGCTGCGGGCCGCCCAGCGACTGATTGAACGAGAACTTGCCCATGCCCATGCCCGATTGCCCCACTGGGTGGCTGCCAAGCGCTGGCTTCGGATCGCACAATCGCTGCGGGGCTCCGTTGGCCGCTTTGAAAATCTTCCGAATTCCCAGCAAGGTCTCCTCTATGACATTCTGAGCGCTGACCATGGGCTCCTCGATGCCGGCTGGCGGCACCGCATCGTGACGCTGAGGCATCTCAGCGTTGTCCTTCGTCGTCGCGTTGAATTGTTGCGCACCTCCCCCCATGGTGGTTTCCGGCAGGTGCAGCCCGCGGCTTGTATACCACCAGAAAGAGGGCTGCAGCTCTATGTCGGATAGTTCCTCTATTGGCGATGGCGGCGATAGCGATGGATCGAAAAATGTAATACCTTCGCCCCTCTTACCCATGGCGTCCATGGGGTGCTGATCTCCGCCCATCGACTGATCGATGTCGCGATACTCCACTGTGCGCGTGTTCTCCTCTGACAAAGACGCAGATAGAGCCGGTTCGAAGCTTTGAACGCCTTCATTCATGTCGTCCTCCAAGCGGCATGCATCGCCGCCTGCAGGCTGGTCCAAGACTGGATATTCCATGTCGCATGGATCGGCATCGGACAAATACGGATTGAAGAATGGAATGCCCTCCATGGGCTGCTGCTCTCCAGCCATAGACTGACTGATGGAGCGATGCGTCATCTCGCACGGCTCCATTGAAGTGCTGGATATGGCATATGCATCCGACTGGTAGAAATGTCTGCCTGGCTCATCCACAGTATGTTCCATGTGCTGCTGAGCTGCGCCCAAAGACTGTTTGAATGCGCGACATTCCATGCTGGCTGGCGCTGCATGGGACAAGGGCAAAGGTGTTCAAAGCGTGAAGGAAATACAATGAAAGTTTCGCTTGGGCTTGGGCTTGGGCTTGGCCAGGGGAAATGCTTTCTGCTACAAAAACTAATAAGCATATTCCCCATATTCTTCGAGTGTCGGGTATAAAAATATCAAAAGCAAAAGCAAAACAAAAACAAAACAAAACAAAATTAAATACCTGCAACACTGCCATCCATGGCATTCTCCAGGGGCTGCTGATCTCCGCCCAGAGACTGATTGTCATCGCGATTTGGCATGTTGGATGGGCCCGCCTCATGGGACAAAGGCGAAGATAAACTCGAATCGGGCATTGTGCTGCTTTCACCCATGGCGTCCTCCTGCTGCAGCTGATCTCCATATGCGCCCATGGACTGGTCCACAAACGGACACCTCATGTCGGATGGCTCCAGACGGCTCGAAGTCGCTGGCCGAGAAGTCCCCTGTGCCATGTAATGCTGAGCTCTGTCCATGGAATGGTTCAGAGCTCGACGCTCCATGTTGCCGGAGCCTGTATGTGGCGAGCGCGAGGAAAGACTCGCATCGAAATATGTAATATTTGCATCCATGGTATCCTGCATGGGTCGCCGGCTGAAGGTCGTGGGCGCACATGCCCTGGGGTCGCAGCGTTGTTGAGGTTCCTGCACAGTAGGCTCCCAGAGATGCTGAGCTCTGTCCATGCACTGGTTGAAAGCTCGACTTTCCATGCTGCACGAGCTGTCATTCGACGAGGGCGATGCTAGGCTTGGATCGAAGTACTGAACAGCTTCATCCGAGGTATCCTCCGCGTGGCGCTGACTTCCACCCAAGGACTGGTTGCCGCAGTCACGTGTCATCTCGGATGGCTCCAAAGAAGTCGTGGACTCGTAGCGCTGTCCCAATGATTCATCCATTGCCTGCTCCATGTGCTGCTGAGCTCCACCCATTGACTCTATGGCAGACTCACGTTGCATGTCGAATGGCTGCCGTGAAGTGGGCTGCTGGCGCTGAGTCGTCAGTTGCTCAGGTCGCTCTTTGGACTGGGACCGCATCGAGTGGTCCGTGTCGCGCATGGTCGTGCGCTGCACCGTTTGCTGGGCGATGTCCCGGAACTCCATCCACTCGAGCCTGTCCGGAGGCATCTGCTCGAATATGCCGTACAGTCGCCGCTGGCTGATGCACGCGCTCAGTTGGCCCATGTGGGCGTTACGGATCTCCCCGTCGAGCACCGTGTGGCACTGCATGGCGACCAGTTTGTTTAGCCACAGCATGGCCAGGCGGTACTCCTGCGAGCCAGTATCGAAGGCCTCTTCCGGCTGCGGCGCGTTCTCCAGCATATCAAAGAAATCGTTGAACAGCAAGTTAATCTTTATGTGAATCTTATCCTCGGTGCGAGTGCGAGTGCGAGTGCGATGCCCATGCTTCTTGGGATGCTTCTTGGGACGCTTCTCCATATTTGTAAACTATAAAATATATTCTATTCGATCCACAACAAAAATCGAGAGCAAGTCCCAGCCAGACTGCTGCTCAACTCGGTTCTAATATGGAACTGAAAGTTAAAGACCAGACGACTTTAGTTTGAAAAAAAAGGCAAACTATGCCCTGGGCTTGAACGAGGCACAAATAATTATATAATTCTATGAATTGTGTGCCTGCCACTTGACTGAGAGTGGCTACATTTAGGGTTTAGGCTGTGGACTGTGGGCTGCGGACTGTGGGCTGTGGACTGCGGACTGTGGGCTGTGGACTGCGGCCTGCATTTGCATTTTGCACTCTGGCCAGCCGCAAAATTGCTCGCCAATAGTTGTTAAGGACGTGTCCGGTCGACTCTTTGCGGCTTATTGGCCAATTTGCAACTTGATTAACGAAAGTGCATGAGGTTGGGCAGGGGATTGCGCTTGCAGCTGCAACAGCTGCTGTTGATGGTGGCTGTGGCAGGGCTATGGGGGTGGGAAGGGACCCACTGGCGCCACCGAGTACTGGTGTGCGAGTGTATTCGTGTTGAATGCCACTCTGCTCGAGTGTCGCCCGAGTATTTTCAAGGCGGCAGCATTAAATGGCAAAGTCAACATCGAAATGAAGCGAAATGAAACGCACCAAAATGGCAGCACTTTAAAGGCAATAAACCCTAATTGCTGAGCCAAGAGAAAAGAAAGGAAAATATTTCAATAATCCTGTGAGCTTTGTGTGCGAACGCCATGACTCGCGACCCACCCAGCAGCAGCAGCCACAGCCACAGCAGCCAGGGCATATTGGGACACTGTGACACGTCTGAGCCGCTGCTGCCAGGGGTCGTCCCCGTACGTTCTACTGTTGCAGGGTATACTGTGCGTTGGCCCCCCCACTCATCGTGTGCGACTTAAAGCAAAGAATTGAAATTTTCATCACGTATACGTAACGCTGGCAGCAATGGCAGCGATGGCAGCGCCACAGCCACTTGTCAACATGAATTTCCAATTTTCTCCACACCACTCCGCTCCGCTCTCTCCACCCCTCAAGTGTGTGTGTGTGTGTGTGTGTGCACCCCACCCCTAATTGCATAATACACCGATTTGATATTTCTGTCAAACTCAATTCAGCAGCGAGAGAAGGGTGCTGCACTTGTGGCTTGTTTCTGTTTGTTCCACTCCACATTTGCCCTGAATAAACCATAAATATGGGTTTTTCTAGGGGCTTCCACTTGCAGCTAAATGTTATGGAAATCTTTTTTATTGTCTCTCTTTGGAGTGTAATTTATTTATTTGTAATTATTTTTTATCAATTAAATTTTGTAGACTTGTTCCTCTGACAATGTTCAAGAGTAATCCAAGTAAACATTCACTCGCACAGACGTGCAGAATATTGAGTAGTCAACATGACACTGATGTGCGCGTAAAGCAACTAATGGAATCAATCCATCAAACTTCATGCGAGTGTTCCAGTGAAGTGCCTGAAGTGCCACAATAAAAGCTAAAACACAAAACTAAAACGAAAACTTAAACGAAAACGAAAACTAAAACTAAAACCATAGGCAAAACATAAAGTTCGAGTGTTACTTTGTTGCTTGCAAATGTGAATGTGGGCTGGGCTATTTAAATTTCAACATTTTCACACACAGCTTTATCTGCACATTCAGTTAAATTCCATTGAATTCCATTAAATTCCTTATGGCACTCTTTAATCTGCACACACTGCTTCGTACTAGCCATTTGAATAGAGAAGGATCTGGGAACTCTTTGGCACTGCATTCATTTTCGGTACTTCAAAACTTTACCCTGCCTGCACCGCCTACGCAACACCACAGCACACCACCCAAAAGCCAAAACTCTTTTCTCTATGCGCGCCCTGGGTAAACGCTCTGTGATCAATTATAATTTACATGCAGCGACCCAAGAGCCACGACCCACGACACAACAACGAGACCTGCCCGCCCGCCACCTCTTAATTGTGCCCCTCCGTGGATGCCACAAGCTATTCCCATGTTGCTGACACGTCAAATGGATGGGGGGCCATCCATGCCGTAGTTCTCACAAAATTTCTGGTCTTCATTTTTGATTAAACGCAAACAGGATGGCCCCGCAAAAAATTAGTTGGCTTTTATGCAAATGCATGACGGCACTGGGAGGCCAACAGAATCTGGTCATTTGGCTGGCCCTCCAGGAGGCTGCCTTATCGCTGCCATCTCGCTTGGCAGGTAACCCCTTGTCGGTCGCTCGCTCCAACGGACGGCACGCGACCCGTCCACAAAAAAAAAGCTGCAGAACGGAAAAAAAGCAGCGAGTCCAGCGAACTTTTCTTCTTCTTAAATTCCTTTTTCCTGCCTTCTTTATTATCTTATCCGCTTTCTGTTATTTGATATTTGCGCTTTAATGAATTTTAATGCCCATCTTTTTGCTTTCTTTCATTTTGTACTTTTTGTTGTTGTTTTTTTTTATGTTTTTTACTAAATTATTAATAAGGAAATTTTGTGCTTACGCTTCGGGTTTTTGGGGTTCTTTGGGGCGGCGGACAGAGATTTTAATCGTTTTAAAATTTGTTTTCTTTGACTTCAAGGACTGAGTGCCGGCCAGAGGGCGGAGCAGGCGGCCTCCTCCTCCCCCAGCTGCATGGCAGGCAAACAACAGAATTATAGTGAAAACCCACACACACCACACACACACCCACACACACACCCACACACACGCACACAGAAAAAGCCTCCCGGTTCACCATTCATGCGGCCACGTAGCGAAATATTACGCATACGCCTCGTGTCTCAGCACGTGAGAGGGCGCAGGTAGGCTCCATATACCCCCCCCCCCCCTGGACCCCATCGCTCGCTGTAAATTGTAATGGCCAAAGCTTTTTTGTTGGCAGCAGCTTGGTGTTACTTCTTACAGTGAGTGTGGGGCGTATCCACAAGCATCGACGAGAGTGAATTTGAAATTCGATTTGGAGAACGGAAACGTAAGCGGAAGCGGAAGCGGAAACATCAGCGTCACCATCAACGCCAGCGGAAGTGCAAGTGCAAGTGCAAGTGAAAGTGAAGTGAAAGTGGCAGGCAAATGCAGCAGAGCTCAGCACGAGGCGATCAGCGAACGGCAGTGTCCACACAATCATTACACTCGAACACTCGGCCAAACACTCGAAACACGCGCTCCATGGGGCGGCAGGGAACATGGGAACACATAACCAACCACCCACCCAACCAACCACACACCCACCCACACATGCATACACAACTGTCACGTTGCAGTCGCCGGTTATGGCAGGCTGACTTCGATTCGTTTCGTGATTCAACATTCTGCGAGCTTCAACTGAAAGCAGAAAAATCAATTGGGGCCAGAACCACGTGGATTATTTGACTTTGGGAGCAAGTAGCCTGGCCATTCAAATGGAAGCGCGTTTAGTTTTCACCCGCGCCTTTTGTCTGTGTCCCTGGAGATATGTTCAACCGAAAGAGAGCTTAAGTCCAGTGGTGCAAAATGTCCAGGCTGCGAACCGTATGCCACCATTTACTCTACGGATTCCAATGGATCGGTTAAATGTCGCTTAACTCTGCCATTTGCATGCCATTGGCATCGATATCGATGTGTGGACAGCCACAGCCACAGCCACATCACTCGATGCCACAATTAAATGCTGGCATCAAATGAAATCTCATTTAGATTCATTTAGATTCTTGGCAGTTAATGACTGCCTTTAAATGTCGCTAAATTCTGTCCTTATGTATTTGCCTTCGAGCAACTTCTCTGCGAGCATTAACTTTATTGTGGCACAAAGACACCGCAGAGTATTGGAAACGACAACAATCGCATTTGGTATTTGGCATTTGCATGCGTTTCTGGTTGGGTCCCTGCTGCCATACACATAAACCGAGGGTAAACAGCCGATGCAATTATATCGCCTTTAACGTTAGTAAAATGTTTTAATTTCCAATTCAAATTTAATTTAATCAAATTTTAAAATTTAATCACATTTTTTATATTTAATTGTAATTAAATCTCATAAACTTAATTTTAATTTAATTTTCTACATTTATTTTTAATTTTTAATCAAATTTTTTATATTTAATTGTAATTAAATCTTATAAACTTAATATTAATTTAATTTTCACATTTATTTTAATTTATATTTAATTGTAATTAAATCTTATAAATTTAATTTTAAGTTTTAATTAAATTTTTTACATTTATTTTTAATTTCTAAATCAAATTTTTTATATTTAATTGTAATTAAATCTTATATATTTAATTTTAAGTTTTAATTTAATTTTCTACATTTATTTTTAATTTCTAATCATATTTTTGTATTTAATTGTAATTAAATCTTCTAATTTAATTTTTTTAATTAAATTTTTTTATTTTAATTTTTAATCAAATTTTTTGTATTTAATTGTAATTAAATCTTATATATTTAATTTTAATTTTATTTAAATTTTTTACATTTATTTTTAGTTTCTAATCAAATTTTTTTATATTTAATTGTAATTAAATCTTCTATATTTAATTTTAAGTTTTAATTAAATTTTTTACATTTATTTTTAATTTCTAATCATATTTTTTGTATTTAATTGTAATTAAATCGGTTTTTGATGGATTTCCCTTAGCAAGAGCATTTGAAGTTCGTTGCGTTGTAATTTGAATTCCAAACCACAACCCCCCGCCACCCACCACACCCCTCTGGCTCGCTTGATTTGTTTTCCCTGTCTATGCCATTTGTCGTTTGATTTCTTTGCATCTGAGCGGGAATTGGTTTGCTTTTACTTAAACTTTTGTTCTTGCCCTTTCTCCGATTGTACTCGTGTTTATTTTCTCCCACTCCTCTTTCTCTCTCTCTCTCTCTGTGCCTCCCTTTTGCCGTCTCCCCTTACTTTTCGATATCTATTGTTATTCGGATTGGCTTTTCCTTTTGTGGCCTCCGTCCAGCATTGATAACAGAAATGAAGGGAATTTTCCTGCGAATGGCAGCCAACCGGCAGGGCGGCTCCCTCCCTCTCTCTCCACTGGCTGCAGATGAAATCATAGTACTGTAAAGTGAAAAAAGTAGAAAGCAATTTCCACTTACCAGTGAGCACCCCTGCACCCGGCCCCCTGCCGCACAACCGATTTCCCCATTCCCCAATTCGCCTGGCAACAATTAATAAGCAATCGATGGAGAATGCAAATAAACCAATAGACGAACACAACAAATCGAAAGCAACTGACAGCGGTTGAGGGGGTGTGGGGGTGTGGGGGGCCTATCTGGGTATAAAGTTACAAGTGGCCCGCGGGCGCCCTCTTGACTTGCTTGACCCTTGGCCCGAGCTCGCCTGGCTCCATCATTGTCTCCCATTCCAAGCTGACTGGCCGGCCTTATTGTCGCCATTGACATCATTAATGACACCCAAAGTATCCTCCATTTAGGCAGGCCTGGAACTGGGACTGGGTAAGCTAATACAAAGCAAACAGCAGCGCACCCAACACCCAAAACGGGAAATGCGTTAAAAATCTGAGCCATGCGCCCAAGCAGCAAGCAGCAAGCGGACGGGGCGGCACGAAAAACGATGCGCAACAAATTCAAATGGCAAGATAAAAGAATGTCAAGTGTCTGCTGCTTGACACGGGGCAGCGCAGGGCAGGGCAGCGCAGGGCAGCGCAGTGCTGGCTGTCAGGCAGATGGGTGGCCAGATATACAGCCAGCCGTACAGCCAGCCCATCCCATCCCAGCTGTGCTCTCCAGAGTCCGCTCAAAGTCAGCAAATAGCTGGGGACTCGTTCATTAGTCGATTGGCCATAGATGGCAGATAGCTGTTGGCAGATAGCTGTTGGCTGTTGGCTGGCGTGTCCCAGCGCCAACAATTAGGAAATGCTTTTTATGGAATTATAGTAACGATGTTTATTGTTGCTGGTCGATCGTGTATATGGGGGTGGGGCTGGAGGCTGCTCTCTGTCAAGTCACCTGCTGTGACTCTGCTGTACTCCCCCCGCCGTTCAATTAAAAAGTTTTCAGTGCATTGAAGTATTTTTTTGACTGGGGAATTTCTGTCCAAAGTGCAGAATATTCATGCTTAAATATTCGTTCTTCTCCTTGAATGCCATTACATGCGTATGTACATTTGTACATAGGTATGTACACATGTATGTATTTATGTATCTATGTATTTATGTATGTCTGCCACGCAGTTGATCTGCGACGGCCTCGCGTCCATTATGCTGCGAGTCATTTGCCAAATGTCGGGCCATTGTGCCCGGCACTTTATGCTAATGCAATGTTGCGTGATCCTTGAAGGATTTGTCATCGCCGCAAGGGAGCCGTAGGGGTAGAGGCAGGGGCAGTGCCAGGGGCAGTGGCAGTGGCAGGGGCAGGGTCCTGCCTGCCACACTAATGGATTTCCATGGCGCATCAAAAACATAAAAAGCAAACCAGATGAGTTGGTAGAAAATCTGAGGCGGGCCACGCCCCCACAGTGGGGTGGTGCGGGCGCATGCGATGGCCGGCCCCTGTGGTCCTTGATGGTTTATGGCGGCTGGCGGCCTGGTGCCATTTAAATGTAGCAACAAATCCCGCACCGTCATGTGCCTCAAAGTGCATTGTTGTCCACGGCAGAGGCAGAGTCTACGGGGGGTGGATGGTGCTGTGTCTGTGTCTGTGTGTTGGTGTCGTTGTCGTTGTCGGTGGCAAACTGTCAAACCAGTGCCATGGCCAACAACCAGAACCCGAACCCGAACCAGAACCAAAGACAGTTACAGCAGCAGGCAGGCAGGCAGGCAGGCAGGCAGGCAGGCAGCAGGCAGGCAGGCAGCCATAGCCATGTCCTGGCTCTGGTGCGTTGTGTAAGCGGAAATCCTTGTGGCCGGCTGAATGCGTTAACAAATGAATGGACCGCCAAGCGAATGCACGGCTGCTGGGTACTGGGCACTGGATGAACGAACGAACGAACGGATGAGTGGATGGAGTGGCACTGCCAGTGGCAGTGGGCCCTCGATTAGCCCGCTGCATTGCATAATAAACAACGCTAAATGGATTAAGGCACAAGCCCGCAAAAAGTACACACTGTCCTTAAGCCAACAAAATACAACACAAAAAATAAAAAAGGATTCACATTTTCAGTTCGCATTTGCAAGGGCGAAATTTGATTGATTTGATTGGCAATCGGCGGATTGATTTGCTGCCACACTCACCCACAAATAATGCCAGCAAATATTGCCCATTAAATATTTGCGCTGCTCTCTCTCTCTCTCGCAATCTCTCTCTCTCTGGGCTGCCCACAATTGTGCGGCTGCCGTTGGCTCGCCCCCAAAAAAAAAGGAAATGAACGCCAATCGCAACGTTTCGATTCGCATTCGCATTCCCATTCGCATTCGCTGGCGTGCACTGGCAATGTTTGCATATCCCTGCCATATCCATGGCATGCCGCACACATGAAGCAATTCTGCGAAAGTGCTGTGGGCGGGCTGGGGAGGCGCTGAGGCTGAGGCTGTGGCTGTGGCTGTGCCTAGCGCTGTGGCTGTACTCCCTTTAAAGCCCTCGACATCCGCCTCAAATAAATGCTGTGAAACTCGCAGCATTCCATTTACATATTTACTTGTATATTTACTCGTGTATTTCCCCCCGCAAAAACAGCCTCTCCCGCGCCTCACTCCGCACTGCCCATGGAGGCGGCACTGGGCTTGGCGGCCAGCTGTGTGGAGCGCCTGCTGGTGCCCCGCACCACCGGATTCACCAGATAAACGCGCAAATGATGCATCACCTGCTGGGCGGTGGGTATGCACTGGCCGAGGGCTGGACTGTGCAGGCACTGCACCAGATGCTCCGGCTGCAGGCAGGTGATGGACATCCGCTTGCTGGTCCAGTTCTGCAGATTTATGACCAGATCGTGGTGCGTCAGCCGGGCCAGCAGCACGTACTGGCGGTCCAGCTCGTCCACATAGTGCAGCCGATAGTTGGGTGCGTCGCGGTTCCAGTGCTCCGGCAGCAGCTCGCTGCCGCCGCTTTTGCCGGCATCCGCCAGCAGCAGTCGGCTGCCGGCGCTCATCCGGATGGCCTGGCCCCGCTCCGGATCGACGCTCCGCAAGTGGTACTGCTTGGTGACCAGAAAGTGGGCCAGTGCCAGCAGCAGGTCGGCCTTCTTGCGTATGCTGCGCCGGATCGAGTAGAAGAGCAGCTGCCAGCCGTAGAACTGATCCTCCTCAGCTGCGGACACCCTTGGGGCCTCGTGCGCTGCACTGCGAGCGCTTCGCACCGACACGAACGACGATGGCTGCTCCATGCGGGCCAGCATCATCAGGCTATTTGTCTGCTGCATTGCTCAGCTGCTTTCCTGTGTGCGGCTCTGCATGGGTGTGTGTGTGCTTCGGGGGAGGGGGGAAACAATTTTGGGCTAATGTTTTGTACTGTCAGAACACCTACTAGATGTTCGTTTGGCACTCCAACGAAAAGGTGTCGTCGCTCCACGCGTCCCATGAGCCCAATTTATGTTGCTGGGTGCCGCCGGGGCTCACCAGCTACCAGCTACCAGCTACGTCCAGCTCCAGGCACCAGCATGTCAATCTGTCAGCTTGCTCATTTTGTTAGCCACTCTCCCCCATAAATTCAAGCAGATCCAGCCGGAGCTGCTCCAGCGCTCTCCGCGCTCCGCTCTCCTATCTCTTCGTTCTTGCATTACTTTTTTGTTCTTTCCGCAGCAATAGCGGCAGGATTCGCTATAAATTCAGCATTTCAACGAGCACCGGGCTATGCTCCAGCCATTTGATTGCCCCGCCCATGGCACAGTCAACCTGCGCCTGGCCCTGGCCCTGGCCCTGTCCTTGTCCTGCGCCTGCTGCGCCTCTGCCTCTGCCTGCCCTTTGGTTGCCTTGGCAAGGCGCCATTATAACTATGAAGATGAAATACTCGTAGTTTGCCGGCGCGGCCAGCAAGCGAGGCGGCCCAGGCCCATCAATTTGCCGGCTTGTGTTGCATGCTGCAGCTGCAACGAGAGAAGCGGCAGCTGGCCCAACGTGAGTGAGCTGCCTGGGCGGGCGAATGAAAAATGTAGCGGACCATGGCTTATTTATTGTGACCCATGTACATGGGTGGCAGGCGGCTGGATGGAGGCAGCAAAGGAAATGTGAGACTGGGCCCCGAATCGGATAAGGGAGAATGGCGAAGAAGGCGAAGGCGTAAATCCAAATGAACCAAAAATGGGGCCATGGGATGCGAGTGGATGCGAGTGGCTGGGAGGCTGCGGGAACGCGGCCTAACTGGCCTTAAAAAATCAAATATATTGCACATCCGCAGGCGCTACGCACGCACCGCACAGACTCTGAACGAGAAGCTTCCACGACTTGTCCATACCCTCTCTGCAGTCCTGGCTGGCTGTGCCCCTGGGGGGAGTGACTTTCCCGCTCTGCCAGCCCACAGTTCAATCGGATATTATGCCATGCTATGAGAGCGCATTTGAAGTGGTTCCGCGGCAGCCTTCTAATTGTAGTTGATCCACAAGCTAACATTTAAGAACAAAGTTCAGCCGCAGCATGTGGCTGCCCTGTCCCGCTTGTGTGTGTGTGTGTGTGTGTGTGTGTGTGGGGCGGGCAGGGTATGACGGAAAGTCTGGGCACGACCACAGCGCGAGCAGGCAATTTCATAGCCTACTTAGCGGCGCGCACGCTGCGAGTTATTCAAATTTGAATTGGCCACAACAGAGGCCAAAGGCAGGCTGCGCAGGCAGCATTTTATGGGGCAGAGTGCCAGTGTCTGGCTGGGAGACGAGGCCCGAATAACATGCAACAGCAGCAGCAGCAGCAGCAGCAGCAGCAGCTGGCGGGTAAAACTTGCCGCATAAAATGTGGCACATGTGATGGGCACGGGCAACGGCAGCGCTCGGTGAGCGCTCCTTAATTAGATCATAGTTGCGTATTTTGGCCCCGAAAGAGGGCAAAACATTTTACGGCCAGACACACAGCATGCCGCAGCTGTAGCTGTAGCTGTAGCTGTAGCTACCCCTGCCCCGCCTGCAACATCATCGTCATGCCCATCATTTTGTGGAGCCCAAGTCGTGGCAGCGCTGTGGCACATTATTGACTCAGGCAACGCACCCCGCAACTCAATCAGCGTTGCGGAAGGGAGCAAAGTTTTTCCGCCTCGTTTTTCGCAACAACAGCGCCCCTCGCCCCTCGCCACACGTCCCCTGCCATAACAGCAGACCAGCGTTCACGGTATTTGCATTTTAATTGAATTGAGATAAATTATTTTGTTTAGAGCCAAAGGAATTGCCGCTCCGCTCCGCTATGCTCCGACCATGTAAAAGCCACAAAAGTAAAAGCCGGCTAAAAAGTTGAGCGAAACTTTCGCAGCAGCAGCAGAGTGCGCAGGGTGGCGGGAGGGGGAAGTTTTCCAATGAAAGGCAGAAAAAGGGCTTATTGAATGCAACTTAATCAGGGCGGGGTGAATCACCGCAAGGCTTGCCATCAACCCAGCAACCTAGCAACCCAGCAACCCATCAACCATTCAAGACCTTTCGGTCATCATCTTTTCATCACCATTCCATTCCATTGCCCAACCCCTTGCAGATGAGTTCTGCGAGGAGTATCCACACAATCTGATGCCCACGCCCGGCTACTGGATCGAGTGCTCGCGCCAGAAGATCTCCATGCCCACGCCGCACACCATCTGGGACGAGAGCGACTCCGAGCACGAGGACATTCGGGCGGGCAGTGCCAGCGACGCGTACTTGGAGCGCGAATGCAGCGATCTATACGAGGACGACGAGGACTCTGAGGCCACACCAAGGTAAGTGCGGGCTGGATGGCTTAACTCTTCTTTGGGCTGCTTTGGGCTAACCCTTTACGCTGCCCCAACGTCATAGTCCGCGCAAGAAGACAACCATTGAGGAGCAGTGGGACCAGCTGGGCGCCTTCGAGCTCATCTCCGTGGAGCAGGAGACGTACGAGAAGTATTTCTACGGCACCGAGCACTGGAACTACTTCACCAGCGACGAGGATCTCGGCCCCGTCATACTCTCCATCAAGCAGGAGACGCTCAATGGACGCGACCAGTTCCGCATTCTGGTGCGCGCTGGCTCCTACACGGTGCACGGATTGATTCCAGCCTCCTGCGTGTTTGCCGATCGGTAAGTTGCGCGACACCAGCCCCAGCCAGCCCCAGCACCTCACTGTTCACTGTTCACTTTACAGATACAATCGCGAGGAGGTTGTCAGATCGCTGGGCAAGGAAGTCAACTTGAATCCGCCACTGACACTGGGACAACTACCAGACACGCCCGAGGAGCTATTGAAGTTGGATCAGGTATTTGAGCGCATAGCCCACCCCATAATATACACACTCCAAGTATGTGCTCTGGCTGCTTAGGTTTTCATCAAGTCTGAGCTGAAAGTGGGCGTCATATTTGTCAAAGAGGATCAATACACCGAGGAGCAAATTCTGGACAATAATGAGAACTCGCCGCTCTTCGATGAGTTCCTCACACTGCTCGGCGATCGGGTGCGTCTGCGTGGCTTCGATAAGTACAAGGGTGGCCTCGACACGGTCCACGACCTAACCGGTAAGTGATTCGCACTCAAACAGATTCGCTTATAGAGTGTTGGCTCGGCTCGGCTCTGTGTCTCCCCTGGCGCCTCCAGCAACCGCAACAGAGCATGCATTGGGTAGCTACATTCACTCACATCACTCTGTGGTGGGTAGTTGTGGGCGTCGCAGATCAACCCAGTTCGTTTTCAAGTGTTCAAGTGAATCGCTGCAACTTGCAATCGCGTGTGGATCGATGAAACATGGCTTGAAATTGCATGGGCAATATGGTACATGTATTCGAAGTCATATTTTGACGATACTCATTCACACAGCAACCCAAACAAAGGTGCAACAGTCTCTGCACTGTCTGTCTACTGTCTGATCTTATTCCTAATACATAAATCTCACGCTCTCTCCCCCACCTGCTGCTGCTGCTGCTGCTGCTGCTGCTTTAGGCCTGTTCTCCGTTTATACGAACTGGCGCAATATCGAGATCATGTTCCATGTGTCCACGCTGCTGCCGTACGAGAAGCACGATCCGCAGAAGCTGCAGCGGAAGCGCCACATCGGCAACGATATTGTCTGCGTGGTGTTCCTCGAGGCGGACAACACACGCTTCAGTCCGGCCTGCATTAAGAGTCACTTTCTGCACACATTCATATTGGTAAGTGGGCAAACAGAGTCCCCGCATTCCATCCACATCCTGCACAATCCACAATCCACGATCCAATCCGTTAATCCGTTCATCCATAGGTGCGTGTCTCGGCCCGCATCAAGCACAAGCCGACGCGCTACGAGGTGTCCGTGGTGACGCGCGACGAGGTCGGCGCCTACAAGCCCTATCTGTGGGAGCAGTCCGTCTTCGAGAAGGGGCCCATGTTCCGGTGAGTGTCCCAGCCAACCGCGGACTGTTCAACTGTCCAGAGCTAATCCATTCGTACCTGCACAGGGAGTGGCTGCTGACGAAGATCGTGAATGGGGAGCGGGCCTCGTACTCGGCCCCCAAATTTGCCAGGATGCAGGAGCGCACACGGTCGCAGATGCTCGAGGATCTGGTGATGAATCTGTCCAATCACGCGGAGACTGGTCAGATACCCAAGCCGTATCGACGCGGCTCCTGGCGACCGATCGGTGAGGATGAATATTTCAAAATGTTGCATGCTCGCGTCTTAGACAACAATACACATAATGAACAACAACAACAACAAATGCAACAACTGCAACAATTTCAACAACAATCCTACAACAATTGTTGCTATTGCAAGGCCGAGGAATCGGGCGCCGCAAAGGGCTGGGGGCAGACAATGGCACACACTGCCATTATACACAGACAACACACAACAACAACAACAACAAACAACAACAACAACAGTCAACAACCACAACAACAGCTACACCAACAGCTACACCAACAGCTACACCAACAGCTACACCAAAAACTGCAACAACAACTACACCAACAACAGCATCTGCAGCACTCAACGTCGTCACTCACACACACATCGTGTTGCGCCATGTTGCACCTCTGTGTGAGGCATAGTATGTGTTTCGCACCCAACCACCCACCAGCCACCCACCAACCACCAACCACAATCAGCCGCAACCCTTGCAGTATGTCTTCAAGCTTGCCTTTGATGAATGAATTCTCAATATTTAAATCTGCTCGCTCTCGCTCACTTCCGTTTCCGTATGCCACCGCCCCACCCCACCCCTTACCATTCTTCGTCGAATGGAAAGACAGTAGAGGGATAAGACCCATTGGCTTCTTCCGCCTCATTGGAGAGAGACAGAGACAGAGACTTGAGACTGGAGAGATATTGCTTGAAGGATCCCTCCCCCATTGATCATTGTGGGCGTTTCTGTTGCTTGAGTGCGGCGGTGTCCTGTCATTAGCCATTAAAGCACTCCAGCCCTGCATTTTGTCTGCTGCTTTGCTGCTTTGCTGCTCAGCTGCTTAGCTTTAACATTTTCAACAGCGGCAATTGTCTGTTTCCCACCCTTTTTAAAGGCAGCATCCATTTGTTTACATTTTTTGGGGCAGACTTTAAGGAGATTTATGTACAAATCGCAGGAAAAAATGGCACAGCATTACTGGGAACCCCAACAAACAAAAAAAGGGGGACAGAAGACAGAAGACAGAGAGAACACCCACCGAAAGGCATTTGCATCTGGTTGGGTCCGTGGTGACACAGTTTGCCTGTGCGAATGTGCGCGTATGTTTGATTAATCGTTTTGTCTTGCTTTCGGTGCCATCATTCCACCACCCACCCACACACACACACACACACGCACACGCACCACACACACACATTCAAGCGAGGGACACACTGACACTTCCGCTTCCGCCATTAACACATCCGGCTGTGTTTGTATGCGACGGAAGCGTGCAGGCTGCGCTCGAAGCGTATCGGCCTCATGCCTGACAATACTCACTGGCTGCCAGAGTCCCAGCTGTACAGGACTCTCCACCCACGCCCGCTCCCCTAGCTCCTGGCATAGACAATCTGCTTGTCCCTTATCCCAACACCCACCCACCCAACTCCACCACATACCCAAACCCAAACCCACACCCACACCCATACCCAAACCCATACCCATTGTACCTGGTACTTTTGCAGTTCCTTTGGGTATCTTGCACGGGGGGAAACGTTTGTCACGCGCCTAAACAGCCCAAAAAGTAGATGTAACTTAATTGTTTAATTCCGAAATTACAAGCCACACCCATGCCCATAGAGCAACTCTGTTTGGATCCACTACACATACAAACTATCAATCCACGGAAATGCTTTGCCCTAAATCAGAAGGGAAATGCTGTGGCATATTAAATAAATATTAAATATTAAATCAAACATATCAAATCATTGCGAACGGATAAACACGAACACTTGGAGCTAGTCCCACTACAGATAACCCGATTAGCGGGCAGCCTCTAGTCCATAGCCGCCAGTGCTTTGCTTGTTTTACTCCTATGTCGTGTGCTGTCCCGCTGTCCGCTGTCCTGCTGTCCTGCTGTCCGGCCAAGAAATATTGTTCATGTTTGTATTATTTTATCAGCCCGAGCAAATCTTTTGTTTCCACACATTTGCCCTCCAAGGCGCTGGTTCGTTGTTCGTTGTTGCTGTTGTTGTTTGTTGTTCGTTGTTGTTGTTCGTTGTTGTTGCTGTTGTCGTTGTCGTTGTCGCTGTTGTTGGTTATTTTTTTTCTTCCTTTTTTCCGCTTTTGTTTGTCGTTGTCGTTGTCGTTGTTGTTGTTCTTGTTGTTGTGATTTGTTTAGATTTCTCGTTATTTATTTGTTGCTATTTGTTGCATTAGACAACACAAATCTAATTTGATTTATTCATTCCCACACTTGTGCACACTTCCTGCCTCCCAGCCGCACCCGCACCCGCACCCCCACTCGCACCGATGCTTGCTTTTCACCCGCCCAGACAAATCCTCCACCCACTCGCCGCCACCCAAACAAGACAATCGTGCGCGCACAATTTCACACAGCACTCCCATCCCAGCAGCCTAGCACCCCACCATCCCACCATCCCACCATCCAACCAGCCCACCCGGGAGGCCCCACCAGCAAGGTGTCTGGGAAATGGAAGTGATCCCCGCTGTAATCGGCACAGGACACATCCACATCCCAGCATCTCAGCATCTCAGCATCCCAGCATCCCAGCATCTCAGCATCCCAACTATGCATATTAAAATTATGCAAATTATTGATTCTATGGCAGCTGGAAGGAGCTGCGGCACACAAGTTGTCTGCGCTGTCTGCGTGCCCCACTGAGCGAAAAACCTCAAAAACCATTAAACGGTTTTTGTTTGTTTATTGCTATCGTTAACGATAGGTAGACAGATGGGTAGATAAGGATGTGAGATTCAAATGAATTGATGTGGGAATTTTCAGAGCCAAAAGTGCACATGAAGTGATTTGAATCGCAGAGATAGAACTTCGCCTTTGGAAACTTCTCTTTGTGTCGTAGCGTAATAATATCACATCCGGAATGAAGGTTAAGCCAAGAAGCAGTCAGGGTATGCATACATACATATACATCGCTAGTATTCCATTGATCATGCATCGTGCATCATGCTGCATGCATCATAGCTGCATAGCTCATGCTTGGAATGTACAGTCAACAGCTCGCCATCATCGCACATTGAAACCACAAACCGCACCATGGTAATTAATAAAGATTTTTCCTTTGGATGTGTGTCCAAGAACAAAACAAAAACAAAAACAAAAACAAAAAATAAAGCTTATTATGTAACAAACAAAATGGAAATGCAACCCACTGACAGGTGCAAGTTTAAGGCTTTGCCAACATGAAAGAAACTTCTCTTTTTGCAGCCAAAATGCGCATTTTTTTGAAGAAATGTCTTCAAATGTTGAAATTTTGGAAGTATTTCCGTAGACGAAGGGGTAACTAAACAAGCAGAAAGCCTCGAAAACAAAACAAAGCAAAACGAAAAGTCAAAAATCGAATAGAGATAAAACAATGAATGGAATACTTGATGGGCGCTCGTTCGTTGGCCCAATGAACTGTACTGGTAATCTGTTCAATTGATCTATTCTTCATTCCAGAAGCAGAGAGCACACAGTGCACACAGCACAGTGCACACAGCACACAGATCTAAGTGCAGAGTGCAGAGAATTTAATGATTGATTTCAGATCACAGATGGGCATCTGATTTCGATATTCAATTCATCATTTTAGAGCGCTCTTTTTCGCAGTGTATGTGTGGCCAGTCTCTCTGTGATCGAGATAACTCTATTGTGGGCGGCCAGGACATCTCTATCGCTTTGCTGTTGGAGTTGCTTTTTACCGCCGTACCCAATCGACGAGCAGGACGGAGCAGAATGCGCCACGGAATCCATCTTTTGTCAGCTGCAGTACGTACTACGTGCGCAATACGTACATATGCCGTAATTATTCGATTGTGTACGAGTATTTCAATTCGATTGCAATTACTTGCAATCACCTGCCAGCGCCATCAGCATCCAAGCATCCAGCCCCGCAGCCCCCCAGCCCCCCAGGCCGCCAGGCCCCGAGGCCCCGAGGCCCCGGACCCAAACCGCTAAGACCGCAGCTTACCCACAGGCCCTGCTGGCACACATCAATTCCAATCAAAATGCAATAAAAGCCGCCCCAACACATGTCTTTTATCATTGGGTCTCGGCCTCCGAGCCGCGTCGCGGTGTAGGCAGGGCGTTTAGTGGGCGTGGCGGTGGCGCTATCTAGTTCATAGCAAGATTTCCATATGGCAGCTGTTGCCAGACTTCTGCCAGGCCAGGCGACACGACATTCAATCGGATTAGAGATGCCTGCTTGGCCGCTCGTTGGATACACTTAAAGGGTATAGCCCGAACAGAGGGTATGCCAGAGCTTCAGGTCAAAATAGGATAGGACAAAATAGGACAGGATAGGATGGGATAGGATAGGATAGGACAGGATAGGATAGGACAGGATAGGACAGGATAGGTATCAAAGATAATAAAACACATGCAGCACAGCTTGCACTCTCACTCTCCTCATTCGACTGTGTCTGTGGCTGTGTTTTACTGTCTTCGATACTCTGATACTCCTCACACAATTGGCCAATTAATTTTTTTATCACTCATGCTATGCTACCATTATTACTATTCCCCAGCAGCACTTCATGCAATATCCCAAAAATAAGAACCCAAATTCGCTACAGAATTTCTTAAAACTCAAGACAAAAAATTCTAAATAATATTCAATGCATTTTGGTAATGCTTAATGCTTAAAGCGACTTAATAACTTAATAAATATTTCAAATATGAATTTGTATATAATAAATTTGCATTTTACCTAAATGTAGCTTCTAAATAAAAACAAAACCCAAACAATTCCTCTTCTAAATTTATGAACTAAAAACAAACTCGGCTTATGTTAGGGAAAGTATTTCTCATTATGCAATATACTATAGATATCACTATATTATATATATGTATCACCTTATTAGCCTTTTATCAACCTTAATGTAGCTTTGTGGTAGCTTTTTAATCTAAGAACAAACAAAACAAAAAACAAAAGAAGAACTAAAAGAATTTTGCCTATGCCTGGAGAGGTAGTACCCATCAGCAGCTATGTGTGTGTGTGTATGTATGTATTTGCCATGTATGCAATATATTACACATAGCACAATATACTTGATATATATACAGATTGGCAGCCAGCAATATATACCAAAATATGCCACCATTTATATATTATTTGAAATATTCCAGCTACTTGGCTCTATATAATCACAATATTATATTTCTTGTACTACTTTAATACTATTTTTTATATAGCTTATCACGTATTTATTCCCACATAATGTTTGCTTAACTAAGTTCGCTGAATGCTTTGATCCTTTGGTTAGCATAGCAAGGGTAGCTCTAGGCCTGGTCCTGCTGTGCTGAGAGGAGGAGAGGCCGCGGAGCAGCATGAAGCAGCAGCGTCTGGGCTGATTGATTGATTGATTGATTGATGACACGAACCAACCCAAAGCCAGCCACAAAACTGCAGTGCAGCGGTGCAGGGCCGGGGGCTGGATGATCAATCTGGGGCTATACCAGACCATAGCACACACCCATGCCCCGTAATGCTGTGGCGACATATGGGTGTCCGCCCCAAAGAGCACCGCATGACACGCATGAATACGAAGCCATTCCAACTAACCAACCAACCAACTAACCAACCAACTAACCAACCAACTAACTACCCTACTAACCCCACTAGCCTCACTAACCCCACTAGCCTCACTAACCCCACTAACCGTTTGCAGAATGCTCCAAGACAACTTCTTTGCATCGTTTTACAGAACCGAACTTTAGGAACTTTAGGGATGACTTCCCCCCCCCCTCCCCCCACACCCTGTGGGCAGGACTAACATGTAATTACAGCCTATATTTTTGTCACCCTCTTCGCCGAATGTAGGTCACATGCGACCCTCGTCGCCGCTGCTGGACTCGGTGCGGGATCAGTTCGAGGACTACGATCAGCTGGCCAAGGACTTCACGCGCGTGTTCCTCAACGAGGAGCCGTCGTGCCTGAGCAACTCGCATCTCTTCGATGTGGTCTTCCTGGTGGGCCAATCCAAGCAGAAGGCGCGCTTCATTGGCGTGCGGGCCATTCTGGGCGTGCGCAGTCGCGTCTTTCAGGTGAGAGCATCCTTACATTTTGTTCCCAATGCGGAACTGATTGCGAGCCTGTTTTTGCAGGAGATGCTGTACGGCATCCAGACGGGCTTTGGCTCGCCGCAGATCCCAGTCGCCGAGATCTTCGCCCGGCCAGCGCCGTCACTGGTCTCGCCGCAGAACCAGAAGCCGAAGAGCAACAACTATCTGACGGTGCCGGACTCGGACTCCATACGGCCCAAGAGCGTGCCCTCTTCGCCGATGGTGAAGCGGGCCTTCTCCCGCCTGGGTACAATCACGGCGGGCTGGGGTCGCTCCATACGGAACAAGAACTCCAACCAGCTGAATCCGGACGACAAGAAGAAGTGGATCTCGTCGACAGATTGTTCGAGTAAGGGTTCTCATTCAATGCAATGCAACAATATCGATGCGTGTTTTTTTTTCGTCTTTTCTTTTCTCTCCGTTCTCCCTGTTTGTTCTCCGCTCTCTCTCTCTCTCTCTCGCTCGCTCGCTCGCTCACTCGCTCGCTCTTATGCGCTCTTATGCGTCCTCTTTACGTCCTCGTACTCCGTTCCTGGTTGTCCGTAATGTCGCCTAACCCAAAACCAAAACCAAAAACCAAAAACCAAAAATAAAACTACAACTCTGTAAAATACTCTTTTGTGATCTTCGAACGTTGCATCCTCTGAACCCAACACACGTATAACAAACAAACAAATAAATACCAATAATAATACGCACGTCGCACACACTTGAACCTCTCCAACAACCGCTCTACGTATAACTGTTCCACCCAATATTTGCCGACCCATATACATATGTGCCACACACACATACACCTGTATACCTGTATACCTGTATACCTGTACCAACACATACACTCCCGAAATGGAACTCCTGGACGTCCTGTAATCTTTTTTGTTCTGCTCAACTCAACTTATCGACTGTACAAAATGCCGAATAATTTAATTTCGTTGCCTCAAATATTTTGGAACATTCCGATTCCGATTGCATATGCATCCCCCCCCACTATATATACATATAATTGGCTAATCCCTCACACACAAACTCCACTTGTCTTGCATTTGTGCACCACTGTGTCTGTAATTCCCGAATATATACTCCATAATCAATCCATGATCATGACCAACCATTAACCATTTGATAAAATACATTCATGAACCGTCGTGAAACAATTACTTTGAATGTCATGTCCCAATTACTTGGAGCTACTTTTCTTTCACTCTCAATCCCTCAATCTCAATCTGTTTCAATTTAACTTCTGCACACATTTCTTAATTTTTTTGTTTGGCACACAAAACTTCTTGATTTGGTGTCACATTTTTGTTGCTTTATTTAT
The DNA here is from genome assembly GCA_018150885.1 of Drosophila tristis. Taxonomy (NCBI): domain Eukaryota; kingdom Metazoa; phylum Arthropoda; class Insecta; order Diptera; family Drosophilidae; genus Drosophila; species Drosophila tristis. Next base: position 5,345,374 of record JAECWT010000215.1, on the reverse strand, counting down.
TCTACGTCTGCACAATAATTTAAATCTACTTTTTTCTTAATTTTTCACCACTGTAAATGCGCACCAAAATTGTTAATTATTTGCCGCACTGCCCAACTGCTTGCTTTTGCGATCCAAAAATCTGACAATTGGATATCATTCGACTTGTTTTTGCTCTCTTGCCATTTCTACCTCTCGCTCTCTGTGTGTTTGTATATATTTTGTTTATTTGTTTGATTTAACTGAAACAAAACAAAAATCAAAAATCAACAAACCAAACAAATTGAATTCAAAACTAAACAACAAACAAAAATTTTGTCATCTCTCTCATCTCACGTGATTCGCCTCAACCGCCTCACCACTCTCGCCAACCGCCCACGCCCCCACGCCCACGCCTTAATCCGATTTGAAAACTATTTATTTTGCGTTATTATTTGTTATTGATTTCCAACAACCAAAAATCCAAATAAAAATCGCTCCATGGAATTCGGTTCGATTATTTTGTATGATTTGCTTTGATTTTTTTGATTTTTTTGATTTTGATTTTGATTTTGTCGATCGATTGATTCTTGGACCGATACCGATACCGAAACCGCAACCAATACCAATACCGAAACAACCACAATCCCCAACGATAAATCGCGTTGATCATTTATCCCGGCGAGTGCAGATAGGGACAGCAAGGACAAGGACAAGGACAAGCCGGGCAACAACCAGCTGGCGGTACCCAGACTTTCGGTCTGCGCCGACGCCCAAAAGGTGGACCGCGCCAAGCTCGCCCAAACGGAGTTCAACATCATCGAATTCGATCCGGACACGTTCCGTGTCCTGCTCGACTACCTGCACACGGGCACATGTCCCCTGACCTGTGTGTCCATACCAGGTAAGTCGCTGTGGAGAGTGCCAGTTGGGTGGTGGAGTGGAGCATTGATCTGATTGATCCTCGAATGCTTCGCAGGGCTGCTGTGTGCCGCGGAGCACTACGATCTGCCGGAGCTGCTGCAGGCGTGCTTCCACCACTGCAAGCAATTCCTGCGCATCGAGGTGGTCTGCCCGATGCTCATCTCGCTGGAGAACTACTACTGGCGCTACACGTCCGCCTCCGAGCTGGTCAACATGATCCTGTCCTTTGTGGAGAGCAAGGCGCACGCCCTATTCAAGTGCCCCGAATTCCTGCACCTGTCCGAGTCGATGGTCCAGATGATAATGTGCCGGGAACTGCAGACGCCAGAGATACGCAAATTCGAGGCGATGCTGGCCTGGGCCCAGCACAAGGTGGCCAAGCTGAAGAACCATCCCAACAAGGACACACAATTCGAGTTCGAGTGCATCATGGAGCGGCTGACACGCGACCTCAATCTGTGCCGCATCTCGCCCAGCGAGCTGCTCACCGTCGTCCTGCCCTCCAAGTCGATGAAGAACGAGCGCATTATGGAGACGCTGATGGTGCAGGTGAACCTGGGCACCTACCGCATGCCCGAGCTGGATGCCTACCGTCAGCAGCTGCGGCAGCAGGAGTCCGCCGATGCCACTGTGCAAGTCCACCGGGGTGGATGAGATAGTAAGAATGTGAGCTTCGATTTGGACCAGCAGCCGCTCGGCGCCATCGCAGCCACAACAACGAACATGGATGCGGGCGCCGGTGCTGGCGCTTGTGGCGGTGCCATTACCACGCCCTCTGCCTCAGGAGTCTACCCACCCAACGATGTACGAGCCTATGCAATGGCCTCCCTGGCCGCCGCCCTCGATATGCAGCAACAGCAGTCCCAGCAGCGAGACGCCACCGACGAGGAGGTGGAGCTCTATGCCAGCTTCGATATGGGGCCGAGCACCAGCCGGGTGGCGGCCCAAATGCAGGCGGCCAAGGAGGCCCGTCGAAAGCGGTGGGCGGCCGATGGGGCCAGCGGGAGCAGCGGCGATGGTGGCTGTGCCAGTGGCAGCAGTGGAAGTGGTCGGCGCAATTGAATATCGAAGAGAGTGTGAGTGTGAGTGTGTGTCTGCATCTGTGTGTGTTTGTGTGTGTGTGTGTGTGTGTGTGTCTGCGTCTTACCCACCGCTATGAAGCGCCCGAACCATCCAAATCGAAACTGACATTATTAACTCTTACATTCACCCCGCAAACGACTTGAGGCCCTGACTAAGAACTTAAGGATTGTGAGCTAAGAAACAGAATAAGAAGGATTGATTGATTGAACAGAAAGGCAATTACATTACAAAAATCCCCCCATCCCACTCCCATACCACTCCCATCCCACTCCCATTCCCACTACCCACAATATATATGCATACATACATATATGTATGTGCTAGGCTGGTACTATGTCTAGCTTGTTAAAAGTTCCCACACCCCCCCCCCCCCCACCCACACACACGATGGCATTCGATTTTTGATGGCCAACAAAAAAAAAAAAACAACCAAAATACCGATACGCGGACGAAAATAAAAAGATTTCGTTGCGGAATCGGAATAAAGGAGGAAAAAACCCAACAAAAAAAAAAAAAAAAAAAAAAAAAAAAACGCTTACTGATGTAAAACAAAGACTTAAAATAAAAACTAAATGAAAATTAAACCCAAATGTAAGCAACCAGAATATAAACAATTTTTTTTATCAATATTAATATTGAAAAAAGTAAGCAGAAACTATTGAAAACCCCCCCCACACTATTCCTATGTATATCCAAATGGCCCCAAGACACACTCCTTCAAAAAAAGAAAACAAAAAAAGAACAAAAGAGAATTTAAATGTTAAACCATAGAAAACTAAGAATGTAAGGCTAGCAGGTATGAAAACACACCCCCCTAGGATTAACTATATATATTTTGTTTTTGAGATCTGCCAACCAGACGAATCGAACGATTCATTCGGAATGGAAGCATAAGGTTTTTTTTTTTTCTTTCTTTTTTTTCTTTTTCATGTTCTTTTTGTTGAACATTGCAAAGGTAGTTACTACTCACGATGTTCTACCGTTTTGATGAGATGAGAAATACAATAGTTCCCTAAGCAGCCGGCATGCCCTGTGCTGTACATATGCCTTGGAGCGTAAGTCCAGTACATAGCATCCTCCTTATAGCTACAATATACAATAGATATACATACATACATACATACATATATGCATATATATACACATATATACAGAGTAATTTAAAGCATATACCTAACCAACACATACATATGTACATTAAAATACAATTTATAGAGTGAGGCGACAGTCAACTCAACTGTAAAGATACTAAGAAACAAACATTTTCTGGTACTACGAGTACCAGACACCAGAAACCGCATACCACTACCCGCATAAGCCTAAGCATAGCCACAATTACATATATCTATGTGGCATATTTTCCAATATATAGTGCTGGCTTATCTAAAGCAAGAAACCAAAACCAAAACCAAAACAAAACCAAAACAAAACCCCATGCTCCAAATCGAATACAAGCGACAAAAACGTTATCCTCTTAAATATAGGCACACACACAGACACAACCCCAAACAACAGTTAAGAAAACCATAGTAAGAAATATGAATAATCCACAAAACAAAAACAAAAACAAAAACAAAAATTACTCTTTAATGTATGAGAGTCAATAGAACCTTGAAACACTGAAAACACTCTTGCAGAGATAAGATGCAAACATATTTGTAGAATTTCCCCCTAAGGGATACAGACACCAGAGGGCGTAGCCAGAGTTGCTTTGACGAAAGGGATAGGCTCAAAAGGGCCAAAAGGGCCAACAGGGAAGGGATGGGATACATCTTATAAATGTTGTACTTTGTGAACTAAATTTAACTTGTATCCGTGAATCATTTCGCATGATTCTCGAATAAAATACGAATACGAATTCGAATTCGAATGGTATGAGTGTATCTGTGTCATGCTTGATGCCGGATACCTTCCAAAGCTATGAGCGATATCCTTTACGTTTTTATATCGTCGAAACCTGCTTCTTGTGAGCACTGAGAATTGGGTTGTCGAAGATATTTAAGTGTCCAGAAATGGCACAAATAGCCGCTGTATATTAATAGGATTTTGAGAGTATTGAGTGGAGTATATGCATCCTTGAACAAATCATTGAATGCTATTTGTACATTAGATCCATGAAGTTGCATAATGTCTAAAACGTTGTTGCCCGCATGACCGCAAGGCCCAAGGGCGTACCTAAGTATATTATAATCGTTTGCTTGATTGATGTTCTCGCTAAATGTTCACAGCATTAATGTACAATTTGGGCATTTTGTTGCAAATGATCGATGACCATCAACGAGTGTCTAAGAATGGCAGAATCTTTGCTCGATTGATGTTTGCTAGTGGCTCAAGATATCAGCTTTTCGATCTCAAAATGAGTGTAAGTTGCAAACGATCGATCAATGTCCTTCAAAGAGATACAAATGTCCTTTAGGTTAAAATCGTGTTGCAGCCATACTTTTAGCAGTAAGCAGTATTAAATGTTGTCTGTCGTATCAATAGCAAAGCAGTTTTTAGCATAGCACCCTCGCCTGCCCCTTACCCCATGGCTACGCCCTTCTATAGCCTCACAAGAAACAACCAACAAAAAAACCCGGAACAAAAGTACATGCTGAAATCGCACCCGGTAAACTACATCCTCAAACGCACCCGGACAAATAATGTACATCGTCGAATAATACAGCCGGTAATACCACGCAAGAGCGCTAGAATGTACCAAACAAACCAAACAAAACGAAGCAAAGAATACCGAAAACCTAGGATACATAATGTACTTATAGGGTAGTCACACAAAACAAATAAACAAATACACTCAAATATTAAGTGACCCTCAGGCCTCAGCCCATATACACAATACATATAAGAGATACCGGAACCCCATAGGAACCTCTGTAAGAAGCCACAAACAATATTTATGTCTCGATAATAAGATCATTCCAGAGAGAAGAGAAGCAGCAGCATCAATACACACATATAGACACATAGTATAGAGAAACATGCGAATGAGGAGCAGAACCCATTGATAACAAAAACATCGTTCAGTGTGGCTATTTAAATAATAATTTAAATATATAAAAACCACAACTTATCCTACAAGGCGCATCATCAGATCGCACTGCAGTCCCATACATTTAGCTCAGTTCCCATTAGCATACATAGTACATACAGAACAATTTCAATTAAAACAACTTGGCAGTACATAGAGTCAAGTCGGTAAAGCAAAGCAAATTCTAAACAAAGAGAAAACTAAGTGTAAACGGCAGCATTTCCGAAAGGGTTTCACATAAATGTTCAAAAGTCGCATATATCAAAATTCAATATCTACACAGCTACTACACATATACTGGTCCCAGAAAAATGAAAAATGTAATACGGGAAACTGGCGACAAATGAAAAAAAGAAGATATAAACTCTTGTAATATCCTAAGCGAACACCAACACACACAGTAAAAACTAAACAAGAAACAGGAAACAAGAAACGAGAAACCGAAACAAACTGCAAACTGCAAACAGTAAACACTAATTAAACGCTTTCAATGTGAACAAATAGTTATAATCAAAGCAGATACAAAATAACCATACTATATACAAATAGATTCATATGTATGTGCATGTGTGATAGTATATAAATCAAAATAGTCAGAGGAGAGTCGAGCATGGAACTGTGAACTGTGAACGAACGGACGGGATGGGTAACGCGACAGAACCGAAGAGAACATAACGAATTTGGACGAGTGTGTGTGGTTTTTCAATGCAAAATATGCAGTTGGAATTAATTGTAAGCCACCACACAAAGAGCCTGCTAATTGTGACAAACCGGACCGGACAAACATTAAGGCTGCAAAAGCAGATTGACCTTTGACGCAGATGCAGACGGAACATATTAATGGGGTAATATCAATTTTTTTTTTTGCTGGAAAAATATCGGACATGCAACTGACGGACTAACAACAAAATGGGGGCATTCAGAGAGCCAAACATAAAATAAGAAAAAAATAATAAAAAATGGGAACGACTAAGCCACATGGACCACAGACGTTGACAAAGACGGATAGCAAAATGTCTAGGATGATGGATCTTTTCGAACGTAGCAAAAAAGGTTCATTTCCAAACCCAATCAAAAAAACACAAACAAACAAACAAACAAACAAACAATTTTATGGAAATAGAGCCCAGAGTTGAGCGCATTGTGAATGAGACCAGACGACGAACAGTCCACTCAGATTAACCATATACACACATACTACATACATGCATACATACATATGTACATACAATATGTAATAGTTATACAATACAACAGTTGTTGGCGTTTGTTTATGTTTTTGGTGTTTTATGTGTGATTAACCTACAGATAAATAGCAACCGATATCAATACAATGGAAACATAGCTGTATTTTAACTGTCTATCGAGTCTTATCGAGTCAAAATAACTGTTTGAACTGAATGTATTGATGTATTTACCATTTACCATAGAAAGCTGAAGAGCAAACCGCAAAAACAAAACAAAACAAAACTATAAAAATACGAAATATAAAAAAAAATATATATACATATATATTTACATGCATTATTTTGGAGCAGAGGCGTTTCTAAGTGTTTTTTGTGCCGTGCTGTAACTAACCGAAAACTACTCCCAACTACTGTCACGGCCCCAAAATCTCGGACTTGCCGGGATTCAGCCTGATCTGTCCTTGTCCTCTGCACTCTATTGGCCACTTTGTGGCATACAAAAGTTGAACAGGACAGGACAGGACAGGGCAGGCTCCCCCGCCAAACACACACTTTTGATAGCAAAAAAAAACAAAACAAAACAAAAATCCATTAAACAAACTCCGTGCAAAGACGCGACTCCTTTTGAGCTGATCTGAAAACAGATCTACATACGATCTGCAGATCAACGAAACGCAAACACAAATTACACAACAACAACAACAAAAAACTCTAAAAAAAAAATGTTTGTTAAATAAGAAAACACAAAACTCAATTCAATTGCAGAATTATGCAGAAGCTTACTAAATGTTGTAATTGCCAGAGCCATGCAAAACACAAAAACACGCAACTTAACTATAAACAAAAATAATAAAAAATGTAAAAAAAATTATAAATCAAAATGTGTTTGTTCTTATGGGTTGGGCGAAAGTGAAAGCCGCAGTCTACCCGGCTATTTTTATCGACTTTGGAAAAACTGGTCAAATTTCCTATAGTGCAAAGCAGCGACTGCGGCTGTACCACTTTTTCGTTTCTAATGGCTTCTGGTGATGGGAGCGAGTTTTTTATTCGTTCATCTCGGCTCGAAAATATACGTGGAACAATTTATTTTATTTATTTTTTTGTTATAGCCAAACACGCTAGGTCTTCGGACGTCTTAACTAATCGTAACGTAAAGCCTAGTTCTCGGATGGACGAATCGTATAAGAGATGATATTCGTATGAGAAAGATATGATATAGTGCTTGTGTGTGTTTGGACGGCCGGCTAGTACTCAGATTTGAATACAGTCAAAAAATGACATTACAAATTTCATCACACTTCGATAGATGTCATCAACAAACTGAAAACATTCAACGACGCAGTTCGAATAGCTGCAAACAAAACATTTATTATTTGCCAATACTTACTACAAATATTTCCGGAGTGTAGTTCGCGGTACTTAAACAGTCGTCGGCATCATGTCACGCCCTAAACCCGCAATGAATGGAATTTTTCCAGTGCCGCGATCTCCACCGAGCCGCAACTTTCTCAACGAAAACAAAAAGAGCTTGCGCTCGCTGGAGAAATCCACAACTGAGAAGCTGGCAGCCAGGGAACCAGTGCGTCCCAAATGGATGCCAGCCATGCACCGCCTGGATTCCGAGGCAGGAGAATCGAAGGCAGCCAACCGACCCCAGACCCCGGCATCGGTGTCCGCACAAAACCCCCTCGAAAGCAGTCTGACGCGCAACCGTTTGAAGTCGTGTTCGCATCGCCCATTGGGCGTGGGCGCTGCAGAGTCTGGCCAGCGTATTGGCCGCCTGGCTCCACGCAATCCGGTGTACTATGCTACCGCGGAGGTAGCAGCACAGTCGTCGGAATGGTGCAATTCTTGTGGCACACGGCGCAGCTGCACAAGCACTGCCACACAGACGGCGGACATCAGCGATGAACTCTACCTCACAAATGCCCTCAAAAAGTAAGTAGAGACAGTAGCAGTAGCAGAAGCAATAGATTTCTGAATGTAGCATTTGCATCTTAGATGCAGTTTTGACAGTGCATCCGGGATGGGTGAGCCCGCCAGCAGCTACCAACGATCCAATCGGTATGATTACAGCGAAGACGAGGATCTACAGCCACTTGGCACATATGGCAGACAGCAACAGCAGAGTCTCTGCAACATGAATGATGATCAGGAAATGGAATACTGTGAGTACATTCTACGTGTTCCGTGCCACGCCACGATGGCTAATCAAGTGTTGTGCTTCAAACAGCACGCGAAAAGGTCGCTGGCGATGCCAGTGATCCGGAGCAGGCTCGTGTTGGCGATTTGATCGGCGCACAGCAGCGCTACGATGGGCTCATCAGCGAGTTGAATCACATGCCCATCACCTCAACGAGTCTGTGGGTGCGCAACCGCAGGGCGGAAATCGACAAGGAGCTGGCCATCGTGGATGAGCAGATTCGGGTCTACTCCAAGCCCAAGCTGTACATTAACTCTAGCAAAACTAAGTAAATCTGACACATCCAGAGGAGTCTTTGCATTCAGCTGACTGGTTCTTAGTTCATAGTTTTTGGGGGGGTTATTCCCAGAGAGAGGAGTAGCCCCCCCAAAAACTATGCGCTATGACCTCCGCCGAGCATGTGGCTTAAGAAGCAGAGTGCAGGCAGCCAGTCACATGAATGCATACAACTTAAGACTCCAGTACACAGCACAAAACTTGCAAAATTCCAAAAATTTGTCTTCATATATTAAACTTTGATTGTTCAATTTTAAAAGTCAAATACCTTTTCTGATTGATTTTTTTTTTGAATCCGACGAATCATCTAACGTTACGTTGCGTTATTCCTGGTGTTGACTATAATATACGGATGGGATTCCGAAATCGGGATGGACAATGAAATTGCACTCCAAAGCATTGTCGCCTCCATGGGTAGGATGGGTTCTGATGGATTCGCTTCGTTCAATGCTAGCTTTTATTGAATTTGTTGCGTTATTGGTATTTGTAGTCATAAGAGTTTTACATGTTCGGTTTGATGGTTTATTTGTTTTTCAGTTGAATGTTTTTACAATATACAATATGGGGGGCATAAAAACTAAAAACGTGCGTACACATCTCTCGCACAGACTGTGCACAGAGAGTACAGTATGGGGATACGCAAGATCATTCCATGGTTACTTCTCGCATTACAAATATTACAATATATAGGCCTAGACATACTCGGTACCAAAGCTTAAACTTTAACACATAAATCAGTCGAAAACAGATCGTTTCATGAATTGTTGCTTGTTGCCGAATGCGTTCTACGTACATACTCACTCGTACATATGTAGGTATGTATGTTATATAATAAATAAAACATTTGCATTATCATAATCGTTACAGTAGTCGCTTTGTTTATCCAATTTTATGTGCTTGGATTTCCCTTCTGTTTTGTGGTTGAATGAAATTGAAATTTAAATATATGTAATCTAAAACGAATTTGCAAACAGCATATCATGCCACATATATACGCCTACATCTCCTACTACACTCTACACTCTTCTCGTTTCTATATACAAGGCTCTTCTATACAATACAAATCAACTGGAGTTCTCCTCTTTTGGGTTTCAACTTGGCTAGTTGATAGTTGCTAGAGTTGTGGCTTGAGGCCGCAAAAAATTGTGATTAGAATTTGGTTTGGGCTTTCCACACAGGGCTCTCTATTCATATGTAGTATGTACGATGTCCGTATGCAGGGGATAACACGGGTATAGATATGGGGGTTCGGGGGTTTGGGGCTATGCGTCTGGTTAAGGAACATGTTAAATGGACTATAAACATTTACAGAGGGAAGAGTCTCTTTTGGGGATTTTTGTTTTCGTTTTTTTTGTTTTGTTTTGTTTTTGTTTTGGGTGTATACTCGTACAAATCGAAATTGCTCTTGACTCTGACTCTCCCATATGGAATATACTATATTCATGTATATAATAGGTATATATGCTTGTATATATCTGTGTTGCATATAGTTGTATAATGTAAACATTTAACATTGAAAGGGGCATATAGTAGTAGACTGAACGATAGATAGATAGGTAGATATATAGATATCTCAATGGACAAACATTATTGCTTTCAACTATTGCACAAAGGAATTTTTATATAAGACTCGTAGTAGTATAGATCGATATATGTATCTTCTGATTCTGATTCCAAACAAAACAAAACAAAAAATAAAAAAATGTAAACGCAAAAAAAAAGGAACACAGCGAAAGAAGAGAGTAGAATAAATTAGAATTAGAATAAGGGATCCTTTGTTTGAAGATGAAGAAGATTCGCTGAGGCCAAACACTTATACGTATAAGACTTTTGAACACTTTCGTTTGCTTTTTTCTCTCTATACTATTTTCCGTCTGTCTGTCATTCTCAGTCACATGTCCACGGCGCCTTATCCATCCATCTGTTCCCATTTCTGCTGTTGTTTTTTGCTGTTGCTGCTGCTGCTGCTGCTGCTGTTGCCGTAGCCATTGCTCCTGGCCATGCATGCCCATCCGTATCCGTGTCCGTGTCCGTTTCCGCATTCGCATCCGCACACAAGCTGGCATACGAACCACTCGCCGAGCATGCCCGTCGACCAGCTACGCCCATTCCCCCCGCCGTTGTGGCGGTGCTCAAGTGGCCTAGTGGGCCCGGCATCGACAGCGATGCGTCCCCCGTTGATGCATCCAGAACGGAGGCGTCGGAGGCATCACCTGCACCGCCGGCATCGTCATCGAAGCCATACCAGCATCACATGACCATGATTTGCAGCGCCACTCATTGATCTATGGTGCGATAGATGCGTCTCTGTGGCTCGGGGGTGTAGTGAATGCGCGTGCGGAAGTGTTGCGGCGATCCGGGCACGCTCTCAGAGCCGCGTCGCGGCGGCGGCAACGGCGGCGATGCCGACACATATCTACAGGCAAGAAGAGCATTAGCATGGTTTAGAGCAGGCCAACAATACACCAAAAAAAAAAAAAACAAAAATACCCACCGTCTGTGGAGCAGGGGAGAGCCCGGCGGCTGTCCGCTGAGCTCTAGCAGATTCTTGCGCAGCAGCAACGGCGACTGGCCGCGATTGTAGCGTGGCGGCGGATCCGGACTCCGATGCCTGCGATCCAGTCCGGCCAGTATGTGAGGACTGGGCGGTGTGCTGATGCTGCCACCGGCTCCGGGACCGGCACCACTGCTGGCATAGCGCCGCAGGAAGCCTGCGCTGCTGGCCAGCGGCTCTGTGGTGGGGGAGGTGCTCTGGCTGGTGTTGCTGCTGCTGCTGGCCGCCGAGAGGGTGCGATAATAGTAGGCCTTGCCGCCGCCATTGTTCACGACACTCCTGTAGGCAGGCGGCTGTACCTGTGGCTGCGACTGGAGCTGCACTGGACTCGACATGGACTCCATGGTTTGTTGTTGCTGTTGTTGGTTCTGATGCTGGTGTAGCTGTAGCTGTGGCTGTGACTGTGGCTCACCCGCGCTGGCCACCGGTGATGTGGCTGTGGAATTCAATTGGGTTTTAACATAGGTGGCAAACTGTCGCTTCATGGCGCCGGCGAGTGTGTTGAACCAGCCTGATGCAACGATGATGGATGATTGATTGATTGTTTGATTGTTTGATTGATTGTTTGATTGGTGGAGGCAGTGCAATGATTATGGCGTGCATTTTGTGTGCGTATTGTGGTGCATGGTGCATGGATGTGCGGTGCGGTGCGGTGCGTGTGGAGAAAAACAAAGAGAGAAAGAACGAAACGAAAATGTAAATGCAATCGAAAAGATTTCATCCCCAAAGCGCAAGCTCAAAGCAAAGCAAACCAAACCCAACCCCCCAAAAGCGTCAGCCAAAAGATCAAATAAATGAGGCGGCGCGCGCCCACTCACCCGCATCGTGGTGCTCCTTCCCGTCCAGGCTGCTGCTGCTCGCCCCACTGCTCGAGCTCTGGCCCAAAAGTTGACGGCGGGCATACAGCTTGCTCAGCTTGCTGGCCACCATCGATCCCCCACCACCCACGCCTCCTCCTCCCACGCCATATTCCATCTGTGGATGCGGCTGCTGCTGCTGCAGCTGCTGCTGCTGTTGGTGCAGGTGTAGGTGCAGGGGCTGCTGTTGCTGTTGCGGCTGCTCTGGGGATTTGGGACTGGTGGCCGCCTCCGCCGTCGTTAGGGGCAGCGGCTGGTACTGCAGCTGCTCCGCACTGCCCACCCCAAAGTGTCCCGCCGCCGCAGTTGTCGCTCCGGGTGGCGATAGGCTGGCGAGGGGAGCTGCAATCTGCGAGCACGTCGACTGCGTGGACGACTGACTAGATGTGGAGTGCGTCGAGGGCGGTGGCGGCACGTAGTTGCTGTGGAATGGGTTCGTGCTAGTGCCGCCGACTGGCTGCTGCCGCTGCTGCTGGTACCGCTCGGCGGCCTCTTTCTCGCGAAGCTGGTTCTGCTGGTGGTAGAAGCGTTGCAGCACTAAATCAGGAGAGAGAGCGAGAGAGATTTCAAATGTTTGCCCTCAGGAATTCTTTCTAAAAATTTACCTATGGGGCTTTGATTCCCTGGCTGTAAACGCGGCTGTGGTTGCTGCTGCTGCTGTAGTTGGCAGTTCAGCTGCAACGTTACCGGCGAGCCTGTTGCCGTTGCCGTTGCCGCCTGTGTTTGTATCTCTGTGGTAAATGGCCTGCGCAGCAGCGAGGGTGAGGGGGAGGATAGGCCCGGGGTCAGGGTATTTGTATTCGCATTCAAATTCACATTACTACTACTATCACAGCTGTCGTAGGCTAAGGGATTATCCGCTGGCAGTCGCCATTGGGGCGCTGGCGCTGGCGCTGTTGTTGCTGTTGTTGGCGTTAGCGTTGGCGCTGCTGCTGCTGCTGCTGTTTTATCCATGGTTGTTGTGGTTTGGTTGGTTTGGTGCGGCAGTGTTGTTGTTCCTGTGGTTTTTGTTGCTGTTGGTGTTGCTGTTGGTGTCGTCGATGCTGACGATGACGATGCTCCATGGTGTTTCTTTTGGCTGAAGGGCGATGTCGTCAGATTGCGTAGAATCGATTGGCCTGCAATACGCAACGAACGGGAATGAGCAAAAGATAAGATAAATAACCCAGAACTGATAGTTTCAGCTGGAGCTGGTAACAGAATTAGCTATTGTTTATTGTAAGACAATAATAGAACAGAAATTTCCAAAAGAGTGATAACGGGGGTACGAGTCTCCCTGCGAGTGAGAGCTGCTAAGCCACACTGTGAGAGAGACGTAAGAAAAAGATGCCAAGCGGAGAGTTGCCAGCTACGGATATGGATGCAAATGCGGAGAAGCCTTTTGCAGAGCCATTCTGATTCGATTACAGCTCCACCAATGTCTTTTTTTTATAACATAAAAATCGTTGCAAAGACTCATTGGGTATACCCACCAATGCTGCTGAACATCGACTCCTTCTTGGGGCTCTCATCGTTGTATTTGTAGTGCTGCGGCTGATAATGATGAGGGTTTCCGTTGCTCAGCTTCCGCTGCATAAAGGGCGACTTCCGATACAGTGGCGACAGTGGGCTGGCACTGATGCCACCACCACTGGGCGGCGACAGTGGACTAGCACTTATCCCACTTGCCGGCGACATGGGGCTGGCACTGCTGCTACCGCTCCTGCTCCCACCACTGTGGCCGAAGCAGTTTGTGGCTGTTCCTGCTGTCGCTGCTGTCGTAATTGTTGCTTGAGGTAGTTGTGTGGCTGATTGTATGAAATACTGCGACTGCTGTTGCTGTTGCGCCTGTGGTTGCTGGTAGCTCGGTATCTGTGTGGGTTTTATTGTCTTTTGTGGATTCGTGGTGCTCGGCGCTTGGTAGGATATTGCCGCTCTGCCGTATTTTGTTGGGGCTGCTCCTGATACTGGTACCACCACTGATGCTGCTGCTGCTACTCCTGATCCAGGACCTCCGGCTGCACCACTTCCAGTTGTTGCCGCTGCTGCTGTTGTTGTGGTTGTTGTTGTTGTTGTTGTTGCTCTGCAATTATCGTAGGATTCATATTAATCGACGGAGTCATCGATATCAAAATATCAATATCGATATGGAAAACCAATGGATGAGAGGAAAACACTGAAATGTACGGCCAGAAGGGCTGACACACGGGGGCAAGGGAGTGTGGAGTGGAATGGGTGAGAGGGTGGCACGGTGGTAGGGGGTGTGTAGGAGACAAGGATGGTCCATATGTACATATACATACATATATACAGACTATGTGTATGCACAGCAAAACACATAAAACATACATTTAGATATACATATATAAATGATTCTTGGTGTGTGTCTGTGTCAGTGTCTGTGGGTGTGGATGTGGATGTGGATGTGTGTGTTGTATATACAGTTTCTGTGTGTATATGTGTATGCATGTGTGTGCGTGTGTGTTGTGTGGAACAGAGATCAAGCGAGAGAATGATGGAGCCAGCGGGAGAGAGAAACAGCTACAGCGAGTGAGGAATAGCGAGTGAGCAGTAGCGAAATGCCAGACAGGGGCGTTGCCAGACAGATAATAGAGATGAGAATTCGTTGAAGCATCAGCATCAGGATAACTGTTTGCTTAAGCGCTACTTTAAGACACTCAGCGCCAGGGGTTGTGTCCCAAATAAACAAATGACTTTACAAACAGATGTACAATACTTTTCTCATATTCATATGAGCAAAATTGAGGGGGAAGGGAGCGGGAGCGGGGCACAAACAAAAGAAGAGGAGAAACTTAACTGCTTACAAATAATGTACAACACAACTAAGCACTATTCAAAATATCGAAATTACCTTCTTTGATGTACGTATGTATGAGCTTTGTGGAAACTTTTGACAAAACAAATAAAAATTAAAAATAAAATCAAAACCCAAAACCGTAAAACTAATAAAAGCCAGGCCAAAGTCATGCGAGCCACATGCAAATAAAGAAACCCAAGAAATCAACAAAAATCAATCAAATAAAACAAAGGAAAGGAAAATAAAAAGGAAGGCAAACTTCGGTTCAACCGAAGATTCAGATACCCTTGCAGTTCAGTTTTAATCCTGCACATGCCATATAAAACTTTTCATTGGATTATCTTTGGAACAAACCATTCCAATGATTGTTTCAACAAACCAACCTTGATTAGGTTTACCCCCTGGTAGATTTAGGATTCTGTTCAATTTTGTAACCCTATGCTCGGAGCTGCTAAAGGAGTTTGGAAAGGGTCTGGGCCTTTTATTCTACACTGCACTTGATTAACTTTTTTGCTGGGGCGTTGACGATGACTAGACTAAGCCCTAGGCTGTCATTTTTATCTGCAAGGGTATGCGTTAGTTAATGAAAATTAGTAAAGCTTATGATCTTATGATACCGAATGTATATACATATATGCAGCACATGAAAACTATAATTAGACGGCTAAAAATGGTAATAATAAACTCTTCGTACTTACTGAATTTTACTTTTGATTGGGGAGGAGTTTTTTTTTATGGTATTGAGTAGTTATGTTCTTGGTATTATCATAATATATAGTAAATATATATATATAAGTATAGGTTTATATCTGTATATAGATTGGTATCGGTATTGATTGGTTGCTTGCCAGTTTCTTATACATATATATGTAGTATATACATATATATAGTATGGATGCTGTTCGGCTTTGGGTGGTTCATGTGGTTTGGGTTTTTAATGTTTTGGCTTTCTTTATGGGTTGCTTGGGTTGTCTTCTGCATTTTCGATTATATATTTTTCATAATTTTTCGTTATCATTTTCGCATTATTTTTTCATTTTCAATTGGTTCAATTCTTTCAGGTTTGTTTTTGTTTTTGTATTTGTATTGGTTTTGTTTTTTAGAAATGGTATTAGGAATTAGGTAACCTACAAAAAATGGTAATAAAAAGATGGTAAAAAAAGGAAAATAAAAACACTGCGCACACACACACTTTCAAATGAGATTCTTCAACAAATTAAACGTAAAATATTATCACAAAAATTGGAAGAAACAAATGAAATTTTATAAATATTTCGTAATACCTAATTTTCCAAGGGTTCTTGTTGCTGTTGGTCGGTCTACGGGCCAGCGTATTACTAATACTGAATGCATGTATATAGAGATCTAGTACCAGATGGGAGCATAGACGAATAGATACAGGATATAGGACAGACTTTACAGTGGAGTGGGGGGGGTCATGTCATGCACTTTCCAAAGGTTTACACCATTTCGTCCTCGGACACCCAGTGCGTTTCAGTATTACAAAATAAATCCCCAAATATCAGTTTTGAAATCTACAAATAATAATTATAATTTTCCCATTTGAAGTATTTTCCATGATATCTGCACAAACTTAAGAACTGTAATTATGCTATTCTACTCTGTATTTAACTCCCATTATCTCTTTCGTTCAGCATATTTGGCCGAAACGCACTGAGCAGATCGAAAGAACCTTGGAAAGAACATTTTTTGGTATGCCTCTAGGATCTAGATTCTAGAACAACAAATTCTATATTGCTATAATTGCTATAATGTGTAACGTGTGAAAAACGAAAAGAGGTGTCTCAAAGAAAACATGCCAAAATCATAAACAAAAAGGAAGAGAGAGAGAGAGAGACGATAAATAGGAGGAGCAAAAAGAGTGTGTATCAACTGAAGAAAGATCCATTTGCCAGTAGAAAAACAAAAGAAGAGCATTGATTCATAGTCCTAGTAGTGTGATTTAATTGATTAAAACGAAAAATAAAGGAAACAAGCAATTTGGATTTAGTTGCTAGCATTAGAAATTAGAAAATCAACATAGTTTTTTTGGGTTAGGCAGTAGTTTGTCCTACGATTAGGTACTGTTGATCCTTTCTCCTACCTTCTAGCAGGATCGAATGCTTCCCAGATATGGACTGAAGAAGCACAGAAAACAGAAAACGGATACGGAAAAGATACGCGCAGAATACGCTCAAGAGAGATCTATACAGGGACAACCTCAATCGTCCGCGGATTGTACATATTTTTTGGGGTATCATTTTTGTGGGAACTGTGGGGTTTTTCTCGGGTTTTCAAAGAGGGGGGCTCTCCGATCTCCCGGTCTCCTCACCTCTTCAGCGTGGGATCGCCATTGACGCGCAGCCTCTTGCCGGCCGTCTCCATGACCATTTGAAACCAATTTGGAACATCTACTTTAGCTGTTTCATAGTTCCGTATGAATGGCTGCACCAGGAGCTCCGGATACTTGGGTCGATCCTGATGGTTCTTTGTGAGGCTGCAAACAAAACAAAATACAGAGATTGAAATTCTATGTGCTTTTTGGACCATATAAAAACAGAGGACCAAGGGGACGCACCACTTGATGACAAAATCGTGAAACTCATGACTAAAATTGAAACCCTCGCCGCTGGGCAGGCAGGGTGGCTCCGAGTCCAGCACCTTGGTGAGCACTTCAAAGTCCGTGTTGCAGCCTTCGTAGGGGGATCGCGCAGTGGCCAGCTCCACGAGCGTAATGCCCAGCGACCAGACATCGGCGCGTATGTCATACTTTGGTTTCTTTGGATCGATGCGTTCCGGCTAAAAGGATGGAGTAAAGGAATATAAATACATATGTACAGTGCACGGCCACGGCCACGCCCCACCCCGCCCCATGTACGCACCGCCATGTACGCCGCACAGCCAGCCGAGCGCGTGTTGGCCTTGGAGTCCACCAGACGACCGCTGATCCCAAAGTCGCAGAGCTTGATGTTGCCACGCTCGTCGATCAGTATGTTCGAGGGCTTTACGTCCCGATGGATGACCCCGTGCTTGTCTTTCAGATACGACAGGGCGTTGACCGTCTGTGGAGTGTGGGAAATCCAGCGATATATTAAAGGGAAACCAGTCAAAGAGTTGAGCCGCCATTTACCGCCACTGTGACCTTGCCGAGAATGCATTCCGGCACCGGCTTCTTGGAGAGCTTGAGCAGCTTGTCGAAGCACATCGACATCAGTTCCATGCAGATCCAAACGTCCGGATCGCGGACAAAGCAACCGAGGCACTTGACAATGTATTTGCAGTCATGGGACTTGAGCACCACATCCAGATCCATCAGGATGCGCTTGTTCTCCTCCGCATTGCCCGTGCGCCGCATCTGCTTGACGGCAATGATCGTCTCGCTGGAGACATGCAGCATTTTCACCACATTGCCGCTGGTCCCGTTCCCCAGGTCACCCAGGTGCCGCAGATCGTGGATGTCCGTCGGGTACTGTCGCCCGTTTATATTCAGCTTGCCCGTCTGGGCCATGATGATCTTCAGCTTCTTGTCCGTCTCCGTTTCCGACGGATGCAGCTGTGTAGGCAGCGACAGGATCATACGGCGCCGATACGAGCCAGCCTCGGCTGCAGCACATAAATGTGGAATTAAAAATTAATATTTAATATTGGTTTATAGGGGTAAAGAAATAGGAACACCTCATGTCCGGAGTAGACACGAATATGTCACGCTTATGGAAACAAATCTATTGAAATAAGGAGGAGCAATATCTAATTGGCACATTAAATACCATTATACAGAAGCCCACAACTATGTATATCCACAAAGCATATCCCTCTATGGGGAATCATTCAGACGACAGCCTTCCTTATCGACAACAAAGCTCCCCATTCGAATGTTCGATTGGGAGACGGCGAGACGATAACGATGTCAATAATAACAATGGCAAAATAACAACAGTTTCCTCAAACTGTAAACAGTAATAATCCCTAAATAAACATACACAGACACACACACACACGCGCAATCACATGTACACACATTTCTTGGGAAACTGTTTTAAAGAGTTGCAAAGAGAATTGCTTTCACGCACAGCGGGTGTAACTTTTCATTAGACTGAGAACAATATCTTAAAATACAATTCTATATGCCTATATGCCTTATAGTGCCTGAATATATATATTTTTTTAAAACATTAATTTTTAATTTACATTATTCTAATTTGTAAAGCCCATAGAGTTGGACACGACGTAAAGATAAGCCCGGTTCAAGATCTATCAAAGAGAAATACAAAATAATTTGTTTACAAGCTCATAAATTATTGAAACACTTTCAAGATGGTGGTAGGGGATGGGCAAATAGCCTAAACATAAAATTCTGTAATTTTTCATACATAAAACATATTGCATACACAGGAGAACGACTTTCAATGGTTAAGGGATTTTGCTACTCCAATTTCCAGTTTTAATTGAATTTTGTCCCACTGTGCGCCTTTTACGATCTCCCATTTACGCGTTTCGAAGTACTGATCAGAGTGGGGGTGGGTGGAAGAGAGAGCCAGGGTCGCCAGCAATGCTGACAAAGCGAGAGAGGGAGCCACACTTGGCTTTTGTGTGAGGTTCTAGTATCTTCCCTCCACTTACTCCCTTCTCCAATGACAAAAACAATTAAAAGTGAAACAACAATTAGCAATAACAACAACAACAACAAGCAGCAAAAGCAAGGCATAAACAAATACCGTTATGTGTAAACATGCGAAAGAGGAGACGTACACGAAATCCATAACAATCGACTACTGTCGAGGGGGGTGGAGGGAAAGAAGAAACGCGAGAGCGGAGCGGAGCGGCGTATCATGAAATTTACTCCGGAAATGCCAAAAAAATAACCAATAAAATACCTATTGACAGAGAGAGTGAGAGAGTAAGCGCCGAAGGAGAGAGCACATATGTACACACACACACACACACACACTGCAGAAAGTATGGGCTGATGAAAATCCAATACGATTGCGGTGAGGGAGGATAACGCATGGAGGGGGTGGTGGTGTCACTGAGGGATGGCTGTAGCTGGACGGACACACAAGGCAAGTGTTTTTTTTTTGTTTTTGCTATATATGGAATAAGATACCGCACAAATGTACACTGGTATATGCAGTCTTACATGTGTGTGCGTGTGTGTGTTTGCCGAAAACAAGTTTTGCTTTGCTTTTGGTTTTCGCACTTGGAGCCAACCGACCGACCGACCGACCGACCGACCGACCGCCCTCACCCGCCCCAAACACCTCTTATCTATGCAATCGTCAAACGCCATGAGAGAGGAGGAGGAGGAGGAGATAGATAGGAGGGTGAGGACACAGTCCCGTTATGCAGTAGTACCAGAATCTATATCTATAGCGTATGCCCCCCGTTTGTCAACACGGGGAAATCAATTGCTTATAAGAAGAAACAAGCAATAATTCTTATCAGAACACAAACATGCACACACTCACACACACGCACACAGCTTATTGGTACTCCTAGCCTACCCTACCCACCCTCTCAATTCAAAAAAGCAAACTTACACAGCGGCAGGCTCGGTGTGGGACGCGGACTCCTGGTGGTGGGCGGGATAAAGGTGCCGCCATAGACGCCCGCTGAGGGGGCCAGCGCTGGCTGAGGAACTGGTGGCGCGGGTCGAGAGGCTAAGCTGATGGGCGGTCCAACTGTGGTGGAGGTGGCGGCAACGGTGGCCGGTGAGGGGGCTGCTGGTGCTGGTTGGACACGCGCCAGCGATGAGGAGCCTCCGCTGACGCCGCTGCTGCCGCCGCGCGGCCTCGATAAGACAATTTGTTCATGGGATTCGTTCTGCGCCTGCAGCGCAGCCTCCAGCGACTGCAGTCGACTGCCAATGAATTCGATGGTGGACATTGTTACGGTTCTTTACGGGATGCTCTCCTCTTCCCTCTATCTTCTCTTTGACCAGCACGAGATGTGGTGGCGGATGAGCGGTGCAGGTCCTGGGGTCTTCGATTTTTCGTACTGGAGCGGCAGCGGTGGCGGCGGCGGTCTGCAGCACACACACACACACACGCACACACTCAGCGCGCGCGTGAGTGTGAGTGTTTCTTGGGCTTTTCCTTTTATTCTGCCTTTCCCTCTCTTTCGCTATATTTTTGGTCAAGGGGTGGGGGAGGTGCACACGCGCTTTTGCACAAATAATTAACTGTTGTTGCCGAAACAAAAACAAAATTCACAAAAAGAAAACAGCGACAGCGGCGAGAAAGAGAGAGAGAGAGCGAGGCACGCACTCACTCACACAGCACCACACAACAACAACAGCAACAACAGGAGCTCGCGATTTTTTTTCCTTTTTTTTCGATTGGCACACGACGGCGACGACGTTTGAGGGTTTTTGTGCCGAGGAATAGCTACGGTGCGTTATTTGCCTATGATTTGCAGTTCTGCCGCGGGCAGCGGTCGCATTCGCACTATTATTACACCTTATTTGTTTGATTTATTGCTTGGAATCGCATGTAAAATCTATAAAACGACGAACGACCTAGCAGAGCAGTAACAACGATAACAAGAGTGGCCAGAAATGCACTAAAGCGTCATGCGACAATACGCTAGTGCGTTTCTGTCGGAAAATACTGAAAACCAAACTATCCATTGTTATTCAAAAAAAAAATACCAAAGATAAGCAACCAGGCTGACAACCCTAACCCACTCGTCTCTCTTTCGTGATCAAAAATGGAATGAAATGGAGCAACAGCCAACATTTGAAATACCCTTACTGAGATACCTGTAACAAAATTCCCTCATATACTAAGTATTCTTGGTGTTAAAACTGCGTAAAAAAAAGGGAGAAAATGTAATTTAAATTCCTCTTACGAGTAAATAGGGTATGATATTATTTTATACCAGCACAATTCAAGTGCCGCTTGTCGCACAAAAATACCGATAGTTTTTGTGTATTGAGAAACTGCAAGTTGAATCGAATAATCAACAAAAAACTAGTGCCGATTAGCCCAGAATACAGAAAAATAGTTACGCCGATGCTATATTCCACAAAATGGTCCATATTTTCTAGTACCCACATAAAATAAGGCATTACCAACAATAGCTATATATAGATATATTGATATTCCAATATATATCTAACCTCCCTAACTGTTTTTGACGAGGTCGAGTAGGTCAAACGATTGATAGTTGAGCCATCGATAGTTTTGAATGTTTTAAAAAAAACAGTCGATACTATCGTGATAGTATCGGGCTCCAATAATTTCAGCAACATGGTGACATGAATTAGCAGCATTGTTGTGCAACTTTGGGACGAAATGTGCAACAATCTGCATACCCTAGGAAAATGGATATTATGTACTTGAGATATTGTTTGTAATTTCAGGCTCCAATTAATGCAGAAACTACTCAGTCTCTTTTTTAAAGACATCAACGAAATTTTGTAGGTCACGGGTGCCAATAAGAGGTGTCAGAACCGGGATAAATGTATATATAAGGCACAAAAACATATGCATAGATAGGTTAAAACATCTCAATCTAACAAAAATGCAATTTTAATGTTTCAAAGCAGCCTGAAACAACAAATTTAACATCAATTAAAGAAAATAAGGTGTACAAAATCTATACGCACAGAAGTAACTTGGTTGACCAGCAACATTGACGTCACATATTGTCAACATTTACGTTTTCTGCTTTGGCCGTTTTTTGTTTGAACATTATTATGTAAACCATCTAATAAAAGCGAGTTCTAAAAACCAGCCAATCTGGTACAAAATTTATTGAGGAATTGCATAAAATTATATGTTTAGGGTTGAGAAGGCCAACTAGCTAGTAATATTAAACGGAATATCAAAATTGACGAATTTCATATCACAAAATATCATGGTATGGCAGCCCGCTGCAACTACGAATTGCACGAGTCTGGCAGCGCCACAAAACGACGTCACATTCGTTTTATGTTGTTTTTGTTTGAACCTTAATATGTAAATAATCCAAAAAAAAGGACTTCTGCAAACTTGCCAATCTTGTAGAAAATTTATGTATCTATCGGATAAAAAAATTTTTTTAGGGCTGAGAGTCCCAGCTAGCTAGTAATATTAAACGGAATATCAAAATCGAGGAATATCAACGTTGAATGTTTTGAAAAAACAATCGATACTATCGTGATAGTATCGGGCTCTAATAATTATTAAAAAACCATTGAAACCTTTTAGGAACTTGTACATTGTAAAAATTAGATGCCACATATCAAAAGCGCAACGACTGTAGCTCGATACTTTCATGATAGTCTCAAAACCATCAATAGTAGAGGCTAGCAGCAAAATATCGATACTATCGATAGTGCCCACGATGGTTTGACACCTCTAAGGACGAGGAATACGCGAGGAAAAGCAAGAAAATCGCAGAGAAGCGCGAGAAAAACAGGAAAAGTGCAAAACGGAAAAGCGCGGCCACAAAGTCAAACCGAAGCGCGGCATTTTTACAGCGTTTGCATTCCATTGAGACGCGCAGCGAACGTGCTTACCACGAACACGGACCAGGTTGTTTTGACCAAATGTGGTAAAAATAGCAGACAGCAGAAGCTAGAAGCAGCAGCCACTGCCGCCGCCGCCGCGCCGTCGTCTTCGACGCCGACTCATAAAACTCCAGAAAAGCCCACACGTTCGAATCCGAATCCCCCTCCCTCCTCCTACAAACGGACGTACGCACACACAAACACCCGGACACACGCAGACTGAAATCCGTGCAACAGAAACGGGGAAAATCTTTTTGCGGAAAAGTGCATAAACCCAGAAAAGACCCAAGTCATAATGTCACGACCACGTCCGCGTCCCCAACCCATCAGTATCCACCGCGAGCCGGAACAAGCTCTGTAAGTTCTGCACCCTAAAACCCCCGAAAACCCTAGGAACAAGCCATGACATCTACTTCTGTCGTTCCCATTGCAGTGTGCCGCCACGGAACCTGGACTCACGCGCCACCATCCAGATCGGCGACCAGACCTTCGACATAGATGCCGACAGTCTGGAGCGAATCTGTGATCTGGGACGGGGCGCCTATGGCATTGTAGAGAAGATGCGCCATCGCCAGACGGACACAGTGCTGGCGGTAAAGCGCATACCGATGACCGTCAATATACGGGAGCAGCATCGTCTTGTCATGGACCTGGATATATCGATGCGGTCCAGCGACTGTCCCTACACGGTGCACTTCTATGGGGCGATGTATCGCGAGGGCGATGTCTGGATCTGCATGGAGGTGATGAGCACCAGTCTGGACAAATTCTATCCGAAGGTCTTCAAGCATGACCTGCGCATGGAGGAGAGTGTGCTGGGAAAGGTAAGTGCGGGGAGCAGTGCAGTGCGGTGCGGTGCGTTTACTTCTCTGAATTGGATTTCTCACCGCCCTCTGGATCTCCTCTACAGATTGCCATGAGCGTGGTCAGTGCTCTTCATTATCTGCACGCTCAACTGAAGGTCATCCATAGAGATGTGAAGCCATCGAACATACTGATCAATCGCGCCGGCCAGGTGAAGATCTGTGACTTTGGCATCTCAGGTAAGCATTCGCATTCCCCTCTCTGGCATTACATTTCAATAAATTGAATTTCAATTCCCCCATACCCCCCCACAAACCTAATCAGGTTATCTGGTGGACTCCATTGCCAAGACCATTGATGCCGGCTGCAAGCCGTACATGGCACCCGAGCGCATCGATCCACAAGGTAATCCTGCACAGTACGACATACGCTCCGATGTGTGGTCGCTGGGCATAAGCATGATTGAAATGGCCACCGGCCGCTATCCGTACGACAATTGGCGGACACCATTCGAGCAATTGCGACAGGTAATAATTCTTGCCCCAAACATCTCCCTTCAAATATCTCTGTAATCTGTAATCGGTTGTGCATTTTTTTCAGGTGGTTGAGGATGATCCACCCAGGCTGCCAGCGGGCACATTCTCGCCCGAATTCGAAGACTTTATTGCCACCAGCCTGCAGAAGGAGTATATGGCGCGGCCCAACTATGAGCAGTTGCTGAAGCACAGCTTCATTGTGGAGCATCTGAAGCGCAATACGGACATTTCCGAGTTTGTGGCCAGAATACTGGATTTGCCCGACGAGCAGCAGCAGCAGCAGAAGCCGCCACAGTAGAGGCACCCGCAGTGGAGTGTCTCTTCCCGTGTAAATTGCCGCCGTCTTCTTTCTAGCATGCATTTCGTACATGTGTGTGTGTGTGTATGTGTGTGTGTGTGTGTGTGTTGTGTCTCTGGAACTACAAAAAAAAAACATAAACAAAAGAAAAAGAAAAAAAGCAGAAAAGGAAAAAGCAAATAGCAAAAACCAGCCCATATGGAAAACATTATATAATTCTAGTTTTAAGTGGAAACCAAACCCAAGCAGAAAGCAAACGAGCCGAGCAGAAGAGCCGAAGCAAAGAGAAGCCGGAAGCCTCTTCCTTCAACGACAACCAACAACTTTAGGGGCTGCCAGCCGCCCCCAGCACTTACCGCCCAACGCTCCAAATGCCTCTTGCACTACGCTCAAAGCCAAACCGTGCCTCCCGTCAGCTGTCCGCTGTCAGCTATCAGTCGCAGTCGCTGTTAGTTAGTTAGTTGCTGCTGCTAAAACTATATCTTATATATGTAAACACACAAAATTAATCAATTTGTACTACGAGTTATCCAAAACAAAGTGAATGAGAGAGAGAGAGCCAGGGGAAAT
The DNA here is from genome assembly GCA_018150885.1 of Drosophila tristis. Classification (NCBI taxonomy): domain Eukaryota; kingdom Metazoa; phylum Arthropoda; class Insecta; order Diptera; family Drosophilidae; genus Drosophila; species Drosophila tristis. The sequence continues at coordinate 5,319,808 of JAECWT010000215.1, read as the reverse complement.
CTTTCAGGTAGTGAAGTGGGAACTGGAACTGTAACTGCAACGGGGAGAAGTGCAAGTGCGGAGAGTAAGCGCCGTCGCGCAAACGTAATAATGGTAATTGTCTAACAAATAAACCATACGCGGATTATAGCTAATTAATGTTTAAACATCTCCTGTAATTAATTGTTGATTTTTTTAAATATGTATAACGATAACGATCTAAATGTACAAGAGAATGAGAGAGAGAGAGAGAGGAGCGCGCAGAGCGGCGAGAATTCAATTAATACGAAATGTACGATATATGGATGTATGTATGCCATGCCCCCCGCCCCCGCCCAAACAACAAATCAATCAATCAACCAATCAATCAAGCAATAGATTAACATTTACATTTAACTTAACAACAAATGCGCAGGCTCTAAACAAAATCAATTGTATTATTGGCTCTTAAATGGATCCTCTTTTGGAGGAAACTTACAAATAAAAGTGTGCTTGAAAGCCAGCATCGGCATGCCGATGCCGATGTCTCCACATACCCCCCTTTTCAATTTTGCAATTAGATCTGTGCAGAGATTGTGTTTCTTTACGTATTTAATCGGAATGATTTTTGCCAAAAACAAAGAGAAATAACCAACCTTGCTCTTCCTACACATGGTCTTCCGATATCTTTTGTGCCTATGATGGAAACATGTCCCTTGGAAGCGTTTACTGCTATGGCAGCTAAGCCACCGATTTTCATGTCTTCCCCTGAGACCCAAAAGAACATATGTATGGGAGGCACCTCTTTTAGTTTTCTTGTTTTTTCTGGCAGTGCCTTCCCCCCATGTAATCTGTTTCGTTTAAGAGTCGGTCCTCATCAAGTTGCATCTTAATTAATCTTAGTTTAATCTCCTCTCCGATATATTTAAGAGATTTTTAATGTATTCGTGTATAAATTCTGATACAAAAGGAAATATAACTGTATGTATATGTTTTTGGGTATGGAATGGCCCTCCCCCCCACCAGGGCGCTACAAGTACATACTCTCTCTTTTCTACACGCGCTCTCTAGCATGCATCGAAAGCCCTTGCCTGCCCTTCCCCTTATTTATTTCCGTTGAATAACTGCAACTGCAATCGATCCCATGCTGACAGCTGCTATCGATATACACCCAGGGATGCACTTTTCTAGATTGCATTTGTATTATGTTAATCGCATTACATCCGCTGAATGCCAAAAACAGGCAGCAAACATTCCGATTTACTGCTATCCGCTTTGGGGGTCATAAAACTTTGCTAATCTCGGTGCCGATAAGATAGCGACCGGCAGCAGCACCACAACCCAACTGGCAGCCAATATGAGCGCACGGAATTTGCTGCTGCTCTCCTCGTCGCGATTGCACGGCCATGGTTATCTGGAGCATGCACGCGCCCAGCTGGAGGATCTCTTTAAGGCGTAAAAGCAATGGCACAGACCAGACAGGACAGTGTTTGGGCAGCCTGCAAAAATAACTCTCGCTTTCGTTTTAGTTGCCATGTGAAGACGGTGCTTTTTGTGCCGTATGCACTGCGGGATCACGACAAGTATACGGCGCTGGTGCGGGATGCGATTGCACCCTGGGGCTATGCTGTCGAGGGGCTGCACACCAAGGATGACCGCGGACAGGCGCTGCGCGATGCCCAGGCCATATTTGTGGGCGGCGGCAATACCTTTGTGCTGCTGCGCACCCTCTACGAGCTGCAGCTGCTGGAGCCCCTACGGGAGCAGGTGCTGCAACGCGGCCTGCCCTATGTGGGCAGCAGTGCGGGCACCAATGTGGCCACTCGCTCCATTCACACCACCAATGACATGCCCGTGGCCCATCCGCCCAGCTTCGAGGCCCTGGCCCTTGTGCCGTTCAACATCAATCCGCACTACCTCGAGACGGACCCAAACAGCGATCACAAGGGCGAGACGCGGGACGAGCGTATCGAGGAGTTTGTGGCCTACCACTGTCGGCCAGTGCTGGGCCTCAGGGAGGGTACCAGTGTGCGTGTCGAGGGCAACAAGGCCACCCTCCTGGGGCAGCGCAGTGCGAAGCTTTTCCAATCGTAAGTGGCTTGCTCAAAACACCTGTTACGTTGAACCCACCCCACCCTCACTCTTAACCACTCTGCTTCTTATTCATGGTAGCGATGGGGGATCCAGGGAGCTGCCACCCCAAGCCGATCTCAGTTTTCTGCTGACCCAGGACTAAAGAAACAATAACAGATTATTGTACATACATACATACACATATACATTGTATTATTCTGCAAAAATAACAACAATTCCTACATACAACTAGCATCATAATCTACATACATATGTGTACGACTAATAACTAACTATACAAGATGGTCAAGATGGGGGTTCCCGTAGTCAATGTTTTGTAATAAATTAAAAGTATCTCACATACAAACATACAAAAAAAAAAACATACATAAGAATTGGACTGGCGGCAGACTTCTTATTCGATGATCAAAGCGATGGAGGAGGCGAATGCGAGGCCAAAATATATGAATATAACAGTGGGAACATAAACATTCCCATAAGCGAATAGACACATTGCGGTTCCGTTTACTTAATGTATAACATTTTTGTGTTGTTTACGCTCTACTTTGGCATACAGAGAGGGAGAGAGAGAGAGAGAGAGAGCAACAAAGAGAGCTAAAGGCAAGCCGGGTGGCACACATTTAATTTTCTTTCATGTTTCTGTTACACTTAAACCACTATTATACAGACACGTATAACACTTATAATTTCTAGGTAGTAGTCAATGGATTCTCGTACAGGAATTCTTCACGTTAATATACAGATAAATATATGCTAATTATTTACATGCGAAAATCGAATGTTGCTTTTTTTCTTTCTTTCTTTCTTTCTTTTCTTTTTTTTCTTTCTTTTTTTTTTAATGGCTCTCTCTTTTGGAACATGTGGCATTTGTTTTGGCAGCACTCGGAACGTGTGCCTACAACCCATTCATATCGTATAGCAAATTGTGTGGTGTGCTGTGTTGTCTGCCATTTTGAGCATTGAAAGTTTCACTTTAAAAGCAAGCAAACAACAGGAATTGCCTAGGGTCTAAAACACTAGAGTGGCTTGAGATAGGTCTGCGCTACAGGGCTTATACACGAGTACGGTTAGGGTGGTGGCAGGGGCGGTGGCGGGGGCGGTCGGAAAGGATATTTGCTTGCCAGTTCAGCCTTGGAGGGAGGCATAAAATGCGAGTATAAGAGTTTGTATAAGTCCTGCATCTAGATCTATTTGACATTCATATTCATTCATTCATACACCCACCCATGCACTCAATCATTCATTCATCCATGGAAATATGTTAAAAAGGAACTGATGATATAACAGGCAGGAGCTGGCACTGGCACTGGCACTGGCGCTGGACCATGCTATTTGTGGAGAATACTTTTGTCCTCGTAGCGTATGATGGCATCGCCGATTTGCTTGCGCGACGCCAAATGGATGCACTGCTCCCGCCCGCAGCTCTCGGGCAGCTGCTCCGGCAGTGTGCCGCCGCGACCCAAATGATTGCGCACATCCTGGCCGAAGCGCAGATTGGGCTCGACGCCGCGCAATATGTGCACCGAGTGCTGCGCGGCCACGAACATGTCCAGAATGCTCTCGACGCCCTCGGGCCGGGATTGGGACGCCGGCTCCAGCAGCTGATCGATGTCCAGGTCGCTGCGTATGATGGGCAGCCCCTGTGAATGCAGCAGTTTGCGCGCTAAAACGGAGAGAGCGAGGAGTATCAGTATTACGTCCATTTGTGGGCCCCTTTCCGAACACTCACCCTGCACATAGTCGCGACTGTAGAAGGCGATCACATCGTGGTTGTGACGATCGAAGTAGCCGCTGCTCTGGGCCACGTCACACGCCTCGCACTCCTTGCAGAACTGCGCCCAGCGGCAGGGATACATCTGGAAGCCGATGGGCGCGTACACCTGGAAGCCCTGGATGGTGTTCATGCGCACCCGATTGAGGAAGTCCGCCTTGAAGGACATGCCCGGCGTGGCCAGCAGCACCAGGGACTCGAGGCCGAGCTTGGGCAGAGCCAAATCCGCCACCACGAGGCTGAGCAGCTGCCTCGGTCCGTACATGGAGGCGTGCAGCAGCCAGTCCTCGGGACTGACGGGCACACTCAGCTGCTCGGGCAGCCGTATGGACACCCAGGCAATGCGGGAGCCATCTGTTTTGTACTTGGAGGAGAGGTCCAGGGCCAGCGTTTTGAGGCCCTTGAAGGGATCCTCGTCCCCCTTGCTGGGCGAGTCCAGGCGGTACAGGAAGATCTGTGGGAGCAGAAGCGATAAGCATTGAGTTGGACGGAGCATCAGGGGACTCACCAGGAGCAGGAATGTGTTGTCCTGGTTTTGCATGCAGAGGCGCTCGTACTGTGCCACAAATTCCAGGGCGTCCGGCACCTGGTGCTCGAATGCCGGCACCAGGATGGCGATCCGTGTGCTCTCCGTCACATAGGGCGAGGGCACCACCTCGACGCGGCCCAGCGGCTTGACCACCTCGAAACTCTTGAGCAACAGGCGCCGCCGCCGGCCCGATCCTTCCCGCAGATTGAGGTGCAGCTGGTAGTCCATGCCCCGCGTCGCATCGAACTTGCGATAGGCGGTGTGCAGGCTGTGGTAACTCAGGCCGGGATGCTTCAGGGCCGCATACTGCTGGGCGATCTCCAGCACCTTGGCAAAGTCGAGTGCCTCGATCCGGGTGAGCGGCGCCACGGCATGCTCCACGTTGCCGTTGGGCAGGTAGCTGTGCGTCTCGTTCAGCATCTGCCAGATGAGGATGTCGTGGCGCGTCTCTGGCGCACTGGGCGGCGGCACGCCCAGGGGCCAGCGGATTTCGAGTATCTTGTTGGAGATGCTGCCGTTGGCAATGCGATAGGACTTCTGCTCCAGGGCATAGCCCCGCTCCTGCACCGCCTCCAGATGTTGCTATCGAGACAAAAAAGAGATTGCGATTTGTAAGAAGACCCCGTGTAAAGGTGGGGGGGGGTACCGACGACTCACCTTGGAGTAGTAGGCGTGCAGGCGGTAAAAGTCCTCTGGCGTCTGCACGGGATACACGGTGCTGGCATTGCGGAACGCCGGCTCCTTGGCCAAATCACCAAAGTCTCGTCGCTGGCGACCGGGCGTATTCAGGGCGTAGCTATACCGCCGCATGCCCTGCAAGAAGAGGAAGCGTCAAGGTTAGTGGGAGGAAGTCAAAGTCGAAAGCGCCACACACAGCCAGAGAGAATGAGAGAGAGAGAAAGACATGGAGAGAGCCAAACCCGAATGAAGTGGAATGGAAGGAAAGACAATCGCGACTTCCTTCTCGTTACGCCTTTACGATCCATAAAAGCTTGAAGACTCTGCTCGCAGCATAATTAAATTAACATTGTCATACTAATGGGAACGGCAGCGGTGGCATTCGCTATGGGCAGAATTTCTGTCATTGGATCGGGAAAGAGATCTGCCTCGGGCGTTCTTTGCGCCTCCCGCTCCAAGGTGTATTTCTATGGGGGTGACGCATTCCACTAAGGGTGAACTCACTTTCGGTTTTATTGTGCGTCGTCGCTTGCCAAAAGAGAGTAAGGGAGGGCGAGTGACAATGGCCCCACCCCACCTTATAATGAGACACCATGCACAGGCTCCTTCCACTCTTGCTCACAGACACATTTGAAACGGTTAAGTTGACAGCGCGCCTACGCTTTCAACTTGGAGAGAGGAGGATTGAGCAAACAAAGACATGTGTGAGAGGGTCAGGAGATGCGAGTGACAGCATTCGGAGTTGGGAGAGAGTCACAACCGTTGCTTGCAGAGTGCGGAGAGAGTGACCAAGAGAAGAGAGTGACAAACAAACGAGGAGAGGACGGGCCGAAGAGCAAGCAGTGCAGAGCGGGACAAATCCATTGCAGCGAACCGTTTGAAGCTGCCGTTAAAATAAACATCTTAGGCAAGTTAATTAAGCGAAAGAAGGGTGCAAATATCAACAAACATCAATGAATTTTCATGGAAATGCTGCTTTCACACACACCCCCCCCACACCACGAAAAAGTTATACATAAATCATGTCATGCTGCCGTTACCAGGCAGCTTTGATACCCTTTCGGCGAGTATGATTCCTTCCAACAGATGTTTTGCAATGGGGAGAAGAAATGACATACAAACTTTATACTGCTGCAGGCAGTATATTCGAGAGAGACTTGTTCATACATATTTACATATGTATGTACATGTACATTTATATGCAAGGGTATTAAATGCCTCAGCCACTTCCCTCCTGCTACTGTGATGCTGCCCTGCCGTGCCCTGCCCCATAAATAACCCAAACAAAATTTAAACAAACCAATCCGTACAGAAACCCCAAAGAACAACTCGACAACATGATCTTGGGGCGCCCTGTTTATGCTAAAAAAGCAATTGCGTGTTCGCAGAAAATAGCACAGCAATCAGAAATCAGAAATCGGGCATGATAATGACTAAGGCACACAAAAACAAACAAAAAATAAACTACTGCCCCAAAAAGATCCTGACTGATGGTGCGTACACATTTATTCGCACACCTTCCAGACATTATTTTTCGCGACTTGAATCGTGGCATTTGAATAGATTTCGCAGAAAAAAAACTAGTCAGGATGCAAAATACTTGCCATGCAAATAATTACATTTTGCAAACATTCCAATTGGATGTGTGGATCAGTTACTTTGGGAACTACATATCTTAGAAGAAGAGATATCTAGATACATATGTATCTCAGATCCACCGTTAACAGTTGCTCTCAAACTGTTCAGCGTGCATTTCAATTGTACGCTTCTCACTCGCTCTCACTCTCCCTCCATCCGTCCGTCCATCCGTCTGATGACAGTCTTGCTCGCATTTCATTTACCCACTTACGAATATTGGACTGCTTGGAAATTCTTTTGTTGCTGCTTGGAAATTAAATAAACTGTTGTCCATCAACTGTGCCCCGCCCCCTCCCTTTGGGGGCACAGATCGTGTTGGTCTCGCCTTTTGGGGAACTGATCGTTGCTGCTGCTGCTGCTGCTGCTGTCTTCCAACGCCGCATAAGCATCAGGCAGAAACAGCAACAGGCAGCAGCAAGAAGAACATGGCATTCTCTGCTTTATGTTGCTTCTTTTATCGATACCCTTTGCAGCTAAGAGAGTGCTATTATTTTGGGGGCTGTTTTGTAAAGCACAGCCCTATTTGAATCGAAAGGGTATTTGCTTCTTGAAATTTAAATAAAAACTCTGCTCTCGATTTAAATGAAATAGCCACATGTCACATGTTCACATGTTGCGATGTTTCGGGCAAAGGGTATCAAACTCATTGGCATTGGAATTCTTTTACTTTGCTGCTTCTTCTTAATTTCATCTTCTCTTTACGCATCTCACACACGAATGGGGGATCGGTTCCCTGTGTGTGTGCGTTTGTGCTTTGCTCTTTTTATACATATTCTTTGCCTTTTCAGGGTCACACTGTTCTTCATGTTTGTGTGTGTGCGTTATATCAATGAACTGATTTTTTTTCGAGCACAAATCTAGATCCAAAACTTCTGTCTGCCTGTCTGTCCGTGTGGTATCTGTGCGTACGTGCGTGTGTGTGTGTGTTTGTGTCTTTTTAGTCAACGGCAAATTGTTTAAATAAATAGAATAGAAACAGCATGTAGGAAGCGGCGTGTAAAGAACAAGACACGACACACGAAATTAACAAGAAACAGAATGCGAGCCCTCTCTCTCACGCTCTCAGTGGGTCGACGGGCCTGTTATGTGCTCAAACTGTGAGACAAAAGCAAACAGCTGTGCGTTCAATAACTCTCAAACTGTGAAATTGCGAAATAATTCTAATTTGTCTCTCTCTTCCACTGCCATAATTTGGAACTGTGGGTGTATACACCTCTGAGTCAGAGATCTCACCTGAAAGCTCTGCTGACAGCCAGCTACACGACTGGCGTACTTCACGCACCGCCCGATATTGACGCTGTGATCGCCGGTGATGCCAATGCGTACGCAACGATCGAGGTTATCTCGCATCTTGCCGATGACACTGCTGCTGAGCAGAATGCCCGCCTCCAGGGAACAGTAGTTGCGATCGTTGGAGCCGGCGGTGCCATCCCCAGGGGTGGCGGCGGCGGCAGCGGCGCCCTCATCCTCCCCCTCGTTGGAGGGTGGATCGACACCGAAACGAGTGCCACCCATATACAGGTCAAAGGTGATGCTCAAGTGATAGAGCAGGGCATTCAGCTTGCGGGCATCCACATAGACATTGTCCGGTACGAGCAGAAAGTAATCGTACGCCTCCAGATAGTTGTCCGCAATATACTTGATCACGTGAAAGGGCCGCCGGTTCTCGTGCGTGTCCGCAAAGCCCACGATATTCTTTAGCTTGTAGTTGGTCTTCACGCTGTCCGCATACATGAAGAACTTGATTTTGTTCACCAGATGGGCGGTGGTGCGATTGAAGGCGGTGGCAAAGCTATTGATGTGCTCCTGGGAGGTCATCACACCGATGAAGAGCTTCTCGCGGATCCCCAGCTCTGAGGAGTAGTAACGCGGACGGTTCACATTTTTAACCTATCCAAAACAAATTGAATTAAAGAAAATAAATAAAAAAATTAAAAATTAATGAAATGTAAGGGAAATAAATAGGCAAATAAATAATAATATATATAATAATATATATAATATTAATATACATATAATATTAATATACATATAACATAATAATAATATATGTATATAATAATAATAATAAAATAAAAGAAAAATAATTATAAGCAAAGGAATAAATAAAGGAATACAATTGTGACGACTTTCTTCAAATAAATTCTCATTCAAAATCATTCACTCTCATTCACAACAAACATTCATTCGAAGTTTGAATGCGGATCCCTAACATAAATGATTGATCCTCACTATCTTCTGCTTCTGAATAACTTTATAATTGGATTACAAGAAAGAACATCCCATACGATCGATCCACGGCACAGCTCTTGGATGAATTTATAATTAGATAAGGCATGAAAGAAGAACACATAAAATTGATCTTGCAAACACTCCCTAGAAATGGAATATGCAATAGAAATACAAACAAACGTGACTCTTTCTCCTCTATGTTTTCTATAACATTTCCACATCCAACTTGTGCCTTCTTTTCACATTTCCAAGCATGGACATCTCACTAACTCAAGAATCCATGTTTTGGGGTACTGGTAACCCCTCGTTTATTTCGTTTATTTATAGCTACAGACCGCAGACGCCCACGTCCACGTGTGCCTTAAGGGTCTATCTCATATCTGTCCAATTAAGATGTTGCGGGGCCCACGCTTATGTACTTAGTGAATGTTATGTACTTCAGCAACCACATACGCGAGTGAGTGTTTTTGTGTAAGTTAAGCCCCGACCATCGAGTGCTTCCCTGTCTATCCCTCCTTGTCCACTTGAAGTGGTTTTATTATTTTTTACTTTTACGATTGCCAATGACTGTTCAAAAGGGAAGGAATTCCCCAGCAAAGCATGGGGGATGGGCGCCATTTATCCATTATCTTTTGCCACTACAAATAAAATTTCCAAGAAATACTAAATGTCAGGCGATGGGAGAGAGAGGGAGAGAGAGTGAAGTCATGTGATTTTTTAGGTTATTATACATATGCTATATATATTCCATTAAATTCCACGGAGTAGCGCCCATCCCTTCCTTCATTCGTGTTATGTTTGATAGCCAAAGAGGATCGCCATGGATCCAGGTATTGCCTAAGGCAGCCTAAGGCTTGATCCACTTTCATTATCATTTACGGCACTCAAAGATAATTATTATTATTATTATAAGAATGCAAGATACGGGCTTAATTTCTTGATTACAATAAGATCATGCAAAAGAAGAAGATCCCCAAGCAGATCTTCAACACAAGGGAAGAATGCTTATCGTGTTTTATCCATGCAAATATTGTGGGTTTATTTTTTATAAGATCATGTGCAAGAAAAGTGAAGGGAACTAGAAAATTTAATAGAAACAAAAGGGATTCCCATTCTCTTCGCCTGTAAGCAGAGAGTACTCATTAGAGGAATATTTATTAGTATTATTGAAAATGAATTAATAAGTAATATTTAATGCTTATAAATAATTTTCGAAGGTTAAGCGTAGACTCTCTGGTGAAACCCTTTTTGCTGAATTTTAAACACCAATCGAATAGGAATTAGAATTACTTTTAGGCATCGCATTGTGTTCGCTTATTGCAATTCGTTCGATCGAAGTTTTTTGCGTAACCTTCCTGCCAATGGATATGCATATAATTTTTTGTGGCACTTTTCATTGTGGAAATTTGCATAAGACTGCATCGGACTGCGTGTGTGCTGTGGCTCCTAACCCATAATTTCCAAATGCAAGTCTTGGCCGCTCATTAACCTAAAGAGGTGCACGCAAGGTTGCGCCGCACCAATCCAACAAAATTGCTACATCTCTAGGCAGCCCTGCCTGCCCTGCCCTGCCCTGCCCTGCCCCCTTTTGGCTCTGTGTCTCTGCCTCTGCCACCGCAACTGAGGTCTCGGGGGGCGGGCACAACCTCGGCAGGCAAACAGCAGTTGTGCAAGTACACTTTGGACCACAGACAGGCCTCAACAAAATGTTTGACCAGGGGGTTCGGATAGGGGAATCGGGGCGTAGAGGCGGCTGCTAATGAGTGCCGCTGCTGGGGGCTGTGGTGGTGGTGCTGCTGCTGCTGCTGCTTGCCGGGGAGCTGTTGCCGTTCAGTTTACAGGAATATTATGGCTAATTAAAAATCATTCTTAATAGAGTTTTAATAAATGGCAAACAAGCAGCAGAGCAACAGAGCAACAGAGCAGCAGAGCAACAGAGCAGCAGAGCAGCTCGAATGCTTAGGTTTATGGCATCGTAAAGCAGCGGCCACACAACAGCCCCAGGGTCACCAATCGATTAATACCTGTTACAGTGGCCACTCGCAAAAATAGAACTTAACTGAGAAAATTGAGAACTTGAGCGGATACAAAAGAAGCGCCAAATCTAAGATAAATATAAATATATTCGTACTCAGACGATATTACTCCTTTGAATAAAATCAATAAACAATAAACCCATGGGACTTATTCGTCCCCAAACAGTATTCCAAATTCCAAATTTTGTTAACGTTTCCACTGGCTTTCGGTCTCGGAAATCCCACCTTTTGTTCGCTAAAATGTTGCACCCCCAAGAGAGAATTTTCGCCCTCGCAGGCTTTCCACTACGCGCTGTCATTACAATAAATATATAGCGTTTAAGTCCTGAATAATTATTCGAAACTTCAAATCTAGAGATCCTGTCCTGATGTTAAGTGTCGCCCAGTGCTCTCGCTCTCGTTGCTCTCGCACTCGTTAGTGGCACCAATTAGCAGCGGTGTAATCATTATCATCGTGGAGGGGGCACCCCAGGTTAGAGCACGGATCGTGGGGTCTGTTGGGATACTGGTCTGATCGGGCTGGCGGGCTGGGGGGCCTAATGGAAGTCAATTTTCCAATCCAATCCAATCCGCGGCTCAGATCGCGGCTCAGATTTCAGATTAGTGGGGAGGGAGGGAGGCAGGTTCGGTCTCCATGCTTTAATTACCGCCGATCCAGCCTGCCACGGACTCTGGGAGCCCGCTGCTGAGGGGAGTGCTGCTGTGCGATTGTGGATCGACCTTGTGCTCATACTCGAAGAGAGCCAAAGAGAGCCACAGATACACCGCGAAAGAGGGGCAGGGGGCGAATGAATTCACGCACATTTGCCAATCATCAAATTCCGTGTGTAAATATACGGGCGGAAAGGTAAACCACGGGTAAAAATAACACCAACAACCGCAGAAATGCCGCAAAAAGCAATATTTCTGCTGTTGCCGAGATTTTGTGTGTGTTTTGTGCTGTGTGGATTTGTGTGTTTTATGTTGGGTAAATAAAAATGCTTTTCTAAATATGAATGATGCATGGGAATTCGCCGAATTGAACTGAACCGAACCGAACCGAACCAATCCATTCATTCCCCCCCACCCCGTCCATTTATTTGCTTTTGGGCTTTTAACAATTTCCATTTGCATAACAAGGCCAACACAAATCTTATTCGCTAAAAGGTTTGTTCACCTGAACAGAACGCAACGCAAATCTCAGTGAAATTTCCATATAAAATATTAAACTTTTCCCCCCCCCGAAGACTACAGGAAAAGAACGAGAAGGCCTCAAAGTTTGGATACCAATTAAAATTATACCAATTTGCCCACCAAAATACTCATTGATTAATAATTGATTACTAATTATAGTTAGTTATTCCCTAGTTGGAAAAAAAAATCTATTCAACAGCAAATTTCCCTAACTGTATAGGGGCGACATTCTCCCTTCAGACTTCAGGGAAATTGTCCATAAAATGGCCTATTGGCAATGAAAGTTTGTAGGGACATTCTGGGGGAATATTTTGGTTAGCCCAAATAAACAATGATCCGCCAAAGATTTTCCAAGAATTTCACCAATAAAGAATTTTTTCAGGCGAATATTTTGTGCAGTTCTGCGGGGAAATTTTGGAAGCCGCACCCCGCTGGGCACGTGGGCAATTTTCCAAGAGATAAAACTCACAAACAGCCTTGTGACGTAACCAAACAACGGAAGTGGGTTGGAATGAAACAACAACAACAACAACAGCAGCAGCAGCAGCAGCAACAAAAAGAGTTCAAACAAACAAAACAATTTATTGAAGAAACTGAAACCGATACTACGGCAGAGGCAGAGGTAGAGGTAGGGACAGAGCCAGTGGCAGGGACAGAGGAGAACCTTATCGATGGATGGATGGGCAGGCTCTTATCAGTAGAAGCAGCGACAGAAACAGCAGCAACGGCAGCAGCGGCAGCTGGTGACAACGTCATCCATAAGCCGTAAAAAGAAAGGGAAGCAAAACCCAGGCAGGGGCAGGCAATAGAACAGCAAATTCAATTTCCATTTCACAAATTTAATTAAACAATGATATGGTTTATATTTTTTGTTTACTTAGAGATCGGATCGTTGTGGGATCGCATATGGAATGGGGGTGGGTGGTGAGGGAGGGCGGCCTTTGATAGCCGACTGACAATCTGTGTGGCGCCTTTTACAGGCAAACTTAAACGGAATGCCCACAAGCAACTGGGAAGAGATTCAGATACTTGAGAAGATTCCGCAATAAGAGAATATCGCAAGCAAATAGAAACTACTTTTTGGGTTCGCAAAATTACCACGAAACTCTTTTACTTTACTTTGTTTCACTCTTTCCCCCACTAGCCACTCCCCTCAGCAGCGGGCTCCCAGAGTCCATGGCAGGCTGGACGGGCGGTAATTAAAGCATGGAGACCGAACCTGCCTCCCTCCCTCCCCACTAATCTGAAATCTGAGACGCGACTTACTGCATTGCGAATCGGATTGGTTTGGATTGGATTGGAAAATTGATTTCCATTAGGCCCCCCAGCCCGCCAGCCCGATCAGACCAGTATCCCAACAGACCCCACGATCCGTGCTCTAACCTGAGGTGCCCCCTCCACGATGATAATGATTACACCGCTGCTAATTGGTGCCACTAACGAGTGCGAGAGCAACTTGAGCACTGCGCGACGTTAGTACAAAGTGTGAGGACTAGAGCGAGAGATGAGTGTAATGGAAGAGTGCTGAAGGGCTCTCCCTGGTGGCGCGAGAGGAGAGCCGTAGGTCGACTGATCTGTGTAGCGAGAAGTGTCGCCGTTTGAACTCTCTTGTGTGCAATCCTGTGCCACATGTTGCCGTAGAAATTGAGAAGAACTTTTAGTGAACAACCGCAAAGGCTTCTTGGCATTAAATACACACAATTCAGAAGCATTCGTTACCTTCTGCCATAGTTACGAAGAGGAAGCTACAGAGTGCTTCAAATGCTAAAGAGAATGCTAAAATAAATCACAATTTAAATTCTTTTGGACAAATGAATGTTAATGGAATTCAGCCAATGAATAATGCAGTTCAGTTTCTGCCATTATCCGTCAGTTAATGAATCAATTCCATCTAGAGTAATGCCTGACACGAAACACTCATTCAATGCCATTTTTTTTAGCATTATTTCAGTATCAGAATTCCACGCGAAGAGAGCGAAAGTGATGATACTACAGGGATAGATGGCATATAGATGGCCCAACTTTTCCCAGACCTACCCCCACCCCCCCATACACACACGCGTCGCCTTCCAAGGCAAACAACACAGAGCAACAGAACTCAAGTAGTTGCCATATAAAAGAAAAGAAAAAAAAAAGGTTATCTCAAGATTTATTACACCCAATGCCGACGACGACGGGCCATATATACACGGGCCTTCCAGGCGAAAAGAAGGTTCTACATTTATCGCGTCCTAAGTTCAAGTTTAGACAATGACTCAAAATGCGGTAAGACGGAAATCTACGGCACATTCATGACGTGTTGATTTGTTGTATAAATTTCGCATAAGCAAACGGCTCTTCCTTGGCTGTGGCTCTCCCGTTCAGCGACGTCGATCCATCAATAGTTCCATTCGTTTGAAAAGCAAATTTCCATTTGCAATGATTTCTTGAGCTTACATCTTTGCGGATCGACACCCTTTTCCATTTATCTACGAGACATGTGTACGTACAGGCGCAGATCAGCTCAGATCTCAGGTATACATATATGTGTGTGTACATATGCTGCCCCAGAAGCGTGTGCTCGCCGGCAGCTGTGTTTCCCAATCTCAGCCGTCGCGTCGGTTTCTCAGACGAGATGCAGATGAAGAGTAGGATGGAATACAAATTGTATTGGATTGGACGAAAATCTTAATTGGGACAAGTGCGCCAACGGTCGGGTCGACTACGACGACGACGACGACGACGACTCTCAGCGACAGCGTCTAACGGCCGCAATGGGAGGACGGACAGGCAGGCAGGCGGGCAGGCGGGCAGGCCAGGCGAGGCTTTGTCTAGCGCTTGTGACAACAATTTATTGGGGACACACAGCCCAGCCCAGCCCAGCCCGACCCGAGACCCGACCCGAGACCCCATCAATGTGGATGTGGATACGGCCTTAAGCCGGAAATGCGACGCGCTTTTCAATTGAGCCATAGACCCAATAGATCCACAGACGACTCTCATTCGCTCGCTCGCTCGACTGGCAATTCTGGGTGAGATTTCTATTTTGAAATGCGGACAAGAGACAACTCCAGGGAGTCGTGTCTTGGTCTCACAGATCTCAGTTGATGCATTCATCAAGCGCACTGCATGGGGGGCAGACTGAGTCGGTGATAATTTAATTGTGGATTGCGGATATTGTTCTGCTAGAGATGCGAGATATACTTTGGAGTTCCATATTTATTTCCCTTTGTAAAGCAGGCATTTCGAATACCTTCAATTGATTTGCCCTTTGGGTTCTTGCAGCTTTTGTTGCGCATGATCGATGGATCTTGCAGCCTAATCGAACTCTGATTTATGTAACAGAACACCTCTAATGATCTTTGCGGCATCATTTGTGGCTCTGAAGCTGTATTTTTTGTAGAAGATATTCCCCAAAATGTCTTCAAGCTGCGCGATCATTTGTGCCCCAAAGAGTAGTTTCATTTGCAATCCAGAATCATAAAAAAAAATAATAAAAATAATATTTACGTGATGGCAGAACCACATCGCGCCATGGGCTCGCTTATTATTTGGCTCTTTGAACACCTGGCTTTCGAATTTTGTGTTCAATTTGAAGATTCTTTGAAGATCCTTTTTTCTGGCTTATTTAACACTTTAATTATTTTTAGTTTTTTAAGTTGATGTACAAAAAATACTCGATTCAATGAAGAAAGAAAGAGCGTCTGGGACTGGGAGAGTGTGCCCCAAGGCAGCTTTATTTCATAGTTTCTGCATTGATAAAATCCATTGGATTGTTTCTGGCAGTAAACGATTTTCCCTGCAGTACTTTTCCCAGTACATTGAATCACCCAAATCGTGTGCGTGTATCGGCTGCAAAATCATTGTTTAATATTTACGCTTGATTGCGTGTAGCTCCTTTAATAGATCATCTAATTGATTCATTATTTTACGAGTAGTGCACGAGTATTTCTTTTCCTACGTCATACTTATATTCAAGGTAATCGAAACAAAAAAATGCGAATGCGAATGCGAACTAATGGGGCGCTGCTCTCACTCTTCCACTCTCTCCCACTCTCTCCCCTCTCTCACAGTCTGTCTCTCTCTCTCTCTCTCTGGGGGGAACGGGTTCGAGGTTTTTTTCAATTACCAACAAAAATCTTCAGTGTTGCCAATCGAGCGATGCGGTCGGTGGTGGTGCGTATTGTTGTACACTTGATAAGCGGGTTTATTTATAGATTTATTGCTGCTGCTGCTTCAGCGGCTGATAAGTCGCGCCAGCAAAATCTTTATTTCTATAAAGCTCGAAAAAAAAAAAATTATTGTATTTTTTTGGGGTATACAAAACGGAGGGAGGTGGGTTCAGTGTCCCTTCGCATCGCTGGGATGCATGCCCGCCGTGGTGATATACTTGTCGAACAGATACTCCCCCAGATCGGTCTGTGCCCGCTCCATTTGTCGTATGTAGTCGGCGAGCACCTTCTGGCCATCGACCTGCTCCTGCAGGAAGTTTGCCTCAATGAAATCGCACAGATTGGGATCGTTCTCCTGGCCAGCCAGGGCATGCACATCGAGCAGATGCTGATTGACCTCCAGCTCCATTTGCAGGGCATGCTTCAGGCCGGCCAGCGTGTCGTGAAAGCAGGGTATGGGCACGGGCACGGCACTGAGGCGTATGAGGCCGCCACGCTTGTTCATATACTTCATGATCTTCTCGGCATGCTCGCGCTCCTCGTTGCTGGCCTGCAGAAAGAACTTGTGGACGCCCGGTGAACTGACATCGGCCCGATCGTAATGGTAGGCCTGTCGGTTTCGAATATCTCAACGATCTCCGCTCTGGGGCATCTCTCTATCTCACTTACCATTGCCAAATACTGATGGCAGGCCTTGAGCTCCATATTGATCTGATCGTTTAGCTTCTCCTCGCAGCTTTTGGCAAAATTTTGACGCATTATCATGGACATGTGGCGCCGCGCAAAGAATCGGCAAAGAGACGCCATCGCTAATCTAATTTAAAACGAAACTCCAAATTTTGTATTGAAAGGAAAATCCAAACAGAATCCAGTCGGGTTTTATGTGGGTCAGGTGCCAGACAAGGTGCCAAAATCTGTTCAGATCTGTTCTGTTCGGTTCGGTTCGGTTCTCAACTGATCCATTTGGATCTGGTGGTCGATCGATCACACTGTCTCTGGGCATCTCATCTTCGTTTTTCTTTGGAGTTCAAAGTGCTGTGCCTCCGCTCCGTCTCTGATTTCACTTAAATGCCTTGTCTGCCTGTCCGTCTGTCTGTCTGACTGTCCGTCTGGCTGTATGTCGGCTGCTTAGCCACTTAGCCCCCGTGTGTACGTCTGTGTGTGTGTGTACCCCACTCGACTCTCTTACACATCTGTGGCACCATTATATATATATATATACATATAGATAGATAAATAGATATGTATATATACGCTCGTACTACGGGTAATACTTACTCGCAGATCTCACTATTTGCGGCGGGTAAACGCAGTTATTGTCTCTTTTATTAAGTGAATGGAACAAAACGAAAACGAAAACGAAAACTACTTTTGTCCGACTATAATCTTGTTATACACTTTATGGAAAGTGTATTGCTACTTTGGTCAAGGGTTTGTGTTTGTATCTACAGAAATATTTGTAGAAAATATCCATTAACTATGTAAACACAGAATGTTCAGACAATTACAGCATTGTTACAATGCTTTACTCAGACATTTTCTAATTAATGAATAGCCATCTAAGAGCTTTACTTTTCGGGTAAAGGATATCTAAAGAAATCTAAATAAAATCATCCAAGGAAATACATATTGCTCTCATGGCATATTAAGGCATATTTTCAATGGTTTATTGCTAACCTTTGCCATATTTTATCTATATTTTTTTCAGTCTAATATCAGTAGAAACGTCTATAGAATTTGTTGTATATTTATTCCATATTTTTAATGGTTTATTGTTGACTTTTATCATTCATTAACTTATCCAACAGGGGTATAGTTTTAGTATAGTTTCCAGTAAAAAATCTATAGAAAATATTCATATGTTATTTATATTTTTAATGCTTTATATTTGCCATTTGGTATCAATTTTTATTAATTATCTTTAAGAAAATATTTTTCAAAGACAACGAAAAACTTTGCATATAATTATTATTATTGTATAATATTTCGTTTAAAATATTTATAAGTCGCTTTTAACAGGATAGTATATTTCCATATTATATTCACAGGTTTACATCATACTCATGGAACAGATAAAAGCTTCGAAATTGCTTTGAAACAATATGCAAGTGCTCTTTTGTCATTACAGGGTATATGGCACTGCCCAATGCCACTTTTAAGCACAAAGTCTTAATTTTCAAAATGCGAATGCGAACGAGTTTCAAACATTATATCGCTCGCCATCTCGCTCTGTCTGTCTGTTCCATCCCAAACCTTTCGTCTGGATGGACAAGCGGACAGGCGGCACATGAGCACACACACACACACACACGAACACAAAAACTCTCTCACACAATAATTACACAGACACATTACGCACATTAAAAAATTATAATAAAAAGAATGTACATTAATACAACAACAACAACAACAGAAAAGTGACTCTTGAAACCCCATGTGCGACTCGTAAAATGGTCATTTTAATCGCAAAGAAACACAAGTAAGCGTTACCCAACCCCCTTCTGCCACAAACAAACAAAAAAGAAATAAATAAAAGACTCGAAAAGAGGATCCGCAACGCGGTTTATACAAATCATGATTCGAGTCCAAGCAGCAATTATCGGGGAGGATACAGTGCGTTTCGTAGTGGTACGACGTTTGTCATCATCATTTCAGCATATACTTTACCCCAAAATGATGCAGAATAGGTGCCCAAAGTACTTGAGATTCGGCCGCAACTTTTGATGCCACCAAAATTGGTTCACTCAGCAGAATTTCCGTTCAGAATTCCCTTAGTTTTGAGCTTAAATAACTTGTGGAATGGAATATACTCTGCCAAAGAAGGGATCTTTATCTGGTTGGGCTGTCCGTATTCAAAATTTCAGGGAAATCTATCTAAAAAATCTACAGACATTTTATGTATTCCACACGCAACGACCATTGAAAAATGTTCGACATCCCCAGCGACACATTAATGTCACTTTTATTTCCTACCCCATAAATGGTGGCAAGAAAACAGTTTCAGTTTTCTTTGTCGCACACACAAAACAAAAAGAAAAACGTGCAATAAATTATTAAACTTCTTCGCACAACAAATTTTGATTGCACGTTGGATAAAACGCAAACGTTGGCATATCCACAAAAGGAACAACAGAAACATTTTACACACTCGTAATATGCTGAACATGAGGGCAAAAAACCGCATGGCATATGGAAAATATTTAATCGATTTCGAATGCCCCATGGGAGATACTCTGGGAGATACTCTTTACCCTCTCTACCCTAGAGTATCTCCCATGGGGAATTCGATAGCCGGATAGCAATATTCATATTAGATGGATTCCAGGGTATTCTTAGCTTCGACTAACAAAGAGGCGCACCCACCTTAACGGAACCTTCTTGTTCTCGTATTTTCGCGCACTTTATTTAATTCAATAAATTTTTTGCTGCTTTCGATTTTTGCATGCACACACACATACACGCACAGAGCATGTGTACAATCGTACGATGGATCGAGTTAACATTTATTTACTTAAAGGCATAATGAGTTTATTTATGTAAATGAAATTTATGAGATCGCGCGATCGTCTGGAATTTATTAGGTGGTTCGGGTTCAGTGCATGCCAAACTGTACAAAACCGTTGGAGTGGTGGGGGGAGCCTGGCGCTCTCTCTCTTCTCTCTTTAATTCACACCAATATCTGCAGCCACAGTGAACTTGTGACCAGGTGAAACCTTCCTTGGCAGCACTCTTTCTCTCTCTCTCTCTCTCGAGTGCAGAGGTACACACTCACGTAAGCATGACGTGCAGACAAGGAGCGAGAGCCGAATTTGAGGATCCGTAATGCCATACCCTGCCACGTGCACACCTTGCATCTCACCTCAAAGAGGTGCAAAGTGTATGTGTATGCGTATGCGTGTGTGGCGGTGTCATCGGTATCGATAAGGGAATAATTTTAAGCCAAAAAAAAAAAACAAAAAAAAATTAAAATGACGTCTGCATGAGCCGCTGCTGACGTTGACGCCGATACGCTCGAACCAAATAACGGCAGTCTTTCCAGGAGTGGAACACTGTGCAACAGGATTGAGGCGTCCAAAGACTCCACAAGGGATAAGCGATCACAGGTCTATTGAATGTTAAGAAATTTCGATCTCAGTCTTTCCCAGAATACTCCTTCCATGGCAGTAAAAATAGACGTTTTCATATTGGCTCTGACTTCGAATAAGAAGAGTATTTGTGTCGAGTTTCGGTCAAACAGAGAGAACATCGAGTGAGCTATAGTACCTTCCGAAAGGGTGACAACTCGATTGACAACTATTAACTCTTCCTCTTTTTGTTATGGCATTGCCAAAAACATGGACGCTGTTGCGCGGTGTAGTGAGCGCGCGCGCGCGCGATAAGCAAGAAGGTCAATAAATTGCTATCAGTGGACTCCCTGATACATGAGACATGTGTACAGCGGCAACGACGAAGACAACGACGACGACGACGAGTCATGTCTGAGCGCGAATATTTACATTTCTGGGCAGCAGAATATAGCCCGCATTCCCGATTCGGATTTTGGATTTAAGTGCGTAGGACTTACCGGCTTTTTGGCCGCCAGCGGCTTATTGATCAGATTCAGATGCGGCTCAAAGTCCTGGCCAAAGCGTTCGATCAGCAGATTCTCGGCAGCCTCCTGGGGGCATTCCTCCTGCTGGACCAGCTCCCAGATGTCCTCCGGTATGTAGCAGCTCAACACGAGCCCCAGCAGCAGCCCAATGACGAAGTAATGATTGCGGCTCAACGTGGCGACTGGTCTACGCATGTTTCAAAGACTCTGCACTTGAACTTGAATGTGGGATGTGGGGGTCCGACTATGATGATGATGATCGGGGATGATGGGGAGAGACAGGGAGGAGAAACTGGTGTTCAGGAATCGATGGTCATATGCACATTTTCGCTGTCGTAGCCGTTGGACTCTCTCTCTCTCTCTTCACAGTGTATGCGCCGGCCACTTGTTGCTTCTTTGCGGTTTCTTCGCTTCTTTCCGTCGAACTCCAACAAGAGCTGCTTTTTTTTTGGCACTCCACTCGGCTTGGTTTGTGTGTTATTACCGCTGCTGGCACGCACTTCTTTTGCACTGATTATTATTGCCGCCGTTTACATTTTGCATTTTGCCGCTAATCTCGGCATTTTCGATTCATATGCACACGGAGAGCCACACAACACCAGAAAAGCGCGTAAATTTACATTAATTTGCGGTAAAATTTACGAAAAAAAAAAATCTTAAAAAAATCAAAGCGCCGGCTCCGCTACGCGCAAGAAAAAAAAGTAAACAAATTGTTTGCGCCGCATGGAGAAGGGTATTAGGTGTGCCGCGTGTGACGTCACAAACAGCAGAGCTTTCAAGTCAAAAACCCACCTCACCACATAACTCACAATCATGGTATGGCAGCCCGCAGGAACTACGAATTGCACTAATCTGGCAACGCCACAAAACGACGTCACATTCGTTTTATGTTGTTTTTGCTTGAACGTTAACATGTAAATAATTCAATAAAAGGGACTTCTGTAAACTTGCCAGTCTTGTAGAAAATTCATGTATCTATCGGATAAAATTATTTTTTTAGCGCTGAGAGTCCCAGCTAGCTAGTAATATTAAACGGAATATCAAAATCGAGGAATATCAACGTTGAATGTTTTGAAAAAACAATCGATACTATCGTGATAGTATCGGGCTCAAATAATTATGAAAAAACCATTGAAACCATTTAGGAACTTGTCCATTGTAAAAATTAGATGCCACCTGTCGATTTGATTACGAATGTGTCTTCGTATTTTATAGCAGCCAATTCAAACATATCAAAAGCGCAACGACTGTATCTCGATACTATTATGATAGTTTCAAAACCATCGATAGTAGACGCTATCAGCAAAATATCGATACTATCGATAGTGCCCTCGATGGTTTGACACCTCTACGACAAATAAATAAAATATAGGAAAAATTAAGAGAGCAATGAACGAAGCCGGCGCCAATGCAGATGCAGTGACGGCGGATAAAGAACGAAAGTTTCGCATACAAGGTGAAGGCTCTCTTCAGTTCGGATATCCTTGTTCCAGTGATTATGTGACGGTCTCTTTTCTATGCAGGCGCTGCTTTCCTAGGACTAGTCGGCGGAATCTCTGCACTCTTTGGCTTCTCGCGCACCCTGGCCACGGCCAAGAAAGCAGACAGCAAGGTGCTACAGCAGCAGGGAGCTCGCCAGGGTATAATCCTGATGGACGAGGGCGCCACCCTGGCCCTGCGTGCCCTTGGCTGGGGTACCCTCTATGCCGTCTTGGGCACGGGAGCATTCTGTTACGGATTCTGGAAGCTAAGCGGAGCCAAAGACGTAGGCACCAACACACAGCCAGTGCTAGGCTATATCTAATCGAAATTTTCTCATTCAGTTTCAAGAGTTTCGCATGAAGATGGGCAATGCATTGCCGCGCATCACCAAAGACGAGCCGCCAGCAAGCCGCACGGACTTCGACAGCCTTACCGACCTGATGAAATACTTGGGCTCCTGGGCCAAGGAATAGGCAATACACAAACTCACATTAATTAGAATTAATACTTTTGAAGCTAAGCCATTTTGTTAGCCAGTGTTTATTTTGTTTGTTTTTTTTTTTCATCAACTTTTAATTAAGCATATAAATTTATTGAAAATCAACCGCGCTTTGCTGTCCTCATGCGTTCAGTGGCCAAGTTTTGGTTGATGGCGTTGTTGGCAAGAATGTTTAAGCGCAGCTGGCAGCGTTCCATTATGCGGGCTTGCATCTCCTTCATTTGCTCGTGTTTCAACTGGAACGCGTTAAAATTCTTACGGAATTCCAGGTGGCCCCTGATGAAATTCTGAAAATCGGGACCCTGGTCCAAATAGGCCTGCTGCTCTGCATTTGGCTTGAACTCGCGGGTCGGGTTTAGATCCTCCCGGTTAGCCAGGGTAGCCTCGTAATCTTTTAGAGCTTCCTCGCCCTTTTTGGTTGCTTTAACCATAAAGTCAATCCACTCCTGCTGCTTGAGTTTGATGTCCTCCTTATACACCTCCACATCCTCATCACCAGAGGTGTTTTCAAAAACTGAAAATTTAAAACGCACAACAGTCGAGAGTAGGGTAGATAATATTAAAATATGGGCACGACGGCCGCTTACCTTGGTCAATGTTAATGTTGAAAAGACTTTTCGTCTCATGGAATGTCTGCTTCAAGGTATTTTCAAGTTGGGCCGGCACATCATGGAGATCAATATCCGAAATGTCATCGCCCAGCTCATTAGGGACTTCATCCGTAGGTACTGGGTCCATTTTAGTTCAGGTTTTAAGATTAAAATTTATAATTTATAAATTGTCCGCGGCGTTCAGAATAGAGGTGTCAAAAGAGTATCGATATTTTGCTGCTAGCCTCTACTATCGATGGTTTTGAGACTATCATGAAAGTATCGAGCTACAGTCGATGCCCTTTTGATATGTTTGGATTGAGCCCGTTACTATTACGATAGTATCGATTGACTTAACTATCAATCGTTTTACAGCTCTAGTTCAGAATGCAAAGAGTGCTGTACAAAGCTGATGAAACATCGATAGTAGCATCGATATATTCGATTTTTTGGACACGCTACTTTGAATTTACAAGGCACAGCTGTGTGTGGTGGTAATCATCAGTGTACATTTTAGGGAAATATCACCATAATAAATATAAATTGTATCTTTTTACTCAATCTTTGTTTTACAAAAAAACATCGGAACAGTGGCGCCATCACCTATAGTGCATTTCTGTGAACATTTACCAGCACTGTGCATAGTAGTGATGCCATATAATATATATTCACGCTTATTAAGCCGTTTATGGTGTTTAAATGTTTAAATCAAACATGTTCGCATTTATCTAGAATGCATTGATTTCCATGTACTTATTTGCTCATTTCTCATTAGACATTACACATTTTATATAGTTCAATATTCAATAGGTATTTTTTTGGAACTAAAATCATGATCTATGAAAGCATCGTACGGCTTTTCGCACTACTAGTGGGTTGTCTATATCCCGCATTCATGTCCAACAAAGTTTTGAGTGCCAAGAAACC
Source organism: Drosophila tristis (assembly GCA_018150885.1). NCBI lineage: Eukaryota > Metazoa > Arthropoda > Insecta > Diptera > Drosophilidae > Drosophila > Drosophila tristis. The sequence continues at coordinate 5,295,459 of JAECWT010000215.1, read as the reverse complement.
CTCCGAAGTAAATATGCGCGTATGGGTATCATACTGGATTGTATACGCCGTCTTCTTGCTATTTGATTACTTCACTCAAGGCTTCGTTGCGTTTGTGCCTTTCCTCAATGAGTTCAAGGTACTGTTCCTGTGCTGGCTTCTGCCGACACTCGGCGGCGGCAGTGAAATAATATACGAACAGTTTCTATGCTCGTTCCTCAAAAGCAACGAGAAATCCATTGATCAGGCACTGATAAATGCATCGCAGAGAGGCGGCGACATTATTGGACAAGTAAGGAGTTTTATTTTTGGTCAGGTAAGGGGCGCGATTAATTGCCTCTGCATTTCGCGACACAATAAACACAAACTCCGGATAACGCCAAGTATTGAAGTTATCATTAATGAAGTGCTTGCCAAACGTGAGTTGCGTGGACAGATTCAAGCCAATGTCCAAGAAGCCATAGCTGGAGAGATGAAGACAATCGTTCTGGCTAAGGAGAACGTGGATAGACCAAAACCCAAATTGCCGCCGAAGCCTGCCGCTCGCCAACGTCAACTGCCCGTTAACGAAAACATAGATATCATTCTGGATCAAAATTAAAGCAAACAATACATTCAAATTTAATTTCCCGCCATATAAAAGAAATAAATCTAAATAATTAAATGAGTCAAAATCTAGCTTTATTTTTGGTAAGCGCGCAGAACTGAGACAGCCTATCTGGCAACGCTTTGCAACTCACAGCAACGACCTGTAAACAGCTGCTGTCGTGCATTTAAACGAATTTGGTTTTTATATTTGAATGAGATGATGATATGTCGACTCTGCCTGGAGGATACAGAGCACATTGTGCCCATCTTCCATGAGGATGGAGGGCCGGTGCATCAAACGATGCGGCAGCTGGCCGAACTGATAGAGAAGCATCTTCAGCTGGTGGTGAGTGGATTTGGGTTTGGTTTGGCTGGTTTGCTTTGCTTGGTTTAGACCTATGATTTACACGCAACACTCTCGATCCTTAGCTGGCGGCCAATGATGCTGTGTCTACTTGCCTGTGCGGCACCTGTTGGCAACAGCTGTCCAGCTTCGAACAGTTTTGCGCCATGGTGGCGGACAAACAGCGCGCCTTGCAGCTCAAGATAGAGGTCTCAGATCCAGAGCCGGAACCGGGTCTTATCGTGTGGAACACCGAGTCGCCCATCGAGTCGAAGATCAATTTCGAGGGCGGTGATATTAAGGATCACATTTTATGTGAGCCCGTCATCGATGCAATGTCCGCCAGAGACGATCAGGATAGTGATGACGATGGCGATCGATTTGAGACGGACTACGAGCCCAACGCCATCGAGCCAGATCCTGTGAAACCTACTCGACCTAGAGGCAGGCCCCGTAAAACACTCCAAAAGGAATCCCAGCTCATAAAGAAGAAATATGAGAAGCACAAACAGGCGAGAGCGACGGCTCTCACTGGGCTCACTCTCCGCGAATCCCGAGCCCGTGCCCGCGAGCTTAGACAAAAACCTGAGCCCGCAACATCCGGCAACGACTCGACACCTTCGGCCAACGCGCCCAGCGTGCCGATCCGGGCCAGCGGCACGAAACGTGTCCGTGCCACGATTAAGCGCAAGAAAAAGCATCCAACTATTGAGGTGGCAACTGACACTGAACCTCCGGTGAAGCGTAACAGCATCAAGGAAATGGACGAATTTATAGCTGCCAATGTGAAGCTCGACTGTTGCCTGTGCACGGCACCCCTTGCGGACTTCAACGATCTGAAGCGACACTTTCGCGTGGAGCACAATGTGCTGGGGTACGTGAAGTGCTGCAACAATCGGTACAAGAAGCGTACGCTATACGTGGACCATCTGCACTGTCACAAGGATCCGCAGTACTTCAGCTGCCAGCCGTGCCGCAAGAACTTCCTGAATCGCAACAGCCAGGTGATGCACATGCTGCGCTTCCACTCCGAGCAGCAGGAGTTGGTGCATCAGTGCGCCATCTGTGAGGCACGGTTTGCCAAGAAGTTCCTCCTGACCATGCATCTGAAGGGTCACAAGGGCACCGAGCGACCCGAGGTCTGCGACACCTGTGGCAAGACGTGAGTGTGCGAGCGGGAGTCATGGTCAGTCGTTTGATCCCGTGCAATACTTACAGATTCCGCACCAAATTTGAGCTGAGCGCCCACGATAAGCGAATGCACGCGGCAGACTTCACCCCAATCATCTGTGACATCTGTGGCACGCACTTCCGTTCAAAGGCCAACTTTATCATACACAAGAAGGCACTACATCCGGATGGCCCCGTGGCGGAGGTGCAGTGTAACCTGTGCGGCCGCTGGCTGCGGGACGAGCGGAGTCTCCGCAAGCATCTCGCTCGACACGATGATCGCGACAATTCGAACAAGTATCGTTGTACCCTCTGCAACGCGGAGAAGTCCTCTCGTGCCGCACTCAGCAGCCACATGAGATACCATCACTCCGCCAAGCGGCACAAGTGCAGCCTCTGCGACAAGGAGTTCAAACTGCCGCGCGCCCTCGTTGTGAGTAGTAGTGTTCACCCTTGTTGCGTGTCCAATCCGATCTGATTCTATTCCCCACTAGGAGCATATGGCCACGCACACCGGAATCGATCTGTACTCGTGTCAGTTCTGCACTCGCACCTTCAAGTCGCACGCCAACATGCACAACCACAAGAAGAAGATGCATCCAAATGATTGGGTGCGCAAGTATTCCCAGCCGACAACCAGTTCCGCTTTGGTCTCCACCTCCGGCCATCTCTCCAGTACGGAGGCAGAGACAGCTGCGGCGGCGAATGTGCCGGGGTCGGCCATCAACTTAATGGATGATCCATCCGTTGGCGAGACCTTTGAGCTGCTGAGCAACAGCTCCGCATGCCCCACGCTCGACTGAAAGCATTCCGCTTCCTGGCCCCCGCCCATCTTAATACCGGGGATTGAAATGTGTCGGGCTTGCGCGCGCGTGTGTATGTGTGTGTGTATACGTATATAATTATTGTATAAAATTAAAAAATAAAATTCTATAATTGAAAATAGTGTCTAGGGGATTTGCATGCGGGATATCATTAGCACTTTATGTCAGGGATCGTCGTGATCGATGTCCTCGGCCTCGTTATCGTCAAAAATGGTTCGAATCTTGATCAGCAGCTCCTTCTTGACGGCATCGGGAACGAGGGAACGGGCCCGGGGCGTCACCTCCGTCACCAGCTGCTCCACGGTGAAGCTACTGATGGCCCCCTTCTCCTGCAGGATGCTGCGGCACAGCAGCCGCACCTCGTCACGCCATCCGCATTCGGTCAGCCGACTACTCAGCAGGTCCTTAATCTTTACCCGGTCGCCAGACATCATAGTAAACTTATCAACTGCGTTGAAAATGGTCATCGATATGTTAAATCTAACATTTAATTAGTTTTACTTGTGTACTAGGGGGCTCTTTTTCCGTGAACGCGGATTTCTTTCAATCAAATATACCGTCTGACCCTCAGAAATATACCGAAATATACCTGCCCATTTTCAAAATATACCAAATTATTTTTAGCCGTATATCATCCATATACGAATCAAAAATGAAAAAAAAACGCTATCATATAACATAGCGAAAACAAAAATTAACATTAATTGATACAATGGGACTCATAATATCGACTGAGGCCATTATCAAATAGTCTTTTTTTAACACATTCTAAGTTTACCTAACGGCGTCTCGAAAGTTTGGGGAATAACCTTACTAAATAAACCGTAATATACCAATACTTTCTGTTTAATATACCTTTATATAATTCATTTTTCAAACCAGAGATCTCATTTTTGCGCTCTGAACTTAATTTACTAAACTTGAGTTAAAAGCTTTGTTGGGACATTTCGTTTTACCTTCTTTGTTTTATTCTTACCTTATGAGCAATCCAATAAAAAGAAAGTCCTTAATTTTAGCCAATCTTGAAGAAAATTGATTCATGAATCGGATGTAACTATATTTTCAGTGTTTAGAGTCCTAACTAGCTTTTAATATTTAATCGAATATCAAAATTGAGGAATATGATTTTCATCGGCATATTTACGGTATATTTTGAAAATGAGAAGGTATATTTGGGTATATTTTTGAGAGGCAGACAGGTACATTTTATCGATATGTCCGGAGTGTCCCACTGATGGTCTCACAAATTTTTCTGCCGCGAACAATGAAACAACAAAATAGTGTCGAATTTTTTTCTGAGTTCAGAAAAGTCCGTTGATATATCCCCAAAAAATTATCCGTATATTTGCAAAAAATAATAATAATAATATTGTCAAAAAAATATACATCAATACTCGATATATCAATATTCAACGTTGCAAGTAGCACGGGGAAAAGATGGCGAAAAGTTTCGGTTGTGCGTGCGCGCAAATTGCAATTCTCCTTACGATATACAGTGCAATTGAGATAACGTCGGCAAGGTGTAAGTTTGGTGTGCACTTGATTAAAATTAAATTCTTCAATATGAAACAAAAGACGTTCCAAATATTTGTATAACTTCCATGGTGTATGTGTGCGTGTGCGTGTGTGTACGTTTTCCTCTCTCAGTCTCTGTCCCTCTTCTATCTATTTTTCTAACACACTCTCTATATCCAATGTGGTTGCGTGCGTGTGTGTGTGTGTGTGTTTGTAATTTTGGCTGTAAATCTGGTTGTTATTTCTTAGGTTTCTACCTCATTTATAGCTGAAATGAAACAAAAGAAATCCACGTAATGCATACATCTATCTAAAACTCATCGTCCGAGCACGATGTATGTAGATGTACATATGTATTTGATTTTGTTTGTACACAAAAGACAAAATCATCATCATCGGGTATGACTATGGCCAGGGGTCGCTCTGACAGTTGGTATTTTTTGTTGTATGGTGAAATTTTATCTGCTGCCATGTTGTATTTTTTCTGTTTTTTTTTTGTGGCATTAAATGCGTTAATTGACAAAAAAGAGTGTACGTGTATTTAGAAGGGGTGGGGGATCTACAACGGCAGTCGAGTGTGAAAATAGGTAAAAGTCAAAGAAATATGTACACACATGCATACATATGTATGCATGTATAAACATGTGTCCTGTATGCGACAGGCCTTTTACTCTCTCTGCTACCATCTATCATCACTTCACTCGCCTGCCACCCCCTCCTTGTTACGGCTACGGATTGGTTTTTATTTATAATTTTTTGTTTTTGTGCTCTTCGCCATGCTCCACTTAACGTGCAACAATTTTTCAACTGCGACGTCGCCACCAGGCGGCAACCAGGCACAGGCACCAGACGACAGTACCAGTCCCAGTCCGGAGTGCCAGGGCATGTTCAACCTGCATATTTAAATTGAAATTTGTGGCGCACTTTGATTAACACGAAACAAAACAAAGGCGCAAAATGTGTTTTTGCTTATTGTTTTTTGTGTCGCCAATTTTGCAATTTCCAACTTAAACGAATCAAATGCTGTGGAATTACGCTTGGTTACAACAACAACGACGACAACGAGGGCTCCAAAAAAAGAAAAAAGAAAAAAGGGTAGAGTATACCAAAGGCAGACCTGGCAACACTTTTGCTACTTGTTTTTTAGACTGCTTCGCCGACAGGTGGCAACCTTGTGCACCGCACCGGCTCGCTCTCAGCTGGCCTGGCCTGTTCTGGCACGGAGTGCAGTGGAGTTCCGTTAACTGCATTTGCATTTGTATTTACTTCTCTCCTCTCGTTATCTCTATATCTATTGCTCTTTCCCTCTCCTTCTCCAGGCCCCATTTATGACGCATTTCCAACAGTGTTGTGTAATTGGCCAATAATGCATTTTACGGGGGGGCAAAAACAAAACCAAAACTGGCTGGAAAGTCGCTTATTTCGCAGTTAATTTACTCTTTTTCTTGCACACTTGGCTCCTCCTCTCCCTCACCACACCACACCTCACCTCCTCAACCCACCAAACAGTTTATATTTGTATTTTGTTGATACAGTTGGGAACGGTTCGAGTTTTCTTTGTCTTTTGGCCCCCATCCCCCCATCCATCGGGCTGTCAGTCAGGGCAGTCAGTCAGCGCCCCATTATCAGTTTCTTTATTTGTTTGACTTTTTCTTCAGAAACGTTATTCGCTTGGCATCAGTTAAAGTACTGAATGGTAACGCTACTATCTGCCACTGGGGGTCAACTGTCCCGAGCACAAAAATCTCTATGATTTTTCATTTCTTTATCTGTGGACAGTTTGCCCTGCACTGCACTGCACTGTACTCCAACACCGATTTCCATCATTAGCGAGTTCCAGGAAAAAAGCTATCTATGGATTCCAGTGAATTCCCATTGGTATTTTTACGGTGGCAAACTGTCTGTCTGACGGACAGCTTCATGTGGGTGCTGATTCAAAGTCTATATCTACAGCTTCCAGCTAATGGATTCACTTTGATTCCAATTCCCAAACACCCATCTGTGGGCTACTGCGTGCAGCTTCCAATAGATCTGCATATATCAGAGGCAAAACGGCATTTCGATTCGAATTCCCATTGGAATTGACTTGGCGTCAGCCTGCTACTGGCACCAGAGTCTCCTTATCAAGGGCGGTCCCGTTCATTATTATTTACACATGTTGTTGCTGCTCTTTCTCTTGATAAAGCATCCAACCATCCATCTATCCATTCATTTGGCGGACTGGAGTCTGAAGTCTGGGTTAAAGCTGTTGTGTGATGAATTCTCTGGGTGGGGGTTTTTGCGGGGAATAAGCTTGAACCAGCTGAATCATCCATCCGCTTCTATCGATTATTCCCCATATAAATTTAATGTGAATTTCACTTGTTTCCTCTGTGTTCCAGATATGGGTATATCCCAATATAAAAATGACATTTTTGTGCGTCCAGAAATGCCAGTTAATTGGGAAGACTGGCCCAGATAAGGCCAAGTTTGTTACCCAAAATCTACATATATTTTTTGGTCTGAATAGAAATGTTAAAAGAAAACGCCGGAGCAGCTGCCCCCGAAGCAACTGCAACTCATTTTTTCTTTCATGCATTGCCACTCGAGATTATTCTCGGGTTTTCGAGCTCTAACAAGTTAATGGACCTAAACAGTTGCTGCCCATTGTGGCAAAGAAGAGACCTGCAAGTGATCTCTGGGCAAATGCAATGCTCTTTGACAAATGCATCGCTTGTCTTTTCTTGTCTGGTCTCGTCGTCTAGGCCATGGAAAGATTAACGGACGTTAACACATCATTACCATTAACCATCATCATCATCATCATCAGCGTCCGTCCATTTGCTGGGAAGAAAAAAACGCACGCTCGCACTTGCCTTTGTTTGACTTCCATTGATTTGGTGGCTGATAAGCTTTTCCGCCTAACGGCGCATAAAAGAACTGTTAAAATATTAACACTCCGGCCACGTCTGGCCCAGTGCAGTGACTGAACAAACACCAGTGCACACCCCGAGGAAGTGAACTCCAGTAGGAGTACACTCAGTGTACTACACTGCCGACAGGTACAGATAAAGGTATACAGGTACACAGGTACACAGGTACAGGTACAGCTACTGGTAACCGTACAACCTTCAATTAGCTGAAAGCGTGCGACGCAAATTGTGTGTCAAGCTATCAGTTGAAAGAGTTTGGGGAAAAATTTAAGAACAAATACTGATAAAACGGCCGCTGTCGATAGATAGCCGCCACGCCAACCCACCAACAAGTGCAGAATAAATGAGACAGAGATGTTGCGACCCGACCATCGAAATACGCGCTACACAAATCAGTTGTAATAGTCAAAAATAAACAAACTGGAAATCAAGGAGCAACAATTAAATAACTTCACTTTATATATAAATATGTGAAATTATCGGAATCTTTCCATACCGTTTACCTGCTTTCATCCATGAGTATATGAGCAGGTACCCAGAAAATAAAAGAAACAAGATATGCATACAGTGGAGTGGGGCCCACTGGCCACTGGCGATAAGCAATTTCAAAAAGCGCAAACGTAAATAGAAATGGGAGAGCAGGCCAGACCGAAATGCGCCGACGAATGCAGTGAAACGAACAGCCTTGCGTGAATTTATGTGCATACTTTTGTTTGGACAACAACAACAACAACAACAAAACACACAAACACACAATGTGCTACTAATATGTACAATACGAGTATCGTGGTTGAGTTTTGTGAAGAAATTTTGATTCCAATGAATCTCTAACACTGATTGATTCGTGCGTCCTTCACATCTTGTTGGCGCATTTCACCCAAAGAAAAAAAAAACAGAAATGAAAGACAGACAACAACAAAAAAACACACCCAATGATTAAAGACCGGCAAAAGACCGAAAAGAAGGGGGTCACTGTGCAAATTTGTTGACCCACTTTTGGACCCACTTTTCTCTGGCTCTGGTTCTGTGGAGGTCATTAGCACAAACTAACTAAAGTAAAAAGCTATCACACACACACACACACACGACAAAAATATTAAAGATCAATTTTTGGGTTTTCAATCAAATGCTGAATAAATTTACGCCAATTGTTTCCACAACACAACAACAAAAGCAACTACTCCGTGACACAGTCCACAGCAAACTACAAAAACTGACAACATTTACAGCAATTAACACTGGGTTCAATTGAATTCAAAAAAAGCACTGAAAGCAGTCGCAAAAGTAGAAGAGAGCAGAGAGGGCTGCAGATCGCGGGGCGGCATCAGGTGGTACTCGCCCTTTCATGGTTTTTGTCATGGTACAGATGAATTTTCTCGGCTGCAGTCTAAGTATAAAAAAAATGAGACTGAGTCTGAGAGCGAGAGGATGTGCACTGAAGAATCCCTACTGAGGCAGTGCGAAAGCAAATTACATTGATTCGGTGAAAAATATTTCCCATAAGCGAACGGACGCGAACGGACACGAACGGACACGTGGAATGTGGAATGAAACAATTCCAGTGACAATATCCACTTGCTGATATTTCGTATTCCCATTCGATTTATTGTCTGTGCTCTCTCTACCCATCCCCAAGCTCGGGTTGAAAATAGGGCAAGGGAGCAGCGAGCAGCGAGCTGATTCTCTCCTGTTCTCTGTCGTTTGGGGTTGACTCATATTTTGACCGCAGTCGCTGCTGTTGCTGTTGCGGTTGCGTCTAATACTCGTAATTATGCAAGATCACCCGCCAGATGGGGGCATCGATGACGCGCAGCTTTTGCTTTTGCTTTCGCTGCCGCTGTTTCTTTTCCACATATGTATATAGACATATAATAATACTATGTACATACATATGTATGTATGTATGTGCCACATTTGATAGTCGGCACGGGTGACTGGTGCTGCTGGTGCTGCTGGTGCTGTGTGCCTGCCCGCAATGTAATCGTTCAGTTGTGATTTGTTCCATTCAAAAACGGTAAACAATTATAACATGCACAAACGTGTCTCTGTGTCCGTGTGTCCGTGTGTGTTGGTGTGTCTCTCTGTGTACAGTTGCGCTTCGCCAAAGACAGCTGAAAGCTGACTCCCGAGGGCTTTTGTGTGTTTTATTTTGTCTTGCATTGCATGCTATGCTGTATCTTTGCAAAGGGTATTACGAAAGATGAGAATTATTCTTGTACATATGTACATGCTATATGTAAAGATATGTACTGTATCTTCTTGGTTAATATTGCGCCTGATTTTTGTGGGCATCCAAAAATCTCGTATACGCTCCTATTCGTCACGATGTGTCCGTTCGCTTATGGGAATTTTGTGAAGCTGTAGAAGTGGCAGTAAATCTTTTGAAATACTCATCATTTCTACACAAACGATCGCTAATTATTGGCGATATTAATAAAAGAAAATATGGTATTAAAAATTACGTGTTTTTTCGTTGCTAATTTCAATGGGTTTGCACATTAAATTTTAATGAAATCGTTTGCAAATTCTTTTAATCGACATAGTTATATGGAAATTGGCGTTTATTGGGCCATAGGGAATTGTCGTTATCGCTTAACCCAATGGGGATTGGAGTTTTATGCTTGAGAACACGATACCCAGTGTACATACATATGCACATACATATGTATGAATGTATGTATTTAAATACTTACAAATCAAATGAAAACGAGCTCTTTGCTTGCGCAATTTGTGTTTTTTTTTTAGCTTAGAGCGGCAGAAATATTCCGGATTCGGGGCTTCAGCTTTCCATTTCCAAAACAACAAAAATTAAAACATTTTGTAACCAAAAAGCAAGAACAAACAAGAAATAATAAAAAAAAGAACAAATGAAAAGTGAAAATTCTTTATTCAAAAATTTATTCAATTGCAGATTAATTTTGTATAGAAATCCCCCAAGCAATTAGCTCGAAAGTGGGTAACGATTGGAGGGTGGGGGTCTATTGTTTATTTATATTAAAAATGTATGTATATACTGTTGGCGTGTGTGCGAGAGTTGTGAATAATTCTTGGGCTTGGAAATCGATATCGTTTTTGTTTTTGTTTAGGGGGCTGTTGCGTGTGGCACTTCCACCCCACCCCGCCGTTCATGGCAAGCAAACAACCGATCGATCGACCGACCGCATGCCACATGTTGTAATTGCCATTGGTGGGTGGGGGTTGGGGGTATGGTCTGACGACAGGGGCCCTTTGATGTGTTGTTTCTGCGGTGGTGCGGTGCTGGCGCACATGTGGGAAATGGTAAATGAAAATAGAAAATCAATATTGAGAGCGGCTTCAAACAACAGTTAGGTTAATTACAGCACAAAAGCACACGCACACACACACACGCACACACAAATAGTAGTAGCGTGGAGAGGGACCGGAGTCGGGGCCGGGGCCTGTGGCATATGCCACATTTCTAGAAAATTGCACTGCACATGCAAGCGTGGAGACTTCATTTTGGGGTAATTTACCACAGCCAGGGGTCGTACATAATGGCCCAAAAATACTCCAGAATTGGTATACCTGAGATCAAAACGGTCTTAGCTAAGGCAAAAAAAAAAAAAAATAAAAAAATTAAACTACAGATACTGAATACTGAAGTTTGGGAATAATAATGCCCATTAAAGTGTATAATGATGTATGCATTCGTGCCGGAAAAGATAATATTTAACTTGCGATAAGTGAACGGGCCATAGACAGAGATTCAGGCAGAGATGGCAGGCTTCCAGATATACATATGTACTCTTATATACTCCACAGACTGCTAGTCAAAGTGATAATGTGTATAATCAGCGTGTATATTACATACACATTAACAGATAATATTTACCAGAGATAAAAGCGCCTACAGCAGAACTGCAGCTAAGCGGAGTAAAAAGCATTTAAATAACAGAAATCTCTAGAACTTTTAATGGAAATATCTATAGTAGGGGCTTCCCCTGTGTAAATAGATTTGTGTGTGGGCCCGAGACAGAGTTGATATGCTCACAAATTCAGGACAAAGGAACAATACAATACGTATAGCCCAAAAGAAACGACGCACCTGCACGACGGACCGCCACTATATGTAGTAGACTCATCCAAACGATATTCGCTCTCTGTTTTGCAGCCAATCCGGATGCCTATTATCCGCTCGACACAAAGCTCACATTCATCAATGCCCACGATGTGGTTCGACTGCCAGCGACGGGGGACCAAGCAGTAGTCAATCGTCAGAAGCGTGCGGCAACGGCAGACTCGTCGGCGGCGGCAGCGGCAGCAGCAGCAGCAGCAGCAGCAGCGCCGGCTGGCATAACGCCGGATGCAAAGAGTCAGTACCAAAGCGTCAGTACCAATGGGAATACCAGTGCTGTGGCCGGTGGCACGGAGACCACGGTTACCACCGTCGACAGCAAGACGGGAGCGGGAGCAGCGGGCGGCAGTGTCTCGTACAATGTGCACAATGTGCACAATGTGGGCGCCAATGGTACCGGACAGCGCAAGGATTATAGTGTCCAGAATGCCGACGGATCATCGAACCCCACAGCCAACGCCAACAGCACCACCACCACCACCACCACCATCAATGTGGCGGGCAAGAAGCCCACCCAGCTGCTGGGCAACCAATCGCAGTATCCGAAAAAGGTGGCCGCTTCCGCACCGATTGTGCCGCTGCAGATGCCGCTGCCGGCTGGGGCCAACACAACGGATCGCAATAATGAGGACTGGACGGATGTGGATGTGAGCGATGTGGATGTCTCCGAGGAGGTGATCAACAAGGCCATCGTCAACGACAGCCTGAACCGCACCGAGGACTACCACGAGTACTACAACAGCACCCTGTACATCAACAAGGCGGAGGCCGCCGCGCTGTGGTCCCAGCTGCGTACAGTGCCCGAGAACAGTATGTTGTCGTCGTCGCATCGTCGCGCCATGACCGTGGAGCTGCAATTTGATTTCCCCTTCTATGGGCATTATGTGCGCAACATAACCGTTGCCACCGGCGGCTTCCTATACACCGGCGAGTATGTGCACTCCTGGCTGGCGGCCACCCAATATATTGCACCCCTGATGGCCAATTTCGACACGAGCATGTCCACCGATTCGGTTGTCCGTCTGCACGATAATGGTGAGCACTTATAGGCTCTAGGCGCTGGCTAGATCTAATCTAACCTCGAATCACTGAATCTGTCCTCCAGGTACCGCCTTCACGGCCGTCTGGGAGAACGTGACGCTTCAGGATAAGCCGGACTACGGCAAGTTCACGTTCAGCGTGACCCTCCACCAGAGCGGAGACATTGTGTTCGGCTATTTCCAGGTGCCCACGCAAATCAACTCGATCCAGGACAATCAGCATCCGGTTAAGGTGGGCCTCTCGGATGCCTACATCATTGACAAGCATCTCTACTGTGAGTGGGAATATATTTTGACCTCCAGCATAGCCTAGATCCTAATTGTTTTGTTTGCTTTCCGTGACAGTTGCCCGTCGGAAGACCATCTATGAGTACCACCGAGTGACCTTCCAGCGCAAGGAGATCACCAATGCCACCATTATCATATTGACGGCCCTGCCCACCTGTCTGGGCTACAATGATTGCCAGTCGTGCATTAACCATAACACAACCTTTGCCGTGAGTTCTGCCCACTTTGAGCCCAAAAAAGCATTTTTGTAATCGTTTTTCCTACCGCTGGCAGTGCTCCTGGTGCCCGGCGCTGAATCGCTGCTCTACGGGTACCGATCGCAAGAAGCACGAATGGATACAAAAGGGTAAGATTGAACGCCTCAGCCTAACCCCATTGATTCAATTAATTTAATTAATTGAAATCCACTTACAGGCTGCGATACAACATCCATGCATGATATTGGCACTTGTCCGGCTCTCGGCGAAAAGGGCAACAATGCCGGCCAGGAGAAGACAGGCACTGCGAGCAGCCGTAGCGGCAGTGGCAGTGCCGGTGGTAACTTATCGACCGCATCGCCTGCCATCTCGGCGCCAACAGAGCCGACGCTGAGCAGTACGCGAGCACCGCGAGCAACTGCCCAAACGAAGACAACAGCCGATGCGAGCCGCATGGCGGAAGGGAAGCTCATGAATGCCGACGAGCTGTCTCAGGCGCAGGCCGAGAACAAGAGCGTGGGCATGGCATTTGGTTTTATGGTGCCCATTTGCATGGTGTTCGCCGTGACGCTGTGGCTCTTCTATGCGTACCGCAATCCGCACACAAAGAGCGGTCAACTTCTAATTCAGGTGAGCGGTCGGGAACGAATCACCCCAGACAATGAGATATATAAAAAAACCAAACCCATGGCTTTATGCAATTTCTTACAATTACATGCAGTCCAAGCATTTGCATCAGGTTGGTTACCACAACGCCAGTGGAAATAATACCCTTCAAATATCTGAGCATATATTTATGTGTATAATTGTGGCTAATGTTTATCTCTCTATTTCTTAATCCATTAGTTCCGTCCCAGCCAGTGGTCTTGGAGGCGCGGTGAGGCGCGCTATACTGCAGCCACGATACACATGTAAAGACAGAGAGAGAGAGAGAGAAAGAGAAACATGTACCAGAGATACCCAGAGGGATGACAGCAGCGACACAGAGAGAAAAAGAGAGAGAGAGAGAGAGATGAGATCGCATGAGAGAGAAAAAGAGAGAGTTGCAGCAAAAACGACAGAAAAATTTAATTGAAAACCAGAAACTGAAAAGAAAAGAAAATGTAAGACAAGGCAAAAGCAACACACAGAAACGGATACAAAATGCAAAGCCCCAAATCCCCCACCTCCATCCCTCCCTTACACCAACCGAATTGCTCAAAAAAGACGACTGGCAACAGCATGAAGTGATCCTTTAGTGTTTTTTTTTTTTTTTGTTTGGTTCTGTTTTTAGCCCCTTGTAACCCGTAACCCACCTTAACTATACCCAAAAGACAAGACCCAAGATCCCAGCACATACTCGTACGAACTCCAACAACAACAACACACTCACACACACACACACACACAGACACACACACACAGACACTCACACACAACCACACAGGGCAAAGTGCTTTCAATTGTTTTCCTAGTTCAATTTTTTTAGGTCTTTTATTATATGTTTTATTTAATGCTTTTCTTAAACCCTAAACAAAGGAAACCAAGCGTTCGATGGAGTGATATAAGAGATCTAGGGCAGAGTTATACATATATATATATATATATATGTATATGTATTTGTATATTTGTTTTGTGCCGCAGTGTCCTCCTCCACAGACAGCCGTTCCTCCACAATTGCGTGTAATCGGATTTCGTTAGTTCTTCTTTTAAAATAGAGATGTTTCAAAAGTGTGTGTTTTAGTAGTGGCTTGGCGTTAGGTATCGAAAGAATCGCGCCGGATGAATGATGAATGTATTATTGTGAACGAAAACCACTCGATGCCAATTAATTTTTTTTTTGTTTTGTGTATATTTTTTGGTATTGTCTATACTATATTGTATTATACGCGATTTGTATGCCGCAATCGTATAGATACATACACATACATCTGCATATTGTATTTATATTCAACAATATTGATATCCATGGATATATCCAAGACGACCTCTTCTTTTTGTTAAGTATTTTTTCTATTAATTAATATTACAAATAAAACAAAAAGCAACAAACAAACAAACAAACAAACAAACAAAAATCTAAAGGTATATAAATAGAAAAGAGAAAAAAGAAACAACATAAGCTTAAAACTATAACTAAACAAAAATGCGGTGTGCAAAGCTAAAACTAAATCCATAAACATTGATGACTAACCGAAACCCACTCGGAATACTATAAATATCAAATCCAAATCAAATGAAATGAAATGAAAATGAGAAATAAATTAACAAAAGACACAAAATGAATCCAAATTGAGATCCCCCAAGCATACAAGCGACAACAACTAAGGAAATTGTATAACAATGTATTTTGATAAAGAAATTAAATTTGTATTTTAAGCTCTTATTATGTATACATGATAATTTAAATAAAAGAAACAACACAAAAATTAAAAAAAAAAAAACAACACACATGCGAGTACGAGTTAAACGAAATTCAATCATGCAACAAAGAATCGAAAGAATAGCTATAGAAATAGCAATAGCAATAGAAGAATGAGGATCGATGCATGGCCATTGAAAGAGATTCGCATTGCCTGCAGGTGGTTGAGTACATATATCTATAAAACATCCAGTGCAGTGAACAAAAATATAGATTCATTCACAAATATTAAATATCAATTCGCATCATTATATATTTTTTTAATTGCACGCAAACTTCCATTTTGCTGGACTTTGTGCCAGGACTACAGAGCAATCAATTATGGCTTGCTGCACTACAATTCGAGTGCTTGAAAGGGTCAAGCTTTTAGCATAATTATTTCAAAATTAGCCATGCAATTATTTGCTCGAATATGAGCATGCATATTGTTTATAATAGTTCTCTATTCATACTTAGACCACACTTACTGTGAGCACACAATATTCAGTTGATTAAATTTAGTCCCAAATTAGCTTACCTTTAAATACAGCCAAGGGCCCAGGCTCTACGGAGCTCTCAGGAGTTCAGAAAGTGTGTTCTGCTGCTGTTCTTTAATCTCATTAAGTGGGTGCCTTTGTTTCTGCTTTTGTAGCGGGCTCCAATTCACAGCAGCCACCCACCAACCAACCACAGGCATCGTTCGACTTGCCTGCAAGTTCAACTATTAATCTAGCAAATACATTTGGGTTGCCTCGCTGGTCTTTGATCACATTGCAGGCTTGCCTGTGGTTTCCCCCCATTGAAAACAACGTTGTATACATTTTGCTTGACATTCAATTATCTATTTTCCGAAATTCAATTCTATTCCTTGGACTAAGTGTGGTTGTTGGTCTTTAATTTCATTAGGTTTTATGTTTCTGCAGCTAATGATTCCAATATTTGTCTTTAATTAATGCATCTACTACACGTACTTTGAATTGCTCTCTAAACATTTACAAGAGGTCTATGTGGATGGATGGGCATGTGGCTAATGGGAAATGGTATTGTAGCCGTAGGGCCTGGGTCTAGGGAAGGCTCTTTGGTGGGCTGGGGGCTGGGGCTGGGCATTGGTCCGTTTAAAGCTTCTGCTGGGCCAGCTCCTCGATGGTGCGGGCATTGGTGAGGGTCACCCACAGCGGGGACTGGATGCTGGTCAGGGAGTAACTTTCGGCGGCGTCCAGCGACTGCGACTTCCGCATGGCCGCCTCGGAGCGGCGTGGAGAGCCGCCACTGCTGCTGCTGCTGCCGCTGGCGGTGGCGGTGGTGCCACCGCGACGACGATTCCGCTTGGAGTCGCGTTTGCTAAAGGCGACGGATGGCTCGTCCCCACCGCCACCGCTGCTGGTGCTTGCGGCCCGCAGCTCCTGGAGGCGACTCCGCCGTTTGGCCAGGGCCGTTGGATCGTGCGACTCCCTCACACTGGCCGTCTTGCGCAGCTGCGGTGGCAGCAACAGCTGTGACGATGTCGTAGCGGGTAGATCCTTGACCTGGGACTGGAACTGCGCCTGAGGATGGGACTGGGACTGGACCAGGGCCTGGGCCTGGGCCTGTAGATGTGCGAGCGTTGTTGGGGGCGTAGCAGTGGGCGGCTGCTCCTGCTGCTGCTGCTGCTTCGTGGCTAACTGTTAGCTTGAGGAAAAGGACATCTTGTAGGACGTGGTGTCCATGGGCGACTCGGGATTGAGGATTTCGGTCTGCGTCTGTTCAACGTCGCTGCAGCGCTCCTCCAGCACGGTGTCCAGCTCCAGCGAGGTGAAGCCCTGGCTTAGGCTTCGTTCAGGACGTAGACTGATAGCTCGCGACGATCGGTAATCTGAGGACGAGATCAAATCGGTTCGAGTCATCAGTAATTCAGGGATTGAGATATGTTTTTTTGTTTTGTTTATGGCGGGGCCTAGGGCAATGCTCGTGGGGGGGATTTGCGGCAGGTGTGAGAAAGATTGATGGCGACAAATTGAAAATGTGCGACGGGCAGGTGGCAGCTGGTAGCTGGTAGCTGCTGGGCGCCAGGACTCCACCCAGACTCGGGTGCTGTGTGGTTTGGTTTGGTGTCAAGAAGTGAACGATGTGCAACTGCCACGCGATGGGTGTGTGCGCAGGGCGCACCGTGGGGTACGAGTTGATTTATTGGACTCTAATTTGATTTATTCGCTGTTGAAATGGGCATGTTTATGGATTTTACACTGGATACATCTGCCACCAAGGGAGTCCTCGAAATGTATGCTCGGAAACAAGAGCTTTATCGAGCTCCCCATAATGCATTCGTCTGTGTTTTTCCAACTTGAATCAGTAACGATTTTCTGTAGCCATAATTTTAGCACTTTTTGTTTACCCAAATAGAGATTTAATTGCTACATAAATAGTCTCGATTATCTTTGATTAGGTTTAAGAATGCCAGCTGGTTAAAAGCCCATAAATACTCGTATTTTATTATTGCTGGGAGTGTATATCATCCCCCTTCTTGTTCAGTTTTATTCTTTGGTATATCTTTCTTCACTTCGAAACAAATCGAATATTATTTTACCTTTTATTATTGGAATTTGTTTGGCCAAAGTATAGCTTCAAATACAGACTGAATCAAAGCTCAAAGCGAATAGAATTTTAAAATTTAAATTGTTTGCGAATTATGTTATTTTTTGTTGCCGTTTCCTTCTTCAGAAGGGAGAGAGAAAGAAAGTGTGCTATTGCCAGTGCTGCTGCTTCTACGAGTAGAGTATTATTTTCTTTGTTTTTGCAGCTTTGTATGCAAGAATCGTTTTCCATTTCCGATGCTGGGTTCGAAGAGCAAGAGATATTTCCGATTCAGTTGCTTCGACCACACAGTTTGGATTCTTGGTCGCCTAATGCAAAACACAGGATTCAGTTTGGTTGAGGAGTTTTTGGGTGCAAAATTGTGTGTGTTTGTGTGTGTGTGGGTGTGTGGGAGTGGGCAGCGGGGGGGCAGGGAATTTTGGGGTTGGCTTTTGCGGTGCTACGTAATTGTTTTGCGAAAATGTATGCAAACAAGATGTACGAGTGTGTTAGGTACGAAATGTCTGTGTGTGTGTTGTGTGTGTGTGTGTGTGTGTGTGTGTGTGTGTGTGTGTTGTGTGTGTGTGTGTGTTGTGTGTGTGTGTGGGGGTGTTGTGGGGAGCCATGGAATATTTTGTGTGTGTTGTTTTTGGGGCCAAGGAGCAAAACAACCGAAAACAAGTGTAGTTTGTGGCTGTCACCCACATCACCCACATCACCCGCATCATTATCATCATCATCATCATCATCATCATGGTCATGAGGCGAGTCGAGGCAGGGCAGCTCCGCTCCGCTCCTCCATGAGACCTGAAGTGGCATTTCCACTCTCTCCTCGTTGGCCCCTGCCCGCGCCACTGTTCCTCTTGCGCACTGAATATGAAATTTACAGTTATAAAAAATGTTGCTGCGTGTGCGTGCGTGCATAAAGCAATGAAATCCTCATACCCCGTCGCCAGACAGAAGCGAGTGAGAGAGAGAGCGGGTTACGCAGGGGGCATGTGAATATGTGGCAGGTGGCAGGTGGCAGGTGGCGAAATGGGCGACGGCCCGGCTCCCGGCCGGCTGTCATCAGGGCGTGTTGCTATGCTAAAAAGGCAAGAGAGAGAGAGAGAGAGAAAGGGCAGCTCCCCTATTCACATTTTCTTTTTTTTTATTTATATATATACTTCTTGTTTTGTTTTTAATACCCGGTACTCGGTACTCGGTTAGGATAAGGATAAGGATAAGACGGTCGTTATATGTGCAGGAATATGCAAGCGGAACGGGCTAAGGGAAGCCACACCATAAAACAATCTACGTGAGTGGCTGGCTTATAGCGGAAGACTCTGCCTGATTATCCATTTAAGACATGTCCAAAGGTGCAACTGCCGATCGTAAGATTCCCAAGATTCAGCCTTCATTCGGCCACCAGGCTGGCCACTAGCCGTGCTATATTTATTAGTATTAGATCAGCATTGCTTAGTGCCAGCATGCAAGTAGATTTCCTGCATTTGCTCTCCCATTGTGTTAGTTTATTCATTGCATATTTATATGCTAGTTATAGCAGCTGTTATATGCCTTTGTGATCTACTATCCCTTTTGTTTTTTCTACCCCATCATGGGGCGTAATTGTTTATACGTTTTTGCCGTCTACTATTATGGATTTAAACGCTTCTGAGTACAGGGTAACGTGCGGGTATAGTCAATTATGGGGCTCTCTCTCTCTCTCTCTTGCTTGCTTGCTTGCTTTTGTTGTTGTTGTTGTTTGCTGCCCGCCTGCCTTTCATTTGTTTTTGTGATATGCAAACGAGGGCAGGCGAGCGCCCAAAGGTATGCAATGCAAATGCAGGCAGCTGCCGCTCTGTGCCTGACACATGTAAAGCAGCTCACACACACACGCACACACACCCACATATATCTGACTGTTGGCGTGGAGCATGTTTTATTGAGTGGCTGGCAACTGTCGCCAGCCTGCCACAGTTTTCTTTCAGCTTTCTTTGCCCTACGCCACCGCCACCGCCACCGCACCCGCCCCAGCCCCAGCCCACGTGCCCACCACTAGTACTGCCTGCCTGCAAATGTAGGCGAATGTGGCTGTGGCAGCGACTGACTGCCTGCGGGACACGGACGGACTCCCTGCTGGCCACCGTCCATTGGCTGTTGCTTTCTCTGCCTGCTAAAGTCAAGCTTGAAGCTTGAAGCTGGCAGCTCTTGGCAGCTCTTGGCAGCTCTTGGCAGCTCTTGGCAGGCATTGGCAGGCATTGACCAATGCCTGGTAATTGATAACCCACTGGGCCGTGCAACATATCCATTGAGAATGGCAATTCGATTTCTGAGTGCCTGCGAAGAGGTTCATTTGCAGACGACAAAGCCGCACAAAGCAAAGGTATCTGCTGCCATCTCCGGACTCACTACACCATGCAACACACCTCACGGGCACTCTTTTCTTGAGCTACCAAATACGACTAAAGTCTTATGGCAATAATTTTGCTTTAGTTTCAGATATTTATATTTAGTGCCTGCATAAAATATGAATTTCCTTTTCGTTCTTCCTTGCAGCATCCTGTCTTAAATTTGTCATGAGAAATGGGGAGAAAAAACGGGAGAAAAGGGTACGGATATTCCTTAAATGTTTGCCCCCAGGCAAGTTAAAGAGTGCCGCAGAGATATAAATTGTGTTGCACAGTGCTGGCTGGCGGTAAAAATGTTTTTTTTTTTTATTTTTATTTTTTTTTTGGTTTGGTTTGGTTATGCGGGCCGCTTTGGCTGCTCTCCGCCGGAAAGAACAACAACGATGACGATGTTGATGATGATGGTAATGTTGATGCTGATGCGTCAGGTGCTTTTGTTATCTCTTTGTCAATTTAAAATCCCATTTTGGGGTATAAAACAAAGGCCGAGATATGGCCAGGATGGATGACAGCCAGTGGCCAGGGCCACCAGTGGGGTGGGGGGCAGAGTACTATAATCACTACGGCATGGCATACATCAAGAGAAGGAAAGGATAAATCAGCAGAAAAAAAGGATAAAAACACCGAACGAGAGAGAGAGAGATAGAGCGCGAGAGAGAGAGCGAGAAAGAGAGACAGAGACAGAGTGTGCAAAAGTGATGCAAAGTGCAGATGAATGGGGGAGGGGGGATGCATTCTACGAGTCTTTTGATCTGCGCCCATTGCCAGCCGCCAAACAGGAAACGGAAGGAGAAAAAAGTGGAAAAAAAATAGAAGACCAAAAAAAAGGGGCGAAGAAAAACGAAGAGGAGCAAAACGTTCGACATTCGACTTTACACAACACTCAACACTCAACAACACTCACTAAGCCTATGAATTGGACTAAATCTGACCAGGCTGACGGCATGGTCCTGCATGTCGTAGTTGCGCCGCCTGTCCCGCTCCCGGGCCAACTTTGCCCGCCGACGCAGGCAGCAAATGACGATCAGGGCCAGTATGGGGAAGCCGAAGATGCACGAGACGATCGGTATGACGATCGATTCGGGTGAAACTGAAACGAAACGAAACCAAACAAAGTGTTGCAACGGGATCAGTAAGCTGCAAGAGAACACACACAAAGGCCACAAAAGTTGAACACAAAATGATTAGCCTGCACAAAACTTCAGTCGTGAAAATCGTATAAAAAAGCAATCACAAATCTCCTATTGCATTTCTGCTGTGTTTCATCCGAGCCACTTGCACAGATACTCGTGGATGGAAGATTCACTTAGTTGGTTTTTGGTTTTCTTGGGGCTGACTGTGTAAATTGCTGTCAGCTGCCCAAGGCATTGGACTTGCCAAACGAAACCGCGTAGGCTGCGACGAAGGTTGGCCCAAGCCGGAATTGAATTATTTGTCACTTATAGTCTTTGGTTTAAGCGCATAAGCTGCAGCTAAAAGAACTGACTGCTACCTCTGCCAAGTGTACCCATCATTAATATTAAATGTTAATTCATTTTGGGGCTTTGTAAACTTATTTAAAATTACATTAATATAAATCAGAAAAATATTCCAAAATTCTTGGAAAATCTTGGAAAATCCTGCCACAAATACTGGCTGTATGTAACCTATTTTTGAGTGTTTTACTTTGCTGTCATCAGCTGTTTGCCAGCCCTATCATGCCTGCTGTTATGCCTGCTATATACATATTCTCAATTAATCTTAGCGAAACTAAGCAAATCGGACTTAATCCAGCCGTACCTTGGGCGAACCTTTTCTGACTTTGGCTACAAATAGAAATCGTTATTTATGGAGCCTCCTGCCAACTGTGGCGCTCACTGGGCGCCACTTAATATGCACAGAAGTGGAAGTGTTGCCCAGTTTTGCTAATCGCAGCCTTCCATATCTAACATAATCTGCTACAACCTTGCCTAACCCCACTGTTCCCTCATTAAGTTTATCTATTCAATCTATCAAAAGCGTGCCCCACACACTTTCGCTACCTTTACCAGAGACACCACAGCCCCGCCCCCACACCCCTCCTCATTCAAAGCAACTTGAGATGACCTTTCCCAACAGAACCTCAACCCATAAGGCTGTTCCATCCACACACACACACACACACACACACACGCAGCCCCGCCATGGAATGGCCTTGCCAAATGTTGCATAAATGTTAATCGGCCCGACTTTGGCATTGTCGACACACCAGAACCACCCAGACCCAGACCCTGCCAGACCCTGCCAGACCCAGCCAGACCCTGCCAGAACTCAGACCTCAGACCTCAAACCTCAGACCAGAGGGCAAGCGAAATGGGGCCGTATTTGCCTAATTGTTGTGGTCAGCCGCACAAATGCCACCCACCGCCTGTGCCAAGATTATTTATTTATATGTTTATTTTATCGCAATAACCGAGGGCTGTACGAGCAGTTGGGCTGGGTGCGGGGGCAAACTCATGATTCCGTAGCTCATCTCCGGCTCATTTGCATGGCCTCACATTCCGGCCTGCAAAGCGCGCAACTACACAGAAAGCCACCGCACTGCCACTGCCACTGCCCCTGCCACTGGGAATGGGAATGGGTAAAGTTAATTTTATTCAAACATTTTCAACTAGATTTTGGATGCTTCAGGGAATCTATTAACTTTGAACGGAGGCTCACAAATCGCGACTATTCGAGACGGGAACTTGCTCGGACAATTGTTGCCGTGAGTCCCCACCATTTAAGAGCAAAACTGAATCTTCCTTTTGCCCATTTGTGGCATCCTTTTACTCGTTTTGCATGTGAACTTCCTGCTGGAATATTCAACCTGTGCGGCTGCCTCGACATTGACTCAAGTGCGGTGGGCGCTGCTTTGTCGCCCCGCACTTGGCGACCTAATTTACCAGCCTCCGAGTGCCTCCACTCATAAGTCATTTCGCCCCGCACTGTCAGCCCCGCTGCTCAGCAGCCAACCAGAGTGGGCGCCACAGCCAACGGTTGCTCCAATCTAAGCCACAAAATCCATGGCCCAAATTTTGTTTGTCGCACAAAACCAAAATGAAAGCGAAACCAATTTGGTAGTCGACCGCTGAGTACTGTGGGCGGAAGCCTCAAAAGCGGACTCATTGGCGATATTTTCGTTCCTTTGATGGATAATCAATTTACACATTTTATGCACAGACAGATGGAAAAGCTGCGCAGCTTTACACAAAGGGATTTCATTCGTATGGAACTCCCATGGCTGCCAGCAAACTAAGGCTTGAGCATGGTTTTGTGCTGACTGGCACCAATATAAACCCATCCTCAATAGCCAAAGTGTCTCCGCCCAGACACTTGGAAGGTTTCATTAGGTTAAGGAGCGTATTGCGATGATCAAGAATCCATTATATATTCTATGCTGCAGAGCAAGCCATGAGAGACTCGGAGATCTTTGTGCGTCAAGGGTTAGCCTTCGCCTGACTCTCTTTGAGTGCTCTTAATGGCGCGGCCCCTGGCCGCACTCTTCTCGACTGACTTTATTCGATTACGTTCGAGTTCGATCAGGGGCGTAGTCACCAAATATTTACATT
This sequence comes from Drosophila tristis, assembly GCA_018150885.1. Taxonomy (NCBI): domain Eukaryota; kingdom Metazoa; phylum Arthropoda; class Insecta; order Diptera; family Drosophilidae; genus Drosophila; species Drosophila tristis. The sequence continues at coordinate 5,271,618 of JAECWT010000215.1, read as the reverse complement.
TATCCAGCGCTTCCATCTTTCGTGCATCTATTCTTTTTTTGTTGTTGCTGCCCCACGACTACTCCTGAAGCTGCTAGCTGGTGGCTGCTGGCTGTTGGCTGTTGGCTGTTGGCTGTTAGCTGCTAGCTGGGACGCCTGCTGAGGGAGTGCGCCACTGAATCCAATTAACGCCTTCAAAGTGACAGTTCAAATTTACACAAATTGATGGCGAATGGGACCAGGGGGGAGTGATGTCTAAAGTGCCTCCAATGGGTCTCCAATGGGCATTAGTTTGCCGTTTGTAATCGCGAAGGAGCAGCCGCAGCAGCAGTAGCAGCTGTACGATGCTGCTGAGTCATCAGGCATCGTTTGATGCTTGAAAAATTCAATAAATACAATAAAAATAATGCCTTTTTTTTTGTTTTTTGTTTTTTTTTGTTGCCCCACTCAGACAGATTCCCAATCTTCCACCCTTCCACCCTTCCACTCTTCCACTCGCTGGTCTCTAGTCTTTTTCCTTCGCCCCAGCACCCGTATTTTCATGGCTCCATGGCTTTCAATGGGGGGGAAATTGAATGTTTGCATATTCGACGTCGACAGTGGAATGCGCTACAAAGGCATCGCAACGAAGCAGAAAAAAAAAAAGGAAAGGCAGAACTCCCTCAGCGCAGAGCATAGGCAATATATTTTAAGATACACACACATACACATACTCTATAGTTGTATTTTCGTACGAGCACGAGTACATTCACATTCACATAAGTATGTATTCGTATTGGTATTCGTATCAAAGTGACTTCTCTGCTTGTGGCTTAGAATATGCGCATCAAAGTCAACCAAAGATGATTGCGGTCGGGTCGGTTCGGTTCGGTTCGGGTTCCAACCGGAACCAACTTTGAAGTCCCAACTTTGATGCTTAAAGTAGCAGAAGAAAGGCGAACTTGCAACGCAGAGCAGCAGCAAGGCAGCACTCTGTGTTGGGTTCTGTTCTGGTCGGGACATTGCGGAATAGCTTGCCCGAAAGTTTGCCATTTGATCTATGCAAGCGGTTACGTATACGCTCTGTGGACAGGGCAGGGCCCTGTTTTAAGATTTAACCAAAATTCGGGTATGCAATACCCAATATTAAATGCCATTAAACACTAAACTATAATCACTATTTGTAGTCGTATTTTAATGGTAAGTTGCAGGCTGAGCCTCTGCCTGCTCTCAAGATAATTGCCCCAAGCCTATGCTTGCCCAAGGCTACAAAACACTCTAATCGAAGACGTTCCGGGCATCAGCACTTAATGCAATGGTGGGCTAAAGGTCTCCTCCTGTAAAACTATTTATTCGAGGCCTATTCTGCCCGTTAAATACGTGCAAAAGCATAAGGAATGACTGAACCCGAACTTGTACAAAATAAACTTACAAATTTCTGGACATTTCTGTGCTCAAACAAACTATAAAAAAAAAGGTAAAAGTTCTCAAGTTTATTTTGTCAAGGGACACTCAAGGGACTGTCCTGCCTCCGCTGTGTCTTGCCACTAGGCTGACAGCCACTTCTTAAGTAATATTGAAATAAATGCAACAATCGATTCGTTCTGTACACTTTTGATTGGCGGATTGTTCAGATCGTTTCCAACTAATTCAATGTACAGATTGGCATCTAAATGTGGTTTCCTGGCATGTCAAACCGTTCTCTCAATATGTTAGCTGGGCGGTGTGGTAGCAGCTCCATTGTTTGCCTTTGGAAAAGCAGCTAAAACGGTAACTTAGTTGTGGTTAAATTTCCATTTAAGGTGCGCTGCTTGACTGCCTCTCAATGGTATGGTATGGCATGGTATGGTATGGTATGGTATGGCATGGCATGGATGGCTCTCCGGAATCTAAGAGTATTCCCGCTAAGTACAATGCATTGTTAACTTATCAATGGAGCCGAAGGACGTCGCATTCATCGCATTCCTGTTACACCATTTTATCGGATGAATTTACGCGCGAATCGTAATGGGCGAGTTTTTTCCTCCTTTTTTCTTTTTCTTTTTGTTGTGTTCGGGAGCGCTTCTTTCTTTTTTTCTTTTATTTTATTTATTATTATTTATTCTTTTTTTTTTTTTTGGCAGCATCGGCGAAAAGTTCTTTCTTGTGTCGGGCATGACATGGCCTCCATGACACTCCGCCAAGCCGACGGGCTACACCCACAGGCCATTCAGCCGGGGCGCGTTCGAGCGCTGACACTGACGTGGTCGCTCTTCCCTGTCGATGCTGGGGATACTGTGCTGTGGCGCGGGGAGGGGAGGGGCACTCTGAATGGAAATGGAAATGGGATTGAGAATGAGTCGGATAAGACTGAAGAGGAGACGACACGACAATGTCGTCGTCAACTTGTAGGCCGTCGCTGTATTTTGGGCTTTTGGGTGACAGCTAAGGGAACGGCTGCCGGGTGCCGGGTGCCGGCTGCAGGGTTCCGGGTTACGGAGAGGCAGTACTCTTAATAAAGACGACAGTGCCGCCACCCGCCACCCGCCACTGCCACCCCTGAGCACAGCGACCTTTACGCCTCTAATTTGTGAGCCGCTCCGGGCGCAGTGACTCGGGCGCCAGCTGTAGGTTCAGGCGACCCTACACTCGACAAAAAGAACTGCTGCCAAGAAGTACAGCGCAGCGAGCAGAAGTGATTTTAAATAAAGCACATGTACAATGTGCCAGGATTTAGCTCCGAAATAAATTGAAATCTCTCATTGCCTTTGTTGGAATTCACATTTGATCTTTCATGTAAGTTTTTTGGGCCCACTGATAACTGATAACTGATACCTGATGCTTGATATTTTTGTTTTGCTCACTGTAGCTATGGCCAACCCCCAGCCGTGCGTACTCTCTTTTTCAATCTCATTCCCAAGCCAAAAATCCCAGGCCCCCGCCCCCGCCCCACGCCCCGCGACAGTTGCCTTAAACAATCAACAGCTACAGTTGAGTGAAACTCTTTGCAATTACTGCCGACTTAGCCTTGTCTAATTGCCGAAGGGGGCGGCGTCTGCTGCTCTCAGGGCGCAGGGCGCAGGGCGCGGAGCGGGAGCGGGAGAACTTTGCGATTGGCTCTGCGCTTGCTGAAAGCCAGTCAAAGTTTGCAACTGCCATCGAAACTATTAAAAACAAAAAAAGAAACGTGGACGCGTCAGTCAGAGCCAGTCAGTCGGAGTATGAGCTAGAGCAGGAGCTGTAGCTGTAGCTGTAGCTGGAGCAGAAGTCGATGCGAATAATGAGGCCTCGGGTGTCATCTCATGCAAATTAACGCCAGCAATGATGAAACAAATTGGAATGAGTCCTGGGCCTGGGCCTGGGTCTGGGTCTGGGATCCGGGGGTCATGGGTTTCTGGGTCTGGGTCTGGATCTGGATCTGAGTCTTCGTCGACTGGCACGCGACGACCTCGTTGGATGACTGACTGCACTGATTTGATTATTGACAGGCGGCCGGAGAGCGGTGTGGAGTCTGACTTTCCCATTCATCCTGCAAATCTTCCTAATTAAGTTAATGCTGTGAGGCTGTGGGGGGGAGTCCCAACTTAGGGTTTGTGCTTATCCCTTAAACTGAATGGCAAATGACAAAAGAAGTAAACAACATTTTGCGAACTTCGTTACCAAAAATTATCCACTTATTTGATTACAATTTGCCACAATTACAATATGTGGCATTTACTTACTTTCTTTTATTCTATTTATAGAATTTGTAGAAGAAAGCAAAGCTCTAGAGATATCTGAGCTCTTCCATTCACAAAAGAGAGCACAAAGATGGCTGCTGCTTTATCTGGCAGCTGTAATGAAGGCCCAGCAATATGTAAAAACGAAGACTTCCATGCAGCACAAGCTGCATTGGATGATAAAGATTCGTGTGTTAGGACACAATAGATATCATTGGACTTTCATGCCAACTGCAGAATTAAATTGCGATCATGATGCTGCGCTTCAGAGCTCCTGTATCAGCGTACATTGAGGGAGTTTAAGGGCTGATTAAATGATTTATTGCTGACTAGCAGCTTGCCTTGGCACCGGAGTGGAATGGCAGTCGAAATGTGAGTCCATCATGTCTGGGAGGTAGTCTTGCCGCTGGTTCTGTTTCAGTGTGCCGCCAGTGTACGAGTACATATGCAACAGGAAACGCAGCTTCGAGAGGTTTTTGCTCTTTTTAAGTGGCAAGCAATGGCACTTACGAGGAGCTATGTCCAAAAACAATGTTTAAACTTGAAAGAGCTTCAAACGGCAACGGACCTTCGGATTTTATTTGGTAAACTTAATGTGCCCAACAACCAGCAGAGAATCAATCAACTCCGCAGGTTTTTCCTTTGCTGGAATCACTCTCGGACTCTCCCGGTGCCAGTATGCTGGGTGGATCTGCGCTTAACTGCTCGCTGTGAAAACTTTTCACTTTGGCATCTCTTTATGTGCACAGATCTGGGTCTGGGTCTGGTCTGCACCTGCAACTGCACCTGCAACACTTACCCGTTGGATATACCACGATGGTCGTTGGTCGATTCTTGTTGCCGGCCGCTATGAAGGTGGCCACTGTCTGGGCCTGGAAGGTGGCCGCCATGCTGCTGGTGGCGGGCAGGGTGGGCAGGGTGCTGCTCAGCACGGAGCTGGCCGCCGTGGTGGAGGACTCAATGAAACCGCTTAGATTGCCGCCGGGTAGGGCGCTAAATGCACTGTAGATGTCCGCCAACTCGCCGCCCGCCAGGGCATTGGATGTGCCGTTGGCCGCCAGCGACTGGTGCGACTGCTGCGACTGCTGCTCGATGCCCGGTTGCGTCTCGGCTGGTTGCTGCAGCTGGTGCGGCGGCTGATCAACGCGCTGGCCCTGGGTCACGTCCACGTCGAGGGCCGCCTGCAACAGGAGGGTGGGCAGGGGCAGGGGTACGCCGTGCTGGGCGGAATTGGCACGGGCCATGGTGGCCAGAGTTCGGTTGAGCAGGTTCCTTATGTTGCCGGTGGTGGCCTGCAGTAATTTGGTCGTTAGATTTGCGGCACGCGAGGGATTCAAGCTCTCTGATTCTGCCTCCGACTCTGGCTCCGAATCTGGCTCTGGCTTTGGCTTTGGCTTCGACTGCTTCACTCTCCTGTCCGCATCATTCCCCACGGATTGGTTATTAATGATGTCGGGGGCTCCTGTTTCGGTTTCGGTTTCGGTTTCTTCGTCTGCCCTGCTGTCTGCAGTTATTTCCGTAGTTTCTGCGGCTGTTGCGGTCATATTGTTTAATAATTTTGCAGCATAATCGTAAATTTCAATGAGCATCTGTGGGTTGTACTGGCGCTACCTCCGGCTGCCCCTGCCCCCTGGCACGGCTGTCTGCAAGAGAAGAGTGGGTGGGTGAGTGCCAGGCCAGGACTGTGTGTGTGTGTACTTTTCTCTGCTAATTGCTTTAATGAATCACTTTCCACAGCTGCATGCGTGCATGTCTCTGTGTCTCTCTGTGTGTGTGTGTGTGTGTGTGTGAGAGAGAAAAATGGAAATTTGTGGCAAAAGTTTGCCCCAACACCAAGCCAGCAACGAACGAACCAACCAACCAACCAACCACCACCACTACCACCAGGATTGATTGCAAGCGTGTGACCCTAATGAAGCATCCGCGTTTGCCTAAGTGCTTCCATCTGGACGCCGGGGCTGTGGCTCTGTGGCTGCTGTCCGGGTTCCGGGTTCCGGCTGGCTGCAGCTACGGCTACAGTTGCCAGCTCATGTGGCTACACTATGCCGTAATCCGAGGACTCGAAAGTGGTTAGGCGTGCTGCTCAAGGCCAGCCAACGTACCAATACCAGTACCAGTCGCTGCTGGCTGGATTGAAGCGTACGTTTTTGTGGTTCTATCCGGCGAAAAAACGAACAGAATTCTCGCCATAAAATACCCCACCCCCACAGCCCAGTACCCCCCCCACATGCGCATACTCTTGTCAATCGGAGTGCCAAGAATTTAGCAAAGTTTTACCAGCTTATGTTCCGACGTTGCATGCTAAATAACTGTGCGGTTGCTTCACTTGAAATACCTTCGGTAACTCGTTCAAATATTCGCACCGCGCGCCGTGACAGCGCGTTAAAGCTACACTCAACAAAATAATAGCTAATATATATTTCATGTGTAATATAACCAAATACAAATGTCGTATCAATACCTATATTATAATCAAATTTGTATATGTGCGAGTACATTTTTGTTTGCTTAAGTGTGGGCTGAAGAAATACCCTAAAACTATTCGTAACTTAATATTCCCAGTCGCTCCCTCGATGCGATGATCTTCTTTATTCTAAAAATGTTTTGGCAAAAAGACTCTTAACGCCCTGCACATCTATGCCATGCCCTAACTGGCTGCCAAATATTTGTAGATACTTTTTTAGTGTTCTATTTAAGTACCCAATAAAATCATACTGAATGTTCATGGTCGTAAAGCGTTGCTATATCTATGACTTTTGCTGATTTCATGAGGGACCCACGCCAGATTACAGATTTATGGCGTTGTTTTTCCCCCCTTAAACTGGTAACTGATTTATTCTAAGCCGCAGATGCTTAGAGTTTTTTTTGTTGTTTGCATATGGGACGAGCTCACACAAGTGGCTGACGTTGGTTGACTTTAAAGATTACCTAAGCTAAGGGTTGAGGCATTGCCTGTGCTTGGCCTCCCGTTCAGCCACTTTCACTTCTCCAAAGAAAGTGCCAGTTCTGCTAGCTCAATTTTCCCATTGTATTTGGATAAAATACATGCAAAGTACTTGTACCAGGAAGTGTCCGGATTATTTAGGTTTCTTTTTCGGGGCCAACGAACTGGCAAGCTGCTTATCGCTTTAATGCCCCCCCTCCACCATTGTGATTCTCTCTGCGGATTAATTAAACGCTTTCAAATAATTAAATATTTAAAGTTCTGCCTGCGCAAAATCCATATATATTTAAAAATCCCTGTTCCTGTTTGTGTTGGATTATGTAAGCGAACCCAAAATCTTGTCCGGACCCGGACAATCCCACTGTAACTAAATAAGTCCTCTCTGCGCTCTTGACCTAACAATAACCGACCCACAGCCCATCACTTCTACCCGCCCTCGCTATCCACACTTGTTGGGTCCACAAGAACACAAACATTTGAGCCCATTGCCCGTTGCCCGTTGCCCGGTGCCCGGTGCCCGGTCCCATCAAGTGAGCAATCCAGAAGAGCCTCAACTCCAGTGGCCCTTGAAACTGAAACTGGAGAGGGGTACTATGGCTATACTCGTACTATGTATGTACGAATGGAAGTGGAGCGGTGAGCGGGGAACGGGAAACGTGTGGACTAGGACACTTTGGCGACAACGGGCCATAAAAATATGTTAACTATTGCATGGGGGATGGGGATATCGTGGACTGGCTTCATTAAGGCAAATCGAATTGAATCGAAACGAAACGGAGTAACCCCACATGGATATTCCCCAGTTCCCATAGGTTAACGCTGCTTTCGTTTGCCCCCTCCATGGACTTGCAGTGCCTCTGAACCAGCCCCAGCCACATTCCAAGGATGGCACTGCTTCTTCCCCATCCAAGGATGGGCACTGCTTCTTCCCCATCCAAGGATGGGCACTGCTTCTTCCCCATCCAAGAATGGCACTGCTTCTTCCCCATCCAAGAATGGCACTGCTTTGCCACAGCACTGCCTGGCTTTCCGTGGTCTGTCCGCCGTATACGGTATACCCTATCCACCAGGGAGCACAATTAAATGGGCAAGCACGAATCGTTTCTGGGATATGGACAGGCACGAGCCACAGTCAAAAGTGGCGAACGGAATGGCAGCGGGAATCACGTCCTTCTGGGCGAGCTCATGTACGGGAGCACGATATGCTTATAATGTACTTTCGAGTTTATGGCCGGTCGGTCGGTCGGTTGGTCGGACGGTTGGTTGGTTGGTTGGTGTCCATGTCGACGCTCATTCAAAAATGAATCACTTTTCGTGTGAAATCAGGCACCAAAAAATAAATCGCCAAAAAAAAAACACAACGCACACACACACAGGAAATCCAATGAAGATGCACCGCGGCGACACGTACGTACACAAATGGATCGCGTTAAAATATCCGAATATCCGTTACGTTACGTTATCACTTTACGTGTTCACGTCGTTTGCCCGCTGCGCTGCGCTGCCAGTTGTTTTGTACCGTTGTTTTTGTGTTGCAGCTCGCTTTTATAGTCCGGCGGAAATTTCCTAAAGAGAAAAATGTACACACCACTACAAATGGAAAATATCCCTCATATGTGTGTGTCTTCTACAACCAATCAAAACAGAGGGAATTTTCTCTTTACACGTCACGGCCGCTGCCAGTTGTTTTGGGCCGTTGGTTTGTGTTTTCTTGCTTAAAGGATAATTTTTCCGCTCGATAAAAACAGAAGAGAAAGTTGTCTTTATTTTAAAAGCTTGGCTGAATTTTTCTAAAGTGAAAAATTACCCGTTCGATTTATAAAGGCAACATACTCTTATACATATACGAAAGTCTTATACAACGAAGCAAGTCCCAGGGATATTTTCTCTGTGAATTCAAACGAAATTCGTTATTTTTGCCTACAGCGATATTTAATAGAAAAAATGCATATTAATGGTGTATTTTGGAAGATTAGAAAATAGTTTTTTGTGGAAAACATACAAGTGCGTTGAAATTAAGCCTCGAAAATGTATTTCTTAATTATGACAGGCGGTTTATTATGCGGATTAAGCTCAATGACCAGCAAGAACAAATAAGTATTCATGCGAAACAATTGGAGTAAAATTCGATTAAGGAGTGGATTACCTGGGTGGCGTAGCTACGTACGTGCAAGACGGTGCGGCGCACCGGGATCCTTGGGCTTAAGGCTCAAGCTCAGGTGCCCAGGCTCTGACCATAAAATCACCAAAAAATCTCCTACTCCATACTTCTTTTTGAAATGCAAGCATGAATTCGACTTGTGTTATTAGGCGTCGTTTAAAGTAATCTTCATGAAATTCTATGGAGAAACGGCTGGAGTAACGTTCCAAACGGTAAAATATGATTTTCGGAGGGTTTGTCAACCAACTTCAGATCAGTCGTTTCTTCCTTGAATTTAATGAAAAATACTTCAAACGACGCCCAATGAATGCACCTATACACAAAATAAATAAATTTAAAAAAACGAGAAGGAACGTGTGAATCGCTTCTTTGGACGCGACTCTACTTTTATAAAAGTATGTATTTAGTTTTGTTCGAAGCGTAAATAAAAAGTTAAAAAGTAAGGCAAGAAAAAGATTGTAATTTTGTTAAATGCACAACAAAGTTTTTTGAACACATATACATAGTTCCAAATAATGAATTAGATTTACCTCATGACCTAATACCAATATTATTAATCCATAAAGCGCACACAAAATCCTCTTAATGATAAAGTATCTGACTTTAGTCGGAGCCCCAATTTCCTTTGCACCGTGGCCCTTATTTAGCTACGCCACTGGGTTTATGGGGTGGTCCCTTGAATGCGGAATGCGGGTCAAGTGTGCATTATTTTTGCCTGATTTATTTCGACCAAGTACCAAAACGAATGAACATAAACATTAACTGGAGATTTTAGGGGCGGAAATATTTATTCAAAATTAAAATTAGAATAAAAGTAAGTAAATTTACTCCACCTCACGCTGTGCCGTTTAAGAAAATATTATTTCTGCACAAATTTAAACGGGGGGGTTTTTTTTTTTTTTTTTGATGAATTTAAGATTATAATCCTAATAAATATATTTATGGCATTTAGTTTTGTATGGTACAGCACACCAAAGCGCCATCAAAGGGAAAAACAAATCAAAGGTTTCCTGCATTTTTGATGCACAACATTCCCGGATAAATACGCGTATGTGCTCCGTACGGTTGCTTCTTCAATGTGGGTCAAGTTTTTTGTTATTTTCGCCTCATTTATTTTGCACTTTTTCGATATACAACGACCACACCACTAACCAAAAGTGACGGAACGGAAATTCGTGTAATTCGTACAAATACGTATGCGATTCGATTCGGGGGGAAAATTGCCACAAAAATACGTGCATGCCACTTGATAAATTTTCAAACTCGCCAACGGTCCCGATGTCCGATGCCTGATTGAATCCAGGCAATTGCTTACAGCTTCAGCGAAACAAGAACGGAAATAATGCCAAAAAAACATTTTTTAAATGCATTTAAGAGTAGGGTCTGGTAAGGTATATCTGACTCTGAGATACCCTTATGCAAGTATATTATATATTTTTGTTTGTCTTTACTTTTTATTCATCAAATAACAAACTGCAGACCGTGCGAAAAAGTCATCTAGAAATCTCTTTGAAATCCGTAAATGCAACAGGCATGCGTACATGTGTACATATGTATGTATGTACCATATGTATGTCTGTATGTATATATGTATATGTATTCCGTGTTGTGCTGATTACTGGATATACCGCACCTCACTACGAGTATCAAAATGCAAAAGGAATTCACAGAATTCCATTCAATGCAATTGCATTATGCATCTGAAGCTCAGTGTGTGTGACTGCTGTGTGTGTTGTGTGACTTCTGTGTGTGTGTGACTTCTGTGTGTGTGTGTGTGACTTCTGTGTGTGTGTGTGACCTCTAGTGAGGCGATGTGATGGTGTTCCGAGTGCGTTTCGGTATGTGACTGTTGATGTGATTTAAATATTGGATTTAATGAGCCCCGCAGTATCCACATTGAGTTGTGGATACACTGCGCAGCGATGCAGAACAAATATGAGAGGATTTCATTCAAAGAATTTATGAATCCATAAAGCGTTTAAAAGTTCATTAAAGTATTTATTGAAATAATTCAATTGCAAGGTTACAGTGTGGAGGGCATGGTTTATATATGGTTTATAATTTTTGAACTTTTCGCTGATTCGATTTACTAATGTTGCGTTTATTTGGGCGCTAAATAATGTACACATCCTCCCAGTGAATAGCTACGCTTCAGAGACACTCTTATCCTGTGTCCACTGTGCGAGAATGGTACATATATGTATATGTAGCATGGATCCGCACATCCCATGGAGGCTGGTATATCCCATGTATCATCCGACTGCCGGATCCGCATGAGATTCCGTTGCAGGCTTTAAATGGCTGCTGGCGGAGATTGGGAATGAAAATGGAAATCCAATTTCTATGGTGAATGCAATCAATTATAAATTTCTAAAAGCCAACAGCAAATGCAGCCAGGACACGGACACTGACACAACACATCTGTGGCATGTGGCATGTGGCAAGTGGCTGGGCAGGCTGTGTTCGTTTTACATTGCATTCGTTTTTGGATTTTACAAATTTAATTGCATTTGTTTATACGAGTGCGAACGTACAAAAGTTTACGTGTTTGGAAAATGAGTTTAGCAGAAACAGAGTGGCCGGCCAGCTGCACAAATGGAGTCGTCTCCGTACAGAACAATTGAACGTACGGGAGCACTCGTAATCATATTTGTATAGCTACCAGCCCGCGTCTCTCTCTCTCTCTCTCTCTCTTTGAGTACCCATTTTCCCCAGACTATTTGTGGTTTTTCGGTAGATTTCTGTCCAATTTATTTGTTCTACGATTATTGAAGCAAACTAACCAAACACAGCCCACTCCACCTCACCCCGAATTGCACTGGACTGGCAATGACACGTCTCGTAGATGTTTTTATTTTCATATTTTCTGTGCTGTCGAGTGTTTAAAATGACCCCCATGAGGTGCACCGCAAATGCAACTTCCATATTTTATCTGCAGATGGAGATAGAAACTCATCGAGCTAATGATTATTCGATTGTCGTCTTGACTGCACTCAATTCTACTGATTTGTTGAATAAAGTTGAATAAATGTAACAGATCCCACAACTTGCTTGAAAAGCGGTTTATTTGATATATTAGAATTAACCATCTGGCTGAGTAATGCGTGTGAAATTACAGCGCCCCGAACATCTTTCATAAAAGTAGACCACAAACATGTGGTCGAGGAAGGTTATGTTTTTGAGGAGGAGACGAAGAAAACCACACAAAGAAAAGGGCGGAAGATAACCAATTAAATAAGGATACCATACAGAACATATCTGGAGAAGTTAAACTGAACAAAAGACTCAGTCCTCAAAGTAAAAATAACTAACGCCGGAAATCCATTTAGGGCATTTAGCTGGAGATTTTCCTTTAGCTGGAGGCTGGAATGCTATCCAGATTAATTTTAAGAGTACAGTCACAGGACATTTTGTTTTATTTTTATTTTATTTTACCACTTTCCCAATTTTTTTGGTGCTATAAACTTTTTGTTTTTGCTCAGTTTGAATGCAGACTTTGCGAAAACCCCTGAAAACTCTTATATTATGCAATCGTATCATACTAGTGGCGATTCATCTAGCGACGATTCATTAAGCGACAATTCATCTAACGAAAATTCATCTACTAGCGACGATTAGGTCTGTATTCGAATCAATCAATATTTTTCAGCAATTTGCCTCACCCACACGCAAAAACCCACATAATTGAAATTTAAAATTATCCCTAGATAAGGAAATCGTGAATACAGACTTTGCGAAAATCCAAACTGTATAAGTCATTGCTGCAAAACATTGAAAATTTAGATTTTGAAGGGCGAATGGAACTGGGGCAGGCAACCAGCCGCACATCCCACCTAAATATGGTGGTGCGCCAAGACTGGCATTGCAAGATCCAGCGTGTCTTGTGGGGGAAATCGCAGCCAAGCCTCAAGCCTCAATCTCTGATTGGCGTTCGATGTCATGGAAGTCATCAGCTCCAGGTCGACTCTCTCTCTTACTTATAAATAAACAAATGTGTCCCATATATACTAACAAGATAGTGGACAATTTTCACTAAAAAAAACCAACCAAATAAATGGGTCTAATGTTGTTTTGATTCCACAGTTGGGGAATGAAAAATTTGTTCCATCCTTTGTGCATTTTATAGCCTGGGTCTCGGGAAAAGCATTCATGCTATCTCTGTCTAGCAGACAACACCAGTGGTGCCAGTTTAGCTTATTTATGGGCTTAGCATTTTTTTAATTCCCGCATTCCGAGCTGCAAAAATATGGCAATAATATAACAAGAGAAACTAGCTAAATGGGCAACACTGACCAGATGACATTGACAGTGGAAAAAGCTTTTTATACTTTTTATTTTTAAGTGAAATCGTGCACTGATATGAATAATCAGAATCAGTCGTAAACGAACCGCGCACCGAGAATGGCACTTAAGTTCGCAGCTAACTTGAATTTCCTCTTCACCGAGAAGGCGACCACAATTGCGGAACGCATTCAGCTGGCCCACCAGAGCGGATTTCGGGCTGTGGAGATCCCCTATCCCGAGGGTGAGACTCGGGACGTTGTGTCGGCAATCCGAGAGACCGGAATTGTGGTCAGCCTGGTCAATCTGGCCTTCGATAAGACCAGCGATCAGCTGCGGTTTGGCTCGACGAGCGTTCCCGGGGCGGAGGGACTGTTCCAGAAGCAGCTGAACGAGACGATTGACTTTGCCAAGGATGTGAACTGTAAGAAGATCCACCTGACCGCTGGACTGCTCACCAAGGGCCAAGAGACTGACTACAAAAAAACATACACATCGAACCTGAAGATCGCGGCTGATAGCCTCAGGGCGAACCAGATGATCGGCGTAATAGAGCCAATTAACAAGTATGCCGTGCCCGGCTATTTCATGAACTCGTATGTGACGGCAGCGGGCGTGCTTACCGAGGTGGGGGCCGAGAACATTAAGCTGCTTGCCGATCTCTATCACCTCCAGCACATCCACGGCAATGTGACAAAGACGCTGGAGGAGTACAAGAGTCAGATTGGTCACTTCCAGATTGCCCAGGTGCCCCATCGACACGAACCGGACACTGCCGGCGAACTCAACTACGACTACGTGTTCAAGCGGCTGCGTGAATTCGGCTACGATGGCTGGATTGGCTGTGAATACAAGCCAAAGACAACGACGGTGGAGGGCCTCAGTTGGATCACCAAACTCGGGCACAGCTTGTAAATTGAATTGTATTCTGGCATTTTAATGCATTTTTTTATACATATATACATACATAAAACATGAAAGTTGCTCAAATGAATGTCAAAGAGAGGTCACGGAGTTGACCTACAGCATTTGCTGTTTTACCCACAACTAACATGCACAACGATTAGATAAGATTAGATAGCAAAGAGATACTCGAAGACTAAGCAATAACAGCCAGTCGCAAGAAGATTCTCTGGGATTGCTTCCTTCGCTCAATGACCGTCATCAATCATCAGCGTGGCTGTCGTCGTTGTTCTTCTTTTTTAGAACATGCCTGGCATACTCCGCTATGTGAAGGACACCCAGCTCCGGCGAGGCGATGTGTAGATTGTTGCCATTGCAGTACTCGGTGTTGATGTGCGGATTGTGCAGTTCCGTGATGAGCGTTGAACAGGCCGTTGATGAATCGCCCGTGGACTTGAGCATTTTCTACAAATGGATAATGAATGAAATAAGCTTAGAGTGCGGATGGGGGAGTGGGTGGAGTGTCGCGAGCGGTACACCTACCATCCAAAACTCATTTCCCGGCAGGGCATTGCCGTCCCAGGCATAGGAGACCACCAACAGCATATTAGCGTGCTCCGGAGTGGACAGCTTTTCGGCTGGATTTCGTTTGGAGATGTGCACACGAATGCCGTCCGCAGGATGGTCCTCGGTCTTGATAATGGCTCCATTGTGCAATCCGCCGCAATTGGTGAGGCTGAACCAGGAGAAGTGCACCACACCGATGTGGGTGAGACGCTTGCCCAGTTCGCGGAGGCGCTGCTCGAAGGTCTCCAGAAAGATGCGCTCCTGCTGCTGGGCCACTTTCCACACGCCCAGACCGAAGCCAACGACATGAATGTACGCCTGCTTGCCGGCCTTTCGAGCGCGTGCCTGCGCCTCCAGCAGCAGCATGTCAAAGCTTATGGCATAGCGCCGCTTCATCACCAGATTGTCGAAGATGTCCTGCTTGTTCCTCGAGACGCCAAAGCGCTGATTGTCAATGCTGACATCGGCGTACAGACAGTCTCGCGTCTCGTAGAAGTTTCGCCAGAGGCGGCGATAGTCCTCGGCTTGCGTTGAGGTCGGCACGTCCAGGTCCATGCCATAGCCATTCTCTGGCGTGTTCTGTGTGCGCGCGATGACAATGTCCTGGAACTCCATCAGATTGCGGCGCGATAGCCGGGCCCCAATTAGACCCATAATGACACCTTCGGGCTCCAATGCCCGACGATCTTGGGTAACCCGACCGCAATTGGCCCGCTCGCCTTCGTTGATGAACTCCGTGTGCGAGCTGACTGACAGCAGGGCGGACAGCTTGACGTCATCGTAGCTGAGAACGTGTTCCAAGACAAGTGGAGCCTTCTCCTCGGCGCTGCCGATGGGCTCAAAGCCGCTAGCTCCACTCTCGCCAGTCAGCAGCAAGAACTTATCGTTGCGAGCAAAGAAGCTGGCACAACGCTTCTCCAGCAGCCGCTGCACGAATCCGCAGAGGGAGAGCTGCTGGTAGACAGGTCGCTGCACAGAGTTTCCTGCATAGAGGCGAAATATTTAACGTGAGGAAATGGGAGCGCTTGCAACATGCTTACCCCATTGACACTTGTGCTCTAGGTACTGCAGATAGAGTCCCAAGGTGCGCTCATGTATCACCGGATAGACGGAAGAGATTTGGCTGGCAATGCGTGCATGTCGTGCCGTCGGCTGTCTATTAACCCGCACACTCTCAACGCCAAACTACACGGGGCCAGAGGGGATTAGAATGGAATCTGCAAAACGTAAGTGCCAGCAACATACCGGAAGAGGAAATTCTCTGGACCTGTTTATAAAGTCATCTATATCAACAGGCCCGCCAACGGGTTTCTTTAAATCTGTGCATTTCTCAAGCAGCTTTCGACCGAACTTGGTCAGCGTTTGGGAATCGCCCGCAACAGTTGGCCAAACCTTGTCAACGTCGGCTCCAAAGCTGGACATGGCTTCAACAATGTGACAAATGGATAGATTTCACTTTCGCACTTAAACTCAAACGCAGGCGCTTGGGGGCACAACAATTTCACAATTGCATCTAATTGTCTGGTGCAAGGCATTTTATATGGAATAACCGGAACATCGGCTTTTTAGCAACAATTTTTGGCAACTGTGTAACTATCGATATGTATGGTTGGTGATACTCCACAATTAAGTCGTTGATATGTAACAAACGTGTAGTTACTGTGTAAGTACCGTGTAGTTACCACGAGTCTGGCAACGCCACCAAAAACGACGTCGCATTAGTTTTATGTTGTTATATTTGAACCTTATTATGTAAACAATCCAATAGAAAAGAGTACTGAAAACTAGCCAATCCTGAACAAAATTTAGTGGTCCAACTAGCTAGTAACATTAAACGGAATATCAAAATCGATTAATATCAACATCTTGTCGTGGCCGTCAGTATATTTACGGTATATTTTGATAATGGCATGGTATATTTCTGAGGGTCAGGATCGGTGCTATCGTAATAGTATCGGGCTCAAATAATAATTATAATTATATGCTATAAAACGTTTTTTTTAAGCGAAATAATACAAAGATTGTTCAAAATTAAAAAGCTTATTCTTCTTTTTTCTTCGTATTTTATAGCAGCCAATCCAAACATATTAAAAGCGCAACGACTGTAGCTCGATACTATCATGATAGTCTCAGAGCCATCGATAGTAGAGGCTAGGAGCAAAATATCGATACTATCAATAGTGCCCTCGATGGTTTGACATATGAGTTGTTAATTTTTTTTACAAGAACGTGAGTGCGAATTCCCCCAGCCAAACAACAATAAAAGGATTTTTGAGATTGCTCCGCGCAAGTGTAAGTGCTACTCGCAAAACGTATTATGATCAAGTATATATGGGAAAGGTCGAGGATGCACGGTTGTGGCCCGCGCGCGGCAAAAAGGCCAATGACAAGCCACACACACAACGAAACGCACAGACGCACATACACACGACATACACTCATACACACTTGGCGCATGCAAAAACCGAAATACAAACAATTAAAAGACTAACTTGAAAATGTATTAATGTTCTATTGCATTTAACAGCCCCGGAAAGAGAGCGCCATAACCCA
The DNA here is from genome assembly GCA_018150885.1 of Drosophila tristis. NCBI lineage: Eukaryota > Metazoa > Arthropoda > Insecta > Diptera > Drosophilidae > Drosophila > Drosophila tristis. The sequence continues at coordinate 5,254,553 of JAECWT010000215.1, read as the reverse complement.
GGGACGCCTGTGCCTGTGCCGTGACTGATAGCACTCATTCCCGCAGACGCCGACGCAAACCCCCCCCAACGGCAGCAAAATGTCGGACTACAGCGACTTGGACCGCCAAATTGAGCAACTGAAACGCTGTGAAATTATCAAAGAGAATGAGGTGAAGGGCTTGTGCGCCAAGGCTCGCGAAATTCTCGTTGAGGAGGGTAACGTACAGCGTGTGGACTCCCCAGTGACGGTGTGCGGTGACATACACGGCCAGTTCTACGATTTGAAGGAGCTGTTCAAGGTGGGCGGCGATGTGCCCGAGAAGAACTACCTATTCATGGGTGACTTTGTGGACCGTGGGTACTACAGCGTTGAAACATTCCTGCTCCTGCTGGCCCTTAAAGTGCGCTATCCGGATCGCATCACATTGATACGCGGCAATCACGAATCTCGCCAGATCACCCAGGTGTATGGCTTCTACGATGAGTGTCTTCGCAAATATGGCTCCACAGCCGTGTGGCGCTACTGCACGGAGATCTTTGACTACCTCAGCCTGTCGGCCATCATTGACGGCAAGATATTCTGCGTCCACGGCGGACTCTCGCCCTCCATTCAGTATTTGGATCAGATCCGTAGCATCGATCGCAAGCAGGAGGTACCCCACGACGGACCCATGTGCGATCTGCTATGGAGCGATCCCGAAGATCAAACCGGCTGGGGTGTATCACCACGCGGTGCCGGCTACCTCTTCGGCTCGGATGTTGTCTCGCAGTTTAACAGGACCAACGAGATCGATATGATATGTAGGGCCCATCAGCTGGTCATGGAGGGGTTCAAATGGCATTTCAATGAAACCGTTTTGACCGTGTGGTCGGCGCCAAACTATTGCTACCGGTATGTCATGTCACATCCATCCATTCTGCTACTCTGAATCAATCTGATCGAATTGTTTTTCTCACCCTCGCTTGCAGTTGCGGCAATGTGGCTGCCATTTTGGAACTGAACGAGTACCTGCATCGTGACTTTGTCATATTCGAGGCGGCACCACAGGAGAGCCGGGGCATACCATCAAAGAAGCCCCAGGCTGACTATTTTCTCTAAGACTACAACCACAGCCACCGCCACCGCTACAGCCACAGCCACTAACACTACCACGTCAGAGCAGTAGCACCGGCAAGTGCCAAGGACTTGCCAGACTACTCCGAACTTGACCCTCGACATCCAAGTCGCACCGTTGGATGTTTTGTGTGTATGTGTGTGTGTGTGGACTGGAACGCCTCGATTTTGTTAGCCGGAAAACAACAACAACAACAAAACTCTAACGAAAATGTACTGCCTGCCTTCCCAAGCAACAACAAACGTGAAAAGCAATTGCGAAATGCAAAAGAAAATCAATTTTTAGATTAAATTTAGCTAAGGAGAACATCCCAGTCGGGGAGGAGCCCTCATCTGCATCCGCATTCGCCTCCGCACGTCCCTGTTCTGCTTTGGCAGCTGAAAACAAAAACCCCTTCCTTCCAAATATAACTTAAGCTCTTTTCTATTTTGGATTTTTTTTTTGTTTTTTTTTCATGCTCAAACATTTACGCCTCCCTTCATCGTTTTCAATTTTTTTTCTCTAACAACGATCGTGTGCGTGGATGTCAGTTGGTGTGCGTGTGTGTGTGTATCTGTGTGTGTGCGTGCGCATCCTAGAGACCAATAGAGAAGACCCTGGAACGCGTATAGAATTTGCGCATTATATTAAGCTATTACCTAATACAAAACTAGATAAGCCCGGTCTCCAGCTCTTGTGAATTCGCTTGCTGAAAGCAGCAGAAGCAGCGGGCAGCAGGCAGCATCATCATCGCTCGCGCTCGTTGTGGCTGTCTTCAGAAAGCGAATTCGCCAGTATCGGCTGGCAGGCAGCGTACTATAAAAAAGAACCCATATAAATACTACATTTAAGCCGGTGGCTACCATGGCCGATCGATCAATCAATCAATCAATCACTCAATGATGAAGTGAGTAAGAAGAGCAACGGAACGGAACGAAGCGGAACGGAACGGAATAAACGTTGGTAGAGCCTCGAGCCTCGCATGCAAGCCAGAACAGAGCCTGCCCTTTGCCATCACAATTTCGGGAATGAGAGAGCAGCAAAGACGAGGAAGAAGAAGAAGAAGAGGAAGCAGAAGAAGAAGAAGAAGATAATGTGTACGTGTAGCATAACTGTAGTGCGTAAGCGTAGCTGTAAGTGCGACCCAGATTGGGACATTATATAAAAATCACTATATATAAACACAAATATACAAAAATGTTTGAGAATAAAGCGTAAACTGAGCCGCACACCGAAGTCAAGGTCAAGGTAAATGTGTGACGTACCAAACAACGTATACAATAATCGTTTATATTCGTTTGAAGAATCTGTGGCAGTGATCGATCAATATTTAAGGAAGTCAGCTAAATATCAATGGCAAATACTCATGACCCTTATTAGCAACCTTCGATCTTCAGAGCTGCTCCATGGCAAAATAACACAGTACAAATATCTGTAAAATATATCTGACAAATTCAATCAATTTTGCATGGTATTGGCTCATGTTAAGGCGTCATTTAAGACACGCCTAGCATTCAGTTCTAGGCCATGTTCTTGTTCGGTTGCCCCTTAGTTATAGCTTGGTGGAGCTGTTCCATATTGAATATCAAAGCAGAGAAAAATCCTTCAATGAAACTTGTAAGCTGACAGAGAAAGGCGCAGAAAGAAAGTTCCAAAATGAACGGGAATATGGATTAATCTATCAGATGAGCTGCAGCAGAGTGCACTGAAATGTTATTTGTTGCCCCAAAAACAATTTTCGACCATTCCAAGCATAAAACCAATTTAATTACCTTTTTATTTTCAAATGCTCAATTTATCAGTTATCTAGGGGACTATTCGTAAGCGACAAAAAAAAAACACAATATATATATATGTATATATGTATAGAGATTTAGGTAGATAGAGATTCATATGTAGTATGTATTCCACAGTGGGCGCTAACAGGTCCTTCCGATTGGCCAGTGGGGTGTGCCGATGGGTTTGTTGGTCGTCATCTCTCACCTCTCAGTGCTCCTGCAGCAGGGGAATGCCATGCTTTTGCATGTGCTCAAAGATGCACGTCTGATAGGCTTGGGCAGATTCGCAGCTGGAGGCGAATGGATATGGAAACGGATCAAGATCAGTGGCGTGGCGTGGCTTGGTGTGGCGTGGTCGAAAGCTAAATACTCACTGATCGTCGGTCACATCGCTGGCCGCACACGTTTCCACAACTTCGGACAGGACATCTTCCTTTTCCTCAGCGTGCTCGCTCATCACCTTCAGCATGCCCAAGGTGTGCTCAATGTTCAGCTTGCCGTCTTCCTCCATCTGTGGGGGAAAAAGGAAAAAAAAAAAAGGACTTTTTTGGAACGATACTCTTGCGGTGGCGCATTGAGTTGAGAGCTCTCACGATCTTAAACTTCTTCATCATGCAGGCGCGCAGGCACTTGCCCTCCTGATTGCCAGACGGTTCGTGCTTCATCATCAGCTCCACATCCTCTGCAAGAGAAGGTTTACGTTTTGGGCTGGTGTATTCCTTGGGTAGCCGTAGCCACGCATCGTATCGCTTACCATCCGTGGCGCCTGTCTCTGCCTTGCACTCGTTGGCCGCCTCCGCCATCTGCTCCTCCCTGTTGGCCTCCTGTGGCTTCGACTCGGACACCGCCACCAGGCACACGACCAGCATCAGACTCAGGCTAACCAGACGCGACATATTGTATCGAATGAACTTAGCGGGGCACAAACTCGAACTTAAATGCGTCCAGCTGGGATCCAGTCGCATTTTATAGAGCTGCCAAGTCGCGTGATAACTTGAGAGATCCACCTCCACCTCCAGTCGCATCCGAGAGTCTCGGTCTGATCTCAAGCGAACAGCCACAATAATTACAATTAGCGGCATCGCATGGGAGCCGAGTGAACTATATGAGCAGCACATGACACTCCACTGCACTCCACTCCACTCCACACTACTCCACTCTCGATCTGGCCCAAGATCCGGCGGAGATTCCCTCGGCTGGCTATCGTGTGAACTGCTGGGGGCGGGGGAGGGGCGCACTAAGCCGAGGCTCGAGGCGTATAGTAGGGCGGCTACCTATCGCCAATTATCCGCTTAATTGGTGACTGGCATGAAATCACACATCTCCAAATGCAAATGGAAATGAAAATGCAAAAATTCAAAATCTCGAATGCAATTAAATCGATCAAAATCTTCTGACGGGTGGCACTGAGTGACTACTGCGGCCACCTCGCAATTATAGTCACGGTATACCCTTACCGGCAGAAAGAGAATCCCCATTTGGGGATCCTGCCCACCAAAGCAGTCCAATTGCAAAAGAAAAACACAAAACTTATCGGCACGACTCGCGTGAAGTAGCAAGACACAGTAGCATGACAAAGTAGATGATCATGCACACGACATGTATTTTGTTTTGGTCATTCGCAGGCCTTAAAGGATGATATGGATACAAGACTGGATATATATAAATTTAAAAATGTTCCACAAGCAGAGTACCCATTCGTTTGGGGCTCGTATTTATGTGCACGTCTTACGTCTCTCCACTTCGTCTGTCCTTAAAGTCTGTCTGATTCTGTCTGTTTCCATTGCATTGCTGTCCATCTGTTTGTTATTCTAACGAGTTGTCATTCGATGGCACGCCATTAATACGAGTAGCGGTAGGTGTACATATGCATTTACGAGTATGTAATTACACCAGAAACCGATTCGATGCCTTTTGAATTCAACTCAATATATCATATAACATTCAGAGACAAGTGCAGGTTGTTTGGTTTTAATGGCAGGTCAATAAAATTAGTGGCAAATGATTTGAATAATCCAAAAAATCAAAAACTACCCATTACACATTAGCCATTGCACATTAGCCATTGCACATTACACATTACCCATCCATCATCATCATTCATCATTTGGCTGGAACTACAATCAGAAACTTTTCACAAAATATAGCCTCTGTGGGAGGCAATGGGCTCTCGCTCGTTCGTTCGTTCGTTCGTTTGACAATGCTCTGTGAGAACAATTATATTTTGTAGTTATTAAGATAACTGGAGAGCCAGTACGAGCATGTGGTTAGGGGTCTCTAAATATACATACGCGATAATCTTCATAATCAGAAAGCTGTCATACGAACTTTGTTTGTAACCAGAAGCTGCAGTTCTCCGCCATTCACTTGCGTTCGAGTGTGCAATTTTGAAAATATAACAAAGCCTCAAAGGCAGAAACCCTACACAAACATCAGCCAATACTTTATGCTGCCCGTCCTTCCACTGCTACCAGATTTAAGCTGCGAAAAGCGCAAAAAGTATGCACGAGCATGTAAAAACCAAATACATGTCGTGTGCCCGACTCGTGTCGCGGCTTTAAAGGGTTTCGGCTGGATGCACAAGGGCCATAAGCATCATTGGCTCGCAGTCATGTAACTTTATTTTATTACTTGTAGACGATGCCCAACAAACAAATCAATATAATTATATGTCAGTGCATACATACATATGTACATATATGTATATATGTATGTACATTGCTTGTAGAATTTCCCAGCGTGGGTGGAGTGGGGTGTGCGGAGCTGCTGACTGCGTTCGTCTGTGATGCGTGACTCGTGTGTGGGGCTCGCGTCATGAACTTGACACTGGAAAACTCTTTTTATTTTCCATCGCTGATGGGTCAGCAAAATGTATCAAAAATAAGTCTAAAGAAGTATCTGCGGCACATCTAGAAGGTCATGGATGGTCATGGTTGGTCATGGATGGTCATGGATGGTCATGGATGGGGTATATAAGCCGAGAACTGGTGGCCAGTGGAACAAACGAAGAGCCAGAGCCAGAGCCAAGACAAGCCCCAGCCAAAAGATGATGCCATCGATGCTAGCTACGACCGGTGCCCTCCTGCTGATGCTGCTGCAGACGAGCTGCGCCCGTGGCCAGGGCTTCGACCTGACCAAAATCCTTGTCGGTCGGGGCACAGAGCCCATTTGGACGGTGATGGTGCGCCAGCTGCCGCATGTACAGGAGATGATCGACTCGGGCCGCAAGGAGTGCATCCAGCAGCTGAATTGTCCCAAGGATCAACGTCCGCTGATGAAGGTGTCCAATCCCAGCGAGAAGGAGAAATGCCTCATAGAGTGTGTCCTCAAGAAGACCAAAATTGTGAGTATTAAATGCACAGATAGAGATGGAGATGGAGAGAGAGAGAGAGATGAGATGAGATCGTGTCGCACCCTTAGATGGATGACAAGAACAAGCTGAATCTGGCGCAGGTGGAGAAGCTGACCAGTCTGGTCACCCAGGACAATAAGATGGCCATCGCGTTGAGCTGCAGCCTGGCGCAGACCTGCAATCGCGCCGTCTCGGCCAAGAATCCCTGTGAGGCAGCCCATCAGCTCAATCAGTGCATTGGCCGCCAGCTGGAGCGGAACAATGTCAAGTTGATCTGGTAGAGTTTCTGCCAGAATCTGCCAGAATCTGACTTGCTGACTTGCTGCCTTGCTGCTCTCCTGCTCTCCTGCTTACCCCCGAATGAACTCCAGGATCTATGTGTATTGGCTATGGCTGGGCGCTTTATTTCTCCTCTGGGACCACATCAATTTGTGTGTGTTTCTAATTAAAAAGTAAACGAACAATAGAAAACGACAACAAAAAAAATACTAGAAATAAAAGAACGTGCGGCGCGAACGCCTGGAGGAAGGATCGACCATTCCCCCAATGGCCCGCAATGGACTACTCCTTGATGTCGGGTATCTTGTAGCCCTGCTGTCGCATCGCGGCCAGCATGCACATGGATATGTCATGGGCCACCTCGCACCTAGTCCAGAGATACAGAGATCCAGAATCAGCATCAGACATCAGAATGGGAATGGGAATCGGAATGGGAATCGGAATCGGATTCAGAGAGGGGGGAGATGGTGTCACTCACTTGTCTGTGCTCGCTACTTGATCGTTGCAGCTCTTGATTATGGTGGGTGATTCCTTTTCCTGATTGGGGAACATCATGTTCATCATCTCGAGCGTCTTGTCCTCGTTGAACTTCAGCTGGCCCTCGGGCATCAGCTCGAACTGCTCCAGCATGCACTGGCGGAAGCATTTTGTCTCGTACTTGGCCTCCTGCGTGTTCTTGATCATCTCCACAATGTTCTCTGATGGGATGGGACGGGATGGGATGGGATGGATGCTGTGAATCGTACTGGCAATGGCACTGGCAATGGCACTGGCTCACTTGGCTCGCTACTCACCTCGCTGCGGCTGGGGCTTGCAGCTTTCGCCAAACGGTTCGATTAGCTCCACCACCTCGTCCAGTGACATGGTCATCTCCTCGTCATCCCCATCGGCTGCAGCCAGACCCACCAGCCAGCCGCCGGCACAGGCCAGCACCAGTGCGAGAGTTGTCATCCAGTTAGCAGGCTGCATAATTTCCACTTGTCTTGTTTGCCCAGCTATAAAAATGGATCGTGAAGTGGATGGCTGGCACTGGCTCCGTGTTTTATACCCATCCGACTGGGCTGTGGGTTTGGGTGTTGGTGTGGGTGTGGCCTTAGTCTAGGGTCGTGTCCAGTGCATCCGGTACACGCCGTATTAATCGCAAATGGATCGCGATCGTCGCTTGTAGATCATGATGCCACGATGCCTCAGCCATTCCCCATGACATGGCACAGCCAGCGCAGATCATGCAACCCATCCAAATGCATCGAAACTCTCTTTTGGGGGAAAGGGGGGCAGGCTAATATTTATTGATGCAACTAGGGGACTAGAGAGGCAGCTACAGACTCGATTGGAACTGGAAAGTGGCAACTGGGAACTGGGAACTGGCGACTGGCAACTGGCAACTGGGAACTGGTACTCTATCTATGGATTCGATTAGGGGAACACAAAGACCTTGATGTGGGACTTGAGGCAGGAGAGCAGGGCATGGGCTGGATCACAGTTGGGGGCATTCTTGAGGCCCACAGTGGAGTCCTTGCACGCAGTGAGGCCCTCACGATACTCCGGCTTGTAGCTGTCCGGCAGCAGCACTTCCATCTGCTTGAGTGAGGCCTCCACCTGGAACTTGCCCTTCTTGATCTGTGCGTAAGGAATGCAAAATCAGAATGGAAACAGGAAACAGGAAAAAGGGAAAAGGGAAAAACATTACGGCCTGCATCATCTCCAGAATGCAATTGATGTAGCAGTTGGAGTCCTTGCTGTTGGGTATCTGGCCATTGCGTATGCCGTCGGCCACCTCGACGCTCACCTTGGGATACTTGGGCAGGCAGATATCCCGCATCAGCTTGCCAGCGGCCCACATCTGATCCTCCGTCACCTGCAACACGTTTTTGCACATCACACATTACAGCTGCGATCCATCCTCGCCGCCTCCACTCAGCTGGTAGATCCTTACCCCCGCTTCGAGGCCGCCCGGCAATGAGATGCCCACAGCCATGCTGATCAGCAACAGATTCAACTTCATGCTCGAACTTTGAATAGACAAATAAACAAATGCCACAGCCAGGCGGCACTCCTTATATACAGACACCGACTCCCAGGTGGGAGTATCGCCCCAACAAATGACATGCAAATGATGACAGTCCATGGATCGATATGGGGGTGGGCCCAGGCCCAGGCCCAGGCCCTGGCCCAGGCCCAGTGTGTGCCACTATGCAGGAGGGTGTGCAAATTACAAGGTACCGTGTAAACCGATCACTTCCCGATCTTTGTTGCTTGTCCGCTGGGCGGCGCCGTAATCTATGTAATCTTGTTGCATTAATTGAGCGCTCGGCACACGCACGAATGCCCCACGGGCTGGTGGCGGCGCGTGGGGGGTGCTGCTCCCATACAAATAAAATCTCCAACTGTTTTTTCTTTCTTTCTTTTTCTGATCATGCAATACGCGAATAACGAAACAAAAGTACAACATCTTTGTTTAAATAATCATTTACAAAGGCCAGAGCGACCCCATCCCCCACCGCCAAATATTAGCCTATTGAATGGGGAAACAGCTCTACTGAATATATATTTATTTATTTATTGGGAAACAGTCAGGGGCAGGGGCAGGGTCCGGGGCAGTGGCAGTGGCAGGGGCAGTGACAGGGGCAGGGTCCGGGGCAGTGGCAGTGGCAGTGGCAGGGTCCGGGGCAGTGGCAGTGGCAGTGACAGGGGCAGGGTCCGGAGCAGTGGCAGTGACAGCGACAGGGCAGGCTTTGCCTGACTTTGCATTGATTCGAAATTCGAAAACAAATCAACAAACATTCCCCCGTACAAGTAACAGCAGCAGCAGCAGCTCCAATCAGTTTAACTCAAAGATGTCCGAGCCTTTCACTGGATCCTCCTTCATGGATAAGTTCAACAGCCAGACACTGCGCGGACGTGCCAATGTATGTGGTGTTTGCACTCGTTTCATTGCTCGTTTCGATAATTATTATGGCCTATCCGCAGGTGGCAAAGGCCACGCTGGCCGGTCTGGGCGTCGCCTATGTGCTGCTGAAGATGCAACAGGCCTGGGTGAAGCGTCGCGAGGCCAAGCTCTACTGCAAGCGCTGTCAGCAGCTCATGCTGCGCCACTAAGGAACAGCAGCAGCAGGAGGAGCAGGAGGAGCAGGAGGAGGAGCAGCAGCAGCAGGAGGAGGAGATGCACTGGGAACCCTTCCTGGCAGCTGGATTGCCCCCTGCTCAGTTATCGTTAGCCAAATTGCGTGTTCGTTTTTCTTTTGACTTAATAAATGCCCAGAACCCCCCACCCCCATCTGGATGCCATGCCAATAGTAGCAATTTGTTTTTAGCTTCGAGTAGGCCCTGCCGTAGACATTAGCCTCTCACCTAACTCTATACCAGGTGCCAGCCACCCACAGATCAGACGTAGCTCCCAGAGATCTTTGAACCGTTTTTGGTCCGTTTCCGCACGATGTCCGAGGGCTTCAAGAAGCACTTCAATGCCAGCACCATGAATGGCCGCGCCAATGTAAGTAGCTTTGTGCCACGTTCTTTTATTCCCATATCCCAATATTGCCATGCCCTGACCTTGTCCTCTGCCCTCTGCCCTCCCCGCCCCACCTTGCCAAAAGGTGGCCAAGGTCACGTATGCGACCATGGCCCTGCTGTACATCGTGTACCGAATGCGCCGGCGATCGGGCAAGAAGTCGGGGCCTGGCGGCGGCATGCTGGCCGATGGCAGCTGCAGCTGTGACAAGGAGCGCGACCCGGCAGCGGGCGGGCACGACTCCGACACGGGCTTCTACGAGATCGATCCCGAGTGCGGTTCGTGCCGCGAGCGATCGGAGCGCGCCATGTCCGAGTACGACCGGGAGCAGCAGCGCCGCTCGGCGGCCAAGGCACGGCAGGAGGATCAGTGCAGATCCGAGCCGCCACCCCCACCGCCACCGTCCTCCTCGTCACCGCCGGCGTCTGGCGGGGCTGCGGCGCCGCGTCGCAAGTGCCCCTGCGAGGATCCGCACCGGAAGGTCGAGGGTGCCCTGAAGAGCAGCAGCAACGACACCAGAGCCTTCATGCAGCGGCAACAACAGGAGCAGCAGCAGCAGCAGAGGGCCTTCAAGTACCAGTCCCCCCAGGAGGCAGATGATGTGCGTCCGGCTAGCGAGCTGGTGGGGCAGGTGCACGGTGCCGTCTACCGTGTGCTCAGCGGTGTCTTCAACGCCGTCATGGGCGGAGGATCCGCCGAAAGCAGCACCGCCACCAGCACCGCCACTGCCGCATCCCAGACCGTTGCCCAGAGACACGAAACGGAGCGACAGGCAAGCGGCGGCGGCGCCTGCAACTGCCTGGAAACTGCAGCTGCCCCCCTGGCGGCCGATCAGGCGGATGCGCAGGACGACGAGGAGGCAGTGAACGCGGCCCGATACGAGGCCATGGACTGCGAGTGCTGCTGTGATTCCGCTCCGATGGTGGACGAAGTGCAAGCCCAGCCGGAAGATGGTGCCAACTTTGGCTGCTACAACGAAGGCTACGCCTCGGGCATGTTCTTCGGCCAGGAAGACTGAAGACTGAATGCCGATGCCTGGGGGTGGTTCCCAGGTCCCAGTTCCCAGTTCCCAGCTCCCAGCTCCCAGGTCACAGAGTTCAAGTTTTGTTTTGGACTCAACTAAATTTCCAGCTAATCCAAATAAATCAAAATTATTCATTGAACCCAAACAATAAGCAAAGTGAGTGAGTGGGGGAATGCTTCGAACGATCATTTCGAGCTGAGGGCAGTGCATAATGCATCTCTATAAATGGCTTAAGTATATTATTCAAATGTGGAATAAGCCCGATGCCCCAGCGTGGCTCAGCGTGGCTCATGGGGTCTCAAAGCAGCAGCTTTAGCATTAACGAAATTCCAAATAAAAGCCGCACAAACAATGTCACAAAACTAAAGCTGCGGCTGGATACATTTTCGGGTGCGAACACGAATTCAAAGATCACATTTCTCTGCTCCATGCAACACATTGATTTTGTCGTTAAATAAAGGGCCAAACATTTCTCTTGTTAAACGAATTTGGCTGCTGGCCTTGTGGCTGGTCTGCCTGGCAATAATTATTACCTAGAGAGGGAGGGAGAGAGATTTTGTCGCTGGCTCTGGAAAAATGTTCATGAGATGCAATCAGGCAGGCGCACACACAGTCACAGTCACAGTCACAGTAATCGTTGGCTCGTGTTAAGTACCTTGAAAAGTTGCCATTTTGTAGCAATTTACAATTGATGGCATCCTGCTAATGTCAGCCCTGCGCTCGCATTTAATTGTTGCTCGTTTTAATTTTCATATTTTGTATTTATTTAGGTTTTAGTTTTACTTTTCAAATAGAGTTTTCGTTTGCGTCTGCTTCCTCAAAACACATTTCATTCTTTGCTTTAAACTTGAATTGGATCTCTACGGCCATGGATACACAGTCCATCAGCGGGGCTCTAGTGGTGCGATGAGTTTACTGCTCAATCGGTTTTGGATGGGTTGCGTTGGATTGGGTGCGGTTCGGTTGGTCTAACGATAAAGCCAGGTGTGGGTGTGGCTGTTGGCTGTGGCTGTTGGCTGTTGGCTGTTAGCTATAATTATGAGATGTGGGAGTGGAGTGGGGCGGGGCGGGGGGTTGTTGCTCTTCAACTAACATTTATATTTCGAGTTATCATGTTTAAGGGGTGTTTGCTGCATACGCATATGTATGTGTGTAATATTAATATATATATCATGGAAATAACTTTAACGCTTAGCTTTTTGGTTTCATTAACGCTCCATCGATCTGTCTCTCCATCTTTCACTTCATTTCTCTTCTATTTTCTATGCTCTTTGCTTCCTTTTGTCTCCATCTCCATCGCCGTCTCTGTCTCTATCTCTGACTCTATCTGCAGCTCGTTCTCGTTCTGTTTCTCGTTCTGTTTCATCGCTGTCTATGCTCTGTCTTGCTCTGTGGCATGTGCTAATTCAAAATATATTACTATATATATATATATACCTCTATATGCATATAGATGCGTGTGTATGTACTACTATATGTGTGTGTGTGTTTGTGTATTTATGTGGCTGTGTTATGCATTGTGTACGTGTGCGAAGGCTTTGTTGTGTCTCCTAAATATCCAAGGAATGAGTGGGGGGAGTGTGCGAGTGGGTTTTCGAGTTTTCGAGAGGGATCCATCCAACCATCCAACAACCATCTGCTGAATGGATCTAAGATCTGCTGCATATGCTCTGCTGGAGATTCGTTCGCTATGCTCTGCTTGTGGCTGCTGTTGCGCTGTCCACTTAGCCATCGTGGCTGGCAACCGACTCCAGATCGCTGTTGTCCTCGCTGCCAGTCGCCTCGGTGGGTTCGCCCATGGCCACGCGCGCATACTCGTCCGTATCGATGCTCTTGCAGAAGTGTATGGCATACTTGAGCTTCTCCAGCAGCACCGCCTGTGGATAGAGAGCACCGAAACACACACATTGAAATAAACACTGCCAGAGGCAAGGGGCATGCAGTGCCTGTGCCTGTGCCTGAGCGGGCATTACCTTGCAGGAGTAGCGCGGCATCTTCAGCAAAAAGAAGCAGGTGTAGCTCTCGGGCAGGAAATGATCGGGCGGATTCTTTTCGAGCACCTGCAGCACAAAGTCCCTGCCACGGAAATCGGCTATGGTGCGCGGCAGTCGTGTGCGTCCCCACACAAAGCGCAGGAACAGCGAGCGCTCCTGCGAATTGAATTTACTTTGAGCAGAGTTTCACAGAGAGACAGACAGAAACGCACCTGATTGGTAAACTCTTCCATGACCTCCCAGAACCAGGCGACCAGTGCCGAGCCCGGATCGAAGCCCTTGTAGGTGGCCACCGACTTGAGCAGGCCGAGCGGTATGTCGGGCGAGCCGCAGACCATGGCCTGCAGCTCGGCGGCGGAGAAGAGCGACAGCAATGGCACTGGTATCACCTTGGACATGCCGTCGCGCACCGCCTTCACCTGCTCGTCGAACTCGTGCAGCCGAAAGCTGAGCGCCAGCCGCACATACTCGGCCCGATTGCGCGGCGAGATGTGCGTGTATCTGGTGGAGAGCGGCACCTCATGGCCGCGCGCCGACGACGTGGAGAAGGGCAGCTCCAGGGTGTTGAACAGCTTGGCGTCGTCGTCCATGTTGCGTATGCACAGCAGGCCGGCCACATAGTCGCGGTCCACCTCGGTGAGGTCCGGCGGGCGCAGCACCTCGCCCGTCAGCTGTCGCCAAACGGGTTCCGCCAGGCTGCAATTGCAATAAGACAAACACAAACACAAACACACACACAATGAGTGGCCCGATGGAGTGGGTGGCCCCATGGCTGGGGGATTGGGGGATTGGGGGACTGTTTACTCACTTGATGCTCAGCGGGGAGCCCGTGCGCACGGCAATGCCCATGAGGACGCCCAGGAAGCGGAACATGTTCATCTGCAGCACGGAGCCGAGCGTGGGATCCAGCAGGAAGCAGTCCCGATTGGCGCCCGCCTCGCCGCGTCCATTGGGGGTGTTGATCAGCAGCGGGACGCTGCCATTCTGCAGCTCGTCGCACATCTCGGCGATGGACTCGCTGTAGCCGCCGCCACAATCGTCGACGCTCTCGCCGACGAACTTGACCTTCCACACGCGATGGGGCAGGGCGAGCGCCTCCTGGGTGAGCAGCGGCAGCTTCTGGACCATCTGGCCGAAGACGCTCTTCATGCCATCGATGCCGGCGAGGCCGTTGCAGCGGCTGCGCGATCGCTTCACCTGGATGCGGTTCAGCTCGATGACCGGCCCGTGCTGCTTGTCCCGCACCATTGTCGTCTGGATGACCTTGCGGAAGGCCGCCTCCTTGATGTTGTACACGAGCACATCCTTGAGGGCGCCCAGGCTGAGGTCCCCGGCAATCGGCAGCATGGCCAGGCACGGGCACAGCAGCTCCGAGAAGTGATGCAGCAGAATGAGGCGCGCGTGCAGCGCCTCCGGCGCCAGATCGCGCACCAGATCGTATTCCAGCGGTGGATTGGGCAGCGGACGCAGCCGCTCGCTCAGCTGCGACGTGGACAGGGCCAGGGTGTGCGCCGATCCGCAGGTAACCTTCACAATGTGCTTGCCCTGGAGGGCGGCGACGAGGCGCGGCCGCTGGATGGCGGTGACGGTGCCATCGCCCAGCTGTCCCTCGTCGTTGTCGCCCCACGTGTAGACCTCGCCGGAATCGCTGCACGCGACACAGTGCAGCGAGCCGGTGGCTATCGAGATGATCTTCTTGCCCTGCAGGGCGGCCACCTTCTTGGGCCGCCGCACATGGTCCACGGAGCCGTGGCCCAGCCGATGAAAGTCGCCCTTGCCCCACGTGTAGACGGCGCCCGATTTGGTGAGCGCCACCGAAAACTGTGAGCCGCACTCCACCTTGACGACGCCCAGGCCGGCCAGGCTCTCGATCTTGTAGGGCAGCTTGCAGCCATCGCTGCCGCCGCGTCCCAGCTTCCCGTAGTCGCCGTCGCCCCAGCTCCACACATTGTCGTCGTCGGTGATGCACAGCGTCTGGGCGTCGCCCGAGCCGCAGGCAATGTCAATCGCCCGATAGCCGAGCAGCGCCTCCACCAGCTGCGGCCGCAGCTGATCCTCGGAGTCGCCGTGTCCCAGCCGTCCGTAGCGGCCCTTGCCCCACGTGAGGACGTGTCCGGTGGCGGTGATGGCCGCCGAATGGGCGCTGCCGCAGGCAATGTCCGCCACATTCATGCCGTTCAGATGCTCCACCAGCTTCGGCCGGTCGTAGCTCATGCGATTGCCGTGGCCGAGCTTGCCGTCCTCGCCCTCGCCCCAGGCGTACACCTCGCCCTCGGTGGTGAGGGCCAGGCAGTGCTTGCCGCCGGAGTTCACGGCCACCTTCTTGACGAACACGTGCTGCAGGGAGCCCAGCAGCGTGGGTATGGCCCAGCTGTCGGCACCGCCCACGCCCAGCCTGCCGCCGGAGCCGTAGCCGGTGGCGAAGAGCTTCCCGTCGGGTGTGACGGCGAACAGGGACTGCTCTCCGCCGGCCAGCTGCACGGGCCGGAGCAGGCTGAGCGCCTCGCAGGGCGTCGGTGTCTTGATGCGGCTCCCCTCCAGTCCGCCCAGCTGGCCGCGATGGTTGTGGCCCCAGCCGTAGATGGTGCTGGCTCCGCCCCAGCTGAGCGCCCAGTCGTCGGGCCGTCGATTCAGCCACTGCAGCAGCTGGGCATCGTGGGGCGCCTGGAACAGCGTGTGATCCTCGTGCAGCAGCACAAGGGAGGAGCACTCCGATTGCTGCTGCTGCTGCTGTTGCTGCTGTTGCTGCTGCTGCTGCTGGGACGGACAGTGGAGCAGGGCCAGGTGCTCCTGGTGCTCGGCCAGCAGAATGGGTGGCGGCGGCGGCGTCACATTGCTGGCGGTGCTCGAGGAGAGCGACGTGGTCGAGTTGAGCATGGAGGCGAGCGGCGAGTGCGACGACTGCGACTGGCTGGTGTTGCCGGCATTCGGATTGGGCAGCATCTCGGCGAACTTCTTGCGCACCTCCAGGCAGAAGGGGCGCGGCAGCTCTGTGCGGCGTATCAGCGACTGGGCCACGCGCACCGCGATGCAGTAGCGCTTGAACCAGGCCCACTTGTGTCCATCCCCCGTCGTGCTGGCGCTGCAGCTAGCAGATCCACCGCCGCCTCCAGCTGTAGCTGTAGCTGTAGCTCCTCCTCCTGCTGCTGCTGCTCCTGCTGCTCCTCCTGCTCCTCCAGCTCCTCCTGCTGCTCCTCCTGCTCCTGCTGCTGTTGTGGTTGCTGCTGTTGTCGCTACGGGCGCCGGCAGCGAGGCATCCAGCTGCATGTCACAGGTGAGCGCCGCCAGCGTCTTGAAGTAGTCCGAATGCATCAGATGAATGCCGCCGCGGACCTGCGGCTCCTCGTACTCGTACTGGCGCAACAGCTCGGGAATGAGCGGCTGCAGGATGCCCGCCAGCGTCGGATCCTGCGGCTTGGGCGCCTGCTCGAGCAGCAGCACGGCGTGCAGTTTCTTCAGCGACCAGATCCGCTGGGCGGTGGTGAGGGCGCCCAGCTGGGAGCAGGCGGCCAGCGCCGAGGCCAGGCGGATGAGCACACCCTGCTGGCTGGGCGCCAGGCGCGAGTCCAGCAGCGACATGACCAGCGCCATCGATGGCTGCGACAGCACGGCCCGGTCCGAGCCGCTCTCGCCGAGCGTCGCCGCCGGCATTATGGCGTGCACCCAGAAGCGCCAGCCCCAGCCGTTCACCGAGCTGTCCGAGGTGAATTTCCAGCGCAGCTCGTCGCCGGGCACCCGGATCTCGGGCGCCCAGTGGGCGAACTCGCGGCCGGAGCGCATGGCCAGAACCCGGCCGGCTGCATCGGTGATCACCAGCGGATCGTTGCGCTTCTCCGTGCTGCACTGGCTGTCGAACTCGAGGCGCAGCATCTCCGCGCCGGGTATGCGCACGGCGCCGGTCACATTCACATTGTCCACATACGGATGGCTGCTCTCCTGCATGACGGGCTTGGGCAGCTTGCCGAGGCAGTGCCTGGACGTGCACAGATCCTCCAGCTCCGTGATGCACGTCTCCATCAGCATGGAGCTGATCGCCGCATTGCCCGATCCCAGCGAGATGAGCGTCTCGGCTATCGTCTGGGCGGTGCTCGGGGGTCCGCAGCGGCCGCACACGGCCAGCTTCAGCAGCTCCACGAGGCTCTTGGCCTCCGGCTCGCCCAGCAGCCCGCCAAAGTCGTCGAGGCCGTGCGTGTGGCTGATCTGGGCCAGCATCTCCTCCTGCTGCGTCATGGTGGCGGCCATCACGGACATGGCGCTGGCCGACATCCGCGAGTGCTTGTGCTGCGGCGGCAGGGCGCTGCTCGACAGCGATCCGGACATCGACAGCGATCCGGTGAGGCTCTGGAAGGCGCTCAGCGGTCCGGCGGTGAGTGGCGCCGGCAGCGTAGCTGTGCCAGATCCGGCGCCGGCTGCCACTGCGATGGCCTCGATTTGGGCGTCGGGACTGTGCTCCATTTGCAGGGCTGCATCCGTGGCATCGGCGGGCGCCTCTCCGCCGCCCTGGGCTATCGGCTCGGCCGGCGGCAATGGCACCGCTCCCATGCCACTGGCACCCATCAGCTGATCCTCTTCGCCCGCTGCTCCTGCTCCGCCCGCGCCCGCGCCCGCTCCAGCGCCCGCTCCAGCGCCCGCTGCTGCGCCGCGCTCCTTGTAGTTCACCTTGCTGTGGCTGGTGAGGGCCGCCACAATGAGCTGGCGCGCCTGCAGTATGCTCATGGCGCGCAGAACATGTCCGAGGGCCGCCTGCCTGGCGGCTGGCGTCTCCAGGGCCAGGCTCTCGCTCAGGCTGGTCAGTGTGGGCGGCTTGGCCTCCTGCTTGAGGGCGCCGGCAGCGGCGGCTGCCTCCGCCTCGTAGATGCCCAGGCTGCTGCCGCCGAGCGGATCGCGCGTGCTGCCAAAGGGCACGGGGCCGCGCTTCTCCTCCTCGAGGGTGGCATTGGGCAGGCCCCAGGCAATCGAATGGGAGCTGCCGCAGGCCACACGATTCACGAACACCGCGTCCAGGCCGATCACCAGCGCGGGCTTCTTGTTGACGAACGTGTTGCCGCTGCCCTGCTGCCCGTGGTCGTTGTCCCCCCAGGCGTACACCTGGCCGGCGTCCGTTACGGCCAGACAGTGCAGCGCACCGACGGCCACATGGATGACGCGACGTCCGCGCAGGCCGCCAATGGGCTGCGGCTTCCGCACATGCTGATCCCCGCCATGGCCCAGGCGGAAGTAGTCGCCCTTGCCCCAGGTCCACACCTCGCCGGCGCGCGTCAGGGCCAGCGAGAACTGCGCTCCGCACTCGATCTGAATGACGCCGATGCCCGAGAGGCGCTCGATCTCGTGCGGCGTGTCCGATCCCTCGCTGCCGCCGCGTCCCAGCTTGCCGAAGTCGCCGTCGCCCCAGGAGAAGACGGCCCCGTCCTCGGTGAGGGCCAGCGTCTGGGCATCTCGGCTGCCGCAGGCCACCTGAATGACCCGTCGGCCGGTCAGGGCCGCCACCAGCTTGGGCTTCAGCTGTGTGGCATTGTCGCCGTGCCCCAGCCGGCCGTACTCGCCCAGGCCCCACGTGTAGAGCTCGCCCTGGCTGGAGATGGCCGCCGAGTGGGAGGAGCCGCAGGCCACGTCACGGATCTTCTTGGAGCGCAGCGTCTCCACCAGTCGCGGCTTGTCCAGCGTCGTCCTGTTGCCGTGTCCCAGCTTGCCGTCCTCGCCCTCGCCCCACGAGAACACCTTGCCGTCCAGCGTGAGGGCGAGGGCGTGCTTGCCGCCCGAGTGGACGGCCACCTTCTTCACGACATACTGATGCAGCACCGGCAGCTGGTGCGGCAGCGGCACATTGTGCGTCACACCGAGGCCCAGGCGTCCGTTGGTGCCCTCGCCGCAGGCGTACACCTTGCCGTCCTGGCCCACAACGAAGAGGCTCTTGGAGCCGCCGGCTATGTGGATGGGCCGCAGCCGGCTGATGGTCTGCGAGAATGTCGGCACCTTCACCTTGGAGCCCTTGAGGCCGCCCAGCTGCTCCTTGTCGTTGAGGCCCCACACCATCACGGTGCAGGGCAGGTCCTGGTCCGCAGCAGAGCCCATTCCGTGCTCGGATCCGTGCAGGGCGAGGCTGGCCGGGCCGGCTGTGGCGCCCGCCGGGCCATTGTACTCGCAGGCCAGGAACTGCGCATTGGCCAGCATGTGGTGCAGGTCGGGCTTCTGGCGGCGCCCCACGAACTGCAGGCCGTGCACCTTGCACTGGATGCCGTTGTTCTGGCACTGCTTCACCACGATCTCGATCCAGGGATAGTAGGTGGGCACCTGCTGCATGAGCAGCACCCGACTGGCCCCCGCCGGCACCGGTATCCACGTGTACTCCTTCAGGCTGTCCACGCACTCGCCCACCCGGATCTCCAGCAGCGAGGGCATGTGCGAATGGTCCTCGGGACTCACGCGCAGCGCCAGACTGTGCACCAGTATCCGGTCGTGCAGCTCCAGACGTATCCAGTGGCGGCACGGCCCGCTCGAGCAGCTCTGCCACGTCTGGCCGATGCCGTCCAGCAGATGCTTGGCCGCCGCCTCGTTCGAGCTGACCGTCAGCGAGCGTATGCAGCGGCTCCAGTCCTCGATGAGGTCGCTGGGCGGCACCTGGGCGCTCTGCAGGTCGGCGGCAATGGGTGCCGGGGTGGGTGGCAGGGCCACCATTTCGACGTCGTTGATGTGCCCCTGCCAGGCGGGCTGGTCGGGAAAGTCCACCGTCAACTGTTTGCCGCGCACCGCCGTCACGACGCCGGGCACGCGCTGTGTGCGGCCCAGCCGCATCTGGTTGAAGACGCCGTAGCGGGCGGAGCAGCGCGGCCGCACTCGGGCACCCACCACAATGGGCGGCGGACGGGGCAGCAGGTGGTGCAGGTGGTGGGCGGACATCGGATCGCAGCCGCGCAGCAGACCGGAGCCGGAGCCGGAACCGGAGCCGAGGGGCGGCTCGACCAGCTCGATGTGCACGAAGCAGACCCAGTAGGTGCTGCCGTGATTGCGCCAGTCCACCTGCACGTTGAGATCGTGCAGTCCCTCGGTGTCCACGATCAGCACGGTGCCCATGTCGCCCTGCTTGATCTCCTCGAAGTCCCGGCAGCAGCGCACCGTCATCCCGGGCCGCACCAGGCCGCGCACATAGAGCGCATAGTGGTCGGCCGTCTGGAAGTCCTTGCGCGACTCAAATCTCACCGGTGGCGGCGATGCAACGACAGCGCCGGCGGCAGCATTAGCCCTGGCTCCCGGCTGACCCTCAACGGTGTCCGAGGAGGCGGAGGACTTGGCCGAGGAGCTGCTGGACAGACTGCTGGGCGACTCATTGTCGGAGTCTGCCTCGGGATCGTGGCTGCCACTGCCCTGGGGCAGGGGATCCTCCTCGATGGTGTTGGCGCACACATCCGGATGCTCGAGTATCCACTGGACAATCTGCTCGGGCGTGGGCATAATCTCCGCCTGCAGCGACAGCTGCTTGAGGGCCAGCTCCACCGTTCGCTTGGGGAAGCCCATGTCCATGATCTGATTGATGAGCTCCGCATCGGTGGCCGCCACCTGGGAGGGCCATTTGGTGGCCGGCTCCTTTGCGGCCGTGGCCGTGGCCGCGGCCGCGGCCGTCACCATCTTAAACACATTGTAGACGGGCACTCCGTGCACCATGGTGGGCTGTGGCGGTGTCGCCAGGGCGGGGCTGGGCGCCGAGCCTTCGGCCTCGCTTTCGCTGAGCTCGAGGTGCGCCTGGCTGGCCAGCGACTGCACACAGTTGAGGGCAGCCGTCGAGAGATCGGTGTAGGTGTAGCAGGCCCGCACGGGCGAGGCCTGGGTGGCTCTCAGCAGGATGCATTGGATCAGCAGCTGCGCCTCCTGGCCGCCTCGCCCGCTGCTCTCTGCTGCTGCTGCTGCTGCTGCGCTGCACTGCTGCTGCTCCTGATCCGAGTGCTCGTCCTCCTCCTCCTCTTCGGGCTGATCCTGCTGCTCCCGTTCGTTGCCCTCCTCTTCCTCTGCCTCGGCCTCCCTGTCCCTGTCTCTGTCCCGTTCGGTGTCCGTTTCCACGTCATCCGCGTAGACGCCCGGCGCCCGCTGCTTGAGGATGCGTCGCAGTGCCGCCTGGTGGCGGTAGAGCACGCCGTTCGTGTGCAGCACGGCCAGCTGCAGCTGCTGGGCGCGCAGATGGCCCAGGTCCAGGCGTCCCTCCGCCGAGCCGTTCGCTGGCGGGCGACACTCGCGCGCCTCCGTCGCGGGGCCGTACAGAAGCACCGTCCAGGCATTCAGCAGCATCTCGTTCATGGGCAGGCGGCTCAAGCTGAACACACTGTGGTCCAGATGCGGCATCACTGAGAGCAGCTGCACCTTCACGAATCCCACGGTGCCGCCGCCGCCGCCGCTGCCGCTGCCAGTGGCAGATCCTCCCTGGGTGGCGGCTGCCAGCAGGCATCTGCCCTTGTGCGTGAAGCTGGCAATGATCATGTGGCTGCCCTCGTTGAAGCAGTGCAGGCCCACGCGCGGCCGCAGGTCACAGCCGCCCATGGCGCTGAGCACGCCGAGGACAAAGATCGGTTCGCTGTCCAGCGGGCCGCTGGATTGCTGTTCGCCCAGCAGCTCGGCGGCGACGCACAGCTTCTGGGCCAGAAACGAATTGATCACCGCATTCCAGTGGGGCAGCGTGTGCAGGCGACGCAGCAGCGAGACCAGCTCCTCGGCCACACTGCCCGAATGGGAGGCGGTTAGCAGCACGCGTGCCTTGCCCTCGGGCGTCGGCTGCAGCGTCACGTCGCCGGGACAGTGCAGGGCAATGCGGCCGAGTGTGGCGAACAACTGGCGCACCAGGCTGCCCATGCGCGGCTCCTCCTCCGTTTTCCATTGGGCCAGGATGCACTGCAGCAGACGCAGGCAGTGCAGCTGCCTGTAGACGCCCGCCTCGCTGCCCGCCGGCTGTTCCAACAGCTCCAGGTAGTGGGCCAGCCAGCCGGGTGTGCTCAGCTCCAGACACAGACGCGGACAGTCACCTGTGGTGGGGGGGGGAGGGGCAGAGAGATTAACACTCGACTGGATGGGGACTTCCGGGCGTGGCACTCACCCGCTATGGCTCGTATGAAGCCCAGATTGAGCCAGCCCAGCGAGCTGGCTACGTTCTCCATGGCCGGTTTGGGATCGACTATCGCGCGGAACATGCAGGTGACGCCCCGCAGCGCATGCCTGTCCAAGTGGGCGCCATGCAGGCCGCTGCCCACGGCCAGTATCTGCAGCAGCTTGGCCGCACAGTGGCGCAGCAGTTTCGAGGGATGGGACTCGCTGCTGGGCGAGGCCTCAACGCCGGCCAGCTCCTCGCGTTCCGGCTCTGTGGGCGAGGCGACATTCAGGGCGCTGTCGGCCAGCTGCAGATCGTATTGCCCCTCCTTGCCCATGCGATAGGAGTTGGTGGCGCCCGTGTACCATTCGACGCGCACCCATCTAGAGCAGAGAGCAAAGTGAAACAAGTGGAATCGAATCAATGATTGCTGGGGACATATTCCCGGTGCTGCTGCTGCTGCTGCTGTCTTACCCGTCCTCTCCCACCTCGCTGATGATGCGACCCTCGCCCGGCGGATTGCCATCCTGGTCGCCCCACTTCCAGTCCGAGCCACGCACAATCCTGGTGCCGATCTTCATCAGTTTGGCCAGATCGGGGCCGCTCAGCTGCGCCTTGCTGCACTTCTGCTTCATCACACTGTCCTCGTAGAGCACGCTCAGCTCGGTGTTGGGCTGCCCGCCGGCCAGGCCCTCGCCGCCCGTCTGCGCCAGCAGGCCGAGCACCGTGCCCAGCAGGCCCGAGTTGATCAGCAGTCCCAGCTCGTTGGGGCCCAGCTCCTTGGCCAGCAGACCGAACACGCTCAGCAGGAAGCGGGCGCGCGGCAGCCGTTTCAGCAGCACGTAGGTGCTCAGGTTGGAGCTGTCCTTGCCGCGCGTCGAGCCCTGCTGCTCCTGGTTGACCAGACGCCGCAGTTCGCGCACGGCCCAGTCCAGGACGCGCGCCTGGGAGAGCAGCAGTCTGGCCTTCTGATACGCGCTGACCATGTTCAGTTGCCCCAAGACATGCAGCGAGCTGCCCGATCCGGAGCCTCCTGCTCCTGCTGCTGATGCTGCTGCTGACGCTGCTGCTGTTGCTGCTGCTGCAGATGGGGACGACTTTAGGTGGAGGCCAAGGAACCCATTGAGGAGACTGTATTGGGCCGCGTCCAGGAGGCCGTGCAGCTCGAGCAGCTGCTGCACCAGCTGGAGGCCAGCGAGACGCAGCTGAAAGCGCTGCATCTGGCAGTACATGGCCCGGCGGGCCGTCTCCACGTCGCAGCTGTCCTGCAGGGCAAAGTCCACAATGTCCTGCATCAGCACGCCATCCAGCTCGCCCTCGCCATGGATCTTTCGCTCGTTGAGGCGTCGCAGCAGACTCTCGCTCTCCTCCTCCTCATCCTCCTCCTGCTGCTGCTGCTTTGGCGGCGGCGTTGCCAGTGGCGGTGGCGGCTTCTTTTCGTGCTGCTGCTGAATGCTGGCATTCAGCAGATCCTCCGGCTTGGCCGGCTGCCGCGCAGAGCGCAGCTCCTGCAGCAGGCGTCGCACCAGCAAACGGAATCGCGGCAGCCGTTGCAGAATCTGCAGACGACGCAGGCCCCGCTGCTGCGGACTGATGGCCGGCCGCACCTCGTACAGGAGGAACCGCAGACGCTCCAGTATGGGGGCGCACACCTCCTTGTAGCTGCGATTCTGCTGCTGTCGCGTCCGTACCACCGACCACTTGGCCTGATGCACCAGCTGGATGATCTCCCCCAGCTGCTTGGGCATGTCCCGCGGCGGCGCCTCCCCCCCATCCGTGGAGGGTGCCGTGGCCGTTGCCGGTGCCGTTGCCGATGCGCAATCCTCGAGGGCAATCACCACCATTGCGCCCAGATACTGATGCCGGATGAGCACGGCGCTCAGCAGACGCTCCAGCTCCTGGACGGGATGCTCGGTGGCAAACTCCTGATGCCACATCAGATTGTGGGCCTTGCAGTAGCGCTCGGTGAGCGCCAGCCAGGCGGCTACCGGTGGCTCGCTGAGCCGTGCCTCGGCCAGGCCACTGATGAAGCTATCCGCGCGCTGCTGCAGCTGTGATCTGGCTGGCTGCTGCTGCAGCGGCGGCTGCTGCTGCTGCTGCTGGGCCAGCTGCTGGGTCTGAAGGGGCTGCAGCAGCGGCTGCAGTGTGGCCGGTGGCTGCTCCGTGGGCGTATTGCCGGCCGTGCTGTGGCAGCTATTCGGCAGACTGCTGCGCGCCTCGCCCTTCTCCTCGTCGAAGGGATTGCTGGGCTGGAACAGCTGCAGGCCGCCGCTCAGCAGCGTGCTCTTGTCCAGCTGGCGGCACTGCAGCTCCGCCGGCTGCAGCGCGGGACCGCTGCACATCAGATTGGCCACAATGCCCAGCAGCTGGGCCAGCGTGCACTCCGAACTGAAGTGGGTGAGTCGTGTGGGACTGGGCGAGGCGGTCTGCAACAGGGGGAAGTCACAGGTCAGAGATTGTGGTGGCAGGGGTAGGGGCAGGGGTAGGGGCAGGGGCAGGGCACTCACCTTCTCTTCGGTGGTGGCCTGGGCCATGTATTTGCCCAGCTTGTGATGCTGCAGTATGTGCTCCATGGCACTCCTGTGCGCCTGCTGGCCGCTCATCTCCGCCGTTAGATCTTTGCCCAGACCCGCGTCCAGCAGGCCCCTCAGCGTCTCCGATTCGCAGCTGTCGCACAAGAGAGGGGAAAGGGTAAGCTGAGGGAGCGGCTCTGGATGGGATTACTCACTTGTAGCTGCTCAGGTCGCAGACATAGCCCGCCAGGATGATGCAGCGACTGCCGTCGAGCAGCTGATTCTCCATATCGGCCCGTCGCACATAGTGCGTCTCCGGGTCGGCGGGCGGGGGTCCGCCCTTGGGTCCGCCACGGCAGATGATACCCGGCCAGCCCATGTCGTCGCCATCGCGCAGTTCGCCCTCGCCGAGCGCTCGATTCAGTCTGTCGAGGATGCGCAGCAGCGGCAGAAAGAGTCGCGACCAGCGCAGGCTGCCCAGGCACTGGGGTCGGTCGCGCTTCAGCAGCACCAGACCCACCAGCAGCTCGTGCAGCAGCGCATCGGAGATGTCCGCCTGGAGGATGCGCGTCAAGTGACGCGCCTGCTGGCTGGGCGGATGATCGCCTGGATCGCGGCACTGCAGCGCCAATTCGTGGGCTTGCTGCAGCGTGGCCACGCAGGCGGGGATCAGGCTGTGCAGATATTGGTCGAGCAGCGCCTCGGCGCCCGTGGTGTCCTCCTCGGCATCGGCCTGATGGATGTGGGCCAGCAGCAGGCGCTGGAAGCGATGCAACAGACTCAGACTGGGACTTGTGCTGGGCTCCTGGCACCTGTGATGCTCCTGATCCTCCTCCTTCTCCTGCTGCTGGTGCTGCAGCAGATGCTGCTGCTGCTTGCCGCCCAGGGTGGGCGCGAAACGGGTCTGGGTGAGGGCCGCATTGTTGCCCAGCAGTCGCGTGATCAGCTGCATCAGCGGCAGATTGACCCCGTCCATGCACTCAGCCGCACAGGAGCTGCTCTCGAGACGTATGGCATGCTGCAGCGCCGACTCCAGTCCACCCTCGGCCATCAGGGAGCTCACCAGCAGATCGGTCATGAAACGGTGGCCCGAGGAGGAGGCCTGTCCCGGCTCCGAGGGCAGCAGCGATGTCAATGTCTGGGCACGCTCCGCTGCCGTCGGCAACAGCACACTCCATCCATCCTACAAGCACGGAGGACACATTATTACGGATCTATTGGGATCCGGAGGATCGCTCACCTGTAGGGCCTGTTGGGCGGCCACTTGGATGGTGCGCAGCACTTGACTGCCTCCCGCCAGGCTCAAGATGCGGCTCTTGAGGCTGCCCAGCAGTCGGCCGCCACTGGCCAGGCCCACCTGGCGCGGCTCCACGCCATTGGTGATCAGCGCGAGCAGCTGCAGCCGCACGAGATTGAGACAGGCCACGGCTATGCACTCGGACTCTTGGTTGGGCGTCTGTCGGTTGTCCTGGCTGCTGCACATGCTCAAGAGCTGGTCGAGCAGCCGGAATGTCGGCTCGCCGGGATCAATCACGAAGGGGGAGCGCAGCGGCACACCCTGGCGTGTGCTTTGGGTCCAGATCAAGCTCTGGGCGGCGGTGCAGGCCACACCGCTCGCCGGCAGCGTGGGCAGGGCCACCAGTATGGGCACGCGCAGCAGCGGCTCACTGGAAACGGAGGAGGGACAGATCTGTTGGCTGTCGTTGCGTCCCCAGCCGAATACTTCCCCGCAGCTGGAGAGGGCCAAGCAATGGGCGACGCCCACAGCTACATCCACAATTCGTTTATGCTTGAAATGGAGACAGCAGGCATCATCAATCATCAGTGGAAACAAAATGCACTTTACAGACTACCCTTATTAAAACTTGAATGCACATGCACGAGTTCCCTCGTGTATTTTATTAGTGCTATCGATATGGGCATGATCAGTGCAATCGATAGGATCGGGGGCCGCATTGGCACAACAATCGATTGTAGATTTAATCGAATTTGAATTTGAATTTGATTTTTCAGATCTATTTTGTGGGGGGTGGTGGGGAAATTCGATGATTTAAACCAGATTAGATGCTGTCACTCACCTGCAAACCGCTGATCAGTCTGGGTACACTGCACCATTGGGCACTCCGCTCCACCAGCTGATGGCCCAGACAGCTGGCCTTGCCCCAGCTGTAGAGCTGCCCATCGGTGGTGAGGGCCAGCGAGAACTGAGCGCCCGCAAAGACGCGCTGCACTTTGGGCAGCGATTCCACCAGCACGGGGGACATGGAGCCGTTCAGATTGCCGTTGCCCAGCTTGCCGTAGTCGGCATCGCCCCAGGCATACACATGGCCCTCGGAGGTGAGGCACAGGGAATGGGCATCGCCACTGCCCAAAGCCACATCGATGATTTCGTGCTCGGTGAGGGCCAGCACAACGGTGGGCAGCGGCTGGTCGTCCGAGTTGCCATGCCCCAGCCGGGCATAGGTGCCCCGGCCCCAGGTGTAAAGGTTGCCGCTGCAGGTGATGGCCGCGCTGTAGGAGCAGCCGCAGAACACAGCCTTCACGCATCGGTCCAGTGTGGTGATCTTGGTGGGCGCGGAACGGGCATGCGTGTCGCCATGCCCCAAGCGATGATCCTCGCCTTTGCCCCACGAATATGCGTTGCCTGTCCGACGTCCAGATTACGCAGATTAGAAGGGAATGAACGGGAATGAAGGAATGGGCATGCGAATTGCACTTACGATTAATATCGATGGCCATGAAGTGGCAGCCCTCGCAGTGCGAGGCAATGCT
Organism: Drosophila tristis; assembly: GCA_018150885.1. NCBI lineage: Eukaryota > Metazoa > Arthropoda > Insecta > Diptera > Drosophilidae > Drosophila > Drosophila tristis. The sequence goes on along the minus strand of JAECWT010000215.1, from coordinate 5,227,188 downwards.
GACAATCGTCTCGTGGGCAATCTCCTCCAGCAGCTGCGGCTCCGTCTCCGGCTTGCATATCCGCCAGTGGTAGAGCTTCCCCTCCTCGCTGAGAATGAGCACTGTGCTCTCGCTGCAGACGATCTGCTGCACCTGGAACTTGCAGTTGAGCAGCGGCAGCGTGGAGGCATCGCTGCTCCAGCTCAGGGCTGGCTCGGCATTGAAGCCGTGCTGCTCCTTGGACAGGCTGGGCCAGCCCAGGGCATAGACCCGCTGTTGCGGCGAGGATGAGTTGCAGCTGCTGCTGCTACTGCTGCTGGCGTTGGCGTTGGCGCTGGCACCAGAGTGGATGAGATAGTGGCCGCGGACGAGACATCGCGGCATTAGCGGCTGGACAAGGCGATCCAAGTGGGAAATTATGACGACAGCGGCACGACGCAGATCCACAATCGCCGCACTGCTCTTGGGCAGCATGAGGAACCGCAGAAAGGTCTCAGTGGCGCTCGCCACCGGCAGCGACAAGGACTCGCCGCCATTGGGCAAACCCCCAGCCTTGGCCGTGTGCCCGATCCGCTGGTAGCGCTGCAGAATGCGCAGCAATGGGGCGCCCGTCTTCCTGTGCATGTCCCGGTTGTCGTTGCCCGCCTTGTCCTTCTCCCAGAGCACCAGCAGCAGCACCACACACTCGAGGGTGGCGGCCAGTGTGCCCTTCTGCACTCCCAGCTCCAGCAGCAGACAGAGCGCCGTGTGGCGATCGTTCAGCGGCGCCGTGCAGCGTCCCCCCATCGGATCCCCGAGGGCCACCAGGCGCAGGAACTTAATGGAGCGCTCCATCACCTCCATCCAGAGCGGCGACACTTCGGCCGCCTCGAAGAGCGTCGCCTCCGGCAACTCCTGCAGCGACTCCAGCGCCTCGCTTAGCAACTCGCTGCACATCTCCGTGTCCTCGCCCGAGCGCCAGGCGCGACGCAGGAACGCAAAACTAAAGTTGAGCGCCGCTCGCGTGGCCACGCGCGCCAGTCCCAGGGCGGCATGATCCGGCTGATCCGGCTCCTGGCTGGTTGGATCCACCATTGGCAGCTCCAGACTGCCAGCAGCAGTGGGAGCAGGCGCAGCTGCAGCACCTGCCACGGCGTTGCTTAGGGTCGTTGTTGTGGCGATGGCGATGGCGTTGGCTGTGCCGCTGGCGGCGCTGCTGCTGCTGCTCGTCTGCTGGCGGTGGCGCTTCAGGGCCACATAGTAGCGTTCGTAGATGAAGAGCTGCTGCCGCAGATGCTGGGCGGAGAGGCAGTTGCCGGCTGCCCGCAGGGCCAGTTCCTGCAGCTCGGCGATCAGTGTGCGCTGGCAGTCCTGTTTGGCGGTCAGGGAGGGCGGCTGGCTCCAGAGCCAGCTGCTGAGGATCAGATCGGTGGCCTGGCTGCCGTGGGCGGCTGCCTGCTGGGCGGCGGCCGAGGTGAGCTTCTTGATGGCCGTGTCCGAGTCCAGGGGCCGGCAGCTGTCGCAGTTGCAAGCGGACAGGGGGCCGCAGTACTCTGGCTGGCAGCAGGAGCACTTCAGCTGCTGGGCACCGCAGTAGTGCTTGCCATCGTCCCCCAGGTAGGAGAGCTGGCCGCGGGCATTCACAAGGGCGGCCGAGGGCGAGGAGACCAGTTCGCAGTCCTGGATCAAGTGATTCCACAGCACTGCGCCCTCGGAGGCGTTGCGCAGGGACGAAATGAGATCGGCGCGCAGCCATTTGCCGTCCAGATAGGGTAATGGACGAAGATAGAGATCGGGTGAGGGTGTGGGGGCGTTGGCGGTGCTGCTGGTGGTGGTGGTACCAGAGCCCGAACCAGCACCAGAACCGGAACCGTGGGCCTGGGATGTTCCCGGACCCGAGCCTGAGCCCGAGCCCGTGCCTAAGCCTAAGCCTGTGCCTATGCCCAGTGACTGTCCGGCACTGGCCGTTCCACTGCCCTGACGGTTAAACATTTTCCAAATGTTTCGTTTCGGTCTTCTGCTGCTGCTGCTGCTTTTGCTGCTTCTTCTTTGCGTTGTCCTTTAGTTTTCCTCGGCTACACCCACACCCACAGGCTTCGGACCAGCAGTCACAGCAACAACAACAACATGGCACATTTTCCTTTTTCCTTGTGCTGCGCTGCAAGGAGGGGTGGGAAGAAGCTCTGCCGCTGCTGCCAATGTCGTCACTCACACACAGGCAACACGCACACACACACACGCAATTGCAGTCACAAATTTTGACCCGAGAATGAATCGCAGTTTTTCTTTCGCCAATTTGTCGCACTTGTCACTTGTTTCTAGGCTAAAAACTATGCTAGTATGGCACGCCAACGTTTCACTGGCTTCCAGCTGCCCTCAATTGGAACAAACAACAAGCCCACTTTATTTATTGCACTAAAAAAAATAAATGTAATGTAATGTTTTTGAATGCATTTAATAGAGGTGTCAACCCAAAGAGGGCACTATCGATAGTATCGATATTTTTCTGCAAGCCTCTACTATCGATGGTTTTGCGACTATCATGAAAATATCGAGCTACAGTCGTTGCGCTTGATGCCGATAACTTTGTTTCATTATTTCATTGATAATTTGATTGTTCTTTCATTGATACCGATAACATCGATTACCGATTCGCTTTGAACCGATCTGGCAGCCCTAACAACAAAAGTAGGCAAAAGTTACTTTCAAAACAATCAAAACTATCGATGGCTTCACTATCAATCGTTCGAAACATCTACATCTACTTTGGACTTTGTCAGAGGCTTATTCGTTGAGAATAAATGGTAAATGGTATAATGCTGAAAAAGCAAAAGATTTGTAGCCCCATTGCTAATCTGGTGAAAACCAACGCGCCAATAAACATGAATCGGTATCGTTTTTCAAACAAGCATGCATCGATGCATCGAGCTCATACTTCAACACAAAAATGAGTCGGCGAGAGTTTTGAGTGCTCTCTTTCAACTGGGTCATGGCAAGGTATGGCCCCAGTATTAAGACGGCCAAACTTTTTTTAAGGGCCTCGTAAGGACCTCACCCTAGCCCCGACGGACTAAATATACCATGGGTGCGCGAAAGCACAAAACTCTGGATTTTGTGACGTTCTTAACGGGAACGCGTAGCAACAATAAATCTCGCGCCCAGAATGTTTACAGAAAATTTCGAACGATTTGATTGGCTGAAAGTCAAAAACGCGTAAGGTATACCGTTACTTTTGCAACGGATTTTATATCGAAAAGTATTTTTTGGGTACAAAAAGAAAATATTTATTATTGATGATGGGCCGTCTGCCTAAGTGGTGGCAAGTCGGGTCTGGCGTGTATTTATATCGCCAAATGAATCTGGCGGACTCCCAGGATAAATATAAATGGTCGATTCTGAAATTTACCAAGATCCCACTTCAATACCTAACTTTCTCTGATCACATAAATACATTTTTCTAAAAACATGAACGCTAGAATGGGCTTGGTTTTATTATTATTTTATTATTATTTTTTAACCAAACAATTTTTTATCAAATACATCTAAAACCTAAGCCAGTAGTAGTAGTAGTAGTAATAGTAAAAATAGTCCGTGGGGGGAGGAAATTCTCCGAATCTCTCTTAGCTTGTAGCTGACACTCTCCAGGCTAAAAGTAGGGCCAATTTTGACGCACGCGACATTTTCCGACGGGTTGACTTGAAATGAAAATAATTCCCTTTTACCAAAAAATACTGAAACTGTACCTAAATTTCAACCTTTTTCATTGGTTGGTGCTGATTTTTGGGAACGTAGATTCATTGTTGCGACGTTCCTACGCGTTCCCGTATGATACATTTTAATTGTATGGTACAAATTTCAGCAACATGGGGAAATAAAGTAGCAGCATTGTTGTGCAACTTTGGCACGGAATGAGCAACAAGTCTGAATACCTTGGGAAAATGGATATTATGGACTTGAGATATTGTTTGTAATTTCAGGCTCCAATTAATGCAGAAACTACTCAGTCTCTGCTTTCAAGATATTAACGAAATTTGGCAGCTCACGGGTTCCAATAATAGGTATCATAACCAGGATAAATGTATATATAAAACAATAGGTTAATAGGTAAAAAACATGTCAATTTCAATGGAGCTTGGAACAACAAAATTAGCATCAATTAAAAGAAATAAGGTATACAATAGCTCATACGCATGGAAGGAACTTGGTTGACCAGCAACAATGACGTCACATTTCGTCAACATTTCCGTTTTATGCTTTGGCCGTTTTTGTTTGAACAATGCAATAAAAAGGACTTCTGAAAACATGCCAATCTTGTAGAAAATGGATGTATCTATTAGATAAAATTATTTGATTAGAGCTGAGAGGTAGAACTAGGTAGTAATATTAAAAGGAATATCAAAATCGAGGAATATCAACGTTGAATGTTTTGAAAAAACAATCGATACTATCGTGATAGCTCTAATAATTATTTAAAAACCATTGAAACCTTTTAGGAAGTTGTCCATTGTAAAAACTAGATGCCACCTGTCGATTTGTTTACAAATGTGTCTTCGTATTTTATAGCAGCCAATCCAAACATATTAAAAGCGCAACGACTGTAGCACGATACTATCATGATAGTCTGAAAACCATCGATAGGAGAGGCTAGCAGCAAAATATCGATACTATCGATAGTTACCTCGATGGTTTGACACCTCTAGGAAGCACAGAAGCGAAATTCACAAGTTTTGCGCTCTGCTGTTACCGCCGTCGTCGTTGTCCGGTCCGTCCCGCCACCAGCGCCGCTACCGTCTCTTGACGCTGTTTATGCGAGTGTATGTTTAAGGCGCGCGCGTTGTGTGTGTTCGTGCTGGTACGATTTTTTTGTTGTTGTTTTCTTCTTCAGCGGGGCAACGGTTTACCACAAAAATGTTTTGAACGCAAAAATCTACAAAAAATTGTGGTCAAATAATATTGGTGTGTGGTGTGTGTGTTGTGTGTGTTTGTTGAACCCCCAGCATGTCGCGAGACGGTTAAGACAACCTGGTTTTTTGGCCCGTTAATACATGAATCATTTTGTTGTGGTTGTTGTGCATTGGAAAATGTAAGAAACGAAACGCTGAATTAAGCTTAAAGTAAAAGCAGAAACTGAGAGTTGTTTTCTTTTTTTTTTTTTTTGGTTCAGACTGGTGTGTGTGTGTGTTCCACAGTGCGTCCCAGCAGCGGGCAATAGCAGCAGCGGCAACAGCAACAGCAATAACAAAAGCAGCGACACCTACGCAGCCCGGCGGCAAACGGCGTCGTCAGTCGTTTTTTTGGCATGCCGTTGCTTTCTCTCGCGCCCACCCTGTCCCTCCCGCCACACTGACCGACCTCACCCACTCTCACTGGCATTTGCACAGCATCCAACCCATCCTCCTCCTCCTCCCCCTCCTGCACACCTTCTCGCCCATCGCCCACAACCAGCGCGTTTTAAGCAATTTTCTCTCACCGTCTGTCTCTCCTTCTCTCTGTCTGCCGCCCCTGTGTTTCATGAGTTGTGTGTGCGTGCGTGCGTATGTGTGTGCTTGAATTTGAATGAAAATTTCTCCACTTCCTGTGTCTCTTGGTTGTTGTTGGTTTTTGGTAATTGAAGAAATGCCGAAAGCACAATCCATGAACTTTTTATGAATGATAAATAATCCATAATAATGGTACATGGAAACATGCAGAAACTTGTCCGTCTCCTCTGTCTGTTCTGTCTGTCCCACATTCAGGTTGTGAGACAGCAACGGAAGAGAGGAGGAGAGAGATTTTGCAGATTCCGTTTGCAGATTCCGTTGCCTTATATGGGAGTCCAAAGTAGGATATGCATAGCTGGGGTTCCATTGAAGCATTAGTACATAGGTTTCACGTTCCTGTCGATGCTGAAAGAATTGCCATACCTCTTGTAAAGACAATAATACCAAGATGCATAGAGAGAGAGAGACAGAGAGAGAGAGAGCACACAAATAAAACTTGTTTCAGTTTTTGTTTTGTTTTAATGAGCTTTTGTGGGTAGATTTTTATTGTTTTTTTACTGCACTTCATAGCTAAACAATGCTCCGGCTCTCGGTAGCTCTCTCTCTCTCTTGTGGGTCCCCCAGTAGAGATCCAAAAGATCAATCAGTGCCGTAATCAATGCAATCTTCCACCTCTGGCAATGCCATCTCAAGCTGCTCTCTCTCACTCTCTGTGTGTTGGCTTTCAACAGAAAACTTAAGTTGAAGGTCTTTTTGTTGTTGTTTGTTTTTTAGCATGGCGACAACAACCACAACAAAAAAAAAAGCTAAGCACGACCCTAGGCCACACTTCACAAAACGAAGGAAACGAAGAGACCTGATTTGAGGCAAACCGAAGACGAAGATACCCTGCACAGATCATACGATCTAGGTCAAATACAAAAGGGGATATTAAATGGTTACGAACCAAATAATTGGGGCTTTGAATGCTTGAGGGCTTAGAAAACAAATTCAATTAAACTAAACTAAAATAAAATATAAGCAGTTTTGTTTTTGTTGCATAGAAACAAGTCTTTCGATTGTTCTGATCTCTCAAACTTACATGTGTAACATATGTATGTATGTCGTGCCAGGTCCAAGTTTTTGATGAAAATCATATGACCCTCTTTGGCTCTGCAAAGTGTATACCCTTGCAAAACTGGTTTTTGCTTTTAGTGTTTTAATTATTTGTTTATTTTATATACTTATGTATACTTGTGTGTTTCAGTTTTTTTTTGCATTTAAATATTTCATAAAAGCAAAGCTTTCGCTGACGTCAGCCAAAGATTGAAGGTGTTGCTGGTAGAATGGAGGTGCAGAGGTGGCGGTGTGGCGTCGTGCGTGCACTTCCATTAACAACAATTTCTGTGTGCAAAAAGAGGGTGGAGGGGATTCTACACACACACACACACAAAAACACTGATAAAGAGAGGGAGAGGGAGAGAGGGATATCTGATCGTAAGGCTGAAGCTTGGCAGACAGAGAGAGAAACGTTTGCGTCGGCGCAACCGTAACCAAAGCCAAACCAAAGCTCAGCTTGAAATCTGTTTTTTTTGTTGCTCTCTTTTGCTCTCGCGCTCTCCCTTTACCATTACCTCATTGCAAGCCTCTCTTTTGCAGACAGCCCCCCGAAAAAAACCAATTTATAAATTAAATTCAACTAAAACAAAAACAAATTCCTCAAATAATGCATTTAATAAAAGTAAAAACTAAACTCGTGCTGAAAATGCCAAAGATTGAAAGAAACTAAGAAACGAAACAATTCAAAAAGTCAACAAAAGCAATAGCAACAGCAACAGCTACCGAGAGAGAGAGAGAGAGAGCCACAGAAGAGAGGCGACAGACAGCAGCAGCAGCAACAAAAAAGCCACAACGACGGCCACAAAATGTTGTACCAGCTAAGCAAAGCAACAACTAGAATTCGACTCAAAAGACAAAAAACAACACAAAAACAACAGCAGCAGCAGCGGCAGCAGAAACATCAACGTGCAACAACAGCAGCAGCAACAACAACAACAACAAGAAAAGCGGTTGAACAACATTTATGGCTATGGAGTTTAGCATTTCTGGCAGCATTTATCATTCAGGTAAGCCATACGATTCCACAAGAGAGAACTCTTCAACAAATCTACGGATATAATTCGTACTAGATGTGGGGGAAAAAGTGCACTGGAAAATATTGCAAAAATGTTAGGACAGTCTTCTGTATTATTTTCTTAGCCTTGAAATATTATATGAAATCACAAAAATCTTGCCAAAATCGATAGAAAGTTTGGATTTAAAATTTCACTTGAAACATTATTTTAAAAATAAAACAATGGCTTAGCAAATCAACTTTTAAAACGGATAATTTGATTGGTGCCAACCACTGTAATGCACGTGTACGTGAGCAGCAGCAGGGCCTTTTCCTGAGCACAATAGATAGGAGCGTGCCGACCCCTGATCTAATTCGACTGAAATACTTAAACAAATTTTCGTAATAAAATATATACTATGTACAATTTTAACAGTGAGTCAATGTCAAGCGCATCACCTTATCATCTTATTTAAATGAGACATTCTCTTAGAAATTGTACCCCAATATGAGCCAAAGTAACAAAGTCTTCCAGGCTGTTATCATCATCTGTTAATATATTCTCCTTCGATTTTATTTGGAAACCACACACACAGAAACACAAACCACTTTCATTCTCAATCTTTATTGAAATCTTCGTTGAAATACTTTTTTTTTGTATATTTTTGCGATTAGTATTCCGGGAATGCAAAACTTGTTTATTCTTCTTTCATGAATTAACATATCACACAAATACATTTATTTAATTAGCTTTTAACTTTTTTAAGAAACAAATATTCAGTACACAAACAACAAAAAATTAAACATTATGTGAAAACAGAAAACAAACAGTTATCTATGAGAGTGGAGTGGTGTCTGCTCTCTCGCCCTTCCACCCCTTGCTATGGAAATCAGAACATCTTCTGCCGCTGCCGCTGCTGCTGCAGCTCTATTCTTTTGCTTTTCAGTGTCTCTTTGTGTGTCTCTGTTTCCCATGTTAATTAAATTCAATTATTTCGCATCGTGTTTTTGGTTTCTCACTCGCTCACTCACTCACACGCACACCCGCATCCGCATATCCGCATCAAAGCTCTTGCGTTGGCCTTGAAGACAGAGAGACAGCGAGTGAGAGACATTCATCAGCAGTCTTGCATTTGTCTGAAGCAGCGGAAGAGGAGAACGAGAGACATACTAGAGGGAGAGAGTATGAAGACTAATAGATGTATTCGTGCATCCAAGGATCCCCCAAGAAGAAACCTTACTCAACCCCAATATGTGGAATTCATCCACTCTGATAAAAATATTAGTCTCGGGGAGACTCGCGGAGTACCCATAAATGATCGTATCGTACTTTTTTGAGTCCCATCATCTTTGGCGTTGAATTTTTCAATGGAATCAAATTGGCAGATTTTCTGTTTTTATACATTTATCCACAAGTCCGCTATAGAATTGCGATATGTGTATATCTAGTGGGTGCCTACAAATATCTTCCGGATTGTATAATTTCTGTGGGAAATATCATCTATAGAAAATATAGAAACATTATCCAATTGATTTTTCGTGTTGTATCGATGAAATTTTTGCTGTTTTTCCCATCAAGAAAATACATTGCCCAATTGGTTACTCGTTTTGCACGTTTCACATTTTGTTGGGGGTGTGGGGCAAACTATTTTTATTGTCTACAATAGGCAGAGCCATCGAAAACCCCCTCTCTGTATCGATGAATGAATCTGCTCTCCTCTTATTACTGGTATTTTTACATCAGTCAAATATGAGATCCGGTCGTCAATTGGCCAGGGCTTGGCATCCAAAGATTCACTTTTATGTTGACAAAATCGCTGACGTGTAACGTGGCACCAAGGGGGGCGGCAGCCCACTCCCTTTTTTTTTTCAACCGAAACCTGTTGCTCTTTGGAATCGATTTCAATTTCGATTTCGATCGGAGGGGAGGGGAGGGATCTATCCCTCCCTCTATCGCCATTCCAACGTTCTAGTTATTTGCTTTAGTTGTTTATTTATTTCTCTTAAATATTCCCACATTAAGTCACATGCAAAAAAATATTCTTTACTTGGGTGACAAAAAATGTACTCGGAAAAGTCACGTCTTGCAGTAGTATTCTCTATTAACCATAAATGAGGGGGCAGTACCCCATACAGCCATAGATCGTTATACACCCTTCAGGGCTTATACATGATCTTCGAACGTTGCTGGGAAATATCAGAATACAATAATTTAAATGCAAATCCAGCAAACATTTCATCGATTCAACACGAAAAATCAATTGGAGAGGCGCACGCAAAAAAGTTAAGTGGATAATTCTATGGATGATATTTCCATAGGAACACAAAAATATATGAACACGATTCTATAGACACGTCATTTAGCTAAAACCGAACCCTATCTTTGTACCAAAAGACTCTATCGAATTGGGGTACCCCTTAAATCCCTTAAATTGTGCCCGAAACAGAAAAATTACCAATCAGATTCCATGGAAAAATTCAACGCAAAAGCCGACCGTAAATGAAGCGCAAAATGAGGCTTAAAGAAAAACAATTATCATTGCAGCAAGGCTGAACGCCGCCTCCCATGCTGTGGCAATTAAATGCAGGGGCATGAATCCTCCGCAGATGCCGCAGTTGCAGATAACACACCAAGTGCCACACCACACCCATTTCGTGTTCTTCTGCATGGTGGCACGTGGCACAACCGTAACAAAAATCTCTACTGATGAAACGAAGGAAAAGGGAGAAATAAAGGAGAGCAGGAGAAGTCTGGTGGAAAGAAGGCGAAACTTAGCGAGGAGAGTAGCAATAAGGAGAACAGAATTAATGTCTCTTTAGACAGCAGAAAGAATGAAGGGGTAAAAAACACAATCGAAAAAAATAGCAACGGTGTCCCAAAGGTACCAAAGGTACACCTAAAAAATGGCACATCAAATTAAGTTGCAAATAACACTTCTTGTAGACTGACTGACTAATTGTAGCATTATGTGAATCAACAACTCACATGTGAGTGGTGCCCAGTGAGTCATTGTGTGAAGCAAAAGTGAATGGCACTTGAAAGCAATCTTTAAATGATGCTATTAAGGCTAAAAGCAGACTCAAATTGCTGGCTTCTACTTAAAACACCTCGCCCAAAGAAAGGAAAGGAAACTTGGTATAAGAACCAGCCAAATAAAAATCCATCTTACAAAGATTGAAGCTCATGGAAGTCATCATCACATCCTCTCCCCATGAACCCGAACCCGAATCCGAACACGCAGACGCATTGATTCGAGTATTTGCCAGATCTTTGCAGAAAATACTCTAAAAATAGTATCTGTCGACAACAAATTTGTTGATGGCCTTCCACGCCCTGTGTTCCACTCCCTCTCTCTCTCTCGCTCGCTCTCACTCCATTAAAAACATCAAACGGCAACAAGATGCTGCCAACGCAAATGCCGGAAATGCAACATCAAATTGCAACAAGCAAAAGAAAATCAAAGAAAAACCAAAAATGGAAAACATTTTCTTGTTTGATTGGCGCAAAAGGGGTAAAGCTCCTATATAAAGCAACGCTGCCGTATCATCAACACGATCAGTTATCGGCCATCTATAGTACAAGCAACTCTGAAGCGAGAGAGAGAGTGGGAGAGACAAAACAGGTTGGGCTTGGAAAAGGAACAAAAAGGAAGAAACGAAAGGAACGTTGCTCTCGTGAGGAGTTTCCTTATGCTTCGAGGGTGACTTTTTCACTCTTCCAAATAAATGTACATACCCATGTACATACACACAGAGCTATAAATTCGGCTGCGTGTGTGTGTGTGTGTGTGTGTGTGTGTGGGACACATTAATATTTAGTTTACTGCTGCAGTTGCCATGAATCATAACGAATAATGAACGTCGAATGAACTCCCACTCCTCCCCACTTTTTGGGTAGGTTTAAGCCCCAGAGGGGAAAACTACCATACATATGAATTACGTTACGTGAGGGGTGGTGGCGGCACCATTGCACCATTTCCTCCTCCTCCTTCTGCTCTTTGCTCTGCATCATGAAAGTCATCATTTTTATATGGCCAAAGTTTTCGGAGGAAGCAACACGAAATGTCTGTTTACTAATTACTTGAACCCCCCACCCGCCACACACACACAAAACAGAGATCCCAGAGGTCACGAATGTCTTTGGAATAAATTGTGCACACAAAACAATCAGTTAGTTTCTCAAACTTCATTCCACCAGATAAGTTTGATACATTTTTGAAAAAGAATATTGCAAGAATAAATTTAAAATTCAAGTGTTTTGCTTTTTTCGACGTTTCACGGTACCAAAAGAGTTACTACGAGCATTTTACCCTTCCCACAAGGCAGAAGCATTAGGAAAAATAGCTATTGCGAAATCCTCGTATTTCCGAGTTACGCGCTGGTTGGATGCGTGGACCTTGTGTGGGTGCAGCACGGGCTGGACGATTCAGTCGATCTGCGGCATGTTCCGCCTTCTGGCTCTGGGCTGAGATGCGCGGCTCGACTGTGCGATAGAACTCCGTTTGCCTTTGATGCGGATACCTCTCGCAAGTGTTGATGTTCAGGTTGCTCTGCCAGAACAGACAAAAAATTACAAAAAATGGAAAATGGAATATACATTTTACAATTAATTTCACTTACCGTTAGATATTGCTTTCGTGAGTCGTTGGACATTTTTCTTGTGTGGATTTGATGATTGATTGACTACTTTTTTTTAAAATTGATTAAAATTTTGTTGTCCCCTGTGTTTTTGTACCAAAAATGTTGTCCGTGTTTTTCAGTATGCCAAAAATGTTTAACTACTAATTTTGTAGTTACGAATTTTGTAAAAATTTTCTAAAAATTAAGTGCAAATTTTAAATTTTGATCTGTATGTTTTGACTAATTTGTACGAACTGAAATATACAACAAGATGTGAGCAAAAAGCTAGAGAAATGTCAGAGCATTTCAGGGGCCTACTAAACTAGTATAAAATCGATTCCATACTCCGATTTGTTGGGCTGTATATCTCTGGTATTTTATGAGTGCTTCGCAATGCAAATGCAACACAAACAAAGGCAGAGGGCAAATGCAGTCGGGAAAAAGGAAGGCAGAAAGGGTGCCACTGCCTCTGCCACTGCCACTGCCTCTGCCTTTTGCCCCAGACTCTGGTTGCAGTTTGTGTTGTTTTTGTGTCTAATTGAAATTTATTGACTGCGCGTCGTAAATTGTTTTAGCCCCGCGGTAGGCGACGGGAAGAGGAGCCCCCAGATCCCAGAGAATTATGTGTGCATGCTGCATGCCCCACCCCACCCAAACATACGCCACGCTAAAAGGGCGTGTGGGGGTGGGGCTGGTTGGTTGCCCCAGGAAATTGCTGCAACTCTTGCAAACAGATGAGAAATTCTTACAATGTTGTTTCAGGCTTTTGAATCTGTTGATTGGATGGGTTTTTTTTTTGGCCTTAAAAAAGCGACACGAAAGAATGAATATGGCAAGGGATTTAATAGCAATCTAATACTTGACACTAACTTGTTAAATATTAGACAAAAAGCAGGAAACAGAATCTCCCATTTATTGGTAGATAAATTTTGGGAAACCCATCAATGAAATGAATCCAGAGACGGAATGAATTGAATGACCAATGTCATTGGCCTTGAAATAGAATGAGTTTTAGGAGGGATGGCGTTGGCATTGACGTAGACGTAGTCCCCTCCATAGATCGTAATTTCTGGGTTGTTGCTTGATTTCTTTCGTTCAGCGAAGGGTGTGAATTCATTTGTCGATTTAATTATTAGTTTTGTGCTGGGAAACGAAATGAAACGAAATGTTGCTTCTATTTTCCGGCAAATGCGTATCGAGCGTGAGGGTGGATATGCTGGAAAAGTGTCCCATTCATTCATCCATCCATCCATCCCCTGTAACCCACGTAATCCACAAACAGCACACCACGCACCACGCATTTCCATTGACCTTGGGCACGATTGCAGTTGGAATGCGGAAACCTCAAAAGCAAAACGCTAAACTCAATCGAATCTGAATTCGAATCCGAATCCGAATCCGTAACCCGGGGGTTGGTCTTCTGTCTACCCCCGGGAAGGAACACGAAAGGAAGTTAATCCACTCCAGACGGTCCATCAATTTAATTAGCAGCCGAATGGACACAGAGAGTGAAGTGTCTTCTGCATAGATGAAACGAGGAAAGTGATAGCCAAAAGAGCGGGGGCAGATAATGCTCGTACTAAGAGTGGCATATAAACTTATCAGAGATCGATCTGCTGATGGATTGCTCTTTGCCAATTGGAGCACAGATCCAATATATTCCACATCTGTGATGACACTCTGAGATCTGCACACAGCCAAGCAGAAATGCAACATTCAAGTGGATCTCCTGCATGCAATAAACCAGAATTTACAGCGATATTTTCACACACCTCCGTGGCTGCCAAATAAGTCTAATAAATATAAAGCAAAATATTCCAAAAGATGCGATAGCCAGCCAGCCATAGTTTTAACGCTTTGAAATGGCATCCTAAACGAAGTAAAATCCTCCCAAAGGAAGACAAGATGAGGATGTGGAGGAAGTTGAGTCGAGTTGGATCCGCTTTCTGTGTGTGGGTTTTTTATGCATATTCATGCTTTGTATGAGAGAAACGAGTATGTAACCCAATCAGAGACTGTTGGGGCTCATGGACTCCCGTCCGTAATTGAGGCGCCATGCCTTATGGCGGTACATCCTGCCAAAGGATGCCGTGCCACGTGTGGCCCAAGCATGTAACTAGACGCTAAATAACGCTTAGCATGGAAATGGCAACTGGCAACATTTTGCACAGCCACCTTTTCTTTCCTTGTCTTTCCCCACCTTTCGTGGCTATGGCTTAAACTGTTTGCATAAACATTTTCCACATTATTTTCCTTTTCCTTTTTTCCATATTTTTATGCTCCTTTGGCTCCCCGTTTGGAGTACGTGTTCATGGGCTGGCGTTGGGGGTGGAGTCTACGTGCTAAAGTGCACTGCGTCGGAGAGTCAACTCTCCGTCTTGACTCTAAATTGAATTTGCTGCAAGTTATGTAGCAGAGAAAAAGAGAGGCATAGAGAGCGAGAGAGAGAGAGAGAGAGAGAGGGTGGGTGGGATTGCATCCCCTAATCCCCATTGGTGCGGCGGGGGCTTTACCAGTCGACTAGGTGCCTAAACGTTGCAATAAGCTTATGACAACTGCTCTGCCCCACACACATACATACATACATAAATGAAGTGTGGTGTGGTGTGGCAATGCTTCCACATATTCTCACATTCTCTCATATTCCCACAGTCTATGGCACTGCAGTTTGCCAATAAAATTACCCAAAGATATGGAATAACTCATTTCTGTTGCCATATTCAATTGCACTTCCACAAAAAGGAAAACCTAATAGCCCCGACACGTGTGTGTGTGTGTGTGTGATAAATATATTTTATGGCTATTTTTTATGTATTTTTTTCACACAAAAAATAAGTCAGCTGGAATGGGCAGGATATTAGCAGTACAACGAAGTGTTTAATGCACTATGAAATAGTGACATCCATAGAAAAATTCTAGAAATATTACCATGACCATTAATGCTAGATAAAGATGCCAGATAATAGCAAAAAACTAATGCAAATATTTTTAAAAAAGTCAAAATTTAAAAAATTGTTTTAGAAAAAATTGCAGAAAATCCATAAACAAATATTTATTGCTAGAAATATACTTTATGTACAAGCGAAGATAGTTGGGTGTGCAAAATGTAGTCGAAAATGCGCTGCAGCGGTATACCACAAAGAACCGATTCTGAAAGTAGACATGCCACCACTGCCAAGGGCAAAAGGAAGGGGAACACACACACATGCAATGTTCTGCTATTATAAAGAAATCAAAGCAGATTTCTATTACCTTGCCCTCTGCGAGTGTTTTTCGCCCTCTCTCGGCGGTAGATTGCATTTTTAACACTTTTTTGGCACGCATTTTCCCCTGGGAGGTGGGCTGGCGTTTTCCCAAGGGTGGAATAAACCTAAGGCGTAAGAGGAGGGCCATCTTTTTGGGGGTTGGTGATGGTTCCGATCGGGGCTGGCCTTTTATTATATATCGATTGGCGTTCGATTGGCCCCTGGCATTGCCTGTCAACACGAGATAACGTGCATGAAAGAATGTCCCCGGTCCCTTTTCCATCCCCGTTTTAGGGAAACCCGAAAGATCTAGAAACAAAGAAAATGAATAGAAAACCGAAAGAGACAACTGAAAGCGAAAGGGAAATCAAGCAAAAAAAAACAAACATATCAAAAGTCTCAAAACATCTGTTGAAAAATGACAAAAAGAAACAAAGCGGAAAATATGGAACCGTCCGTACAGGCAAACCATATGGGACTACCAGTAACAGTGTCGGGCCCCCGTCTAATTTCTGTGGGCAAATATCCTTTTTGCGATATGACAAACGGTGGGACTCTCCATGACAGGTTTATGCTAATTTATTTATATTCCGTCCGCCCCCTCCCCCGAAAATCCCATTGCTATCCATCTGGTGTGTGGCTCCTGGTGCCACCACCAGCGGAAACAATTGAGATATATTTCAGTCCTATGCTCTAGTTTTTTCTCTTGTATTTCTCTGTTTCTCTGTTCTGTGTTCTGTCTGTGTGTGTGTGTTTTTTTGTTCTTCTAGGGGTTAAATGTTCAACAACAAATGACATTAACAATGCTTAGAGCAATTACACACAGACAGCGAGACAGAGAGGAGGGTGGCTGGCTATACGGCGGGTGTACGTACTACGTACGGCGGCCGGCCTCTGGCTCTATGGCGGGGATTACGTATAATGAGGCAATAACAATTTGTGCCTGCAGTTGGTCATGACATTCGATTAAGCTGTTGGATGATGATGATAATGCCCCCTTCTATGGCTACGACAGTACTAAAAGTATTTCTATAAGAACTTTCTACTTTAAATGAATAAATATAAATATAAACATAGTTTCCCATAAGCACAGAGTCGCATTCGCAATGAGAAACAAAATGGAATGAAACAAAGATGTTCTTTCACTTGGAGGGGAAATACGGACGGCCATAAATATACCAGAATGTCGTAATAGGGGAGCGAAATGGAATAAAACACGTGTAGCCGTTCGCTTAGGGGAAGCTGGAAAGCTTAGCTATAAAACATTAATATACCATTATATTATACGAATTCGGAAAACCCTTCTAATTTTTGCTCTTGTACTCCTTTAATTTCAGGTGCGTACCAACGAAGGGGTGTGGCACTTTTAAGCCCTTACTCCTCCCCGACTCACTTACTGATGGGAAAACCCCCAAAGAAGTGGGGCGACACTGAGTGGAATTTGTAGGAGTCTGTAAGTAGTTGAGAGTAGTCTTGGAGATGGAGATGAAGGAGCATGCATGCAGATGTCTCTTCAAACACTCGGTATCTGCGACACAAGTACCAGAGTACCAGTCTATGAATGTAATCTATAACTGAGGGAAATTCCTTGCTATTTCCATTGTTGCACAAAGCTTTCAGCTTACAGATTTATTGTCAAATGGAAGACAAAAGCCACAGCAGGCAGACAGGCGAAGGCAGGCGGACAGGCAGGCAGCCAGCCAGCAATCCTCTCTCAGCCCTTGGGCACAACTCAAACACTTGACGAGTGTGCTTCAAATGTGAATTGTGGAATTGTGTATTGTTTTGGCTTGAGTTTCATTTGAATATTGATCTTAATGCATATCTGAGTAGATACATGTGTAATATACTAGTAGAAGCCCATATAGATTTTGGTAACTAAATATTCGCCAGGCTCCTCTCATACCATTTGTAGTTTTAGGCTGTGAAAATATCAGGAACGATGGACACATTTGGTGCGAATGCAGACTTCAATTCGCTGCACAAATTTCCCCATTTCCCCAAACAATTTTTTAAATTCTAAAATCGTTCATTAAGAATTGATTTTTAAATATATTTTAAGACTATGAAAATTTTAATCTTCCTTCCATTGACAAACACAGAGAGAGCGACAGAGCGAGAGAGAGAGAGGAGTGAGCAAAAAAGAGAGCCGACAACAATAGTCGACGGCCTTAACCCCAGGAAGCTCCTTTTAGGGCGATAAGAGAGCACCTCACATTTAGCAACAGGCAAAAGCTAAGAACGAAGCGTCTGTCAGTCTGTCTAGCTGTTATCTCGCTCTCTCTCTCTCCAGCTTGTGTTCTTCCGTTTGCTTGCATGGCTCCTCTTGGGGTTTCTTCCTCTCTAAATTCCACTTTGCACATTTTGTCTTAACACAGACCTGCACCCACACCCGCACCCACACCTACACCTACACTCTACACTCTGCACTCTGCACTCTACACCCTACACTTACACATACAAGGCAGACAGCAAGTGTTTATTTGTGTGTGTGTGTGCTGTGGCTGCTCTACGATAAATGCGAATGCGGTTTATTTATGCCGTCTGCCTGATTTCCGCTTTTTAAATGCTTCTGTTTCTGTCCTCTGCAGCAATCGCTGCTGCTTCTCTGCCCGCTGAGGCTCTCCCACTGTTGCTGCCCTCCCCTCCGCCAGCAGCCTCTGCTCTCTCACTGCACATGCTTCTGCCGTTATTTACTCCCTCTGCAGCTTCTGGCGCTGCTGTTCTGTCGCTGTTGCTTCTTCATACTCCGTTAGGGCTGCTGCTGCTCTGCTTTCGACCTGCCTGTTGGCCCCTGTCCTTCAACTGTGCCTCTGCTTACCCAGCTAGACAGATGGAAAGAGAACAACCAGAAACAAGCAAATTCATTTGCATTTTCTATGCACTCAATGCATTTACAGTTAATCATTGTTTCATTCTCTTCATTCCAACGCTCTCCCACTGTCCTCTCCCTCTGAGGTGTTAAGTGGAGCACCAATTGGCCCTGACCAAAGAGAGTGTAACGAGAGAGAGAGAGATGGAAGCAGGGATGTAGGGAGAGGGAGAGAATCCCCAGAGATCCATACGATCTATACGCTCCCCGCAAACATTAAACTATGCCTCTCTCCAGGTGTCACTCTCCTGGCTTGCCAGCCTCTCTGCAGCCAGACTGAGGGCAGCTGCTGCATGGCACGTGACACACATAACGGTACGTAGAATAACGCAGAAAATGGAATTATATGTACTAGGGCATAGAGTTACAGATCGTGGGTAAAATATACAAATAAAAGGTAGCCATAGATTAACCCATATAGAAAGACACAGTGAAAATTGATCCATGTATCAGATATAAATCATAAGTATAATAGATATCTGAATTCTATTGAAATTGTTCAGCTCTCAAGCATAATTTATATTTAAAAAAAAAAATAAAGCTTCTTCCTCACTGCTGATGCGTTATTCTGCACGCAAGTTTTCCCTTGCCCTTTTGTTTTTGTTTTGGTTGCAAACCCAATAAAATTCCAATTTAAAGCGTAAAACAAACACCGAAATGGGGTGGGGGGAATGTGCAACAGAGAGTGGTCGTGGCCATGGCAGTGGCAATATCGGGTTGCAACATCATGCTGCAACCCTTTGGCATGCGGCTGACCAAAAAAGAATTAGATGCAGTGACCGCAATACTGAAATGCCATGCCCTG
This sequence comes from Drosophila tristis, assembly GCA_018150885.1. Taxonomy (NCBI): domain Eukaryota; kingdom Metazoa; phylum Arthropoda; class Insecta; order Diptera; family Drosophilidae; genus Drosophila; species Drosophila tristis. Next base: position 5,208,116 of record JAECWT010000215.1, on the reverse strand, counting down.
CCACCCATCGTTCCATGTGTTGAAAGTCGAAAGTCAGAAGGTCAAAGCCGTGAATGGGGATGGGGAGGATATCCGTATGCAAATGATCCTAATTAGATGACGGGACACGCACATGTGTGTGGGCTGTGGCAACCCTTCTTGGCCGTTGTCGGGGTCACCAATTTGTTGAATTTGCCGCTGCGTCTGCGGCTTCTGTTTTGCTGCCCTCCTTCTCTTTTTGTCCAAAGGACTAATGGAGTTATGAGAGCTCTAAGCTCTGCTGGGCTTTAAAAATTCGAATCGGTCACAGTTAATTGTCAACAAATGTCCCCTTGTAATCCCTTGGCTTCTGGGCGCTGCTACCCCCGGCATGCCACCCGCCGTGTTTCGAGCTCATATTCAAAATAGATTTATTTTCAAAAAGCTAGCGCTAAAAGGAAAATGATTAATTGCATTTGCTTTTCAGTCTGGGTGGAAAAGCCTCGAGGAAAACATTTTTCCGAGGGTTGAACGTTCATTCCCTTCCCTTCCCTCTCCTGACTTTTTCCACAGACTTTTACTTTAGCGCCTCTCCTTGATAAATTCAATATGAATGCCAGGCCAAAGCTTGAGAGCTTGAGATGTGATGAAATCCGTTTAAAGGCAACCCCACCCCCCGCCCCCAAACCCCATACGGAGTTCCAGCCCCTGTTTTGTTCGCCCCTTTGCCAGCGCCAGCGCCACCGCCCCCGCCACAGATGCCACTGATGGACGATGATGATGAGAAGCAACGATGGTGGCAAAGCCATGGCCGCTTGTTGTCGTTATGGGAGCTCTCTCTCTCTAGAATTCTTGATGGGCATCCCCACATCCAACCTCCCTTGAAATTTCCACTTAATTTTTAGAGGTTTTTCCCCAGCAGGAGGTGGGAAAAGCTCTCTCCACGAGTATCTCTCGCTTGTGATTGTGATTTGGTCAGAGGAAAATTCGCAGTTGCTTCGGGTTGCTTTCCCCCAGTTTGTTTGTTGCTGTTTCTGTGGTTGAACAGAGCCCTCGAGGCTCGAAGCCATTCCAGGGTACGATTTGTGCCTTTTACATTGGTGTACATTTGATGTACGATTGCGGTGCATACAGATGTACAAATGTACGTGCGTTTTTAATGCACGAAATTGATGAAACATTTGATGCACTTTGAGTACGATTTAAAGTTAATTAAATAAATATAAAATATATAAAAATTTGGAATTAAATATATTTCCATTATTATATTTGATGAGCACTTTTCATACTATTATGTAAGCTTGATGCACGACTGATGTATGCATGTGTAATGTACATTTTAGGAGACTTTTCCGAATGGATATTCCCACGGAAAAGAGGTACACAAACAGGCGACGACTTTGGCTTACTTTTTGCTGGCTGGTTTTCGTTGCTCCCCTTTCTACCTCCTCCATTTTCTCCCTTCTCACTCCATGCAATCTCTCTCTCTCTCTCTCACATCCTTTTTCAACCTTCGCGAAGCTGCTGTTACCGTTGATTTTATCGTCTGCTTTGACAGCTGTCGCCCTCCTCATTGTTGAATGACGCTTTTCGCTTTTCCCGCTGCTGTTGTTGTCATTCTCGAATGTCGAATGTCGGCTGTTGATTGTCGTTTCAGGAGTGTTGTTATCATTGCACGAATCCTCCCCCCAAGCCACTTGATACGCACTGATTGATAGGAGGATTCCCTCCAATTTGTGTGTGTGTCCATTCGCTTGGGGGAAGAACAGTAGAGAAAAGAGACTGACATTACGCTCTGCGGCAGTCGCATGAAGAAAACTTTAATTGAAATCTGAAAATGCAATTCAATTAAAGCCAGAAAAGTTCTCCAGTCAACTAATTAATTAAATAACTTTAGTCGTTGCAGCCCCCTCCGACCCCCAACCACCCATCCACCCATCGATTTCATCGTTTGCATCGATTTGCGGGTGGGGGCGGGCAAATTTGAAACTTTCTTCAAACTTTTCGCATTTGCACTTCGAACTTTTTGGATGAGAGAGAAAATTCGACTCGTTGGCTGGCATCCCATTTGACATTCATTAGGGCCACCGCCTTCAGGCGGCAGATGCAAATGCAACAATGGGGCAGAAGCAGAAGCAAAGGCAGAGCCCAGAGCCAGACCCAAAGCCAAAGCTCTCTCGCATTTCCATTTCCATTTCCGCATCGGTTGTTAGGCAGTTTCCCTGGCAATTTCCTGCCAGCAGCAGCAGCAGCATCAGCAGCAGCTGCCCCCGGAGTACACGACACCTGCTGCAGGGTGTCGTCTCGTTGCACTTAGGCATTAATGTTCTCCGTCTCCGTCTCTGTCTCTGTCTCTCCTTCTCTGGCCTCCTCGCAGTCATTGTGCGCCTAAATTGCATTTGCCTCTCCGTTATTTCTGCCTTTCTCTGCCTTGCTCTCCTCACCCATTGAGGCTCTGTGCCTGTGCCTGGCTCGCTCTCTCCCATTGTCTCTCGTTCTGTGCTTGCTATCTTTGTCAACATTTCCGTCACAGACAAATGGAGTGGGAGGAAAATGCACTGAAAGGAAATTGCATTGCCTGAAAGCTCAAAGTTGGACTTATTGTTGGGAGGAACGTTGATATCCTGATATCCCTAAAGGAATACCCCGAAATGTTCACTAAGCGAAAGGCTACGTGCGTTTCATTCCATTTCGTTTCAATCGATTGCAACCGATTCGGATTCCAAAGTGTACGGCAATGTATTCCCGAAAGAGTCTACAGAGGACTGGGCAATGTTTATTGATCGATGGACCCAGGCCACCACTGAAGTATGCATGAATCCAGCACCTGCTGCCTGGACCCAGGACCTCATTAACTCTTTGAACGGTCTGCTCCTCTGCTGCTCTGCTGCTCTGCTCCTCTGCTCCTAGCTGACACACACACAGACAAACACCGCTCCCCCGTCCGACTCCGTGTTGGTGTCACAGCTAATTTTCCATGCAATTACATGCAGTTTCCAGATCGCCCCCATCCTGCCCATCCCGCCCATCCTCTGCCCATCCGTGACTATGATTGCTGCTGTCTCCATCGTCCAACCGTAGCCGTGTATCCATGTCTGCTGTGTCTCCTCATCTACCACTTTCACTCGTCACGCTGTCGTCCGGTCCTGTGCGCGGCCCTTGGGGGCACATCCCGTTGCCACGTTTTACCAGTTTCCATTTTGGTGCCTGCCATCAGCCATCGTCGGGTTGGCCTTTTAATTGCATCAGTGTCGCTTGATTTAACTTTTTCCAAAAGCCAGTCAACAGTTGACCAAATCGAAAAAATAGACACAAAACAAAACAAAAACAAAAAGACAAAAGGACGAGCCCCAAAGAATGGGCGGAAGATATTCTTCAATTTAATAAATAAAATGCAAATTAATTGTACCGAAACTGTCTTTAAATTGGTGCCCACACCCACAAGGAAACAAATTTCAATAAATTGATTATTATAATTTGTCAAAGTTGTTGCGTTGTTGGTTTTTGTTTGTTTCTGGTTTGATAAATAACCATTAAATTTATTTATTCATTTATTTTTCCAGGTACTTTTGTGGTTGTTTTTTTTTTTTTATTAAACTATGCAAAATGATGTGCAAAGGGAAGGTCCAAAGGATGTTTAAAGGACATCCAAAGGTGCCAGCAAAGGGATAATCAATGGATGAGGGGCAGCTTTTGTTTGTGTTTGCCTAACAAGTGGGTCAATTGATGGGAACATGCCACATACACACACATACACCCAAACACATGCAACAAAAAGCACAAGAAAAAACATGGAAGGGGAGAAAAAACCGGAAGCCGGAAACAGGAAAGAAAACGCACAAAGCTGTAGGCCCAAAAAAAAACACCAAAGATTTTCGGCGTGGATGAGGGATTATCTATCTGTCTCTTTCTACTACTTTCTTCGGTATACTCGGTCCTTTCTCTCTTGTCTCTTGTCTCTTTTCAGCATTTCTTCTGTTTCTCCTTTGCTCTCTTTGTCGCTGTCTTTCGCTTGCTTTCTCTCTCTCTCTGTGTGTGTGTGTGTGTCTCCTTCGTGGATTCATTCATAGAAATGCAAATATTTCGCGCGTTTGTTAACATTTTATCTAACGGCATTTACTGCGCAACAATTCCAGCTCTCTGTCTCCCTTGCTCTGCCCCCGCTGTCGCTCTACCTTTCTCTGTTGCTCCTTTTGTTTGCTTCCTGGCATTACACCGCCCCGTCCCCCCTCCCCCGTATCGCCATCCCCGCTGTCGCTCTGTCGCTATCGCTTTTGGTGTGGCCCAAAATATTGCGTATGTATACACAGAAGGACGAAGGGCGAAGGAGGAAGCGAAGCGCAAGTTTTCGCCGGCAGGAAGTTTGCCTTTTCCCTCTGTGTGTGTGTGTGTGTGTGTTTGTGTGTTTGTGCTTCTTCTCTCCCTTTGTGTGTGTGTGTGTATCTGCCCAAATATATTGATTTTCCCTATTCCCCGTTTTTGTTTTCTTTTTTGTATTATTTAACATTTCCTTTTTGGCGTTCTCTCCTTTGCACTTTTTTTTGCCTTTTGTTGTCTGCATTTTGTTGTTGTTGCTGTTGCTGTTGCTGCTGTTGTTGTTGCCCGGCGAGACGACTTCCTATTTGTTGTTGTTTCAGTTTCATTTTCTCAACATCATCTTCCTGTGCTTCTGCTGCTGCTGCTGCTTCCTCAACTTCTGCATCTTCTGCTTCTTTTTTGTGGCCAAGCAACCCGAAAAAGTTTCATCGGTTTTTGCTGTCGCCTCAAATCTCAGACAGATACTTTCAGGCGGCTACAGCAATCCGATTCTGTGTGCAGACTTCTCTTTTCACATGACACTTGAATAAGTGTGTTCAAAAAGTGTGTTCAATATTTTTGCCACGCTCCTTTTCGACAGCTCCAATTGCGAAATCTTGTGGCAAACACAACTTTTAGGACACAAGAAAATTGTTAATGCAGATTCACTGTGTATGGTTACATCTACCAAATGGGAGAAACACGTTGCAATCGCATAATTATTACACACATTCGCAAGAAAATAAATTGAAGCGCATGTGTCGTTTGGCTCGTTGAACACCTGGCTCTCAAATGCTATTAATTCATGAGGCAGCAGCTTTCAGTCACCTCTGCGCTCCCTAAAATTCATAGGGCAGAGCTATTAAATCATAACTGTATTCAGAATAAAAAAAAAAACGATTAAATAATTGCCAGTGGCTGACTCTCACGCTCCCTCTCTCTGCCAGTGTGGCTTAGCCATTGAGTGCATGTCCGACACAAAAATTGCTGACTTCTAGTTCTATGGAAAAGCGACTTTGTTGCAGCCAAATTTGTTAGCCGCAAAAACTTTCCAAGGGTATATGGTCTTTGGTGCGATAAAAGTTCAGAAATATTTTGTATATATTTTTTTTTTTTTGTATGCTTGTTGGCCTCTTTTTTGCGTGCAGCTTTCCGCATAGTTGGGGGACTTCCTCTTTCGACCACGCCACCATACCAGGCATGGCAGCCCCCGCTACAGCCCCTTGCCGGCTTGCCGGCATTTGAAAGAAACATTTTGTAGGAGAAAACAAATTGAATTTGTCTGCCTGGGATGCCAAATGGAAGAAAAGTTTTTTCTTTCTTTTTGTATGTGTAAGAGAGAGAGAGAGAGTGGGAGAGTGGGAGAGAGTGAGTGAAGGGGTGGGGGGGGGAGTGGAAAAAGCAGAGTGCTTACTGTTCAGCACAGGCTTCACTTTCAGGCTGGGTCTGTGTGCAGCCGAGGGAGCACACACACACACAAAAATAAGTAAAAACAAAAACGCCCAAGGAAGCAAAAAGCAGAAATGGCTACAGGACACAAAAACACACCCACACCCACCACACAGACACACATTCATAAGCACTCCCTGTACAACACACACATATTCCTTCTATATATATATATATATATATATATATATATAGCATCTACACACATGTGTTGGGTGTGTGTGTGTGTGTGTGTATTTTGCGGCTAAAAACTGTTTGCACAAATCTCTGACTCAAAAGGAGAGAAAATACCCTCGGCAGCCGAGAGGAGTGCTGTATTCCCATAGAGATATGCAACCAGATATTGCTCCTCCCATATCAGAAGCAATACAAATATTCAAATATATCGAAATGCATGCACAGGTCGTAACGGGAGAGAACTTACCTGTAGCTAAGATTAAGGTTAGGCTTGGTACGGGAATTCCTCTGATATATTGCATACCTTTCAAGGGAACATAGGCCAGTCAGCATACTCGAAGTAGGGAGGCATTACTGTGGCCAAAATCCATAATATAATATCCCATAGCTGGACTCTTTCATTTCATATCAGGGAGCACAGGGTATCCATCTGCCCGCTTTACATTTTCTGCCATCATTGTTTGCCTCAATGGAATGCAAGTTTTGTTGCTTCTCATGATGATGATGATGATGATGACGATGATGATGGTGATGGACATTCCAGCAGACACATAATATATGTAATATCAAGCATATTCATATTCATCTGACATTCTTGACAAAGTGAAAGTTCGCCACTCAAGTATTCCACTTGTGTCAGCATTTAATTCAATTTTCTACTCTGATTATGTGCATACCTTTTCCATTTGGGCTGTGTCTGCATATCTCCGGGCAGCAGCTAGCAGCTTGGGGATGTGTGCTCAGGGTGGCACTCTGCAGTTTGAAATTGTACTCTGGACGAGGATTTACCACAAATTCAATTGCAATAGAAAGTCGACAGTTGCTGAAGGTCGACATTCTGTGAAGGAGGCCTTTGGGCTTTTCACTCCTTCGGACTGAGTGAAATAATTTTTTGTTGTTGTTCATTCCATAAGCGAATGTTTCGTTCCATTAACAGCTGCCATAAGGAACAGAGGAATCGAAGATAGTTTTATTTTTGTATTAAAAATTCAAAACTTCTGCCGCTCTCTCTCTCGTTCATTCCTTTGCCACCAGCTCTCTGCGCTCTCCCAGTGAGACTTTTACATTTTGTTTTTGTTCTTTTATACAGTTTGCTTGCCTACTTTTTGGGGCCCATTGTGTGCCATCAATCATTCGCTCAATCAATTCATTAAATAACGATGTACTCCACACCCTTGTGTGGCAAAAGCCTGCCCCAAAAGGGATCATTGGGGTTAAGAGCGCCATAAAAGTAAGAGAAAGCGAGAAAGTAAAGGGCAATGGTGGAATGGCACTTTGATTTATCTATGCAGCGGCACATTACCCCTGCGCGATGCGAGTTTTTCGCACTAAATTAGGCAAATTAAAATTGCAAATTTGCGCCATCCGAAGAAGGAGAGACATGTGCCGTGTGCTCTGCTGTGCTGTGCCGTGCCGTGCTGTGTCTTAATGCATATTTATGAAAGGTCCTTCCACCCATCGAAGCGAATGGGGCGCTGGCGGGGAGAGTCTTGATCAAATTTGCATTCGCCCAAAAGGGAAGCGAAGAAAAGAAAGGAAAAAGGCATTTTCCTCACAGTGAGAGCGAAAAAGGAGTATGTGAAGGGAAAAGGGAGAAAGGGAAAGGCTTTCTAGCAGCAGCAGCAGCAGCAGAAGAAGCTGGAGCAGAAGAACAATAGCACCAAAAGTGATGGGGGAAATGTTGGAGGCAAGAAGAAATGTAGGCAGAAAGAAGGTGGAAGCACGCAAAAGCAGACGACGTTGATTTATGTGTGCAGAAAAGGGAGAGGTAAAAGGGAGTAACAGAGAGAGAGAGAGAGAGAGAGAGAGCGGGAGAGAAAGAGAGTGTTGAGTGTAGGGTCTAGGACTGCGCCATAATGTCCTTGAAAGGGATGTAGAAGTATATATATACACATATGTGTGTGTGTGTGTGTGTGTGTGTGTGTGTGTGTGTGTTTGTGGCACAGGTGTCCCATAGCCACTGGCAAAAGCCAAAAGAAATGGCATTTCCCATTAACATGGCGTCGTGGTTTGCCCTCCAGCCCCCTCCCTGCTGCGCACACAATGGGATATCCTTCCCGTCTTCTTAATGCCAGAATCCCGCTTTAATCCGTGCTTTAACCCGCGTAATAATGTGTGTGAGTGGCCGCAAAATAAACAAAAACAAAATAAACGGGAAAAACATAGAAAAAGAGGAAATCTTGTCCCGAAATATTCACAGGAAATTGGAGTTTCCAGTGAGATTGGAAGTTTTTAAAATTGAATTGCTTTGATTTGGAATGATCGCTGATTGATGTGTCGTCACAGGGCGTCATTCCCGTGGCACATTAGTGCCTGCAGTGCCCCGAAGACCCAACTACCCTTCCAGATCGATGCCCATTCAATATCAGCCAACGACGAAAACGTCGAGGACCTTTGAGTTGTGCTCCAAGTGGGAACGAGAACTGTTTCATGTTCAGAGTCAGAATTCACAAGCCAGCAGTTCCACCTGCATTTTGTGTCATTCATTCATTCATTCTATCGTCACAGTTGTCGCCTCGATTCCTCTCGAATTGAGATATTTTCTACAATAAGAGCCGCTCAGAAGGGAAACTTAGAAGCCACCATGGTGTCGTCTCTACTGATTGTAATCTTCGGGGAAATATTGTACGCGCTGATGGTCCTGCTGCTGGCCGCGGACTGGCTACTGCAGGCCCTGGCACAGTTGGTGTACACCATGATCATCAGTGCCTGGTTCGTGCTGTTCAAGTGAAGCTGAAGCCCCTCGCCGACACAAGCTGGGGAGCACGAGGAGCAGCTGGGGGCTGCACTACAGACTACGCCACAGACTACAACTGAAACACGATAAGCAGGTGGTGGTTGTGGTGGCAGCGACACGTGCAACACGAGCTGGAGCTGGAGCTGGTGGCGCTGATCGTAGTTCGGGAGGTGCGTCCTGCAGCGTACACCGGACAAGCGGGTCGTCCCACCCCCTGCATTGTTGAGTTATTTTTGAGATATTTTATTTGAGATTTGATTAAATTTTGCCTTGATATGTTTTTGCTTAAGAGTGTTCCGACCATGCAGCATGATCCCTAAGCCGATTATGCCTCCGCTAGTGAGGGTCCTGTCTCGTCTCTCTCCCTCTCTTTCTCTCTATTACTCTATTCGTCTATTCGTTTGCTCTTAATATTTTGGCTTTGGCGCAGTTAATCTTCCCTTTTGCCATTTTGGCAAATGCAAAACGATGGCAGCTGCAGCACACAGATACTCTCGCAAATCCCTTCTAAGTCCTGGCTGCTGCAGTGTGGCTGCTCCTGCTGCTGCTCTGTTGCTGCTGCAAAATGTTAATTAATTTGAATTTGAACATGAATCTGGAGGCGGGGTGCGGGGCACCCAGGCAGGCACACAATTTTTGCCATTGTTGCTGTTTCTGGTGCTGTTTCTGTTGCTGTGGAGAAGAGCACTTTGGGGTCGTGAGAGCAGAGCTCCCATTGAAACTTGCAGAGTGAAAACTCGGGTGAAAACTGATGCAATGACAAACCCAACCGCCTGCCTGTCCCTCCCTCCCTGCCTCCCTGCCTGCCTGCCTGCTGTCAAGTAGGAAACGCAGTGGCAGTGTTGCGTGTAGTTGCTTCTGTTGCTGCCGTTTCTGTCGCTTATAACAATGACACCAAATTACATCATTAATGGGAAATATACAACAAAACAACAGACGGCCCCAGCACAGTGTGGGAGTGGCGGCCAAAGAGAAAAAAATATAAATGGCAGTTTGGAGATGTATTGCATCGTGTCGCGCCCTGTTTTTGCCCTCTGTATATATTTATGTACCTTCTGTCTGTAGCATTGGATACTTGAATTTTGTGGCTTGCCTTTCCTACCATTGAGGAAGTTTATTAGAAAAAAAATAAGAAGCAAAACCTATAGGCAGCAGTTTGGCTTTCAGGAAAAGCTCATGAAAATTCCCTGCTCAATGGCTAAGCCACCACACCTCCTCACCCAAGTCACCTCGACTGCTAAGCTGCACTGGAAAAGAGCGAAAAAGAAAGAGAGAGCCATTAAGACTCACCCTGAACTGCTAAGCCACGCTGCGAGAGAGATGAAGAGCTACAGGCAGAGAGAGACGGAGGGATAGCGAGAGTCCCTCAGTCTGAACATGAAATCTCTCTCCATTAAGTCGTATCAAAAATATCCATTTAACTTCCAAGAATATTTGCTCCTTGGCTCCTTTGCTGCTGCCGCTTTCACGTCACTGATTTGCAATGACTTTTGCAACACTGGATGTGGGAAAAAGTCACCAGCCAGTGGCTGAAAAACTAAAAAGTTGTGCAACAAAGTTGTGCATTTCCGCACAAAATCCCATTGAAAACTTTTGCATGGCACTCACCCTCTCTCTCTCTCTCTCTCTCCTCGCGCTCGCTCTGTGCATTTCCAACACTGGAAAGTAGTAGTAGTTTTTGGTCTACAAATTGGTCCTCAACTCTGTTTGCACTCTCTTGTATCAGAGCTATGCCATCGCCCATCGCCATCATCAACACATCAAACAGAAAGCCATCGCCATCGCCATCCGCCGCAGAAAGCCATCAGAAAGTGTCAGCAGGTGAAATGTGTTTCTTTTTTATTCACATTGAAAGGCAGAAAATGTGTCGCATTCTCTTGTGGTAGAAGGAGGCTGTGTGGCTGCGTGGCTGTGAGGCTGTGTGGCTGTGAGTGTTGAGGAGGTTGGTAAACAGCTTTTGGTTCAACAAACTTCAATTAATGGCCCACCGCACTGGTTGGGGCTTTTGTTGTTGCCTTTGTTTGGGTTTGGCAAACTACTGCACAAAAATGGAGTACAAAAATCGAGCGAAAATGCATAAAAAGTGTAATGAAAAACCCAACCAGAAAAGAAACCGGAATAGGTCGAAGATTTAAATATTCTTACGAGTACATTTTTACATGACATGGGGCAAGTGAGGGTAAGGAAACACCTTTTGAGTCTTGTTTCGATTTAAGGTTGCAGTTTTGCAACAGTTCGAATTTGAGGAGTGCTTTGGGCAGGGCAGCGCTTAATACTCTGAAAATGTAAACATAAAAAACATCTTTTAGTGTGTAAACAAATGCTGGATCTACATATAATACGTGAGTGGAGTACCCCACGGGAGAGAGTATGGAAATAAACTTTGACGACACTTCTACACAAGTGTCGACTGGTCTCGTCGTGGTGGCTGATGCTTATAACGATCGCGAACTAAACCACACACTAGACATACTAAGCCATTCCACACCGCACTGTACGGCAGGAGGCTGGGAAGGAGTTTCCATGCCACACACAAAATGATGGCTAGCCCTAGCCCCCCGTTTAGGCCCCCCACAGACGCTCAGGGAGAGGGACTGAGAATTGGAGGTGGAGTTTTTGTTGCAAATTTCTTTCTATATTTTACATTCACTTCATTTTTTTTTCTGCTTCTTTTAGTTTTCACTCGTCTTTTCTTTTGTGCTTTCTTTTCTTTAGATTTCGCTTCGTTTTCTTTTCTTTTTGGCCCTTCGTTTTCTTTGCTTTCCTCTATTCTGCTCTTTATTCTTTCTCGCTTGTGCGTAAATATTTGTGTGGCTTAAAAATGTGTTGCCTTTTCATGGGAGGATGGTGGTGGCTGGGTGGCTGGCTGGCTGGCTTGTAAAAAGCTTGCAATTTTGTATCTTGGATTTATTTTGCCATGGAATATTTTTGCAATGAATTTTCATTGCATATTTGGTTGAATTTTCCAATATGCATATTCTTGACATTGTTGCCGCTGCATGTGCGGCGGCCCCTCTTGCGGTATCCATTACCAAGATGCATATAAAAAAAAAAAAAAAACAAATTATGGAGCATAAAACTGTCGGAATTGGAAACTTTTATGTGTGTGTGTGTGTGTGTGTGTGTGTGTGTGTGGGTGGGGCAGGGAGGTGCTGCATAAAAGTTGCAACATTGTTGTTGCGGCCATAAAGTTTTTAATTAAAATTGTGACACAGTTTTGTTTGATTCATTTCTCATGGTTGCAACTCTGGCCAAATATTTTGCGATGGTGGCAGCCCCCGAGCTGCTGGATGGCTACCAAACAAAACATTGATTCACTTTGGGGATCTGGGTCGCTCGCTCTACGCTGCACAGCTGCACAGACTCGTTGATGATAAAGGCTCCTGCGCCTTGGCACGAATCTGTCACGAGAAGCATTTAAAAATCTTGATGTTGCTGTTGGCCCGCTTTCTCTGTGCTCTCTCTTTAAATCCTTTAAGGATTGAGAGCGCATTCAGCTGGATTGGGGCTAAGGCCTTGCCACGTTTCGTTGCACACAGCCAACAGCAGCAGCAACAGCAGCAACGCAGCAACACCAGTCGAGCGAACACTAAGCAAAAACGGCGGCCAAATGCAAAGTGCATTTCGAAGTCGTTTAATTAAAAATTCTGCACTCTGCTTGCTGCATGCTGCATGCTGCAGCTGCAAACTTCTAATTAAGATTATAATGCAGTTCGTCATTGTGTGGCACCAGAGAAGCAATTTATGGCCATTGCAGAGCCCAAAGGCACTCCAAATGAGCGAAAGATTCTGTGAACAGAATGGAAAATATTTGTAGCCCATGTACAAACATGCTCAGACTCTGAATTCACATGCCAGCATGCTCGTGGAAGCATTTTGTGTCATTCATTCATTCATTCTATCGTCACAGTTGTCGCCTCGATTCCTCTCGAATCGAGATATTTTCTACAATAAGAGCCGCTCAGAAGGGAAACTTAGAAGCCACCATGGTGTCGTCTCTACTGATTGTAATCTTCGGGGAAATATTGTACGCGCTGATGGTCCTGCTGCTGGCCGCGGACTGGCTACTGCAGGCCCTGGCACAGTTGGTGTACACCATGATCATCAGTGCCTGGTTCGTGCTGTTCAAGTGAAGCTGAAGCCGGAAGCCCCTCGCCGACACAAGCTGGGGAGCACGAGGAGCAGCTGGGGGCTGCACCCAACAGACTACAACTGAAACACGATAAGCAGGTGGTGGTTGTGGTGGCAGCGACACGTGCAACACGAGCTGGAGCTGGAGCTGGTGGCGCTGATCGTAGTTCGGGAGGTGCGTCCTGCAGCGTACACCGGATAAGCGGGTCGTCCCACCCCCTGCATTGTTGAGTTATGTTTTTTGTAATACAAACATATTAAATGGCGGGTTTAGTGTTTAGTTCAATGTACAGATTCCACGGTTTAATATCAAGTGCAGAACACGAATCTAATCGATAAGAGCGACGTGTGCGACTGTCCCTAAGGTGCTGTTCTCTGAGGTGAAAATCCTAACTGACATCTGGCATGGCCAAGAGCGAGAGCATAAAGCAAATGCAATTGTCCGAAGCAAAGGTCGGGGCAAAGGTAAATGTAAAGGCAAAGGCAAATGCAGTGAAGACTGGATGGAGGGCCCCAAACGGAAGCGCACACACAGCACTGAAGCAATTAAGGTTAATTCCCTGAGATGGGCAGTCGCACAAAATCCATTAGTAATAATGCTAATTTATTGATTGTGTGTGCTGCATAATTGTGAATGAATTTTTCATTAGAAGAACAATTGCACTGCGGCGGTAGACCTCCACCAAAGATGCTTCTCTTTCTTGGCTAATATTAGCGGGAATTATGCTGATTGCTGACCCATGGTTCAAGAGTATTATTTAAGAGTATTTAACCATTATGCCATGTCATTTAACAATGCCAAATCATAGCTCATGGGTTCGACTTTATAATACATGACAGACTCGTATGTCCAGTAAAATTGATGACCCCATAATTTCTTTTGGCAGATAATGCACAGATAATGATAGTCTGTGATGTGATGTGAATGGGAATCGACTTTGATTTGCTGCTGAAAGGGCAGTTAGGAGGGGATGACTGTTGCTTTATGCGAATTCCAAATGGCATTTGCATGAGTTGGCTTCATTTAAATGGTCATTTCATGTTTGTTTGTTTGTTAACCACACCCATGGAACAAAAAAAAAAAACATTTCCGACCTGGAGTCCTGCCCCCTGTCCACGCATGGCTGGGCATGAGAGCAAAAATGGCATAACAACGCGACAGGGAAAGAGAGAGAGAGATCAATATTCAGTGCAAAAGTTTGTTGCAAAATTTATTATATGCAGAAGCAGCCGCAGCAGCAGACCCCTTTCTCCACTTTTGTGTGGAGAGCAGCGAGGAAATTCGCTCCATCTCCTCTCATTCTTGGCATTAAATATTGATTTTTTATTGTTGCTGTGTGTGTGTGTGTTTCGCTCTGTTCTTTGCTGGGGGGAAAGCCTGGGCCCTTGCTACATTTTGAGCCATAATTTATGCAATCTGCAAGACACACACACACTTTTTGATGGCGGGGCTTTTTGTGCTATCTAAAATGCATTATTTGTGGAAAATGGCGCATGCATTTTATTAGCGACAGAAACAATTCCGCAAATAGTTTGAAAATAATTTTTAAGTGAACATTTTAAATGTACATACGTGCGTACGTACGGTTATGCGCTTGCTTTCCATTAATTTTCATTCCATTTGGAACACATCCTCATCCCCCTAGCCGCACATTTATAGTTCATTAAATTCGCATTGTTGAAAAATGACATTCGATAAGTAAAATTGATAAAAGTGTTTTAATTAAACTGCTGTTTGGCGATGATAAGCCTCAATAAAATGAATTTAAATAACATTAAAGAGGCGGTGGCCTGTGTTCAAGAGAGCATTCGATCCCATTCGATAATGTTGAATTATGCAATGTAAATACGAGTGCGAAACATTGTGGAATCCACAGAAAATCTCCGCAAAGGATAAGCATGTAATACGAGTAAAATACTGGGCAGAGTAGGTTAATTTTCATAGCCGATATCGATCAATGTGATATAATAATAATATAATACATATAATAATTGATTTATCGCATAAAATTATAATTAATGCATTTCGATTAATAATCGATAAATGCAGCAGAAGTAATGGTTCTCTCATTCATTCCTTGGGCTGGTGGGCAGAAATACCCACAACGAAACGAAGCCACGGAACGTACTTTAATGGAAGTGCATCCATCAAATAAGCAAAAGAAAAAATATTCAACATTTTTGCAGTCAATGACGAAATTGATGGGTCTGTGGGGTGGCGTGGTGGGTGGTGGTAAGGGGGGATGTAAATGGAAATGCAACTGCAATTCGAATTGCAAAATGATTTCTCTTGCCGTTAGGCCTCATTAGGGCCTCTCTCTCTCTCCATCTCCATCGTTAACTGTTCCTCTGTCTCTCTCGCCAGATAGGCTAGGCGTATTTCTGCCTCTGTTTACCCCCCATCCGTGTGCAATTAACAAGATGGCGCCTGCCATTCTTTGTTGGCAGAACTTTTCAATGCACACGCCACTTTCAAATGCAGCCAAAGGATAGGGGGCAGGAGACACACACACACACACAATAAACTTTGTGCGAGGACTGCGCCTAGTCACGACATACCGCCCATACACCGTACACCGCAGACGCCATCACCTTTGGGCCTCCTTTTATATGCCCATTTGTCACAATATTCTCTGTGAAAGGCAACTAATAAATTCTCTTACTGCACTGCCACACTTGTCTCCCGCTCCTTCTCGTTCTCGTCCCTTGCCCGTGCTGTGTGCTTTCCTTTGCTGTGTTCCTGCTAACAGGTACCAGCTGCTCCCACGATACCTTTTACACTGATGGTTTCTTGGCGTTTGCATCCATTCGGATGTGTGGGACAAAATACTTGGAGAACGAAATGGAAGTGCGTCCCTGGACACCAAATGCCATAAATGTATCTCGTTGGAATGGTTATCGTGCTCTCTCCTCACTCCTTCTCTGGCACTCCCGCCAGTGCTTTTCCTCCCTGCTTCTCCTGGCTCTTGCTTGACTGCTATTCGCTCGCTCCACTATTTTCCTCCGCTTCCTCTACTACTGTTCGCTGGGGTCCTCCGATTCGATTCCCTCCACTACTCTGCTCGACTTGCTCGCTCCGACAGTTTCGACTTCGCTTTGACTGAAAGTTGGCAATGCATACACATGTCAACAGGGTAAAAGTTTCCATTGGTAAATTGTCTTGCCAAAGGCGCAGGAAAGTCTGCCCTTCCTTCCCTTTCCTTGCCTTCTGCCTGCCTGTATGTTTCTGTATGTGTGTGTGGGTGTGTCCTCTCTGTGGTGTGGTTTATGGTCTAAACCATTCACAAAATATGTCCTCAGCAGAAGATGGCACTGGGGCAGCAGCAGTAGAGGGGATCCGGCAGTAGAGGCAGAAGGAGAGCCTCCACGGAGTTACTTAGACCAATGCATTGGCTGGCTGGCTGACTGGCTGGACGGGCTGACGAGCTTGGGCTTCCTTTGGGATATTTGTGGATTGCCTGCCATTTGCCATCGAAATTGTTTTGTAATTGCAAAATTGGGCATTTGCTGTGGAGGAGCAGGAGCAGGAGCAGGATAATTTCCGTAACTGAACCGCAAATACTCGAACCGCAACAAAGGCAGGGAGCGCGGTACCAGAGGGGGGCGGTAGGTACAGGATGATGGACCTCTATCAACCCCCGTGTGTCCATGTGTGCTGAATGTGCTGAAATCATTCGACTGCAAATTATGTGTACTGTAATTTGTGCGCTTCGAAGCTCCAGAGAGCAGGTGGATTCAAGCCAAGGAAATTTTCACATTTTACTAGACGAACATAACTTCGCAGCCATCCATCCGTTTACTCCGTATTATTTCGAATTTACACGTGAATTTTGTCTATGGAATTCTATGGAATGGAACCTATTTATAGGCTTCTATTAACATTGATTTTTCCTTGACTTGGCTTGGGGATAAACTTCGTCATTTTTCTCTCTCACTCTATTTAATTCATTCAAATTCAACAGACAGTCCATTGATTTATATACATGTACAGTGAAGGCACTTTTCAAGGCGGATCAGGAATATATAGAGAGGAAGAGAGCGAGTGAAAAATCACGAAGCAAGATAGACTGAAATTATTGGGTATATTTTCTAATTACTAGGTAACTCATTGTCGAGGCAGCACTCTCTGTCTCTCTCTCTGTCTCTGTCTCTCTCTGTCTCTGTGTCTGTCTGTCTGTTCTTTCTTGTCACCATTTGCATTGCTGTTGCCGTTGGCCGTTGCGTGCGTGCAGTGGCAGATGATGATGATAATGCTGATAAACTGATAACAAGGCGCGCTGCTGTTATGACAACAACAAAACAAACAATTCTAGTCACGCAATACGCACACACGAGCAAATTAAATTTAAACCAACAAAAAAATCACACACACACACACACACACACACAAAGGTGCATGGGACAGAGGTGTGGGTGTTGCGACGGCGGCGGTGAGTGAACAAAAGCTCAGCTCAGTGCAGAAGGGTAGATTAAACAGAAGGTAGGGCATCTCGGCGAGAGTGGCCGACACACGAAGAGTGAAAAAAGAGAGTATCAAAGAGGGGGGAGACAGGCAAGTGCCAACAAAAAAAAGTGCAAACGAAACGAAACGAAAACCAAAGCCAGGCAACAATTGAAACGTGCAACGAATGGCAATTGCTTAAAAATACGGTGGGGGAGGGGGGCAAAAACAGAGAAGAACAATAAGCAACAGAAGAAGAGGAAGAAGACAAAGGAAGCAGCAATAGCAACAACACAATTAACAGGAGAAGCAACAACTTATAAACTTATAAATGAAGCAATGGGTGAGAAGGAGACAACGGCAGAAGCCAGCAGCCAGCAGCAGCAGCCAGACAGAGAGCGAGAGAGACAGCTCAAAGAGCAGCTGAGAGATGCAAGTGAGCTAGAGAGAACGGGAGAACGAGAGAGCAAGAGAATAGTGGGTGCTGAAGAGGATGAGATTTATGCACTATCATACATATATACATAAATATGTATGTATGCACTCTGCACCTCCCTCTCCCGTAGATCCACTAACTCGCTTTATTGTTCGCTCTTCCACCTACCGCCCCCACCCTTGGCGCACCTTCGCGCTCTTCTAGAACTAGCAATTCCAACGCCAACTTTTTCACACTTCAAAAGAGTAAGAGGCAAAAAACCGTAGGCAGCTTTTGGTTGGTGAGGCCGAAGTGTTAAATACTCTTCCCGATAGCCCATAAACGCCATGGGTACCGACTAGGGCATTCCTTTGGATTATTATATTCTGCATGCATGCATTCTTCAGATTTTGTATGTACATTTTTTGTGTGTTTTCATAATCTTTGATACCTGCTGAAAGGGCATACAAAAGGCACAGGAACAGGCACAGTCACAGCACAGTAGCAGTAGCCATGGGCTACGAAACTACGGGCACAACTATGCATAACTAACTGTCTGCGTGTCTGACTGGCAGACGACCCCATCCATGCACCGCCAACCCACCAGCACAGCACAGCACAGCACCGCCCGCCAGTCAAGCACTTTATGCTAATTGCGCTTTTGCCTTTTGGTCAGGTAGCAGCCAATGCAAGTCGTAGACAAGTCAAGTGGTTCTCTGTTGTTCAGCGCGGGTAGCAGCGGGCAGAGGGTGGGAGGGGGGTCTACAGGAGGTGTAGTGGGTGCAGAAGAGGCAAGGCAGCGGCTGTGGAGGAGCCACATGCATAGTTGTGCGGAGTGGTGTGGAGCAGCGATTCGGCAAATAACTAAAATAACACAAAAAGATGTAAATGCCTGTATTTACATATGTATGTACATATGTACATGTGTATGAATGGATGGTACGTACCTGTTGATAAATAAAGTCGCAAAGTTCTCTGCATTTTCTCACGCTTTGACTAAAAGAAAATAACCCTAAGAAAACTAAACAAAAATCATTAACCGAATCGATCTCTTCTCCCTTGGGATTCTCCAATAAGTATGCTATGAAATCCTGCGCGGCTCAGTCCTTAGCTGTAAGGTTTTCTTGGTTGTTTATATTTTGGTTTTCCACTTCATATTCGAGGTGCTTTTTTCGTGATTTAGGGTAAGAAGACGCCAAAGTGTGTGCCGCTCTTATGACAACTTCAAAGAGCTTTAAATGAGTGTCCACTGTACACCTTAGTTCTGCCTTGGACCCTTCTTCTAGAATCTAGATATTCTTTCTGTTGTTTTTCTTTGCTCTCTGCTGCTGCTGCTGCTGTCACTCTGACTTTGTCAGCCTCAGAAAAAGAGGGCTATGCGACATTTCAGGGGCTACTTACTTGCCCATCAAAAATTTTCCACAGCGATGAATGACTGCCAGATGGATGGATATATGGCTTGACAGGAGGCTGACGTTGATGGACGTTGAACGTTAAACGTGGACATTGTTAACCTAACAGTATATTTCGTTAGCTACTGCTACGGTTGCTGCTGCTGCTGCTGCTTCTGCTTAATTATTCAAATGAAATTCCCTTCTTTGTTTGCTCTCCTCTCACATGTTTGCTTTGCATTCCGGATTTGTGTTTGTCTGTTTCTCTCTGTTTGCTTTTTGGGGCCCACTGTTTGCCTTGGCCGGTTGAAGTTCACGTTTGCTCGTTGCTCATGGCTAAAAGCACACACACACACACAGAGACAAACCAAACAGAGCCAAACATTTGACAACAACAACAAAATGGCAAATAATTATTATGTATATAAATGTTTAAAAATATTTGCACAGAAAAAGGTAAAGCAGCCGAGCGGAAATTAATTTTCCATCTACCTTACAGATTTTTCAACTTCATTCTCTAAGTTCCTCCAGCAATGAGTTCTGCCCCCGATAATCTCCGTCTTTATATAGATAAGCCTTTTATATATGTACATAAAGTAAGCCTTGGCCATAAAACGACTTTAAACCAAAGCGTTTTTGACCTTGTCTCTGAAGTCTTCAGCCTCAAGCGCCCACAAATCGAAGGTTTCTCTTTTTATTGTTAATTGGCATTCATTTTATTTTATTTTGTATTCCACTATACATATACATTTTATACCCTACCAAATCACCCTACCAATTATCATATTTTATCATTATCATTTTATCATTAAATGGATAAAGTTTTACAATAGGAAATACTCCATACAGATCTTGCCAAGATGCATATGCATCTTGCGATCTTTTTCCATAACACTTGGCTCTGCTTCAAAGCCAACAAATGAGTCACAAAGCCACATTGAATGGGGGGTGTGTGAGTGTGCCACAGCGGACAGTGGAAAGGCCAAAAACGGGGCCCAAAAAATAATAACTGCAAAATATCGTGTGCGAATGGCATACGAGTATTATTTTGAATAAATTGAGACACCGCAGTGTGAATGCGAATGTGTGTTGAGCGGAATAGTGTACATGGCATGCCATGGACATGCACGTGCATGTCTGTCTCTCTCTCTCTCTCTCCGTGTGTGTGTGTGTGTGTGCGCGAATATTTAATTGCATAATGTGACCAGACTGACATACTGTCCGTTGGAAATCATCATCATCAGCATTATCATTATAGGTAGGTAGGAGCGAGGGGGGTATGACTAATGGGCCATCATCCATGCCTCCTCCAAACCCAGTGAGCATCATGTAATGCCAAAAACAACAAGTGGGGGGGAGCAACGCAACAAACCAGAAAAACAATCGAAAACAGCGAATAAAGTAGAAAGAAACGCCACGCAAAGAAACTGAAAGAAGAAACGCAATCATCAAACGGCAGCGCAGCAGTAGCCAGCAGCAAACAGCAGCAGCAGCAGCAACAACAACAACAAAAACGATCAATTATGCAAGAGAGTTACAGTTAGGCGTCAGTCCGCGAGCAAGCAGGCGGAGTGAGAGGAACTGGGAGAGTGAGAGATAGGAGCAGGCGGCCACTGCTGGAGAGAGCACCAGGCGGGTGAGAGTGAGAGAGCACCAGACGGGTGAGAGTGAGAGATGTCTGTAAAGGGGGCCTGCCTGCCTGCCTGTCTGCCTGGTGCGTGTGTTTTTGTTTTGGACTGGGCCAACATTTCATGTTTCGTTTTGATTTCGTTAGCCATTTCTTGTTTTTTTTTTGTGTGTGTGCTTTTCTTTTGCTTTAATAAAGCGAAAGCGCAACGCCGCCGCGCAATGCGAATTGCAGCAACAATAACAACAGCAACAACGAAAAATACGAGACTACACACCACAAAAAAAAACCAAATAAGTAGTGAAAAAAATAGACTAAATAATTGATTCGATTGATTGATTGAATGAATGAACAGCGGAGTGGAGTGGTCTGAAGGAGTGGTGTGACGACAGTAATTGGTTGCCAATTCCATATGCATGAGCCTGAGTGCCAGTGCGAGTGTGAGTGTGTGAGGGAGTTCGAGTTATGCAGGCTGCAGGATCAGGTGTACTTGGATCAGATCAGATGTTGTGGTAAACTGAGGTATTCGTTGCTCTCTGGTGAAATCGGATCAACGATAAGGCAAGTCCAAATGCCCTGTCTCTGCCGCTGCGCTACCGAAAGAAAACTAAAGTGAAAGAGAAAGAGCAAAATATCGTGTAAGAGTTGGGAGTTATCGGGAGGAAAGGAATGGTTGGATGACACTGAAGTGCGTGTGAAAATTCGTGTGACAATTGATGCAGGGGTTGGACAAGTCTCCCACTTGAATTCCAAACGCAAACCAAGTAATTTTAGCTACAAAAATTCACATACAAAATAGATTTCTTTTCTTTGTGAAAAGGGTATTCCCACAGGGGAATACTGCAAACCCAACAAACGCAGCAAAAAAACAAAAAAAAATAGTTCCTTTTCACCGCTTGCCGGCGCCATTTTGTTTGTGCGCCATTCGCCGACACGATTTTTGTGCTGTGAAGCACTTTCGATTTGATGCCCAAGTTGCTCTCTTTTTTTTTTATAAGCTTTTATGCGGCCATTACCCCAGCAAGGCCCCCAAGCCCCACGCCCCAAACCCCTAACCCCTAACCCATGGCCCTTCTCCACTGGGTAGAAGCCTCTAAAAGTTGATGGAAATTCATTTATCCAAATGATATTACGAGAACATACAAATTGATAGTGTTTTGATGGTGAAATTTGAATAAACTTTGCGCATGCAATGCCTTTAATTTGTGTAATTGAAAGCCACATAAACCTGATGCTTCGAATTTGATGAAATAATCTAAAGTGCGGATGAATGGGGGGGTAGCAATGGATGCCATTTGGATGTAGATGGATAACCGATTGACGAGGGCCAGGTACATATCTGCTGGGAAGCCTATAAAAGTTTTCCCCCAGTGCCCCTGGCCGACTGCCGACACCCGACTGCGCATTTCCGTCGTTTTAATCCTTTAATGTGCCTCAGCCCTGCTGCTACCGTCTAGTGTCGGGCAGGATGTGCGCCATCTGTGTCCCGTCGCTAGCCAAATCCATTATTATTTTTTTTTTCATTTTTTTGCGCGCCAGTTGCGACAGTTGTGGGCTCCCAGGCGGCAGGCGGTAGGCGGCTCATTGTTTGCGGTGTTAATATTTGGCGTCTGGCACCCAGCAACCAGCACCCAGCACACAGCATTCAGCTGCAGGAGAGACAGCAAAACATCAGCAAACACACAGAACCGAACTGTGGAGTGCAACAGGGACAACAGACAAACATTCAGGCAGCACATCTCCTCATCCTTAGCCCGATCCCCATCCTCATTTGGCAGAGGAGCAGGCCAGGCCATGTGCCATTTAATTGTCACTCTTTTTGTGTGTCTCTTTGCCGTCCGTTGCCATTGCTGTTGCTGTAGTTGTTGTAATGTCATTGCACTTTTTATGGCTGGAAATGCTTGCAGCATGCAACCTTATAGTGCATGGGATGTACATGTGTACATAGATTTACCTGCAACAGGATGGAAATGTGCCAAAAAGAACTGCAGAAAAATGGTAGACATAGTTTTCGAAGTAATAAAGAATAAATGTAGAATGTATAGAATGTATAATGTAATCGATGCAAATACAGAATTAAAGCTTTTGAAAATAGGTGGAAATTATTCAGGAAAAGCATTTGATTGGGATTGAGATTTTTCATAAATAAAGTGAGATTATTCTAGGAATACTAATTATTATATAATTATAATATAAATATAATTATAGCCAGTGAAATATTCAGAGATTCTTTGGGACAATACTTAAGAACGACACATGGAAGAGCAGCAAAAAGTACAGAAAGTATTTAGCAAATTATTGAAAATCATAAATAGAGAATTAACGAGAAGGACGTGAGTCGCTTCGGGGACGCGACTCTACTTATACCCGTACTCAGTCAGTAAATACATTTTTGAGATATGATTGTTTAGAATTTTAGAAAAAAAAAAACATTTTACATTTTACATTTTTTTCCTACATCTGTTATCTACATCTACATCTACAATGTATATTTTACATCTAACATGTAGATTATAGATGTAACATTTATATTCTGCATCTCCTCCGCTAGGGGTTGCTCGCGCACATAACGAGGCAAAGTGTGCGAGCGAGAAGGAAAAGTGTGTCTCTGGCTGAGGAGGCGGGGGAACCAACAGAAAATTAATTTCTTCATTCTGGCTATAATTATTATCCGATCTGATTCAGATTCGGCAATCTGATAGATATGGTCATTCTCTACGATACTGCGTTTTTAGTTTTATCGTTTCTTTAAAATTGTGCCTGCCACAGATTTTCCTCCATTTTGGTGGCGGAAGGGTGCGTGGCGTAATTTTGAAAAACACTTGTAGCAGTGAATTATCACATGAGTCTGGAAACAAAATTTGGTTGCTCTAGTTCTTATAGTTTCTGAGATATAGGCGCTCATCAAGACGGACAGACGGACGGACGGACGGGCGGACGGATAGACAGACATGGCTATATTGACTCGTCTATTGATGCTGATCAAGAATATTATACTTTATGTCAAAATTCTTTCACATCCACTTTACCACAAATCTAATATACCCTTAACTCTTTTTTGAGTACGGGTATAAAAATACATTAAAGCTGTGAAATAATGTGAATAATTGGGAGAAAAATACAAAAATTTAATTGAGCAGAGATAAAGATTTCTGGAAAAAGAGTAACGTTTGCTTGAGAAAAAATATCAGAGCAAGAGCACCTGGCAAGGCGGAAAAACCCTTCGCTTACTGAAGAAAAATATTCTTGAAATTTATTTTAAGAACAAAACAACAAAGGAAAAGTGTTAGAACCGCTAAGAGTAATGAGGAATGGAGATCCAAAAGAAAACAAACATAATAGCTGGGAAAAACCTGATGGAAAAATCAACAGAAACACACACACACAAGATGATGGACTGAAAAGCGTAGATAACGCTGATAGCTGGGGAAAAGCGTAACCTTAATAGACTTAACAAACAATGGGAATAATTGGAACAAAAATAATTTATTATATTGTGTGAGAACATTCCAAGATCTATTGGGATAAGCCTTCAGATGGGCCTTGATCCATGGAAAACATGCAACACAAAATTATGAGATTAACTTTACGATTTTCCCTTTGTTTATTTGCAGGATGTGCGATGCGCAGATCTAGCCATTAGTATACCCAACAATCCAGGCCTCGACGATGGTGCCTCGTATCGTTTGGACTACAGTCCGCCCTTTGGCTATCCGGAGCCAAACACAACCATCGCCTCCAGGGACATCGGCGATGAGATACAATTCTCGCGTGCCCTTCCCGGCACCAAATACAATTTCTGGCTATACTATACGAATTTCACGCATCACGAT
The DNA here is from genome assembly GCA_018150885.1 of Drosophila tristis. Taxonomy (NCBI): domain Eukaryota; kingdom Metazoa; phylum Arthropoda; class Insecta; order Diptera; family Drosophilidae; genus Drosophila; species Drosophila tristis. The sequence goes on along the minus strand of JAECWT010000215.1, from coordinate 5,183,661 downwards.
TGGCTTACATGGACGGTGACCATAACAACGGGTGAGTAATGGACGACAAAAACAGTGTTGCATGTGCTGAGAGAGAGTGCTGACCAGCACTGGCTGTGTTCCAAGTGTTGGTAAGCTAAAGGAAAGCAAGGGCAGAGGAAACTTCGCTGCCCATCCTCGTAGAATGCTTCGAGTGTACGTACCTATGCCTTTGGTAAAGTCCTGTCAAAATATTCGTTGTCTAATCGTTGGGTGGAATACGAGAAGCATTTAGAGAGCAGACATTCAAGGATTAAAGCCCCGCCTGCCTCCTGCCCAAAACTTGGGGACATTGTCCTCCAATGGCTTCTCCATCTAATTGCCTTTTCCTATTGTGCCCGACAGGGGCAAGGGGCAGGGAAAGTGGACGTAAACTCTATCGATGAAACCAAATACACGACGAACGGCGCGCCAATTGCTAATTGCAGTCCAATATGCCTACCAAGCCCCAGCCCCCGCCTTTCCCTTTGCTGTGAGTGTTTCGTGGGAGAGTGGTAAAGTGGCAAAGTGTTGCCTAATGAGCGAAACTCCAGCTAAAGACACTGTTACACGATATCTACCTACCACCTACTGGATGGATATATTTCAGCAATAGCCACGAAATTCCAATGCAAAGAAGACATTCCATTCAATCGTTAGGTTCCACTCGACTGGATTTGCATACACTCAGAGAAAACGCTGCGAAACACATCCATAAATATATCTATCGATTTGAATCGATAGTTATCGATAAGCATACAAACACTTTGTTTGTAAGCGAGTGAATAAAGCTGTGATCGTAGGAGCTGGACTAATAACTCAGAAGTTCTCACATTTTCCTTTGTGTGAAATTACTTGTTCCCCGACTCCCGTTCGGAACAAGACCGCCGGGCGGAGAGCAACAGCGCCACTGCTGCCCAGTTGTCCTAGAGTATGTCCAGGCAAATGGAGCCAGTCACAGATGAGATAATCGGCTGCCAAATGCCCGCTACACAAAACGAACATTTGGCGGAGTAAGCGGACATTCCCCGGGCACCTGCACTATTTGCAGTATAAACTTTACCCCTGCGTATGGTGTGTCGGGGTGGACGGGCCACCCACCATTCGCAACGCAAATCTATCCAACAATCATTGACAAGCTCGATTTTAATAGCACACTGCACGATCTCCACGCTGCTCAAAACTTCCTTGAATTCGCGCTTGACCCAGCAAGAGATCCTGAGATGTTTCGCCATCGGGAAAAGTCTCGTCGCAACTCTTCGCTGGAGGACACCCTGCAGCTCCAGCCAGCCTATTGCAAACACTCTTTGGACACTCTGACTCCAAGGATGCATTAAATGAATAAAATTATGGTTTAACTGCAGTTCTCATTCTGCTCTCTGGTCTCTCTTTTTTTCGCTAACTCTAAAGTTTCAGCTCTGTTCTTGATTAACATTAAAAATGGCAGAATATTTCTAGAATACTTTTAGGGTCGCTATATCTTCAGCTATAGCCCTTGAATACTCACATTAATGAATAGTTTGAATGGCAAAAGGCGTCGGCTGGAAGTGTATCGTGCGACAGTCACTGGAGCAGCGGAATCAATCAGACAACGCAGAGTGGGAAGAGCGAGAGGAGCCAGCGGGAAATTGGGGAGTGTCTGCCCTGCCCCTGGTCAACACCTCACCTGCCATTTGATGACCAGGCAGCGGGTGCGCGTGGGCTAGGGAGGCAGAAAGAGAGTCAGAGACAGAGACAAGGGCGTCGAATGTGCCTATAAAATGACCCAAGGGTATCGTTTGAATGAAATGGAAGTGGAGTTGGGCTCCCCTGCCCACACGCCACACAGACAGACACAATCCCCCAGGCATGGGAGCGGAGTGGGAGTGGCAGGCCATTGGATGGATTGCGGGTTTGTTGCTAGAATAATAAGTGGAAGGAATGTTAATACTCCGTGTCGAAGCACATTCCAACACAAAAACAAACAAAGCCGCGCGCAATGAAGAAAGTGCGACAAAAACGATCAAAGAGATGTAAATACATACATATGTACATGTACAGTCATATGCCTGTGTGTGTATTGCCGAGGGCTTTATCGATCGACAGGCAGCACCTTACCAGAGGGAGCTTTCAAGAGAGAAAGCTTAGAGTGAGAGAGAGAGAGAAGCGCGGAAGACTGGAAGCTGAGTGCAAGCTGAAGTGGAAGCTGTAAATCAATCACCTGACTGAGGATGGCGACTTGAATTTAAATATTAAATGGATGTCTGGGTGGAATTAGCATGGGATATTTGCTGGAACTTTGATCCAAGAGCCTGAAGACTGCAAGCTGCATTAAGTGGAAAACTATGCGAAATCTGACTGGAAGGGGACTGCAAGTGGAAGCTGCCTAAAGCCCAAAGAGCGGAAGTTGCGTGGAAAGAGTGCCACAACAGAGTGCAAAAAAGAGAGACCAGAGAGCAGAGTGAGAACTGCAGTTTAACCATAATTTTATTCATTGAATATATCCTTGGAGTAAGTGAATGACTTTGTTGAGTGGCCGATCGATCTACTGCTCTGCTGCTGGTGCCATCAACGCCATCGCCTCCTGCTCTGCTGCTGGCATCCCCCCCATCTCGCTGCTCTCCTCAGATATATCCTGAAGCTCGTTCAGCTCGTTCAGCTCGTGCAGCCAAGGGGTCTTGTGGTCCAGCTGTTCCAGCCGCAGCGACTCTTCGTCGTGCTTCGCCAGCTTCCTTCTCGATGTCACTATCTCGTGCAGCAGAAAGACCACCGGAACGACGACAATGGCCAGCGACAGAGCCACATAGAGAAAGAAGATTTTTGACCAATCGAACATTGTGGGAAAATTTTAAAGTTACGAAAAATTGTTGAATCGAATATCTAATTGTTTGTTTAGGGACTGACTAGTGGCGTCTCGACTGAAGGGTCGAGGGGAATTAGTTACTGAAAGTAGTGAGGAGAGGTCTGGGGAATTTTCCTACTCCTACTGCAGCATCAACTGCGATCCCTTTTCTTTTCTGCTCAATTGTTTTATGTGTAAAATTGATGTGTGATTATTTGTTGTATTGTTTTTGCAGCACCCGATCCACCCTCGAATCTGTCAGTGCAGGTGAGGAGCGGCAAGAATGCCATCATACTGTGGTCCCCGCCTACACAGGGCAGCTATACGGCATTCAAGATCAAGGTGCTGGGCCTGTCGGAGGCATCGAGCAGCTTCAATCGCACCTTCCAGGTCAACGACAACACATTCCAGCATAGCGTTAAGGAACTGACGCCCGGTGCCACCTACCAGGTGCAGGCATACACCATCTACGATGGCAAGGAGTCCGTGGCCTATACGAGTCGCAATTTTACAACAAGTGAGTTTCCCCCAACCCCCCCAACCCCACACAGTACTCCTGTACATCGCCAGCCCCCCACCGCCCCCTGCCATATTCGTTTGTTCTACTTTGGTGATGGTGTGACTCAACCTTTGATTAACTTCTCTGTTTCCCCACGCTCTCATTGTAACTAAACAACAACAACAACAAAAAAAAAAAAACACAAATACCAATTAAATAATACACCCACACACACACACACACAAACACAAACGAAACACACACAAAAAGGTCGAAGGACGCGGCACAAAGAGCTGCTGGACATAAAGATCCTAAGAGGTAATATTTAAAATGCCAAACCCCATTCGTATTTGCATGCCGCCACACAACCACAGCAATCCCCTCAGCGCACTCACTAGACCGTAAGTGAGGCACGTAACCCTGACCCCCATCACCCAGCACACAGCACACAGCACCAAGCACCCAGCAGCAGCACTAGAACCCAATGCCAGTATCCACTCCCAGTGGCTTCAACTACAGCAACTACTGGTCTGGTCTGGTCTGGTCTGGTCTGGCAGCGGTCCAAAATGTTTACGAAAATTCGTTTTTAATCCGACAATTGCCCAACCGCAATGCACTTTCTCCCAGAGACAGACCACAGCAAAGCAGTGGAAATTCAGCAGTTTGCTCGTGCATATGCATGTACAGTGGTCACTCCTGCTGGCAGAATAAGCTAGACAGATTTTCACGAATAAACAAATCAGCGATATCAGAGAAATGCAGGAAGGGGAGCCGTTCTGAAGCACAGATCTTTATAGATTAACTAGCTATTATCAGCATTAATCTAATAGAGATCCTTCTTTGGCCCACACGGAGAATTTGCCCACGTACAGTTGCCAGTATTTTATGTGGAGGCACACGTGAAGATACTTGGAAGAAGAGATCTGAATTCCAGCTATACATTGCCAGAAAACTGTGTATTTAGTGCACGAAATTAAACTCCAGATGCTTCATTAAATGAGTGCTTTATGCTCTGTAGTCTGCAGACTATTTCTTGTAGCTGTTGCGCAGTCTTGCAGCAGCGCCCCTCGGTTGCCTCTGGGATATGTAACTGACTCCCCCTAATAAACAAATTAGTAAAAATATTTTATAAATTCACAAACGCTTCTGTTGGAGAATTTCCATACGAAAGACTCAAAGTATTTCAGCAACCATACAAATCATTGTAATTTTGTGAGCGCTAACTAACGCTAACTTAATCCTAACTGTAGCTAACTAACTGTAAATGTAATTAGAACCCGTAGCATAGCAGTTGCATGATTAACCACTGTAGCATTAACAAACCCCTCCCCCCTTTGCATCGCCAACTGAACCCCAAAAAAAAAAAAAAAACAAAAGTTGAAATTAAAATACGCAGAATGCAAAATATTTGCTAACACAAAGAAATTCTCCTGTGTGCCATCCAATGCCAATACGCAAATATTCCGAACTACCCGCAGAGCCCAACACTCCGGGGAAATTCATTGTCTGGTTCCGTAATGAGACGACGCTGCTGGTGCTGTGGCAACCGCCGTATCCCGCTGGCATTTATACGCACTACAAGGTCTCCATCGAGCCGCCGGATGCCAACGACAGTGTGCTCTACGTGGAGAAGGAGGGCGAACCGCCAGGACCGGCACAGGCGGCATTCAAGGGCCTGGTGCCGGGCAGAGCCTACAACATCTCAGTGCAGACAATGTCCGAGGATGAGATATCGTTGCCGACGACGGCGCAGTATCGAACGGTGCCGTTGCGGCCACTGAACGTAACCTTTGACCGGGACTTTATCACCTCCAATTCGTTCCGGGTGCTATGGGAGGCGCCCAAGGGCATATCAGAGTTCGACAAGTATCAGGTGTCGGTGGCCACCACACGCCGGCAATCGACGGTGACGCGCAGCAACGAACCGATTGCGTTCTTTGACTTCAGGGACATTGCCGAGCCCGGCAAGACGTTCAATGTGATCGTGAAGACGGTGTCCGGCAAGGTAACCTCATGGCCAGCCACGGGGGATGTCACACTGCGTCCGCTGCCGGTGCGCAATCTGCGCAGCATCAACGACGACAAGACCAACACAATGGTCATCACATGGGAGGCAGATCCGGCCAGTACACAGGATGAATATCGCATTGTGTGAGTGTGAGAATTCTCTGCTACTCGACTCTGATGCAGCAGACTCGTACGCACAAGCGAGTGCTGCAAAAGAGAAGCGCAGCCTTCAATTTAAATCGCTCTGATCTCTAATGAATCTCTCGTTTGTGCCCCGCCCGCCCGCTATAGCTACCACGAACTGGAGACATTCAATGGGGACACCAGCACCCTGACCACAGATCGCACACGCTTCACCCTGGAGAGCCTGCTGCCCGGCAGGAACTACTCGCTGTCCGTTCAGGCCGTCTCCAAGAAGATGGAATCCAATGAGACGAGCATCTTTGTGGTCACACGTCCCTCGTCGCCCATCATTGAGGATCTGAAGAGCATTCGCATGGGGCTGAACATCAGCTGGAAGAGCGACGTCAACTCCAAGCAGGAGCAGTACGAGGTGCTGTACTCGCGGAACGGCACGAGCGAGGTGCGCACTCTGATCACCAAGGAGTCGCGGCTGGTCATCAAGAATCTGCAGCCAGGCGCCGGCTACGAACTGAAGGTGTTTGCCGTCAGCCATGAGCTGAGGAGCGAGCCGCATGCCTACTTCCAGGCTGTTTGTAAGTGGTCTGCCCTCCCCACCCTCCGCAGCCAATCGTTGAATCGTTTCCTCCCTGTATTTGCAGATCCCAATCCGCCACGCAACATGACCATCGAAACGGTGCGCAGCAATTCCGTGCTGGTGCATTGGTCGCCGCCGGAGAGCGGAGAGTTTACGGAGTACTCGATCCGCTATCGCACGGACAGCGAACAGCAGTGGGTGCGACTGCCCAGCGTCCGGTCCACGGAGGCGGACATCACCGACATGACCAAGGGCGAGAAGTACACCATTCAGGTGAACACCGTGAGCTTTGGCGTTGAGAGTCCCGTGCCCCAGGAGGTGAACACCACCGTGCCCCCGAATCCCGTCTCGAATATCATCCAGTTGGTGGACTCGCGCAACATTACGCTGGAGTGGCCCAAGCCGGAGGGCCGTGTCGAGTCGTACATACTGAAGTGGTGGCCCAGCGACAATCCCGGTCGTGTGCAGACCAAAAATGTGTCCGAGAACAAGTCGGGTAAGGGTTCGGGTTCTACTCTCTGCCAGTGAGACTTCGGCTCGCTTATCATATCGAACTCTCTCTCCCACAGCCGATGACCTGTCCACGGTGCGTGTGCTCATTGGCGAACTGATGCCGGGCGTGCAGTACAAGTTTGATATACAGACGACATCGTATGGCATTCTGTCGGGCATCACCAGCCTCTATCCGCGCACAATGCCCCTCATCCAGTCCGATGTGGTGGTGGCCAATGGCGAGAAGGAGGACGAGCGCGAGACAATTACCCTGAGCTATACGCCGACGCCGCAGTCCTCATCCAAGTTCGACATCTATCGCTTCTCGCTGGGCGATGCCGAGATCAAGGACAAGGAGAAGCTGGCCAACGACACGGACCGAAAGGTAACCTTCACCGGGTTGGTGCCGGGACGGCTGTACAACATCACCGTGTGGACGGTGAGCGGCGGGGTGGCCAGCCTGCCCATTCAGCGACAGGATCGCCTCTATCCGGAGCCCATTACCCAGCTGCATGCCACCAATATCACGGACACGGAGATCTCGCTGCGCTGGGACCTGCCCAAGGGCGAGTACAATGACTTTGACATTGCCTACCTGACGGCCGATAATCTGCTGGCCCAGAATATGACCATACGGAACGAGATCACGATCAGCGACCTGCGTCCGCACCGCAACTACACCTTCACGGTGGTGGTGCGCTCCGGCACCGAGTCGTCGGTGCTGCGCAGCAGTTCCCCGCTCTCGGCGAGCTTCACCACCAATGAGGCGGTGCCCGGACGGGTGGAGCGCTTCCATCCGACCGATGTGCAGCCCAGCGAGATCAATTTCGAGTGGTCGCTGCCGTCCAGCGAGGCCAACGGTGTCATTCGCCAGTTCTCGATTGCGTACACGAATGTCAACAATCTGACGGACGCCGGCATGCAGGACTTCGACTCCGAGGAGTCCATCGGCGTGATCAAGAACCTCAAGCCCGGCGAGACGTATGTGTTCAAGATCCAGGCGAAGACGGCCATTGGCTTTGGCCCGGAGCGGGAGTACAGGCAAACGATGCCCATATTGGCGCCGCCACGACCCGCCACCCAGGTGGTGCCCACGGAAGTGTATCGCAGCTCCTCGACGATACAGATTCGCTTCCGCAAGAACTACTTCTCCGATCAGAATGGACAGGTGCGCATGTACACGATCATTGTGGCGGAGGATGATGCCAAGAATGCCTCTGGCCTGGAGATGCCCAGCTGGCATGACGTCCAGTCGTATAGCGTGTGGCTGCCCTACCAAGCCATCGATCCGTACTATCCCTTTGAGAACCGATCCGTCGAGGATTTCACCATCGGCACCGAGAACTGTGACAATCACAAGATCGGCTACTGCAACGGACCCCTGAAGTCTGGCACCACATATCGCGTCAAGGTGCGCGCCTTCACCGGACCCGACAAGTTCACGGACACCGCCTACAGCTTCCCCATTCAGACAGGTAAGTGACCACAGCCGCGTGACTGTCTCACCCTCTCTACGATTCTTCTCTAATGCTTCTCTTGTTGTCCATGTCTTGCGTTTGCTTGTTCTATGTATTCATAGAACTGCTAAGCTCTCCGGGTAAGCCATCGAATTTCTCTGAGTTTTTAGCTGAAACTTTAGTTCTTTTTTGGTTTTTCCTCAATGAATGTCTCTTAGAATGGATCTATGATGATTTTTATCATTGCTTTGGTTTACGTTTTGTTTTTAAATTTTAAATTAAATGAATTCCCATAATTTTCTGTACCTGTTCTGTGCCACACCTCCGTTGCTCTTAACAGGCTTTGGTTTGGTGTCGCTTTGGCCATAGAGTGCCTCTAAATTTTCGTAATCGTTCTTGGACTTGTTGCACGTCATGCAGCAGTGCTCCTCGGTTGCTCTTAGCAGCTGAAAACCTCTTTAAATGCCCTCTGAGAGGTTCACCCCCACTTGCTGGGGGAATCCAAATGGATTTCTGCTGGTTAATTCTGCTAAATTTTTGATTTTTGTTGTTGATATTCTTTTATTTTGATCCCCGAATCTGTGGCTTATCTTACGATTTTTGTCCACCCTGCAGATCAAGACAACACCTCGCTGATTGTGGCCATCACAGTGCCGTTGACCATCATTTTGGTGCTGCTTGTGACATTGATGTTCTACAAGCGAAGGCGCAACAATTGCCGCAAGACCACGAAGGACTCAAGGGCCAACGACAACATGTCCCTGCCGGATAGCGTCATCGAACAGAATCGTCCCATACTGATCAAGAACTTTGCGGAACACTATCGTCTGATGTCCGCCGACTCGGACTTTCGGTTCAGCGAAGAGTTTGAGGAACTGAAGCATGTGGGTCGCGATCAGCCGTGCACCTTTGCCGATTTGCCGTGCAATCGGCCCAAGAATCGATTCACCAACATCCTGCCCTACGATCATTCGCGCTTCAAGCTGCAGCCGGTGGACGATGACGAGGGCTCCGACTACATCAATGCCAACTATGTGCCCGGCCACAATTCGCCCCGTGAGTTCATTGTCACCCAGGGGCCGTTGCACTCGACGCGCGACGACTTCTGGCGCATGTGCTGGGAGAGCAACTCGCGGGCGATTGTCATGCTGACACGCTGCTTCGAGAAGGGCCGAGAGAAGTGCGATCAGTACTGGCCCAATGACACGGTGCCGGTGTTTTACGGTGACATCAAGGTGCAGATACTCAACGACAGTCACTACGCCGACTGGGTGATGACCGAGTTTATGCTCTGCAGAGTAAGTCCGAACGCATTTGCACTCGTTTATCGATTCTTAACCATATTTGGGCTGGTTGTTTGTTTGTTTGTTTACAGGGCAGCGAGCAGCGCATTTTGAGGCACTTCCACTTTACAACCTGGCCGGACTTTGGTGTGCCGAATCCCCCACAGACGCTGGTGCGCTTTGTGCGCGCCTTCCGTGATCGCATCGGGGCCGAACAGCGCCCCATTGTGGTGCACTGCAGCGCTGGCGTTGGTAGATCGGGCACCTTCATCACACTGGACCGCATACTGCAGCAGATCAACACCTCCGACTATGTGGATATCTTTGGCATTGTCTATGCCATGCGCAAGGGTGCGTAGCTCTCACTTTGCTTTATTGCTGCCATCTGATTTCTTCTACATTGTCCATTATCCATTATCCATTTTTAGAGCGCGTTTGGATGGTGCAAACGGAGCAGCAGTATATTTGCATCCACCAGTGCCTGTTGGCGGTGCTCGAGGGCAAGGAGAATATTGTGGGTCCGGCGCGTGAGATGCACGACAACGAGGGCTATGAAGGTATGTGACGGATCTACAACTCCCACCCACCCCCAGCCCCTACGCTGCATAAAGTTCTCGCTCGCGCGCGCTCACACAAAAATGACTAACAAAATATGCCCTCAAGCCACCGAAAAAAGCAAAAACACTCCCAAGGACATTGTGGGTTATCGATGGAGCCTGAAACTTGTGTTTATATTTTTTTCTTTAAGTGTAGATTTTGTATACCCCACTCTACCACTCTACCATTATACCCACTACCCTATAGACCCTATAGACCCTATTTGGTGATGGGCTAACTAAATGACTAACTTAACCCTCTCTTCCCATTCATTGGCCATTTACTCCTGCTGCTGCTGCTGCTGCTGCTGCTGTATCAAAATCAAAATAAAACAAACCAAAAGGACAACAAGTGGTGCAGCTGGACGAGAACGGGGATGTGGTGGCCACCATTGAGGGCCATCTATCGCATCACGAACTGCAACAGGCGGAGGCGGAGGCCATCGATGATGAGAATGCGGCCATCTTCAATGACGATCAGCAGCCACTCACCAGCAGTTTCATTGGCCACAAGAGCCTCAATCTGCCCACAACCACATCGATGAGCTCCTTTGGCGGCGCCGCTGGCAATAATCTGACGGACGGCCATGGCCCGGACAGATGACATTCGGTTGTCAATCAGAGCGATAACAACAACTCTGTGGTTATCGTTCTGGTTGACAACAAGCCCAGCTCGATGATCTGCAAGGACAGCAAGAGTAATCTCGATATCATCGATTCCAAGCATCAACATCAGCATCAGCATCAGCCTCTGCCTCCATCGTGTACGTCCATGGGTGTGCATGGGCATGGGAATGGCTATAATACGCTCCAGCATAGACGCAAACCACAGCTGATCACATTCAGCTCATCGTCCTGTGATATCAAGAACAGTCTCAGCCATGAGCATATCTCCAATGGCGGCACCGGCAACGGCAACGGCAATGGCAATGGCAACGGCAACGGCAATGGCAGCAATCGCGCCAGTCGCGCCAATGTTCGTCTCAGCTTTGCCGAGGAGGATGTGATGATCATACCGCAACAGCATCCACAGCATACACAACATACACAGCATCCACAGGACGATGAGGTATTTGTGCGACGTCGTTCCCTGCTCGAAGTGGAGCTGGGCGTGGAGGTGGGCGAAGAGGGGGAGTTGGTGCCACAGCTAGAGCTCGATGAAGAGGAGGAGGAGGAGGACGAGGACGACGACGAGGACGAGGAGGAGGAGGAGGCAGAGGAGGATGGGGAAGAGGAGCTCAACGTGGATGAGGATCAGGATGAAGAGGACGTTGAGCTGTATATGCACGATGAATTCGAGACGCACATCGATGCCAAATCGAATAATGCCAACGATGACAGTGGCGGCGGCAGCTACGAGGACTCGCACGCCCTGCACTCCTCGCTGGGCGGCAGCAATCGGAACAGTCTCGAGAAGGACGACGATGACATCGAGGTGGATGTGATCAGCACCGATGTCAGCTGCTACGATCAGTTGCTGGGCAGCAGCTGCAATACCCGCAATGGGGACGACGACGACATTGCCACCCTGATGGGCGATGCTGACACAAACTATGCCACAACGAAGCTCTGCAAGACCTCACTGCATCATGGCCTATTGGTTGGTGCTGCTGGAAATGGAGCCGGAGCTGGTGCTGGATCAGCCTTGGGGGGTAATGGTGGTGGCGGCGCAGGCGGAGGCGGCAACGGTGGCATCAACGCTGGTGCTGGCAACGGTGGCGCGGGCTGTGGCGGCGCAGAGGCCGGCGGCGGCATTATCTATGCCAATCCATTCATGGGTTTGTAGACAAACACACACAAACACACACACGCACACAGACAGTATCCATGGAGCATGGAGAATGTATTTACTCGTATGTTTTCTGTGCCTGCCTGCCATTTGATTTATTTTTGCATGGTTTCTCTTGCGTTGACGTTTACGTTTCCTTTTTGGTTGCTGTTGTTTATTTCGTGATATATTTTGTTGTATGTTTTATTTGTAGGTTAATGTCTCCTAACAATGCATGTCTCAGCTATGTGCTTAAGAATGATTGCAAAATGAATGTTTCTCATCCGAAAAGTGTTGGCATATCTTACAGATGACGAGGGCATTGCCGAGTCGGGCATGTAGGCGGCACCAGGAGGCACGAACTCAACCCAAACCGAAACAGGAGAGAACCCAACCCAACCCAACCTAAACCGAACCCAACCCAACCCAACCATCATGTGGCAAAACTATCGTACATTATTATTTACTTAAGTGATGAGGGAAGATCGAAGAGGGAAGATGGAAGATGGAATGGATGATCAACGCTTGATATTAATACTTGGATATACAATATATACATATACATATACCTATATATATATATATATACTACACTACTTTACACCGATCTAGAACAGATCTATCGAATGGGGAATGCAGCAATCTCGCCAAACACGCATCAATTTATACATTTTATATATATACTAAAAATCTATATCTAATATATGTAATTGTAATTGTAACTGCTGCTTCAACAACCAGAAAACACGAAGGATACAGAAGATTGTATTTTTACGCTAGCCACAATTTGATATTTGTATATGTATTCATATATATATATATACCATATATATATATATATATATGTATCTTCCAATTTTTTTGTACACCTAATGTTAGTGGATATAATTAATTAATGTATGTATTGTGACGAGCAAAGCGCTAAATGTTTTATGTTTTTTTTTTATTAATATAATATACAAGCCTACAAAATACGATATAAAGACCTATATAGATACTGGATAAACAATATGCCTAATACTAGAACGTAAACGAAACTAAAAACAAAACAAAACCTAAACTATAGACCGCACAAAAACAAAACAAAACAAAAAACAAACAAAACAAAAAACGATAAAAAAAAACAAATACACACTAAAAATGCAATAATTAATTGAGGAGTTACGTAGTTTTTAAATGATAAAATGTTTGTTTTGATATCGATGCAACCATTAAGTGTATAGTTTTATTTTTTGTTTCGCTCCCCCGCCCCTTTTACCAACATACAATATGCATATATGGTTTTTTTTTTGTTTTGCTCTGTGTAATATTATTATTTGTACAATTTCATAAAGTGTATTTGTATTTCTTATTTGTATGTACTATGTGCTAATTGTAGTTTTTTTGTTTTAAAATTAAATTTTATTCAAAAAAAAAAAAACCAATTTGGATTTTGGCGCTCGCTTAACAACCAGGAAGAATGCACATGCACCCCATCAGATCAAACACATTACAACAATAAACGTAATTTAACACGCCGATGTGTAAGCAAAGCAAACAAAAAGTAGGAGAACAAGAAACAGCCACCGACCGACATGGTTACGGCTGCAGCACAACAAGTAACGAATGACCAACGCATTTTGTAAGGCGATAATCATTTACCAACAAGAATCCCACGAAAAACGATGCATAAAAGGGGCAAGGAAAGTATTTGTCGTACCCACCCATATATAGAGAGATAGCCGGTGCCAAAGCCTAAAGGAAACAAAACGGAACCCCCAATACAGAACTCAAACACGCCGACTGCTGTACCAATAGGAATAGCAAACAAATAAAACTAACATAAACAAAAACAAAAGCAAATACATAAACTAATAGAAATTGTAGTCCAAATAATTTGCGTACATTTGTTTTTACTTTATTTATTTGTTCAAATAGTTGAAATGTTTAACCGACAAAACTGTGAGACAGAGAAGGAGAGGTGCAATAGAACTCAATAATAGTTTTGCTTCTAGTTTAGTGCAAAGAAAAAGATACAGAAGGAGACAACGAAAGGAGGAGAGACCACACCCCCTCCCCCAACACATAAATACATATGCATAAAATAATGAAAAGTCTGTATAATGCATGAATATCCGAATATATAGTACTATAGTACACACAACCTACTAACTAAATCCGACTTGCGATGTGTATACATACATATACATGTAACAAGTATATAAACGAAACACATACATATGCATATACACACATACATACATAAAACATACAATATAGACATATATAAAATATATATCATTGTAATAATTTGTAATGTTTATCAGTAGAATTATATATGATCAAAGGAAAATCGCGAACAAAAAAAAACACCCGAAAAATGAAGCAAACAACAAAACGCATGCGGCAACAACCATTAAAGTGTACTGTAAAATGTGCAACATTGTGTTTCAATATTCGCCTTCAAGCGGAACGCTGCCGAGGAGAAACTCCCAATACGGAAATTTTTGGGTATTGTTGGGTATCTACTTCTATTTTAATACATATTATGGATAGTATACAGCATATTTATGAATGGGAATTGTTACGAAAATTTCCTCTCATGCCGATCGCCTACTGGCCGCCACTGCCACTGCCACTAGCTGCTGGAGCTGCTCCTGTCATCGCCAGCGTGGCATCCAGCTCGGCTTGAATCTGCTCAAACTGATTGTACAGTTGCAATAGCTCCGGATGTGTCATCTCCGAGCTAATGTCCTCGCCAGCTGCTGTTCGCAGCTGCAGCACGCCTATTGGCGTTCTGTCGCGTTGCTGGCAGTGCGAGGAGACCTCCACGTGCAGCTTCCAGGCCACGTCCTCGACCACATTCGACTCGTAGCGCGGGCTGGCCAGATTCTCCATGATCGGCGTTGTCTCGCGCACCCACAGCCGCAGAATAGCATCGATCTTGGCCTCGTCCTCCAGCTGGAGCTTCTCGCGCAGCTCGCGCTGCAGCAGACTCGGCTTGATGATGAACGTGGATATGCGTCGCAGGATGTAGGAGAATGTTTTGATTAGCAGCAAAAAGTCGGCACGCGGCACCCCCACCAGTCGCTCCAGCTCCTCCAGCGTGTACTCCGGCTCATTGCTGCTAGTGGGTGTGGTGTCATCGGCACTGCTGTCGGCCCGCTCCGTGGTGGTGACGCTGGTACCCACGGTGCTCGTCGGGGCTGCAGCCGCTGTGCTGGGGCTCATCTGGCGATGGGTGTACCAGAGCACCGTGTTAAAAATGTCGTATGGCAGGGAATTGATGATTTTTATGCCCTCCCGGGCCCTGTGATTGGTTGGATAAAGGCATTGTGAAGGGAGGGGGCAGCACCACAACTTAGTTTCTACTTACCGCTCGGTAATCTTTATCCAGTTTATGCTCATGTCCCACTTTTGTTTATTCACAGCAAAATATGTCAATCAGCTGTCAGCTGGTGCCAGTGCGTCCATTTTTCAGCGTTCTGGCATCACCGTGCATATCGCCTCACTTCGATTGTACGATAGCACGTTATCTGCACGGCTCGCCATCGATAGGTTTTATTTGTGTACTGGATTGGCTTGAACGCGGCTTAATGCAATTTTTCGCTGGCTCGGCTGCAAAACATGCATTTTTGATGAGAAAACAGAAGGAGAGACAAGTGCAGTCAGACACACATACAGTGACAGTCCGACCATAAGTGCAGTGCCGTGCGGGGTACGAAGAAAGTGCGCATTTCACACAAATTAGCAGTTCGTTTAACCGACCTTATTGATAGTTATGTGCATACATACACGCGTGTACACATACACGGGCTAGAAAAACCAACCACCATCGCACCGCAGCAGCCCCACCAGCAAAACAGCATCGATCAACCACAGGAGTGGTGAGGAGGAGGAGGCAAATGTAAGAACTATTTGCTGTAAATTTCATTCATGAACCGCCGCCGCAATAACTGTTTATGTGTGTAAAGAGCGCCCGGCTTCCCCATGGCATCAGGCCCGGCCCTCTGCCTAATAGTTATTTTGTGTGTTTGTGTTGTTGTCAAGTGCTATTTCTTGTTCCGCTTCCAGGGTTTTGTATGTCAGAGTTGGGTGCTCTCTATTTTTTTTTCAAATTTTTTTCTTTTTGCAAAGCCTGCATCTGCATGTGTCCGCGTGTGTGTGTGTGTTTGTGTGTATAAATGCATTCTTGCAGCTCATGTTTTTTCTGCTGAAAAAATCGATAGCGCGTCGTCGGTTGTTTATTTAATGCTTCGTCTGCAATTTCCAGCCCCTTTCTCTTTCTCTCTCTGTCGCACTGCCGCACTGCCACTGCAGCTGTAGCACAGCACCCCTTTTGGCTCAGCGCGCGCGCGCACGCACACATGAAGGCAGCCACAATGCACAGTTATACACAAACACAGAAGCGGACCAGATAGCGATTCCAGTGATACGGGAAATTAAAAAATAATCAGTTTTTATCAGTGGTATGCAAAAGCCGAAGAAAACAATTCCAACAACCATCTTTGGCGTGCCATAAGAAAACAAAAAAAAAACCAATTGGTTGGTGGGCGGGAGGGAGGTAGCGGGAGGCATTGGGCAAAAAAAGAGTTTTCCATTTTCTCGTTTCTTCTGCCTTGTGGCAGTTTTTTTTAACAGCGGAAATATTGGGGTTTCTTGTCTCGCGCCTTTGCTTCTTTTCTCCTACATTCTTACCTTTTTGTGTGTGTGTTGTGTTCGTTTGTTTTGTGTTAATGCAGAAAATAACGGTTAATCCAATTAAGAAAACCAAAACGATAATCGACTGGCAGGTCGAACTGTGGATGCCCTAACCACACTACCACGAAACGAAGCTCGTTCGAGTGTGAGAGATACGAGATGCTTGCTCTCTCTCTACCAAAGATTTGCATAGGCAAAGCGTGCAAGCCCAGTTTGATGGGGAGGAGGCCTATGCCCCGCTTTGGGCAGTGTAGCGCAGCTCCAGCTCGACGGACAGTCCGTCGCAGTTCCAGTCTCAGTTTTGGTGGGTGCGCGGCCGGGTCAAGTCTTACCATAGGAAGCAGCAGCAGCGAAAGGGAGGACAACGTCAACGTAATATCATGCACTAATGCACATAATGCCATTTGCAGCGCTAAGGTCACCACAGAATGGAGTCCCAACCGAAGCGGCCCTCATTGCATTTAGTGGCAGAAGCTGGAACAGGATCTGGAGTGGGTGCTGGTGCTGCAGCCACAGCTGAGATGTCGGGCGCATATTCGCCCACCTCGGGCTTCCTGCCGGACATGCCGCAGTGGAAGAAGGACCTCATACAGCGCCGCAAGACGAATGTGGCCCGCACACAAGCGGCAGCCTCGCCAACAGCTACCTCCGATGTGGATGTGGCCTTGGGGGAATCAACTGCATCGGGGGGAACCGGAGCAGGCGCCAGTGCAGGTGAGTGATCGTCGCGCGGCTTACACAATCTCTGCACAGCTGTGTATGGATTTTGATTGAAAAGTGTTTTAGGTTTTCTGTTTTCTGTTTGCGTGGATAAACAATAAACAATAATTTGCCAGCTGTTTGTTATCTAAAACCAAATCAGTAATTCCATTGCCAATAGAATTCGAATAAGCCGCGCAGCTATCGATTACGCCTGACTCAGCAGCCCTGTGATGTGTATCGATACATATGTGTGTGTACACACAGGGCTGCCAGATCACTAGGGAGGGTTGTTGTTGGCAGTCAGCGGCAGAATCCGAAATTGATATTGAGATTATAATTTCGATCCGATCTAATTCTTTGCAGAACCGACTGCGACTGAGGCGGCGATCTCTAGTCAACCACAACAGAAGCCGCCGGCAAAGAGAAATGTAAGCCAGACAGCGACACCAACAGCAGCACACATACAAATGCAAACAGCGCTTAAGACTACACCAACAGAGGAAAAGTCTGAGAAATCTTTCATTGGAGGTCATCATACCCAACAGCAACAGCAGCAGCAGCTCCACCAAGGCAAAGACTCGTCAGCGTTGGCCTTTTCAATTTCAGCTGAAACAACGTTTGGGCCAACGGCCACTGGCAATCCACAAATACCAATACCAATACCAAAGCAGCGATCAAGTTTATTTAACACAAGAAGTCCATCAACAACAACAGCAAACAGCAGCAGCAGCAGCTCCAGCGGCACGAAGGAGCCAGAGATTCTAAATTTGGATCTCAGAGAGCGTGAGAGCGAGCGTGAGCGTGAGCGAGAGAGTGAACGCGAGCCGGGAGAGCTAATCGACTCCATGGTGAGTAGTCGCTCTCGCGGCGGTGGTGAAGTTGAAACTGGCACAGCGGCGGCGGCAGCGACAACTGGAGCATTAACAGCTAGCGACGCCAGCGGCGGCAGCGGCATCGGCGCACTGGCAGCAGCGCCAACATCGTCGTCGTCAGCAAATCACTTGCAAACGAAACTTGGACAGACCGTTTCAGAAGGGGCTCCCAGTCAGACGAGCTCCACCGCGAAAGAGAAAGAACTGCAGGTAGCCGCAGCAGCAGCAGCAGTACCAGCAACAGCACCAGCCACACAGTTGGTTCTTGTTGATAATAAAAACGGTTCGAAGACAAAGCTCATTTCCGATAAATTGCAGAGCAATAAGTTTATAAAACAACAGCAGCAGCAACAACATCAACAACAGCACCAGCAACAATTGTCGCCCACCAAATTAACGGTAAAAACGACAATGGTCGCCATGCAAGAAATGAAAAAGACAACAAAACAAAATGGCCAACATCGTCACATCGCGAAGAGCAGCAGCAACAGCAGCCACAGCGGCGACCCAGAGGCAGCCTCCGGGGTGGCCCTGCCAGAGCTGGTGGACACCGGCGAAGATCTGAGCTATGGGCCGGGTATCGTGTCGAAGCTGCGTTGCCGCTACCTCAGCCTAGCGCTGCGCGAGTCCCATCAGCAGAGCCAGAAGCAACGCCTGCAGCGCTCCACCAGCCTCAACACGCTGCTCGATCGCGACGACGATGAGGAGGAGATGAATGCCAATGCCGGTCTCGAGGTGGTCTCGACCCGTGCCAAATCCACACCGCCGCCGATACTGGGTGCCAAGCCGACGATGCTTGGCGGTGGCTACATCAAGGGCGCCCAGGCGCCGGTCCAGCGTCCTGTTAGTCTGGGCACCAATGGAACAACCCCCACCCTATCTGCACTAAGCACCGAAGATCCAACAAAGCCCACCAATGGAGGAGGAGGCGGAGGAGTGACCCGTTCACGTCACTTTAAACGCGGCAACGAGGTAATGAAACGGGCCCGCTCCGTGGAGGCGCTGCTCTGCGAGAAGTCGCCATGGAATACGCAAAGGGCCAGCTACCAGACGACGAGCATGGCCATGCCCACTGCACCACAGGCTGTCTCCCCGGGCGCTGCATCGCCCACCTGCGTCACCATCGAGGACAAGATCCACAATGCCCGCGAGCGACTGCACAGTGGGACGGATACGGCGCCGCCCAAGCGTCTGACCTCCATCATCGACGACACGGAGCGCCCGCCACCGGATCTGGTCAAGCAGACGCTGAAGATGTTCGAGGCGAGTGCCAATCGTCGGCCACGCGCCACCCACCGCTCCAACGGAGTGGGCGGTGTGGCCAGCAAGGTGGCCAGCTACAAGTCGATCCTCAAGGAGCAGCGATCGCCGGCACCCAGCGTGGCCAGCACACCGCCATCCCTGTCCCGGCGTGAGCCCGGCCAGAGTGTGGGCTTTGCTGCCTCCACCCCCAAGCAGGTGACACGCTCGGCATTGATCTCCGACAGCAGCAGCAGCACACCCCATCCCCATCCCGATATCATTCCTCGGCAGCTGGCCAGCGCTGTGGACTCGCCCGTAACCGCGCTGAGCCACATGATGGGACGCATCAATCTGCAGGATGCGGATGACGAGGCGGCAACGGCGACAGCGTCGGCTGTGAATGAGAGCTTAGTCAGCGAGGCCAGAGCAACGACGACATCGGGAACGGTAGCAGCAGCAGCAGCAATAGCGGCGTCGTCGTCGTCGACGACAAACAACGAAGCGAACAGCGAATACGAGAATGAGAATAATGCCAGGCACGATGTTGGCAACGATGGGGATGACGACAACAACACCAACGACAACAACCGCAACGACAGCGACAACAATGGGCACGATGGCGATAATATGGGCGCGGCAGGCGATAAGCCTAAGCCCCCCACAAGCACAGCAACGGCGACGACGACGACGGCGGCGGCGGCGGTGGCGACAGCGGCAGGAGGCGCCCAGCGATCATTCGTTGCCACGATCGAGAGCGCGCACGTACCCAGTGGAAGTAATATCGCAAGAAAACAACTGAACAACAGCGAGACGGGATTGGGATCGGGATCTGGATCCGGGATAACCGGGACTACAACAACAACCAAACAGATTGGTGTGATACGGCCGCTCTTCAATAGCAGCGGTTCGACACAGCAGCTGACCAGTCGCGAGATCGAAAAGAATCGCATTAATGAGATGAAAAAGTCCTCGGCACTGGCCAACGATGGCAGCTCCGGTGCGGGTTCGCCCATAACTAGTCTGGATACGGTGATAAATACGATACGGGATGGTAGCGAAACGGACGCGGCCACAGCCTCGCCCTTGTGGACACTACGCAAGCTGCGTCATGGCCATGCAGCCGGTAGCAATTCTGGTCATCATGCGGCAGGAACGGCGGCCACTTCCAGCCATTCCACGGAGAACACCTCGATGGTGTTCAACTTCTCCAAGAGCAGCAAGGAAGTGCCCGACTACATTGAAAGCGATGTTGTGATCTACAGGCGTAAACGGGAATTGCCAAAGGTGAGTGTATGGTGCGGGTGGGGTGTGGTGGGGTGGGCGGATTCATTCTCCCTTCCTAATGCATTCCAATGCAAATAGTGCATTGGGGGGAGTGGAAGTGGGAGTCCCGTGCTCTCTTGGAAGTCCAGGAAGTGGCAACAGCGGGGGTGTTTGCATTGCCTTTCCCTTTCCCTTGGAAACTGTCGCCTTATCAGTGTACATAGATGTGTGTGTGTGTGTGTGTGTGTGTGTGTGGGTGCGTGTGCATGGAATGTGGCGCCCTTGCGGATTATTCATACTTAATTACTTTGTGAATTATTATTTTCTTGATAATAATTTGGTTGGCTGTCCTCAATATCTTTGTTATTATGGTTTTATTTTTCCATTTGTTTCTCTGTTTTGCTGTTGTTTTTTTTTTGTGTCATACGGCAGCCATACCATATAAACAAACAGACACAGAGGGAGAGACAATCGTAGAAGAGCGTCGCGCAAGCGGGTAGAAGGGAGAGAGAGCAAAGCAGAAGCAAACACACATGACACACACACACACAGCCAGCGATCATGCGCATTTCGAAAGTTCAACAAGGCAGAGCGAGAGCCAGAACAACAACAAAAGCTTTCGAGTGTATTGTACATCGGAGATTGAATACTCTTTCCCAGCAGCAGCAGCAGCAGCTGAAACGGCAGCAGCAGATGTGCGACGGCGCAAATGTTTTTCCTGGTTCCCAGGCAAACCATTGGAGTATGATGTGTGTGTGTGTGTGTGTGTGCATCCCTCTTGCACTCTTTCATTGATCTTCTGCCAAGAGTCAATTAGAATTTGCCTTGAATCTCTCATTCTCCGATCGATGGATATGTGTACACATATTCGTGTGTGTGTGTGTTTGCATGTTCCCAGACGTTTTTTTCTTTGTTTAAAGCAAAATGCAAGTTTTGTCTCTCCTTCGTCCCTGGCTCACATCTCCTCTCCTCTCTCTTCGTATTCCATTTTATTCCATTCTTTTGCCTGCAGTTTTTGATTACATTGAGAAAAAAAAAAAAGAAGAAAAATAACGTCTCAAAGTCTGGGCGAGGGGGTGGGGTAGCGAAATAACCAGTTTTTATATACCACAAAAAGATATTTCTCCGTTTTGTTCTTTGCTTCCTGCTGGCTGTCCCATGGAGGCAAAGATTATGCTCAAGTACATATACATTATGTGCATATGCATATATGTGCATACGTACATATATGTAGCTTTAGTTTTCAGGAGGTGACTCTTTAAATGCCGTGACAGGGCCGGGCATGCAAGGCTTGCTGGGCAGAGCGACCGCACAGCTGTTTCTTTTGCAGCCATGTTGAGTTTGGCCTATCTCTCTCTCTCTCTCGCTCTTCGCTTTTTTGCTCTCTCAGCTTTGACTGCGGCTTTAGCTTTTAGCTTCAGCTTCAGCTTGAGTTGAGTTCTTTTTCCGCCCCACTCCCACTCCCTCTCCCTCTTCCGCAAAACCAAAATTTCCACCGGTTGCTGTTGTTGGCAAACCCGTTTAATGCCGTGTGCCGTTCGCTCTCCCGCTCTGCCTCTGCCCTCTGCTCGCTGCCTTGTCTTCCGTCTCTCTGGAAATGAACTCGATTTTTGTCGAATTCTTTTTTGATGCCAGATTCTGTATGCCGTATGCCGCTGCTTTTGCTTTTGCTTTTTTTCCTCCTCTTCTGGCTGCACTGCATTTTATTATGCTTTGGAGTTTTCTTGTCTCTTTTTATCTGCTTTCGGAACTGCTTTTATCTCTATTTTTTTTGTTTTTTTTTTGTTTTGGGGCCGGCCTGGCATATGGATCGAAGCTGTCGGTCGGCCACTGCCAGAAATGGGGCAAACGGGAATGGAATGGATATAAAACGGGGACAGGGAGCAAGGGACAGGGCCCTGCAAGGGACGGGAAGGCCAAAGCCATTAAGGCATCATCCATCCATTCCGCAGGGCATGACTCACACAGTGCTCGTACCGCACCGTACCATAATGATGATGATGATGATGATGAAGCTTTCCATGAATTTCACTTTTTGAACTCATTTTCATATGTATCTTTATTTTTTTCTTTCCTTCTCTTGTTTTCCCCCGTGCCACCGCCTCGACAGCCAAATGAGCCCGGCTTCGTGCTGCTGGGCGATCTATCGGTGGAGACCTCCACGGATACGGACTACGACGATTACTCCCTGTGCCCGCCCTCGCCGTGCGACGTAGAGTTCGAGAATGCCAACATTGTGATCGATGGCAAGTCCAGCATACGCCAGAAACCCAAAGAGTCAACGGTGAGTAGAGTCTGTGGAGTCAGACACCCCCAAGGAAAGCAGAGCCGAGCCAGCCATCGAGATCTATCGGTGGTCTGTCGATGATTCTCATAGAAACTAAACATAGTAAGAGAGTGAATCAAGCCCTCAGGATCGGATCTGATTGGAGAACTCTCGTTAGATAGCAGTGGAGGGGAGGGGACTCCCGTGGAGCCCACCATGCATGAGGAATGATTTGACATAGTTTCGATATAGTAGCACCAAACAGATCCATGACTCAAGTGCGGTATCAGAACGCCCCGACCAAAAGATAGCATGGCCATAGCATTTATTTTCCAATTCGTTTCCTATTTTTGTTACAATTCTTTTTTTTGTGTGTGTGTGTGTGGGGGGATAAGATAAGATTATTTTCCACATAAAGAGCAGTGGGGTTGGTGGTTTTGGTACGCTATACAAAAACGCTGTATTGGTTTTCTATCGAGTGAGAAAATTGGAAACGAAAATGGAATTCCACCACGGCGGAATTCTGAACGGGTTGAAGGAAAGGGACACACAGCAGAGCAGAGCAGAGCAAAGCAGAGCACAGCCCAGACGACGATAAGACCGGTCTACGAAACGTGAATTTATGCTGTGCCCCCAGTGCCCAATGCCCAATGCCCAGTGGCAGTGGCCATGCTCTCCCCCTACCTCTGTGCCTCTTATCGGTTATCTGCCATTAATCAAACTGCATTAGTTTTGGGCTTTAGTTTTTGGGATTTGGTTTCTAGGTTTTTTCTTTTGTTTCCTTTTTTTTATATTTTTTTATATATATATGTATTCTGGTGCGTTTCATCAAATGTGACTGATATGATCGGCTGGTTTGGGGCGGCCACTTTTAATTTCTTGGACACATGTACATAGAAATACATGTAGGAATTCGGCAGCCGTTTTGTGATAAGGAACGTAATGTCATTGCTGGCCGCCCTCTGACTCACTAATTGGGGATCGATAAGAGGTTCTAAGTGGATGAGTAATGTCGTTTTGTGTTTTGTATGGTTCGACTAAAGTCTGCTCAAATAAAGGGGAATATCTCGTCCTTTTTTTGGGGCAGAAATAAGAAATAATATTGTTTGTTTTGTTTTAATTTTCTGAATCTGAATCTGAATCTGATGTGACTAATCTTGTATCCTCTTTCTGTGTACAGTTTCGCGTGCAGTTTAACGACACGTTGACGTCCACCTTCGAGTACCCCTCAGAGGCATCGATGATCATCGATGATCCGCCCTATGCCGATCCCTTTTCCCATGTCAGCAAGCATCACCAGCTGCTGCTGGCCGAACAGATGCAGCTGCTACAGCATCAGCAACAGGTGCAAAAGCAGCAGCAGCAGCAGCATCATCATGTTACTGTAGACGAGATCATTGAGCTTCCCACATCGACGGTGGGGAACAACAAATCTGGCGGCGATGGTGGCGGTGGCGGCGGGGGCAATATGCTGGGGAATTTACCGTTGGGTAAGTAATATCGGAACGGATTGGATATTGGATATTTGATATCTACGATCCGATACAAGCATATGTATATGTATATGTGTGTGTGTGCGTATGTGTGTGTGTGTGTGTGTGTGGCATGCGACAAAAATGTAATGGAATGGAATGGCTATCTCTCACACACATACTCTCTCTCTCTCTCTCTCTCTATGTTTGTTTTTTGTACTCTATGTTTGTCTCTCTCTCTCTCTCTCTATTTTTGCCTGCCTTTGCCTGCGCCTCTATATCTGTCTATCTATCTATCCGTCTCTGTCCTGTCCTTTAAAGCCTTGATCTTTACAAGGCTGTGCACTTGAGTTTATTCTTTTATTATACCATCAATCAAACATCAATCATCATTATCGTACTCAGCTGTGCATCAATCTGCATACATACATACATATGTATAAGTATCCTTTGTGTTCTTTGGTTTAAATGTTCTTCATCCGCTTTTTTTCTCTTTGATTTACTTTTTAGTTAGCGGTAAAGAGACGGGGGACACAGAAGAATTATTTCAACCTAAAAAAAACAACCCCACTCCCAATCAGGAACCAGAAATGATCTCTGTTTTGTGCAATTTCCAGATAATGCCATTCGCCACGACCCACCCACGATCTCTGACTCTGTCTCCGTCTCCGTCCCAGTCCCACCATCGTGTGGTAGTAGGGCACAGGCCATTCGGACGATGGGCAAAGGCTGCTGGCCAAAGCTCCGTGTCCTTGGCACACAATTTCGCAAATTAACGAGGCTCATCAGGTGGGTTGACGGCGGCTCCACCTTTCTCTTGGTTTAGCTACAAGCTACCAGATGCAACTCCAAGTTCTAGCTGCAAGTTCAAGCAGATGCCAGCACCCACCCACCCTGCCCCCCAAACCAAACCCCAAGCTATTTCGCTCTTTTTCTCTCAGCCTCTCCATAGACCAAAAGCACAGCTCTCTGTCCCACTCTCTCTCTCTCTCTCTCTCTAAAACTCTCCCAAACCCCCTAAAAACCAAACGAAAAAAAAAAAAACCAATACTCAAAAATGAACTCGAAAAAAAACAAGGCAAGGGCATTCAATTTCGCCTCACGAATATTTTGCAGATTACCCAAGTTTAGGGAGGGGTATTATCTTGCAACAGTCGCCACAACAGCAGCAGCAGCAGCAGCAGCAGCAAGAGCAGCAGCCGGAGGAGAAGGAGGAGCAGCAGCCGGAGAAGGAGCAGCATCAACTGGAGCTGGAGGAGCATCAGGAACACGAGCAGCAGCAGCAGCAGCAGCAGCAGGAACCAAAATCAACAGCAGAACTGCAGCGACCAACAAAAGTCGAAATCAAGCTCCCGCAGCTCCACGGCCAACGAGAGTTGCAGGTGCAGGTGCAACCACAGCGTAGAGCTCGGCCATCGGTTCTACTGAAGCCGCAGTATGCCTGCTTCCTGCAGAATGAGACAAGGCCGGCACAGCCAACGCCAACGGCAACGCCACCGCCTCCCGTTTCAGTTAAGCCCCGGAAGGCGGCCTCCTTCTCAATAGGCAACCATCAGCATCATCAACAGCAGAGTAAATATGAAATACCCGCTAGCAGAAACCGAACCACAACCACCACAGCTAAAACCATGATCAGGAGCAGTAGCAGGAGTGGAAGCCAGTGCAGCAGCGATGCCAGCCAGCAACAGCAACAGCAGCAGCAGTCGCGTCGTCGTCCGAGTCTGCCGTCATCGCTAGCTTTACCCAATGCCAGCACAGCCCTGCTCCAGGCACGCATACCGGGCACCACGCTCTACTATGTCTAAGCCAAATGCGAATCAACAGAAATCAGAACCGAACCAAAAAATATAATTAAATGCGCTCCACATACCGCCTCCAAGCCTCCAAGCCTCCAAGCCTGCAAGCCTGCAAGACTCCAAGACTCCGTTTGACTGCAAAGTGCCAGAGAAACGTAGGCATTGCCCAAAAGCTTTACTCACATATGTATAAATAAACCTATTAAAACTAGGCTAAAGCAAAACAAAACAAAACAAAACAAAAAACACCCCCCCGTGGTGGCTATTTGGTGAACCGAAATCCCGAAATCCTTGAAATCCGCTAAATAACGCGAGAGTGCGCTTGGCCTTCCCATCACCACCTTCCCTTAATTGGTTGTTGACAAATACAAAAAAACCCGACTCCGACTCACTTCCATAACTCAATGCGGAACCAGGAAAACAAAATACACACAAACACGAAAACAAACAAATAAAACACACAACACATGACCCCAAAACACACTCCATGGAGGATCGGATCCAATAGAAACGTTTGCTTCCCCGTTGTAAATATATGATAAATGATATATGATATGATATGCGAGGAGGATATACTGCTGGCAGAATGCAATGCAAAGGAAAAAGACCAATGAGCAAACGAGGGAAAAGCACTCAATGGAAAGGACTCAACTAAAGAGGAGTTTGGCTCTGAATATATATCCCTATAACTGTGTACTAACCATCCCCACACCCCCAAATGATAATTATGTACGTTGACAGCTCTCCCTTATGCTATAACTGTATATGTGATAAATATGCTACTGCCCGAGTGAACGATTAGCGTGTTCTTGGCCTTGTTCTAAGCTACTGACTGACTGAGTGACTTGCCCGAAGGCAAGCCACAATACTGTAGATACTGCGCCACGAAGACTGAGCGGAATACGATCAGTGATCAGTGATCCTACGATAATGAATCTCTCTCTCTCTCTCTGCTATGCATGCAGCAAAGAATATAGAAACTCCCACTGCCAGAAATTCGTTGAGAACTGAACGAAACCCACGGCTGGAACAGCTGTTGCTAAATGTAAATGTAGAAGTATTTTTGTTGCTGTGTTTTTGCTGCCATTGTGCATTAGGCATTGCGGTATTCGATTACTCGTACTTGCTATTCGATTTCTACTGTATGTGCATTCGTATTCGTTTCGATTGCGGAATGCAATGTGTGAAGGGGTGGGGTGGGGGGTGTACGTGTTACCGTATTGGATTGCAATTGACACCACACGCTTTTGCCTGACACCTGACAGCCCGCATCATGCACCCCACTATCTCCATCTCCCTCTAGCTATGTATGTACGTGCCTCACTCGCTCTCACTCACTCTGTCTCTTTCTATTTCCACAAGTGTTTTCCACACACACACACACAACATACACACACGCTTTTCATTTCCCCAATACATACATAGAATATATGGAAATATTTTATTTGTTATTATTGTTGTTGTTGTTGCTGTTGTTTGTCTCGTTTGTTGTTGGGTTTTTTGTGTCGTTTGTTTGTTTGTTTGTTTTTGTGTTTGTGTTTTTGGTTGCATTTCCCGTTTATGCTTTTGGACTATTGGAGATTTATCCTAACTGTGTATTGTATTTTCTAGTTTTCTATTTGGTTTGTTCATACTAATTTCTTTTGCAGATATTATTTAAATGTAACATCATACATAAGCAAAGCAAAAGTTCGTTGAAATAGTATCTACATATATATATATGTGTGTATATCAGATATATGTATGTACATGTACATATATACCCATCATATATAACTCTATCAAATGTGCGTGTGTGTGTGCAACAAACAATTAACCTAAACAACAAATCGCATAAGCAAAATGAAATACAAAACCAAAACAAGAACCAAAACCCAAAAGAAATGAGTGGCTAAACAGTGGCGATCATTGGAGCGATGATGTTGATCATAGATATACACATAAAAAATGATTCTATAAAAAAGAAAAGAAAAACCACACACCACAAATCAAATATGAATTAATAATAATAATAATAATAATGAGAACAACAACAACAAAAACAACAACAAAATAACGCTCCAAAAACTGCTAACAAATCTGCAACAAATATCAATATCAAATGTGCAGCACACACCACCAACCTCTAACCAAACCAAAAAATAAAAACAAACATAAAAATATGCACTCTGCTCTCTGTCTGCTCTTGTCCAGATGGCAGCGAAGCCCAAAACTAATCGAATCCAAACTAATCGCCAATTCATATTACTTCCCAAGGTAACTAACCCCAGATTAGACCACACACACACAGCACTCCACCTTTGGCACATCCTCATTATCATCCAGCCATCCAGCCATTACACATCTCTCATCTGATCCTCAATATTCATTTGCACTCCATCACCACATCCACACATCCATCCATCCATCCACACACACAAAAAAAAACCTCTTTATTTTTTATATACATAAATATATCTATATTTTTTTTGTACATTTTTTGGTGCCACTTTTTGATTACCGTACTAACCTGCTCCCTCCAAAAAAAAAAAAAAAAAAAAAAAAAAAACGACCAGCAACTTTTTGGTAAATGTTTCCGATCTTGACTAATCTCGGATTAATTTTGCAGGCTCTACGGCACTGGGCTTTTACACGCCCATGAAGGCCTCACCGATGGACAGCCTCTTCCAGCTGGGTGTCACCAGATACGCGCTCCCCGACAGCAGCAGCAGCAGCAGCGGCGGCGCCAGCAACAGTGGCAGTGGCAGCAACAGCAACAACAGCAGCAACGGCTGCAGTCCGGCAGGCGGTGGAGGCGGCAAGGCAACGACTACGCTGTTCAATGGAAACGGCAGCATTGTGGGCATCGGCGAGGGTCTCATCAAGGATGGCGGCGATGAGGGGGACGCAGCGGTGGCCACCAATGGGGCCGCCGGCAAGAAAGGCAATTGCGATGCCGATGGAGAGGACGACGACTATCATCCAACGGCGACGCCCGGCGGTGGAGTTGTTTATAGCGAGGGCACACAGAAGACGGATCTTTTGTACTGATTAGACGACTTACACACAGCTCTCTGGAGGAGCTCTCTCTCTCTCTCCCTCTCTCTATCTGTATATCCATGGCTCGTTAATGCAACATCATCCCATTATAGTCCCCCGGCCCAGGCCCCGCCCTCGCCCCACCCTGCTGTCTGAAAACCGTGCGCTTAGGTGAAATATCAATTTCAGTTATACATAAAACAAAACAGAAAACGGCAGAAAGAAAAACACACAGAAAGATACGTATATATATATATAGATATTATTTGTAAGTCGTAAGAGCCCCAGACACGAGATGTGGGTGTGAATGTCAATGGCGCGAGATCCAAGCAGATCTATGCCTGTGTGTGTGCGTGTGCCAGTGTGCGTGTGTGCGTGTGTGTGTGTGTTGTGAGTGTCGTCTTTATATATATATATATATATGTTTTTTTTTTTTCTTTAAATTAATAATGATTACATTATTATTATTATTATGATTATGATTATTGTAAATGCATCGATGGCACTTCAGTGAAGGAACCAACCATTACGCGAGTTGTTCCGTATTGTATTTGTATTTGTATTCCATTTGCGGTATTTTTTATAGTAAATATACAAGAGGAGGAAACACGCCAAGAAACAAAAATTAATTAATTAATACTTGGATATTTTGCCGAACATAAACTAAAAACAAAACGAGAAACGATAAACTGAAACTTTGTAAACAACGAGAGGTTGTTCCAGCAACAACTTAACAACTGAATCCCGCTGTAGGGTCTAACATTAAACATACATATAAATCCAGATCAGATTAGATCAGATCAGATCCCTCCCCCAACAACAATATGTAAGAATCGGAGCGACACAATGATGATGATGGTCCCCTACCAACACACCAGCCACCCCAAACACAACCCCCAAATCAATTTCCGTATATCCGATACACACTTCCAATTTCCCGATACGAAGCCCGGAAGACAAGTAAAGGAAAAATGTAAACATTTGCCTCATAATTATTATTACACATTTAGCGCTTACATACATATTTTTTACAATTGTATTCCGTAAATAAATATAAATATATACAAATACATTACAAATCCCAACCTGTTGAATCTCCCTCCAATCCTTCTGGCACTGCACAGTGTTGTAAGCGCGTTGCAGTGTTGGAAAGCCGCTTTGGCACTGCCGCGCACTCGCCATTGGTACGGAGAAGTATGCTTTATGATTTGACAGAGGCGCCCATATATATGTTAAGGCTCCACCACGAGTGTTCTTTCTCTATTCGAATGGTGTAGCTTATTAAGATTAGGCGTGCTTCGAAATGATTTCCATCAAAAACCGAACCGCAGTGTCGTAGTGCCCACTCCATCTGCCAAATAATAATAAAGCTAGTTGCTCGTCATGGTTTGGCAGTTGTTTGCTGCTGGCCCAACGGAACGGTTGCCTTTGCCTGCTGCTCTACGAACGGAATTGAATTGTGGTAAGGAAATTGCAAATTGGGCAAACGCGCGACGCAGCACAGTAGCTGCCTACAAAGCACCGCATTAGGCCGCATTTGGGAGACCAGACGAGCTCGAGACCGAGACCAGAAACAACGATGCACCTGTATGTGGCCCTGTGGGTGTGTGGCACGGCCCTGGCTCTGCTGCTTGGCTGGCAGCAGCGCAAATGCTGGCGCCTCATCTGGCAGCTTAACGGATGGCGGGGCGTGGCCCAGCAGCCGATCCTGTGGTTCCTGCTCTGCATTAACCTGCACCCAAACAGTTGAGTCCCCCAACCATTGAGTCAGCTGGCAACCGAAAGTAATCCTTCCGCTCTGCCAACGACAGGCATACTGGAGCGGGTGACACAGATGCGGAAGTACTTCCAGCGACCGCTGGCCATCCTGATCGGTACCCGGGTGCTGGTCTACATCGATGATCCCGCCGGCATGGAGTGCATACTGAATGCCCCCGAGTGCCTGGACAAGACCTTCATGCAGGAGGGATTCTTTGCCAAGCGCGGCCTGCTTCATGCGCGCGGTGAGTATCCCATTCGATCCCGTCCTCAATGCTCGGATGTCAATTGCTGTTTGCAGGCCAGAAGTGGAAGCTACGGCGCAAGCAGCTCAATCCGGCCTTCAGCCACAACATTGTGGCCAGCTTCTTTGATGTATTCAATGCCGTGGGCAACCAGATGGTCGAGCAGTTTGCCTCCCTGCCGCATCTGAACGGGCGGGCCGTGAAGTTCACCGACGCCGAGGACATGCTCAGTCGCGCCGTTCTGGAGGTATCCTGCCGTGAGTAAGCCCCCAAAGCAAAGACCCATCTCGCACACAATCCAAAACGCATTGCGGAATACGAGTAGACTCTCCCTGCCCTTCGCGGTGCGACACGTTTGCCGCGTTTCCATGCAACGCACGTAGTCCCCTCCCCATACCGCGCACTGGCCACTAGCGCACCGCTCGCAGAAAAACACATATTTATTTATATAAATTATGAACGATGTTTGATGTTTGACCATGGTTGGATTTGGGATACCATTAGAAAGGGAGAGAGTGCCATTTCCTCATGGCTTTAATGGCTTTAATGCAGCCATAGCCAGCCATAGTAGGAGCTGTAGGTCGAGTCGAATCTCACATCAGGAAATCTGTTCAGGCATCTCTATGCAGATCCTGCCTCAAGTCGTCGTTCTCTCTTTGCAGTGACTGTTATGGGAACCCCAACGAATTTCACCCAAACGGATGACGCTCACATCGCCTCCAGCTACAAGCGGTGAGTATTGTTTGACCTGTTTGACTTGACACTTGTGGTAAGTTTTGGATCCGCACAGCCTGCTGGAGATCTCAGCCATCAGGGTGGTGAAGCCGTGGCTGCAAATCGATCTGCTGCACCGCTTGCTGGCCCCCGAGCTGTACGCGGAGGCGGAAAAGTGCAACCAGCTGCTGGTGGAGTTTGTGGCCGGAATTGTGCAGAGCAAGCATCGCAATTGGCAGCTGCGGGCCGCCATCAGCGAGGAGGCTGGCGAGGATTCAACCGCCTGGCAGCGGCGCATCTTCATCGAGCAGATCTTCCAGCTGGCCGCCAACGGGGAGCTGACGTTGCAGGAGATCGAGGACGAGGCCCAGTCCATGGTCCTGGTGGTAGGTAGCAGCAGCACCATTCACAGCAGGCACAACCATTCGAAAATAACCATTGCCCAGTCCTTTGAGACGGTCTCCAACAGCATCATGTTGGCCCTGCTCTGCCTGGCCACCCACAAGGGCGACTGCCAGCAGCGGCTGCGTACGGAGATTGCCAGCGTGTTCCCGGGCCAGGGCAAGGGCTCCACTCCGGGTGCCATCCATGTCGGGCTGGAGCAGCTGCAGCAGCTGCGCTATCTGGACGCCTTCGTCAGCGAGGCCCTGCGCCTGCTGGCCACTGTTCCGATGAACCTGCGGCACGTCAGCCGCGACTTCCAGCTGCCGGGACGCGAGGCTATCGTGCCCCAGAACAGCATAATCGTGCTGGACACCTTCAATATGCAGCGCGACGAGGCCGTGTGGGGCGACAATGCCAAGCAGTTCGATCCGCAGCGCTTTCTCGACCAGGACCAGGATCAGCCAGAGGGCGAGGACATCTCTGGATCATCGGCACCCAAGATCAATGGCCAGCATAAACAGAAGCAGCAGCAGAGACGCCACTCATACAGCTTTCTGCCCTTCTCGAAGGGACTGCGCTCCTGCATTGGTGAGTGACGATCCCCGAAGATACGGAACGGAATCCCGTTTTCACTCCTGTTGCGTGTTCCCTTTTGCCCCACAGGTCGACGGTATGGGCTGTTCATCATGAAGGTGTTCCTAGTGAAGCTGATTGTGGCCTTTGACTTCAGCAGCGACTTCCAGCTGGAGCAGCTGCAGTTCGTGGAGAACATCTCCTTGAAGTTCAACAACGTCGATGACATCGTCCTGGCCATCCAGCCACGGCAGCACCAGCAGCCCCAGGATGCTCCTGCAAACTAAAACACCACAGAATTCTTCATTATATATTTTATGTATCATAAAAACATTGTTTTTTTTTTGCAAATATTTATCATTGATTTTTTAGATTTGGCAAAGTTAACTAAATTAAAAATTGTATAAAGCTTCAAGTTTGTATTCATTCCATAGCATTCAATGTGGCGTACAGATTCACACAGACGGTATCATGTATGTGTATCATATGTATCATTTCAGTAGTGTAATTGAAATTTGACTAACACAGGCATTACACGCATCCAGCTACCAACCAGGGATCGTTTTTCCGCATCAAAACACGCAGCGCAATATGCCACAATGTTTGGCCCCAGTTAATTTTCCATAAGATTATTGAACATTTTCCAATTACCTTATTATAATTTAAATTCCAGCTATGTACCAATACTTTCAGCTTTTTCTGTCGCCAAACTCCGAGTTTCATGCCGCCCAGCCGTTGTCAGAATGCCAACCGAAACTTATCGATATATTTCAGGTTTTTTAGGAATCGAGATCGTAGCAACAATAAAAAAAATTTAAAATTAATTTAAGGAAATAGGGCATACAAATGTCCGTGCGAATAGCAACAACCTGGTTGACAGCGGCAATACTTACGTTTTATGTTTTTACTTGTTTTGATTGTGTCCTATTTCGTAAGGAAGTCAATAAAAATGAATCCTTCAAATTAAATAATCCCTTGGGAAATTGAAATATGAATCGGATAAAATTTCATGTGTGGTGCTGAGGGATCTGTGCTGCTGTAATATTAAACAGAATATCAAAATCGTGGAATGCGATTTATTTCGTTAATGTCTCTGTCGAAATGTACATACCATATGTAGTTAATACGTTGCAAATGTGTAGTTAGCGTGTAGTTCCATGTAAAAAATCAAGTTTGCCATCAAAAGGCTAATAATGAAACCCTATTTTATGATTAACTAAAAAGAAATCAGTGCCTGAAATACTTGAATCTTTTAGAAAAGTAATCAATTTATCGTAGGAAATTATATAATCAGTGCTGAGGGCGCCAGTAATTTGTAAAATACTAATCTGAAAATTAAAATCGGGGAAATGGATCCATTTGGTATAATTTTCTTCGGTATATTTACGGTATATTTTAAAAGTGCGAAGGTATATTTAGGTATATTTCTGAGGGTCTGATGGCATATTTGATCGGCAAGTCGGCGGTCACACTGGTCTAGTGTTACGTGTGTTTTCGGCTTCTCGATTTCTTTTTTGTTTCCTTCCTCATTCTTTTCGTTGTTGCTCCGGCCGTTCTTCTAGTTCTTGTTGCCGATTGTCGTGCTGCTCTAGCACTTGCATTTCATATTGTGCCCAGGCACAACAGAAGGCCTATGCAGCAGCAACAGTAGTCGCGTCGGCAGAGCAGCCATCGTATTAACAATTAACCATAATAATTTACCGCGTGCTGCGCAGAGCAGCGGCAGAAAAACCACCAGTACGGCCTCGCACTGCTGCCCCGAACCGACCGACCCGGCCCGGCCCTTAACTTTGTTCCCCGCGAAGAGTACGGTGGAGCATTTCCCCGCCCCGACCCGACCCCACAGACGCGTTCACATTCGCTGCAGCCGCCCAATCCGTCGGTTGCGCCCCACGGTGGTGGTGTTGTGCTGCTGCTGGACAGACAGAAAGCGCGCTCGAAGGAGAAACGCCAGATAAAGAACGGGACGAAAGAGTTAAACAAACAGCGAAAAAGAGAGGAGGCGCCGCAGAGTGGAAGTGGAAAAACGTGTGTTATTGAGACAAAAAGAAGTGATCGAATTACTGCCGTGTAGTTATACATAAATATATTTAACAATCGTCTGTAGAGATATAAAAACCAAACCAACAAACAAATTGCAGCGCCAAAATGGTAAGTGCAGAGAAACATTTGTGCAGTTGTTGTTTGTGTGCGTGCGTCTGTGTGTGTGTGTGTGTGTGTGGGTTGACGCTGCGCTCGCTGACTGACTGATTCTGACTGGCTGCAGAATGACTTAATACATTTTCTTTGTTGCTAAAACACGCAACACACACATACGCAGCGCACGCACACCAATAGGAGAGGGAATGTCCAAAAACAAGGAAAATTGTAAAACCATATGTATGATAAACGGTGTTTAAAACAAAAACAACAAACAAAGATGTAAAATGTAAACGCAGTGGAACCCTAAGAAGAAGAAGAGCAGCAGCAGTTGAAGGGGAAGAGGAAGAGTATGGAAGCAGAACAGCTGCAGAAGAGGAACGAAGAAGAAGAAGCACATCTACAGTAGCAGTAGAAAGAAGTAGTTGAAGGTAAAAGAGGAAGTGGCAAAACACAGCAGCAGCAGCAGAAAGATGCAAAGCAGCGGCAGAGCCGTAGCAGCAACCGACCGACTGCAACTCATTCAATTACTTTTGTTTGTTCTCTGCTCTGAGCTTCTCTTTTGCCCCCGTATCCACCGTTGCATTGCTCAGCTTTTCTGCACTCTCTTTCCTTTTGTCTTCGAGTGCAATCTCCTGCACTCTGACTTCTCTCATTTATTCCTTCCTTTCCCCCGCCAGCAAAACACTTTTTAGGAGTAATCTTCCAACCGAAGAGAAGGAAGTTCCCTTTTGATTTTTGTTTTGTGACTTTTGCTTTGGAAACCATGTGTTTATTTTTTTGCGTTTGTGCTTCCGCTTGCTATCTCGCTCGCACGTGCCTCGTGCTTTGCTCAGATTTCGGTGGCTGAGGAGGCGGCGCGCGAGAGTTAATGAATTCCGTTGGAAAAGTTGTGCTAGGTTAGGGTTAAGGCCATGCGATCCATGTTGCGGCGTGGCGCCGCCTGTGCGGTGTGTCGATGTGGGTGTGGGGTAGGGGGTGTTTGGATTTTAGTTTCATTGTTTATTGATGGATGAATGGGGGGGATACCGTGCAAAAGGTATGCTGTCCCATAGAAGCTTAAGATATACAATTTATTATGAAAAAGGAAAGTCATGCACATGTATGTATGTATGTATTATATATGTATTATAGGGCTTCCTTTGACTTTGTGGTTATTTTTAGATATTTGTTTAATTTAGATCAATTAAAATTCCATATTTTCCATCCCTTTCTTGACGTTTATTCCGTTTTTTGCTTCAAACGAAGACAAACCCATGGCACATTTCCCTCGCCGATCTCATTCATTATTGTTCCTAATCGGATAATTTCCTTAAACAAATAATCCACATCCCAAAATGCAGTTCTGACGAGCCCCAAAACTAAACAAATGAATAGAATGAGGGTGTGTCCCCTCTTCTTATTGTCATTTTGTTGTAGTTGTTATGTTTAAACAAAGATCCCCCTTCTGTGGTTACGTGCGGCCAAACTTTGAAGATGCTGTTATGATGCCCAAAACATGTTCAAAATCTCCTAGTATTTATTTTTGTATTTATTATTATTGTAATGGATATCCCCGGGAGGGAAAAATATATGAAAAAAGCCAATTGACTTACATTTTTGAAATTTTCAATTATCTAAAAATTGTAGGGTATGCAAAGTACGATGCTCTTTATTTTATTTTGTTATTCGGGCTCTTTTTTCGATTGTTCTTTTTGCACTTGTTGCTTAGTGGAGTCAACAACCCTTGCGCTTGGACACTAGCTGGGACACAACCCCTTGAGGTCCCTGGGGTGGGGAGATTCGTTTCCTCCAGAGAAGAGGCTTCACTGTAGCGCGGCATCATCCCGAATGGTTGCCACTCCCACAAACGGCAGTGTTGCAGTGCTCCAGTGGAATGGTTGAATAGATGTTGGAGAAAGGTGGTGTGTGGGAGGGAAAAAGGCTTATGTATCGTTGTCTGCTCTTTAGTTATTGCATTCGGCCGCTTGTGACGCATGCGCCCAGGGGGAGCCCAACTGTCTGACCGGGCACTCCCTCTCCTCACACGTTCTCTCTCTTTCCTTCATCTCGCTCTCTCGCTCCTTCTGTCCGTCTGTTGCCAGAGCACATAGTGGGTATAATAATACCCTGTGTACAGAAATTTTACACCAACTGATTTTCTGTTTTCCAGGAAGATTCCTCAAAATATTACTTTTTCTTCAGATATTTTTTCAGCAGTATGTACTGCTACTTGCTTTCAAGATGGAATGAGTATGAAACATTTTTTAATTATCCATTGGGACTTATTATCATTCAAAGCCTGAATCGTTTGTGGCGAATAATATCTGTTTGTGTCCTTTCGCTTATGGGACACGGAAGAGAATGAATATTTCGCATGAAATAAAAATTTCGATTGTAAGCTGATTCGAGGGTATTCTTTGGTTCGTGTTTTATTTTTACATTTCTGCGTGTGTATTAATTGTGTTCTCTGCATCCTTTTTGTAGGGCAGTTTTATCTGCAATTTTTTGTTTTTATTTTGATCTTCGTCTGTTTTTGCCAGCAACCCTTTTGATAGGCCCTAAAATGTTGTACTTTATTTTGGGATATTTTTAACATTTTCTCTCTTTTGTTCGTGACTGTGTGGGTGTGTGTGTGTGTTTGGCAGCAACAACGTGTTGATGTTGATGCATGTTGCACATAAGAGGCACTCTTTCTGTGTGTTGTGTGTGTGTTGCAAGGTCATTCGTTTTGATTTTATTTGTGTGTCAACAAAAATGTTGCACATCTAAAAAGAAATGAAGAGCTTCAGGAAAGGATGAGGCAGCCCATTACATTGTTGTCGTGAGTTTTTAAAGCTTAAACTGAACTTTAGCTAGAAGGAAGGATGTCTGCGATGTTTACTAATATTTAATTATATAGTAATTACGGTTCACTTGAAACTTGTTATGGATTTTATCTTTCATTGTTAATAGCTAAACTAATAATTAATTTACGTTAAATCTTATATTAAATTAAATGAGTAAAATCCAGAAATCGGCGAAATAAAGGGGTCGGTCTTCCATTTCACGAGTGTTCACTGTGGCTGCAACCTGCAATTCTGGTTTCATTTGCTCGGCGTTTAAGCCAGGATCCCATATGTGTATGCAGATGTGTTATGGGATACATATCATCGAATATATAGGATGTCAGATATATATAGAGAGAGAGTAAGGGAGATCTATGCACCACCCTCTCACACATCACTCTGTCCTGCTCTAATTGCTGTACATGCGTCAGGCTTCATATAGCCTCCCTGCCTCCCATTCCATACCCCCATTACCACCCTCAATCGTTGCGCGGTGGAAGGGGGTACGCCGAGCCCATGCCGCCTGCATGTGCCGCATCGATGGAGGACGAAACTTCGTATCTCTGCCATGCTGTTTTGCGGGGGAACGAGGAAGAAGCAAGAAGGTGGGTAATGGGAACGTCAGAGGCTAAGGAGGCGACTGCAAAAGGGGGAGAGAGAGATCAACATTCCAACCCCTTTTTGGGGTCCAGTGGGGCACCGTGGAATGCATTTAGCATTTTAGATTACAAAAAGGAAAGGAAAAACTATCGTTTTGGAGCTAGAAAATATCAAATACATACTAGCAAATGCGATGAAGAATATTGGAAAATACCAAACAAAACTTACAAAATATTAAAAAATGCTAGAAAATATGAAAACACACAATTACAATGCATTTGTCCAAAGAAATATCAGTTATGCCAAAGGCATAAAATATAGTCATAAAACTAAGGAAGCTACATATGTTTTGTGTCCGATATTTGGACATTGAATCCCACTGTGGCTGTGCAAAAAAGGGTTGGTAGTGGGATGCTCGGTAGTCGTCGCCACCTCGTTTGTTTATCGGCCTGTTTCCAGTTCTGTTCTTCTTGCTGTACGTCCACCACACACACACAAACACAGACACACACGCGAAAACCCACCCCCAGAGGAGCAGCACCCTCCCACCCTCTCCGGTTGGTTTAACCCG
This sequence comes from Drosophila tristis, assembly GCA_018150885.1. Classification (NCBI taxonomy): domain Eukaryota; kingdom Metazoa; phylum Arthropoda; class Insecta; order Diptera; family Drosophilidae; genus Drosophila; species Drosophila tristis. The sequence continues at coordinate 5,144,921 of JAECWT010000215.1, read as the reverse complement.
TTACTATCGAAAAACTGCAGCCGTTTGGTCCTGCCTCCTGCTGCTGCCTCCTGCTAGAATATTCCGACATGAAATGGTGAATATTCCCAGCTATTTGGGTGGAAGTAGAAGGGGCTACGAGGTACGGTACTCTGTGTGCCACCGAAGAGAAGAGGCATGTCGTGGCAGTGGCAGTGGCAGTGGCAGAGGCCGTACCCGGGTACGGGTCTGGTTCTGGATCTGAGCCTGAGTCCTGGATAAGTGGCGGTAGTTGGCTCCAACACGAGCATCGAAACAGTCGCACACCACTCCCGCAAAAGTACAACCAACCAACCGTACGGACAGAAATCCCAGAAACCAAAAACCGAAGAGAAGGCCAGGCCAGGCCGAAACGGTGAACAGAACCAGTTCCCATCGAGGCAGAACCGCATCTGTGACCTCTTCCGGTCCGTCGTCTTTTTCCGTGAGTGTTCGTCTCTCAGCGCTTTTCCAGCTTTTCTGCATTTTTCCCTTCGCGCTTTTTTTTCTGTTATTTTTTTCGCTCGTGCTTTTTGTGCCGTTTTTTCTAAACAAGTGTCTCGGAAACTCCTCCAACTTTCTCTCTCTCTCTCTCTCTGTCTCTGTCTCTCCCATTGGCTCTCTTTTTCTTCCCCCGTTTTGTGTGTGTGTGTGTGTGTTCGTTCGCCTGTGCTGTGCTCTAAAAAGTATGCTATACAAATATATGCTTTTTTTTGCGCTCTTCTTTTGTGTCACATTTATTTTGCGTTTTGTTTTTGTTTCGTTTTTCCGCTTTTCAGTGGCTGTGTGTGTGTCGTTTTTTTTGGGTGATTCGGAAATGGAAATTAAAACTGTGAAAGATGCGAAAACTATCAAATCTATTGATTTTCGCTGACTCTAGCGTGCACTGAGAGAAATCTTGTTGGTCAAATTGGATGCCATATATGTAATGGATATTTAATGTTTTAAATGTGCAATATTATTATATTATTCAATGGAAATCATGTGTTCACGAGAACATATTTTATGTCCCAAAGTTTTATTTTATATCTAGGTTTTTTTCTAGTTTGGTTTTCCAAAAAAGCTAAAACCTAAAATGAATACTGCACCAAAATATCAAGTAAATACTAGAAAACACCACGTAAATAATAATAATAAATAAATAATTAAATATTACAATATACACAAAATAAATATTAATTGTGTATTTTTTGTTGTTGTATTTCAGACATCGAAAAAGCGAAAACCATTTTTGGACGGCGTCGACGACGACGATAATTTTGATGACGAGGACTCTGGCTCCGACTTTGACGACGATGAAGACCCAGATCTAATAGAAGTGCCTGGTAAGAAGAAAACAGCCCATTGGAACTCCATTTAGAAATATGTAGTATTTGCGTGGCTCCACTCCAGTGTGGAGTACCTTTAATGTGAGTGGCCGTGTGTGTGCTCGGAGGAGTTCCTCCCTCTGGGAACGCAAAGCATCGATGGCCAGCAAATATGTGTGGGTCTCGCTGCATGTTCAGTGAATCAGTGGCATCAGAATACCTATAATTCTCCCCATGATATCTGTCTCAATATTAATTAAAAGACCATGTTTATTAGTCCACTAAAACATTAATGAAAATGCCCTCAGTGTCATCTGTCCCCCAATCGACCTGCCTCAAACGGAGTGCCCACCAAATGCACAAAACAGATACGAGAGCCAGTGAGAGAGAGAGTGAGAGACAGGGGGAGAGTGAGAACGTCTCTCACCTGCCCAGAGGGCACCACAAAGATGTCCTTTCAATGTGCAACGTGCAGCGTGCAACGTGCAGCGTGCAACGGGCAGCGTGCATTGTGTTTGCATGAGATTTACTCGATCTGGATATATGTATAAGGTATAAGGTATACGTATACTCTGTGCAGTACGGAGTACATAGCAATTATTTTATGTGCTCCACCGCCCGCCCCCCCGTCATTTGTGCGTCACGCATATTAGGTAAAGTTGACCAGCTCCCAGCTGCCACCCACCACCCACCACCCACCATAATGAAATGGAATTCATATATACCTAAAGATATATCCACGCTGAAAGGACGGTCCTGCCTCTGTGCGTCATGCTTCGTGGTGGACATCTCGACTGAATTATTAAATTCGATTAGCAATTTGCTCAACGTCCGTCCCACGCCATTGCATGGCATCCATCAATCGATGGATAATTACAATTACACACACACACACACACACACACACAGACACACACACACACGAAAAGAAGAATAAAACCAATTGGAAATCAATTGTTTTGAAACGTTGTGAGTTCCTGTGCAGGTGAACAGAAAAGAATCGAACAGAAGAAAGGAATCGTTCAGCAGGCGATTCCCCAATCTTCACTCAAAATATTACACATTTTTCAATGCTGTGCAGTTTTAAACCCACCTTAAAGGCACACTAGCTATATGAGAGTAGTGTAAGCCGCAGAAACTGAAACTGCCCCTGGCCAGCAGCTGGATAACTAAGGGCCGAACACAGTTCGGGCTATGATTTCCCTGTGCAGAGCAATTCGAATTTCAAGTGCAGTTTTGTGTGTGCTTAAAGGAGTCTTTCACTTGAGTACAGTGCACTGGCACTGGCACCACTGGCCTGGCAGCACGCTGATTGAAAGTACAGCATGAGCATCCAACATCCAATAGTTGTTACAGTTTGATGCCTCTGGCGGCTTGGCTGGATGGATAGCTTAACGTCCTTCAGCCCGCGAGAACTTAATTACTTGCCACAACTGTCAGAAGCAGAAATGTGCAATCATTTTTGGGTCTGCCATTCGTATTGGATTTGCGGCCTACTGGCTGTGGGGGAGGGAGGTGGGTTGTATGCATCTTGACCGCGCGGTAACCACCGTTACTGCAACTGCAACTGCAATGCCAATGGCAATGGCAATGGCGATGGCAACATGTAATTATTGCACTATCCTGTTGCCAGTGCCGCATGTGTGTGGTGGGTGGTGGGTGCCACACACATCTGAAAGCATGTGTCTGGTTGCATATAATTATGATTATATATCCAGCCCGCAAGCAGCCTTCTACCTATCCCCCTTTTATGTGTTATGTACATATGTACTGCTTGCTGCACATTATGTATTGTGTGCATCTCCCCATCTGTATCTGCAGCTGTATCTTTGCTCATTAATTAGTTATTTACCTTGAATGAGGACCGAGGTTTGCTGCCGCTGCCGCTGCCGCTGCTGCTGCTGCTGCTGCCACTACCGTGAGGCTAAATGCCTGGGGCTGGTGGGCGGTGAGGGGGCAAGTCTTTGTCCATGGTCTCTGCAATATTGTGCAACTCATATTTCTGAGGAATTCATTTCGAAATGTTTGGACTTCCAATTTGCATCAAATTGAAGGTGCTCCACAATTGAAAATTCCAAACATTCCAGCACAGAAAATGGGAAAATTGCCAACAACAACAACCACAACAACAACAGCACGCGCCCAACTCAAGCAAATCAAAGAACACTTCTGAATTTGTGTGCCGTCCAGAGGAAAAACAAACAACCCTTTCAAGTGAGACTCGAGCACTGTGCGATATCAGGCACACGACATGTATTTTGTTTTTGATTACGCGCAGGACTCTGAGCCAGCCCAGACTCCAGTCTCCGAATATCAACGTGCCTCGTTATACTAGAGCCCTGCATGAATCCCCTGTATTTAGGTTCAAATCACAGCCACACTCGTGCCTCTGGAATGCTTTCGCTCATTACGAATCCTTCCATGGGAACGGCAGCAGCTGGGACACACACCCAAAAAATACAAACAATCAAATTGCTCACATTGTTGGACAGAATATAGAATTCTATTGAACTATTGTCAAAAAACAAAACATAAACGAAAGCCTCTGTCCTCTGGCTCCGCTGTGTCCCGCTGAAAAGAGTGACATTTCACAGATTAATTAGGGGTTTAATCAGAGTGAATAAGAAGGGAGAACCTACCCACCACTTACCCTAAAGAGTGTGCTGCTGTTGTCTGTGGTCTGCCCTCGGTGCTGCGTCTGGTGTCTGGTGTGTGGTGGTTCTGTGTAAGATCTCACTTGTCTTCATCTGTTTCTGTTTGTTCTGCCGAGGCCCCCGACTCCCGTTGGCGTAGCATGTCCTGGCCGCGGAGCCGCACTTGTGCCGGGAGCATTTCTGGCCTGGGGAAGAGCTCCAGCGATCGGTCCTTGAACAGTCTGCGCGCGAAGTACTCAAAGGGCTTCTCCAGGTTCAGATTGGTTTTAACGGAAATCTTTGTGCAGCGGAAAACGGTCAGTTGCAGGGGGTTCTTCTTGGACAGCTTGATGTCGGTCTTGTTGGCACAGACGGTTCTCAGGACGTGCGCAGGGACCATGTCAAACAGGGCGTAGTGTGTGTCGAAGTTGGCGAAGGGCTCCTTTATGCCCACGTCGAACATCAGCATGGCGCACTTAATCTTCTTGAAGAATGGATTCGGAGACGGGTTGTACTCCGCCCCGCCCCCCTCCCACATCTCGAAGCAGATGGGCCCGCGGCTGGTGTTGAACAGCAGCTTGATCACCACGATCCCGTGCGTGGGCAGATACTCCTGCTCGAACGCGCCCGTCAAGTGGCGCTGGATGAAGGCGGTCTTCCCGCATCCCTCGTGGCCGAATACGGCGCACTTGAATGTTGGCACTCGCTTTGGTCGGCCAGGCATTTTTAACAGTATTTCACCACAGTATTTGAGGCTGCGAGGCGTTCCGTTTGGTTCAGATCGGGTTGATTGGGGAGCAGCATCAGAAATGCACTTACCAGAATTGGTTTGCACACTTATGGAGCTGGGGAATGGGAAAATAGTTTCGTATTGTATTTCCAGACTCAATGATAAATGTCGAATGAGCACAGGAATATCCAATGACAGATTGTTCAAGGCTGTTCAATGACAGCCCATTTTAAATTTAAATGACTTACTTTTGCTGCCCCCAAACGTTTGTACGGTGCATGGGGACTGGGAAGTATTCAAACTTCGTTGCAATGGATCACTAATGTGTTTTGTATCTTTGTCCTTGCGACTTCTCTCTCTCTCTCTCTCTCCAGGTGGCGGTCGCGATCTGAATACAGCTGTTACCTACGCCCAGAACATACGGAGTGGTGCGGGCGTGACGAAGGGGCCAGCGAGCGGCAGCAGCATTAACAGCAACAGCAACAGCGATACCAAAACCATAACCCTCACCAATCACAATAACAACAACAAGCCCACTTCCCTGCTGCGCACCAACAATAATAATATCAGCAGCAGCAGCAATTACAACAATAAGATTGGCAGTAATAACGGCATCATTTTGAGCGCCAGACCGGGAGGAGCAGCCACATTCGGATCGAAAGGAGTAGCCATAGTTAAATCAGCAGCGGCAGGAGGAGCAGCTGGAGGAGGAGCAGCAGCAGCTGGAGGCGGTATAGTGGGGCTGATAGCCAGAAAATTAGGATTAGAGAATAGTTTAAACAATATGCCAAAGAAATTGAATAACACAGTGACGGGTAAGTGGAAAAATCAAATAAAAATCACACACCACACCACACCACACACACACCACACCACACACCAAAGAGAGGAGACAAGAAATTTGCAACACGCAAGGTGAGGCACACGGCAGAGAGAGAGGCAGGGAGATGTATTTAGAGAGGATTATAAAGGCTGCATATAGCTTAGAGCGAAGTCATCCGGAACACTTCCTGAGGGACACATTTGGAGCAAGAGCAGGAGGCGAATGACAGCCTACGCTCTCATGCTCTTCGTTGGCAGAGAAGATCACGGATTTTTGTTTTGTAATTTGTCATACTGGAGGCGGTGCTATAGCTCGCAGATGGATTGGGAGTGGAGTGGGGAGAGGGGAGAGGGCTACCCGCAATTGATCAGTTTAAGTTAACGATTAACAATTGATCTGTTGGAGTTGCGCGTCTTGCTGCTCAAGTTTTAATCGGGAGAATGCCTCACCTTGCTATGAATGTACCTTGCCAGCACGCCCACACACATACACATACACCCACACCCACACCCACACACATGCAGCCACAACCAGTGCGTGAAACAGAGACAGACAGAAAGACAGCAAGACAGAAAGAAAGATGAAATTTGCTTGCAACGATTGAAATTAATTAATGCCCCTTGTGTTTATCTCTCTTTCTTCTCTTTCTTTATATCCTACACCTACACTCTTTCTGCCCCCTTTCCCCACGCCCCTTCTATATGTTTATTCCCCCCTAAACCCACCCCACCCCCCCTCGTTTTTTATCTTGTTCTTGTTTCCCCCCGCCCTGAAATATTTTTTTGGTTTTTGGTTTTATTTTTACTTTTACTTTTGTTTTGGTTTTATTCCTTTCGTTTCGTTTCGTTTCCTTTCGTTTCGTTTTGCATTCGTTTTGTCGTCCGTCCAGCCATGGGCCCCACCCTACCACCCGCAGCGAGGACCAGCAGCTCGGTCTCGGGCACCGCCACCGCCACCCCCACGCCCACATCCACACCCCACATCAATACGGGGACCGGTGCTGGGGGTGGTGGGTCTGCCAGCAGCTACCTGAGCAGCGGCGCCGGCAGCTACCTGAACAGCCTCTCCACCAACGAACTGATGAACCTCGCCGCCTACGTGGCCTCCAAGGGTGGCAGCAGTGCCTCGCCATCGCCCTCGCATTCGCACTCCTCCACATCCACCTCCACCTCAACCTCCAGTGGCGGCGCCGCCTCCAACTTCTATGCGTCAGCGATGGGGGGTGCTGGTGGCACTGCCAGTGGCAGTGGCAGTGGGAGCGGGAGTGGTGCCTCTGCCGCTAGTTTCAATATGGCCGCGTCTTTACTGGCGCAGAGTAAGTCGATTAATGTTGGTAACAACCAAGAAAAGCGTTCAAAAGTGTTTTACCTACCGAATTAACAATCTCCCAGGGGCCAGATACAGATCCCTCACCACAGCTGCGTTCAACATAATAAAAGTGCTCAAAGGGTGTCCCCAAGAATGGGCAGGCATTATTCGACAATCAAATACGGAAATCATGGCAGCACACTCAGTGCTGGCAGTGATCTACATAGAGCGGAGGGCAGAATAGGAACCGGTAGAATCAGTAGACCCAGTTCAGTTCTCAGTTCTGTGAGCAGTTGCGAAATCTCGGAATGAATCTGAATTTTGGTACAAATTTAATTGTTTTATACTCCCGAATGCATACACCAATTTAATATCAATATCGTTATTGTCAGACGGAACTGTTGAAAGGTCTTGAAAACGATTAGTTAAAATGCTTCAACACTTTTGGCATAAATTTAGGAAAATAGTCCCAAATTCACTGCTAACAGATCTCGGAAAAGGTGTCTAAAATCCATCCATAACACGGCAAACAGTGGGTACTAGTAGATGCAGAACCAACAAGTTTGAAAATATCATCGAAAATGATTTACTTTGCACACGAATTTATTTTCATTGCTATACAAAAATACCCCTAGAAGAGTCTCTTAGAAGGGTGGAAAGTTCTACGACTGAATTAATGTGCGGATCGGGTAGATAAAGTAAAGTAAAGCTGCTGCTGCTGCTTCGATAGAATGCTCAAAGTTTGAACCTCTGACAGTGGAAATATGTCCACAAATTCACAATTCAGCTATCCGAATGGCATTCAGTAATTACAGTAATTAGTTTAAACATATCTTGAAATGTAATTGTAAGAAATGAGCGAGCGATCTGCATGCCGGAGCACAAAGTATTTTCGCGATTGGAACTGCAAAAGCACTTTTAGTATTTTGAACGCAACTGTACATTCAAAGTGTGTCCTCTGTCTTGTGAATGAATGAATGAATGAATGAGTGAATGTTTTTGCCGTCACTTGTTTTGGGACTCGTTTGTCGATTGCAAATGCAAATATGTACGACGTTTTCTCTCATCAAAGTGGGAATTGGTTTTCCATCAAAACATTTTCCCTTCGTGCAGGGCGGGGGGCACTACACAAATTTCAGGATACTAAAAAACGTTGCTTCCATCTAGCAGCCAGCAGCCAGCACACAGCACCCAGCAGAGTCCAAAATTCCAAGTGATTCATTATTTTCGCAACGAAGTTCTCACGAAATTATTGCACTTGATTTTTGTTTTTGTTTGTTCAGTTTTCTCTTTGGCTCGATCGATCGATCCCTCTTCGCTCCTCTGAATCCAATGGAGTCGCAGGCCAAAGAGCAACTGGAGCAGGCGGCCGAACAGCGAACGGGTCGAGGGAATGTGGAGGTGCATCATCATCATTACCACCACCACCACCATCACCATCACACGGAGCGGCCTGCTGATGCGGCTGTTGCTGCTGCGGCGGCTGCGGCTTATCCCCGCTGGGACGAAATCTGTCAGCTGGTGAAGCTCACAGTGGCCGAGGCCATGGAGGAGTTTCATGTTATCCAGCACGAGGCGCTGGACAAGCTAAGGCGTGAGGCGAGGAGCGGCCAGCGGGCGACATCAGCAGACGACACCGACAACGACAACGAAGAAAGTGTGGTGCAGGCAGCAGCCACAACCTGCACGTCGCAGTATCTACGGTTGGGATCCTGCCACGCTCTGGGGAGTGTGCAGTCAATCCCTGAGGCCCCTGGCGATGCATTGGGCACTTCCTCGACTACACTACACCGATCGATGTCCATCGTCTTCTTCAAGCATCCACCCGTTTCGTTTGAAACCTCGCACACCGATGTGGAAGAGGAGGAGCAGCAGCAGGACGAGTTGCCGGCGGTGGAGTCATCGTCGAGTGCTTTCAGTCTCAGCAGTTCCGTGTGCAACGTCTCGATAGCTGCAGAGGCAGAGGCTGAGGCTGAGGCTGAGGCTGCGGCTCAGCTGGCGGAGGTGCTCTACCGCAATCCGACTTACCTCAAGGATCAGGACAGCGAAGTGCTTGAACAACAAAAGACCGCTACATCCACAGACACAGCCACAGCTGGACCCTCCACACAGAAGCGATCCCAATCGGAGGCGGAGGAGGAAGAGGCGCTGGAGCGACGGCAGTGGCGCCAGCATCACATCAATACGCTGCTCCTCAAGAAGTCATCCTTCTCGATGGCCCAAAAGCGTCGTTGAAGCGCTCGCAAGCAGCACAGCACCAGGCGAAAAGTTCTACAAATTTTCTGTACACGAAGAGCAAATTATTGTTCAATTGATAATATATAGACACACATGCCTCGTCGTCCCGACACGCATGCATAGCAGCAGGATGGGGACTCCAAACCCCCCGCCCACCCCCAAGTGACAAAGTTGATTGCGTTTATTTTTAATTTGATTTGCAGTGGAAAACAACCAAAACCAAAATGAGTCGAGACTTTTGCTAATATTCCGCCATTCAATTCGATTTGATGTACATTTAATGAGGCAGCCATTGCCATTGCCTTTGCCATTGCCATTGCCATTGCCATTGCCTTTGCCATTTCCAGTGCATATTCCCATTAAGCAGTGAAAAACAAACGACTGTACGCATGATGTACACACATGATGTACATAGGTACAGCCCCGTGCAGGCACAGGCAACCGAATCGATGCGCTCTGTGGCTTGGTCTGCTTAGCTTAGTCTGCGTCGCAGCTCTCTAATTCTATCAAAATACTCGCAGGCATTTTTACTGTGTGGGATCCGAAAATGTCTGCGTGATTCGATGTGCGCTTTTGAAGGCTTTCGTTCCTGCTACGCGCTCGGTGCAGGTGAAGGTGAAAGAAAATGCATTCTGGTATAAGAAATTGCAGCTGTCCATAGTGTGTCTGATGTAGGCCTGATGTAGGCCTGAAGTATGCCTGATGTATGCCTGATGTTTGCTCCACTTGTTGTGGTTTTGTGCCAAAGATTTTGTTTGTGGAGGGAGGACGTTCCACATATTTATGTGGGGTTTTTGTTGCTTCTTTCTTGATGTTAACCTTCGCATTTACAAATTTTGCTGATACACGCTCTCTGTCTCTCTCTCTCTCCCTCTCTCTTCCTTTCTCTGTCTCTTTCTTTTCTCCGCTGTCTGTTGTCTCCTTCTATTCAATGCATATTTCTCACTCTCATTCACTGAACATGCCACATGCCACATACCACATGCCACACATACAACAAACAATCTCAACCAACAACCAACAAAACAAAACCAACTCCTACACGAAACACCATCGTTTTTTTTTTTTGTTTGTTTCGCCCCCTGCGCCCCTCCGTTCCGTGTGTATCCTGCAGTGAGCTATGCCGGCGCCGGTGCAGCTGGCGGTGGCCTGTCGGTGGTGCGTCCCTTCAAGGGCGCGGTGTCCAAGCCACAAGCGAGTGCCACAGCAGCGGGAGCAGCAACTGCTGGCGGCACCAAGGGCAGCACATCGATGATGGAGGCTGTCCAGAAACTGATCGCCATGAATCCGGAATATCTGACCAGCGGCATACCCAACAATGTGTTCCAGATGTTCATGCAGTCGATGAAGCGCACACCCTCGCCAGCCACCCCCTCGATGTCGGGCCCCAGTCCCGGCTCCATGTCGATGTCCATGTCCATGTCGATGTCCATGTCGATGCAGCAGTCCATGCAGCAGGCCCAGGCCAATGCGGCGGCACAGGCAGCTGCCTCAGCCGCCGCAGCGGCTGCCTATGTGCAGCAGGAGGAGGATGAGGTGGACTACGAGGAGATGGGCGTGGCCGAGACATATGCCGATTATTGGCCAGCAAAATGTGAGTATAACCACACCACAGTCCCTCTGCAACTCTCTTGTGACTGACTCACACCACACACCACACACCACACAGTGAAGCTGGGAAAAAAGCATCCCGACGCTGTGGTGGAGACGGCTTCCCTCAGCTCCGTGGAGCCCTGCGATGTCTACTACAAGATGTCGATACCCAACGACACGATCAACAGCGGGCAGCTGAGTGCCCTGCAGCTGGAGTCCATAACTTACGCCTCGCAGGCGCACGATCATCTGCTGCCGGATGGCAGTCGGGCTGGCTTCCTCATTGGCGATGGTGCTGGCGTGGGCAAGGGTCGCACCATTGCGGGCATCATCTACGAGAACTTCCTCAAGGGACGCAAGAAGGCGCTGTGGATATCGGTCTCCAACGATCTCAAGTACGACGCACAGCGGGATCTCATCGATATTGGAGCCTCGCGCATCGGTGTTTATCCACTGAATAAGGTAAGCAAACCCAACCCAACCCAACCCAATCCCCTGGCTTCGATCTGCTGCTCCAATCAATCGCCCACTTTGCTCTGCAGTTTAAGTACGCGAAAATCAGCTCCGATGTGAACAACAATGTCAAGCGCGGCGTCATCTTCAGCACGTACTCGGCGCTCATTGGCGAATCGAACAACAAGACGGGCAAGTACCGGTCACGCTTCCGCCAGCTGCTGCAGTGGTGTGGCGAGGATTTCGAGGGTCTAATCGTCTTCGATGAGTGCCACAAGGCCAAGAATCTGTGTCCGGTGGGCTCCGGCAAGCCCACAAAAACCGGACAAACGGTACTCGAGCTGCAGCAAAAGCTGCCCAAGGCCCGTGTCGTGTATGCCTCCGCCACGGGCGCTTCGGAGCCCAAAAATATGGCCTATATGGTGCGGCTGGGACTGTGGGGCCAGGGCACGGCCTTTGGCAATTTCAACGATTTTATCACAGCGGTTGAGCGACGGTAAGTGGACGGAAGGAGCGGAGCGATCACCCCCCAATCAACCTGTAGCTATATCTCTTGATCCTGCTCTCGTTTGCAGTGGCGTTGGCGCCATGGAAATCGTTGCCATGGACATGAAGCTGCGCGGCATGTACATTGCCCGTCAGCTGAGCTTCAAGGGCGTCAGCTTCAAGATCGAAGAGGTGCCCCTCACCAAGGAGTTCCGCAAGATCTACGACCATTCGGTGGAGCTCTGGGTGGAGGCCATGCAAAAGTTTACGGAGGCCGCCGAACTGATTGACGCCGAGAGTCGCATGAAGAAGACCATGTGGGGCCAGTTCTGGTCGTCGCATCAGCGCTTCTTCAAGTATTTGTGCATTGCGGCGAAGGTCAACCATGCGGTGCTGGTGGCCCGTGAGTCGATCAAGTACGGCAAGTGTGTGGTCATCGGTCTGCAGTCGACGGGGGAGGCCCGAACCCTCGATCAGTTGGAGCGCGACGATGGGGAGCTAACCGACTTTGTTTCGACGGCCAAGTGAGTCACAGAATCATCTCCTCTCCCCCCAACCCATTCGAAATTCTAAATAAATGCCAACTGCCCTTTTCAGAGGTGTTTTCCAGTCGTTTGTCGAGCGACATTTTCCGGCGCCCGATCGCAATCGCATCAATCGCATTCTTGGCCTCTACGAGGACACACCGACGGCCCTGTCTGCTGTCACGGAGAGTGCCACCGCCGCCGCCATCAACAACAACAACAACAACGGCAAGAGCGGCGGCGGACGGGGCAAGCGGAAGGGCGGCGGCGGCGTCCAGGCCAAGTCGTCGCAGAAGAAGAAGAAAATGAGCGCCGGGGCGTGGCAGATGAGCGACAGCGATGAGGAGGCAGCCCACACACCCAGTCGAGACTTTGGCGCCCACTCGAACAGCGACAGCGAGGGAGCGAACAGCGACGAGGCCTTTGCCGAGGAGGAGGACGAGGATGAGGAGGAGGATGAGGACGAGGAGGATGCCGAGGAGGAGCACGATCGGGACAGCGATCGCAGGAGCGTGGCCAGCGATGCCAGCTCCGATTTCAATCCGTTCTTCAGTGGCAGCGACAGCGACATTGATCCCTGGGTGAATGCGCGCAGCAAGAAGCCCACCAAGAAGGCCCAGAAGAAGGTCAAGAAGAAGGTGAAGAAGGAAAAGAAGGAATCCCAGCCAGCCTCCGCCACCGCCTCCGCCACCACACCCGCATCAGCATCAGCACCAACGACTGGCGGCGATGCCAGCGCCAGCAGCAGCTCTGTAATGTCCGCCGCTGTGGTTGCCGCTCTGACGGCGGCCAAGACCCGCAAGTCGCAGCAATCAACGCAGGACAAGATCCAGGATCTGCTGCAAAAGAAGCAGGAGCTCAAGGGCACCGTCACGCCCGTGGGCGTCAATGGGGTGAAGCTGAACTACGGCCCGCCGCCCAAGGATGCCATCGAGCGGGCCTGCACCATGAAGGAGGAGCTGCTGCGCAAGATCGAGCGGCTCGGCTCCCGCCTGCCACCGAACACACTCGACCAGCTGATCGACGAGCTCGGCGGACCCGACAACGTCGCCGAGATGACCGGCCGTCGGGGCCGTGTCGTCCAGAGTGACGACGGCTCCATTCAGTACGAGTCACGCACGGAGGCCGATGTGCCGCTGGAGACGCTGAACATAACGGAGAAGCAGCGCTTCATGGACGGCCAAAAGGATGTGGCCATCATCTCGGAGGCCGCCTCCAGCGGCATCTCCCTGCAGAGCGATCGTCGGGTGTTCAATCAGCGGCGGCGCGTCCACATTACCCTGGAGCTGCCGTGGTCCGCCGATCGGGCCATCCAGCAGTTTGGCCGCACCCATCGCTCCAATCAGGTGAACGCCCCCGAGTATATATTCCTCATTTCGGATCTGGCCGGCGAGCGACGCTTCGCCTCGACGGTGGCCAAGCGCCTGGAGTCGCTGGGCGCCCTCACCCACGGCGATCGACGTGCCACCGAGACGCGCGACTTGTCCCAGTTCAATATCGACAACAAGTACGGCCGGCAGGCGCTCGAGACGGTGATGCGCACCATCATGGGCTACGAGGCGCCGCTGGTGCCGCCGCCCACCGACTACAACGGGGAGTTCTTCAAGGACATTGCCGGGGCCCTGGTGGGCGTGGGGATCATTGTGAACAGCGAGAGCCATCCGGGCGTGCTCAGTCTGGACAAGGACTACAACAACATATCAAAGTTTCTCAATCGCATCCTCGGCTGTCCCGTGGACCTGCAGAATCGTCTCTTCAAGTATTTCACCGACACCATGACGGCCATCATCCAGCAGGCGAAGCGCGGCGGTCGCTTCGACTTGGGCATCGTGGGTGAGTAGCTCTACAAGAGGGACGGGCCAAACCACACATGGGCAGAGGATAACGAACACTCTTTTTCCCCACAGATCTGGGCGCTGCCGGGGAGAATGTGATTCGTGTGCGTTTGATACGTTTTATGCGCAAACATGCCACCGGCGTGGCACCCACAGAGCTGCACACAGTGCGCGTGGAACGTGGCATGATCTGGCAGGAGGCCATTGACAAGTAAATATCATTTCAGTTGATCATCCATGCTGCACTGGACTCTGGACTGGACTCTCATTGCAATCGCGTCTTTTACTCTCCACAGATATGCCGATCTGTTCAACGACAACGAGGGCTTCTACCTGTCGCATCAGCTGCGGAATCAGAAGCGCACCGCCATACTGGTCGTAGTGCTGGAACAGCAGCCGCCACGGACCAGCAGCAGCACCAGCACCACCGATGCGGATGGCGGCAGCAGCAGCAGCAGCAAGAAGAAAAAGGCGCGCACCAAAAGGGAGATCATGTGCCAGATCTACAGACCCAATACGGGCCTGCAGGTGCGCCACGAGTCGCTCTTCGAGCTGGAGAAGAAGTACAGGAAGGTTGGCAGCGACGAGGCGGAGACCCACTGGACGGAGCAGTACGATGCGTCGGTGAACACGTGCTCGCACGCCTATTGGAATGGCAACTGTCGGAACGTCAGTCTCGGCAACGATTGTGAGGTGAGTTGGAGTGCCAGTGGCAGTAGCAGTGGCAGACTGAAATTCAAATTCTAATTATTGGTTACTTACACAGGTGGGCCTCAGGCAGCGTCTGTACCATGTGCTGGCCGGATCGGTGCTGTCCGTTTGGGGACGGGTCGAGCACATATTGAATACACGTTCCAACAGCAAAATGCAAGTGATACGCATGAAGACGACAGAGGGCGAGAAAATTGTGGGCACCATGATACCCAAGTCATGTTTCGATCTCCTCATGAACGATCTACGCAGCGATTCCGAGAAGAAGGAGGAGTTTAACTACTAAACAAAGCAAAAAGGGAATGCAATGCAATGGAAATGCAGGCAAATATGCGTGAGAGCATGCAACAGTAGCAACAACAAGTTATATATATATATATATATATACATACATATATATGGATACAGATACAGATACAGATACGGATATACATATAAATATTCATTAACTTACACTTAAATACAGCAGAGTCGGGTACATAGCATCGGAATATGTAGCGAGAGATCAACGGACAGCAGCAAAAACGCTTGGAACAGAACATCCTTCTATCCTTATCTTTTGTGTTTGTTTTTTATATTGTCATTTAAATATAGACTTTATGGTATGCATACACCCTGCCTCCCCCCTACCTAGCCCCTCCTACCCAACGCAATCATCGTGAATATATGTACAAGAAGTAATATACCTGCGTGTGCTTGCATGTAATCCACTCATTGATGTCCCATGCACCGACAGACACCCCCATAAACCAACCAACACACACACAGACACACACACACACCACACTCACACAAGGATAAAAAGATATATAGTGAAAGAAAGGAATGAAAACGCTTATCAATGGACTTTTTCTCAATGATTAAAATCTTTATTTTTAGTTTTAGTTTTAGTTGTACTTTAAATTAAAAGCTTACACAATAAACCGCCACACCTTGTAAACTATTTATTACTATGATTATCACTAATGTACACATATACTATATACCATATATATATATACATTTTTTTTTGTATTATCTGTTTTTTTTTTTTTTTAACATGTAACTTCCATTAAGAATGCGTTCAGGAGGCTGCCTGCAGCGCAAAATGAAAGAAAAAGAAACAAACAAACAAACAAAAAAACACACAAAAACAAACCCCAAGAAAATGGAATTTTTTTTGTCTTCTAAATGAAGCCAACACAACGCAACACACGATGAAGAGCTGTTTTGTAATTAGGTATTTTTACACATGTAATATCGTAATTAAGTTTAGCCATCAATCAATTGGCCGCGTTGCTGGTGCCGTGTAGGTCCGGCCCGCCCCATCTCCGCATTATGGAGCGAAAATGAATCGAGGGACAGAGAGAGAGAGAAGAGCGCATGCAAAACAATCTGAACGCGCGTAAGAATTCATCAAAAATAAATTTGCAGTTTACATGAACTCCAAATGCGGATGATCTTTTAATCATTTGCAAGTTGGGGAAGAATTAATGATCCATTTCAATGAAGTTTGAATTTCAATACTTCCTAAAAGGGAGCGGAGCAAAAGTAAGTCATGTTCAAGGCTTCAACAATCTGTCATTGGATATTCCTGTGTTCATTCGACACTTTTCATTGTATTGAGATTGAGTCTGGAAATACAATACGAAACTATTTTACCATTCCCCAGCTCCATAACTGTGCAAACCAATTCTGGTAAGTGCATTTCTGATGCTGCTCCCCAATCAACCCGATCTGAACCAAACGGAACTCCTCGCAGCCTCAAATACTGTGGTGAAATACTGTTAAAAATGCCTGGCCGACCAAAGCGAGTGCCAACATTCAAGTGCGCCGTATTCGGCCACGAGGGATGCGGGAAGACCGCCTTCATCCAGCGCCACCTGACGGGCGCGTTCGAGCAGGAGTATCTGCCCACGCACGGGATCGTGGTGATCAAGCTGCTGTTCAACACCAGCCGCGGGCCCATCTGCTTCGAGATGTGGGAGGGGGGCGGGGCGGAGTACAACCCGTCTCCGAATCCATTCTTCAAGAAGATTAAGTGCGCCATCCTGATGTTCGACGTGGACATAAAGGAGCCCTTCGCCAACTTCGACACACACTACGCCCTGTTTGACATGGTCCCTGCGCACGTCCTGAGAACCGTCTGTGCCAACAAGACCGACATCAAGCTGTCCAAGAAGAACCCCCTGCAACTGACCGTTTTCCGCTGCACAAAGATTTCCGTTAAAACCAATCTGAACCTGGAGAAGCCCTTTGAGTACTTCGCGCGCAGACTGTTCAAGGACCGATCGCTGGAGCTCTTCCCCAGGCCAGAAATGCTCCCGGCACAAGTGCGGCTCCGCGGCCAGGACATGCTACGCCAACGGGAGTCGGGGGCCTCGGCAGAACAAACAGAAACAGATGAAGACAAGTGAGATCTTACACAGAACCACCACACACCAGACACCAGACGCAGCACCGAGGGCAGACCACAGACAACAGCAGCACACTCTTTAGGGTAAGGGGTGGGTAGGTTCTCCCTTCTTATTCACTCTGATTAAACCCCTAATTAATCTGTGAAATGTCACTCTTTTCAGCGGGACACAGCGGAGCCAAAGGACAGAGGCTTTCGTTTATGTTTTGTTTTTTGACAATAGTTCAATAGAATTCTATATTCTGTCCAACAATGTGAGCAATTTGATTGTTTGTATTTTTTGTATGTGTGGGTGCATTCTCTGTATGGTGGGGGTAGATTTATTCAGTAGTATTTAGAACAAGTTTGAAATGAATTTTCTACAATTTTGCTGATGATAAATTTGAACTAAAATTGATATCGATATGGTTATATATATCGCATTGGGATATCGAAGAATTCATGCGAGAACCTATCGTTATGGCACATTTCTAGCCGGCAATGCAGATAATGGGCGAAAGAGGGAGATAGCCATAGAACAGCTGACGTTCTGTTTTGTTATTTCATAATATTCCCGAGCAAGAGAAGAGTGGCGGAGGATCTACCTGCACAATATGCAAAGCAATCAGAGCACACGACTGCTGTCCCTGGCCAGGCACCTGCTGAGGCGGACAGCGGCACAAGCGGCGCAGCAAACGGCGGGAGCAACAGGAGCGGGAGCAACAGGGCCAGGCGCATCAGGCACTGCCGCCTCTGGGACTACGCACTTTGGCTTCCAGACGGTAAAGGAGAGCGAAAAGGAACAGAAAGGTATGCCAACGTACACAGCATGGACACGTGGCGCGCAAATGGCGGTGTAAACATTCCCCAAAATGCTTTCAGTCCACGAGGTGTTCGAGCAGGTGGCCAACTCTTACGACATGATGAACGACGCCATGTCCATGGGCATACATCGCGTGTGGAAGGACATGTTTGTGGAGCGACTGGGGCCGACGCATGGCATGCGATTGCTGGACATGGCCGGCGGCACTGGCGACATCACGTTTCGCTATCTCAAGTATCTGGCCAATCAGGCGAATCCCCAGCAGCGCCCCAGCCATGTGACCGTCTCGGACATCAACCAGCACATGCTCGATGTGGGCAGGGAACGGGCCCGTCGCCTCGGCCTCACCGAGGAGCGCCTGCCCAACTCGACGATTGCCTGGCAGTGCGCCGATGCCGAGTGCCTGCCCTTTGAGGACGCTTGCTTTAATGCCTACACGATTGCCTTTGGCATACGGAACTGCACGCATGTGGATAAGGTAGGATCTGCCTTGGCGGTGCGTGCTCATTCATGACTTGTCCCATGTCCCATGTTCCCACAGGTACTGAGCGAGGCCTATCGAGTGCTGCAGCCGGGCGGACGGTTCATGTGCCTGGAGTTCAGCCATCTGACGAACGAGACGATGCAGTGGCTGTACGACCAGTACTCGTTCCAGGTGATACCGCCCATGGGCCAGCTGCTGGCCGGACAGTGGCAGGCCTACCAGTATCTGGTGGAGAGCATTCGTCGCTTCCCCAAGCAGGACGACTTCAAGCAGATGATCGAGCAGGCCGGCTTCGATCTGGTCTCCTACGAGAACCTAACCTTTGGCATCGTCAGCATACACTCTGGCTTCAAGCTGTGATTGCGTATGGCTGGCTGGCTGGCTGGATGGATGGATGGATGGATGGATGGATGGATGGATGGATGGCTGGATGGGAGTAAGGAGTAGTTTTAGAAACCCTTTGCTGGTATTTGGCTGGCTGTTTCCATGCCGAGCACGTAACCCCGCGACGCCATAAAGCATCGCATTGAACGGCTTGGATTTTTATTTTTCCACCGTGCTACCCCGTGTGCGCTCACATTAAAGTTTTTATGTGGCTCTTTGTCAAATGTTACATGACTGATGAGATTTACTTGCGCGCTGCATGGCAAGGCCTGGGAAAGACCTTGGACCCAGATACGAGTGCGAGATGTTCCCCCATAGATAAAATCCCCCCCCCCAAAGACAGACAGACAACAAAAAACGACCAAAAATCATTCAGATTTCAGCAATTAAAATTCCAAGCTCACTTTTTGCTCAATTTCCAAAAGCGACAGAAACAAACAAAAAGTGAAAATCCATGCAGGCTACGGGGCTAATTGGAATTTAATTTAAAATGTGAGTTCGAGTTGCTTGGGACGCACGATATATCTGTCTGCATATAGCGTACGGATATCACCGAGGGGCACCAGTGGCTATCAAATTTAGTGCAGGTGAAATGTGGAATTTCATTCACGAAACTGAAACAGCAACTGAAACTGAAACACAATTGAAATGCCATCGAACGAAATGCTAATCTAATTGACAATTGTTTGCCGTGTGCTCAGCGTTTTGGTTTTATTTTGATGGCAATTATGCTTTCACCTTTACAGCGGCTGGCAGTGGGAGTGGGAGTGGTGTGTGCTGCGGTGTTGTGGTGCCGCATTTACATGCATCTTCTTTGCGATTCGTTTGTTAATTATGTAACCTGCCATAAAAGTGGCTCTGGAATGGCTTCGATGGCTTTATTTGATTTGTATCTTAATTGCAGGCCAAAGTGGCCAAAACCTTCCATGGCCATTTTTGGGGGCGGCTACACCCGCTGCTCCCCCGTCAACAACGGAAAGTGAAAAGTGCCATGGAACATGGAACATGCGGTGGGGCGAGCTGTGCGCGTAGCCCATTGAAAACAAAAGTCTTTTGCGTGCAGAGGCAGCGACGTGCAGCGCATGCTTAGGTGGCTGCCACAGTGGCGCAGAAGTGAGTGGCATAATCGTACTCGCACTCGCACACCAGTCACACGTGCATCAATCCATTGGCAGTGATTTTTGGGAACAGAAACCATCTACAGGACTCGTAGGAAATCTCCCAATTTTGCTAGTAAAACATTTCTAGCCACATTCGTAATAGTTCCTTGGGAGGTCTACAGCGGTAAGGTGAATATGAATAGCAGCATATGTACAAATGTGTATGCATCCAACGATTAGTTGCACTTCCTACAAAGGCTTCGCAACTCCATCTCAATTCCATGCCTTGTGCTTAGTTGGGTGCAGATCGTGGCATTCCTTGCCTAATAGTTGCGGCGTGGCATCCATCTGTGAAGGATCTCTGACCGCTGCAAATATTTATGCTCAGAGTCTTCCTTAACTGTTCGCGACTAACCCACTGCTAGGGAGTGCGCCTATATTTATATTATATATGTATATTATATATATATATTGTATATTATATTTATTTATATACTCCCACGCATATTCCTTGTGGGTCGCAAATAATATTTCTGAATTTTCATGGAATTATCAGCGATTATCCGTACACGATGCGAGCGATTGATTTACTCTGTGCGCAGTGCACATTTATGCATATATTTTATTAATTCTATTGTACATTGTACCATTCTATTTTCTATATTCTATTATGTACGAAAGAAATGCGAAATTTCCAGCTATTTTGCAGCCCTTTTTTTAAGTTAAATTTTCAATGGCTTTGCGCCACTGTGCTCGGTCGACGGTGGCGGGGGGGTTGCAGCATAATGAGGTGTTTGGGTGGTTTCGTTTCGGGCCTTCGGGGTGGTGGGAATCATTTGATGGGGGCGGCAGGTGAAATGGCAGCGTAAAAGTCATAAACTGCCCAACCGCCGATGGCCTACCGATGAGGAGTCCCAGGGTCGGTCCGGTCCGGTCCGGACCGGGCGGCTACTGCACTTGCCGACGATGTACAATGGATGGCTCGGTGGCCAATGGACTGGTCGATCGGTGTATCGGCCAGCGATCGATCTGCTTTGTATGCACCGAGGGTGGCACTGGGGCACCGTGGCTCGCCGTCTTGCCGCCTCGCCGATATCCGCTTTATAAGTACAACAAACACCAAGGAAGTTCGTTTCATTTTGTTGGCAGCCATCGAAGCGTTGACATAACCAGCAGTGCACCTGCTGCCACCTGTCTTGTCGCACCACACGGATTATACACTATCACCACAGCACCACCACGCACCACGCACCACCCCGCACCACATCCCACCCCACGACACATCCAACTGCCCAGCCAACCACCACGAACCGAACCGCGATGAAGCTCTCTGCCAGCTCGAGGAGCCTTCGCCTGCTGCTGGCCATCGCCCTGACCATGGCCGTGGCGGGAGCCGAGGCAGGTCGTCTACGCCTGCGCCACTCTAGCCGCCAGATCGCGCCCACCACAGCCACAGCCACATCCACAGCGACAGTCACAGACACCACTGCCGCCTCCAGCACAGCCGCCAGTGCTGTGGCCGCTGAGGAGACGCTGGTGGCGGTGCAGCCGCTGGAGGAGAGCAGTGCAGCCGAAGCGGGAGAGGCCTCCTCCGCCTTGGCCAGCGGCAAGCACAAGCGGGGCATCTTGCATGGCCACCACGGCCATGCCCTGCACGCCCCTGCCCCCTGGCCCGCGCGCACCTATGCGGCCCACTATGGCTACAGCCTCCAGCTGCCCGGCGCCAGCACCTTCCTGGCTGCAGGCCCCGCCTTTGCCTCCGCCGCCGCCTCCGCCCCCGCCCTCGCCCATGTGCCCATCGGTGCTCGTCACGGATTCGTGAAGTTCGGAGCCGTCTCCCCCCAGCACGGGCTGCACATCAGGCCGTTCTCTCTGGCCGGAGCAGCCTCCGGCCCAGGACTAGCAGCCGCCTTCCTGCCCGCCGCAGCCGCCGCTGGATCCCTGACACCCGCACTGGCCACCGCACTGCCCACGGCCATCGGTGGCGGAGGTCTGCCCCTGGGAGTCGGCGCCGTGGCACCACCCTCGTACGTGCTGCGTCCAGGCAATGCCGTCGTCTCCTCCTACAGCGTCAACTATCCGCACCAGCAGCTGCACAAGCCCCAGGTGGTGCTCTCGTCCGGCCCCAGGCCCGTGCACTTCCACGCCACAGCCGGAGGAGCAGCAGCAGCTGCAGTCCCACTCCCAGTCCCAGCCCACGGCCATGTCCATGCCGTGCAGGTGAGTTCCGAATGCAAGACTCGAGTCTTCACCTGAATCCGTTGCTCTCTTTCAGCCCACCTATGTGCAGGCCCTGGCCCCAGCCGCTCCTGCAGTGGCTGTCCAAGCCGTCCAGCCCGTCCAGCCCGTCCAGTCGTTCCAACCCATTCAACCCGTGCAGCACTACCAGCCCTTGCAGCCCGTTCAGCCCGTGCAGCACTTCCATGCCGTTCAGCCGGTGCAGCAGCCTTCGGTGACCTTTGCCCTGCCCTCTCCGGTTCCCCAATTCCCGGCGGGACCCCCCCAGTCCCCGGCATTCGCAGGTGTTCCCACCTTCGCCTTCCAGCCCGCACAGCCCGCTCAGCCTGCGGTGCCAGCGCAGCAGCCACAGCCCGCCCAGCCGCCAGCAGCAGCAGAGGAACCCGAGATACCACAGGTCCCTGCCATTCCGCAGATCCCTGCCATTCCGCAGATCCCTGCCATTCCGCAGATCCCTGCCATTCCGCAGGTCCCAGCCATTCCACAGTTCCCAGTGAGCCCCCAGTTTCCGGGCATTCCCCAGTTTCCGGGCTTCCCCCAGTTCGCCGGCTTCCCGCAGGTGCCACAATTTCCACAGGCGCCCACGGCACCCGCTGCTCCCTTTCCTCAGGCGCCGCCCAACAGCCAGTTCTTCCCCACGGCCGTGCAGCCCCCGCTGGCCCAGCAGCCGCCCACATTCATCCCGGCGGAGGCGCAGTTCCCGGGCGGAATAGTACCGCTGCCGGGATCGAGTCCAGTGCGTCCCGAAACGGGCACGGCCATAGCCTCGCCCCAGATACCCCCCCAGCAGGCGCCAGAGCAGCCGGAGCCCGAGCACTCGCCATCCCCACCGCTGCCCACGGTGCGTCCCACACAGCAGCAGCCACAGCAGCCGCAGCAGCCATGGAAGCCGGTCTTCTATCAGCCGCCCACAGAGTCTGCGGCAGCCTCGCCCAACCGTCCGTCGATCACGCTGCTGCCACCCTACGGCAGTGCCCAGCCAGCAGAGGGTAAGAATCCCATGGAAAGCAGCAGAGATCTGGGCTTAAAGAACTTTTATCTTTGCAGGCTATCTGCCGCCCGTCGGCTCACAGCCATCGGCCTTCAGCTCCTCCAGCGGCGGCGTTGGCAGCGGCCAGGGAGGCATCTTCGATCAGCTGAGCGACGCGGAGCTGGAGCACATCTTTGCCCAGGCCAATCTGGCGCAGCAGCAGCACCACGCCCGCACCAACACCCACAGCCAGCCCCACTACTACTGAGCGGCAATGCAGCAGCAGGAGGAGCAGGAGGAGCCGTGGAGTGCCTTTTCTTCTAGTGATTTTTCTAAACACTTTGCCTCTTTTTTTTTGTTTTTTTTTTGTTCGTTTATGTTCTCAAGTGGTTTCGTTGTTCTAATTGTTAATTAAATTATGATTAATTAAGTTATTTATCAAAGATGCAAATCTGTGTGAAATGCTTCGCTTGTTCCAATACAAAGAGTCTTTTTGTTGTGGCCACATCACGTGGCATTTTGTCACTGGAACTGGAACTGGAAATGGAACTGGAAATGGAACACTAACCGCGCAGTACGTCAGCCAGCCCCTGCCAAAGCACTCAATGAAGCACTGACATTGGCCTGAGAGGAGATTGATGTGGGATTTAATCATAACTGCAGTCAGAAAGGCTTATCCGATGGCACACTTGATGTTCTGCTCTGTTCTTCCCTGGCTCTGCTGGAGCTGCAGCACTAGCCACAGAGAGACACTGGGGCAGAAACGCGTTGGAGTTGCCTGCTAAATGCTTCCACTTTTCGCAATGCCAATGGGAATTCGCCAATGCCAATACTTGCCACTTAAACCGTTAATTAATCTGTAAAGAGGATGCCTCCCTTGTACACTGGGCGTGCATATTTTATGCATCAATCCTTGAAGTTTGAGTTGCTGCTGCTGCTATTGTAGCCACAGGGAATAGCCATAGAAAACGTTTTCCTTGATTAGCTACGAATTGTGGATTCCCCCACGTGCAGTGAATTATTTGTCCAACTTTTAACAATTTTCTGCGCTTCTTTTCTGAATCTTTGTAAACTTCTTTGGATGTTCGCTGGCTCGCTGGCTCGCTGCTCTCTCTCTGCTCTCGAGTGACGTTGCTGCACTCACCAAATTTCGAATGCGGCGCTCACGTAACGGTTAACATTCCTGAGCTTTCGCGGCGAGAGAGCTTTCCACCTTGAACTTGAACACCGGCTGCGTATGGCTGGCTGGATGGAAGCGAGCGGATGCGGGTGGGGGTGGGGGGCTGGTTCGAGTGAGCTTTTGTCGATTCATTCATAGATTGGCCAGCAGGCCAGCAGCCGTTTGGTGAATGAGTGGGCTTGAGGTTCGGTTGAGTAGCAGGGGGGTGGCGTTGGGCGCTGGTAACCACTAGCCAAATGCCGCATGCCACATGTTGCAAGCGTTCGGCTCGGCATTCGATTCGCCTTCAGTTGTTTGTTATCGTTGGCAGCGAACGCGCGCACCGATGCGCCCGCACCCACATCGAGAGTCCGCGACAGTGTCTGCCGATTGACTGAGTGGAGGGGCTATAGCCAGCCACGGCTATAGCGGACCTACAGAGGATCGCATCTACAAGATCTCCGCGCAAATTCGCGACGATCTCAATTCGAAGTCTATCGAAACGAAAAGTCGAACGTTGTGGCTTTTTCCCGTCTGTTGTTTGTTGTTTGTTTTTTTTTGTCTGTGCTGTAGTTTGTGGTGTTTGTGTCGATTGCAGTTTTAATTCTAAATATAAAAACGAAATCTTAGAAAATTGTTTATGGCCCGATTCGGAGAGAAAACAAGGAACAGTTCCACGACGACGACAACTCCCCAGAGAGATATTGTGATGGGAATGGGAATGGGAATGCTGGTGATGCCACTGTCAATCGGGATCATGCGTAAGTCTTGCCTTGGCCCAATAAACAATAAACCCCCCCCAAATGTCCATTTTCCATTTTCACTTTTTCCCTTTTTCCTTTGGTTTTTGGTTTTTTCTTTATAAGCGTTTATTTATCGTAATGCAATTGTTTATTCGGTGTATATTTTTTTATCTACTTTATTCACAAAATAATTTCGAGAACAACAAGTGCGAGAGACCAGAGCTGGCCAAGATATTGGCCATCTGTGCGGGCATCCCAGTAGATCTGCTCGTCGAGATATTTAATTATAAGAGCAACGTAAAGCTAAGGGAAGCAGTGGCAGTGACAGTGGATGGAAATGATTATATTAAGTTAATAATAGGCTGACAGAGAACACAATTTGAAATGCCCAGCACCAACTCGAATTGGGAGTTGTACATAAAAGAAATAAATTTATTAATAGATGGGATAATATTGTACACTTCATGGCAGCAAGTGGGGGAAAGTTCTATGTAGATCCCTCAGTGACAAACTGGCTTGTGGAAATTGTGTGGAAAATGGTCTACAATAATATTTGATATTTGTTCATCTCTACGAAGTTAATTACATAAATTATATCAAACATTATTGCAGACCATTTGCCTCGTAATCGCATTCGTACTCCCATAATATTTTATGCTGTAAATATTCATGGAAAATGGAAATACTCGTATTCCACTCTGCAAACTAGAACTGAAATATTTCAATTCAAAAAGTGCCCTCAATTTGCATATTAATTTTGGTTATTTAATGGACACCATGGATGCTACATAAATACACACATATACATATATGTATATAGAAAAGAGATTTTACCAACTCCGTTTATATTCCTCTCCTCTCCTCTCTCTCTGTCTCTCTCTTTCTCTGGATTTTTCCCTATGGTTGTCTGTGTTGAATTTTTGTAATAAAATGTCATTAAGAGTAAGTGCGGGGCGCCGTTTAGATTTATGAGGTTGAATGAATCTGCCAATGGCTGAGGAGCCAGCGTAAGCTCCGTCCATGCTAGGTTCGAGGTGCGTGGGGCATCATCGATGCTGGGATACTGTGGCTCGGGTTGGCTGGCTGTGGTTGGAGCGGTGAGCCCTTGCTGCGGTTTCTGTGGTCAGCAGCAGCGCGGCCTTGGAGCCGAGTGTACACACTCGTAGTTGTGGTATGTGGATGATGTTACTGCCAAAAAGTTCTGTTATTAGTGGTTGCCACTTGCACAGGCTTTGGCAAAGCCCCTGCCATCGGCCATCCATCGGTCGTCCATGGATACCTTTTATGGCATGGCAATGGGGGAATGGCTCCTCGCAGCCTGGGAAATTATTGCTTCACCGGAACTTTAGCGAAGATACAGGAAAAATGTGTCAATTATTCGATTGAGATTTCCTCCTTTTCTCGAGTGGAATTTTATTTCGTGAAATGCCATTTCCAGGAATTATTATACATAAATATAAGATATATTTTATTTGTTGTACTTTTAAGGTATTGGAAAGTGTTACCTGTTCTTTATAAAAGCCAAGAGACTCTTGAAAGTAAAATGGGTGTCCAAATAATACATACAGATATGCCAAGAAGATTTAGGCATTTTTGAAGTTTAATCTTTCGACTCTTTTCTGTGCAGATCATAAGGAAAGGAATATGTGAAAAAGTTTTGGATGCGGATAATAATTTTGGAATGATTGTTTCCTCATGTACATATGTCTGGGGATCGGCAACAATTCCACATAAATTGAATATACCCCTGTGCCGCTCTGTGAGGGCATCAAAATGCGACAACGAAATCGAATTTGGCCTTAGGGTCAAATCTAACACGACGCTTAGCTACCGGCCGCAACTGCCACAAATGAAAACATGAAAAAGCGTAATGACGCGGGCGACAGGACATCATCCAACGCAAGGAGAAAAACCCATCATGATACTGTGCAATTTTTTGGTTGTTTCCTCTGCAAATACCACAGAGGGGCGGGCAGGGGAGGGGTGTCTAGTTCGAGACGCAAGCGTGAAAATGGTTGGTAATTGTGGCAGAAAAACTGCCAAAGTAAAACCGAGAAAAAACCGGAAAAAACAAATTGTAACTCAGACAAGGAGCGCCCCACAAAAATTGTGCGTTTTACTAGGTCCCACCTCTGCACACACACACACACAAACACACTATTGGGTGGGTGGGGAGTGGGAGGGGATGTAGGGAAACCGGGCAACCGATTTTCCACTTAAGAAAATGTCGCCCGCGGCATAGTTCGAGTGCTCGAATGAGATATTCGGGGAAGACCCTGCACCCTGTTCAAGGTACGTCCCGGCAGAGTGCCCATTCGATTCGATTCGGATGGGATACCTTTTGCCATGTGCTCCCTGCTGCTGGTAATTTGACTACGGGGCAGTCATTACATTTAAGCGGAAAAGGAGAAAGTGTTCTACAATTTCAGCAGCCCAAACTAATGCACAGCATCCCCCAGCAGGCCCATCAAACATCCACAGGCCCATCATTGTCCAGACCAAACGCTAATCGATGCCCACCCCAAGGTTGCACTCCAGAATATCAGGTTGCTGCCACGGAGGCTGGTGGGGGGGGGGGTAGGGAGGGGGAAAGTTGATCAAGTAATCCATATAATTTTATTTTATTTTATTTTCGAGGAAATGTGAAACGTCTCATAATTGAATTGTCCATGGAGACGGCAACGTCAATGGCAATGGCAATGTCAATGGCACTCTTGAAAATGTTTATGCATCATTAGACCACTGCCACAAGACACACACACACAGTACACACAGCACACACACCACACAGCACACACCACACAGCACAAGACGGAAGTGATGCGCATCATATGGGTCCATCGCCCAGATGGATAGATAGCGGCCAAGTTCCACTTCCAAATGGACGTCTCAGCCATCAAAGAATGGAGTTGCAGGACCACTGAGTGATTGCCAAAAACAGCAAGCACAAATACTCTGTGGACTGTGGCCAGTTCGCTTGCCATGATTGAAGGCCATTCCCCAGAGATCAAGACATCAAATCCGCCATTCCTTCGCGCTAATGCACTGAGACAGGATTTCAACTTCAAAGAAACCCACAGAAGAAAAACATCAAACATGAATTTGTGGCAGTGCTTGATGACTGCTGCTTGTACATACGTACACACATGCATATGTGGTGTATATGTATGTGTTGTACTTACATAAAGTTGTATTAGCCAGGAGAAACCCCATTAGGGAGCTCCGTATGCTGCTTTTGCTTTTAATCCCCAAAAACAGTCCGCTTCAAATTAATATTATTATTCGAATTTTAAGGCATTCCATTCGTAAGGCACTCAAAGTTCCATCGAACTTCAATTCCATCGCGAAGTAAATACTATTATTACCCGTCAGTTAATGGCTTGGCAAAAGTTTTGCCCCCAACTCTCATCAAATAATTCGCTTTCTTTCATCGAAGACTCGTCGTAATCATCGACAAAAGTTTCCAATAGGAGCGACACTACGCTGCTCGTATTGACTAACCAATAACCCCAAGGGTGTGGGGGCTCCTCAGTGGCTTGCTCGTCTGCACACGTCAATGCCAGACCCAGGGGTATGTCTAATAAACATTTTGGCAGGGCACTTTCTATGCCCAGGACAGTGTCGGGCAACACTCCGTGGAACTCCGCATGAGCCTTCGATTCGGACAGCCCAAGTAAGGGGTATCTTTTGGTCGTGTGCCGCAGTTCTGATTGCATTTTTTACTCAAGTGAAAGCAGCTGGAAAAGGGACACATTCGGCTCTTTTGGCTATGCAGGAATGGAATGCTCGGGATAGATGGGAGATAAAACATCGGTATTTACATACACACGCATGCGAGTGTGTCTCAGCGTGTGTGTGCGTGTGTGTGTTTGCCTGACCCCTGACCCGGCTGCCGAAGTGAACAGAAAGAAATGAAAAATGACTGGCCTGTAGTAGTTCCTTGATTGAAACGCAAAGAGCCAGAGCCAGAGCCAGGATGCGGGATCAAATGAGCAACTAACTAAACGAGAAAAGAAATCAAATCCCAAGCAAATAGAACCGGCAATAGGGCAAATCGGCCTAGAAACCGCTTAATTTCTGTTCTCTGTGTGTGTGTGTTTGTGTGTGTGCCTCGCATGACCTCTGACCCATGGCAAGCAGCTCCAATCCCCGACATTAACCATTTTGCCATCACATTTATATTCATTTGTGTGCTCCTTTTTTGTTGTTTGTTGGCATTGTTTTTTGTGTGTGCTGTCAGCGGCAGTTCAAACAACGAAACTATTGACAAGAGCCCCCCCAACAAATGCCAAAGGGGATCGATCCCAAGCCCCCGGCGCCCCACACCTCACATATAGTGCCGGTAAAGAGAGCGGGGAGTGTGTGAGGAGTGTGCGAGGATGTGGATGATTAATACTCATGAAGTAATTAAATTTGGAAGACTGGGCGACGCAGCTCCGTTTTGATTGGGGCATTGCTGCCCTAATGGGTTAACAATTAACCCATTAGGGCATGTGCAGACAGCACACAGCAGCCAGAGCACAGACACGGACACAGGACAGGCCTCTTGAGTGGTTCAACGGATCAATCGGATGCGGATTTAGCTTTGAATTTGGAATTAGAATAGAAATTGCTGCTTGGGGCTGCTTGTGGCTGTTGGGGCCATTTGGCCGAATGCTCTCGTCAGAGATTTGCACTATATAAGAGGTACTTACGATTATATATAGATATATGTTCGTATATATAGGTACCACCTATGCCTCCCCTCTCCCTACAAATATTTTTGTGTTTATCATTTGAGTTTTTTTTTTTTTTTGATTGGGGGCCATGGCCCGCCCGCCCAGTCGGAATCTTGTTTATAACTTAGTTCTACTTGGCCAAAAAACAAAAAAAAAACAACAACAACAGAAAAAGAAGAAAGATTTCTTCCCTTGGATTTTCGCTGCTTTTTGTGTTTCTGTTTCTGTTGCCCAATTGGAGGGGCATAAAAATTCCATCTGCAGTGCCACTGAATGTGCGTAGACTCCGTCAGAGTTAAGTTCCAATCTAAACAGCCCCAGCCCCAGCCCCATACCCAGCCCCAGCCCCGTGAGTGAATAAAACTTTTGGAATTTCTCAGCTGTATTTGGCAAAGGAATCCATCCGCTTATGCTGCTCGTTCGACTGATGATCCCCGTTCCAAAACAAAAACCAAAAGTAAATCAACTACAGACACTTTTATGTGTATCCCCAGAGACCGCAAATGGGGGCGGCATGTGAGTCAGCAATGCGGCTGATTCTGGGCTCCTTTCTTGTACGGAAGTGGAGACCAATGCCAAGATCGGTTCATAGCACAGATCGATCGATATAAAGATTCGGCCCACGCGGCCAGTCAGTCATCCATTCCTTGATGTTCGACAATTGATTGACTGATTTTTCAGTTGCTACGAAAACAATCTGAAATAGATTTCCGTGAATCGGCGCAGCTATCGTATTGCAATTGAAGGTGTCGCATCTTATGGGCAAAATAATAAAACTTGGCAAGCCCCCAACGCAACTCAACTCGAATCCACTTTGAAAGTGTTCCAGAGGGCAGTGGAAAGTTGCGAACAAAAGTGGGCAAACATCAAAGTGCAGGCGTAGGCCACATCCGTTTCTGGTGCCCTTTTCCCAGCAAGTTTTCGTTTCTTTTAATTACTGCCACGCAGACGGAGCGGCCACTCCACTTCGACCACCTGTCCAGCGCCTTCTTTCCTCTCCGCTCTCCCGTCCGAGAACAAAACTTTCTCCAGAGTCTATTTCCGTGCGTTTGCCTTCGGAGGAGCAGGAGGCGGTGGCGGGGCTCTGTCCATTCCAAGAAAGGTGAGGGTCAGTCTGTGTAAACAAATCCCAGTCGATTGAAGATGGGGCCAGAGAATGGCGTTGGAATGACGGAAGCTATGCAGGAGGCAGTGGCCAGGCGCAGGGCAGGGGCCAGGGGCAGCTATTGGAATTTATGAGCTACAAGGTTGTGAAAGCATCTTTACTGTGGGAGAATTTCACTGCACCTGCGACCCTGAAGCAGAGCACCTGCTTGCCAGCAGCATTGCAACTGGAAGCTTCTCTGGCTCTCTCTCATCCGCCTGGTATGGTCTGAGTGGGCTCATCAATCATGAGACGAGTCCCAGACGCAGTCCTTATCAAACATTTCAAATGCGTTGACAAAACGTTGATATGCCATCGGCCATCGGCCATCGGGCATCGGCAATCGGCCATCGGCCATCGGCCATGGAATGGGCTCGGATCGGATCGGATGAATAGATGCTGCTGGTGTGTGGCTGCTGTGGATATTCCTTGCCATCATCAGCACCCTTTTGGCACTGCTCGACGGGCACATTAGCAACACGTGTCAAATGCTCAATGCTCAATGCCGGTTTTCGATTGTCCTTGTCGCTGTCCCTGTCCCTGTTCTTGTCCTTGTCCTTGCCCTGGGCCCACGCCTGATGCTTCGCTTAATTACACTTTTATGGAGTCATCCTTCCATCCGGTCTCGTATCTCCATCTTCGTCTTATTCCATTCGTAATTGCAATCCGTTGTCCCTCTCCGCCTCCTCCGATTGAGTTATGACCGGCAATGCAATCGCCCATCCCCAGGGACTTGGGGATAAGCCATGGCATATGCACGCAAACTGTATGCGCATTTTGTGCTCAGACTTTTCATTCTCATTCTCATCATCATCGTCACATCACATATCACAAATATATCTCATATTCTTTTCCGCATAAGAAATTGTTCAAGTTCACCCTAAAATTAGACTTGTAAAGGATATTGGAAATCTCTGCTGCTTTAATACATTTATTTTTGGGACTTCTATTTTTAATTGTATTCAATTTCATCCGAGAAATGTTCCGGTCACTGTCCGTCCGTCTGTCCGTCTAGATGAGCGCCTAGTTCTCAGAGACTATTAGAGCTAGAGAAACCAAATTTGGTTTCCAGACTCATGTGATATCACACTGTTACAAGTTAATTTCAAAATTTTTCCCCGGCCCTTTCCGCACCATCAAAGGAAGAAAATCTGTGGCAGCCACAACATTGAAGACACGATAAGTAGAAACTAAATGGTACATGTAGAATCTGCATGTTAGATGCAGAATATACATTGTATATGTATATGTAAATACCAGATGTAGCAACAAAATGTAAAATGTAAAATATTTTAAAACTCCACATTAATCATAAGCTCACATATTTATATACTGACTGAGTTCGGGCATAAGAGTAGAGTCGCGTCCACAGAAGCGACGCACACGCTCCTTCTCGTTCGTTTATCTTTAATCTTCTACTCCTCCGCATTCCCATGGCCTGTTTTTTGTTCGGACTGAACTTAATTTGATTTTCATTTGTTTACCTGATTCATTCCCCAACCCAACCCATTCCATTCCGTTCCATGCCGTACCGTACGAGTATTATTATAATTATTATTTTTGCCTTTTTGTTGTCGTTGTTGTGGCGTGGCATTCACATTTGCTGTCGCGGCATCGTGTCCATCAGAAAGTCAACCAGCCAGTCATGCTGATGATGGCGATGATGCCGTATCGATGGCCTGGCCTTCCATTGGCATGTGGAGCCGCGAAAAGTGTCCAGGCGGTTCGGTTCGGCCGCCATCCGGGGATATTTCACGCACCATTGCATCGCCATTGGGCCCCCAATGTACTGTGCATAATTTTTATTACAAACAATTTTATTACACATTTAACATTTTTACATTTTACATTTTACATTTTACATTTTCACATACAAATTTGCAATTTGCAATGTACGAAATTCCACTTCAGATATCGAATGTTACACGCCCCCGCCCCTATCTCATCCATATTCCATCTGCCATATCGCCATCGCCATCCCACTCCCATTCCCATCCATATCCATATCCTACCCTCGCTCTCTGGCCCCAATCGATTCCGATTCCAATTCCGATTCCTTGTGGGCGCTGTGGCTGCTCTCTCTCTCTCTCTCTCTCTCTCTCTTCGTTAAAATTGCGACGCATTAAGTGCAATCGTTAAAAATGATAAATGCACTGACAACGCGAATGGTGAACGGCGAATGGGGTGGGGGAGGGGGAATGGGGGCACTGGACCATTGGGTATTGGATAGGCGCGTGTTGTGGGTTTTATCACGTGAAACACCAACGAACATCATCGCAACGCAACTGTTCGGATCGCTCTCTCCACTGCTCTTTTCTTTTCTGCTCTGCTCTGTTCTGTTCTGCTCTGCTCTGCTCTCTGCTCTGAGCAAGGCTAATCGGATGCTAATTAACCCATTTAATCGGTTAAACAAATATTTCGGCCCCATTTGCTAAGCAAATTTATGAATCTCGAGTACGAGTAGCTTTTTGCTTAGAAACAGATGTTTGCGCGCAATCATTAATATTATTTTTTCTTTGAATTGGGCTGGCCGATTCCCACTTGCACCATGAATGAACAACAACAGTAAAGTGTCTCTGAGCAATGAGAGAGTGGAATCTGACGAGCAATCAGTAATAGCAATCCCTTCACTTCTCTCCCATAGCCCGCCTGTGCATCGTTCTTGTGCTTTGCCTCTCCCTCCTGCTGCATCAGCCAGCTGCAATCGTGGCAGCCGAAGTGACGGACCAAGTGGGAGCCGAAGTGAGAGTCGAACCAACAGTTGCAGCCGCAGTCGCAGCCGCAGTCGACGCAACAAAAGCTTCGCTCAGCGCGACAAAAGAAGAAGGAACGCGAACGAAGGGCGTCGGAACCGCGGTGGGAAGGAAGACCCAGTCATCTGGCGGGCGGGGGGCGGCGGTGATCTCGCCGCAGAGCACTGGCGATGTCACGGGTGCGGAAATACTAACGCCAGACGCCGGCGACCACTGCCCCGCGGGCTACTTCCACTGCAACGGGACGGCGCAGTGTGTGCCGCAGCGTGCCAACTGCGACGGCAGCGTTGACTGCGACGACGAGTCGGACGAGTGGAACTGCATGAACGAGGTGGACGCGCATTACTGGGATCATCTGTACCGCAAGCAGCCGTTCGGGCGGCACGACGACATTCCGATTGGCGAGTGCTGTGAGTACCGTACCAATGACGCGAATGCGAATGCGAATCCGAAAGCGAATGCGGACGCGGGTCAAAAGCAATTACGGCGTGGCGTGCAAATGAGTGGCGCCATGTAAATTCGATAGTTGTCCTAATGGCAATGGCAATGGCAATGGCATTGACTCATCATGTCGATGTCTTGTCTTGACTTGTCTTTTTTTTTTCTCTTGTCTCCATATTTTCAGTGTGGCGCAACGAGAACTTCAGCTGTCCTTGTCGCGGTGACGAGATACTCTGCCGCTTCCAGATGCTGACGGCCCTGCCCGTGCACTTGCCGCAACACGATCTGGCAGCACTGTGAGTACAGTTGTGCCAAGCTATGCTTAAGCTATTCAAATAACATTTCTAGCCAAAAAGTATTCCTCTAACTATCCCCTTTGCTCTCACATATTTATATTTAATTTATTGTACAGCTATTTATATTTAATCTAATTTAACTTCCGTTTCATTGGCAGAGATCTAACGGGAAACAATTTCGAAATCATTCACGAGACGTTCTTCAGTTTGCTGCCGAGTCTGGAGAGTTTGTAAGTCCCTTTTCCAAATACAAAATATTTGTTTAAATGGTAGTCAGCTCAAGAGATGCACTGCCTCTTGCGATTCCTAATTAAAACTGCAACTGGAACTGAAACTGAGACTGAGCCTGAGGCTGGACTAAAAGCTGCTGCTGCATTCACTTTGCATGGAGTGGGAATGTGGCGGCCTGGGAGGATGGCGGATGTTAGGATTTTCAAGCAAACCCTGGAGCAGTATCAAGACCCGTACCGACCGCAACAAATATTAGCGCCATGCTGTGTCCTTAATGGTCGTCGGGTTGGCATTGTCGTTGTCGTTGGGTCCGTAGTCGTAGTGGCAGTCGCAGTATCAGTGGTAGCCATCACATGCTGGCTTACATACAAATTAAGCACCAACCAGACAGGCAAAGGGATAAACATAGCCAGAGACCAGCAACAGCCAACAGCCACCAGCCAGAGACCAGAGACCCGATGCAGGAGAAGGCATTTGGCCTCGTGTTACGGTTTATGTGTCACTGGGCCAAAGAACACTCCGCCTCGGCTTAAATTGGACATTCCAGCCACATGTTTGGCCATCTCATTCACCGGCTTAACATTCTCATTGACGATGGGCTGGGCTGGATGGAGTACTCCCGTTCACTCCCCAAAAACATAGTCTCAGTGTGTTATGGTAAACTGCCACTTGGAAAATTAATGGAAGCCCCAAACAATGTCACAGAAGAATCAGAACTGCATCACTCTGCAGTTTAGCTCATGGGGATGTTCCCAAACTTATGCGACTCAGGCAAAATAATAGCCAGCAAAATACTCGCGAAGTTTCAAAAGCCTTTTTCAGTGCGGATTTAATTTCTCTCTCTCTCTCTCGCTGCTCCGTTTACCATTTTTGGTTTTTTCACTACGCATTGAGCTCGGGCTCAGCCCAGGGATATCCTCAACAAGCCATCCGAATTCCCCTTTCCACACAAACCTGAGAATCTACCTGTTCCAGATATTTGGCAACGTGTGAGAATTCGCAGATATTTTTATGGCAGCCCCCCAATTAATGGCAAGCGACGTTGATAGGAGCCCACGGCAGGCAGTGCCTGCAGCTGGGACATGTCTCTGGCATAAATTAAATTGTCTGCAGGCGAGTCCAGGTCCTGGGCCTGATCTGTCTCTGTGTGTCGCCCCCACGAAAAGTTGTTGGAAAAACACAATCAAGTTGTGTACTTATACGAGCTTATACGTTTGTGGCAGTTGCATGGAGAGTATTTTTCCGGAATAATTGAAAGTAATTTTAGACCTAGAGTTGTCTCCCGCAAAGAATTCTGGAATAATTAAATTTCGAATTGATTTTCAAAGTGATTGGGGAACTGCTCAAGCCCCCAGCACGCACCCAATGAAGTGAGGTAATGTCGCGACGGTCTAAGCCCTGGATTATCTGTTGTGAGGCCCCTGTATTTGCACATCCAAATGAGCCTCAAGTTTGTTGGCCAAAACAATGTCACGCGAAAAACAAAGCGCATTATTTTCCACATCTCATCCGGAACGGGGGCGCGCTGGAGTGACAAAAGTTTCGTTTTGTCCCAGAACTTTTGAGCAGCCGCCCTCGCCCGCCCACGTTGTGCAAACTTTTCAATTGAATTTCATATTTATTACGTTTTATTCAGTCGGGTGTCTTCTCTTTCAGAGTCCTGAAGTTCTGCTCAATCCGGGAGATAGCCTCGCATGCTTTTGATCGCCTGGCCGCCATACCGCTGAGGACCCTGTGAGTATTTCCCACAACAGAAACAGAAACAGGAGCCGAACGCGAACGCCAACTGCAAGCCGAGCATAGCAACGCTCCCCCTACAATAACTCATAATTAAGTAGTATTATTTATGTGCACTTAACATTGCTGCTTTCTTGTATATTTCCTTTTTTTTGCTACCCACTTTGATTGGCCGTGGCCGGCCTCGTTTCAGTTAACTTTTTAATAATAATTTTTCACTCTCTGGTTTCTGGTTTGGCGCTTTTTAACGCGCTCTCCACACTCTCCCAGCTATATGGACGATAATAAATTGTCGCATCTGCCGGAGCATTTCTTCGCCGAAGGCAATCAATTAAGGATTCTGTAAGTATCTGCGTATCAGTGACGCTTTTTCATTAAATCTGGGCACGCGTTCTCCCCACTGTTCCGCAAGCATCAATATTGCAGTATAATCTATGGGTTATTCAATGAAAATATAATAGTAAGATGTGTGCTTTGGATGCCAGCTACAGAGTCGAATGTGTGTAGGTACTTGGATAATTGTTAGCCAGAGGAGCTGCCAAAAACCACTGGCGCAGTTTTGGAATTGAACAGCTAAAGGGCAGCTAGGGTATAATTGGGAACCGACAAGATCGGATAAAAATGATAATATCACGCATAAAACTGACATAGCAACGTTCACTATTGTGTCGCTGGAGAACTTTGCTAGCTCCTCTTTTTTTTGTGGCAGAGAGTTGCCTTGCTCAGCCTTACAATTACGAGCCATACTGTACTGTGCTGTGGCGATGCCTTGGCTATTTATTTTAGTGGCTTTCTGGCTTTAATTTGCGGCTTGCAGAGCTGCAATTGAAATGCGAATTTATCGTAATAAAATTCTATCGAAAATGTTTATGAAATTATTGGCGATTTATGCGGCGGCGAACCACTTTCTAATTGAACGTAAATCAAATTAGATTCAGGCTCGGCCGAATGCCGATTAAATTTGTACACAATTCACAGTTTTATAATCTACATTTTCGCCACAGAAAACACAGCTGGGCGGGGCGCGGAGGGGCATGGCCAAACAAACGACTTCTGTCAGGGCCCATTGTGTGGTACGGTTTTTGGGAGTTGGCCCGAGGTGGCATTCATAAATGACAAAAATCCTGTAATTGCCAATAAATGCAGGGTCGCCCGATTATATCATCTCCGAATATGGAATGGAATGTGCAGACCTTCGGCACACAGCGCACAACTCACGGCACAAGGCACATGGCACACAGCACACGGCACACAGCACAGCAGTCGATGCTAATCAGAATCATTGCTGTCAGCCTCTGTGGGCCATAAACCTGGCCCATTGTTTGGGGCCAGCAGATAGGGGGCGGGGGTGGGGTGCATTTAATTTGAAGCCACCTCTTGCCCCAACGACAGACAGACAATGTGGCACGATGCGACGGCATTCCGGCCGCTCTTTGTTGTGGCGCTTTCGTTGTCCTTTTGCCCGTTTTGTGGGCATAAAAATATTAGCACAGACGGTAAAAAGTTTTCAGCTTGTTTTGTGCACTGAGTCGAGCGGGCCAAAAGGGGCCACGCCCTCGCTACCCTCTTGGCCAACTGCAAAGTCAACAGCAGCAGCAGCATCAGCAGCAGCAGCAGTTGGCCAAAAGCGCGACGGAAATGCCCTCGATTTCTGGGTTTATTTTGGGAGGACTTTTGCATTTTTTCAAACTGTTTGCTTCGAAATGATTTTAAAAACGACTTTAATGGTTTAATGGTTAATTCATTTAATCTAAAATTAATCTAAAAAAATAAAAAAGCTTGAAAACAGTTCCGAAATGGCCTATAAATCGGAATTATAAGAGGTGAACTATTCATGAGAGATTGTAAGTCAATCATAATCCTTTTATAGCTAATTCAAAGCAGATACAAATATTATTTGAGCAGATTTATGCCGGTCTAAGTTCAACGACTTGTTAGCTATTTAAAGCTACTAAATGAACGCATATTCGTGGTCGATTAAACGCATATTCCTAAGGGGTTTAGCAGCGGCTCAGAGGCAATTGCAG
This sequence comes from Drosophila tristis, assembly GCA_018150885.1. Classification (NCBI taxonomy): domain Eukaryota; kingdom Metazoa; phylum Arthropoda; class Insecta; order Diptera; family Drosophilidae; genus Drosophila; species Drosophila tristis. Next base: position 5,106,661 of record JAECWT010000215.1, on the reverse strand, counting down.
CACTCATTGTTCTGGCAGGCAGGCAGGCAGGCAGGCAGGCAGGCAGGCAGGCATACCCTCACCGAATAGTGTAGACAAAACTGCCGACACACAAAAACACATAAACAACTCAGTTACACTTTTGCGGCGGATGATAGTCGGGGGGTGTGTGGCGGGTGGGGGGGGACTTCGATGCTGAGTCCGGATGCCACCGGATGAATCCGGAGTCACAGCTGCACTTGGCATTGGACTGCAAAACTTTCCCCTGTCCTTTCGGCCAGTTGACAGTCCCGAGAGAGGGACAGAGCGAGTGAGAGCCAAGTGGAGGAGTGAGGAGGGGGGCCGTGTGGGTGGGGCTGGTGCCTTTGTCCTGGCCCTGGCCCTGGTCCTGTATGTAACTTGCGCTTAATGGCTAATTAAAATCTAGATATATGCTGCGACTTTTCGCTCAGTTCTCCATTGTTGGATGCAATCTGAGCGAGCGGCTTTTGTTGCCAAGTTTCCCCCTGCCAGTGCATTAAAATGAGATTTTGTATCTTCGTCTCTTTGCATTGCAACAACGTGCCCCAAAAACCACTCCCTGCCGCAGCATTTTGGCACGCAACCGCCTGCACAGCCTCAATCGGAGCGACTTCCAGCACTTGCCACATCTGCAGGAGCTGTGAGTATTTGATGAACAATAGAGGCGGACCGCATCCTGGGAATCTGCACCTTCTACCCCCCTTTCTTTCAGGGATCTGCGCGGCAATCGCATCGAACACTTCAGGGCCGAAGTCTTTGCCCAGCTGCAAAGTCTGGAAGTGCTGTAAGTATTCCGGCCTTGATTCCCTTTCCCGGACCCGGCAACCATTCAAACTATTGGCTTCTGATCGCCCGAAAGATATCTGAACGAGAACCGCGTGCAGCTGCTGGATCCGGAGATGTTTCCCCGCAACCTGCTCAATCTGCACACCTTGTCCCTGGCCCAGAATCGCATCGAGGAGATAGCCGCCAACACATTTCCCTTTCCCCGCCTGCGACACTTGTGAGTCGCATGATGCCCCCCCCCCTTACCGCACTCATGTCTAAAATGTGTCCATCTGTTGCCGATTGTTGCAGATTTCTGGCTGGCAATAGATTGTCCCACATACGAGACGGAACCTTCTGCAATCTCAGCCATCTCCAAGGACTGTAAGCAATAAAACAAACAAAACGCTGTGCAAAGGGCTGCTCGCCAATGGATTCCATTGGCCTGTGCCCCTTGCGAGACAAAGATTATTATTCCGTGCCTGATCTACCCCCACAAGTAGAGGGTATACACACGGGGCAAGTGTCTGTCACTCGCCTGAGCTCGGATGGATTTTCATTTGTGCCCCCTTTCGTGCCCCTTTTGTGCCCCTTTTGTGCCTTGACCTCGGACCACATCATTCGGGGATGTGGGGCTCGGGGCTCGGGGCAAGTGTCATTTGGATTTATTGCCGTTTAAGTTTCGCTTCGGGCCGAGGAATTTAATTTATCAATAATGTTTTTTGTGGGTTCGGCGGGACGGGGGCCGTAGAGTGAGGAATGCAAAGGCCAAAAGCTGACAGTTTTTCATTTGCTAAACCCAAAGCCATCCGATGAGGCCGCTTCCAGCCGCATTCCACGGGAATGCCTGACGGGATGATGAGGCTACTGATGCTGAGGCTAGGAATAATTTGCATGCAAACGAAAAAAACAAGAAAAAATAAATAATGTAAAAGGATAGGCAAAAAAAAATATCAGAAGAAAGCGGCAAGCGAACGAACGAGCGTAAGGCAGAGCTGGGAGTGGCAGTGGCACGGAATGGAATGGACAAATACACCGGATACGTGCCACGGCATCAGTGGCACAACTTTAATGATGAAACTTTGAGCCCAGCCAAAAGCAGTGCCAGGGGAACGAATCTAAGCTGCCAGCGAATCCCAAATGCAAATAAGCAGGCGAACCAAACCAAGAAAACGAACAGAAAAAGCAGACACCATTACCTTGGCTTTTATGCGCGCGAGCGGCAAAGTGTTAACCAATATCCGCAGAGCCACCAAAGCACCGGGCCATAACTCTCTCTCCGCTCTGTTCTCCCCTTCTTGCAGGCACTTGAACGAGAACCGCATCGAGAGGTTCGACCTGGGAGCCTTCGCGTGCCTCGAAAATCTCAGCTCGCTGCTGCTGACGGGCAATCGCTTCCAGACGCTCGATCCGCGAGTCCTGCAGAACCTGAGCAGCCTGGACTACATGTGAGTGGCAAACGACCGCTGCAAATGGTTATTTTAGTGCGTAATTCATTCCTCTCGCTGTCAGCTATTTCTCGTGGTTCCATTTGTGTCGCGCCGCCATTCACGTGAGGGTCTGCGATCCGCACGGCGATGGCATCAGCAGCACGTGGCATCTGCTGGATAACCAGATACTTCGTGGCAGGTGAGTACACAGCCCAGCATTTAATCAAACTAAAAGGAAGAGCCCTCAAAAGCTCTCAAACGGGTAGCCATCGCCACACGGCAGGCGGCAGGCGGTAGGCGGTAGGCGGCAGCTCAAGTAAAACACTTTGCCACTCCGGCTAAAGCTCTTCGAGTGTTGTCTTTGGGTGGCTGAGAAAATTCTGGGAAATTCATTAGACTGCAATTAGATCATTATCGTCATTGCACTCGAGGCTCCGTGCTCCGGGGTCTGGCCACAAGCCGCACTCTCGAGTAGAAGACTCGAACAGGAGCAGCACCGCTGCCGTCTGCAATTACTGATTGCAATTGCAATCCGAGCACAGTGCCAGCACTTGGTACGGCGCCAGCAACGAACTAAAGCTGCGATTGAGTTTCTGTTTCGGCCTGCAATTTTTTATTTGTCCCAAAAGGTGCTGCGGCGGCGCCTCACTCGTGGTACAGCGCTCGACGAATGCGTTGCGACACGATTATCCAGCGCAGATGCTGATGAATGCCGTCGTTGGGGGTCACTCCGCTGGCGGATTCTCCGACGCTCGCCAGCAGGCCCACTGGCCTGAGGGGGGGCGTCTGCTCGCCAAGGGCCCCGCCGCCGGTGTGGCGTTCGGTCGTACGCTCACGCGGTCCACGATTGTCTGTGTCGGTCCGCATGGCGTCTATGGGCTGCTGGCTGTTTCCTGGCTGGCTGTTGCTTGATTTAGAGACCGAAAGGGTTGTGGCTGGAAGCACACAGAATTTTGACAGGTTTTCAAATGTGGGGGGACTGGTGACTGGGGGGACTGGGGGGACTGGCCACAAGCAAAGGCTTGCTATGGCATCAATCAGATATCGAAATGGAAAAATGGAATTACCTTTGGGATCGATTGACGCCACTAAAGAGCGTTTTTTCGTGTCGTTTGGGCTCGCCCAAGGGTGGTTCCATTTGGAGCTTTCCCTTTGGAAATGCCTGGCCATAATTGCCAGCGTAGCCCTCGCCTTTGCCCCTACTTATTATTCCGTTTTGGCTGCTAATTCCCTTAAATTCAGGCATACCAAATCCTTCAAGGGGTGGGAGATGCCCCACCATACACTGAGTTTCGCGGTCCCTTTTGGTACTTTACGGCCAGCTACTTGGCAAGGCAAATAGGTGGGACTCAGCAGCAGCAGCAGCAGCAGAGTCGTGCAGTGGCAGTGGCAACTGGCAACTGGCAACCGGCAGTCACTTGTCATCAACTGCTCTGAGTGATTATCTGGCTGCCTGCCACGGCGTCGTCTTCGTCTTGGTCGGAAGCTGAAAATTACGTTTCCAGCAGCAGGTTACTTTGCCGTTGGTTTGTTTGCGTTTGTTTGTTTGTTTTTTTTACACATTTTGCACACTCTGCATGCCGTCTTCAGCTCCATTTTGACTCCCCCTCAACCCAAGTGCTGCACATCCAAATACTCCGCCAACACCAAAAGCAAACACCAGCAGCATGTGCGGACAGGCAGACAGCCAGACAGGCAGACAGGCAGACAGCCAGACAGGCACATACGAAGAGCCAGTCAGCCGGTGGATGGATCCTGGGAGGATACACCCAAGGACACACTTTGCTGACAAGAATTTACTTTGTGCTTAGGAAATTATTTCATTATTCCGTGCTGATGTTTTCATAAAAATTAAATACTCAGGGCTTTCAAGTCGTTGAAGCAGATCCTTTTCCCTTGCGCCAATCTGCTGACTGCCTGCTCCTGGCTGCCTGCTCCTGGCTCCCTGCTAGTGGCTCCCTGCTCCTGGCTCCCTGCTCCCTGCTACCTGCTAGTGCTCACAGCAGCCACTTTTATTAGCCACCTGCAAACGCTATCTCCGTCCAGCAGCTGCCCTCTAGTCTGAAACCCATCTGGGTGCCGTGCTGCAGTGCTGGCTGCAGCTAGCTGAAATATGCCCCAACAGGGCCACTTCCTACATGTGGCATCGCGAATGAAAACTTTGTGTTTAAAGGTGAAAGAGCTGACCCCGACCCCGACCCAGGCCAAAGGCTTCGCTCATTTCTGCTTAATTCAGGTTCTATGTGGAATTATCGCAATTATGTCTCTGATTTATTTAATGTGCCTCGCCTGCATGCTGTGCATGTGCCTGCTGATTGTCAATCATCGTTCTGCACCTACTTGGCGCGGTGACAAATGAATGGGAAGCGGAACAGCACTTGCCACTGGCATAAATTACAGAGGGCACTCCTCCTGCTGCTGCTCCTGCTGCTCCTCCTCCTCGTTAGCATTGTGGCTGTGTCTATAATTGTCAGTGTCAGCAGTTGCTGTTTCTGTTGCTGTTTCTCTGAATGCTGTGGCGACTGCTTGTGCTCCATTGAAGCATCCTTGCCACACCTCCCAGTGGCCTGGCCTGGTGGCACAGCTGCAATAATGAGGGGCACCCAGGCAATTGGCAATTGCAAGGGTCACGAAGTCACAGAAACAGAAACAGAAGCAGAAACACAACGCACATCGCACATCGCATACAAAGTCAGAGGACAAACGGGGGACTGCCGCAGCGGAGTCTTACGTTTCCTTTAATTGCCCCGATTTATGGGCATTCGGCATTGGTTCCACGTGGGGCCCTGTGCATAGAGCTGGACAATTGTCCAGCCCCTGCCCGCCTGCCTCACCTCACATTTGGTCTCTTTGGCAGTGTCTGGGTGATGGCCGCCATTGCTGTGGTGGGCAACCTGCTCGTCCTGCTGGGCAGATACTTCTACAAGTCGCGCAGCAATGTCGAGCACTCGCTGTACCTTCGCCATCTGGCGGCCAGCGACTTCCTCATGGGCATCTACCTGACGCTGATCGCCTGTGCGGACATCACCTTTCGCGGGGAGTACATCATGCACGAGGAGGCCTGGCGGCACAGCTCCATCTGTGCCTTTGCAGGTAACCAACCACACAACCATTCTCAACCATGCTCCCCTTCCTCCCTGTAATACATTCCCCCTCATTTCTGTTTAGGATTTCTGAGCACCTTCAGCTGCCAGTCGTCGACGCTGCTGCTCACGCTGGTCACCTGGGACCGCCTGATGTCCGTCACGCGGCCCCTCAAGCCGCGCGACACGGAAAAGATTCGGTAAGTTTGAGCCTTTAATTTACTCGAACGAGCAACGAAAGTATTCCTCGAAGGAAAAGCACAGGAGACCTTTCGTTTGTGTTTGTGTTTGTGTTTCCATCTATCAGTCAGGAGCACCCGCACCAGGAGTTGTCACGCAGTCTTTTTCATACAAATCAATCCGTGTCACTACTCTCCAGCCCCATTTCACTCGTAAAAATTGTTCACTTGTTCGTTCATTTCTCATTGTGTTTGGATTCAGCTTAAAATTTGTTCAGTTTTGCATTGGCGGCATGTTTGAGTGCACGCGGTGCCGCCATAGGAAGGGCGCGCTCAGCTCCGAGCCGGAGTTCGAGTTTGTTGGTCCCAAGATTGGACGGGAGCGGCACCTCCACCACATTAGGGGCCTTTCGGACCTTTGCCCGGTGTGCCATTGCCTCACCTTCTTCGTGCAGCCGGGAGCCGAGGATAGAGCCGTAAGCGAATGGGATTGCTGGGGCATCTACTGACATTGAAGGGCCTCCTTCCACTCCTCCTCCACTACCCAGCGCGGGGTGTCCTTGTTTGAGTTCCATGGCATTCCGCCGCCGCCACTGCCGCCTGCGTCGCTGCAGCAGCGATCAGTGCTGACCGCCTGCAAGGAGCCAGAGGAGCGCGCGAACCCCTTGGCCTGTGGCATGGTGAAGAGACGACCCAAGGAGCCAGCAACAGATTCCAGCTGCAGCCTCAGTCCACGCGAGCTGGAGCTGCTCACTCGCTTTCTCGAAAAACACGTGCAGAGAAAGGAACCCCATGTAGTGCACCGCCTCCTGCAGCAGAGCGCACAGCGACACCAGCAGACAGATGGCTCCGACAGCAGCGAGAGTTCCGCCCAGGGCAGCACCAGAATGCACCTGAGGGCCACTGTGATGGAAAAGGGGCACCTCCTGAAGAAGTTGGCCGAGATTCAAAGTCGCCTCGAGGGCCTGGCGGAGCTGGTTCGCCCAGCTCAAGAGCAAAGCTCCGAGGAGCAGCTGCTGCAGTTGCAGTTGGGCGAAAAGAAGCTGCAAGATGCGACCGCAATGCGCTCCAAGCGAAAGCAAACGAAAGAGCCCTCACCCAAGCAGCAGAAGAATATCTTAAAGGTGGCCGCACGTGTGCGCGGGAGCTCCTCTGACTCCCGTTAAGCAGTGCCGGAGGACGCGACGCGCAGCCTAGAGGGCACTTTGCTTTGCTTGTCTGTGTCCAGACCAGTATTCATTAAATGTTGGCCATTTTAAGCTTGATCCTTGATCTTTGATTGTTTGCTCCTTTCAGCATCGTCCTGCGACTGCTGCTGCTGTGGGGCGTTAGCTTTGGCCTGGCGGCGGCGCCACTGCTGCCCAACGCCTACTTTGGCAGCCACTTCTATGGCAACAACGGCGTCTGCCTCTCACTGCACATCCACGATCCCTACGCAAAGGTGAGCCAGAGCCAGAGCCAACGAGGCGCCAATGATGGATAATTGGATAATTGGGTATTAATTCGTTTCAGGGCTGGGAGTACTCGGCGCTGCTCTTCATCTGTGTCAACACATTGTCGCTGGTCTTCATTTTGTTCTCCTATGTGCGCATGCTGCAGGCCATACGCGACTCGGGCGGCGGCATGCGTAGCACACACAGCGGACGGGAGAGTGTGGTGGCCACGCGGTGAGTAGAGTCGGGTGGGGGGTTGAGAATGGCTGGCAGTCAAAGCAGCAGACTTTATTCCTATTCCTTCATCGTTTAGTTTTGCCATCATTGTGACCACCGATTGCGCTTGCTGGCTGCCCATCATAGTGGTGAAGGTGGCTGCCCTTTCGGGTGAGTTTTTGTTCATTCCCTTTGAGGCTGGAGTGTCGCCACTTGTCGCTATTTATCGCTATTTATCGCCAGGTTGTGTCATCTCACCGGATCTGTATGCCTGGCTGGCGGTGCTGGTGCTGCCCGTGAACTCGGCCCTCAATCCCGTGCTGTACACACTGACGACGGCGGCGTTTAAGCAGCAACTGCGACGCTATTGCCACACCCTGCCCAGCTGCTCGCTGGTGAACAATGAGACCCGCTCCCAGACCCAGACCGGCTACGAGTCCGGCCTGAGCGTGAGTCTGGCTCACCTCGGCGGCGCTGGCGGCGGTGGCTCCGGTCGCAAGCGGATGTCACATCGCCAAATGAGCTATCTGTAAAGTGTGTGGCATGTGGCACTTGGCATGGAGACAGACTGGACTGGACTGGACTGGACAGGCGACTGGCGGCCACACAGTGGAATGTGATAGCTGATCTAATAGTTAAATTTAATGGTAACTCTATAAATACAATTCAAAAGTTAGTTGCATCCGTTTGCATTCCATTCGATTTGTAGTCCCCAAAAAGAATCTATCTACGTGTACTAATTAACCCTCAAAACTATATACGATCCTATTCCGATCCGATCTGGTTCCTTGTGAAAGTTGAACTTAAAATTTGGAATTTTATGCATTCTGTTCGTCTGTTTGGAGCTCTTGATATGGCTGCCCGCGTCGGTGTATGTCGTTGGTCATGGCTCTCATCCTCTAGCCCTGCGACTCGGTGGCAATGTTCACTTGCGTGGGCACATAGTAGGGCCCCTCATTCACGTAGGCGGTGAAGCGCACCGTCTCGGTGGCCGTGAACTCAGAGCTGCCGGCCAGCAGTCCGACTATCTCCCATTTCAGGAACTTGACATCCTTGTGCAGATCACGCTGACGCGACACCAGATGCTCGACGGCCCCGCCAGTGTGATGCAGTGCCACAATGCCCCAATTGTATGTGCAGAGGGTCTTCAGCAGGTTCAGGGCACCGATCTGCAGATCGTCGAAGGGTGTGTTGTACAGGCCCATGATGTAGTTCACCTGCTCGCCCCCGGCAAAGCTCTCGTACCAGCGGCGGAGGATCGCGCTAAAACAAAAGAGGGAATCCAATCGTCAGTGCTTCTGGTGCTGGGAACGGATATGGGGCAGGGCAGTGGACTCACGTGATCTCCGAGTTGGGACGCGTCTTTGTCGCCAGTATAACATTCAGCGACTCGAGCAGACGGACTTTGACTTGCGGCGACAGCTTTTGGAGGTAGACCCCGAGAGTTTTCAGTGCCAGCAGCATGGCCTGCTCGAAGCGCATGGAAATGAGTACCTTGCCCTGCGGCGTGCTCGTCAGATTGGCCAGAGTGTCCATTGCCGTGGGCAGGATGCTTTCGTCCTCGTGTTTCAGCTGATCGAAGAGACACTCCACCATGATGGGGTAGTCGGTGATGATCTTTTGCGGCTGAACGGCGCCTATTTTGCCAAAGAACTTCATGATATTCGGAATCAGCAGCACGTTGAGCGGCTCCTGCTCGATTCTCTGCACTCGAGAGCTGATCACATCGAATACGCGACGCCGCTCCATGTAGGTGAGTCCGTGGTTCTGGTCCGCCAGCGGAACGAGGATCTCCATGACACTGGCCTGCAGCAGCACATCGGTGTTGTCCAGCTCACTGAGGGCTGCATCCAGGATAAATTCGACGCATTTTAGCGATCCCGCACTGCGCTTGGCCAGCATTACGCCCAGCTCGTAGGCGCGGCAACGGATGACCTCATTCTGTTGCAGCAGCTGCACCAGCTTGGACTGTATCTCGGCATCGTCGAGTCGCAGGGTGAGGACAATGGCGAGAATGCTGATGGCAGCACTGCTGCACTCCGACTCGGGCTGCTGCAGCTCGTCCAGCACGTAGACGATCAGATCGTTGCTGGGCAGCGGACGCACAGAGCACTCCCTGGTCTGGCGGCGCAGCTCTCGCAGCAGATTGTTGAGCACAACTGCGCGCACGCTGGCATTGGGATGAGTCAGCCCGCGTTTTAGCAGTCCCGGCAGCTTCTCGTCCTCGGTATCGATTTCCAGTGTATCCAGGCTCAGGCGCAGTAGTTCTATGGTCGCATCGACCACTGGCTGGTTCAGCTTCTTTTGCTCGTCCTCGCCGTCAATTGTCGCGCACTCGTATATCTCCGGGCAGTTCAACAGCAGTTCGATCGTTTCGCGTGACAGAGCTGGCGCTTTGCTGATGGCTGTGTTCATTTTGTTTAGCGCCTCCAGGCGCTGCTCCTTGTCATGCAGTGCCTTTAGGTGGGCCACCCACCAGGTTGTCTCCATTACTTGCGTTTTTGTTATTAAGCTTCTTTCAAAATGCGGAAAACAGCAAAAAGCATCCAGTCTATCGATATAAGATGAGTTGAATAAAATGGAAAGTATCGAATTAGCTAGTGCCGTGTTTTCGATGAAGTTTCCCTCATCGATACTGTGATGCGATGTCACAGCGATATAGGCTACTATTATAGTACAATAGCTATGTAAATGTTATTTAAATTATTGCAGTAATAAAAAATATAATCTAATTGATATTAAAAATGAAATCAAATCATTTGGACACATCCGAATTATTAAAGTGGACTCGTAAATTATATCCAGACTGTGACTCGTTACTTAAAAATACTTTTACGGATATCTCGCGACTCATCCCCAATGTAAAATGCAACACTGCTTTGACGCCATCTTACAGCCAATTTTTTTTGCGTGACGCGTTGTTGTAATACGAAAAAGAGTCAAGTTTCCCGTGAAATAAGCAAATTAAAAGTGCCCCCAACGTAGCAAGGCAAGGCGAAAATGTCGCAACGTTTTGCACCTGGCCAAGCGCCAGTGCAGTCGCGCTACCAACCGCCACCGCCGTCACCCGGCATGCGTCCCTATCCGCCGCCAGGAGCAACTTTTCCGGTAAGCAACAACAAAAAAAAACCATCATCGATTGATTCGATTCGAGGCGAACCTAACCGAGTGTGTCTGTGTCTGTATATATATTTATAGCCGCGCGGTTTTCCGCTACATCCGAACACAACGCAGCCCGTGCCTGGGACGGCGGCACCTCCGGGCGTTCCCGGACCCGGACCTGGACCCTCGCTACTGCAGCGCGCCTCACAGCCGGCATTCCAGAGCGTTCTGCGTGGCACTGGCGGTGGTGGCGGCGGCTCCGGTGGTGGCAGCAAGCGTTCGGCCGAGTCGCGCAGCCTCAACAGCGGGGCTGGCAAGGGAGAGTTCGGCGCCGCCAAGAAAAAGAAGAAGCTGGCGGATAAGATACTGCCACAGAAGGTGCGCGACCTGGTGCCAGAGTCGCAGGCGTACATGGATCTGCTGACTTTCGAGCGCAAGCTGGATGCGACAATCATGCGCAAGCGCTTGGACATCCAGGAGGCCCTGAAGCGGCCCATGAAGCAGAAGCGCAAGCTGCGCATTTTCATTTCGAATACATTCTACCCCAGTAAGGAGCCCTCCAACGAGGGTGAGGAGGGTGCCGTCGCCTCCTGGGAGCTGCGCGTCGAGGGTCGCCTGCTAGAGGATGGCAAGGGCGATCCCAATACAAAGATCAAGCGCAAATTCTCGTCATTCTTCAAATCTCTGGTCATTGAGCTGGACAAGGAGCTGTATGGGCCGGACAACCATCTCGTTGAATGGCACCGCACCCATACCACACAGGAAACAGATGGCTTCCAGGTGAAGCGACCCGGCGATCGCAACGTCCGCTGCACCATTCTACTGTTGCTCGACTACCAGCCGCTGCAGTTCAAGCTGGATCCGCGGCTCGCCCGCCTGCTGGGCGTCCACACCCAGACGCGTCCGGTGATCATCTCGGCCCTCTGGCAGTACATCAAGACGCACAAGCTGCAGGACGCCCACGAGCGGGAGTACATCAATTGTGACAAGTATTTGGAGCAGATATTCAGCTGCCAGCGCATGAAGTTCGCCGAGATACCGCAGCGGCTCAATCCGCTGCTGCATCCACCAGATCCCATTGTGATCAATCACTTCATCGAGAGCTGTGCGGAGAACAAGCAGACGGCCTGCTATGACATCGATGTCGAGGTGGATGACACGCTCAAGAATCAGATGAACAACTTCCTGATGAGCACCGCCAGCCAGCAGGAGATCCAGGGCCTGGACACGAAGATACACGAGACGGTCGACACCATCAATCAGATGAAAACGAATCGTGAGTTCTTTCTCAGCTTTGCCAAGGATCCGCAAATGTTTATCCATCGCTGGATAATCAGTCAGACACGTGACTTGAAGGTAAATCCCATCTCAAATCTCATTCAGAGACCAATCAACCAATCAGCTCATCCCTCGCTTTGCTTTGCTTCTCTTTTACAGCTAATGACGGATATTGTGGGCAATCCCGAGGAGGAGCGACGCGCCGAATTCTACTATCAGCCGTGGACGCACGAAGCCGTTTCGCGCTACTTCTTCACCAAAGTAAATCAGAAGCGGGCCGAACTGGAGCAGGCCCTGGGGATACGCAATGGCTAGGCAATGAAAATGTAGGATCAAGCAGAATCCCCTACCCTCCACTCACCCAACCCATCCCAATCTTTGACTCTTTTTTTACCGCATCCCTTCCCCTGCCTGAACACCACACACAAATATTGGACTTGCACTGAGAGAATAAAAGTGGCACAAATAATTATAGCCGAAGCCTATCCATTGATCCCTTGGCTGCTTCCCACCATACCCAAAACTGAACCCAATCCTCCCTCCCACAGGGAGCATCCCGCGAGCGAGAGAGCGAACACCAGTTGTAGCCCATTGAAAATACACAAGATTTTTATACTACATCAAAGGGCCTTTTGGGGGCCTGCTTCTTGTTTTTGTGTTTTAATTGTTCTTTTGTTGCTACAAATTCTATTTGACGGAGTTGTTGAGGATTTTATCAAATCTAGGGGCTAAAAATTGACCACGCACTTAGGCTAGACCTAGCAGCTAAAGACGGAATGGAATGTGCAATCTACTTTCTGTCTCTCCATTTATCAAATGCATCTTTCAGTTACGCTTCTTGCGGCTAGCCGCAGTTCGTGGCTCAGTGGCTGCTCCGGCTACAGCTGCTGCTGTTGCCGTCGCCGGTCCTGGTGCCGTTTCGGTGATTGCCAAACCCGTATCCAGGCGAGTCTTGTCGACGGGATAGAGCCAGCGCTGATATAAATATATAAGGAAGACAATGTCGTCGCGCAGGCAGGCGACACGATGAGCCGTCGGCATCGTGATGATGAACGCAAAAAAGTCATCGATGAACGTGTTGAAGGCCTTGTACATGAAGGCGCGCCAGGGCAAGGCAGCCACCGACTTGAGCTTGTAGTTGACAAACAGCTGGGGCAGCATGAACAGGAACCCAAAGGCGTACACCCCGTTGACCATGGAGTTGAGGGTCCAGGAGTACCACGAGCGATGCGGCTGGTACAGCAGCGAGTAGACGGCCCCGCCCAGGCACAGCGGATAGAGCAGATAGCTGAGGTACCGCATGCCCTGGCGATCAAACTGATCCGTCTGCTGTTCGGCCAGCTGGCCATTCGGTTGCTCGTCGTCCGTCTGCTGCTCCAGCTTGCGGCGCACAAAGCCGCTGAAGCTCAGCTCGAGGCGCAGTATCTTCTTGCACTTCCACAGCTCGATGAGGGTGCCCAGGCCGACGGGCACTATCACCAGATACGAGGTGTTCTCGTCCAGCAGATACAGAAAGATCACAAACTGCGAGAAGGCCCGCCACAGGGTGGTGCGGGTGGAGAGGCCCTCGTACGACTGCTTCTGGCGCCAGAAGGAGACGTCGTTCTTGAAGCTGAGGAAATCGAAGAGCATCTGCGGACACAGCAAATGCCATTTAGAGGATGCAATCTTGAGAGCGGCAAATCCGGCGGATGGTACTCACATGGATGCTGGACACGAAGATGGTGCCGCATAGCAGATAGACGTTCGTGTCCGAGAATATGCCCTTGACCTCGTCAATGTCCTTGGTGGCAAAGCCGATCGTGAGCAGCGCCTGGGTGGCGTGCTCCATGAGCAGCATCAGACGGAGCTTGCCCACGCCCACGGGCTTATAGTGGAAGCTGAATGTGAATTCGGTTGTGTTGCGCGTGATGGCCACCAGGTCCTTCATGCGTGTGTTGAACGTGTCCGTCTGGAGTATGGGCAGGATCTGTTGCATCCGATTGACGCGTATCAGCTGGGCCATCTCCGGCGGCACATCCGCCTGCGACACCGAGAACAGATCCGTCAGCAGTGTCACATACACATTGGACCTCATGTGGGTGCTGGGTCGTCCGGCGGCTGCTCCCTGCTTCCCAGCCGCCTTACCCTGCACCGATTTTCCTCCTCCGCCCAGCTTAGGCTTATCCGCCGTCTCGCCGAGCAGATTGAATGCCTCGGCACGGGGCACCATGTAGTCGGTGAGACTGAGCGTGTGCAGGACGGTGGGACCGTCGCGGCGAAGGCTGCGCCACTCGAGCGGCTCACCCTCCAGCGCCAGGACCACATGCATGTAGAGCGAGCCGTTGCGGCGCGTCCTCAGCGGCACCTCCACCTCGAAGTCGTGCTCGAAGGGGCGGCTGTAGTCGAAGCGCTTCGCCTTGTAGATGTCCTGTACCTCGCTGGCAATCGGCTGCAGTGTGCGCGAGGTGAAGAGCGCCAGCTGCATGCGCGGCTTCTCCGCCAGGAAGGACGTGTAGCACGGCTGGGCCGTGCAGCTCAGCGTCGTGAAGAGCTGCGACATCTGGTAGATGGAATGGGCGATGTAGGCCAGGAACACCACGCCCAATATCGTTGAGATCGATGGCATCGCCATGTCGGCGGTCGGCGGCAAGCCAAGCTGATTGATGATACGGTGGGTGGGTCGTGGTCGCTTTACCGTGGGGGAGGGGGGTGAACCCAATGTGAAATCTAGAAAAATTCAGCTTTGACTCTCAGACCGGCCACATCGTACGGCACTTTTGCCGGTGCTCCTAGGGCTGAACAACAGCAGCGACGTCGGCAGCGCTGCCTTCCGTTATTGCGTTGATATTTCTCGATTTTGAAATTCCACTTTGGATTACTAACCATCCAGAGTCCTCAGCACTGACCATATAATTTTCAACGATAAATTGATCAATTACCTAGAAGATTTTCTAATTTTTAGTACTCATTTTGATTTGATTCTCCTTAAAATAGGGTTTAATCAAAAAATGGTGTAACGAAACTTTAATCAAAATGCCGGTGCTTTTAGGGCTGAACAACACTGTTCAGACTTATCGCGGATTTTTCGATAAAATACCGTCTGTCCCTGGGAGCTATACCGTAATATACCACAAAATATACTATATTACATACTGCAAAGTATTTGATATACCGTAAACGGTCGTAAGCTTTCGTGGTCTGTCAGGGCTGGCAACGTGACAGTGCACAGCCACCGTGACACGAACTGACAAAAGCTGACTGATACGAAACGAAAAGTTATAATTGCTTGCTGACAAAAGATGACTGACATAAAACGAAAAACGCTGAAAACTCGGGTGCGCCTCTTGCTGGTAGTGGCGCCAACGAATGCAGGGATCGAAAATGCAAAATAAATAAAGAAACCGCCTGGAAAGTTGTATTTGGTAGCAGTTTTTATTTAAAGATTTATATATAACAATATAGAGTATAGAGTATATATACAACATGATATTTATAAAATTAGGTACTAGAGTTTCGTATAATTATTACTATTACATAGGTACTAAATATCATATGTATTGCTCATCGTCGCGCACAAAATTTCCAAACCATTGGAATAAATTAAAGGACTAAAATGTACACATTATGAAAACAAAAAACAAAAAATAGCATGAGACAAAATAAAGAGGGATTTTTCCGCGAAAACAAAAAAAAAAAACAATTCAATGGAAAACATACAGGATGCATGTACATATGTATGTACATATGTATGTACATATGTATGCATGAGAGATAGAGAGAGATAGAGTCAAGGACTGAAGGATACATATTTAGATATATATTCATGTTTTGTTTATATATAAGTATATAGTAGAAAACGATCTGAACTAGAGAATCGTGTATGTATGTATGTATGTGTATGAATCGATGCTATAAATATGTGGGGTTGGGAGGTACGTTGCCTGATTACGTTCCAGGACAAGCACAAGGACGAGGAATAGATAACATGATAACATGGACTGTGTATGTATGTATGTGTGTATGTATGTATATTAACGCATAAATAATCGGATGTGGGTTTTGGGATGTGGGTTTTAGGCGAGCCGTTTCTTTCGACTAGGTGACAAGATTTTCAGCATTGTGACAACGGGCGCCTCGAAGGACATCGAGACGACGAACGACAGGAAGTAGGAGGCGACCGTCAGACCAAAGAACAAGACGACCTACACAACAAACAGACGCATAGATAGATAGATAGATAGATAGATAGATCTTTGAGTTTGCAGCCATCATTACGAGTAACTTACCATCAGATCCCCGCCCAGATGCAGTGGCGCATCCGAGTTGAGCGCCATCGAGCGGATGACAATGGGATGGACCAGATAGGCGCAGTAGGTGACCCGCGAGAAGGGATAGAGGCAGGGCGCCGACAGCAGCGAGTTGATGTAGCCCCCGTAGCCAGTGGAGCAGGCAATGGTGATCCAGGCGAGGGACAGCGCCCAGGCCGAGTGGCTCAGCGAGCTGTAGGCGGCGGCGGTGAACTGCGACAGATCCGTCTGGTACAGACCAAAGACGAGCACAAAGAGATTGAGCATGGCCAGGGCCCAGGCGGTGGCCACCGTCAGCTTGGGCAGCCGAATTTTGCAGTTGGTGCGGAACAGGATCCAGCCGACAGCCATGCCGATGAGATAGGGCCCGAGACGGGTCCAGGGCTTGTCGTAGATCTTGTCGAAGAGCGCCAAGGGATCGTCGGTGTTCGGGCGATGGTTGTTGGTGAAGGCAATCACCGCGGTCGTGATCCACGAGAGCACCAGGAACACCAGCGTAGTAATGGCCGACAGCTTGAAGTGGCGCACGCCCACAATCAGAATGATGGCACCGATCATGTAGAACTGAGTGTCGTTCGCCAGATACCAGCTCCAGAGCATGCACTGCAAAGGAGAGAGAGAGAGAGAGAGAAGGATCTGTGGCAGCATGGGGAAGGGTGAATGGGGGGGGCTCAACTCACCATCTCATCGACGGGAAACAGTGTGTTGATATAGAGAATGTTGCGCCACCAGTAGTCCGGGCAGGTGATGTGATCCATGGTGGGTGGATCGAAGATCGAGTAGGCGGCCAGATACTTCATTGTCACCTGCACCACGCCCAGCACAAACAGATAGGGGGCGGTGAGGCGCATGAAGCGGTAGGCGACGAGGCCAAAGAAGTGTGCGGTGCCGGCGGTGAACTCATTGGCGCCCTTGCTCAGCTTGTTCAGCTTGCCCTTGGCATTGGTGCGGAAGTATATGTACGAGATGAGGAAGCCGCTGATGAAGAAGAACGTGTCCACGCTGAACGGCCCGTTGGTGATCGCCTGGAAGAAGAAGTTCTGCTCGACCTTCTTGCGCATCTCCATGTTGTCGGAGTACTTGAAGACGACGATGCACGTGTGGCCGAGGATCACCCAGGCCATGCTGAAGGCGCGCAGCCCATGGATGCAGGGTATCGTGTCCGCGCCGACATTCCGGTCGCAGATCGCATTGAAGTTCGTGATCGCCGAGAAGGAGAGCAGCAGCTCCGAGTAGATGCTCAGCTTCTCCGGCTCGTGCAGATGCCCCTCCAGATGCTCATCCGAGTTGCTGTTGTGGCTCCTGCTGCTGCTCCCATGGTGATCCTCCTCGTGCTCGTGCTCGAGCTCATGCCCGTGACCGTGACCATGCCCGTGACCATGCCCGTGACCATGCGAGTGGTGATCGTGATGGCCGTTGCCGCTGTCGTTGTCATTGCTTGTGAGTGGCGGCGGCAGGTTGAGGACCAGCTGGTCCAGCTGCTTCAGCGAACTGGACTGGGAGGTGTGCGAGGACTGCTTCAGGGGATCGTCGTGGGCCGTCATGGTGTCGCTGTAGTCGGAGGAGGCGCACCCAATGCCCGAGCTCGTCTCGCTGTTGTTCATCATCTCCTTGTCCTGGCGACGCAGCGCCTCCTTGAGGCGACGCCGCAGATAGATCTCGTACAGGGTGCCGCAGCAGATCAGTCCCATTACAATGCCCGACACCACGCTGCGGGAAAGAGCACAAAGAAAACACACACACGGTTCGATTACTCCACCACGCTAATTGTTGCAGCAAACACACGGAGAGTTTCGCTTTTTAATACGACACGAAAAAAAACTATCCAACTGTCCGTTGTGTTGGGTTGGGGGGGGATGGCACGGTGGTGGGGCTGCCAACCGATTTCACACTACGAGCCAATGAATGGCAAATAAATAAAAGAAAATAAACCAACGCTCGGAGCCGACTCCGACTCCGACTCAAGTCCCCAAGTCCCCAAGCTCCAAGCTCCGGACTCTGTTTGGCCAATTGGTTAGCGGCCAGAGGCAGCCAGCGATTCGCTTTTGAAAGTCGAATTCGAATTCGAAATCGAAATCGAAATCTCTACTTACATCAGCAGGCAGAAGGTCTTGTCCGCCCAAATGTTGAACTCCTTGTCGGTGGGCACGCGAATGTCCAGGACGCGCAGCTCGCGCGTCGGCAGCTCCACGCGGGCGTGGCTGGTCATCTCGTTGACGTCGGCAATGGAGCAGCTCGAGGGCAGGCACATGCCCACATAAATGGTGCGCACCTTTGGGGCGGAGAAGGAAAGGCAAGTTAGCGAAGCATTCGGGCATTAGTTGGCAGCGATGTGAACCAGCTGCCATCTGCAGCCGCCATCTGTAGATGTGCAGAGGCACTTACCACTTCGGTGGGCTGTGTCTCGTTCAGCTGCATCTTGACCACATAGAAGCCGGGCACAAAGGGCGGCGGTGCATTGTAGACTGTGCTGTAGGCCTGCGTGTGGGCCGCGGCGAAGGGCAGGCCACTGTTTCGGTTTGGCTGAGCAGCGGCGTCCTCCGAGGCGGAGCTGTTGTCCTTGCCGTTGGCAGCGGCGGTGGCGGCGGCAGACATTGTCTGGCCATCGTCAATGGCATCGCAAAGGGCCAACGAACCCATCCAATAGTTGTTGCCATAGAAGAAACCGGATGTATAGTGGCCGGAAGCATCGTCCACTGCAAGCAGCAAAAAGGCAGAGGCAAAGGTAAAGTAAAGTAAAGTGAAGTGAAGTGAAGTGAAGTGAAGTAAAGGCGATGATAAGCAAAGAGAAGGGCATCAGGAATTGCTAAACTCGGATCACGGTGCCTGTGTGAACGTGGCACATAAAAAGCTGAAATTATGTAATGCCAGTGAAGCCGTCAAGCTGCCAACGCCATCATCATCATCATCATCATCATCATCACCATCACCATCTTCGTCGTGGAGCAGTGACTGCCGCCTCGACGACACTGGCCATACCCTAACCCAAAAGCTGCGATTTGCCAAAGGGTAAGGCCTCCCCTCTGCCGTTGGCGTTGTGCCTCTGCAGCCGCTCCTTTGGGTCCACCCAATTAGTCAGATTTTAGCGCTATAGCATGCTGCATGTGCAGTTCCGGGGTTCCTTCCCTTTTGCTTGCCACTGACTTATTTGCAGCGGCACTCGGAACCAGTTGCAGCCAGCGATGGCGACCTGTGACTGGGGCAACCAGTTTTTTTGTCTCCCTGGCAATACGGGACGAACGAATACGGCTAGAGGGGGAAATGTGGGGGGTTTTGCGCTGCTTAAACTTCAAATTCCACGTCTATTTTGACTTCCACTTCCCCTGGAGCAAGCCTTGAGCGCAAAACAGGAATTAGCTTGCGCACAAATGCATCTAAGCCATGCATTCATCTATGTAAGGTTATATAAGACGTGGCCATGGCCATGTGCTGGATTGTGGATGGTGGAACTACTACCCAGCTTCATGGGACTGTGGATGTGCTGAAATTGGTCCGAGTGCTAGTCAAAAGATGTGCCAAAATGAAGCAATTAACTCGGTTCGTTCCTTCAACGCTGCAAGACTTTGCAACACTCCAAAGCACTTTACAACACTGCTCAGCGCGCTCTCTCTCTCTCTCTCTCTCTATCCCTTTCACACTGTTACTCTGTCTGTCCAGCATAGGCTTCTGTGTGTGTGTGTGTTCGTCGGCTCTTTGTGTAATGTTTAAACATGTTTTCAATTTAATTTAGCGATTGAGGTCACTTGATTTGTTTGGGCCTTTGCCCGTAGTCCGCAGTAGCGGCCATTTCAACACATATGTATGTATAAACTATACAGTATGTGTATGTATGTATGTATGTATCTGCACAAGATAAGTACAGAGCGTACCACCTCTTCTCTGGCGGGGTATTTCTGTTCAATTGAACGTGTCATTCAAGCGTTTAACGCTTTTTCGGTAAATGGAAGCTGAAGCCCGCAGATCAACAGATGGGACAGACAGACAGACAGACAGACAATGGGTGCGGGGGGGCTTTGGTCTTGTCAAGGTGACAGTCGGACAGACCGAACATGACAATGCTCGATTTGCCGGAGAGTCACCCGATCTCCGGATCTCGCTCCATGATTCCGCTGAACTTGGCTTTGGCTACCGAAACACACACAAAAAAGATTTATGTCGCGGTCTTCTTGTCAACGGGAAGGCCGTGCAATGCCACCAAATGAATGGGAACTACAGGGGAAATTCCTGCTGAACTGCTGCTCGCTGGATTTCATTTCTAATTTCCCACTCAGCAGTTACCCTTCAGAGCCCTGCAGTGCCCTTCCTTTCCACGCAGGGAATTCCAATGCACGCCGAGCTCCAAGTTCACATTTGTGCACTTGAACATGTATCAAAATATTTGCAAGAAGATTAAGATACGAGTACGAGTGGGGGTGGGGGTAGGGGTATGGCTAGGGGTACGGGCACGGGCACGGGCACGGGTAGCGGTGGAGGGGCCTCGTAATATCTGAAGGTAAGGACAAAGGCAGTCACAAGTAGTCGGCGCTCGCGAGCGGACTAAACAAATGTGTTAACAGACAGTGAAAAAACAAGAGAAAAAAAAGCGATTGCAGTCGACCATAATTAGGGAGGGGCCCAGTCCCCACCAGCCAGCCACCAGCCACCAGCCATCAGCCACTAGACTAAGTGACAAAGCTGTTGAAATCCATTTGATTGATGAAACGATTGTATAAATATAATGGCAATAAATAATGGCGCCCCCTTACCCCCCACCACGACCCAAATAGTTCGCTATTATTGTACCTATATCCAATATAATTTTTCCTTTGTTTTGCCTCTTTGCTATTTTTTGTTTTGTTATTTTATTATTTGTAAACCTTTCGGGCTCCCTCCCTCATTGAGAAATGGCAAACAACAAAATCAAAGAGCGACTATCGAGTATCGAGTATCGAAAGCCGCAAAAATAAATCAAACAAGCGACAAATAACACATAAAAATAGCCGCAGAAATGGTCTGTCTACGCGTCTCAACTGCTAACTGTGCAATTAAGGGGCTAAAAATATTAAATAAATTACATACTTATTATAAGACCTGCGTCAGAATCCATAAAAATATGGCTCGATGCCTGGCGGGGGTGGAGGGCTGGGCGGTGTATCGCAGTGGCTCAAGCGGGAGACGAGCATGTTGCAGGGCAGGGCATGGACTGCAGCTAATGCAGCTGCATGGGCTAATTGGCAAGATCTGTGGCACACACTTCTGGCAGCATCATCATCAGCGCGGTATGTCTCCCAAAGAAGCCTCTCTGATCCGTACGTGCAGTGATCTAATGAGACGGAGCTGAGCACTCGATTCTTGTTTATTTGCCGTTTAACGAGCCACCTAAAGTTGTTTTGATCATGTAATATTTTAATCCCCTTTAAGCGCCCATTTGTGGAGAGCTGTAAAGATGTCTCCGGCAAGTGCTATGGGGGGCTATGGGCAGCTGCCAGTCGAATCGTCCACTAATTGCAGTTTTTGTTTTGTTTTTTGTTTTGTTTGCATAGTAGAATTTTTTGTTGGGTTCTGGGCGTGGTCCAACGCATTATTTATATTTAAATGGTACAAGTACGAGTACTACGAGTGCTATGTGTGAATTCTGAAGAAAAGCATGCCAGCCACAGAGATCTATGTACTGAGATGGGCTATGGGCTGTGGGCTGTGGGCTATGGGCTGTGGGCTGTGAGCTGTGGGGAGGTTAAAGCCATTACAGCTGTTGCACGATGTATGCTCAGGTTGCTCGTTGCTGGCTCGTTGTTTGCTGAAACAACTCGTAAATCTGTCGGCACTTGCTCCCATCAATAAATAACACGCATAAATATTGGCACAGCAAATCAATCGACTTCTGTATGCTCGTTTCAAACAAGGTCGCTATGTCGCTCGGTCGCTATGTCGCTCTTTCGCTTGGTTTCTCTGTCTCGCTGGCCCAACGCTCAGTTCAAAGGCCACGCCAATTACCTATCGCAAAATGTTGGCACATTTCCTTATTTAATTTGTGCTGTACAACATATACTTTTTTTTGGGCACTGCGGAATGTTGGGGGGGCTGCGGCTGCTTCCCCTGCGCCTCCTTAATGTTTGTGTTGGTCATTAGAACCCGGCGACGGAGAAACTGACAGACAGATCAAATGTGGCAGACATTAGAGTCGTGTGTTGTGGATTTAAGACTCTGGCAGTGGGCTTCAACAAACCGCAAAACACGCAAAGTCTTTGAACTTGAAAGAAGCCATTCCATCCATCCGCTTAGCTCTGGGGTACGGGCATCAAAGGTTCTGAGCGATAGCCCTGAGCACTGCTAATTTATTCTCTCTGCTGTGTATATTTGTGACACGATGACGCGATCTCATGGGTGGGGCCACGACAGCCCCGCACACGAAAAAAGGATCAGAGCAAGCAAAACAAAAAGCCCAGCCCAAACATTCAAACTCGAATCTATTAACTGCCGAGTATCTGCATCCGTGGATCAAGCCAGCCCACCCAAATCATCCCGAGACAATTCTGAGCGTGGATCTATGGATCTGCAGGGAATCAATGTAGCCTAGCAGCCAGATTTAATTGACTCTCTTCAGCAGTGGATGGCATCTCCCTGGCTGGAGATCACTTGCCCCCTCATTTCCTTTTCGAATTGTTTGTACGCATTAGTCGCATTATTATTCCCCGTCATGATATCACAGTCGCCTCAAAGTGCTTATGGGACTGCTAAGATTCTCCGTCGTTATTTCAGCCATAATTCATAATTACTTTTTTGCTTTATTGTCCGTCTGTCTGCCCGCCCGTCTGTGTTTATGGCGAGTGTAATAATTACATTTGCCATTGCCTAATTGAGTCGTCGCATAATACTCGTAAAAACGCGACTCGTTTGGCAATTTTATGCTCGAAGATGCGCCAAAAACAGATCAGCAGATCAGCAGAGCAGCAGAGCAATAGAGCGACGATCGACAGCCTGCTGCTGGTCCACAGAGACTACCCGATGACTTCCTGACTGTCAAGACATTTTGCATTTGGCTTGGCACTTGCTGTGGCATTTGGTATTCAGGTCTCGTCGCTTGGGCACCTGGAAACAGCTTGGCTCACACTCTCTCCTCCATCTCTCTTTCTCTCCTTCTCTGTGTGTTTCAATGTCAATGCTGGGGGTTCAAGCTGCATGGCTGGGGGTGCCTATCGACAGGCCACCTTCGATTGTCGTTGCCTTTGGGGCTTTCAACGCCAACACCCAAAGACGTCAGACATCAGACATCAGACGATCAAGAGTGAGAGTGGCGGTGGCGCTGGAGGTGGCGGTGGAGTGTGGAGTGTGGATTGTGGCACTGGTCCGCGTCTTTGGATGTTTCTTTTAATTTTGGTTTTTTTTTTTTGCTCTTTGTGTTTTTTTTTTTGGTGGGGGGGGCTTGGGGTTTTTTCTCTTTCTTGTATGTCTTTGGCTCTATCTTTCCAACCGAGATTCGGCACAAGGTCAGCTGCATCTTCAGTTTTGGGCTTTGGGCTTTGGGTTTGGTCTTCGTGGATGTGGATGTGCCGCTGCTGCTGCTGCTGCTGCTGCTGCTGACTAACTGGTATTTCTCGGTGGTGACGCCTCCGCCGGTCAGGAGCGACACACACACAGAGCGGTGGTGTGGTGCCTGCTTGGTCACTGACACGTGGCATGGTCAGTCGCTTGCCTTTGCGTAATGAGAGATCGGCCGTCCGGCGATGCTTGTTGGTCCATTTTCGGCGCATTTCTTTTGCCAACCAGTTTGTTGTCTTTCAGGGCTGCAGCAGGGCACTGCGACTGTGAATCACATATGGAAATGATCGAGTCGCGAGTGAGTCGAGCGAGAGAGTCATTGCCGAAACGATTACTGTGAGTGTTTGTTGAATAATTAGCTCGAAATATGGACAGTCATGATGCATCGACCGACCGCCTTGGCCTTCCGATTTGTCTATGGTGGGGGTGGGGGTGGGGGAGGGGGAGGGGGATATCTAATTAGCCAAATGGAAGAGATATTCATCTGTCCATCTGTCTGTCTGTTTTGTGTGTGTTTTCCCAAAAAAGATTCCCCCGAAGATTCCCCCGAAGATTCCCATTCGATTCAGCATTCGATTCGTATATTTCGTACAGATCTTTGGCACTCCTCTCAGCTCTCTGTATGTCTATCTGTCTGTATGTCTGCACGTCTGCATGTCTTTCGATTGCATAACTGAATACTGAATTCGTTCCTAATACGTTTGAAAGCGAATCAATTCCACCCGAAATGCAATTATGGTCAATAACCCCTTAAATCTGAGAGCTTCATGCAAATTGCGGCGCTGCTCGTTTCATAACCGATTTGACTTCATTCGCTTTGATCGGAATTAATGCGAGGCACGTCGCCTGGCCTGCGTCTGCGTCTGCGTCTGGGGCCGACTTTTACCGACTCACTGTTACCCAGAAACAACAGTAAAAACATAAACAAAAACACAAACAAAAACACAAACAAATGTGGCCAAGATGGTAATGGGTGGGATATAGCAATCCATTTCGGTTATGGCACAGACCCAGCCGCAGTCCATCGATCTTCGAATCTGGTTCAGGAGTGTCGACGAGGAGGAGCTTTACATGTAGATGCAGATGTAGATGTGTGTGTGTGGACCTTCGCGGACAAATGCATTTCGAGCTTCGCTCACCGCTGGCCATAGAAATTGCTTTATTAGCAAAGCCCCCAAAGCCTCACAGAGCCTCCAAAGCCTCAGAGCCACAGAGCCAAGACCGAGTGTCGCATTAAACTTGAAATCCAAATGGATTTGGCAAACACACACACACACACACACACGCACAGATATATACATATATATACATATATACATATCGTAAACATACGCCCTGAATGATGATCCGCAATCCGCGATCCGCGATCGACTAATTTGAGGAATTACGCGCGACATTCGATGACAAAACGATTGTCTCCGTTCCGTTCCGTCCCCCCTCCGTCCGGCTAATCTCCCACTAATTATCGCTGTAAAGATGCAAGTGTTTCGTCGGCTTGCTGGTTGGCTGCTCCGCTGGTCCGCTGCTTGCCTAATTGTGGCATTTAGGCGTTGGCCGTCGGCCGTTGGCTCGTCAAATGGTCAAATGGATTTCGTGTTAATTGCCTCAGACGGTTAGCTCGAAATGAGCTCAAGAGCAAAGTTTAACTCGAATTTAATCTCTGGCCTGTGCAAATAAGATGCACTTTGAGCCACAATCTTCTGCCAGCCCTGCCTGGCCTGCCCGGCCTACCCGCCCTGCCCGCCCTGCCCGGCCTACCCGCCCGTAACCCCTCAATGATTTCTTTACCTCTTTGTATATTCCTTGATGCTCTGTCAACAGCTGACGAACCCATTGCACATCCCCAGGCGGATCAATGAACGAATGAAAGTATATTTGGGTGAGGCCTGCCCTGTGTGTGCCATGAACCCAGCAAGTCTCAAGTCTCAAGTGTTCTCTGGCCGGCCAACCAGTTCTTAACCAGAGCGGCTGTCACCTGCTCAAATATTCGTCCTAGACCTTTAGCGTCTCTGGGGCACGGGGGTTGCTGGCTCTTGGCTCTTGGCTGCTGGCTGCTGGCTGCTGGTCAATTGCATTGCTGCGGACGGCTGACTGGCTTTTAATTACGCACAATTACCAGAAACGAGTTTGTTGCCCAAGTCATTCGTTTCGGCGGCCAATGAAAAGCAGCGCGTAAGCCTTCGCGTTCGGTTTTGCACTCTGCGCCTACCCGCCCCGTCCGTAAGTGGGGGGGAGTGGGGTGGGGTGGGGTGATAAATCTGCACTGCAAAGTGGGTCAGAGTTGAAAGTATTTTACATGCGAATTTTGCGAAGTGGTAGCAACGATTCAGTTACCACTCGAGTGGGCTGCGCCCAGCAGCCAGCAGCCAGCAGCCTGCAGCCTGCATTTGGGCTCGAATTTTTGGCTCAGGCCCGCCCCGGCCCCGGCCCCGTCCCCGGCTGATCGCACGAGTTGTCTTGGCCATAATCGTTCGCTGTTTCGCTGCCACCAACAAAAACAGCAGACAACAACAATGGCAACTGCAAGACATTGCAACAATCAAATTAAAGTCACATTACATAAGGGGGGGCTAAGCTTTGATGTTGTACGACGTCGCTGCTGTGTCTGGCCAGAAGAGATACCAAGCGACACACAGAGAGAGACCCAGAGAGAGAGAAGAGAGAGAAGAGAGAGAGAGAGAAGAGAGAGAGAGGTGTGCAGTGAGAGAGCGACTTGCTTGTCTCGACTAGAGATGAGAGCCGGCAGATACCTTTACCTGTGCGGCAGCATACTGCCAAAAACTAAGCGAATAACTGCCAGGATGTTTCCAGATTTGCAGATTTAAGCCACCAGCCAAAGCGTGGTTGGGAGCAGGCTTAGAGGGAGGCTCCCTTGGGCATGAAACACGCGCGCTGAGGCTGAGCTTTGGGGCACGAAGTACCCATGCCCAGTCCCAGTCCCAAGCCATCCCCAGGCTAAAATCTGCCACTGCCACTGCTGTTGCTGTTGTAAATGTTATTGCTGCTGCTGCTGCTGCTGTTGCTGCTGCTGGCGACTCGTTGTGCAATTTTCGGGGTCCGCTTCTGCTTTATCGCTTCGTAGAGCCACATATTTACATCAAAATTAACAACAACAACAGCAACAAAAGCAACAGCTGAGGCAACAGCAGCAGCAGCAGCAGCAGCCTGACATATTTGTTGCATATGGGAAAGCCGTAGAAATTATGTTGCGTGACGTTTCAATTCGCACAAAGACTGTAATTGGGTCTGTTACCTCCCCACTCAGTTCCCCCCACCGCTCCCCCCCCCTCGCAGCAAAGTCCCAGTCCCGACCAAAAGTCGGCTAAGTATATTGGCCTAAAAATGAAACAAAAGCCGCTCTGTTCATGTGTGTGTGTGTGTGTGTGTGAGTGTTGGTTGCATTGTGACCGACTAATGACCAGCAAACAGGCTGCCAAATGGCAACCGAAATGGAACCAATGCCTCTGCGGACCTCGATCAATTGTCTCGCCGTCAGTTTTCCCAATTTTTGGCTTGGTTTCGGCTCAATCAGCTGCCTGTCGCTCTTCCTACTCAACAGACGAGTTCAATTTTTGATTTGGTAATTTCTTACAACACAAAAAACAAACACACAAATAATAATAGACGGAAAACAGACAAAACAGACACGTTGCAATTTATAATTTTTCTTTTCCTGGAATATTTGCAAATCAAACGGGCAAAAACAATACAAACAAAATGATAAAACAGCAAAAGATACAAATTGTGAAAGCTTTTTTTTGTTTTGAGGAAGTTTGCAGATCGCACGACGCTTGGGGTCTTGGATGATGTCTTGTGCCAATATTTGCACTTCCTCTCAGACCTTTGCCGAACGCAACCAACGGCTGGGGTTCGCCGCCCGCCACCACCACCACCTGGCCAAGCGAGCCAAAGACGCGGCGAGAAACAAAAGATGGCATCACAAATCAGACAAACGCCAAAGAAGTTGCCGCAACACACGCACACAAATTGAAGTTCAACTGCGCGGAGGGGGGGCATCAAGGGTATGGATACCCTTCCGATGAGCCATTCGGATGACACTTCCCATATCTCTGTGTGCTAATTGCTGTTGATTTTCCGCCTTTTTTGCACGATTTTCATGTGTGAAACAATGGTATTATATAAATACTTTTCCAAGCGGAGCATCAGCCAGCAGACCTTCCACTTGACACCACCACAATCAGCATCGTAGCCCGAGCAGAGTTCTTTTGCCATGGGCCGTGCAGTTTTTGTAGCCTTCAACTTAGCCAAAGTCTTTGGTCTGGCAATCGGGCAGAAAACCAACGAAGCGTAGCTGCCAGCAGGCAAAAAGCACACAGCACACACACACACAGGCAGGCATGCAGACAGACAGACAGACAGGCAGACGGACGGAAAAAAAACTGCAGCAAAATGCTAACACGGCCACAATTTATTAGCCATTGATCTTGGCCATCGATCGCCTTGTGCACCAGATACTCGTACTGCGATGCATCGAGCAGGCCACTGCAGTGGCTGAAAATGGCTGGATGGATGTAAGAGGCGTTTAAATACCAATTTCCAGCCAGTTAAAGAGCCCTCCCTCACCTCCCCTCACCGCCCCCTAACAGCACCAAAGAGCTGACGACATATGGATTCAGAGTCCGGTTTATGTTTCGGTTTCGGTTTGGTTTTCGTTTTCGTTTACGGCGGGGGGCAAACAGGAAAAACGGTGGCCCTGGTGCTGCTGCTGCTGCTGGTGGCGCTCATGTAATAATGCTTACACGAAGACATTGACATAGATGCCCCCGAAATCCACCACCACTTCCCCAGCTGCTCCACAGCTCCACATGGCTTGGCACTAACAGCCACACAGCAACAGCAGCAGCAGCCAGTTTTCACCTCAGCGAAAGCAAAGCGAAGTTGAGTAAAGTGCGGAAATTCGGAGTGTGGATTGGATCCCCCTAAATGGCAGAAGATAAATGAAAAGGAATACCCAAAGTACATCCCCCAATGAGGGGGATAGCTCCACTACTCTGGTGCACGCATAACAACCAAAAAAACAAAAATGTAAACTATGCCATGGATTTAGGTTTTCACTTGCCACCACTCACCATTTCTCGCGGTGTCTTTCTTTCCCTCTCCGAAATGCTGAACTTGAACTGAATCGGGGAATCGAGGGAAAAAGCCTCGTAAAATATTGCTTTCAGCGATTACTCGTACGATTACGATTACTATTACGATGTTCACTTTCCGGGCCGGGCCGGGCCGGGACGGGCCGTGCCCATGGTGCAACGATTTTTGGACGTAATAAAAAAAAAGAAACTTTGAAAGAAACCCAAACACTTTTATTTTTTTCGGTGTGTGTTTATTTCTCTGCCCCTTTCGCTCTCCCTCTCCCTGTCCCTCTGCCACTCTTTCTCTTTTTTCTTTTTCCTTTTCTTCATGGATTCGTCTTTGCACCAGCATATTTTTTTTTTTGTGTTAATTGATTACATAACCAGCGCAACAGACACACACACACGGATAGGCTCTGGGATTGAGTGAGTGAGTGAGCGAGTGAGTTAGTGAGTGGCTTAGTGGGCAACGAACGTACGTACGTCAGTTGGTCAGTGGGGTTTCGGTCTCAGGTTGCTGGAATCGGTAGGATTGGGGCAGGGCAGCGACGACTGCGGCTGCGGCTGCGCAATCAAAAAGGAAAAATCGAAAATAAAACGAGTCGCACAACATTTATTCATAATTTCTGCCTGCCTGCCTGCTGCGCTGCGCTCCGCTCCACCGTTCTGTTTGCTTTGGTTCACTTTCGACAGTAAAGCAGTAAAAAAAAACTGCACACAGCTGCTCCCGCCCATACGGTCAGATACTATTGAACTGCCTGCAAGCAGTACAATACAAGCAGATGCCATTACAATTTAACCGTTATTCAGTATAAGTCCCCCAGCCATACATAATTGGTAAAAACCAAAAACAAAACAAAAAACAAAGAACAAAGCGAATGAAAACAAAACCAATTTGCCCAAAACTGTGAATAGAAAAATTCACTGGCAAATCAACGCCGACAAAAAAATCGACTGCACCAGCCGAAAAATGGATTAAGTTTTTGCTACTGCTACTGCGACAGCAAGAACGAAGCAAGAACTAATTGCGACCTTGGATATCGCGTATCGCGATCGTTTCGTACCAGTGTCGTGCACTTATGTAGATTTCGTGCTGTGCTCTTGGGCGAGTTCGTCTATTTGCGATCAGAGCATGCGCCACGCCACATGCTCTGCAAGTTGCCACCGATCCGGCGCAATGCTGTGATCTGGCGAACGGCAAGCGGCAAACGGCGAATGGCGAATGGCACGTTCATGAGCGAACGTGGGCCGGAGGCGGTGGATAAACGGTAGAAGAGATCGAATGCATCGAATGAGTCGCGCCACAATTGATACATGTAGAGGTAGGTACATGCAATAATCTTTAACCGGTGTGGAAACTGCGATATGATATGAGGGGTAGAGTGTGAAATTTATGACCAAAGAGAAACCTTCCAAAAAACAAAATTCCAATTAATAGAATTAATTAAATACATGGTCTTGGCCTCGGCTTATGATCCTTCTGCTTTAGTTAAATCTGATGCAATTATGAGTCAATGTAATCGCTTGATATCTGATCCTTATCTGATCTCAAATCTTTCTTAAATTTGGAAATGCTTGAAATGAAGCAAGGAGATCAAATGTCATTTCGACCCGACACCTGATATCACTCGCATGTTTGGGGCCACTTCTCAAGTGACTCCCTGTATAAGTAATAAAATAAATAAATAAAATCTTATTTGCATTCAAATAATAGGATGTTTAATTGGACAAAACCAGTATGGATCTTAATTTTCGAAACCCATAAACCCCATTTCTCTACAGCCAAAATATTTGTCATATTTTAAGGCGAAGAGTAAGTGATTTATCCTGTTCATCCCCATTCTTAGAATTGGACTTACTTTTGACAGCCCACATCTTGGAGTTGCTGAGGCCGCTCAGATAGCTGCGCATGTCCCTGCTGCAGTTGGCGCCGAGGGCGCCGGAGGCCTCCAGGATGCTCCAGTTATCCGCCAGCAGAGTCAGATCGAACACGTTGAGGGCATCGCGCAGGCGGCGGGCGTGTGTCAGGTCGATGGCTGATGGCAGCGGAAGTGGTTCGTTGCTGGTGGGCAGGCCCTGACCCGGGTGCAGGCTCAGGTTAATCACGTTGTGCTGATCGCCGGTGATGTTGTGCCTGACGGAGGAGGAGGAGGACTGCTTGCCCTCGTCCTTGTCGATGGCCGCCTGCGGTGTGGCCAGGAGCGAGAGCAGCAAGGCCAGCACAAGCATCGTCTGCTGGTGACCCATCATTCCCATTCCCGTTCGGCTGAAGATCGGGTATGATGGTAAGATGGTGTCGGTGCGTGTGTGAGTCAGTGAGTCAGTGGCCCACAAATTGATCGGGCACGTTCCTGCGACGTCTCTGCCTCACTTTCACTCAGCAAAAAATACACTCACAGAAAAAAAAGACAAAAGATGGAAACAACCACAGGCAAAAGTATCCAATGTCGGTTCGGGCTTGTGCTAAATAAAATTTGTTTTCTTCTATATCATTTTCACCAGAAACAAAAACAAAATGGAACGAAAAAAAAATTGATAGCACACGAAACTCCTTTCTGCTTTTGGTTTTTTTTTTTTAAATATATTTTCAGTGTAGCTTTTGGGGGCTCTGGAAACCGTTAGAATGGCTCCAAGTCGATCTTCCTTTTTTTTATAATTTTTGGCACTTTTACTTTTGTTTTGTGTCGTATCGGGCAGGCTAGTCAGGGGGATGGGGGCACACACGCGCTGGGGACGAGATGTTTCGTGGAGATTTTTGGAAGATTTTTTGGGAGCTGCGATAAGCGACGACCGCCTGGATTGAATGCACGTCTACGAATCGCGACTGCGCGTCTTGAGCAGCTGTAAAAATATGTGAACAATTTAAAAAACGCAGCCCCAAAAAAAGTAGGCGTCGCAGCCAGCAGTGGCAGCAGCCGCAGCCTCAGCCGCCGCGGCAGCGACGCGTGAGAGCGAAGCCCAACGAAAAGATCTCAAACTTAAGCTCAGCTCAAGCGCAGGTGAGCGAGCGCGCCCGAGTGGCGATGTATTGTACCGTTAGCGTTGGGCCAACGAAAGTGACGCCGCAGCTGAAAGAAATGAGAGATAGATAGAGAGATGGAGAGGAGAGGGCCGCCGGCCACATACATGCTAGGGAGCTTTGGAGCTTGAGAGAGCGAGCAGCACGCGTAAGAGAGTGAGAGAGAGAGAGAGCAGCTCGTACGAAAAGCAAAAGCCCTGCGTCATCGGCTATGTTGTAATCGCGTTGTGTTTATGTATGTAACTTGCACGTGCATGTGTGCATGTGAGTGTGTGAGTGTTGCAAAAGTGGCCGCAAAAATGAAATTAGCCATTGATATTTGAATATGGGCAAAAGCGGGATGGATGCAATCGACGAGTGGATGGATGGATGGATGGATGGCTGGACAGCCGCATGCCTTCGAAGTGGGTCAAATGAGTGCACTCACAAGTACATATGTTTGTGTGTAAGTGGAGTGCATAAACGAGTGCCTTGTGGATCACACAAGAATAGGTGCATAATTAATATGGAGTAAATGGCAGTTAATAAAGGAATTGGGAACACGAAAGGAAGAAGAGTAGCCTGTAGTTCCGGGTATCGAAGCTCTGTTACCCTTGCAAATCGTGCATTCCCATGGGAACTCTAATTGTCCGGAGAGTCACTCTACACACAGAGGAAAAAGGAGATACAAATCAGAAATAAAAGCAGATATCACCAGGTTGAATTAGCAATTTCCCAATATACTGACCTATTTTTTGTGAGCGTGTTCGCAAAGCTACATAAATCCCGGTCCATTCCAATTTTTGCAGTCAAAACGACAGGAATGGAGGAATGCCGAGAAATGTCGCAAGACAACGAGATGGAACAATTGTTGTTGCTGTTGCGATATTGGTGACCCGTTTTACAAACAGACACTCGAACAGATGCAGTCAGAGACACTTGCACCTGGCGCAGCCACAGCCTCCCGCCGCTGCTCCTCCTGCCATCACTCTCTCTCTCTCTCTTGCCTCTTTTTAAGCTGCAACAAGTGACTGGCTCTCCCACTCCCTCCGGCTCTCTGCCCGTGTACCCATCGAAAAGAAACCCAGTTGCGCAATCCATGAAAACGTCAAATGTCTCGTGCAATGGCTTTTCAATTTTTTATCCACAATTTTCCAAATAAAAAGTTGGGAACGGGCCACGCTCCACGCTCCACGCTCGACGGTCCAGACAAGACAGCAGTAGCCAGAAAGAGAGGGGGGTGCCCAATCAATGGCTGCAGCTACCGTTAGGCCTGCATTCGTATTTACAAAATGGAAACCAGTTCTTGGTGCAGCAGCAGCAGCTGAAGCAGAAGAAGTAGAAGGGAATGGCGAAGACGGGTGACGAGGCAGAGGAAAAGGTAGAAGGGTACGAAGAAGAAGAAGAAGAAAATGTTGCCAAAAAATTAAATGTTAACTGCCTTTGGAAGTGGAATCGAATGAATAATGAATGCTTAAGGCAAAAAGAAACATGAAATTCAGCCTTTACTTAAGGTCTGCCTGCTGCGGAAGAAGACGTAAAGAGTGAGAGGGAGAGAGAGTGAGAGAAGCAGGAGAAGAAGATACATGCATAGCTAAGAAGTGCAACGAAAGAGCGCGAAGTAACAGCAGAAGATCGTCAAAACAGTAAACTGGTTTCCGGGCTACCCAAAAAACAAAGCACCCAAATAACTGCACTCAGAGGTGACTGCACAGACAGTGACGGCGACAGTGACTGCGACAGTGACTGCGACAGGGACTGCGACAGTGACAGCTCTTCTTCGTTCAATAAACTCCAAAGTTCGAAATCACTCAGCAGGGAATTGGAGCTGCCCCACAGAAAGGGCTGTGTGGGCTGCCAGTTTCGAGCAATTTCAATTCGATTTTGGAAACATTTGTGGTAATTGGATTTTGGTTCCAAGCTCATAGATGAGGTCGAGGATTTGTATACGGAATTTGCCATCCTTCCGTTTGGATGGGGTATTTTTCTCTGGAGCTTTTATATGGCCATCAGTTTTCGGCAGCTCCAATATTGGAGTACATTCTGCAGGCAGCAAAAAGAATCGAAAGGTGAATCGGGCAAGGGAAGGGTTTATGTAGCGGTGTGTCAGCCAAACAGAGAGAGACAAGAGAGTCACCACAAACGAAGAGACTGAGAAGACTGAGGAGTTGACTGATGCGAGTGCGGCAGGTGAGGCAGGTGAGACGGGGTGGGAGAGGGCAATGGGCATGAAGATGAATGAAGATGCAAATGAAATGAAAACACCGATTTTTAAGGTTAGGCCCAAGCCAGGGGACGGCAGGCGGGGGGACCCTGTCCGGTCTGCCGGGTCGTTCGGTATACGTAAGGTCTGTATGCTCTGCCAGCGAAAACCTGTCGCGCTCTTGCCCCTGCCCTAAACGGACCAGGTCGAGCTCATATCTTAATGAGAAAAGTGAAAGTGTCAAGAAATACTCGTAAGCAAAGCAGCAGCGCCGCCAACAGCCGCCAGCAGCCCCAAAAGCCGCAACAGCCATTCGGTTAACAGTGAATAAATATAAATAATAACGTGCCACTAAACAAAGTTGAAATACGTACAAATTTCCATCACTTTGGTTGGGGGGGCTCCGACGGCGATTAATAACGATTATGTCTAGTTATCAATTAGCTAATCAATAACTGGAATCGACCCGCAATGCTAAGTGCCAGACATCCATCAGATGGGGCCCAGCCAAAGCCACAAGTCTTTGGCAACTGATAGCAACATTTTTGACAGATCTGTTCAGCTCTCCTGACTACAACCAATGAGAGCGTTGAAATTTGTAGCCCAGAAACAAAAACAGATTTAAATACAATTAAAAAACATTTACAAAGCATAGAAATTGCTGAAGTTGGCTGTAAAATGATGATATATTGCATTGTATTGTATTTTATGTGTTTATCCACACATTAGTTAAAAGTATTATCCCCACTTATGCCCCAAGACATCAACTCTCTGTGCAGCAACTTTCGGGTGCATCCCGGCTACCCGATCTTCGTGGGACAACAGGATCCCCGTCTGATGGACTATCTTATATAATAACCCTTTCGCAGAGATAGCCTCCGATCATCTAGGCACATACATATGTACATATGTACATACTTCGATATGTTGGTATGCTCAGTCAATGATTCTCTTCTTTTCTCGAGTGCGTTGGGCAGTTTGGCACTCAAAAACCATTCGACCAAATAGTTGCACATTTTCACATTGGTTTTGTTGTTTTCAACAGCAGCAGTAACTGTGTTTGTGTTTTTGTTTTTGTTTTCGTTTTGATTGCTTGGCCCCTCCAAATATGTTATTGTTGCGGTTGCGTCACGTTTGACACTTTGACCATGAACGCATTTCTTGGCAGGGAAAAACGGACGGCAGTTTGGAAAGAGAGAGAGAGAGCGAGTGTGAGTGCGAGTGTGAGTGCCAGTGCGAGAGAGAGCGGGATGGTCGAGTGGATGGATGGATGGAACGGATGAAATTGAACCGAATGTTGGTCGTAACTCTTTCATGGCTGGGTTTCTTTCCCCATCTTCCTATTTTTTCCCTCATTTTTTGTTTTGTTTCTTTGATAATTACTTCATTTGCAATCTCTCGTGAGGCAATAGAAGAAACTACCGCTAATTAAAAACGCAAACCAAACGCACGGGCAAATGAGCGCAGATTGCGTGAGCGAGAGGCAAGAGGGATCGAACGGCTCTGCTGAGTGCAAAAGAGAGTGGAGTGCAGCGTCAGCTACAGCTACTTCTACACTGCGGGCAAATATTCAAATAGAAATATAGAAATGGATATACTTAGATATCGTAAATGTAAATATACATGCATACATCCATATATCCATAAAGAGACACTGATCATGAACTTTTGGAGTATTTCCGGAATGCAAATTTAAATTTCGAAGCGTTTTTCTTTCAGTGCTTTACAGCAAAAGAGAGCGAGAGAGAGAGCGAGAAAGAGCAGGCCAGGCCCGCTGGCGGGTCTGTTACAACAGCGGCGCCAAAATATTTTCACTTAACTCTTGCGGCGCTGTGTTTATGGCCGCGCGAACTTCACCGACACGACACCGAAGGGAGAGCGAGAGCGCGCAATGGGGCGGTACGGCTGTTGGGGGGCACAGCCATCGTTATGCAATGAAGAGAAAATTGACAATAAGACAAAGCGCAAAATACAAACAAAACAGCGTGAGAGACTGCGACACAAAAACTGCAATGTCACTTACCCATTATTAATGCCCCGGCCCAAACAGGCGTTGACTGGGGGCAGGTGGGGAAGTGAGGACCTGGAGACGACGCCCCACGTCATTCTCCGCCGCGGAGAGACGCACGGCTAAACTGTGCCACGATAATGCGTGCGGAGTCTGGGACAAGGGCTGGGGCTGGGGCTGGCGCTGGGTATGGGTATGGGGCTGTTTCGGAATGCCCGCGCTGCAAGTGCATGTTGTTACGAGCACAATCGTACATATCACATAATAGATAAATATGTTAGGAATGAGCCTCCAACCGTGGTCGCGGTTTCCCCCGTGACACGCTTGGAGAAACGCACCACGCTCCCCAATCACATGAAATGTTAAAAAATACTTATCAAAAATACGATTCGAGTTTTCTGTCATGGAATCCCTTCTGCATGAACCACAATGCAGATCATTTGATAGATTTAAAATGACTTTTGATCAAATCAGCTTGAGTTCTTGGTCCGCTCATATCCATTCCCGCATCATGGCTTCATCTGAAATCCAGTAGGTTTTTTGCTCACCGAAAACGATTATAAAGTTATGTATTTAAATGTGTACATGCAATTGTAATTACATACATCGCATTGATGCCCCATAAACAGCTTCAGTTAGTTCACATGCAACGATTGCTTAAGCCATTCATAGCCATGTAAAATATGCCATTAAATATGTATGCCCGAAATTAAATATTTCATAAAAGTAGTCAACTTACCATGGTGTAAATCGTACGAGAGAAAGCCACATGATAGCTGATCGGCGAACAAATTGGTCGGGGCAATCGCTAAGATGGGGAACTCAAAAAGGGTAGGTACATCTCTCAGTAGAACAGCCCCATCCAGATCCACTCGATTGGGGCATCAATCTACTATTCCCACCCATGCAGTGGTATTAGTGATAACAAATTTGTTGCTTCTTTTCAAATTCTCTTTAATTTATAATGCTCGTTTTTTGTGTGGTTTTGCTTTTCGCTTTTTCGCTAGCACTGCTGCTGATTTGACATATGCGTTCTCAGTATGTATGTATATAGTACGCACATATTTTGAGTGGAACCAATCGAGTCGTTAAATTATACGCAAATTGCACGCAACGAAATGATTACACACGGCTATGGCTATTGTTCTTAACAGTTTTTGTTGTTGTTAGTTTTAGTGGTTACAGCAATGGGTAAATGGGTATACGAGTAGTGCCCAAAATTTCTTTGGTTTATTTCGTCTGACAGTGACAGTGGCACCCACACATAAACAATTACATGCATTTCAAATATGTTTTGCTTTTGGTTTTGCCTCTTGGGTTTCCCTTCCATTTGTTTTTGTTTTGGTTTTGGGTTTGCTTTTCGTTTGGCTTTTGGGGGTTTGTCTGTTTGGGGGGGTTTTGTCTGTGTGTTTCTTGTTGTACCTTTGTACCTGCATGGGGCTAAAAGCAAATTTACTTAGTTTTGCATTTCTTTAACCGTTATGGCTATAATTTTAAATTTAATTTGCTTCGTCTGCAACTTTGTCTAATTTGGATTTAGGTTTTTGGTTTTTGTTTTTTCGCTTTTGCTTGCCGCTTGTCGCTTGCATTGCTTTAATTAACTTATGTTTTGTAGCATTTTTACCTAATTATTAATCAACAAGAAAAAACGCTCTTTATGCGAGTAGTGTAGTCGCCTTGCTCTCCTCATCAAACAAACAAACAGAGGGAAAAGAGGGAACACACTCAACGAAAAACTGAAAACAGTTGAATACAGTTTCATTTGAATTCAGTTTACTTCAAGCAGCTACAATAAAAAAATTACAAAAAAAAAAAAAACGGTTCAAAACTACTAGCGCATTAACCTATAAACTTTATGTTTGCATTTGCTTATACTTTTATTGTTATTTTTATGTATGCGTTTCCTTTTTCATATTCAATTTCATTATCTTTTTCGTTTTTCGTTTTGCGTTTTCCTTTTTTCTTGGTTTCTTGGGTTTTAGTAGGCTTAAGTAATTATTTTATTATTCATTCGTTTTGCTTCGTAAATAGTTTTGTCAGCGTTGCTTGGCCTGCACTGCACTGCACTGCTTAGTACTGCTTGGTGCCGCCCATGTCCCACTCCTAATACTTTTCGTTCTGACTCCTTGCCCTACATAACGCACTGCTTATGTCCTATGGCGTTCATCGTTCATCATTCTTCGTCCCTCGGCTTGACTGTGTCGGTGATGAGTTGAGGTTAGTTCTCTGTGTGTGTGTGTGTGTGTTTGTGTGTGTGTTAGACAGAATAGGGAGTAGGAGAAGGGAGAGCTTGAGAGCTGGAGAGAGTCTAGAAGAGTTCTAGTATCTGATAGATAAATTTGTATATATAGATGTATAAATGTAAATATATATATATATATATATATTTTGGTAGAGAAAGGCACAGATGAAATTATTATTAATCAAATTTGTTGCTTCTTCTTCGTCGTCGTCATGGCTTTCGCCCAAATCGTTTGCTAAGTTTGATTTTGTAAGTTCTTTGTTTAAAGTTTATCTAAACTGGGTAGCTCCTTCGTTTCTCTCACTTGTTTTTACAGTGTGTACAAAGAGTGTAAAATTTGTTTTGGTTTTGGTTTTGGTTTTGTTGCTTTTTGTTTTCTTTGAAAAATTAGCTTAGATCATGTTGAAAAATTGACAGTGTTAAGTTAGTGTTCCTTGTCTACATCTTCTCTTCACTTCATTTCCATCTTCTTGTTCTTCTGCTTCTTCTTCTGCTGTTCAGCAGCTGTTCAGCACATCAGCTGTTCGTGCCTCCCCTGTCGCTCGATACGATCAAGTGCCTAGAAATATCTTGATACTCTATTGTAATTCGTTGATAGTTCCATATATACACTATATATAGTCATTAAACATTAATCATTAAATTTCTACTAATTTGTTTCTCTTTTCTTTGTATTCTTTTTTGTGTGTTGTTTTGTTTTGTTTTGTTTATAAATGCTAGACTTTAAAGTTCTTCTGCTTTATTTAGTTGTAGTTGCTGCCATTTTTTATTATTTTTGGGATAGTATCGCTAAAAAAAAAACACAATTCTCTCATGTTTTTTTTACTAAACATGAATACCCTTAATGCGCTGGCCTTGGCACTGTTTTTGCTTTGGGGTGGTGTTTGGTGTTTGGTGTTTGGGGTCTGGTGCCTGGTGCCTGGGGGTCCTATGGAAAAGTTCATAGTTCATAGAGTACAGAGATAGTGCGAGAGATTGTCGTCCGAGCAGTTGCTGTGGCTACTTGTATTGGAGTTCATGCGGCTGTGTCCATTAGCTGTTGCCATCTATTGCATGTTTCCTTAGTTTGCTGGGTGTGTCCTGTGTATGTCTAAGTACCTAAGTAAATTCGTTTGCACAACGATTTTTGCCGTCTTCCCTAGCAGCAAATCAAGTGCAGCACATCAACGCAGTATACTCCTATTTCTTTGGTTTCTTTTGCTTTTTTCTTGGCTGGTTTTTGTGTGGGGTACGATCTTATTAGCTACTCGTACGAATACAATGTGCAATTGCTTATCAAGGTGCTTGGCTTCTCAGCTGTGTGTACTTCGTAGGTCTTGTCAGCGTTGTGAGGTTGAGGTCTTGTGTGTGTGGGCTGTTTTCCTTTTCTTTTTCTGTTTCTGTTTCTGTTTGGTTAGTTTTCCCTTCTAGACTAAGTAAAATACACACATACATTCTTACTATATACAGACATCGTACGTGTTTAGTGGTGAATGTGAATGTGAATGCGAGTGTGAGTTTGAGTTTGAGTGTATTCATCAAGGCGCCGCCGCCTTCATCCTATAAATGTTTAAACTTTAAGAGCTAATCACAGAGTTGATGATCTTTTGTTCACAAATTTCCATCATGTATGCAGTACCCCTATAAGTATGTATATATATATATATATATATATATGTATATATAACTGTATATAGTATATAGTATATATGTAAATCGCATATAACGCTTGTATATAATTCGTCAGCTCTTGGTTTAGACCTCTTCTCGACTACAGCTTGAAACGGAAAACGCTCTAATCAACATTAAACGTAGTTTTTCTTTTCTTTTTCTTTTTCTCTTTTTGTTTTTTTTTTTTAAGTATTTTTTTGTTTTAGTTTATCTTCTTTTTTGTTTTCTCTTCTGGCTTGTGTTTCATTTAAGACCTTCTCTTCTAATATAGAGGTTCTGATACCATCGGGATGCGTTCTTTGTTTTGTTTTTAAAGTTATGAAAACCGTAGGATTGCACTAAAAACAGTTGACAATTTTTGTTTTGTATCGCATTTTTTTTTGTTTGTTTGTTTTTGTTTTGTTTTTCGTTTTTTTGTTTTCTTGCGTTGGATAACGAACGCTCTAAGAGTTATCGTTAGTCATCGTTTATCGTTAATAGTTATTGCTATCGATTAATAATTTTCATTTATCTTTATTGTTATCGCTATTGCCTATTGCCTATCGATTTTAGTTTTAGTTTAGTAGTTTTCAAGTTCTAAAACTGAGCACTTAGGAAATTCCCTAAAGACTTTTATTTTTTTGTCAGTTTTTTGTGTGTGTTTTACTGGGTTATGCAGAGACTGGTATACAAAGTATGGGCGACAGACAGGGACAGGGAAAGGGACAGGGACAGGGACAGGTACAGGGATCTATGTATACTTGGAGAGCGAGAGAAAGACACAGGGAGAGAGAGTGGAGAGTGTGAGACATGCAAGGAGCTGCATGCCTAATCCATCGAGGACTGTGGCGACTTGACCAGCAACAGCTCGTTGTAGTCGCTGTCCCTGTCCTCGGCATCGTCTCTGGGATCCCGCTGGTCATGCTGATCCATTCGCCGCCGCTCGCTGATAATCCGCAAGATGTCTGCCGAGTCGGACTTGCCCGTTAGAACGGGGGAGTCCAGAGCACTGGCGGCAGACACGCTCTCCAGGGCAGCGGCGACGGTGGGGACTCCAACAGCTCCCCCGCTGACTCCTCCTCCGCCGCCACCGCCACCGCTAGCGGCTCGGGCTGGCAGCAGCAGCGAGCTCTCGTCCATGTCGGCATCCTCGTCGAGGGCCTGCTGCTTGAAGAGCTGCTTGGTGCTGCCGCTGCGGCTTCGTGGCGGCATCGAGCGCGGCACGGACAGGAGGAGGCTGCTGCGACCGGGCGCCCCCAGCAGGCAGCCCTGATCCACGGACTGCGACCAGCCGTAGGGGCGCCGTGGTGGCGGATGATGTCCCGACGACATCCTGGTGGGTGCGGCTGCGGCTGTGGGTGTGGGTGTGGGCGTGGGCAAGGGCAGGGCTAGCGGCATGGACAGGGGCATGGGCGTGGCGGCGGGCACCATGGCACTGACCACGGCCAGAGCATCGGTGTCCGGCTCCAGGTGCGGCACATCCGCACTGCGCACGCTGCGAATATCGAAGCCGAGCGGTGATCCTCCGGAGCCCGAGCCCGAGCCCGATCCTGAGCCCAGTCCGCCGCCCCCGCCATCCGACTCGAGGCTCTCGAAGATGGTGCCGCGCCTGTAGTCGAGGGCATCCCCGCCCCAGGGCAGCGAGTCGCAGCTGGTGCGCTTGGCCTCCAGATTGCGTCGTCGAATGGCCTGCTCGTCCAGCGAGCGCTCCTTGGACAGCACGCCGCGCTTGCGGAAGCCGGCGGCGGCCGAGGCGCGTCGCCCGCGGCGTCCCAGTGGCGGCAGCTGGAGGTTGCCCGGCTCCTGGCCAAAGCCGGGACCGGCACAAGTGCCTCCCGCTGCCGTCGCTGTGGAGGCGCCGCCAAAGGGTTCGCCCAGCCGCGCGCCCAGCGCCTGAGGCGTCAGCGTGCCGCCCATCTCGGCCAGGCTCAGGCCCAGGCCAAGACCGAGGCCCAGGCCCGGTCCGTGGCCGCCGCTCTGTGGCTGATTGAAGTACTGTACGGTCTGGCGGCGTCCGCCCGCTCCCGCTCCCGCTGCAGCTGCAGCTGGCACGCCCCTCTGCGACAGTCCGCCCAGTCCCGGGGATGTGGATGTCGACGTGGATGGATTCTGCTGCTGCAGCTGGTTGAGATTGTTGGCCGCGCTGCTGTTGAGGGACTGGGGGCTGGGGAACTTCTTGTCCAGCGAGGGGGTGCTGTAGATGAAGTTCTTGGGCAGCGACTTGACCTTGGCGAGGGGGCGTGGGGGAGCGGCCGCCTTGGCCTGCGCCTCCGCCAGCTGCTGGCACAGCTTCTGCTCCTGGGCGAACTCCTGCTCGCGCACCAGCTCGCGCTCGAGCTCCACCTCCATGTCGAGCTCGTCTTCCATTTGCTTGTGGCTCTCCTCGAGGTGTTTCATCAGTACAGCCACGACGACATTCACCAAAACGAATTGCGCCATTAGCACGAATATCACAAAGAATATGGGAGCAATAACCGAGCTGACGCAGCAATTGCGTACGCAATCGGCCGCGTCATCGCAATTATCCCTCAGCGTGTCCTTCATGATGCCGTTCCAATTGTCGCCAGTCGCTACGCGAAACAATGTGAGGAAAGCCATGCCAAAGTTGGCGAAGTGCGCGTGCTCGCCCAGGCCCTGGCAGGGTATCTCGTCGGAGCACTCGAGGCGCCCGAACAGCTCCACGCCCAGCGCCGCGAAGATGAAGAACAGCAGGAAGAAGAGCAGTCCCAGGTTGCCCACCTGTGGCAGGGCCTGCATCACGGTGTCCAGCAGGGCCCTGATCCCCTTCGCCATTTTCAGCAGCTTGAGGACGCGCGCGATGCGCAGGACGCGCATCACTCGAATGATCGTCGGATTGATAGGTATTATCTTCGTCTCCAGCTCCTCGAGCACAATGCCCACGATCGAGAGCAGAACGATGCCCACGTCCAGCTGGTTCCAGCGATCCTTGAGGTACAGCTTCCAGCCGAGGGCCACCAGCTTCATGTGCGCCTCCAGTATGAAGACGGCGGTGAAGAAGTAGTTGAAGATCTTCAGGGCATACTGCAGGGCCATTTTCATGCGGTAGTACTCCATGGCCATGGTGACCACATTCAGCCCGATGACGGCGGCGATGGCCAGATCGAAGTACTTGGAGGTGACCACGTTGTGGACGAACATGCGGGTGGGCGAGTAGTTGGTGTAGTAGGGCGGCTCGTGCATCCGGCGGCGCTTCTTCTCCATCTGCAGCGCTCGCTTGGCCGCCCGACGGATCTTCTCCTCCTTCTCCTGCTCCTCGCGACACCGATGAAAGTTCTCCACCACCACGCCCACGAACATGTTGAGCACGAAGAAGCCCACCAGCAGGATGAACGCAATGAAGTACAGCAGCCGCCACTCGTTGTAGTTCACGATCGGCTGCTGGTCGACGCCGACGGCATCGAGGCCCGTATACATGATGTTCACCCACCCGTCGCGGGAGCTCAGCACGAACAGGGACATCAGGGCCTTGCCCAGGTCGTCGAAGTTGTATTTGCGGTTCGTCCACACGTTGCCCGGAATGCGGCGGCACTCGTCCGCGTTGCGCACATTCTTGATGTTCTCGCCCTCGCAGTAGAAGAAGGTGCCCTTGAACAGCTGCACGCCCAGTATGCCGAAGATGATGAAGAAGGTGCAGCAGATCAGCACGATGTTGCCGATGGGACGCAGGGACGATAAGAGCGTTTGCACGACTAGTTTCAGACCCGGGGCACGGTTGATCACCCGCAGAGGCCGCAGGGAACGAAGTAGCCGAAACACCTGCCAACGAGAATCATTCACAGAGAGAGAGAGAGAGCAGGAGAGAGGAGAGAGAGAGAGAGAAAGAAAGAAAGAG
Organism: Drosophila tristis; assembly: GCA_018150885.1. Taxonomy (NCBI): domain Eukaryota; kingdom Metazoa; phylum Arthropoda; class Insecta; order Diptera; family Drosophilidae; genus Drosophila; species Drosophila tristis. The sequence continues at coordinate 5,063,342 of JAECWT010000215.1, read as the reverse complement.
AGAGAGAGAAAGAGAGTAAAGATATGTTGAATAAATATTTGACAAGTACTATGCACTGCTTTCACTGCGCACTGCTTGATATCACGCTGTCGAATGCGACGCCAGGCGGCGCCACCTTTTATGGAATTGAATTGAATTAAATGGAATCAAATGGAATTAAATGGAATTAAATGGAATCAAATTGAACGCAAATAAAGCGCACAACAAACGTGTAAGTGTGGGACATTACAGCAAGGCCAAAATGGTGTATGGTGTATGGTGTATGCTCGGAGGGGGATTCGGGCCGGATGGGGGCTCTAGCTATGGATCTATATGCCTACATATAGCTGTGCTCGGAATAAAAGTCTTTGCTTGTGTGGGCAACTGTACTCATTTCCATCGACCGTGAACAATAACTAACAATTTCGGTGCCCAGACTCTCCTTAATATGCACATTTCCTGTATGGATATTTTTCTGTATTACGTGGAATAAAATGGAATTTTCATATGGAGTGACGAAATATATTGCTAAATTTTAAATGGTTCGCAAATTAAATCTTTCCTCTATAAAGCAAACAAAAAAAAAACAATTTTATTTGCTTTGGTTCCGAACACAGTTGTATATATCTAAATGGAATTATGGATTGGAATTGTTAGAACACACATACATACATATGTGTACGTATGTATGTAACTCTAAGTGGAATAAACGGATTATATATGGAACGTAATGGGTTCAATCGCAATACATTAAAATTCTTTTGGGGCGTGGGGGTGGTGGAGTTATGAAGGTTTTGTTTGATTTCGTTTTGTTAGGTTTTGTTTCGTTCGGGCTAATTAACCGAATCGGTCGGATTATATACAATGTACAAGAACTCAATGGAGGCGGGCCAAACATTTACTGGATTTGGATTTGGAGTAGTAAACAATATGTAGAGTATGTTGACTTTGGAATTGGATTTCGGTTCGGGACTACACACACATACGAGTATACGAGTAGTAACAAATGGTGAAAGCAATTGGATTGGATTTATTTTGCTCAGTAACTCAATAGTAGCAGAATGCGGGGGGGAATTTACCTGCGGTTTCGAGAGAGAGAGAGAGAGAGAGAGAGACAGAGGTATGTACATATATACACAAGATACAGTTAGATATAGAATATACCCGGATATTCACCACACACAATACGAGTTATACGAAGTACAACAAAATCGAACAAAAATTGTGAAAAAGTTTGGCGGAAGAAGAAGAAGAAGCAGTTGTTCGTTCAATCGTGTTCAATCGTGTCTGACAGTGTAGGAGAGAGTGTTAGAGCATGTGTTTTGTTTGGGTGTTTGTGTGTTTGTGTGTGTGTGTGTCTGATAGTATGTGGAGATAGAGAGAGATAGCCAATCAGCAGACAGATATTGATAGATTGATAGATAGATAGATAGATAGAGCATAGCATCGAGCAAAGGAGCGAGCGAGCGAGCGAACGAACGAGCGATCTTTGAGCTTTGCGCTTGCGAGATTTTTGATCGAGAGAGCATCAAGCATTAAAGCTTTTGTCTGATCCGTGCGCAGAAACAGGTAGCCAATTGCACTGCTTGTTCTTGGCTGTTGTTCTTGGCTGTTGTTGTTGTTGTGTGTGTGCTGTGGTTGCTGTTGTTATAGCGCTGTCATTGGAATCGCATTAGGATGCATTCAAGCAGTTCTTGTTGTTGATCTGTCGATGATGCTGAGGCCTGCCTGCGACTGTGACTGCGACTGCGACTGCTGTCGGATGGCTAATTAACCCGGGGACCCCCTACTTACCCTTAAAATCCCAAATATCCTCGGGCTCGATTCGCTAATCAATGACATTAACAAATCAATTATGGAAATGGTAACCAAAGATCCGTCCATGATATTCCAGCCGGATGTGAAGTACGCATCCGTGCCGTAGAACATGCCCGTGGCGACTACCTGTAATCGTTGTCAGATCAGATCAGATATCAGATATCGGTTACTGGCATACTGGTATACGGCATACTGGTATACTGGCATACTGGCATACTGGTATACTGGTATACTGGCATACTGGTTTACTGGCATACTGGTTTACTGGCATACTGGTATACTGGCATACTGGTTTACTGGCATACTGGTATACTGGCATACTGGCATACTGGTATACTGGCATACTGGCATACTGGTATGCTGGCATACTGGTATACTGGCATACTGGTATACTGGCATACTGGTTTACTGACATACTGGTTTACTGACATACTGGTGTACTGGCATACTGGTATACTGGCATACTGGCATACTGGTATACTGGCATACTGGCATACTGGCATACTGCGATAAACCTACCTTTATAAACATCTCAACGGTAAAGACGGCGGTGAACACGTAATTGGCTGTTGCCAGGAACAATCTTTCGGTGCTGGTTGGAGGGATGTTTGGTCTTTCCATCGCCAGTGTGATGCAGTTGAGTGCGATGAACAGCAGCACAACATTGTCGAACCACTTCTGATTGACAAACCACGTACAGACCTGCCGAAACCTGCATGTCGCGGATATATCGGATATTAATCAGAGAATAAGCGGCGAAGGGGGATGGCGGGAGGGCGGGACTCACTTGTTATCCTCGGGAAAGACGTACATCGAGTAGGACTCACGCTCCATGGCGAACTGCCTGGGTGTGAGCCGCTCGATGATCATCTTCAGCTTGGACATGCGATCGCCACTGGAGGACAGCATGGAATGTGGCTGCAGTGCCAGATGCTGGAACTCCTTGGAGAGGCGATGCGACTGCGACAGCGACTGGGAGTGCGGCTGCTGGGAGGAGGACGAGGAGTCCTGCTGCTGCTGCTGCTGCTGCTGGAGGAGCAGCTGCTGCTGGTGGAGCTGCTGCAGCTGCTGGATCTCCTTCTCCTCGAGCCGCTTCTTCAGGTTGTAGTGACTGATGGAGGTCTTGCGCTTGTCCCGCGCCTCAATGTACTGCTGCAGCATGTTGTCCGGCTCGTTGAGATTGCCGTACGACCTCTGCCACTTGTCGAGGTCCATCTTGGAGTTCGTGTAGGACAGCGACTTGCGGTTCGCCTCCAGGTTGTGCAGATTCAGGTGCGAGGTCTTGCTGAAGGCCAGCTCGATGGAGCTCATCCGCCGCTGGCCCGTGCCCGGGCGCAGCTTCGGCGGCTGGTTCAGGTTCTGGTACACCTGCGAGTTGAAGATGCAGGCCGAGGCCCGGCGACTACCCAGCGCCGCTCCCGGACTGCCAGCACTGCCGATGCTCAGCGTGTTTGAGAGTCTGCGCATCGAGTTCTGCGGACTCAGCCGGTTGGTGTCCTTGGCAGCTCCCCCTGTGCTTCCTGTGCCTCCCAATCCTCCCAATCCTCCCAATCCTCCTCCTGCGCTGCTCCTCAGCAGGTGGCTGTTGTCGCTGCCGTTGTTCAGCTGCTGCTGCTGCTGTAGCTGCTCCTCCTCCTCATGGCCACTGATGCTGTCCTCGGCTGCGGCCGTCGACTGGGGTCTCCTCTTCTTGGAGCTGCTGCGCCGGAAGCGCTGCTTGAAGCTGCCCCCGCCAACGCCGCTGTACGGGGCGGGAGCCAGGGGCAGGCGCTCGCTGGAAGAACTGCCGCTGGTGGAGGCCGCGGCAGTGGATGCAGGTCCAGTGGCCGAGCCCGAGCCCGAGCCCGTCAGATCGTTCAGACTGTGACTGTAGCTGTGGCTCTCCGCAGCCGGGGGCTGCAGACCCTGTTCATGTCCCAGACCCAGACCCAGAGCCAGACCCATTCCCCCCGCCCCCACTGTCGATGCGGAGGAGATGGTGGGCACGTAGATGGGCGTGGCGGCTGCCGTGGAGCCGGAACTCTTCGATATGTCATCGATGATGACGCTGTGCATGCTGCTCCCTGTGCTCCCTATGCTCCCGGCCCCCCTGCCATGGCCACTCCCCCCGGTTCCGCCCACGCCCACGCCCAAGCCCAAGCCCAGCTGGCTGGCGTTGAGGATATTGAGGGGCTTGTGGGTGAGCACCGGGGAGGGCGGAATGAGGTCGATGGCGGGTATGCCCTCGTCCAGGGTGCGCTGGCCCCCCGTGAAGATGTTGGGGGGTCGCAGCAGCGACGGCGAAGGTGGCGGCGGCGGCTGCGGGCGTGGCAGTAGAGTTGAGTGCAAATTCGAGGGGCGAGAGAAGGCGCGGCCGGCACTCACCTCCATGTCGCCCCACTGGCGGAAGCTCATGCCCGGCTCCAGGGTGGTGCTGGGCGAGTCCTGCGGCGTCGCCGCCGTCGTGGTGATGGTGGGCGGCTCCCGAACGAGCCGCATCTTGGAGAGGCGCGGCGGCGCCTCGCTGCGTCTGTCCTTGATGGAGTATGTCTGTGTGCGAAGCGAGCAGTGGGCATGTGATGTGCATGTGGACGTGGATGGTTCGGTGTCAGTTCGGGCCTAGTTCGGGTCCAGTTCGGGTGCAGTTCGTCGGCCGTCTGTCATTGCTGCACTTACCTTTTTGAGGCCGCCGCGGGGCTTGCTGCTGCCGCTGCTCTCCTCATGCGACATCAGCTTGTGGATGCTGCTGCCGCCAGCCTCCTTGTCCAGGCCGGAAGCAGCAGTGGCGGATGCAGGCGTCGGCGCTGGCAGCTCGTTGATCTGGTAATCGTGGCTGGGCTGGAGCAGCCGCTGGCGGTGCATGTTGCTCTTGGCCTCGATGATCAGCTCGGCCGAGTCCTGCAGCTGTTGGTGGGAGTAGGAGGACGAACCGTGGATAGAACCGGTGCTGTGTTACCCACACACACACACACACAACACAATCATTCAGACTCAGGCAAACGCACACACACAGACACCCCGCACACACATGCATCGAGACACATGCAGGCACACAGGCACACATACACGCACCGGATCTGTGTCCACTGTGGGGCACTTCCGCTCTTGCGCTTTCGCTTTCGCTCACTTCCGGTCGGATGGGATGACTTACCTTGCGCACGTCCTCCGCGGAGCGCCAGCGATTGCGTACCTCGTAGTAACTATCGTTAGTGGTCGATGAATCGGCCTCGCTGCGCGATTCATCGTACATACCATCGCTATAATTCTCGGCCAATGTCTCTTCGCGCAGTTTCTTAACCAACTCGCGCTGTTCGCGCTCGCGACGTTCATTTCGCTGAGGGAATCAAAATTTCAAAATTAGACTTTCTCGTCAACCTTTGGGGCGTGGAGCATGGTGCATGGAGCATGGAGCATTTGGGGATTGGGGATTTCTTTTCTTTCTTTTCGTTTTCTCAGTTTTTAGCTGGTCGACGCGCCACAAGCGCTTTGCCTCACGCTGCTTCTTGGGTACTTGGAATGGCGCTGGCGTGGGGGGGGGACAAGGCTGCTGTGGGGACAAGGCTGTGGGTGATGGACACTGCTGGCGACTCAAATAGAGGCCGGAGCATAGGCAGTTAAAGTGGAAACGAGTTTATGGATCGCCAGAAAATGCATTCGCTGATCGAAAGACCAAAGTGATTAGCTCATCAGAGCATGAAAGTCTGCAAATATGAGGAGAATGATTCTTCGTGGTGTTTCTAGATATTTAAGTTGATTGATTCATCCAAATAATCAGCAGTACCAGCCACACGTATGCTGAGCATATGGAAATAATCATTGAATATGCATTTGTGTCAGGTCTATCGTGCGGATAGTGGTCTGTAGACCATAGATTCATAGATCATAGATTGGCTGGCTGGCTGGTTAATTGCGACTGTGATGAGGGGTAAGGCAGAGGCATAGGCATAGGCATATGAGGGGGAGGGAGGGGAGGTCAAGGTCTGTTTTTGTTGGCAAAACTCTACCTCTGAACTGAATCCCTCAACCAAAATGGCCACCAATAAATTAAATAGCACATAATTGCCGAATGTCATTAGGGCCACAAAGTACAATGCGGCCCAATGACTTGTCTTTTCCATTCCATTGAACAGGACGACGTTCCAGTCCTCTTGCGTGAGTATCTAAAAACATTTGGTTGGTTGTTGGTGATTGTTGTTGTTGTTGTTGTTGTTGAGTTGAGTTGAGTTGATTGTTGTTGGAGTTGGAGTTGGAATTGTTGTTGGAGTTGTTGTTGATCGGTGGCAGTTGCAGTTGCAGTTGCAGTGGCGGGGCGGCAAACGTGGTGCAGATATAACATACGCATACGCATGGATATCACACATATATGCATATGTCGGATATACATGTATCGATAATTAATCGAAAGAAGCCAAAGAAAAAAAGAACGAAATACCAATAAACAAATTTTGTAGTTTTATTTGTTGCGGTGGGTGGTACGTAAGTAAGTAAGTAAGTAAGTAATTAGAAACGTAATACATAAAACGAATGCCAAACGAATGTTAAATGTCAGACAAAGGCAAAGACAAAGACAAAGGCAGAGACAGACAGGTACAGGTACAGGTACAGTGAGAGAGAGAGAGAGAGAGGGAGAGTGGGAGAGCGAGTGAGAGCAGAGAGAGAGCAAAGAAAGAGAGCGACAGAGACAAAGATGGCGAGAGCGAGAGCGACAGCGACTGAAATATATATTATTGAGAACCTGTTAATTGGATGGATATACATATGTGGCATACTTTTGCGCGTACTTCCATGCACACAAACATGTGTGCACACATATGCACATATGCATGCATGTATGTATGTATGCTCGCATATCTCGCAGCTTTTGTTTGCCATGCGCTCGTTAATCGTGAAACCAATCAATCGATCAATTATTGCTGTAAGAGTTCTGGACTTAATCCACAGTTCAATCGAATCTTCTGCCGTTCGACTCTGTTCGTTGCTTACGTTTTGTATACGTATTTACATTTAAGAATACATAATCCTTAATAATATAATATTTTTAAAACCTTTATTCCCAGTTTTATTGGCAAGTCTCCTCAGCAGAGGTATATGAATATTAATTTGTTGAACACAATCAGAAACATGTACAGGAATATCACTAATATTGGAACTGTTTGCCGACAGTCCTTGATCTATTTGTTATTCGGATTAATCAATTAAAATGTAATTCAGCAATCAACAGGCAAACGCAAACAAAAGCAAGCAGAGTGTGTCAGAGAAAGAGCGACAGAGAGAGGGAGAGCGCAGGACAGTTGAAAGGCGAAAAGCAGTTGAGTGCGCAAGCAGTGCCAGCGTCGATTTGAATGACGCATTTCATTCGTTGCGTTGCGTTGCGCTGCGTTTCTTTCTCTGGCTGGACAGTAGCAGCAGCAGTGGTACAGTGCGGCCCATATTCGTAAGTAGGCTGCACAGCGCGGTTCTTCAAACAATAATTCGTGGTGTGGCATACTAAAAGAAGAACTTAACAAAGGCACACAAAAACAAACGCAAAAACAAACTAAGACAAAAAACGCTAAGAGCAAAGCCAAAACACAAAAGCGAAAAGCAAAAGCAAAATCAAAATCAATACAATTCAATAGCAAAACTCAAAGAGAAGCAGCAGCATGGGCGGCCGCTCTCCTCGGACTAAGGACAAAGAGCAAAAGGCAATGGCAAAGGCAAAGGCAAAAAGCGCACATAATTCTTGCATAGGAATTTTTCAAAGAATTCAAATTGTTTTTGTTTTTGCTCTGTACACGACGTGCCAAAGTTTTCTTTTCTGTTCTATTTAAATGTTAATTTTTTGTTTTTTTTTTGTTTTTTGGTTTTTTGAATATGGTACAATACGAATGCGGTTGATAAAAAAGTTAAATTTAATGTTCTGTTTTGGTTTTTTGTTTGTTTCTTAACTTTGTGGCTGTACATTGGTATTGCACAAATACAACTTCAACAATTGATGTGGGAATATATGTATAACGATTTTTATATGGTTTTTGCTTAGCGACAATTTTTGAATGTTTCGACTAGGTGAGACAGAGAGAGAAATAGAGAGAGAGAGAGAGAGAGATACAGACGGAGAGATAGAGAAAGAGAGAACGAGATTCTGGGGTGTTGTGGGAGTGGTGGGGAGGGGCAGCTAATTGATAAATTAAAAAGTTTTATTTCGTTTGTAACAAGCTAACGAACCAACGAACAAACGAACGAAAGAACCAAATGGAACGGAACGGAACGAAACGGAACTGAAATATGTATATACAAGGTATGTGTATGTGTGTTTGTGTGGGTGTGCGCGCCAGTAGGGATCTGACTTTGAATTGGATTATAAATCGGAATCAGATTCGAGCTTTGCACACAACAAAATCAAAGCCGGAAGCCAAAAGCCGGAGGCGGAGGCGGAGGCGCAGGAATAGGCATAGCAGCTGAGAGGATCTCAAAGGGGCATGGCATGCAACAAAAGGTAGCATTATCGATAACGGTTTGCTTGTCTTATGTCATATGTGTGTCGTGTAAGGAGAGATAGAACAGACAGAAAAAAGAGAGACAGAGAGAGAGAGAGAGAGAAAAGAGGTTATGTGATAGAGCGCCTGCGTGGGTGCTTTGCTGCAACTGTGGCCAGCGATGGCAGCAGGACGAGACTGTACCTCTGCAGAGCAGAGCAGCGGCACTGCGGCAGCATATAAACACTCGCATGTGGATAATGGGGAAGTTACACAATATACTTAAAGTAGGTGTATTATACACTGATGGGAAGATCTTCGTCCTACCCTGGTGAGGATTTCATTTTGTGGGAATGTTGCATGTGTGTTTGTGGGCGTGTGACTACATTTGCGGGCATCGGAATTTGCATCGAAATCGAAATCGAAACTCAGACTTAAATCGATAAACTCAAAACTGAACAGGAGAACGAACTCAAAGATCAGAACTCAAAGAATGTAACTAGCGTGTAGAAGGTTGGAAATATATGTTGGTTTTGGCTTGGAATCACCATAAATCAATACAAATCAAGAGCTCAAACAGTGAACGAGAGAAATACATAGACAGAGAGAGATAGAGAGAGAGAGAAAGAGAGAAACTAGGAACTGGGAACTTTCGTGGCTATACGTAAAAATTCATTAAATACGGTTATATAATCGCAAGAATTTCAGACTCATTTTGATAGGTAGGTGATAGATATATTTGTTGTAACTGTTTGTTGTATTTTTCTTACAGTGGTGAAGGGGAAGAGTGGAATAAGGGCAAGGGCTGGGTGCGGCTGGGAGTGGGAGTGGGAGTGGGCGGTTGGGGTTGGGGTTTGGGGTTTGGGGTTCTGGTGGTCTGGGCGGTGGATTCTGTAAGTTTATTGCTGTTTTATTGTTCTTACTTGGAATACTGTGACAGTGGCCCACAAAATGTTGTTGAAGTGTTTGCGATCGCACTCGCATTGCGGATGCCGGCTGATTATTTCGGGACACGTACACTCGCGCTCGAGTCCGGATTCGTCCAAAAATTTACAAAACTTACCGCCAAACAGATACATGCCGAGTATGCTGTAGGTTTATATATATGTTTTATATATATATAATGTATGTATATATATGTATGTATTTATGTATATTTATAGAGTCATAGATGTGTGTTTGTTATTCGATATTCATTTATACATATATCGGCATGGCATATACTATATGTATATATGATAACTGATTCATAGATATAGAGAGAGAGAGTGGTGGTAGAGGATTGGTTGGTTGCTTTCTTGCTTTTTTTCTTTTTTTTTTTTGTTTTGATTGTATTTTGTATATACGGATATACGGATAAATGGTTATAGGGGGTGGGGAAGGGGGTGGGTCCCTTTCTATACATGGGTCTGAGTGTTGTTCTCGGGCATGTTCGTATATATATATTATAGTACGAGTATATGGGTGTATTAAACAAGAGACAAAGAGTAGGAGACAGAGAGAGAGAGAGAGAGAGTGGCTAAGTGTGAGACGACGACTTTTGGTCTTCTATCTGGAGTGGGGCCTGGAGTTCTGTTCTGTTTTCTGTTTTCTGTTCTGATGGCTTGGTTCTGATGTCTGTTCATATTTACAGAGTGCACCCCCATATATTCACTTGTATTCATGTGGTGTACGTGGGAGTGGAGCGGCCAAGAGGTTTCAGTTTTTCTATCATACAGTTTTTGTTTGGGTCCCGAGACTCTGTGCATGTGGATGGGTCTGTGTCATCACAGTTACAGTGGGGCATATAGTAGTTTACAGTGGGCGATGCGTATGCATGTGTGTATGTGTGTGTGTGTGTGTGTGTGTCGGTGTGTGTGGTATCGAGAGAGTGGGAGAGAGAGAGAGAGGGGGAGATACAGAGGGAGAGTTCTCTTTTTAGAGGGATTCGTTCGGGGCTGAGTTCTATACAACTTAGAGACTAGAATAGGATGAGGACTATAGATAGATAGATAGATTGATTGATATTGTAGGCACGAGCACAGAATACATACTTAGAGATAGGATAAGGATACAGACAAAGAGCAAAATGTGAGTGACAAAGAAGGCAAACGAAAGTGGGAGGACAACAAGAGAAAAGGTGACAATCAAGGCAAATAGATAGATATTGATATAGATATAGATATTGGGATGGCATATGAGCGAGACAGAGAGATAGTTATGCAAATCGTGTGTGTGTGTTTCGGAGGTGTACGACGAGTATGCAAAGTGTTCGAGTCGAGTCGAGTCGAGTCGGGGCTGGGTGCTGGGATGCTGGGATGCTGGGATTCTGGGATGCAAACTCATTTATCAGCTCTAATAGCCAATTGGCTGGCTAACCGAACCCATGCAAAGCTCAACAACGAACTCGAACGAACGGTAATGCTTACCTGGTGCAACGTACAATTATACAGACACATAGATACAATAGATACACAGATATAGATACAGTATATAGATACGGATACGGATATGGATAGAAAGAGTATATATATATAGTATGTATGGCATGGCATAGCAACAAAGTATATTTATGGTTACATGGCTCTCGTATATCTACCGATACTCATACGGATACCGAACTGCATGCGGATGCGCGCTGCTTGCTATTGAACTCGAAACGGTAACGCTTAACTGACATGCCAACTCAAGAGTCTTAATCGAAATGGTAATCTTAATCGTAATCGTAATCGGTATTGTAATCGAACGAACTGAATATCAAAGCATGTTCAACTGAATACTACACTCAAGTACACACCACAAATTAGTGCGAGCGAGCAATCGCCATCGACATCGGCATCGACATCGCTCTGCCAATCGACGTATCGATAATAAATCATAAAATAATAAGCAGAAGTCCCTGTGTGTGCGGGTGTCTGTGTGTGGATGGACACTCACACACACATGGATGGACACAGCAGACAGACGAAGACAAAGCGAGAGAGAGAGTGACAGAGAGAGAGAGAGAGAGTGACAGGAAGACACAACGGTAACAATGCTTTACGATCAATGGTTATCGCAACGGTAAATGAAATCGAAACAGAAACGGAAACGGAATCGGAATCGGAAAACAAAACACTCGCTGAAACTGAAGCGGAATTCAAAGTGAAACGAACAAACACAAAATGATCTTTCTTTTCCGTAAATCTTTTCTTTCCTTTTGGCTTTTAGAGTTAAGCATTTCTTTTTCAGTTTCATGAACAGTTAATCGTAATCATATCAGTAGTAGCAGATTATGGCGTAACATTAGGAGTAGTAGTAGGTAGTAGTAGTAGTAGTAGTAGCATAGATATATATATATATTTATAGGTTTATATATGGTATAAGGCTGATAGCAATGGGTCTACCTGGAACACTGTGACGAGCGCCCAGAGCAGGCTGTCGAAATTCTTACGATCGCAAATCATCTCTCCGTTAACTTTCTCGCAGAATTTACATCCGAACAGATTCATGCCGAGTATACTAAAGTGATGGTTTGTTTTTGTTGATATATAATATGATATATATGTATATATATATATATATATGTATATATATTTTATTGTTGTTGTTGGTTTTTTGTTGTTGTTTGTTTTTTCGATTATCATTATAGCATATATTCTTATATATTTTTGTGTGGTTTTTTGGGGGTTTTTTTGGGTTGGTGTTTAGCATACAATTAGGTTTATTTTAATTTCGGTTTTCAGTTTATTCGATTATTATTTTGTTTTGGTTTTGGATTTTAGTTAGTTTTTTGTTTTGTTTTTTTTTTTTATTTAATTGTGTGGAGTGTGACGAAGAGAGAGAGAGAGAGACAAAATATAGAAATAGAGAGAGAGAGAGAGAGAGTTAAGAGAGAAAGAGACAGAGTGAGAGATTGTGAGAGAAAAAGACAGACAGAGAGAGCGAGAGAGAGAGAGAGAGAGAAGGAGCAAGAGAGAGTGTTTGTGTGGCTGTTGAGTGAGCGACGAGCGGCAAACAAAAGAAAACACTCAAAGAGAGAGAGAGAGGGAAAGAGAGACAGATAGAGAGAGAGGGTGGGCGAGAGAGTCATAGAGAGAGGGAGGGGCCTTTCCTTTCCGAGGATCAGAGCTCAGCCACACGACTGCAATCGGACTACAACAGAAGTAAAACGAAACAAAGATTCAGTTCAATCCCAAGCTGAGAGAGAGAGAGAGAGAGAGAGAGAGAGAGAGAGAGTGGAGAAGCTTTAGCCTGTGGAGGGTGGGTGACGGATGGTGACATGGGGTTGGGTTTGGTTTGGTTTTGGTTTGGTTTGGCTCGGTTTGGTGGGGTTATTCATTCAGATTTTTGGTTTGGTTTGGTTCGGTTTGGTTTGTGGTCTGTTTTACGGTTTAGGTTTAGGTTTCTCTTCCGAGTTTAATCAAGGGTCGTTTATCGAGTTGGTTGGTTTATCGGCTTTGGTTTCAGTCGTCTCGTACAGTTATCGACGCTGGCTTCAAATACGGCATGGCATTTTCATTAACTGCTTTAATCGGTGGCATTCGGTACACGATATGCACGAGTAGTAGTAGTATGTAGCGGCAGATACGAGTGGTATGTGTATCTGGAGAGTGACTTATAGTATGTCTCATAGTATGTGTGTGGCATGTGGCATGTGTTGCATGTGTTGCAGCTGTTTCGCTATTCTAACTACACAAACTCGATTACTTTTACTTTAGCAACTAGACAAGCTAATTATTTTGTAGTGTATGTGTACGTGTGGGTATGTACGTGTGGGGTACGTGTGGGGTACGTGTGTTGGTATTGTGTTCGTTCTTGTGTGTGTGTTTGTGTGTGGTTCTTAGACGTGTGCGTGTATGAAATTGATACAATACCAATACCATAGTTATACGAGTACGAGTACGAGTATTATCAATTACGAGTAATCATATATAGTATAGCGATAGAGAGAGAGAGAGAGAGAGAGTCAATGAAGGAGAGAGGGCGAATATATGTCGAGTACGAGTATTACTGCAAAACTGCAGCGGCGTTTCTGTGCATGTCTCTGCGTGTCTGTGCGTGGCTCTGTGGGAAAAGCTCAAGTTGCTTGCAAGCCAAAGTTCCAGTGTCTCTCTGAGCGTGGCTGTGGCTGTGGTTGTTGTGGTGTGTGTACGATCTGGTACTTGTGGTGTGTCTGCGCGTCTTTGCGTGTGTCTGCGCGTCTTTGCATGTCTCTGCATACAAAGCTCAAGTTGCTCGCAAGCCAAAGTTTAATGTCGCTCTGGTTGTTGTATTGTGTGGTGTGTCTGCGTGTCTGTTCGTGTCTCTGCGTGTCTGTTCGTGTCTCTGCGTGTCTGTTCGTATCTCTGCGTGTCTGTTCGTGTCTGTTCGTGTCTCTGCGTGTCTGTTCGTGTCTGTGCGTGTCTCTGTGTGTAAAGCTCAAGTTGCTCGCAAGCCCATCTTCCAGTGTCTCTCTGAGTGTGGCTATGACTGTGTGTGGTGTGTGGTGTGTGTGTGTGTTTCAGTGTTGGTTAACGCTAAGAAGCTAAAACACACATTTAGTTAATTTGAATTGGAATAAAGCTTATTTTTGGCTAACTAACTGGCTAACTAATTTGTTTGTGTGTGTTGTTGTTTATTGAGATAGTTACTGTGGCTGTTATTGTTCTTGCTGTCGGTGTATCGGTGTGGAACTCAAGTAAACGAAATGAATTTTGAGCAGAAATTGAATTGGAGTGTAAGAGTGGCAGAAATAGTGAGTGATTTTGGAATTGGAAACGGGGGGACTAAGCGAGTACGAATATCCTTGACTATAAGCTGAAAAAGATTTTTAATTGTACGCGGAGCCATCATACTGATGGTGCATCAAGTGAGACAGTTGTATATAGAGAGAGAGAGAATGAATAAATCCACTCGATCGTGTGTGGGTGTGAGAGAGAGAGAGAGAGAGTAATGCAAGTGAGCGAGCGAGAAGTCAAAGTGTACGACAACTTACGGCAGAGAGAGAGAGAGAGAGAGAGGTATGAATGTGTGGAGTGGGGAAAGAGAGCAAAAGCAAGTGAAGCGTTGGGGAGGGGGGGGTGGTACAGTTCTTGCTTGTACGAGAGAATCGATTGCTTACAAAGTTACCAAAATCGTAACGCTAACTACGTTTCTTCATTACGTTTCAAATATGTTACTGAGAGAGAGCGAGAGAGACAAAGAGACAGAGAGTGTAATAGAGCGAGAGAGAGCTTAAATGTGTTTGTGTTTAATTGGGAGATCGATTGGAGAGAGAGAGAGAGAGATAGAGAGACATTTAGGCAAATCTTTACTCAAATACATATGTAGGTATTACTCAAGTGGTACGCAGCAGTACTTGGGTACAAATAGGTAGAATGATCGTGTCAAAGCATACGAGTAGTACAATATTAACGAGTACAGTTACGAGTAATTTAATTACGAGTACCAGAGCACAATTTCGACGGTAGGTGAGGGGCTAATACATAGGTGGGGGTGGGGGTGTGTGGCTAAATGAGAGAGGGGCAGAGAGAGAAGGAGGGTGTGTGTTTTGGGAATTGCATGAAGAAATGAGCCAAATCTCCCACGTTCGACTGTGGTAGATAAATATGTAGACAGTGAGGGACGAGACTGTACTTCAACATGGCGGGAGTGAGGGAGGGACAGGATATGAGTGGTTCGGTTCATGGGTTGAGTTGAGTGGGTGCTTCATGGGCTCGTGGGTGGATTGATTGAACTGTATGGTAAGCAGCTATGCTCTAAGAACTGTTGGACGGTAAACGGTAAACGGTAGACGGTAGACGGTAGCCGCCTTGCTACAAATGGGCTAACAAACTTGAACTGCTTGTGGTTAATATCGGGTGGTGGTAATATCGGGTACGGTATGTCGTACTTGTCGGCTCCATTCTTATTTCATTTTGGCTGGGACTTGTTTGGATTTACTTTCTTTCCTCTTCATTTTTGGGGATCGTTTTTTTTTTCTGGGGGGGTTTTGTTCGCGTTCGATAGCCGTTTAATCGGCTATCGATTAATCGTTGGTTAACTCTGATTGGATTTTCTTTCTTTTCGTTACTTCATTATCTTTTGTTATCTCCGCCTTCTTCGTGTATTGTATGTGTGTATATACTATATGTGTGTGTGTGTGTGTGTGTTAGTATTGGTTAGATATTTGTGTGCGTGTGTGTGTGTGTGTATTAATTTTCTTTTTTCGATTTTGTTTCCTTCTTTGTGTTAGTTTCATCGTGTTGTTGGACTGGCTTGTGAGGGCACTTTCGAACTCACCTGAAGATGAATATGAACAGTACCAGCAGGGAGAAGAAGACGGCCACATTGTCCATGGTGCGGAGCATGACGAACAGTTGCCGCCGCAGATTCGGCATGAAGCGGACGAGCTTGAGGATGCGGAGCAGCCGGAATGTCCGCAGAACCGACAGACCAGAGCCACCGCCCCCCGTGCCGTTGCCCAAAAACTGTTGGCATATCTCAATGGCGCTGATGGAATAATGCAGCAATATTAAGTGGAACGGGAACGAGGAGACGTATCGCTGGTAAACAACTCGCTCACCTGAGTATGACAATGATGCCGTCAAAGACATTGAAGCCATTGGCTATGTAGCGGAAGGGCCCCTCGGCCACCACCTTGAGCAGCATCTCGACGGCAAAGATGCCGGAGAAGACAATGTTGCTGGTCTCCACGATGGCCGTGAGCTCCGGCGGCTGGTTGTGGTACTCGATGCCCATGGAGAGCGTGTTGATCAGTATGGCCAGCAGGATGCCCTGCTGGAAGTACTTGTGCTCCACCAGGCGCCTGATGTAGCGTCGGACGTAGCTGCAGATGCGCGACAGGCAGCGGTAGGAGGCGATCAGGCCGCGCATCGCCGGCGATCGCTGATGGTGTCGCTCCTCCAGCGGCGAGAGGGCGTTCTGGTACAGGTCGTAGCAGCAGGCGTAGTCCTCCATGTAGTTGCCCGTGGGACCGCCATGATCGCCATGATCGCGCCCATGGCCCTGTCCGTGGGATGTGTGGCCCCGTGATCTGTGGCCATTGTTGTTCCTGCTGTGGCTGTTGTTGTTATTATTGTGGTGATGCTGATGCTGGTGCTGATGCTGGTGGGGATGCGAGTGATGTTCTCTCCGCTGGCGATGATGGGTGGCTGCTGCCTGCGACTCCCCAGGTCCCACAGCCCCTGAGACGGCGACCACAGTGCTGGGCGCGCCGCTCAGCTCGAAGGCATCGCCTGTTCCACCCGTCGCCTGATCCGGCGATGGCTGGAAATGTCCCGGTGACTGGACAGAGACTAACTGGGACTGGGCCTGGGCCTGGGCCTGGGCCTGTCCTTGTCCCTGTCCCGTGTTCGTGGTGGTCGTCGTCGGTGGCCGCTTGTGCTGGGCCTTGAGCGCCTCAGCGGTGTGTGGATCGCAGCGGGCCAGCGACGTGTAAAAGGACTCTAGCGTGCTCTGTCCCGTCGGCAGGGCCGCTGAAAAGGCCACAGAGAATGCTAACAGCTCTTGACAAGTCATCGCATCGTGTATACCCAGCTCGGAGCAATCTGCATACGGATTGGCGATGGTGTCGATGGTCTGCGGCAGGTTCACCTGCTCGGAAACAGCGGAGAGTGTTAGTCTGGCGGAACATCAATCAATCTGGAACTGGTCAATCACTCACCTGCCAGATGCTGCCATCGCCGGCCTGGGTCATCTTCTCCGTCGAGAATATGGTGGTGCTTTTCTCTGGGACCGCCGCACCACCACCACCACCACCACCACCACCACTGACGCTGCCACTGCCACCACTGTGGTTGCTGTGGCTGTGGCTATTGCTGCCACCGGAACCTGCCGCCGATGTCGATGCTGCCGCCGATGTCGCTGCCGCTGACGCTGCTGCTGCCGCCGCAGCTGCTGCTGTTCCCGCCACTGTGGCAACAGTGGCTATGGTTGTTGCCGCTGGGGGGGCGGAGGCGCTTCCCGGTGCCAGGGCAGGCTGCTCCGTGCTGAGGGCGGGAGGCGTGTGCAGCAGCACGTACTCGTTGAACATCACCGACGGACGCCGGCTGGCCGAAGTGGGCGGACTCAGGAATCCCGAGGTGCACGGGTGGCTCTGTATTCAAGAGTATTCGAGAATTAGAAATGCCAGATCTCTCCATCGTGGCTATGATAATGGCAGGGAAGCGGAGTCTCTACACGGCGGAGGGGGTGGGTCAGTGTTCGTTCGGCTCTGAGATATGCTGAGAACAATACAAAAGCTACTAGGTAGGGCTCGGCTCACACTGTGCAGGACACACATAAGGACATAGGAGAGTGAGATGGGGAGGAGGCTTTTGTCAGCGACTACCGGAAGGTTGAAATACGCCTTAATTTGATTTATCTGTGCATTGCCTTTCTAGCTTTCTGGCAGGTCTAAACGAAACACTGCACTGCTTGACTCCTGCTTGGTAACGGAAAATGGAGGTTAAGTCGTTGAACTGCTTGCAGAATGATCTGCGCTCTTTTTCTTTGCGAATGGAAAGCAGTCCTTACGAATACCTCCATTGGATGAATGTACCCCCCATTGTGAGTACATTTATGGGGAACCGTAATGTAATGGAATGTAATGTAATTCGCCTCTGCTATTGCGAGTCATTAAAATTGTATCAATTTCACATATTCAAATAAAACGAAATGAGATAAATAATTAATTGGCATTCAAGCGAGAAAATGGGCGCACAATGGCAGGACAATGGGCAATAGATTCAGATGCAGCAACTCAATGGGGCAATCAACGCTCGATATACAAAAGGTACCTGTGTATTCATACATTTAAATGCACTTATACGCGTACACATTTACATACACAATCGACAAAAAAACGTGATAACAATTTCAACTGTGTTTTTAATATGCAAACATATGCGGGCATTCGCTTATAGCTCCAATTTGCACGGGATATGTTTTTGCAAACCTTTTTTTTTCAATGTGTTTTTTTTGTTGTATGTTTTTTTTAGTGCAGCGACTGAATGCCCTTGCCAATGGTAAAACAAATTGCAATGGCAAGGGCCTCCAGGATTCGGTGTGACCGAAAAAGCCTCTGGTGTACATATTTGATTTGGTTTTATTTAATTGAACGTTTTTTGAGTGTGTTAGTTAGTACCTTGCCTAAATTTCCCAACTGCAGCTACGAGATTAGCAAATGTTTATAACAAATATGAAAGAATTTGATTATTATCATTTTTTGTTTGTTTTTTTTTTTTGTTGTTGTTTGACGGCATTTCATTTGTGGATAAATCGGTTGGTTTGTCAGCTTCGTCTGTTTTTGTGTGGCAATTTGGCGAGATACAAATATATGCTGTTCTGTGGCTTTATCTGTTGCTGTTTGCAGTTTGCAGTTTGCAGTTTGAGTTTTCCGTTCGAATGGATTCTGTGGCCCGGTGGACCAGAGCGTGTGTGGTGTGTATGGTGTGTATGGTGTGTGGGTGATGGACTGATGGACTGATGTGATCGATGATCGATTGACAGATACTCACAATCAGCTGCTCCGAATCCATGATCTGCTGCGGGAACTTCAGCAGAATTGTCTTCTGCTCGCCGGCACTGCCCTCGGGCTTCAGCTGTGAGGACTTCTTCAGCGAGGAGCTGCGTGGCATGACCATTCCGCCGCCGAGGCCACACGCCGCCGCTGCCTCGCCCAGAGACTGTTCGGTTTTGTCGGAGGATGAGTGCTGCTGCTGCTGCTGCTGCTGCTGCTGAGCGGCCTGCTGATGCTGGGCTGTCGACATGGTCACACTGGCCGTGCTGCCATTTATGCCGTTCACCAATGCCACTGTGGTGCAGCTGGGCACACTGTTGCTGGCATTGGCATTGGCATTGGCATGGGTATTGGCCAGCGTGTTGCTGCTGCTGCCATTGTGATTGTTGGTGTTGTTGTTGTTGTTGTTGGAATTCGAGTTGGAGTTGAGCGGCACCATGACGGTAATCATCTGATCCTGAATGCCGGACGGATGCTTGCGATTACTGTACTTGGGGCACTTGGGATGGTGGCACTTGATGCGTGACGGCGAGAAGGTCAGATTGTCGGCATTGGGCAGCAGTCCCTCCTTGCGCTGCTGCCGCTGGTACCTGTATGGTGGCCAGGTGGGCAGGTGGCCAGGTGGGCAGGTGGTCAGGTGGTCGGGTGGTTGTGTGTAGTGGGGTGGTGTGGAAAACCAAATTTGATTAGTAACAAGTTGGCTGGCAGTTCGCGTAATTCACACATATGTCTGTACACAAAACATCGTGTTCTCTGTGGGGCGTTGGGTTGGGGTGGGGTGGGCTGGCGGGCTACTGGGGTTGTACTGTGGGACAGGGTCAACCGATGGGGCTGTTGCACGTGCGGGGTGGCTGGGTGTGTTGTACGTGCACTCTCATTAGCGGGACCCAAGATGCAGCTGTGTAGCTGCTGTGTCTCTGTGTCTCTGTGTCTTTGTGCTGTAGTGTGGCTTCAGGTATGTGGGTGTGTTCGTGTGTGTGTGTGTGCTTAGCAATTAGACAGACAACAATGGCAATTACATAATTCAATCAAATGAATGAACTAAGGACAAGAGCAGTACAAAAATGCAAATGATCCAAATTAACATGAGTTCCAGCTGTGGAATCATCAGCTGTGTTGCATCACGGCATTCACATGTGTGTGAACGGGGGTGTGTGTGTGTGTGTGTGTGCTGCATCATTGTGCGGCATATATCGAGCTGGTGAGCTGGTGGAGTGGGAGGGGGGGGTTAATCTACAAGATCAACAATGTGTAGGCAGCCCAGGGACCTGCTCTACCCCCTGGCGCCTATGTATGCATGTTGGGTTGCTTTAGATGCACTTCTCACAGGAGTGGGAGCGAGAGAGAGCGAGTCTAGTCTAGCCGCTACCCTGCCCCGCCCATCTATGGGCGAGCCCTCCACTATTCGCGCTGCTAATCTACGCATTCCCAGTGCTCTACGCGTACGTTTACTCGCACTCCTTTTGCTGTACTATGTAAGCGGAGCGACACGCGGATGCACGTCCAAAAATAATAATTAAAAAACCGAAAAGTCATAAAAAATGCCAGAAGCACGGAGAAAAAAACGCGGCTGACAACTGCACAAAAGGAAAATGTAAATGGAAAACCAACCGAAATAGAGGCAGGGGAAATGTGTATGCAAATGGGAAGGGATGCCAGGGATACGTGCAAATGAATTTTTCATAAATCAACATCGAAATAAGAAGGAATAAACGCCGCGAAGGTAAGACCCCCGAGCGGAAACTAAAACGGAGTGGAACGGTGGCGTGGAATGGAATGGGATGGCATGGAAGTGGAAGTGAAAGTGGGCGTGAATGGTGCATGGAACTATGGAACGAAGGAATCAAATCCCAGGGACAAACGAAGCAGCAGAGGAATGGAACGCAACGGAACGGAACGGAACGGGTAAACTGGGAAAACGAAACATAACCCCTAACATAGTTATGGGGAATGCAGTGAATGGTATTGAAATGGTTAATAAATAAGCGGAAAAAAATATAGAACGGATAAGCAGAACGGAACGGAACGGAACGCATGAAAAAGAGGAACGGCGCACATAATGCAAGGAACCAAGGAACACCATTTGATATGGCATTGAATTGGGGGCAACTGGAAACCCCGAATGAAAGCCAGGGGCTCGGTCCATCATCTCCTTGAAGTGAGTGAAAGTGTGCGAGAGAGTCGCTTGAGGCTGGGGCTGGGGCTGGGGCTGGCATCGAGGAAATACATCGAGAAACATCCATTTTGGCCTCCGCCCGTCAGAGAGTCTCAGTGGGAGGGGTGGGTTGAGAGTTGAGTGCGCTAATTACTCGCTTTAATGGCTTGGGTTAGTAATCAATCAGTTTTCAAGTGACTAAAGCCTAGAGCTTTGCTTTGCTTTTCTTTGCTTTGCTTTGCTTTTCGTGAAAGAGAACTGTTTGGTGGAGACTCCGAGAGGAGAGTCAGTGGTAAAGAGAGCGAGAGAGAGAGAGAGAGTCAGGGGAGAGACGTAGAGAGAGAGAGGGAACTCATACCGGAAACGGAAATAACAAATCAAAATCGTAATTGAATCAAATCAAAAGGTACAAGCAGCATACTTATATAATCTGTACTTCTTTAACATTCGTCTCTTGAAGCGCCGCCACAGATGGGCGATGTATTTGACTATCTCCGCGTAGCAGGTGGCCGGCTCCGAGTTGTTTGTGCTGCTGGCCAGCGTCGATGTGGACGTGTACCGGGCCCGCTCCTGTCGCATGCGCTCCATCTCGCGCTTCTTCGTCTCCGAGAACTGGGTGGCGATGACGACCAGGCACAGGTTGATCATAAAGAACGACCCGATCTGCAATACAGAAAAGTGCACAATGCATTAGCGATCGTAATCCCCGAGTAATCCCAGAGTTATCCCCGAGTAATCCCCCCCAACAAAATCAATGCTCAAAATGTCCGAATATTATCCGCGTATCACCATCAAATATCCATCCATTTCGCTCTGTGGCAGTGCTACGTGGAGGGAAGTGTAAGCACGGCCCGGACTGGTGGGGGCGCCCAACGGCAGGTGAGGCTCAGCTCTGCTCTGCTCAGCTCAGCAGTTCCCGCAAAACTTTTCGCATTTCCGTTTAAAAGTTTTCGTTTTCGTTTCCATTCTCGTTTCTGGCGGGCGACAAATGCGAACTGAAACTGAAACTTTTGCTTTTACTTTTACAGTGCCTTGGTTGGCACTCCTGCGACGGGTCTGCGTAGGAAGCATTTTAATCCATCCACTTAAATTCAATTAGCGGCTATCTGCTGCCAGATTGCAGCCTAATGCTCGCCTAAGACTCATCTCCAGTCCGGTCGAGGGCTCGCCAATGCATACTTTGGCAGCCATCGAATGCCAATTGATTGAATTGCTTTTGTGGTCTGTGCTTGAGTACAGCTTCCAGCTGGTCCCACTTTTAAGGCAGAGCACATCGAGTTTCAGGACAACTTTAAATTGGAAACATATGTCCGGAATGGAGAGCGATAGAGAGCAAGAGCGAGAGCGGAGAGCTCTCTGTACTGCGGACTGTGTGTACTGCGAGTGTGCTGCAGACAACGGAAAACTATTTGCTTGCCAAAAGTTGAAGCCGGGATGAGAAAAATCATCGTCAGAGGGAGGGAAAGAAACGAGGCATGGAGCAGGGGGGAAACTGTGCAAACTTCAAACATAAATAATGAAATTTTGCTCATGTGCAGCTCTCAGTCTGTGCCTGCAACTGCTCCAGCTGTATCTGTATCTGCATCTGCATCTGTCTCTGTGTCCATCTGCAACTGTAGCTGTGTTTGTCTGCACTTAAAGGCTTTTAATTGGTCCAAGGACACCTGAGCACGAATACTGCCATGCAAATGACACAACAACAGACTGGAGTCCACTCGAAGTCCGTCCGACCAAAGTGTGCCCCCATCCCCCGGACAGGGGACAATGGAGAGAGGAGAGAGGAGAGCGGAGAGCGGCGAGCGGACAGGCTCCCCAGCTCTCTTTCTGCCTGTCTGCCTGTCTGCATTGCAACATGTTGCCAGCTGCTGGTCGACAGTGCAACAGCATCATGAATTTCAAAGCCTTCAACGTGCACGCGTACACTCGCAGAAACTGGAATCAATTGCATGGAACTGTCGTGCGTTCCCCTGGCAGAGCGGACAGTTGGACCAACATTACCTGATCCATATCTATTAGCTAGATCCATTAGCTATTTTTTGGCAATGGATTTTACCTAATTTTTAGCTGTTTTTTTTGCCTGTGTAGACAAACTTTTGGGGGCTATCTGTCCGCCTGTCTGTCCGCCTGTCTGTCCGCCTGTCTGTCCGCCTGTCTGTCCGCCTGTCTGTGTGTGCATATTTTTGGCTGTAGTTGAAAAGTAATTTACTTATTTACATTGGCAAATTGCTTTGGAATACTTTTGGATGCAGCAATCGGAATTGCTGCAGCCCCGCCCTGGCATCAGCTTCAGCTTCAGCTCAATTAGTCCGGCCAGCAGAATGTGCAGGTCGCTCTAAGCCCTGCCCAACCATCCATTGAATATTCATTCAGCTCGTGATCAAATTTTGGGCCCGGGCCCGCACCGTGCACAGCACTCACTCACCACAATCAGCAGCACAAAGTAGATCCAATCCCAAAAGCTGTGCGCATCCTGCACGTAATACATTATGTCCGTCCAGCCCTCCAGCGAGATGACCTGCAAATCCAACAAATATTTCACCATAATTAGCGTGCACACATACAGGAATACAGGGGTACAGGGGTACAGGGATACAATACACATGCATAGACACACTTGTATGCTGATATCAAATGGAGGTTAAGTGTGCGGGCGCGTGTGGAGGGAAGCGTTTAGCTTTAGCTGTAGCCTTTTATTGTGCTCGCCGCTGCCGCTGCTGCTGCCGCTGCCCTGCCATTCTGCCATGCCACAGCGTGCCATGGTCCGGGCGTGGTCAGGCGTGGCAAGGCGTGGTCAGGCGTGTGGGCGGAGCAATTAGGATTTGCCTTTCGGCCTTCTGCACCACGTCACGTATGCGTAATGTGCTGCGATATTCGTGCTCAGCAGCGGCTGGGATCGTGTCGAATGGGAGGCATGGGGCATGGGGCATGGGGCATGAGGCATGCGGTATGGCAGACAGATTACCTGTTGAGAGCTCCAGCTAACTAAAACAAAGCCTATCCTTGGCTCATCCCTCCGAAGAGTACAATCAAGTGACCCGACGCTAAGCCCCCTCCGGCTCCTTTCTTTTGGCACCCAGCGCCAACGTAAGAGCCAATCAGTGGGGGGGGGGAACTTAGCCCGTAGCCGAATGAAATATGCCCCATGCAATCCGAGCACCACTCAGCTCAGCTCAGCTTCCGCTGCCTAGCTTCATGGCTTAATGTGCACTTGATTTGGAATTAATTACATCGTTTGACCTGCATATCAATGGACTGACTCGCTCGCGGTGTGCGGTGTGCGGCGTGCGGCGTGTGGGGTGCGGCGTGCGGTGTGCGTCATGCGCCCTCTCTAATTGGCATATCAATTAATGCCTGAAACGTGAGGGCCCCTCATTAGCTGCGGCAAACTGATCCAGCTCTGCGGGCTATCACTTGCGAGTATAACTAACGCGAAGCTATCACTTTCCGCGCCCCTTCCCTGTGCCCGCTTGGCAAACTTTTCGCTCCCTGAAAATGATGCGCTGCTATGAATACAGCAGCGAGGTCGAGGTCCCTGTCCCTGTCCCTGTCCCTGCTTTGTTCTATTGGTTCGCTGAAAGCGATGCCACCACAGCTGAGTTGACACCGAATTAACATGCAACATGGCTGATCGTTTTGCTCGCTCCTCCGCTTGTTGCTGCTCGTATTTGTTGAACAAAGTTGAACACTAATTGGAATTCGGATGGACGGCGAAAGGAGAGCGAGAGGAGTCTACATTTGCCACTGAAATTCAACGAAACCAACTGTGGTGTGGTGTGCTGTGATGTGGGCAATAAATAGCGCGAGTTCTCATGTGGATAATGTTGGCGATTGTTGGGCCACTGATAGGCGCTCCTAACACTGACACTGACTGGGATCTGGAGCTGTTCAGCCATTGCCAGCACTGTTCTCGAGCCTTTGATAGCATGAGAGTATGAGTATGAGTATGAGAATGAGAATGAGAATGAATGTAGCAGTAGCTGCACTTACCAGGAATATGGCCACCCAGGCCATGCCGATGTTGTCAAACGAAATGGTGCCCTGGAAGGGGTTCTCGCCGGTCTGCTTGCACGTTGTGTAGTACTGGTTCCAGTTGACGCACGAGGTGTTCGTCGGCTCATTGAAGTCGAACAGCTTGGCCTCCTCTGCAAAGGGAAAGGGAAAAGCGGGGCGAATGGGCGGCATGCGAGTGGGGGGAGGAGGTGTCAGTATCGTTGTACGAAATTGTGATTGTGATTGCTTTTGCTGCTGTTTCTGTTTCTGTTTCGGTTTGTGCTACTGGTTGGGGGGGTTCCGGTTCCGGTTTCGGCTCCGGCTCCGGCTCCACCCCCAGCCCAGCTGATGCTCAATTTAAGCTCATCATTAACCTCGAGGGAGAGCAATTAAAAACGCCATCAAATTTGATTACAGCGCAATTTGCACTTCATTTAGCTTTAAAGTTAATGTAATTGAGGAGGAGCAGGAGCAGGAGCAGGAGGAGTAGGGATTACAGACTCGGGACACGGGACTCGGGACACGGGACTCGGGACACCGGACACCACTTACCATTGCAGACCAGTGAGCCGCTGCGGTAGGGGGGGAAGTTGCCGCACAGATGCATGCCCGAGTCGGTGGGCGTGGAGCAGATGTAGTCCTGATCCTTGGAGAACTCGTAGTACTGCGACAGGCTGCACATGTGGATAGAGACAAAATGCGATTCATGTGATGCGATTTGTTGAGTGAAATCGAAACATCCAGCACACACAGAAACAAAGTGTACGAGAGAGAAGATCACACGAGAGAAGGAGAGACAACGAGAGAGGAGAGCGAGAGAGAGAAATACAGAGAAAAAGAGAGAGAGAGAGAGAGAGAGAGAGAAGAGATAAAGAGAGAGAGAGAGAGAGAGAAGAGAGAGCACAAAGAGTACAATTAATAATCGTGGTTCATATCAAATTCAAGTCAGTTTAGTCGATATGTTTATGCGTATCGCAAACATATACATCGAGATGTGGATAAAAAGAGCGATTAATGATCGATAAATCGATTAATTTGGAATTCTGCAGAAGAGAGAATTTGTGCTTAATTTAGTCCATGGCTTGATCTGCTCACGCGTGCTACACGCAGCTACACGAGAACATTCAACTAATTAGAGTGACAGAGACGGCCAATGGGTGAGGCAAAAACAAAAGAGCAGCGTGACAGTGACAGTGAGAGTGAGAGTGACAGTGGCAGTGACAGTGAGACAGAGAGTGTGTGAGAGACGGCTGACCAATGCAAAAGTTAGAGACAGCGAGTAGCGAGTGATAGCGAGCGAGAGCTAGCTAGTGAGCGACAGAAAGAGAGAGACGGCTTGCATCAAGCTAAGCGATAGAGCGATAGAGCGGTAGAGCGATAGAGGCAGATAATTATAGTTCACCCGCAGCGATAGACAGAGAGTTAGTGGAAGAGAAGAGCTAGAGAGCTAGAGCGCTGGTGGAAGCAGGCGAGCGATAGAGAGCGCAAAGCGAGCGAGCGAGCGAGTAAGCTTAAGTGCAGCCAGCCACTGGAAAGACACAACTGTACCGCAAGAAGAGCAGAACAGAGCAAGAGAGACACACACAGAGATAGAGAGAGAGAGAGAGAGAGAGAGAGATGGCTCCCATAGGCATAAAACGAAGCTCAAAGCGCAAACTAAAATACAAACTGAAACTAACAAAAAATTAAAAATAAAAACTAAGAACTAAGAACGAAGAAAAACTCTTTGTGAAGTGGCGGTGGCTGGGGCTGGGGCAGGGGCAGGGCCTAGCAGGGGGTACGGTGGATGGGGATGGTGGCACATAAAAAAAGGAAATGAAAACGCCAAAGCAATTTAAATTAAACGCGCAATGTTGCCACAAAATGGCCGACACACGACGCAGCCACCAGCAGCCGTTGCGGTGGCAGCCGGAGCAGAAAACGCGCGACTTAAAACAACAAAATAATAATACAAAAAGAAATGTCACCATCAAGCGAGTGTCAACCGTATGTGTGTGTGTGTGTGTGTGTGTGTGTGTGTGTGTGTCGCCGTGTGTGTGTGACAATAAAATGTGTTTAATATGCACGTGGAAGCACGGCTCTGACACTGGCAGACGACTCTCTACCCAGCAGTTGGAGGTGAGTCGAGTGGAGCGGAGAGTGAGAGGCGAAGAGCCTGACACTGACACTGTGACTGTGTGCCACAGTGGTGAGGGGGGTGGGTGGCTGGTGGGAGGGGGGTCATCGGGGCCAGCACCGCAAGTGAATTTTGTGGTCTCCTTCTTGTTGCAGCTTTTCCTCCTCTTGTTTTGCCATTTCTTTATGTGCTTCCTCCATAGATTTCATTTGCAGAATTCGCAGCCGTGTGCTAAACTTTATGAAGTTCTTCATGTGTGAGTGTGAGTGGGAGTGTGAGTGCGAGTGTGTGTGTGTGTATGTGTATGTGTGTGTAATTATATTGTACTCGATTTGTTGGCATGTGACTCGAAGGGTGAGAGCGAAAGGTGGCGGTGGAATGTGGTGGCGGGGGGCAGCTTTAAATACCTTTGCAATAGAAACTGATGGTTTTTCCTGTAAAAAGAGTTCAGCTTACAAAAGGTAAATACACCCACACAAACACACAGTCACACATGCACACAGACACACGCACACGGCATAGGCATAGGCATAGGCAACGAGTGTGAGCGGGTTGGCGGGGGGAGTTTTACTGTGCTGCTGCTGCTGCTGCTGCTGTGTGTGCCTCTGTGTGTGTGTGTGTACTCTGCACTGTTCCTGTGTGTCTGTGTGTTTGCATGTGGGGGTGTGGAGCGAAACTTTTGCATTAAATGAACAAAACATTAATTAATATTAAATAAAAGTGAATGCGAGCAGGGCCCAGTGCAAAGTCAGCGGCCGCAGCAGCAGCAGCAGCAGCTTCGGCAGCACTTGGCCAGCTCCATATTCATTGGCAGCATCATTATTATAATAATAATCTCGAAGGGAGCCCCGACACACGAGCCACGCAGTAGCCACGCGAAATACGAGTACTTCTCCTTTCTGCCGGTGGCCGAGGTGCTGTGCGAGTTGTTTGCTAATTGCTTTGGGTGTCATTTCTGTAGTTGCACAGTGTCAGTGTCAGTGGCGTTGCTGCTGCTGCTGCTGCTGCTGCTGCTGCTGCTGTTGCTTTCTGGGTGTCTGCTAGGTGCTACGGGGGGTGCTGTGGGGGTACTGCTGCATCATTTGTGTCTCAAAAATGCAACAGAAAATGGCAAAACGAAAACGAAAATTGTTGGCGAACGCAACACAAGCGAAACAGAAACCGAAACCGAAAAAGAGTCAGAATCAGAATTAGAATTAGAATCGGAATCGGAATCAGAGTAGGGTTAGGGTTAGGGTTTGGGGTTTGGGGGAAAGTTGAGAGAGAGGGGAAATATTGCTTGCCACTATGTGGCCGCAATATCAGATACTACTCATATATGTACGCTTATTTAGGTATGCATACATATATATACTCTATATAATATACTATATATCGTTGCAGGTGTGTGTGTGTGTGTGTGTGTGTGTAGTTGTTGGCGTTGGGCTTAGTGGAGAGAGTGGAGCGAGTGGAGATCAGGTTCGAGTGCCACATCCAGTCTATGGCTAGTACGTATACGGGGGGTGGGGTATGGGGTATATGGGTATATAAAGCTAAGCTAAAACATAGGAGTAAATCGAGTGGAGAGTATAGCAGGGGGTGGAGTAATGTTTGTGGGTATATTTGTAGTACTTTGTGGTCTACTTTCGGGAGGGCTGTTGTTAGCCAAGGGATAAGAATGGGGAGCAGGACTAGAGCTAGGACTAGGACTAGAACTGGGACTGGGACTTGGCATGGGTCTAAGGTACACTTGTACAGTGGTACAGTGGGGTGTGTGTGTGTGTGTGGTGACAGGACATTTACATACATAGCATCAGGATACGAGTGACGAGAGCAGAGACAGCTATTCTGTTTGACGAGTGGTTTAGTTGTCTAGTTTTTAGTTTTTAGTTGTTGCGAGTATTTGGTATGGTTGGGTATATCGTATATATACGTATTATGTATATGTATATTCAAATATTACTCATACAGACAGAGAGAGAGAGAGACAGAGAGAAGTAATGGATAGTTATAGACAGAGACAGAGAGACAGAGACAGAGAGAGAGAGAGAGAGTTATAACAATTCGTATTCGTATTATCGTATTGCCAAGGGTATACTTTACTGTACTTTACTTTACTGTACTTTACTTTACTTTACTGTACTAATTATGTATTGAGTATTTATGCACATTTACTAAACAGACAGAGAGAGAGAGATGAGGAGTGTGTCGACTATCTAACGTGTGAGTGAGAGTGGGACAGAGCGTAGCTAAAAGACTGACATCGAGAGAGAGAGAGGGAGAGAGTCTGAGTGTTGTGGTGTAGATAGATCTTCATTGATGCGAAGAGAGCGAGAGACGAGCCATGAGGCTTGAGCAGAGATTGCAGTCCGCTCAACCTTCATCGCTGATCGTGGAAAGAAAGTGAGCTTAGTGAGCTTTAGCTGGCAAGAACTGCTTTGCTAAAGAGAGCCCTGAGCGAGCAGAAAGCAGTGCACAGCACAGCACAGCACCAGCTGCTTGCTGCCTTCGTTTCCATCGTCTCAGGGCTCTCCTGTCACTTTGTGAGTGAGTGTGTGAGAGAGTGCGCTGCGAGTCTCGCATTACAGGAGCGTTAACGGGCTTGGCAGAGTGACGCATTAGAGTGGTCCATTACGGGGTGGGGGGTTTAACAGATTATAGAGCGTTTAGTGAGAGAGCGGGAGAGATAGAGAGAGTTTAGAGATTACATTTATTTGAGTATTTGAGTATTGGAGTACAAGTACGAGTAGTTGGACAGGAGCTAGCATTAGTATTAGTAGTAGTAGTAGTAGTAGTAGTAGTAGTTGGGGGCACTAGTAGCGAGTAGTTTACGGCTATTAGAATCTGTTTGTGTCTGGTTTCGTCTGCTCATGTTCGTGTCTGTTTGGGTTTGTGTGTTGTGTGTTGTGTGTGGGTGTGTGGTTTATAGTTGGTATTTACTGTATGTGTACTCGTGTGTCATTGTGTGTGTGTGTGTGTGTGTGTGTCGTGTGTTGGTTAGGTTAAGAGGGGGAAAAATAAATCATTTTATCTTACGAGTTAACACGGACTCGAACTCTGTACACTTCAGGTAGTCCCCTGTAAACAAAAAATTTGTTCCCGGTATGATTTTCGTTTTTGTTTCATTGTTTTTACATTTCTTTTTTTGGTTTTTTGCTTGTCATCTGCATATTGTTTTTGTTTTTGTTTTTTTTTTTTTTTTGCAACGAGAGTTTTTACTACTATGTACTACAATATTTATTGTTTTTGTGTGTGTGTTTTATTTTTTTTTTTGGTTGCAACACTCGAAAACTTAAATAAACAGAATGTTTAGAGAACAGAAAGCAGAGAATTTCGTTTTGGTTTTTGTTTCTGTTTCTGTTTCTGAATTTTGTTCTTGTTTTGGCCCCCTTTTATTTCGGGGGCACTTCTTCTGTGGCATTTTCTGTTGGTTTTCTGGTGTTTTGTCTCTCAACCAAATTCGAGTAATAGTGAAATAAATTCAGGAAACTGAGGAAAAACTGGAAGAGAACATACAAACATATATGTCTGTACATATGTATGTAGGTATGTATGTATGTATGTATGTATATATGTTCTGTTGTTTGTGGCCATTGAGATGCTGATCCGTCCACTTGGTAGGTGGGTCGGTGGGTTGCTGGGCTGCTGGGTTTGCTTTGGCGGGGGGACGGTACAAATCGCTGGCCGCTGTCTGTTGTTGGTGTCTGTGAGTGTGGCTGTGTGTGTGTCCATGTATGTATGCATGTGTGGGTGGGTGGGTGCATATAAAGCATGACTTCAAAGAGGGGGGGGGGAGGTCACACAGCCACACCTGCCACATCCCACCACCCACCACCCACCTGGCAACATTAATTGCGCGCGGCTGGAGCCCGTGCAAATGTGGAGTGGAGCGGAGTGCAGTTGGACGTACAAAAACACACACGAAAAAAACTCAACACAAAAATAAAGACGTGTGAGGGTGGGTGGGTGGGTGGGTGGTTGGACAAGGAGCTAGAGAATGTTCCGGCAATTGCAGCACTCGCGCTGCAGCGGTGCAGCGGTGCAGCGGGGCTGCATATGACGGGCATTAAATGCCAAAAGTACATTAAACCGAAACTGAAGCCAAAGCATTAATTTAATTCAAAGGAAGTTACCCGCCAACCAAAGCATAGAAACATAGAAAACCAATGAAAATGAAAATGCAAAAGGAAAATGCAAAAATGAAAATGCAAATTGCAAAATGGGAGACCAGCGCAAATATTCTTGCGAAATACTCGTAATGCGAGCTGCTCGGGCTGTTGCACGTTAATTAATTATGCGAAAAATGCACGGGATAAAGTGCCCCAACCGAGAGGCAAAGAGAGACAGAGACAGAGAGAGAGAGAGCCAAACTGGAGCCACAATTCAAATTCTGTGGAACTGCATCAAAAATACATTCAAAAATACATACGAACAGACATACATGTATGTATGTGCATATGTACATATGTATGTATGCATTCTCCTACACGTACGAGTGGGTGGGTGGGGGCGGTGGGTGGGGCTGGGGGTATGCTATATGGCTGTGTGAACAAACATTTATTTACAGCTGAGGAGAGCATGCGGAAGTAGGCAAACGAAAGAGCAAAGAAACAAGGAAACAAAGCAGAAACAGAAGCAGAAGAGAGGGTAGAACACAAAACATAAGCGGAAGGGAGGGGTAACGGAACGGAACGGAATGGGAAGGAATGGGGGGGGGATTCCTTGAGCTAAGCGCGCAGCGACCCAAAAATTCCAGTAGTCGACTTCAAGGCGCTTCGCTGCTAATGTGCGTGTGTGTGTGTGTGTTAGCTGCGTGTTCTGTGTGTGTGTGTGTGTGTGTGTGCGTGTGTCCTCGGCTTCGATGATAAGTGATTGTCTTGGGCCAAGTCTTGGGCCAAGTTTAAATTCTCGCAGTGCCACTGGCGACAGAAATGCTTTGGGTGCTTTGTATTTTTGGGCGAATAATTGCCAGCAAGTTGTGAGAAAGTGCTCAGCAGTTTGTGTGGCAAGTCTTGGGGAACGAACATATCGAACACATCGCCAGCATGTGTGGACACAGTTGGCAGCTGGCTCTGGGCAGCTGCCATGGGAAAATAAAACCTGTTCAATGGTTGTTTTCGCACGTCAAGCAGCGAGGTTGAGCCATTAGCTGCGAGTGCAGCGGGGGGCACTGTCAATGGCAGGAGCGCAGGATGGAACTGGAACTGAGACTGGACTGAGAGGCGGATAACAAATGGATAGACAGGCAGACAGACAGACAGACAGACAGACAGACAGACAGACAGATAGGCAGAGAAACAAGGAGTGGAACAGAGAGGGGGAAGGAGGCGCAGAGTTCATCAAAATTGACAGGATTTTCGTAGGCAGATTTCAGTGGGTTCAGTGGATGAAATGGGCACAGCGGCTGGGCGGTGGGTGGGTGGAGGGGGGTGTGGAAAGTGTGCGTGTGTGTGCGAGAGTGTGTGGCGGTGTGTTGGTGTGTGGCTTTAAGGCAAAAGCTAAGCAAAAACCAAAACCAAAGCAAAAGCAAAACAAAAAGAGCAACAGGAGCACACAAGAAGGAGGGCGGCTGCCGGACACTGCCAGGGGGAGGGGGGGTAGGTCCCCTGCCCACTGCTGGAATTGCTGCTGGTTGCTTGGCTGATGATCTGTGAGTGAGCCACACAGCAAAACAAAACACGAAAAACGAAAAAACAAAAACACAAAAGAATCAAAAATCAAAAATCAAAAGGAAATCAACACACAACGGGCACACATATATGTATGTATGTATGCTGGCACATATATATACAATGTACATGTGTACATATGCGTGTATGTATGCACGAAACGGATGCGTGATGCGTGATGCACGTATGCCGCGGACAGAGACACAGACATAGATGGACACGCGTATGTTTGCATCCTGGAAGCCCGCCCCTTGCCGCACCGCGAATACCCATGACAAGTGCCAGTCCATGGGGGGTGGCTAGCCCACTTAATCGCCTATCAGCGTACAGGCCCCGCCCCCAAACGCCGCTGGAGTACTCACGTGATGGGATGGATCATGCCCTCGGGCCGCTCCAGGGCGCAGCGCTGCCGCAAGATGCCCTGCCACAGCTGGACGCCGATGATGCCAAAGATGAAGAACACAAAGAAGCAGAGCAGCAGCACATTGCCCAGCATGGGCAGCGTGTCCAGCAGCAGCATCACAAGGATCCGCATGCCTGCAAAGGAGTCGATCGAACGATCGAACGATCGATTGATTGATTGATTGATTGATCGATGGAGGAGGGCACTACGACTGGGCGACTTACTGGGTATGCGATTGATGGCCCGCAGTGGTCGCAGCACCCGGATCGTGCGTATGGCCGTCAGATTGAGGTTCTCCACGTGCATCACGTACTCGAGCAGGCCGGCCAGCACGATGAAGAAGTCCAGCCGGTTCCACGAGTCGGCCAGGTAGGTGTTCTTGCCGCACATGCCCATGGCCACCATTTTGATGGTCATCTCCAGGGCGAAGAACGCGAAGATGATGTCATCGAAGATCTAGAGGGGCGAGAGAGCAGCAAGACAAGTAGAAAGGGCAACCATCGCCCAGTGGCAGCAGGAAATGCGCCTGGAGAGCAGCGTCTCTTTGCGGCTCTCATGCGCGTATTTATACCCTGGGAAATTAGCTTGGAATTTGCGTTTTGCACTGGCCCTGCCCTGCCCCCAGCATGGGGGAATGCGATTGAAGACCCAACGAACCAACGAGAGTTGATCAAATTAGAATTAGCCAGCCAGCCAGCCAGCCAGCCAGCCACTAACGACTATGTGGGGGAGTCTCTCTGTCGCTCTGTCGCTCTGTCTCTCTCTCCTCCCCCACCGCATCAAAATGATGCTCCACCTGCTTTTGATGACATCAAGCCGGCAAGGACATCCACACCAGAGCAGGCGTCACATGCAGGCACACGAAATGAGTTTGCCTTGGCGACATCATCGTCATCCTGCCCTGCCCTGCCCCGCCACTGGCCTGCCACTGCCACTGCCACTGCTCTTCCCTGCTCTGCTTGGCCTTCCTTTTCTTCTGCTTCTCCTTCAACTTATTCCCAGCCATTTTGGGCGGTTCTTTTCAGGCGGTTGGGCGGATGGGTGGCTGGGGGTGCCCACTTATGTCACTGTGCGGCTGTCGTTGTCATTTTGACTTTGTCCTTGGCTTGTCTTCGCCTCGTGCAGCTCGGAGACCTAACCCCCATGTCCTTTGTCCTTATGCGGGGGTCCTGCTGGGGGTCCTGCTGGAGGTGCTGTTCCTGCTTCTGGCTCGTGTTGCTTTACACTTGGCTGCGGCCCAAATGTCGCCTGACTCACATCTAATTTACAGACATTTTCGCACGTTGCGCCGCTGGCCCCCACGCTCTGTGATTGCCTGACACTCCCCCCCCCCCCAGTGCCAGTGCCAGTGCCAGTCCCACTTGCCACACTCAGCGGCAGCCCCCGCCGCGTGTTGTGGCTGCTGTCTAATGAGCCGAAGTGCCTCGTTTGATGTCATCAGGCAGTCAGGCAGGCAGGCAGCAGGCAGGCAGGCAGGCACTGAGACATTCTGTCGGCCGTTTCGTCACTTCAGGAAGTGAGCCAAAAAATGGCTCAAGTAAATGGCATTTAATGCGACACCAGCAGCAAACAGGAAGGGGCTTGAGGGCTACTCACCTGCAGTATCTTGCAGCGGTTCGTGACACAGGCGTCGTCCACGCAGGGCTGGTACATGCCCAAGGTGATGCAGTTGAGCAGGATGACCAGAATGGAGACGCGCTCGAACCACGTGCGGGGACCCAGTCGATGCAGATAATGCTGATTCAGTTAAGGATGCCAACCAACAACAGAATATGGTAGGACGAGTGGGCTGGAGCAGGGGCAGTCAGCAGCCCGCAGCCCGCAGCCCGCAGACGGAGCACTGACAGTGGCTAACAACTTGCAGTCGCCTCTAATGCGCACTGAAGTGCTTGTCGGCTTGGGGCTGCTCACCGCACACCTCCCGCAGCCCAGCATCGTTGCGGTTTGTCGCTTGTCGGTCTCTGGCCCACGCTTGGCAGCGTTTCGGTTGCGGTGATACCCTGCACTAGTCAGTGGCCCAAGGGGCAGACCTATGCCGCTGGCATCGCTCATACGCTTCAAAAGATGCGAAACCTTTCACTGCTCGTGTCGCGCGTCATGCAGCAGCGCCCCTCGGGCCACGAGCGCGAATCAGTCCTCGACTTTGAGACCCAATATTAGTTATATCCCAACGAAAAGCGAAGCACAAATGCACTGTGGCATTACCATGTTTGAATGAAGGTAAATCGGGTGGTGGGCTGGTGTGGGGGGTCGATAGCGTTGCAAGCTGGGGGGGTGGGGTGTGGGCTGTGTCTTTGATGGCTTTGGCTTGCTGCTGCCACGCTGCAAACGGAGCAAATTGATGATGGCTGGCCGTCAAGTCATTCATTCCATGCACTGCCATTTGCCATTTGCCACAAGCCACTCGATGCGATCACGCTCTGGCCCGCTGCCCGCTGCTCGCTGCTCGGTTCGCAGTTCTATTGCCCAGGCCAGCTCTCAGCGAGAGAGTGAGAGAGAGAGGTACACCCACGGCCCTGGCCCACAGCAAGAGGAGGCAGTGGGATGTGCTGGGATGTGCTGTGCTGTGGTGGAGCATTCCACCTGATGCAGCACCCTCAGCTGGCACTTGTCGCCTAAAAGCTTGCTGCACACACTTGGATTGGGTAAACACTCGCCACTCGCCACTCACCACTCGCCAACAGCCACCCGCCGCCGCAGCTAAGGACACACACACACACACAGAGAGAGGCAGAGAGATCCAAGCCCGCATAAGGCCAGGAGCAAGCCCAGGCCCAAGCCCATGCCCATGCTGGGCTTAATGCATTGCCAAATGAGCGCCAAGGACTCATTCTTTCTGCCCCTATGCAGCAGGCACACGAGCACGCTCGTTGCATGGAGATGGGCGATGGGCGATGGGCGATGGGCGCTGGGAAGTGGCAAATGGCAAATGGCAGTGCAATTAAGGAGCGGGAGGCAAATGGCAAATGGCAAAAATGTTTACGCTATTAACGCACAATTAAAGATAAAACGTGCGGCAGCAGCACAATGGGAGGGAGCAGCAGCAGCAGCAGTTAAGGCTGCCCCAAAACAAAACCAAAAAAGAGAGCGAGAGGCGGACAATTCATTAGGAGCCGCAGCAGCATGCAGGTCAGACCTGGGTCGGGGTCGGCAGCGGCAGTGGCAGTGGCAGATTTGGGTGATTGGGGGATGGGGGATATAAAAAAGAAGCAAATGTGAAAGGCGCAGACAAAGGGGCGCATGGGGGAGGGCAGGCGGGGCATAAATATTGCAGCAGCAGCAGCAGCAGCAGAGCCCATGCGACATCAGCGACACAGGCAGCAGCGACCCTGTCGATGCTTTCATTGCAAGCCGCACGAGTGGAGCAGTGGGGCGGGGAGCAGCGGGGTGCACTGCGGCCTGAATGGAGTGCTGGGGGTGGGGGTGGTGGTGGGATGGGAGGA
This sequence comes from Drosophila tristis, assembly GCA_018150885.1. Lineage (NCBI taxonomy): Eukaryota > Metazoa > Arthropoda > Insecta > Diptera > Drosophilidae > Drosophila > Drosophila tristis. The sequence continues at coordinate 5,026,915 of JAECWT010000215.1, read as the reverse complement.
GGGGGCTCTCGGGTATGCGCGCATTATTTTTGATTTGGCAACAGCGATGGCCCCCAAACCAACAGTAAACAAATTAAGTCGAGCGTAAAGTCGGCCAACGGGTGGCGCAGCGGGCATGTTGGGGGGAGGCGTACCAGTGGCAGTGGCAGGCAGTGGCAGGCAGTGAAAGTGTGGCCAGAGGGCTCTGGCTGGGGCTGGGGCTGGGGCTGTGACTGGGGCTGTGACTGTGGCAGGGGACGCATGCAAGCGTGCAGGAATCGCAACAAATTAAAAGAGCCACAAACAAAAGCAGCGGCAAAATACTCAATGGAAGCCCCCCACCCAGACGAAACTCAGGAGCAAAAGGCGTGGAAGATGACTGAACAGCGGTTCGAGGATGGGGATTGAGAATGAACGAGGGGGGGTGTGGGGGCAGGAACGCAATGAAAGCGAATGAAGGGAAATGGCAAATGGCCTGAAGAGGTGCAAACAGCACAGAATCAAAAGCAAAGGAAAAGCGTACCAAGAAACTGAAGGCAAAAAAACCAACGAGAAAAAAAAAAAAAAAAAAAAAAAAAAAAAAAAAAAAAAAAAAAGAAAAAAAAAAAGAAAAGAAAAAAAGAAAAGAAAAAAAGAAATTGCGATAAATTGGCCTGACAGCGACCCAAAAGTTTTGCTCCAATGAAAGCGATGAATTTGATTGGTTTTATGCGATGATCTGAAGCGAAAGTAAAGCGCCGTCCCCCATGCCCTACCTCCTAGCCACTCACTCCTCGACCCTGGCAGCGCACCTCATCGATGCAACACAAGACACATCCATGGAAGATGCACAAAACTATCACTTGCAGGAGCAGCTCCTCCCGCCCATGGAAGGAATGTGCTGGCATATGCTGGAATTTCCTAACTGACTTCCTGCGCATATTATGGCGGTGCCCGTGCGAGTGTGTGGCCCACCAATGTTGTGGCATGCCGCAGAAGGCGAGGCGCGGCGAGGCATTTCGGCGAATGAATACAATCCACGTACGCGTGTGTGTGCTGCATGTCATAATTAGTTAGGGGCGTGGCAGTGGCGGTTTCACATTACCCCACAGCGAGGGCCAGGCACAGGCTGGGCCACAGGCTGAGGCTGAGGCTGAGGCACACTCCATGCTAATGATGTCTGCGTGTCCGCGTTTGGTGTCCGTGTGGTCCTAATGGCCACCGCACAAGGATGCAGCCAGATGCTGATGACTCCACCCAGCAGCAGCGGCAGGGGCAGCGGCAGCGGCAGCGGCAGTATGTCTCCCCGGAGTGGCCTCGCATGCAACGCTGCACGTGCCCCTCCCCACCCAGCCGGGCACATTTCACGCTAAGAGCGCCGTAAAATGTCGAAAGTGGAAACTTCGCAGGGAGCTGCCACGGGCCCGTGCCACTGGCCCGTGCCACTGGCCCGTGCCACTGGGTGTCCGGCAGCGCTCTTCGAATGATATGTGGCGCTGCTCGCTGGCTTTGGGCTTTGGGGCAGCTGGAGTAGCCAGGGAGTGGCGCGGCGCTCCAAGGCCGAGCTGCCCCGTATTTGATTACACTTTCGCACTGGCTCGATAGCGGGCCAGGCTATCGATACGCCAGGCAAGGCCACGCGGCGGCAGGCGACACTCAGGCGGCTTTAACTTTTTGGCAAATGTCTGAGCAGCGCCGAGACACCGCTCCACCGCTCCACCGAGCGCCACTCAGCTCTGACCTCAGCTGCAACTTGGCCAGAGACGAGCCCGAGACGAGCCCGAGACGAGCCCGAGACGAGCCCGAGACGAATGTCGCCAGGCGGCAGGCGGCAGGCGGCAGGCAGGCCACGCGGCAGCCAGGAAGCAAGCAGCAAACGCAATGAGGCCATCAACAACAATGGCTCTAAAACGGCAACTGCAAGTTGGAACTTAAATTAGTTTGGGAAAAGTATTTCGATTACTTGGCCCGCCAATTGAAATGCAAGCGGCAAAAGTTGCAAGCAGCGAAGGAGATTTTCCCCAGCGCGCAATTGAGTGCTGCAACCGATAAAGAATAATTGCCGCTGGGGCAGAGAAGAGCCAGAGGAGAGCCAGAGGAGGATCTGTGTGGCTGTCCCTGTCCCTGTCCCCGTCCCTTTCCCTGTCTGCCATCGTAAACTTTGACAGCAGCCACAGCGACAATAAAATCCATAAAAGTCAGCGAGATATAGAAAAGAATGCACGGTACAGTGGATACAGGAGGGAGAGACAGGAGACAGCAGACAGCAGACAGGAGACAGTTGAAATGCGCAAACAATGACAAAAATCAAAATTTATGGCAAACAATTAAGTGGCAGGCGTCGAGAGAGCGATTATGTGGAAGGTAAGAGGTGCTTGTGGCATGCTCCACATCCAAGCTGCCCCAAAGGATGAAGGCGGGGGTGGGTGACGATGATATCAAAGTGGATAATCGAAGCCATCAAGCCATCAAGCCAAGCCAAGCCGCTTGCCGCTTGCCGTTTGCCGGATGCCTAAAATGAGACTCCGCCGCCTAAACTCAATTATCATAATTTACCGCCGCCTGCCAGCCCTGCCAGCGTCAGTGGCAGCGTCTTTTAAGAGCGTGTGTGTGTGTGTGTGTGTGTGTGTGTAGTGTCATGGCTGCCGCATAAATAAATATCAACGTCAGTCAATTTTAATTTCGCTGGAAATGAATGCCGAAGTGCGAGCAGCGGCAGGCTGAAGACGCGGGACTGCCAAAGCGATATGCAAAGCGATTTTTCATGCACACAAATACTCGCACACATATGCGGCATGCGGCATGTGGCATGTGGCATGGGGCGCCAGCAGGAGCGATTGGAATGGGGGACCATGGGCCATGGCCATGCCACCGATGGGCGCACTTTGTGCCGCGGAAAGTGGATGATGAGCGGAAAACGAAAACAGCTGAACAGCAACAATGATGCAGTCCACTCAGATGTATATTATATGGCAGCTAGCAGTCAGCAGCCAGCAACCGAAAACGAATTTCCACTTGGCAAAATGCGGAATACTCTTCGATCTGTTGGTCTGTGGATAAGCCCCCCAGGGTAGCCTAGGTAGCCCCTAGTTAATCGACAGCCAAAGTGCTGACTGGCAGCAACTTTCGGTTTACTTTTGGTTTACTTGCAGCTCTTAATGCGAGTCTTACTGCAGGTCTTAATGGAGGTCTTACTGCACAGAACACAGCGGGAGAATATATGTAGAATATATATGGAATGTATAAAGAATATATATGGAATATAGAATAATGTGTGCATAAGAATCGAATTGGACAACAGCACAAAATAATTAAATACTGAGACAGTGCAGACTGAAGGCAGCCAAGCTCTGCTGGCTGTTGTAATGTCTGAAAAACTCAGCCAAAATTGTGCAATTAAACACAAATAAATACTGCGATAAAGGGGAATGTTAGCTGCATATGTTTCGGGTCCCACTGCGTGTGTAGTGCGAGTAATATTCCCCCTGATGTTGCCCCTGATATTGCCCGTGCTGCTCCTCGTAGCGCACCTTCTCTGAATACTTGGAGACACACTCCTGGTGCCTGGTGCCTGTAAATAATATTGAAAAGGAGCTCGCCGGCAGCTCGCTCATGTGTGTCCTCAGGCCTATGCAAAAGAGAAGTTTCCAGGCAAGACAAACAAAAAACAAAAAACAGAAAAGGGAAAAAGGAAAAAGGAGAACAGAAAAAAGAGAAGCGAAAAATCAATAGGCTCGAACGCACAGCCAGTGAAATCTGTGGCAAGGACACACGGCACCCAGGGGTAAAACGCCCAGCGAAGGACAATGGCAATTAGAGTCGCCCTCCCCACAGTGCTCTAGCTCCCCCAAGTCCCCCCCCCCACCATTTGTATGGAAGGCTTCTGTTCCGTTCTGTTCCGTTCTGCTTTGTTCTGTTCTGTTCTGTTTGGTTTGGTTTGGTTTTGTTTGTGCAAAAAGGATATGGATTGGTGATGAGCATCAGGCACCAGTTGCGTGGCCGCGTGTACTGCGTGAGGGCCTTCATGGAGATCTCGGGGAAGCCGGGATACGGTAGGTTCGGCTCGCCTGAGGAGCTGGACGAGGACGAGGACGATGTGTGCGAGGAGTCGCCATCGTCGGAGCTGCAGCTGCCATTGCAGCTGGAGCCTGTCGAGGAGCTGATGGCTCCCGGTCGCGGCTCGCGGCGATGGCGGCTGCGTCCGCCACCACTGGCCACCGCATCGCTCAGCGAGGAGGCACCACTGTGCCGTCGTCCGGCCCCGCGACGTGGCATCTGCTCCTGGCGCTCATGTCGGTCCTGTCGCTCGTGGCGCTCCTGTCGATCCTGTCGCTCCTGTCGCTCCTGGCGATCCTGGCGATCCTGTCGCTCGTGGCGCTCCGACTTGCCCGGATAGCGACGCCTTCTCGAATCGGAGCTGGCGGTCGCCGAGGCGTTCGAGGGCTGGCGATGTGCGCGTTGCATGGAGCCGGCTGACGCCGTGGCCGTCGCTGTCGCTGCAGGTACTGGTATCGCTGCCTTGGCACTGGAGGAACTCGTTTTCCGCAACCTCTGGCTGCCGCTGCGAGGCACCTTCTGCTGCTGCTGCTGCTGTCCGCCACCGGCACCTCCGCCTGTGGCTGTGCCTGCGCCTCCTCCTGCGCCTCCTCCTCCATCGACGATCACCGTCATGGGCGGCTCTTCGTTGGAATGCATTTGATTTAATTTATTGCTGTTGCTGCTGCTAGTGTTGCTGCTGTTGTTGTTGTTCTTGTTGTTGTTCTTGTTGTTGTTCTTGTTGTTATTGTTGAGCTTCGTATTGTTGTTGCAGCCGTCTGTTGCTGCTGCCAGGCGACGTCGCTGGCCATTCCCACACGGAATGTTGCTGCTGGCTGTTGCGGCTGTTGCGGCTGTTGCTGCTGTTGCTGCTGCTGCTGCTTCTGCTTGCTGAAGTGTTGCTGCTGCTGCTGCTAACTGTGGCAGCATTCTCCTCTGGCTAAGCAACGTCTGGGCCCCCTGTCGCGGCAGCGCGGCTCATTCCATTTTCCGGCTGATTGCTGAAAATGAGCCAAAAAACAAAGAGGGGAAATGCCGATTAGTCGAGTCATTAAAATCTAATATAAAATTATGCCGCTGCTGCTGTGGCTGGGCGGGGCTTGTGGGGGTGGTGGGGGGCTGGTGTGGCACTTGGCAACGTAGCCTGCTGCTCGAATTGATTTTTAATGCGAGCAGCGCAGCGCAACGCTCCTCTGGCTCGGGCTCCGGCTCGGGCTCTGGGCTGCCTGCCACGTAATCAAGCCGAAAACATAATTTATCCGCACGTGCGTACCTCTCCCACGCTCACTGTACACACACACAGACACAGGCAAGTGCGTAAAAATAATGAGCAGCATATTTTGTGCTCGCCGACAAGCAGCAAGAGGCAAAGGAGCGGGAGAGGGAGAGGCTTTGGGTGTTGTTATATGTTCAATCATTAATTACGCCCAAAAGTGCTTCGTTGTGGTTTTAGGCACACACACACACACACAGATAGAGCTGCAGGTGGGTGGGGCAGCGAAAATTGTGTGAAAATTGGTTTATTGATAGGCTCAGCAAACCACAAAAGGCAACAGCACAACAGCAGAAAATTGCCAAGGAATTCTAATGGCCACACACGGCCACAAAGTAGACAAAGTCAACACCACCCCCGCCACTACCACCCCCCCGCCACTACCACCACCCCCTCTGATTGGAGTTATTGAGATATTTGTGGCATTTCTTTGAGCTATTTGCTGGCACTCACACACAATCGATTGCATGGCTAAATAGTTCAATCGACAAAGCGGCAAAATGTGTGAATCGAATCGATTGATTCATAATTCCCAATGATGCCGTCGTTACGCTGCAGGAAATGTTGAGCCCAGGGGGCGCCTAAACGATTCACTCCATTCACATTCCATTCACATTCCATTCACATTCCATTCCATTCACTGGGACTGGCCTTCAATTGGGCAACAATCCATTGACAGTCAGTGACTCGCACGCTCAGTGAGTCCCTCAGAGGTCCACCAGCAAACCAAATGCACCGCTATCGACTATCGACTGTCGATAGCTCTGCGGGCATTAATCAGGCAGGCCGATTATTTATGCTTGTTTCCGCGCCACACACAGCAAAGCAAGGCAAACCAAACCAAACCAAACCAAACAAAAGCTGCCAATAAGCCCCAGCGCCAATGGGGCAGCCCTGCCGTGTCCCGTGCTCGTGCCCCTGCTTGTGTCCTCATTCGCATGCTTCCGTATGGCGTGTGGGTGTGGGTGGACGTGGAGCCTAGTCTAGAAATCAAAATAATTAATCGTTGGCTGGCGCCATTTATTTATCGGGCGGAAGCGGAAGTCAGCGCCAAGCCAAACAATGGACACACACAAACACACACACACACACACACACACGTGCAAAAGTGTGACAATACAAAAGTTTCAATATACTTGCGGAAGATGTTGGACAAACACAAAAGGGCCTGGGATGAGCGGTGCTGGAGGGACACCAAAAAACAAAACTATACGAAATTCAAGTCGGAATATCAGAAATGTAAGCGCCTTGTCGAACACAGCGCAGCATGGCAGGGCAGCCATGTAAACACACAGGCAACACACACACACACACACACACACACAGGCAACACACACACACACACACAGGCATCACACACACACACTTGCTACATACATAATTAAACGCAAACAGAGTGTGGAATGGGTAGGGGAATGGGCAGGAGAACGAGAACGCTTCGATTCTGCGGTTTCTCTCTCTAACTCTCTCTCACTCCCTCTCTCTCTCACTCTCTCTCCCTCACTCTCTCTCTCCCTCTCTCTCCCTCTCTCTCTCCCCTCTCTCTCTCTCTCTCTGTGTGTGTGTCACCGAATAACGGCTTCAATGCGACACTCAAATCTGTCACAATATTAATTCGATAACAATTTCAAATGGGTCACACAAACAGCACAACAACATCAGAAAAGCAGCAAAATAATACAACAATTTGTTGCCTGCTAAAGCGATTTCTAAGTGGCAACACAGTGGCGCCCAATAATCAGCGGACAGTTAACAATGCTGGCATCAGCTGGTAGAGTTCCATGGCTCATGGGCATGGAGTAGAAGCACAGGACGGGACAGTGCCCGCATGCGATGGACATTCAGCGGGGAGATTAAAGAAATGCTGCAGCCACAATGGAAAGAGTGGCAATGATGCTGGCAAGTCTCCCATTTGAGTGCGACCTACTTGGGGCCTGCTTAACCGAGTTGTTTCTGCTGAACAAATGTATTGGTTGCCAGCAGCCAACAGCCAGCAGCCAGCAGCCAACAGCCGCCAGCCAGCAGGAAAACTCACTCATCCCTATCGTCTGCCCATATCCTGCTCATGAAAATATGCAAATAAATTGTCGCTTATGTGGCAAGATGTTTGCACAGCTCCCCCCGCTCTGTCGCCGCTCTGTGCCACGCGCCGACAGGGCACCCGCTCGCGGGCTGCGCTGCGCGCTGTCTGTTTACTGTCTGGGAACTGACTGCGAAATCTGCGGATATATAATTCACTTTTAAATGCAAAATCAAGCCGCTGTCATTGATAGGAAGGAAGGGCTGGGGCTAGGGCTAGGGCTAGGGATGTGTGGCAAAGCAAGCAAAAATAAGCATACGCAGCGTTGTGCACGTTGGCAAATAAATCAGGAGACAGCGCCTCAGTGTCGCCAAATGGAGAGATGCTGGAGAGAGAGCTACTATCTGAAGATTTATGGTAGACATTCATCCCATAACAGTGCCAGTACTGTGTGTGGGAGTGGGACAGGCAGGACAGGCAGGACAGGCAGGACAGGCGGACAGGCAGTAGGAGCCCAATCGTGGGCCTATCAAGCCGTGTCCAATGGGCCCCCATTTCGATTGGCATGCCATTTGGCGTTGCGTTCCTTCGCGCCCTCTGGCTCCAGGCTCCAGGCTCCAGGCTCCTGTATTTAACATTAATATTTATGATTGCTCATCTGTGCATAAATCGATGCCTCCTCTCTGTCCCTGTCTCTGTCTCTGTCCCTGTCCCTGTCCCTGTCCCTGTCAATGTCTGTTTGACTTCTTCTGTGTGCTGTGTGGATTCTCTGGTGGCTTTCATTGCTTGCTTATTGCGCTGATTTTATTATTATTTTTATTTGGCTTGGCTTGCCTTCGCTTGGCTTGGCTTGGCTTCGCTTGGCCCAAAGAATGGCAAAAAGAAAACTCATTTTCATGTACAGCAGCTGCCAGACACAGTCGCCAGTAGCCAGTCGCCAGTCGTGAAGTCTTCACCTGCACGGGCCCGGGTTCGGGCTCGGCTAAAGCAAGGGAAAAGGCAACGAAGAGAAAGCAATCGGAGGGGGCAAGAAAAGTTTCTTTCGTGTTTCCATTTCATTTTCCAATTTGATTTGCCTGCATCCCTGTCGCTCTCGGCAGCCATTCAAACTGATTTTCCTCCGCTGCTTCCCATCCGCCCATCCGCTTCTCTTTTCGCCATTTGTTGCTTTTCAGCTTCATTGAGCGCATTTGTTGCTCTCAGTCTGTCTGTCTGTCTGTCTCTCTGTCTCTCTGTCCCTCTGTCTCGCTTTATTCCTACTCCTCGGTGTACTGCCTCTTTATGGTTGTTCTTCCACCTTTTTTATTCTGTTTTGATTGCCTGTGCGCAGGATTTGGGCTTAACTTCTGCCCCGCTGCCTCCACCAGTGGATCCACACACCAGGCAGGCAGCAGGCACCACACACAGTCGACTCCTCCACGGCGCACGGCGCACAGTCCAGAGTCTCGGCGGTGCTTATTGTCGTTTTAAATACACGCACATAAAATTCATATTTTTATGCGTCGCTTTTTACAACCAAAGCGGCAGAGCGGCAGAGCGACAGGGCGACAGGGCGGGCCAGTCCCCAGTCCACAGAGCCAAGCCGGAACGCTGTAGCAGCCACCTCGCCTTTAAGCATCCAAAGTATCCTCTCTGCATCCGCAATATGTATCCGCGCATCCCCCCCATCCGCAGCCGCCTGTCCTGTGCGTTTTGTACGTATTTCTGTAACGGTATCGCTAGCTCTCTTTCTCCCTCTCCCTCTCTTTCTCTTTCTCTTTCTGTTCTTTCTGGCTGCAATTCAATAAATTTTGTATCTCTTTTTCTTAGGTAATACGCCTAATGGAATCTATTGCTGCCGGGCTGCCAGTCTCACTGTCTCTCTGTCTGTCTGTCTGTCTGTCTCTCTTTCTGTGTCTGTGTGTGTGGCACGACCTATTCATTATTCGATAAATATTCAGCGGTGTAAAAATGCACGTATCGAGCAGTGAGCGGAAGATGCCTGAGGCTGCTGAGGCTGCGGAGGCTGCTGAGGCTGATGAGGCTGCGACTGAGACTGAGCCTGAGACTGAGCCTGAGGCCAGCGCAATTCAATTTGGTAATGGAAATCATAATCAATTCAATGCATTGAGCATCTCAGCCATCGTAAGTCATCGCCGATAAGTACGAGCCTGCTACCTGCGGCTTTATCGCCTGTACAAAATACTCTTGAGTGTGGCCATCACTTGCACCCGCCTATCGATTAACGCAACCCAATAATCGACTTACAAATCGAATTACATGTTCGTTCCACTTGCGAGTATTTCACTGCATTCCGTCCTGCCCGCAGCATGGCTGCAGCCATGCACTGACATCTTTTCAGTTTCAGTTTCACTCTCACACTTTTCACACCCTCAGCCGCCAGCAACTTCAAGGCTACCACCGAACCCCTCCCATCCCCTACCCTCCCCTCGTGCCGTGCCGCATCGTTTCGCCCTCGACTCGTTCGACTCGTTCAATCAACGTTGGCGTCGCTTTTAAGTAATGAGAACACCGCCGCCGCCTTCATCTTCGCCTCATGGGCAGCGGCATCTGTTCAATAATACAAACAGAAAAAAAACCAAAAAGGAAAATGAAGGAGCAGGAGGAGGAGGAGGAGGAGCAGGAGGAGGAGGAGGCTGCAAAGCCAGGTAAAAAGCTGACAGCTTGGCAAAGGAAAGCGTGGCGGCAGGCGTGGCGGAAATGGAAGTCATCCAGCAGCCAAGGCTGCGGCCATGTCGCATCGATATTGTAAATTACTTTTGCCGCTGACATTGAGGATGCCATGGCCCAGCAGCAAACGAAACTAAACGAAACTAAAGGAAACTTGCCACATTTCTCATTCAACCAAAAACAAAACGTTCAAAGTTTGAGCGCTCGCAGGAAATCACAGAATTATGCTGATTTAATGCTGCTGGGAATTGCCACTAATCGGTGTACAGATAGGGTTAGGATATAGATATGGATATATATGCCAGGTATGATGCAGCGCACAGATGGCAACCTTTTTTAGGGACTGTTTCCGCTTCGGCTCCACGGGCCAACCCCATGAATTTTTATGCAAATTCTTTTCCGGTCTTCAACTTGTTGAGCCAAAGGGATGCCAGTCAACAAGCAAGCATTTTCAGTCTGTGGCACAAGGGGTCCAGGCAGCCAGGCAGCCAGCCAGTCAGGCATCCTTTTCACAAATTAAACAAATAAGACAACAAGGGACAACAAAGCTCTAATTCGATTTGTGCTGCCCCCAGCTCCTGGCGCCTGCCACCAGCCACCAGCCCACAGCCACCAGCCCACAGCCACCCTCACATGTATGGGGGATGTACATCCTGTTGGAAAATTCGGAAATGACAACGACATGTAAATACTTTCTGCCGCACCCAGGAACATCAGCATACAGCACACACAACAACAAAAAGCAAACCAAAAACCAACAAGAAAACGAAAAGCAACGCATTTTCGGGGCGGTCAACAACCAGGGGACAGCGGGGAGAAAAGCTGCAGAAAGAGCACAGAGGGAGGAGCAGCAGAGAACGAGCAGATGGAAAAACTGGATGGATGGGACACAGAAACAGAGCGAAGCAGAGGAAGGGAGACGATGAGACGGTGCGTCGGTGAGAGCTGCAGGGCAGACAGGCGGCTCTGAGGATGGGACACAAAAACTTTTCCCTCTGCACGACCTGCTCCCAAATCGAAAAACACACGAATGAATTTTCATTCAATTATCTTGAACATTTTGCCGCCGCTGCCGCACTCCCGGGGCGCCTCGGCCTCGGCCTGGGTTTTGTTTGTTTGTTTGTTTGTTTGTCGTGCCGCCGCCCCACGCTGCAGTCTGGGGAAAACTGTTTCTCTGAAGCTCCAGCTAAAGTTGTGCCTCAGAGCCCAGTACTTAGAACTGGTACAGGCCAGGTCCAGGTCCAGGCTCAGGCTCAGGTCCAGGTCCAGGTCCCGCACCAAGCCCAGACTTAGACCGAGTCTGAGGCCCAGGGCCAGGGCCAGAAAAAACTGCCAGCAGCGAGAACTGAGAGCACGTTTAGGGCATTGTCTTGTGCCGGGAAATTCATTGCCGCTCTGTTTCAATTTTCGGTCAGTTATTGTCCTCTCTTTCGTGCTGTGTATCTCTCTGCCTCTGCCTCTGCCTCTCTTTCGCTCTCTCTCTCTCTCTTTCTGTATCCTCTAGCCCATATACTCAATCCTCCATAAGGCAGTGTCCCCTGTCCCGCGGTGTATGCCATAAAATTTCATTTTATTAAACAATGAAAACGTGTCGGCTCGCACTCGCACTCGAGGTACAGGTACCGCAGACCAGGCGGCCCTTCCATCGTAATTTCTTTAGAATGGAGTACCTCGAGTGCGCCATGAAGTTTGTTAAGCGGAGAGGAAATCCTCTTTCGCAGCGTCTCCTTGGGCATTTCTTGGGCCACCTTTGGCCCCAGACCCAGACCCAGTGCCAGCCGCAGTCCCTGTCCCAGCCGCAGTCCCAGTCCCAGTCCCAGCCGCAGCCCCAGCATCCGCAGTTTCAGTTTCAGCTTCATATTTCTCAAATTTATTCTCGTTTTTATTACTTTGTCGTCTGTTCTTGATAATTTTCAATTAAACTTGGCCCTCAACTGCCGCCGTCGCCAACACCGCCCCCACCGCCCCCACCGACCATTTCCCATGCTCGCCACCACCTTTGGGCCTTTCCGTTTATTTCTCTTACATTTCTCGTTTGTCTGCTTTGTCAGTTGACGCAATTTTTGGTTTTTAATTGGCCGTCAGGTCGACATCAACCGTTCAAAATGGCTAAATAATTTACTTTCCTCCTTGCCTCCTCTTGCTTTTTCCTTTCTTTGTTCGTTCTGCTTTGCGTACCTACAATTGCTGCTTTTGGTCTTACTGCTGTTGCTGTTGCTGCGGCTGCGGCTGCTGTTGATTAGGCCAAAGTCCTCGGCACAATAGGCGGCCATTAGCGGGGGGGCAGAGGTCAGCAGCAGCAGCAGCAGCAGCAGCATAAGCAGCAGCAGCAGAAGGAGCGTCTTAAAAAACTTGCCTAATTGCCCGGTCTCCGATGGGAGAACAAATGCCCTGGAAGAGCAAAGTTTCCCCTCCGACGAGTCGGGCCGCTCATAAAATGTAATGGAAATGGCGGCAAAATGAAGAGGCGGCCCAGAATGTTGGCCATTAAATTCACAAATTGAGCCAAATGAATAAGTAAGTGAAGTAAGTGGTGGCCGTTTTTCTGTGTGTTTGCTTAACTGTTATACTGTTATACGATTGGTAAATAAACTGTTATACATCTGTTATACATGGCGTATACCGTTTAATGATCATTCAACAATTGCAAAGCTGTTATACTGGTAAATAAACTGTTATACAACTGTTATACATGGTTTATTCCGTTTAATGATCATTCAGCAATTGCAAGACTGTTATATTGGTAAATAAACTGTTATACAACTGTTATACATGGTTTATTCCGTTTTTTTTTCTTCCATTTTTCCATTTTTCATGTGATCTGCTTGTGGGCGCTTTGGCCACCTGATACCGGTGCAGCTACAAACAATCGCCTTGAACATAACCTTCAACATTTGGGGATAAGTTCCCCACCGCCATTCCGCCATTCCGCCATTCCGCTGTGCAAGTAACATTGTGCTGGCTGTCATACAAGGCCTTCCCGTGATATGCAAGTCCGCACACGACTGTCATACAACTCTTGCCGAGAGCAGCAGCACCGCCGACCTCTGGCCCGTCCACCATCGGGCGTGTTGGTCGTTTTAACCTACTTCTCGGGGCCAGGCCATCATAAAAAGCTAAAACCTGAACCACAACCACCACAGCCACCACAGCCACGTGCACGTGCACGTGCCACGTGCCACATAGCCCCAAACATTGTACGACAATTAGGCTTAAGGTCCGAGTACTGCGGCACGACACTGATATGAATAGCAGAGTGCAAACACAGGACACACAGGACACACAGGACATACGGGACCGCAAATGTGCTGAGGCTGAGGCTGCAGCTGAGAGATAGTGCCGGGCTGTAACTGAAACTGAAACCCAGGGATCGGTGAGCAGCAGATGCTGCATCATGTCCAATTTGTGACAGTTGCCACACTGCCACTGCCACTGCCACTGCCAGAGACACTGCCACATGGCACAAGGCCCAAGTCAGGGACTGGGGCACGGAATGCTGCTGCTGCTGCTGCTCTGCTGCTGAATCAGAGAAGCCTTTGGCTCAAGTTGCTCTCACCTTGAGACCCACTCGCACTCGCACTCGCAGCATGACAACTGTCAGCCTATGGCCCCAACGTTTCGGACCCGTTCCGAATGGAAACAAAAAGCCCAGCGCCACAGAGTGCCAAAAGAATATCATAAGAAAAGAGGAAAAGCGCCACACACACACACACACACACACACACACACACATTGACCTTTGCCAGAGAGTAGAAAAAGTAGAAAGCGGCCGAGGCCCAGCACTTGTCTACCCTTTTGGCCTCGTCATTGTTTGCCCCAAAGCCCCAAACTGGCAATAAACTTGTCTATTTTAGCACATGCCACAAAAAGAGATGAAGGAAACAGACAAAAAAACATAGAAAGAAAGGGAGAGAGAGAGAGAGAGAGAGAGAGGGAGAGAAAAGGGTTGAGGATAACTATGCCAAGACATTGTTGAGCTGCGAGCTGCGAGCTGCGAGCTACGAGCCGCTGTGTTGTTTTTTTTCGGCGCAGCTCTCATTCCTTTTGTTTGCCAGCTCAATTTGAATTAAATTCAATTTTTTGCCTGCCACAATCTTGCTGCTTTTGCTGCTTTTGCTGCTTCAAGGTTGCAAAGTATCAACAACAACAACAACAACAACGTGAAGAAGCGGCGACAGCCTTTTTGCCTTTGCCAGCGGCCATTAGGCAGCTTTACATTACACACACAGCCAGCTCCACTGCACTCCACTCCACTCCCAACCCTTCAGCAGAGAGCTCCCCCAGCAGACTCTGCTGCTGGCCTGGCCCACATTTTGTCTACTTGCTGCTTTCCTTTCGCTTCTGCTTTTTCCTTTTTTTGCTGACAGCGAGATGAAAAGGCATTCGAAAAGCATTCGAAAAAGCATCGCAATTAAGATATTTGTCAGTCCGCTCGTCACGAGTAGTCGCAATCGCCGCACTGCAACCCAAATGAGACCAAAAAGAGACCAAAACGAGACCAGAAAGAGACCAAAAAGAGACCAGAAAGAGACCGAAAACAGAACAAAAAGAGACCAGAAAGAGACCGAAAACAGAACAAAAAGAGACCAGAAAGAGACCAAATGAAATGAAATGAAATGCATTCAATTGAACTAGTATACTGCACTCGAAGGAGTGCTGTAGCTGCAGCTGCTGCTGTGGCTGTAGCTGGGGAGCAGTCAAATCTGTGTGCCACAAAGCAGATGGCAGCTGGCAACTGGCAGCTGGCAGCAGCGACAGCGGGCGGGCCCCTAATGAGCGCATAATTAAGCGGCCCCGCAGAGTAATGAGGTAGAGCGAAAGCTAGCGGATTCTATAGGTTCGGCTTGAGATTTGTGTTGCGTTTCTCTGAGGCTGTCGAGTGGAAAACGGCAGACCTTGATGATCATCCCTGATGCTGGTTGATGGTGTATGGAGGGAGGGTGGTGCCAGTGCCAGTGCCAGTGCCAGTGTCTGTGTCTCTGCCCGTGCCTGTGCCCGTGCCTGGACTCTGGTGTCGGTGTCGTTGTCCTCCAACTGGGACGTAGCCAACTTTTGCTTTGCTATCTGCCGCACTTCCTGTTTCCTGTGACACTTTCCGCACAGCCACAGCCACAGCCACAACAGCAGCAAAAGCAAAAGCAGCACCAACACGAAGCTTCCTGTACATCGTCTATGCCATTATGGCCACTTGAGTTGATGCCAAAGCTCCCTCCCTCCCCTCTCTCTCACTCTGCCATTTGTTTTTCCATCCATCCCCCAGCTCCCTTGGGCCATAAATGTTTTGTTCGTCCTGCTCCTGCTCCTGCTTGGATGTCATTTTTCGGCTCTTTGAGCGCGCAAGTTGCCACGATTTATGGCCAGCAACTGCAGCAACAACTGGAAACAACTTCAAGCCAAAAGAGCTGCCACATCGACTAAGTGCATTTGGCCGTTTTGCATATTTGGCACTGCATCCAAATGGACTTCAACTGCCAGCCACTCCTTAGCCACAAGCCGGGACCAGCACCAGCACCAGCGCCAGCTCAGGATGGGATCAGCCGACGTTGCAGGACCAGCAACAGCAACAGCACCAGGACTAGGACCAGGACTAGGACCAGGACTAGGACACACCGTGCCACCTGTGACGCTCGCTGTCGGCGCGGCGCTTGGCTGTTCGCTTTCTGTGTGTGTTCTGTGTTCTGTTTGTGTTGGCGTTTCAGTGCTGCTTCTGGGTGTTGCATTTTTTGTTGGGTTTTGTTTTGCAAGTTTCCTGATTCTCACTACGGCTCTGGCTCTGGCTCTGCTCTGCGTCTGCGTTTAGCCTGTGTCCCTGCCGCTGTCCCTGTACCTGTGCCCGTCCCGCCCGCTGCTTAAATTACACACATCCGCCTCGTGCTTCCTTCCTTCCTGGCGCTGGGCATGGCAGGCTGTTCAACTTCGCAAGCCCTAAACGGGTTTGTCAGCGCTCGCCTGCATACTTCCGGCCATTGCCACAGATGCCCGGCTGAACGCCGCCCGCCCCCCAACTTATGTTTATTAACTGCTTTCGGTGTCGTATCGGGCTGACGGGGATGTGGCCCGACATGGCTGATTTGGCAACTGTTGGTGCAGCATTTTGTGGCATTTTCTAGATTTCACACTCAGACTTCACTTGTTCAATTGACTTGCAATAAATCTGATAATTATCAAGCATTGATTGGGAAACTGTGCCCGGGGCCAATAAGTGCCCGCAGCTTGAAGCTTTGTCACAAGTTCGCATCAACATTTTGTGGGAGCCTGAAACCCGTCCGAGCCCAATCGCTGGCAAATAAATGTTAGCTGTAGCTGAGCTAAGTCTTGACTAAGTCTGTACTGCAACTCGTGCAACTTGCAACTGTTATACAGTTATACAGACACCACAACCTGTTGTGATTTTGTGCTTGAGAGCTGCTTGAATTGCCGTCGCAATTTATGAGAGCTACGCATTGCCATGCCATGGTCTGGGCAGGCAGCTGCAAGCGCAAACTTTTCCCTGTTGCACTTCCAGCTGATGTGGCTGCCACAGCTCTTGGCGCTGGGCGCTTGCTGCTTGGCTCTTTGCGAAACTTTTATCCATCTTACGGCATCAGCCGCCCCCACCGCAGCAGCCACAGGAAGGGCGAAGGGCCGGGTCCGGGTCCGGGCATGAAAAGTTTGTTGTTGGCTTGGGTTTTCTCTGGGCTCTCTCTGGGTTTTTGTGCCAAAAATTAATTAGCCTAATTAAAATGCTGGCATTGGCACTGGCACTGGCATTGGTGCACAAGAGATGCTGCAGGGAGCGGCAGAGAGAGAGAGAGCGAGAGAGACTGTGGCAGTGGCAGTGGCACAGGCACAGGCTACGGGGGATGGAGAGACATCCATGGAGCCGCCAAAAAAACTTCAAGTTCAAAGTTTTTGCTCAGTTTTGGCGGCGGCACACTTGATTGAATGAAAACTTTGCCACCTGTCGACGGGGGAGGAAAACAGAAATTAATTAACCTGGCCTTGCCACCAGCCTTGCCACCGGCCTTGCCACCGACTGCAACTCAGCAGAAGAAACTGCTCCGTCCGCCCTCCCACTCTGCCAGCATTTCACGCAGGACTCCCCTTCGCTCGCTCCTTCGTCGTTTTTTTTCTGTTCTTTGGGTGCCCAACAATTGGCAAAACTCGAAACATAATTAAGCTGTTCTGCCGGACAGTTGTCGCCGCCGTTCCCACGGTGCCACACGGCCCTCGGGGCCTGAAATCAATTAGCGCTCTTCAGTGGGACAGACGGACGGGGATTGAGACTGCGGCTGAGGCAGGGAGGATTGGGGTCAGCAGAATGACCCCCCGGGCAGCGCACAACACAGACCCAAACAGACTCACAAAATAAAAGTTTGTCTCGTGTCGGCACTCACGCATGCCTGGCAGCGACTTTAGTTTCATTTCCAGTGCCAGCTGCCAGCTGCTGATGCTGCTGCTGATGCTCTCTGCAATTCAGACTCTGGTTTCATTTTCGCCAAGAGGTGTCGGTGTCTGCACAACACTTTCGTTGCAGGTGCGAGGTAAGAGCACAGGTATCGCATGCGATACACCCGTGTCAGGTGTTGCGGTGCGGTGCGGCAGTGCCAGCGGCACTTAAAGCGCCTGAATTTGGATGGGAATCGGTCCAAGTGTGGCCAGTTGGCCAGTGTGAAACCAAACGATGGACTTAAAATATATTTCTGTATTTCAAACAATTTTTGATTGAATTTTCAAGAGGAAAGCACAGCGAGAATATGGTTCCAGGCTGCCATATAATAATTCTTCGCAGTGTTACCAATAACAATGTAGTCAGTACTTTGAAGTGAGTGAATGTCACTCCCGAGCCCTGCTGAGTGGCTCGTATAACAGTCCTACAGCAGACACATTTCACCTGTCACTGTGTCTGTCTCTCTGTCTCGCTGTCTGAATCTCTAACACAAATCTCAATCACTTCAACTCTGCAAGGGAATCGATGCTGATTGCTGATTGCTGGCTCTGGTTCGGGCTCTGGTTGCTGGCTCTGGCTCTGGCTTTTAGCCTCCTGCTCTCTGCTCTCTTTTACAGTCAAACGGTATGTCAAAGGTCGAGTGCAGTGCAGTGCAGTGCAGGGCCGAAGCCGAAGCCGACAATTTGCAAGCAATTTGCGTGTCCGCTTTCCTTTTAGTTTTCCCCATTTTTGCTCTTTGGCATCGCATTGCTAAATGCCTTCATTAAAACTGAAAGTGCACAGCGCTATCCGAAAATGAAAACCAAAAAAGCCAGCGCCAAAAAAACCAGCGACGAGTGACGAGCAATCATCGATGGAGGGTGGCAAGGGAGGCAAGGGAGGCAAGGGTGCTGTGAGCAGTGGCAGTTAGTTGAGGCAGAAAGCGTACGAGGAGCACAAAGGCACTCAAAGTGCTTCAGCAGGCCAGAGCAAAGGTGTTTCGTCGGGAGTGTGCGTGTGCGTGCGCGTGTGTGCCAGCTGGCAGCATTAGTGCCGCTGACATTGCTTTGTGTGCCGCTCTTTGGCGAGGTGCCATGGGGGAGCTGCTCGGATCAGAGCTTGTACCCCGTTCGGGGCTGCGTCCTTTTATGCATTTCTCAGTACGCACCATTTATAAGCCACTCTGACAACATGCAGAGCTTTGCAGCTTCAACCTTGCAAGGGGCAAGAGGTGCGGCAAGGGGCACTGCCGTCATGCCGCTGCGCTGCAAAGTAGGCAACACTTCTGAGAGTTCAGGTCGCAGCCCGGGCACAAAGGGTTCGTTCGTTGGTTCGTTCGTTCGTTCCGATTCTCGTTCCCCTCTCGGCGTGTGTGTGTGTGTGTAGTGGAGTGGAGTGTCATCTGTTGATGCAGCCGGGGAGTGGCACCAGCAGCAGCAGCAGTGGCAGCAGCAGCAGCAGTGGCCATGGCAGTAATAGCCCAAGGCCAAATGGGGCGGGAGCTGTCAGCTGTCAGCTGCAGGTGGAACGCATCCCAGCCGAAAAATGTATGGCATTGAGTGGATGTCCAGTGGCAGGGTGCAGGGGGGCAGGGTGCAGGAGCCCGGGGTGCAGGGGGCAGGCTGAGGGGTCCGTGATTTGATGTGTCCAGGGAGAAGCGCCCCTGAAGCGTGCTTGCCACACGAGTTGTGCGAGTTTTTGCGTTTCATCAATTACTATTGAGTGCACCCACGCTGTGCACTCGTACACCGGGGGGCCCCGAAACTGTTATAATTTATTGTGATTTAATTTAACGAGCACGAATAACGTTTCTCAGTATTTAACAATTTGTTTGATTTTTGAACAAACAAAAATTACATTTCTCACTGTTATACAAACTGTTATACAAACTGTTATACAAACTGTTATACGAACTGTTATATAAACTGTTATACGAACTGTTATACCATATAATTTGAGATAAAAAGTCTCGCTGGAGCCATAATAATGCTGTCTTCGTTCTCCCGCATTTCCACTAATTTAAGGCAGCTCTGCAACTGTTCTACAAGCAGCAATTTAACCATTATGCAACCCATTCAGCGCCCGCCCCCCTAGGAGAGCCACGATGATGTCAATTGCTGCACCACACACACCCGCAGACCCGCAAACCCGCAGACCCGCAGACCACCCGCAGACCCATCAGCGTGCACAACCTCTCGACAAAGGTGGAGCAGCCCGACGACTGTGAGCATCACATGCCATCAATTAGACGATCGCAGTCGGCAATCGAATCAATAGAACAAATGTCAGCCAGGAACAAAGACATTCACAACAACATTCACAGCATGCACAGCGAATCAAGAGGCAACAAGAGCGCTGCAGGGGAAATGGGAAAGGCTGGCGGAGGGCGATGGGGACTGAGAGGGAAAGCCAAACTGGCGTACAGTTAGCCAGGTGCATTTATCAATTTAGCTGTGCCCCGCAGCGAAAATGACAACAATGGAGCCAAGAGACACGATATGACACGGAGGAAGGCAGCAGCAAAACCAGCAGCAAAACCAGCAGCACCTGCAGCAGTGGGGAGACCAGTTTAGGCCACACAATGACAGCTAACAAACTAAAGATGGAGGAACGGAGGGACAAACAGTTGGACAAACCACTGGATGGGCGGACGGACGGACGGACCCGCACTGGCATCGGCAAGGAGTAAACTTCCGGCAGTTTGGAAGGTTGGAGGGGAGCAGCAGGCACAGGCACAGGCGCAGACACGGCACGGCACTCGGGCCAGTTGCAATTGTTCTGGCTCAACAATGGCCACAGACCTGGCCCCTGCACCCTGCACGCATGCATCCTGCTACCTGCTCTTGCAGCTGCCGGAGACAATGGCCAATTGTAGCTGTGCCCTGGACCCAGGCCAGGGCAGGCCAGGGCAGGGCAGGGCAGGCCAGGCCTAGGCTGATGCTCAGACAACGTTGGAAACGTTGTAATTACCGCCTAAGGTTTTGAATCTTGGACTGGTCCTGGTACTGCTGGTACAGACATTGAGCTTTGGCTTTGGCTTTGGCTTCGACTCTGGCTGTGGCTCTTGCTCTGGCTTGTTTTCTGTGGGTTTGCGTTTGTGTTTTGGGCCTCGGACTGGGCATTGTTTGGGGTCCAGAGTGCAACAAAGGCGACAACAGCCAGATACTACACCCGAATGCCGAGCCAAAAGCAGAGCTGAGCAGGGCATGGCCATGGCCTTAAACAAGTCTCAGCAGAAGAGGGCAGAAGAGCGTTACAGCTTGAGGTACCTCCCTGCATCATCAGTTTCCCTGCTCGTTGCGTGCGGTGGAAGATGCTAGAAGAAACCTCACGAATCGACAGGGAAATGTTTCATGTTTTAATCCCCAAAGCAGCTTGCAAGCGAGAGCTGCACGTGCGGGCATATAAATGAATGCATTTTGGGCGCAAATGGAGCTTATTGGGTCTGCATAAAGCGGTAAGTAGCTTCCAGGTATTTCCCGACTTGGCACAAATGTCACTCGATATTGCGTTCTATCGAGTGTGCAGCGGAACTCAGAGTTAGGCATCTGTGAATGAGTTAAGGCGATTTGAAACCCGGAAAATCTCTTTATGCCCCTCCAAATGTGGGTCCCGTGCAGCCCACTACTTGCTCGAGCTCTGATGCTCTGCATTTTGGCATCATTTCTGTGGCAAAAGGAATGGGAATGGTGGCAGGCCGGGCCGGGCCAGGCATCACATTACCTTGCAGCAGGACAGCGGGGAAATTCATCGAGCCAGACAGAGCTGCACATTTGTTCTGTTTTGTCTGTTTTTTGCGTGTGTCCTTCAGTTGTAGTTTTGTTGGCTTGACGAAGCTGCGTTTCGCATTTGGGCGTTGAATGCTTAAAGGATTTTATGCCACTGCCAGGGCCAGTCCACAAACCCAAACACACAAACAAAATCAGAAATCAATAATTAGCCGATTGCATATCACGCATACGTTCCGTTGCCCACAAAACAGTTGACAAAATGTTCGCTCTCCCACTCTCCCACTCTCTCACTCTCTCTGCAGGCCCTGCGCCCTCTCTTTCACTCTGCTTCGTGTGTGCTCTTCTCGCCAATAAATCAGAATTTAATGGGAATCTAATGTGGAATCTGCTGGCGGTTGCAACAGAGCCAGCCACCAAAATGCAGTGACTCTCATGGAGTGTGAGAGTGGGAGAGGGGGAGAGGGAGCGGCAAGGGTAGGGAGAGTGCCCAATGGCCTAATGCCCCAATGCATATTTAATGGATCAGCATTATAGTGGCATTATTTGGATGCTAATTACATCAAATGGAGACACACACAAAAACAAACCGAAACGAAACGAAACGCAACGAAAAGCCACAGACAAAACTCCATCCATGCTGCTCCATGAATTTAATTGTGGGAAAATGCTGCCCATGGGGGGGAGGCATATGGAGGGATGGATTTGGGGTTGGGCTCTGGGTTGGGCTGGACTCTGGGTTGGGTTGGGTTGGCTTGGGTTGGTAAGCCACTTAAATCGACTTAACATTTCTCACTTTGGCTCTCAGCTGCTGCCCTGCCCCTGCCCCTGCCCATGCCCCTCCCCCTCTCAGTCGCAGTCGCAGTCCTTCTGTTTGCCAATCAATAAATCTAATGAAAATTTGCTACGACTCGGCCGCCTGTCAACGAATATTGAATGTGTCCTTGTCCGAATGTACGGCTGTCCCCTGCTCCTCCGCTCCCCCCCACCAGTAGCCCGGCCCTCAGGCTTAGCGTGCAATTCAATTAAAGTTGCATAAGGCCATTTGGACAATGGCTTCGATGGCCAATAGCCAGCCGATGCCCAATGGCCCGATGGCCCGATGCCCGATGGCTTGGCCAAGTGAAATGTTCGCTTTGATTTACACAAAGTCCCCATCCAACAATCTCGCTCTCCCTCACTCTCTCTGGCTCTCTCTGTCTATCTGTCTCTCTGTCTCTCTCTTGCCATTTTTGAGTGCGACAAGAATGAGCAATCGCTGACGTCCTTGCCGCGCGTCCTTGGGGTCCAACATTCAGATGAAAATTAACGCTGCAGCGGGAAGGCCACGCCGCCTGCACACATATTAAATTACCGCAAATGAAAGTCAATTGGCACATGTCGAAAGCGCCACAGAGCCACATGCAACATGCGCCACGAAATACTTACACGAAAGGGAGAGTCAAAATTAAATGAAGTCAGTCAGAGCAGCAGCAGCAGCAGCAGCAGCACAAGCCGAGGCATAGGCCAAAAGGAGCAATTAAGCAACGGGTACAACGGGTACAACGGGTACAACGTGACTGGGGGGCAGGGGGCAGGGGGCAGGCGCAGGCAGCCTCTGTGTGTGGCTGTGTGGCAAATTACAGCAAACAGCTGTTGCTCCTCCTGCCAACAGCCCCGGCAACATGTGCTGCCCGAAAACTTTGCCCCCACAAAGCAGGCGAATGCTGAACAGCAAAGGGAAGCGAAAACCAAAGTAAATTCCACAGGGAACAGGCCACTGGGTTGAGGGTGGAGCAAGTCTAGGAAAACGCATTCCAATGTGGTTGGTGGGGGGGACATCATTTTATAATAAAGTGCACAAGGTACAGTCAGAGCAGCAGAGGGACAGGAGGAGGAGATACAGAGACAGAGCAGAGCAGAGCAGAGACAGCAGTGGTATAGAGACAGAGAGAGAAACAGTATCGAAGGAGAGTGAACATTTCCCTTCATTCTGTGGACTAATGATCCACTCTGCTACCACGGAACGGAGCTCTTCTCATAATTAATGACGACAGCAGCCCGCCCCACCAGGGAAAGGCCTGGGCACGACAGGGACAGCGCCAGAGACAGTGCCAGAGACAGGGACAGCGCCAGAGACAGGGACAGCGCCAGAGACAGGCACAGAGACAGAGAAACGAAGTGGAAAACTGAAACTTGTTTCTGGCCCGACATTTGGGAAATGAGGCAATTTCCCACGCAACGCAACAAACTTTCTGCTCCTCCATTCATCTTCACGGCAAATTGAAGAGCTTCTGGTAATTGTGTTCTCTCTTTTTTTTGCCAAATGAAATACACCACGCGGCGAATGATACATAGCTAGGTACATGGCTGTATCAATGCCCGAGTACCTTCCATATTAATTGTTCAACCAGAGAGCAGTAGTGGCTGAGGATATCCACAGAACAGCCATGAATAGTGCCAGAAGGATGAGTTTACGCACGAAGAGAAAAGAAACCTCAAGTTCTCTGCCCCATAAATATGTTGGGAAATAGTGCACAAGTCAGAGCTACCCCCGCATTATCCCCGCGTGAGGGGACGAGCGATGATCGTCATTCTGGGATAGCTCAGCGCTGCACATCCTCCTCCCAGCCAGCCCCTGGCTCTGCCTCTGCCTCTGGCTCTTAGCTCCCAAAGTATTCGATTTAAATATTTTATTGGTGAAAGTTTTCCTCTCTCTTTATTCTGTTGCTCTTCCTTTTTATACAAGTATTTTTCGGGCTACCTGTCTCTGCCTCTGCTGCTGCCTCTGCTGCTGCTGCTGCTGCCGCTGCCGCTGCTGCCGCTGCCTCTGCTTCCAGCTTGGGGCAGGCAGGCCCCCCAACGGACTGTTGCATTATTCATTAGGTTTTTTGGAAGAGGCTGGAACAACATGGCCATGGCCATAGCTATATAGCCCTGTGCCTGGATTCCTTCCCCCACGCCCCTTGATGCTGTCCGGGCTAACAACTTCCGGTTGCAGGGGAACAGGACGCGGAGGAGACCGTAGGCGTGGTGGCTGGGGGACGGGCAATGGGGGTCCAGCGGAAATTGCAAGCATGGCCAAATAATGACTCACACAGAGTGAATTTCAGTGGGTGATCCGGTGGGTTGGCCCAATGCTCCGCTGGGTAGGTGGCAGACGGAAGTGTGGGCCAGTGTGGGGCAGTGTGGGGCAGTTGTGGGTGTGGGGGGAGGCGTGGCAAATCAGCGCACTTGTCAAACATGTTGATGGACACTTGAAAAGCAGCGCAGACGAAGCGGCAGCGGCATGCGGCAGGCGGCAGGCAGCAAAAAGCCGAGCGGAAAAATAAAACGCCACCCAGCCACTGGCACTAGGAAAATTGCTTTTAAAAATACATATACATTCTCTTTTAGGGAAATGGAAATGGAAATGCTTTCGCTCCCCCCACCCCCCACCACCCCTCTCGCTCTACTTTATTGTTGTGCTCCTTTGTTAAATGCCTAAAAATAGTTTCGATGGGGAACCAGCCGGACGATATGTGAGTGATAGTCCGCTGCTAAAGATATGAAATATGCCAAGAGTCGAGGGGAAAGATGGGCGAGGGGGGTTCGCATGGCGAATATCAAGTAAGCGACATGTGTGCCCACGAGGGGGGCAGCAGCAGCGGCAGCAGCAGCCGCATTGGCGCCGCTGTCAACGCTCGCAGTCAAGTGGTAGATAATACTCGACACACAGCATATCAGTTGATATCCAGCGATATGTGTACGCACAAACACATACACAAACACATATACATATACATATACATATACACATGTACACACACGAAAATGATTTATTTATTTATTTGCTTATTGCCAAATGGGCAAAATGACGTGAGTTTTTTTGCTTTTTGTTGTTCATGACGCAGCTGCCACATGATACGCCAGCCCCACCACCCCACCCACCCCACGTAGTACTGGATACATGAGCAATAGAAAACACCACGGAAAACAACTTAATTTTTGCACTGCGGCAAGCACGTGTTCGATGGCTTTGGAAGGGGTTGCTGAGTAGAAAATGGATTGCATAAGCCATGGCCTGGCTTGTACCTGCTCAAAAAGATAATGAACTCTGATCTGTCTGCCTATTTTCCTATATACTTCCCATCAACTTTCCCTGGCTGCTACTGCTTGCTTCTACTGCTTTCTGCTGCTCTCTCTCTCTATGGGATGTTGTTTATCCACTGTTAATACACTGCTTTCACTGCTTTCAGTCCCTCCCTAAGTCCGAAGTCCATAAGATATTGGCAAAGCCCAGAACTGTGCGAACAAGTTCCATTTCGGGGGACAATTCATCAAATATTTTTATTGAATTTGCACGGGGTGTCAGGCTGCTGGCCGGGGTGTGGGGACAAATGTTAAACGGGCAGCCAGCCCCAGTGTCATATCACATGACCATGGAGGGCCTAGGGACTGGCACCAGGGCCCCATACGTCTGCAAATGCGTTAATGGGCCAACTGACAGACAGAGAGACAGAGACAGAGGCAGAGGCAGGAAGGGTTTGGCTGGGTGTCCCCCTAAATGATGGATGATGGGTGCAGTGGTGGCGCACGGGGCACGGGGCACAGGCTCCCCACGAAAACGTTGTACAGCTCGGGGAGGAGCAGCCTGTTGAGATTGAGACAGTAACTAAAAGCAGGGCGCAATGTTAGCATTAACTGCAAAACTCATCCTTCGCTCATGCTCTCAATCTGTGTCGCCTGTTCGAATGCTGCATGCTCCACCCCGCTCAGAACGTGCCGCACGGAACCGTGTTCGGGGCCGTCATAAATCGCATTTGTGCATTTGCATTAGATGCAGCTCGTTGGTCGCAATGAGCAACAATGTCAAACTGACTCGCACCACCATCTCATCCATCTACCCGCCATGACGCCTGCATCTGCCGCTGCAACTGCCTCTGCCTCTGCAGCTGCCTCTGCCTCTGCCTCTGCAGCTGCATCATGCAAATCCACCCAAAGAGCTGCTATGCAAATCTTGTTTAACGACAACGACTATGAATATGACAATGACTTTGACTGTGACTGTGACTACGACTTTATATAAATACGAATAGATTATAGGAGTACGCGTACGGATGGAGGTCGCAGGCTTCATGGCTCCAGCTACAGCTACAGCGATGGCTTTGGCTTTGGCTTTGGCTCTTATTTTGATTTTATGGCACAGACGGACATAAAATATGAACGGATTAATGCACACACACACACACACACACACGAGTAGGAGCAGCAATGTGGATCCAGGCAGAGGCTGGCCCTGGCTCTGTTTCTCCTTTCTGGTTCTGCAACAGGAGACAAAAGTTTCCATTTTGCTTTGCATGCGTGCAAAAAAGAGTGCTGCGAGTATTTATATATTTTATATGTGTGGTAATTATATATTTTAAACTGAAATGAAATTACGAAAAATCACTAGCCAGAAATGTGGCTTCGGTTGTCCCTACAAATCGCCATTAAAATACGAGACATACTCGAATTTACATATGTATATGTACACTTGTCTCATAGCTGGCACAAATCATAAATAAAATAATTCACCCAGCACTACTTCAGCGCCCTGCTGCACCTCAATCCGTGTGCTTTCTGCTTGCTGTTGAATCGGAATCGGAATCGGAGTGGGAATCGCATTACTCCATCCTGCAGCTCCTCTCCAGCTGCCATATCCATAACCAAGCCGTGTGTTATCCTTTTGTAGGCTGACAGCAGTTGATGCCATCTTCATTTCAGCCTCTCCTTTCCCATCTCTTTCGCTCTGTCATACTTCTGCGGAGACGCTGGAGATGCTGCAATGCATCGCCGAGTCTTCCGTCTGCCCCCATGCCACCATGCCCCTCACCCCACTTCCACACAAGTGCAATTTGTGTGCGCGTGTGTGCATCTGTGTGATGTGCCGCGTGATTTGTATATCACTCGCGGCGGGCATGTTATTTGTTTGCACTCAAACCCTCCACCCCCACATCGCCGACATGTGGCAGCGCGTCTTGCCGCATGTGACATCATTCGATTGACAGGACGATGACGGCGGGAACTTATCAAGTGGCGTCTCCGCCTCCAACACCTTCGGTGGCGCCTTCATTTCTCATTTCTCATTCTCCGTCTTTTGCCCCGTCGTTTGCCCCCACTCTCCTCGTACGCCTCTCATTCAGTCGTTCCTTTCCTTTTCCACATTTCACCTTTGCCACTGCCACTGCCGCATCGCCGCTTCGCCGCGTCTCCACTGCTTCTCCGCTTCTTCGTGTTTGTTTATGGACAGCCAGCCAGCCCTCTCGCAATTTTGTTCTTCTCTTTTCGCTTCTCGGTTCTTTCCTTGCCTTTCTTTTTGCCATTTCTCTTTCTCTTTTTTTGTGTGTTTTCTGTTTCTGTTTTCTGTTTTGTATTCTCTTTTTAGGTTAACGCCTTGAGCGAATGGTAAACAAAGTCGCAGCGAGCACTCCACGCATCCACACACGAAGCAGGCAAGCAGACAAGCAGACAAGCAGTCAAGCAGACAAGCAGACAAGCAGTCAAGCAGTCAAGCAGACAAGCAGGCAAGCATCCTAGCACGCGAATATGACTATGAATACGAATGTGAATACTCTCTTGCTCTCTCACTTTATCCCCCTGCATTGGCATGACCCCTAACTAGGATTCGCAACATTTCTTTGGGGTTAATCAAACCCTTTCAAAAGTATATTCACTCTGTCATAACTAATTCCAATAATTAAAATCTCAATATATATATTATTTATTTTTCTATTTGCTCAAGTATTTAATGTTTAATGATTCATTTTTCAGTATGGACAGAATGTGAAGGAGTAATAGAGCTGCAGTTGGCACTGGATTGCTTGAGTTGTAGCTCGTGTTCCAAGCAAGGTATATTTGTTGCATGTAAATGTACATATGTATGTATGTACATATGTACATATATCTGCTCCAAATATTTATTAGCTGAGCGCCTGAAATAATACCAAGCTAAAATGAAATTCTACATATTAAACCGAATGAAAAAAAAGGCAGAAAATGTTTAATAAACGATCAGAGCTGGGGGCGTGGACAATAGGCGTGGCTGTGGCTGTGGCTGGCTTAAAGCCTGTGAACACTGTGGCGCATAAATCAACAGCGAAAATTTAAAACACCAAAAGACCAAAAATACAACAACAAATAATACAAAAATAAGAAAAAAGAAAAAAGAAAAAAGGAAAAACACAAGCAACAACAAACAAAAATTTTCATTTTCTTTTTCGGCTGCGTTTTTGTTTGAATTGCCAGCACGAGGAAGAGGGCTATGACGATGTATGGAGGGAGACGAAGAGGATGGTGGAGCGGGAGCCGGAGCGGGAGAGAGATGCAGTGAGGTGTGGTGAGGTGAAGAGGGGCGAGCAGTGGGTGGGTGGGTGAGTGGGGAGCGGTGAGCGGTGAAGAGCTGGCAGAGTGGAGGGGAGACCCAGTTTGCAAAGTAAACAAACGGCAAATGAAATGCCGCCGCTATGCGTCCGTCCGTTTTTCCGTTAGTCGACTGAAACTATTAAAAATGAAATGGCCTGTGAGACAGAGGGAGATGGGGAGCGGGAGCTGGTGTACTGCTGATGTTGCTGCCCAGCCAGCCTCCTCGTACACGTCTCTGGTGGACAGGGCACAGGGACAGGACAGTCGCCGCCGTCGGCCGTTGCATGTATTATGCAGAGAGCGAAAGAGACGCATCTGTTGGTCTCATGTGCTTATCTATATACAAACACTTGTGTGCGAGTGCGAGTGTGTGTGTGTGTGCGCCTATTTGCATGTGTGGATGAATGTTGATTTGCATATACATATATATATGTATATATATATATATATATATATATATATATATATGCCCCTGCACATGGGCAGGTTTTTACAGGCGTTTGAACCAAACTTCAAGCATGGTGACCCATATACAGCGCTCATACATAAATACATGCATATGTGTGCATACCGTATGTGTGTAAATACAGGCACATAAAGTGCGTATCATCACTTTAAGGCTTTAAGATAATGGCAGCTCAAGCGATCGATCGATCCACACAGAAACTGCAGCTGGAGCAGCTGTCAGCCACTTGGGGGAATGATGTGGGGATGTGGGGGAGAATTAAATTATTTATGGAATTAAATTAGTTGCCGAACGATAAGTACGATCCAACGTGCAGCCCTGGTGCCAAATGTTTCCGCCACTTGCATATATCTAAATATAATATATGTACATAGTGTAAGTAAATATCTATAACTAAAATAAAGCCTTATTTAATTGAAACATCTACAGGGACTTCGCTCCACTCGCTCGTATTGCTCTGCCGCTTGAATGGGCTCTGCAGCAAACTCCAATAAGTGCCCGAAATGTACCTTCAGGTATCAGTGGGAATGCATCAGGCATTAGCATGTGGCACACCACAAGCACTCCATTTATTGCGTACGTACATATGTACATATGTATGTATGTGTATGCATATCAAATATATTTCATATGCAGATCCACTGCAGTTGGCACAACCAGACGCACGGCAATTACTTGGCTGCACGTCGCGCCGCGTCGCGTCCCGTCGTTTGTTTATGAAATATGCAAATGACACAAATTCGTTTCCATTCGAAAATGCAATCGCATTCTCGCACTTCCAATTGAGTTCACAACTACTTTCCCCCACCAACAAACCCCTCAGCTGTTTTTAATGTATTAAAAAGCGTTATCGTGCAGACAATCGATAGATCGATCGACCACACACACACACACACAGGGTTGCAAGTACCGTCGCCTGATTGATAGACCGTGAAGCCTGAATATGTTGCTAAGGAGAGCAAACAGACCCTGGAAAATGAAGTAAATTTGTCTGTAAATCCACAAAGTTCCATTCATAAGTCAAGCTTTCTTTTTTGGGGCAGTCCCTCACCCCACCTACGGACTGGTGGTGCCCCTACTAACTGCTGCCTGCTGCCTGCTGCTTGTCTCTTTTTTCAAGTCCAAAGCAATTACCATTTTGGGGAGAATGTCAAATCATTTCTCTGGCATCATCCCGGACTGCTATTCAACGAACCATGCGACTCTCTCTCACTCTCTCTCTCTCTCTCTACTTTGAATGGAAAGGCTGAGAGCAAACATCAGACAAATGCTTTGTCCGGCGTTCGTTCGCCTAATTTGTTTTTCTTTCGAGTTTAATTTGAAACCTGGACAGGCAGATAAAAACAGCCCCCAACCCCAGTCCGATCCGTTCCCGATTCCCCAACCTTTCATTAAACCATTCATAATACCAGCACCCCCCAACCCCCACACCACTCCTACCATAGTTTTTCATCACTTCAGGGAGCGGCGGCGGTCTTAGCCTTGTTCTTGTTCTTGGCTTTGGCTTTGGCCAAGCAACAGTTTGTTTAGTGCAAAGACCAAAAGCAAATTTTCCTTTCAGCTTTACTCCAAAACAAGGGACCAAGGGAGAGGCGGCTGGGCTGTCGCTTGGGGTGGTGGAAAATGCTTGCGCTGCGTGCTTGTGCTTGTGCTCGGAAAATGTGTTTATTTAGGATAACTTAACTGATTGTTGTTCCTGCTGCCAGTTGTTGGCCAGTTGACAATTGGCCCCAGAGAAAACGGTAAAAGGGGTGGAGATCGGGGCAGAAGGACAGAGAGGGAGAAGAAAGAAGAGGGCCGAGAGTTAAAGCAGGGCCAAGAGAGACAGGGAGTGGAAGAGTGTGGGCGGTGGGCGGTGGCAAGGAGACAATGGGGCACTCGAAGGCGCGCCACTTGCACACAAAGCGCATTGTGGGACTACACAGGAGAAATACAGAGAAAAGCAAAGAAGAATAAAGAATAATACAAATAAAAATGAAAAACCAAGCAAAAGCAAAATACAACAGGAAAATACAACCATACACTGCACGAAAATGGGAACATTCTATTCATTCTACTCTTCCATCCAGGAGAAACTTATGCTTACATCATCCATAATCTTCTCAGAGGACACAGCAGCGCTACTCTCCTGCCTCTCCCATTTCTTTGGCTTTATCTTTAACGATTTGTACATACTGAAAAGTGAACTTGGGTGCATTTTGTTTCTCTCAGTGTAGATTCGCGACCTCCGTGAACGATTTGCAGGCAACAACAACTGACCCACAATTCACCTTTCCTCTGAACGACCACTGCTTGTATTGCTTCCACTGCTTCCACTGTTTGCATGTTGTTGTTGTTGCCGTTGCTGTAATAAGCAGTAAATACGCTGAAAGCGCAACGGCAGCGCAGTAGCTGCCCATAAATCAACGGTAAATTGTGGGGAGCTGTGTACAAACTGTGGGAGTGGCAGTGGCAGTGAAGAAAGAGATTGAGGAGGAGGGGAAGCAGAATAACATAAAAAAAAAGTGAAAAAGCTGCAGCAGCGCTAAAAGAAATCACAGTAATTAATTAATGTGTGTCTGTGTGTCCCCTACTCTCTCTCCCACTCTCTTTCTCTGTGTGTGTGAATTATAAATTAATTGCTGACGCCCTTTGTCTGGCCACCTCACCAACCCTTCCACAGACAGCACTTAATCAAAAGATTTGCTCCCCTTCCCACTACAATTTTATTGTTGAAAGTCGTTTTGCATTTGTTTTTCCATCACGCAAGCGGGATTTTTTTTGTCTGTTAATTTTTTTTGGGTAATTTTGGAAAGGATTATAACGGCAACAGCTGACAGGAAAGAGACAGGAAAATCCTTGGTAAAAGCTGTGTGCCGCCCTGCTTTGTGGGATGCGTTTCGTTAAGTTTGTAATTGAAATGGGGGAAAATGGCAAAGGCAGTGGGAGAGTCGGGAAGTATGATGTAGCATGGTGGCGGGGCACGAGCGTCTGTTAAGCGAAATTCGTAATGTGAATCTCTCATTAATCCCGGATTAAAAATGTATACCCTGTGGCACGGAAAAAGTTTTAAATAATTGAAAACATTCAAAGAAAAAGACTTTCGCGTGGTGCCTAAAAGTATGCCGTGCATCCAGTGGGATTAAAGGGAGTTCCTGGCTCTGAGTAAGCAGTTCACTGCTTGCATTGCTAATTCTTGAGCTCGTTTCATCCAATGAAAGATGCCTCCACCCCACGCCTACATTTTCCATCTATACTTTCATTATTATAATGATTCTTTTATAATAATTATACTGCTTGCATTGCTTCCGCTGCTCTGCTGCTTTACCAACTCAACATTAAGCAGTTCAGCATCAGCAAGCAGCGCATTATTAGCTTAAGTAAATTTAATCTCCTTTAATCTTCTTGCCTGCTGCTCTTCCTCCTGCTTTCTGCTGCTCTTAAAGCCTTCTCCCTTGAGATGAATATTTAAGCAAATTATATTCCCAGGCAGAAATAAATCCTTCTCGACGCCGCCACACCAGCCAACATACTCATCTTCCGCCAGCCATCGCCATCGCCAGGCAGAGGCCTCCGCCTAAAACCCCCAGCCCCACCCACCCCAATGCCTACCCTCATTTCTCTATCTCGCTGTGTGGCGCCTCACTGTGGGGGCACAGGTGCTGCAAGTCAGTCGTCTCGGGCAGCACCGTTAAGTTTGAGTTATGGCGCACATGTGGCCGCTGTATCTGCAGTCCACTCTCTTCCACCACCACCTCCACCTCCGGCTGCCGTGCGAACCAGCGTGTCCATGAAAATCTGACACGCATAAATTCTGGCCAGACCAGAAGCAGCAGCAGCAGCAACAGCAGCAGGGGTGGCCAGCATAAGGCTGCTGCTGCTGGGGCAGCGCAAAAAAATGAAGTGGCAACAGTGTGTGGTGTGACAAGCAGAGGGAAACAGAAACGGGAAACGGAAACAACATAAACGGAAGCGCATGTCTAACAAGTTGCTGAAACTATGCAGAAGGAGGAGGAGGAGGAGTGGGAGACATAAGAGGAGGCAAAATAAGGGAAGGCTGTGGAAAAAGTGCGCGCGATTCGACACACAAATATGATTAGTGCATACGGCAGTGGGCGCCTGTCTGCCCCTGCCGTGCCACTGGCAACCCAGCATACGAATGGCATCCTCCTCCCTATGCCACCACATGAATCCACCATATCCTATATATATATCCCCTGGAACTACCCATATCCTTCCCCTGCACACAGCTTGAGATCCCGCAAGTACAAAGTTGCTAAGACGTCGGCGGTTCAGTTTCAGTTTCAGTTTTTGGGTAAATCCTTTTTATGCCGTGTCCTTGTTGCTTCTGCTTCTGCCTCTGTTTTTGTTGCGGTTTCTTTTTCCATCTCTCCATCCTCTCCATTCCCCTGCTCCCCTGCTGCTTGTTTGTTTGCCTACTTTTAGTGTTTAGCCAACGTCGCATAAAAATAGAACAGCAGCCAGAAGCTAAAGCAGAGGCAGCAGCAGCAGCAGCAACAGCAGCAACCGCAGCAACAGCAGCACTCCAGACCATATGGCACAGTGGACCGAAAGATTGTGGCAACTCAATGAAATTTACCGCTGAATCCGCTGTAGTTTTAGTTTCATTTTCTAACATCAATTAATCGCTCGATTCGTTCGTTCTTTTTCACTCGTAAGCGAGTCTCTTGGCGAAGACTCCTTTATGGAAAATATCCAGTAAGCTTTCTGTGAAAACTATGAAAAATCCTCTCAATATTTTATTGTAAAAATCACTTGATTCAAAGTCGCATTTATCATCTTTCGGTAGCTGTTCTGCCATGGCAGGCAGAACCACTGAGGGACCACTGTGGGGATTATTGCATTTTGTGGCTGGCGCTGTGGTCGCGTCGCTTTCGCTTTCGCCTTCCCCCTTCCGCTCCCTCTCCCACTGTCGTCTGCGTAAGGGCTTAAAGTATTACAGTTACAGTAGTTGCCACCACTAGCGCCGTCTCGCTGCCACTGGCAGTGCCACTGCCACCCGCTGCTGCTGCTGCTGCTGCTGCTGCTGCTAAGCCAAATGTTGACGACGACATTTGCTGCTTTTGGCTTTCGGATTTCGCCTCTTCCTCTCAGCGGAATATGAGCAACATCTTGTATACTCTCTCCATCAGGTTGGGGATGCTCATTGGCCATTTTTGGTGCCCAGCAAAATGCATTTTCCCATAATAAAAACTGGATGTGGATCAGCAAGAGAAAGGGCGTCGTTTTGTCTGTACTTTGAGCTCGGATTAATATATCCCATATGCATATCACTCGCTGTGCGATCCTTTACTCTGTGGGCAGCAGGAGTAGAGTCTGAAAGGATATCCAACGGCAGGCCCTTCGCTGCTCCGCTGCTTGGGTGGGTGTCTTGTTGCGACTCCTTCTTGTTCGGTTGTACGAGTCACAACAAATTGCTGTAAGCTGTGAAACTAATCTTGGCAGTTCTTCCCACTCCCATTGCCATTCCCATTGCCATTCCTATTCCGATTCCGATTGCCCCCACTCCCACGCCCTTCTACTTCTAGCAGAAGTTCTTTCTGCCAGTTTTATCGCTGGGAATGGGTGCTGCGGCGGTAGCTTTACGGCAGTCAGAAGAAACTACTTCGGCGGATTACTTCTGGTTAGTTTTGT
Source organism: Drosophila tristis (assembly GCA_018150885.1). NCBI lineage: Eukaryota > Metazoa > Arthropoda > Insecta > Diptera > Drosophilidae > Drosophila > Drosophila tristis. The sequence continues at coordinate 4,992,361 of JAECWT010000215.1, read as the reverse complement.
GGTGTGTGTGTCGTTTCGTTTTATTTTTAGCAGGTACCCATGTACATAAGTGAGCCAGCAGGGGGGAGGGCGGCCCGTCCGCCGCACTCTCATTAGTCGCGTGTAATTTCCCAGGGCGGAGGGACTCCACCGCGGCCCTTCTGGCAGCTGCTGGTCGGTCTCACGTGCGGCGCCACTCGGCCAATTTGCGTAGCATACTTTCCAGCAAGCGGTAATAAGCGGGCAGCCGTCGCTAGGCGCCCAAAGGATACGAATAGGAGGTGAGGTGCGAGGCTAAGGGTGAGGCGGGGCTAAGTGTGAGCGTGATCGTGAGGTACGTACACACAAAAGGCGGTTGACCCCATTGTATCCCCGGAATACCCGCAATATTTCCATTACCATTCATCGAAACTTCTCATCCAGCCAGCCTTTTTGGCCAGGCATCTAATGAGAGTTTGAATCGCCAGCGATGCTGCTTGGCTCTCCCCGTGAAGCAAATTTCCAGCTCGAAATTTCAATTGGGGCGCCCGCTTAGGCAACTGGAAATATTCGTTCAGTGTGGCCCCATCGATATGCACCTGATTGAATGAGAAACTAATAGAATAAACCGATTGCCAGAGCAGAAATGGCCAAAACGAATCAAAGCGGAAGGGAAACGAACGATGGCTGATGGAGCGGGGTGTGGTGTGGCACGGCACAGTACAAACTGTTGCCTCATGTGTTGACAGGCTCAAGTTGTCTTTGTCGGGCCGATGCCCGTTGCCCTTTCCACGGCCCCTGCCTTTCACTTTGTGCATTTCCGTCAAGCGGAAATTCGCGTAAATTGCCGGCATGTCCACTACTCGAAAAGGATGCCGAAGCGGGGCAGTGCAGGGCAGTGGAAGGGGCAGGGGCAGGGGCTTCTGCTGCCGGAAGTTGATGCAAGTCTAGAAAACGAGTGCCAAATGCCGGAAGCGCATGGCATACTTGGACACAGCCGGAGCCCAAAATGAAAATGAAAATGAAATGAAAACTGTTTGCAGCGGGGCAGCGACAAATGCAATTTGCCGAGTGAGAGGCCAGTGAGAGGTAGAGCAGAGTCGGGGCTACAGGGGCACTGCGTGTGGCCCTGCTGCAATGAACTGCGAAGTAATTCGTGCAGCAAGGCATCAGATTGAAAGGCAGTTGAGGGGCGTATACGTAGTGCAGTATGCTGAGGAGGCTATCGGGAAAGTTCGATCCCTCGTTGAGACGAAGAAGCGAGAGAGAGGGCGAGTGTTTGTGGCAAAGATACAGCAGCAAGTTGCGGCAGAGAGTTGCAGTTTTCCGAGGGGTGCCTTCTTCGTATTCCCCTGCCCAGCCACATCCACATCCACATCTGTATCCATTATCCCTATTTCCCTATTCTTTCCCATCTAATGCTCGGCAGCAGCTAACCGCTTCCATCGCTTTCAGTTCTTCCGTGCCATTCCCAGCCCTCATCTCTTATCCCTTTGGTCATATTGCTGGCCATTGATCTGCCATCGTACATCCCATCCATCCACAATTTCCGCTTGATCTCTTTCGCCAGTTGAACAGCTCTCCTCTGTTCGCAGTCCCATCTGCCACCTGTGCTCCGCTTCACACCTAATACCCCACCCCACCCATTAGGCATATCCCTTGGAACAAACACTTTGTCTATTCCTGTTTGAAATCCTGCTGGGATCGTTTCTCTCCCTGCTGCACAATTACTGGACTTATGCCGCCGCAGGATTTCGAGTTCCCTATCCCGGTCCCTGTCCCAATCTCGCTAGCCCGCCGGGTTACCGTAGTTTCAACTGGTTTTTAGCATCGTTATCCTTTGTGCCTTCCATTCCTTCAGCCATTTGCTTGTTCTCCTTGCGCCTTGTGGCTCTTCAAGTCCGAGGGGCAATCCACTCAATTTTTATTCGTTATTTTCATGTTGGCAATGTAATAAAGAGGCTCATTCCGGGGGCTCATTCCCCACTTTGCCATTTCCCTATTTCCCTTTTCTTTTTTTTATGCTCTACTCCGGAGTCGCTTCGTCGCTCTGTTGCTTCGTCGCTCTGTTGCTTCGTTGCTTCGCTGCTTCGTTGCTTCGCGTTGGAACGCGTTGCTTGGGACGTTATGATGAAGTGATTGAAGTGCCGCCAATGGGGCTCACTGGAATGACCATTAGACATGCAAAACGGGCGACGTGTTGCTATTTATCCACCCCGAACACCCACGGGGCAGCCATTTTCATAACGGTGGTGGGGGTAGGGACATTGTTGAGGACATTTTATTTTGGATTAACTGCAATGTCCGTCCGTTGATTGCGACTGTTGATTGTGTTGCGTGTTAATTGGCCACGCAATGGCGGCAAATCGAGTCCAAATGTTTGACTGATGGAGAGAGCCCCCACGCACCCACCCACACACCCGCACACACAGCAGCACAAAGTCCTGCAAGTGGATAGTGTGAGGGAGTAATGGAAGAGTGGGACTCGGGCTTATTTTATTTTATTTTATTTTATTTGGAGCTAAATTTCTTTTCATTCCCAGAAATATTATGAAATACGCAGATCTACTTGCATTCCAGTGGAGGGCTGTTTTCAGAGTGGGACAGCAGCTCTTACCTTGTACCTGACCCCCAAGTGGGGGTCTCTCTCTCTCTCTCTCTCTCTCTCTGTGCGTGTGTCAGAGACTCATCTGCAAGCCATGCCTCCCTCCGAAATGTATGCCAAGTGGCATCCGCTTGGCATAATGAGCTGCTGCCTCTACAATTGCTGGAACCTTGACATCTGCCGCCCACACAGCTCCGCGCCCCCAGCCGCCCCACAGTGGTAGGTGGTAGGTGGTAGAGGGTTGCTGGCTGCTGGCAGGGGATTGGGGATTGGGCGCACATTTGTTTTTATGTTTGTGGAGCATCAACAGTTTCCATAATTTCAACATTTGTATAAATTTCGCATGCAGTAAGCCGAATCCCTCCGTGCGATGCGATGCGATGCGATGCCATCATTAAGAGCTTTACGGGGCAATAAAATTAATTAAAATTCAATAAATTGACGCCTTCAGCCCCAGCGAAATTAAAAAATTTAAATGAGAGCTCCGGGACACAGGGCGGGGTCTGTGGCCTCGTCGCCAATGTTTGACATTGGGAATTCTGCACTGGCGGAGAGTGGAGCGGATGGGGGAATGGGGCGATGGGGGATCGGGTCTTCATTCTGCGTCTGTGCCCCTTCTAATGCTCAGTTACAATTGTTGTTCGCATTTTCTGTTTGTGTTGGAAATTGTACGAATATTCTCCCGGGCACCAGGCGAAACGGGGACTGGGCGCGGGGGGTTTAAATGTGTTGAAAGCGGGACAAGCCCTGCGGGGGGGTTGGGGGAAGCCCAGAGGAGCGTAAAACCAGAGGACATAGTTGGGAAAGTGTTGGGGGAGCGCCCAGTGCTGGAAGTCAACTTAAGCAGCAGGCAGCGAGCACTGGAGGACTGGAGGACTCGAGAGCCATAAGAACTGTGTTTGAGGAAAAGTTTTGGAAACATTAGCAAGCAATGGGAGGAAAACAAGAGAATAATCCTTTAACGACTGAGTGCCGGGGTGCACAACAAAGCAAAAAACAAAATACATGACATCAGACGGGACAAGAGACACCAGCAGCCAAGGAATTATTTTTTCTTTCTGGCAAACGGAATTCTTTAGCATTTAAAAATAATTGAAATCAAATTTAAAATCGAAAAATCGAAAAATCCTTGGAAATAAGCAAAAATGCAACGAGGAAAAAGAATGCAGTGAAGTATTAAGATGGGAGGCTAGACAGAATATGGGAATATGGGAGGCTTGATTGGTAAATTTGCTGCCAATGTGAGGGGGAGCCTGCCGCTCTCCCCCATGCCACAGGAATGTATTTGTTGTTGTTATTTATTACATAGTTTCGCTCGCAGTGCATCGCCAGGCAGCGAATAGTCTAGAACGTCATAAGAATGAAATCCCTCGAAGCACCACCCAGAAACCAAAGCAAACCGAACCGAACAGCGCCCAAGGCCTTGGCGCCTCGCCTCTCGATAAACAAAACAAAACAAAACACTTAAAAATGCACAGGTAATAAACAATAACAACTGCAACAATCAATAACAATAACAATAAAAATGGAAATGCAAATGGAAATAGAAATAAAAAAACAACCGCGCTGCAACACTGCAACAAGTACAAAAATCAGAGAGGACGCCAGAGGACGCGATAGACCAGCGACCATGGCGATGGCGACGAACAGATACCCAGACACAACGAATCCATGAATGTTAAATGACTCACAGTGAAGTTATTTAATGGGTGCCCGAATGTAGGGACATGTGACGGCGAGGGCAGCGTGCAAAGAAAGCAAAGAAATCAATCTAAGACTTGTGTCTGAACAGCTGCTCAACGGGAGAGTATGAAAAGGAACCAAAGGCAGATTTTAACAGATTCTCAACATTAATTCTCAACCAATATATATCTCGCAAAATAAATGCTTACATTGGGAAACTGACTGTGGAACCATTGAGTAGAGAGGTCTTTGCATCGAGGGAGTTATGGTAATCACAGGGTACAGCTGGTGCCAGGCCCAAGAGAGACCCAGCCACGTAAAAATAGATTTGTGCCAAGCGAAACGAAAATCAAAATCAAAACCAAAGCCAAAGCCAAGGACTCGATGGGTTTTTAATGGGGAATGCAAATGAAAAGTGCAACTGGGGCTCTACAAAAACAAATAGACGCAGCCGAAAAAAAAAGGTGGCACACGCAGAGAGAAGATAGAATGTAAAATGTAAAATGGCAAATGGCAAATGGCAAATGGAAGAAGAAAGGGAAAGAGAAAGCGTAGGAATTGAAAGGGCTTCGGCGGCAAATTGAATTGTTTGGCATTGAGAGCCAAATGGCAAAGTGTGTGCGATTGTGGAGCGAGAAAGATGAGATGAGACGATGGGGCGGTGGAACGGGGCTCCAAGAGCTACCAAGGACCGCATGTAATTGCATATATGGTGTGTGTGTGGCAGCCCGTGCCATGTGGCAACAGTTGGCCCCCACAAAAGCTTTCACAGTCAAAACAAAAAACCAAAAAAAGCCAAAATGAAGACACAAACTGACAGCGGAAATTGAATCGCATTGCTTTTGTTTTGCGAGCGTACGCGTGTGTGTATGTGTAGGCGTCACTGGGCCACTCGAGTGTCATTCCATTTCTTGGGACTCAAAAAGATTTTCTCCTGTTTCACAGCAAGGCATTGGATATGCTCGACTGTACCAGGCACTGTGTGGCAGTCCATGCTTCTCAGTTCTCATCGGACAACTGCAACGGGTAATAATCATTCGTTTGATAAGTATTTGATTAATTTAATGATTGACTGTGTGCAGAGCAGCGCCCATGCCATGGGGCTACTTGCGATTTCTACTCGCAATCAGCTTCCACTCTTCTCAGTTCCATTTCCCATAATATCTACTTTTCTTTGGCTGTTTTCCAAACTAAATTCCATCTATGGCTAAAGTCCCACAAGTCTCGAACGCTCAAACATATTCCACGCTGTGTATTACCATTAAAAGGTACTTCCATACAAGCTGCTAAATCTCTGCACAACCGCAAAAAGTTTCAATCAAAAAATTATGGAGGATTTTTGGTGGCAATTTTTGCTGACAGCGAGGCAGCAGCCCTTCGGCAGCAGCCCTTCGTGGCGGCGAGGGCTAGTGGCCCCTCTGAGCTGGTTAAAATCGGCAAAAAGCGCACAACTTTTGCGGCGGGCAAAGTTCTCCGGCAACAAATAACCACAAGTGGATGCCACAGCTGGCCAAGCCATTAGTTTTTTGTTGCCTCCTGCCACATGCCACATGCCTCTGCTCCCTGTATATCCTCTTTTGTTGAGGCGCTTTTTTTATTGTGCCTTTGCTGATATTTCTCGTTGTCTTTTTGTGGGTTTTTGTGGTAACAGTTGTCAAAATATGGTCAGGACATGTGTCACATGCGAATTGAATGCAGGAATATTCCATTTGCCACTTTCGTGCACTCGCCGGGTCTGCCTCTCTGAGAGGGAGATCTCTCCCGGAGTCTCCTTCTCTGGGCATCTTACACTGGCACTGAACGAGTACGAAACTCCTTCCCTGTCCACCAGGTCCACCAGGTTCGTGTGTCGATGGGATTGAGGATTAGGGAAAGGCTTCTGGAAGCCTCTTGACTGTGTTCCAAAAAGAAAAGTTAATCTGTTTTGCGGGTAAGAACAAATAGCGTCTGGCGTCTGGCGAATCATTCATTATTCACGGCTGCTTTATGCCTCGTAAATGTACTCACAATTATTGTCTCATCGTGCCACATCATGGGGCGACGGATGCTGGTGCAGAAGAGAGCAGGGCAATGCAAATGGAATTGCTTTGATTTATATGTATATTCCACAGCAGCTCCCCTCCCTCTACCCACTACACAGCCACCCGCCTCTCCCGCTCAGCACTCCCATCAAAGTTTTGAGGCCTTTCGAAATTCTTGAAATATTTTATTTATTCTTTGCCTCTTTGCCGGACAAAATCTGTTTGATCTTTCATCAGGAATGTGCAAAGTTTTCTCGTTCTAATTTTTGCATTTCAATGGGAAAACCCACAGACACAGACAAAGACAAAGAGACAGCAACGAAAAACAACGGAATGAACGAAATTCAAATTAAAATTCATGAGCAGAGGACACCGTCATGTAAAATTCAACAATTGACTTTGAGAGCCAACAAAAAAAACGTCTGGAAAATGCCTTTAAAAATTACGTATACGTTTATGATTACGATTATTATTATTATTATTTTATATACTCAGCGCGCTCTATTTTTGCACCTGCCTGTCTTCCGCCCGCTCGATTACTTTTGCTGACATATTTTGGCAAGTATTTAGAGCAAAGTTCCCTCTCCCACAGCTGCCCAGCGTACTCTCTCACCTGCCACTCCGCTGATCCACTCCACCGCTCCCACTGCCACTCCCGCTCCCACTGCCACTCCTCCTCTCCTCTCCGCACATCACAAAACTGTGTAAATTCATGGCCTTATGTTTGAGAGGAAAGCTGGCAAACTTTTTGGGTACGCAAAAGCCAGGGAAAGAGGCAGGCAGGCAGGCAGGCAGCCATGGAATCGGTAGCCAAAGCTTTGGATACCCTAAAATCTGCATTTTCGGCCTGAGCTCCGAGGAAAGCCTCAACTGTGGAATCAATTGAATTTAGCTCAAGCAACTAACGACTTTGGTGTGTAATTTAATGGCTTGGGCCACAGAACTTACTGCAAAAACAGTTGCAGCAGAGATCAATGGGAAATGTCTGCGAAGGATAGCAATACCCTCTGCTGCAGAGAGAGTATCCTAAAAACAGGCAACATAGGGATGTGGAGGCGGAGGCGGAGTGGGCGGGTGTCTGGGGGTGGCTCTGTGGGTGCCACAGGCTTGGTGTTCGGCTGTGTGTGTGCCGGTCTCCGGGCCGCCCCGCAGGCAAAGGGCAATTTTCAGTTTGAATATTTAAGCTGCTAATTAAAATGTATTCGCGGCTAACAAAACGTGCGCTCCCAGGGTGGCACCGCCTGCTCCTGCTCCTGCTCCTGCACCGGCACCGGCTCCTGCACCTGCCGCTCCATGTCGAACCTCTCATCCGTGGAGTCCCCAGCCTCTGCCTCTTCCCTGGCACTCAACCCCTGAGTGGGAGGGATTTTCCTCGTTGAGCGAAAAGTTTGGCAGCCTTTGGGTTGCAGATGAAGCCGCAAATAAACACAAAATGTAATTGCATACAGCACAAGGGAGAGCAAGAGAACGAGGGGAGGAGAAAGAGCGAGCAGGAGAGAGCAGGAGAGGAGAGAGAAGGGGGAATTAACAGCAGACTACGACAGAGCGACGACAGGCAACAGGCAAATGCCCGCAAAGCAAAGGAAGCGAACAGGAGCGAGGGAGGGGGGATGGGCTGCAAGAGATCCAATAGCATGTGGCATGCTGCATGCTGCATGCTGCACAATGGATGCATCATTGAACTGCAAAACGGAAATGCCTCCGCTGGCATATGGAATTTTCCTTAGACAAGGAAATGCTGCTGCCCCGGCAATGGAGTGAGGCCTGAGGGCGGGCCTCGGCATGCCGCTGCAACTGCAACTGCATCGCAGGGCGAAGGTTAACTCCGCCTGTGTGTGGGCGAGTGTGGCCAATGCCCGAGACATGAATTTTAGGCCCAAGGTGAGGGCAAGGGCTGCTGCTGCTGCTGCTGCCGTTTCTTCAGTTTACCAGATGGAAACCACTTTCCAGAAATTGAGGAAATAGCTGGGAATTAGAAATTAGAAATGTTACGCAAAGGAAACTCAACTGCTTGGCACTGCTTGCAGCGATTATAGCTGGTAGCGAGTGGCGGCAGCAACGAGTGCCTGCTGCTGAATGCAGTGATCAACAACCCAGCCTGAAGGCCATTCCCCTCCAGCGAACGAGCGCAGGAAATGCAAATGGGAAAACAGCCATAGAAAATCAAAAGGGGCGCGGTGAAAGGGGTACGGGGAGAGGGAACCCCTGTGGCCACGCTCCCGAATCTCTGGTTAATGAGTGGACGAGACTCCGACTCGCAATGACATTTGAAAAGAGGGTTACCAGTGCCGCCAATGGCTGGGCAGGGCAGGGCTTGCAGCTCATCAAATGTGACAGGCAGCTGCTTGCCCCGCGACCCCCTGCTGCACTCATCTGGTGCCCCCACTCGAGGGGCTGCCCTGCCCCATGTGCCGCCGTTCACGCAGTCAGGGGGCAGGGGGGGCAGCAGTCGAGCACAATGTACACGACCATTTCACGTTGCAGCAATGTTCACTCTGTTTCGCTGGTACACTCATTCCCGCCCACGGCCACTGCCTCTGCCGCACACTCCCTCTGCCACACACTCCTTCACTTGCTCTATGTCCCTGCATGTCCCTATCTCCGGCTGTGTGTGTGTGCGTGTGTGTGCTCCATCGAGTATTCAACTCTCGCATCAGTGGCAAAGTGACATGGCGCATATTTCAAGGTAAACACATTCTGAATTTTGCATATCAAACGGCGGGGCAGACGATGCAAACAGCAAACAGCACAAAAGCAGAAAGAGAAAGACACACACACACACACACGTACACACACATGGATAGATTTTCCACGATTTTGTTTTCCCCTAAGCAATGCACCTGCCACCCCCCACCTGCTGCTGCTGCTGCTGCTGGTGGTGGTGCATCTGCCCAGTCCGAGTTCTAATTGTATAATTAATGGATTGCCTTCTGTGCAACCACTGCCACCTGCCCCCCTGCCACCATGCGCCATTCTAATGCCCCTAAGCATCATCTGATGGTTAATTGAAATACTCGTGGCGTCCAGACGGCGTCCTTCAGTTTGAAAAGTTTCGCCCAAAAAAAGAAAGAGAAAAGGAAAACGAACAGCAAGCAAGCGAATCTGATAAAACCACTTGCAACCGGTTACAGCTGCTGCCAATCGGAATCTGGAATCCTCCATGGAGTCCCAGCCCCAGCCCCCCCATTTCATTCACCCTTTGTGCAGCGTCTGCCACGTGGCCGCGAGGGCTAGCCATACAGTTTGGCGATGGAATATTAAGGAAATGTCTTGCCGCATCAGCGTCGCTCGTTCCGCCTCTCCTTACTGCATTCCTCATCGATGCGCCATCACTTATGAGCATTATTTGAGCAACGCTTGTGGCCTAAAAGCGTTTGAGTTTGAGCTTTGAGTCCAAAACCTGCCTTCAAATCTCATTTGCTTCATTTCAGACCCAATTCGTGTGCGGGAGTGGAATGGCAGGAACCTATTTTGGCCAGAATACAATGTACTTCTATGGAAAATGTAATGGGTTCTCCGCAGATTACGTATACGCACAGTGGTGCCGATGGTGTTGCAAGAAAGTGAAGGAATTTATTGAAATTCGATAATTGATGAGACGACCCCCAAAGCAGAAGACACACGCACGTCCGTCTCCCTCCCACTCCCTCTCGCTCTCTGCTTATTTGTCTGTCTTTCTTTAAGTCTCTGCATCCCTCTCTTGTTCTCTCTCTATAGTATCTCTTTCTCTCTCTCTCTCTCTCTCTCTGCTCTCTCTCTGCTCTCTGCTCTCTGTTTAATCTCTGCATCTTTCTCTGTTTACAAATGCCGCCCGCTAATTTATTTGAAAAGCCATTTGTTACCTTTACCTCTGCCTCTGTTTACATGTCGCTCCGTCCGCTCGTTGTCCGCTTATCCGCTCTGTCCGGCCCTGTCCGGCCCTGTCCACTCTGTCCGTTTGTCTATCCATGCGTTAGTCCGTCCGTCCATGCGTCCGTGTGTATGCGTTGGATAAGTGTGTTTGTGTTTGTGTTTGTTTTCTGGTTTTCAGATCGCGGCATTACATACACATTTACATTTAGCGTTAATTCAATTTGCAGTCCCTTCCATAAGAAACAGAGCAATGAAATTGGGCAATGGAAATGGGGCATGGAAAAGCAGTGCCAAAAAAAAAAAAAAAAAAACAAAAAACAACAAAAAGTTTAAAGTTCAGGCGGCCCCAAAAGAAATACCAGACACGAAACACACACACACGAAAATTCCGCACTAATTGTTTATATATTGAACATAAATATACAACGAAATGCGAGTAAATACATATGGTACATATAGCATATATCGTGCGAATAGTACAACGAGTTTATGTGCTAAGGCTGATGTTTAATGAGACGCTCAAATGGGATTTATAATCGATTCATTTAGTGCGCCAAATACATTTATATGCTGCAAACATATAGGAGCCACAACGGGAGAAAGAGCGGCAGAATGCAAAAGAAATCGAAAAGGAAAATCTAGCATGATGACAGAGGAAAGCGTGAAAGACAGAGAGTGAGATTTTATTGCTGTATCCAAAATATACTCCAAAAAATTGATTACCCAAATTTCAAGGAATATTCCACGAAAGTTCCAGCCAAATCAATCATCCCAATGAGGCCTTCATTTTGTTGATTCTACTTCCGAAAACCATGCAAATGTCAGCCCTGTATTAATATTAAAATAAGCTAAGGGAAACTTAATTTTTTTTCTCAGAAGTGCAATAAAAGGGATAAATTAACTCAACTTTTATTCAAGTTGGAAAATATTTCAGCACCAGTTTTAGGCACAGGCATGGATATTTTTGTGAGTGTACCTCGTAGATCGAACAGCTGCCAATTGCTGGGAAATGCCCTCCTCCAGCTATCGCACAATAATCGTGCAATACACACTCGTATTTGTAGTCATTCTCGTACTCGTATTCGTATTCGTACTCGTATTCGTACTCGTATTCGAACTCGTAATGTATACCAAAGATACACACAATCAAAAGTTTATTTAGTGGAAAATCGTGAAAATCGAGAAAATCCAAAAATCGTGGCAAGCGTACATACATATGCACACACATATTCGCTACTTTTATTTCGTGTATTTATGCTTATGTATTTCTGTTTCTGTTTCTGTTTGTGTGCGTGTGTTTGCGTGTTTTTTGTTTTGGTTAAGCTTTAGTAAATACTTAAAAAATTTAATGCCGTTTGGCCAATAATTAAGGAAAAAGCATTTCCAATAGTCCCATGCCCATGCCACATGCCCTGCAAAGATTTCACCCACCCCGTCTGCTCGTTGGATCACAATACAAATCTACTGCATATTTTGTGATATTAATCATACGCACAGTTTGCCGTTGGCCGAATCTGATTTGCTGCACACAAAATGTGCACAAATAATATAAACAGAGCACGGCATGGAAGAAAGATAGCAAGAGAATCAAATTGGAATATCGGAATATTTATTGAAACGGTTCACGAGGGAACCCAATAGACTGGCAAGATGTTCACAAATTCGAAAGAGATGGAAAGGATGGAGGAAAAGGTTGCATCCCCAACTCAATTAAAGGGAGAAGGCGAACTGAAATCCAAAAGCAAATTAAAGAAAATCACCAATTTGATATAAGCAAACAAATGGGAAAACCAAACACCAATGAACAATTAATGAGAAGACAAATTTGTAAATGTAGGCAAAAATGGTAGAAGATAAACGGAAATTTGAAATGCAAAATGGATATTACAAAATCAAATTGTAAACACAGGGAGAATGAAGGCAAAGAAGCAATTTGGCTGAAAAGTAAGCAGATGGGAAAAAAGAAAATCAAATGGAAGAAAAATACTGAAAAGAATAACATGGAATGAGGGAAAATGTGAAAGGAAAATCAAAACTGAAACCGAAACCGAAACCGTAACCAGAGATGACGGAGAGACATCCTTTTGGCAACACCTTTTTCCAAACTAAAAAATCCGCCCAACACCAACAACAAAATGAATACCTACTAATATTCATTAAACACTATAAAATATATAACATTTATCACACAAATTGGTTGAATTGCGAAGAATTTTAAAATTTTCCTAGTTAGCTTTATATTTTTCAAATTTATTTACTCGCTGCTATTTATTTATTTATTATTATTTACTTATTTATTTTCTTTATTCTTTAATGTTCATTTTTCACATGCAGCTTATTGTTTTCTCAACAATGTTTTCGTTCTGCGGACAAGCACTTTGTGATGTACATCTGTGGGAAATATTTTTGAAAGCAGCTGAAAATGCAATTGCACTTTCCTCGGATGAAAACATCTTCCCAGAATTCCATCTTTCACAACGAACACACAGAGAAATGTGTGCTCTCCCCCCCGGAAACACTGCGTATGCTTTATATTATTTTTGGGGTAGAGTCAAAAAGCAATATGCGATGAACATTGGAATTTACGTTTCATTGTGCCCAAAGGTATTTCCTAGAACTGAAATCCATCGCTGTGCAGCACAGAGCAGAGACTAATGCATTTCCTGTATTTCCCAGAATTTCCCATCTTTACAATGGGCTGGGCTGCTGGGGTAGTGGTCGTGGGCGTGGGCGTTTCAGCTTTGAGCATATTTCCATAAAAGGATTCCAAGGATTAATTTAGTACCCCCTGCAAATCCTGCATTTCCAATGAAATGCAATAACTACTTCATTGACGTTCTTGAATTTACAAAAAAAAACAAAAAAGTATGGGAATTTTCCATTATATAAACCACTGGCTGTTTGATTTTGAAAAGGAAATTCTTTCTGCAAAACTAAAAAAATATTATATCCCAACCATTATATATATTATTTGTTCCTTAGATGATTTGTGACACCCAACGAAACGACATGAAAATGCATATATTGCCGAACACGCACACAGATTCTATTCAAGTATTTTGTAAATGTTTCCAAAGAAAATATTCAATAAACATTGGCATTTACCTTTTATCGGTTGAATGGCCTTCTCCGTTCTCCGTTCTCCGTCGGACTGCTCTTTCCGTTCTCCTTTCCGATTCACGTTTTTTTTTTTTTTTTTTGTTTTTTGTTTATTTGGATTTCAATTTGTAATTCTTTCTTTTGACTTAATATGATTGGATACTTTTACTTTCTTGTAATTCTCTTTTCAATTTGGAATTCTTTCTGCTGATCAGCTTTTTGAGTTGTCTTTTATCTTCTGGTGTCTCTGCCAAAATCACAACAATAACCGAAAAAAAATAGCAACAAACAACATTAGGACTTCTTCTGCGTATGTGTGTGTGTGTGTGTCTCTCTGCGTAGGTGTGTGTGTGTGCGTATATGTGTGTGTGTGTGTGTGTGCTTTATGGATCGTTATATATAGCACTATGTACAGAACTACAGAACCATATACTCGAAGCGAGTATTCGCGCGCGCGCTTATTCGTCGATTTTCAAATAAAATTCTACCTCCGAGGCAGCAAGCAAGCGCGAGAACCAAAGAACCAAAACTTTAAACACAAACACAACAAAAAAAAATACTTTACAACAACAAAAATTGCAAAAAAAAATTAAGGGGATATGCCACCGATTTTTACAGCGACATTGATTTGAAATATTTCGAGTTTCTAATTTAATTTCTCTCCTCAATTAATAAAAATTTACATGCCAAATCTCAAATATGTTTGCCTTTGAAATTTCAAATTAGTTTCTCAAGTAAATTTCGAAAAATGGAAATTCCTCTTTTCCATTTTACTTGTTTTAGCTTAAGATTCTGAATTTCGCATTCAAAAATTTGTATTTAAGTTTAAATTTCTATTTTGAATAAATTTGGAAATTCTCTCTTTAACCGATTTCAAGTTTATTTTATTTAAAAAAATTTTAAAACACGCACTTATTTTTGAAAACTTTTAAAAAACTCGATTCTTAACGGTAGATTTTACAGCTTCTTCTCGGTGTGTGTGTGTGGGAGTGTGGGAGTGTGTGGGTGTTTGAGTGTGTAAGAGAGGGAAAGATAGAGAGAGAGAGAAAGAGAAAGAGATAGAAATATAGAGACAGTGTCTGTCTTGCTTGGACTCCAAGAACTACAACAACGCAATGTTATCCGCTCGGAGGCTGAACGCCTACTGGATGTTGCACGCGCCGAAAGCTTTCGCAGAATGCCAGCATGCGGCAGTCAGCACGCACCGCGTCGGGCAGCGACGCCGGCAGCGGCGTGTCCACGACGACGGAGTGCCCGAGCAGGAGCCGAATGGCCAGACAGCCAGTCCGAGTGTCGGTGGCTGGATGTCGGCTCCGGCTGCATGGCATAGCGGTAGCGGCAGTAACAGAGCGAGTGACAGCCGTGAGAGAGGGGGAGGGGAGCCACAGTGGTACTGCGCTTTTTAATTGCATTTTTGGGCCTCGTGCGAGGCGGGCAAAAGCGCAGCGCAGCGAAGCTCTCCTTTGCCATCGCCTTTGCTATGGAATCCATAAAACATATCTGTGTGAATAATTCAAGGCAAATATAACGCAGTCTACACTCTGGAAATCTCTACACTCACGCACACTCAAGAACACACACACGCACACAGGTGGGCCGCCCCACGCAGGCTATATTCATGCGAGGTGAGGCAGTGCCAGGCTCCTAGCGGGCTTCCCTAAGATATGAGAGATATGGGAGATCTGATGGGAGAAACTTCTGCTGTGTATTTTCAATAAAGTGCAAGGCAATGCAAGAAAGAACTTTTGCGATAATTGCATCAAGTGAAAGTAGCAATCAAGAGGGAAGTGAGCCCCAAATAAGAAAGAAGTCTAGAAATTACAGAAATAATTCCTCAGATGAATGGCGGCTGAATCCCACCCCACATGAATACACCCTGGGTCTCACGCATCTTGTAGTCTCCAAGGCTGGAAGCTCATCATAGTCCCCGCTCCACGCTACCATCGCCGCCTTCCAGTTGCCGAAGCAGTCGCATTAGCAGTCGCCGTCGTCGTCGCAGTCGCGTGTGTGCTAACAAGTGGGGGAGCAACAGTTGAAATGAATGAAAACTTCTCTGCGCCAACGCAGAGCGTCGCTGTCGGTGCCGCAGTCGACGCTGGCGTCCGTTTCATGTGTTGCTTCTCCCACACACCTGATAGGGCGAAAGCTTTGATGGATAAGAGAGTAGTGTGGGTGTTGGATGTTGATGTTGCTTTCCAGTCGCAGCAGCAGCGGCACACTGTTGCTCTTCTCTGCATGTGTGCGTGTCTCTTTCTCTCCACGTGTGTGTGTCTCCTCTCTCTCTCTCTCTCTCTCTGTCTCTCCCTCTTTCTATGCTTGTGTGTGTGTGTGTGGAGATTGTTTTTCGGGGTATCCGCTAAGCAGCTACTAATTTTTGTTAATCACACCTTTAATGACATGAACTTGACACCATTCACCCCGCTCTGCATTGGCCTGCCTCTGCCAGCAAGTCACATAAATAAGACAACCAAATAGACCCCGTTATGTGGCTATCATCTTGAGTGTGTGTGTGTGCCACACTTAATTACCGTTAGCAAGCAGTTCAAGAGCAAATAAGAGGAAAATGATAGCTTTTGGGCTGCAGATCGTTCCCTATAGTTTGTACATTTTCAAAATTCTAGAAAATAATACGAAAATACTAGAACAATACTAGACATGTGCTAGGTTACTAGTACTACTACTGAAGTAATCACGGAAATATAACTAGCATTATATTGTTAAACATTCTGGAATAATTCCATAAGAATAATCCACTAATGAAACAAAATCGGAAAAAAGTAAAAAGGGGAAAAAAGCATAGGATACCTGGGATAGTAAATTCTCACAACTTAGAACTGTTCAGAAATTGGCACAGCCCGAGGAATTTTTTAGATTCCACTATATAATTACATTAATGTAGGTGCTTTCAGCTACATGGAGTTGGAAAGAATGTCTAGGGAAAATCACAAATACTCTCTGTCGAACGTGCAACGTGTAGTGTGTGTTGCATAGTTCCCTCCGAATATGCAACACATTGATTTGAATTATGTGCCAGGCGGCAAGGAAAACGAAAACGAAAAACGCTTCCTGTCTTGCGGCTAAATAAATAATATTCTTGTGTGCCTTGCGTGATTTATGAGCACTCAACCATGTTTATTGCCAAACTATGTGCAATTATTGCAAATGGAAAGCCATTCAGATTTTTGAGTATTTTGCATTTGAATGGTGGAGCACTTTAAATATATTTTTGAATTATTTCCAAACACACAAAAAAAACATGGTTCTATTATACACACATATTCGTGCCTGCATATTTGCTAGCAGTGATATTTTTATTTTAAACTTAAATTGGCTACGAAAACGTACGAACAGGTGGGGGAATGTTTCCTTTCTACGCTACTTTCGCTGTGCTGTGCATCGACACTGATATACCGTGTACTCAGTTGCTGTAACAGAAGGGGAAATACGCGCACGCCAGCATCGTGAGGAGGAGCCACATCGTCAGCATGCCCCGGCAAGCAGCTGCCACTCCGCTGGAGGCGAACTCTTCAAAGTAGTTCCCGTAAAGGGCAAAGGTCAGCAGGTGGCGCTGTGGCTGGCGCAGCTCCAGCTGCGTGTGCGTGTGGCTGTCATTCGCAGGCACCTCCTGCATGGTCCAGGCCACCTCCGAAGGCTGCAGCGCGTACAGCGCGGAGGTAAGAGTGCTCGGCATGAGCAGGCGACGCGTCCGCTTGACAAACTCCCCGCTGATCCGCAGCGCGGTGAACTCCACGCCATCGCCGCTTCCCTCCGCCTCCTGATTGCTGAGCAGGCCGCAGCTCTCGAGGCTGCCATCGCGGCAGGCGAAGAGGCCGCACACTCGAATGGAGCTGTACTGCTCCTGCTCGTAGCGACGCTCGGCCACGGACACGCCCAGGCGATAGTGGTACTCGGGCCGAGGGCCGAGCAGGCTCCAGCTGAGCCGGAAATCGCAGCAGAGATCCGCCTGGCAGAGCCGCTTGCTCGCCGAACTCCCATTGACCAAAGGCAGGGCCCAAGTGGCGAAACTGCCAATGTCCGGCTGCTGGAGAAGCTTCAGCTGCACTCCCGCACCATCGCCTTCAGCGGGAGGAGGCTCCGTGGGTGTCCATTGCGATCCATCCGTTGGCACTTGAGCCAAAAGCAGCTGTCGCTGACCCTCCGCCCGATCCGACACCATGATCCTGGCGAGGGCGCCCCGCTGGCCGGCATAAATGCCACTGCCGCTGATCCCGGCCTGCGGCATGCTGGCACCGGCCGCCAGCAGAGTCACATTGTTGGCCCAGGCCCAGCCCTGCTGGAGTTGGGAGGCTGCCAGAAGCGAGCACAGAATTATCCATAAAGAAGGTGAAAGCATTGAGAACGCCATTGAGAAGTCTTACCCGTGAGGAAGGGCAGCTCCGAGTTGAACATTTTGGTGACAATCACATGGCGCACGCCCAAGCGCTCAACCAGCTCCTGGGCCGGCGTATAGAACAGCATGTCGAAGCAGATAAAGTGCCCGAAGGTGACCCCAAAGTCCGTCCGGAAGGTGGCCAGCTCGGCGGACGGGGTGCGATTGGTGAGCGGCTCCAGGTAGAGGTTCCACTTTCGATACCGCGACACCACCGCCCCGTTCCTGTCGAACACCACATTGGTGTTGTAGATGCTGTATCCCCGATCACCCAGCGACGTGGCCTCCTCCTCCTCCTCCCGCTCCTTGACATTGACCACCAAGTAGGTTCGTGCGTTGCGTGCCGCACAGGCCAAACGCCGCAGGAACTCCGCCACTTGGGGATCATCCCCATCGTGCGGCTCGCACAGACTGTGCTCCGTTTGTGCTGGCACCGCCGTCAGCTGGAGCACACTGTTGAGCGTGGCCTCGGGAAAGACCAGTATGTCGCTGGTCCCATTGGCAGCGCCAATCAGCTCCAGATAGCCCTGCAGATTCTCCTCGAGCAGCTGCTCGGAACTGCCACCGAACACCGCCGGCCGGAACTCGGCCACGCCAGCCGTATAAAACTCGCCATTCCCAGTGATCGGTCGGCCAGCCAAGTGCACCACCAGCACCACACAAAACAGCAGCCAGCAGCGTTTCAGCCACATGATCATCTCGCGCACTACGTAGGAGCCAGACTAACTGTGTCTGGCCAACCGGTTCACGTTCTCTCTGGCTGTCTCTCTCGCGAGGCAATCACGCCATGCCTGGCGCGCTCCCTCTATTTGCAGAGATCTCTAAATTCAATCTAATCGCAGCTAATCAACGCGCCGTCTCGCCTTTGTTGCTGCTCTTTGGTTTTATTGAGCATTCGATTCGCTGATTCTCTGGCAGCATTTTAGGCGAAAGAAACACGCGACTCAGCGTGAATTGGGAATGAAGGAGCGCAAGCTCAACTGTTTCAACTGGAGTAAGCAATGAAAGCAAAGAACCATCAACCAACAAGCATGTTCTTGCTTTTTATTTGTATTAAAAACAAAAGTATATACATACGCATTTACATATGCTTCAACGTTGGTCTGTGCACTGTTCAAGAATTCGTTTGTGCTTGATTTACCGTTGCATCTTGCCTTTCGCCTCTCCCATTGCTGTGCTCGTGCTGGTGAGAGAGCGTGAAGTGAATGAAGACGCGCTCAGAGAGGTTTGAAGTTGTGCGCTAATGAGAGCGAGCTTTGAGCGTGTTCCTCTGCTTTGATGAGTGTGGGTGAGAGAGAGAAAGAACAAGCTGGCAACTGCGTCGCAGACAATGATTCGCTTACAATAATAATTTTGTAATGATTTAAATGGTAAATATATGTGAGCGACTCATCGATTCCTATTAAAAAAAACCAAAACAATTATAAATTAAAGAATATCCTAGTGGTTGATCAGCCGCGCAGGCAGGAGGAGTAGCAGTGGCAGGAGCAGACCAGCGCCAAAGAGCACGAGCCGAGAGGAGCCATTCTTATAGCCGCAGGCCACTTGCTGCTCCTCGGAGCCGACGCCAAAGGTACACCTCTCATCGTAGTAATTGCCGTAGATGGCAAAGGTCAGGAGTTTGCCGGCCTCGACCGAGTCGCGCACGGCAAGGCGAACCTCATACTGATAGCTGCAGCGGAAGTGAAGGGATTCGGAAGTCAGTGCCAAAGTTAGGAGATTGAAGGAAGGCTGCTGAGACTGAGCCGCAGAGAAGACGACGACTCACCTGTCCTCTGATGGCTTCTGCTGCGACCACTCGAACTGCGCTGGCTGGAGGGGCAGGAGGTTATCCAGCACGGTGCTCGGCATCAGGAGGAACTCGCTCGACTCCGGATAGGTGACCCCGATCTCCAGACGGGTGAAGACCGCGACCGGCCCTTGCTGCTCCGCGGGCAGCAGACCGCCGCACTCTTCGATGGTGGGGCCCGAGCACGCGAAGAGGCCGCAGTTGCGTATGTAATTGGCGTCCACCGACGCCTCGTTGCGCCAGCCATCGTAGGCCCCCAGCCGGTAGTTCGCTGCTCCCCCACCGCCGCCCTCCAATGGGCGCCACTCGATGTCAAAGTGACAGCAGAACTTTTCGTAGCAGATGTCCCGCGCGAGACTGCCGGACTGGTTGCCCACGATCGAGAGCAGCTGGCTCTGGTAGTTCTCCAGGTAGTCCCGCTTCATTGTGAAGCTCGAGCTGCTGATCGCCTCTCTGGCGCTGGCGCTCAGATCTCGCCTCTGACGCCGCTGACGTGTGGCTCGTCGCGCCGGATACTTGGGCACCTGTGCCACATGGAGGCTGCGCTCGCCGCTGCCCTGCACCACCACGCTGGTGAGGGCTCCCTCACGTCCATGGTAGATCCCAGAGCCACTGCTGCCCACCAGGGGACGACTGGCGCCGGCGGCCAGCATATTCACATCGTTTGCGTAGGCCCAAGCCAGCTGTGTTTGCACCCCTGTCAGGGATGGGGAGAGTGGGAGAGATTAAATGCCAATTGGGGCAGATGGGGCACTCACCTGTGAGGAACGGCAGCTGGGCGAACCACATGGACGGGTAGACAAAGTCCGTGATGCCCTGCTCCAGGATGAGCTGATGGGCCGGGGTGTAGAACAAGATATCGAAGCAGATAAAATGGCCGAAGGTGACGCCGAAGTCCGTCTCGAAGGTCTCCAGCTCCGGCTCGTAGGTGCTGTTCCTGTTCTCACCATAGAGATGCACCTTCCGGTAGCGGGAGATGACCACCCCCTGGCGATCGAAGACCACATTGGTATTGTGGATATTGAGGCCATTGGCGGCACAGGGCCGCGGATCCTCGGGCGTGTCCGCGCACAGCTTCTGCTCCGACACATTGATCACCAGGTACTTGCTGGCGTTGCGAGCGGCACAGGAGAGCGCCACCAGGAACTCGGCGTAGTGCGCGGCACTGGGATCGGCCAGGCAGGGCGCGATCTGATCCTTGGGCTCCGGCACAAATGTCTGCGGACCCAAGCTATTCAGCGTCATTTCCGGAAACACAATGATGTCCGTCTCGCTGGCATTCGCCGACTGCACGATCTCTAGATAGCCCGCCAGATTGTCCGACCAGGCGGAGGTGCTGAGCACTGTGTGCCGGAACTCCACCACTCCGGCCGTATAGTAGTCACTCTCGGCGATCGACGCCTGCAACAAAAGACAAAGCACACACGCACACAAAGTCAAAATAAATAGTTGATTCCCCGGAATGCAAGCAACAATTTGGCTGTGATTGCCGCACCTGATGACTCAGGCCGGGGAGCAGGCCTAGGGTCAGGCACAGCCGGAGGAGCCTCCACCCAGAGTTCGTTGCCATGTTGCCGCACTGATGAGTGTCTGTTGTGGTGTCTGGGTGTCAGGCCGCAATGCTTTTATACCCCACATCCAGCCATCGTTATCCGGCGCAAGGTTAATCTTATCACCAATCGCCAGCGTGTGTCGCCGAACTCTCTCGCCCCGAGAAGACAGAAGACAGAAGAGAGAGAGCGAACGCAGAGAGAGAGAGAGCGTCGACAGACACGAACTCGAGACTGGAGACATAAGTGTGTGCTCTTTGGGGACTTTTGGGGCTAATTCTGCCTGTGCGAGTATTCTAATGCCATGTTTATGGGCCGTGGCCATGATTATTGGTTTTTGGTTTTCGGTTTTTGGTTGCTTGTTTTTTGTGGGCATTGACCATTGGACTGTATTTCGGGTCAACTATTACTAAATATACTTGTTGTTGTACTTTTTCGCAAGTCTTATCGATGCCCAGCCCCAGCCCCAGTCCCAGTCCCAGTCCCAGACAACAAAAATTACTATTGTTAATCATCAATGGTTCCATGCTCCAACGGCTTGCACTCAGAAAAACAACTTTACGTCTACAGTTAACGGGTTAAGGGTTTGCCAGACATATCCATACCCATTGTGATCCATTGGCTCGATTGTTGAAATTAGTTCATTAATTTTCCCAAAGATATTGTGATTTTTATGGCTGTTTTTTATCAGCGCTGGGAGACTTAGCGGCAAATGATTTTTATCGGACTCAAAGATTGCCTAGATAGGCTGCTTGGTGGTGGATTGGGCTGGGACCTACAGACCTGGGTCTGTACCTAGCCAAACACGCGATAAATAGCACAAGAAAATAAGAAAACATTATTTAAATTTAACTAATTTAACCATTTTGCATTTTAAATTTGTGTATAGCCGGATTGGTCATGCAAAAAGGGTTTAGCTTTTATCCACAATCATCCAACATGTATCCATATTTATGCAACTCTCGACTTTTATCCAAAATATTTGTATCTTGATTTGTTTTGTATTTGGTGGTTGGGAAACTTATGTCTCGAAATTTGATTATGCAACTAAAACTACAACAAGGCATGGATATAATTATTATTTTAATTTATGTTAAAAGTTATTCGATTCGCAAATCGATTCGGCTGTGCCTTCGCATCGATTTCGCTTGTAAATTTCCGGGCTACTTAAATGCCATCCAAAATAAGCGACTGTCAATAATCTTTCCAATTGCATCGACAGTGGAGTGCGAAGTCCACGCGTCAGCAGTGAAAGTAACTGGCAGGTGTGCCGGTGTGCATCCATCATTCTGTTGGGTTATTATCCTGCCACAATCCGCAATCCGCCATCCACAATCCACAGCCGGAATGCTCGTAAAGGTCTCAGCAGCCAAGCACTTGAGTCGAGTCGAGTCGAGTCGAGTCGACTCCACTCCACTCCACTCCACTGTTGGGCTATTATCCAGCTGCTTTGGGGCTTGTTTTTCTTCCGTCGGAGCAAAAGGTACATAAACGAGCACATAATTCCATCCGCACATGCTCGCGCATGCAGCACTTAATGCACTTCCATGCGCTCCAATGCAAACGAGGCAAAGCCCCCGAAAAATCCTTTGGCTGCTCAAGAGTCTAAATGCTGAATGCAACATAAATTCAAGTGGCAGCGACTCCCAAAAGGCACCCACCCAGAGGCCCAAAGACTCAGACTCGAAGACAGACACATGCTACCCCTCCCACTACCCCCTACCCCACCGCCACCCACACACCCACTCCCACTCCACCGACTCGACAACCCTTTGCGTTGCCGTTTATCTGCTTGCAAGTTCGTTGCTGGCTCTCATTTCTGGGGCAGGTAAATTGATTTGCGGTAAAAAGCAAACTTAGAGCCGAAAAGAGCAAAATAAAATTAAAAAATAATGCTTGGAAAATTTCTTGGTCATATATTTTAAATACGAAAATTTACCCAAGGGAGACGAGCCGTGCGGTCGAAGCACACACACACACACACACACGCACACATAGGGTGCTTCACGGTCCTGTTGCCTGCTCATTTTATGCGCAAAAAGAAGCGAACGGTAAAACACGTTAAAAGCTAAGACGAGCAGGTCCCAACAACAGCAACAACAACAACGCCAAAAGCCACACAAAGATGTGGAAACTGGAGAGGCGAAAGGAGAGCGCTGGCGCAATTTCAATGCCTGCACAACGAAGCGGGGACACACTCTCCTTGCAGCGGGCAGAATGTGCCGCCAGAGCATGTGGGCTTGAGATTACTCAGAGATATGCTCGTATTCGTACTCGTACTCCTGATCCATGGAGCAGAGTTTTATGCTCTGAGAGTTGCAAAGCTGTGGCAGAAACGAATCGCCCCACAAATGGTGGCTACCCCGTGGCAAGGACTCAGGTAAATGCGGACAAGGCTGACGGTTGGGGGCGGCGAAGGCGAGCAGGCTCGCTGGTGGTTCATTTAGTTTTTTGGCCTGGAACCTGGCCCATATATGTACGAGTAGGGTGCACATATGTATCGCAGTGTGTGGGGTTTGAGTGGGGCTGGGTTTGGGTTTCGGGTTGGGGTTGGGTTTGGGCTTGATGTGGGTTGGGTGGTGGCGGGTGTGGGCTGGTTGTGTGTGCCCCATTCGTTGCTACTTATGTTTAAGCTTCGTATTTAAGCTTTTTGCACGATTTCCTCTAACAAATGGATTTTCACTTGTTGCCCAGTATCAGACCCATGCGTGTGTGTGGCT
Source organism: Drosophila tristis (assembly GCA_018150885.1). NCBI lineage: Eukaryota > Metazoa > Arthropoda > Insecta > Diptera > Drosophilidae > Drosophila > Drosophila tristis. Next base: position 4,968,694 of record JAECWT010000215.1, on the reverse strand, counting down.
GTGTGTGGCTGTGTGTTTGCTGCATGGCCTTGTTGCCATGCTCATTTTTCTCTAGATCCCCACACGCTGCTCTGCTGCTTGGACCTGGGCCTCAGTTCGTCTTTTGCTCTTTTGCTCACAAATAATTTAATTTCTTGGCTGCGTCCTTTTTCTACATTTCTACCCTTGGTCAGCCGTTTCGGCTCTTTTTTTGCTTGCTTGTGGATAGGCCCGGAGCAGCTAAGATCCCTTGGCTTTAAGTTAAGTTCCGACCAATCGATGAACATTGACCTGCCCCCCCCCGAATCAGCGCCTCTCCCACTCTGCCACTCTCGCACTCTCGCTCTCTTTGTCAGTTGATTAGTGACATCATATTCGTTGGCAGTGCAGCATTGGCGGAATGAGTAACGAGCGTGGGATGGGTGGGGCTGGGTGGGTGCCTCTGGGGGCGCCTCGCCAGATTTTTGTCTGCTTGATTAATTGCAATTTTGTTGCTGCCCCGAGCACTGGCAATTTGTTAGCCACCACGCTGGTGGGTACATGCCCAAGAAGGATGCTCTTACATGTCGCTCTCTCTCTCTGTGTGTTTGTATGCAAACTAAAAAGTATTATTAATGATGGCCACAACGGGCGGCAGTTCTCAGCTTTCAGCTCTCAGTGTCTGGCTGCATTTGACATCACTCATACGACGCGTTGTCTGAGATTTATGCCAGCCCCGAACGGAACAGAACGGAGTGGAGGGGGGGATGTGTGTGTGTGTGTGTGTGTGTGTGTGTGTGTGTGTGTGTGTGTGTGGTGTGCGTGCAAAGGGTGTGAAGTGGGTCTGACTTGCCGGCTGACTGATTAATAACAAACGCTTGGGGCCACCAGCAACAATAAAAACCACAAAAAATGCGAAACTTTAGATACACTGCCACAGCACAGAAAACAGTCAACAGACAATAATAATTTACATGCAGTATTGGATGATTGATGGATGGGAATACTTACAATTGAGCATCGAAATGGCAATGCTCCAGCCGGAAGATATCAGGGCCCAAAGCAAACATCCGACAACGAGGAAGCAGTGTATCACGGGGCGAATGACGAATTATGTAGCCGGGTAGGGGGGGGGGCCCCATGCCACATGCACACACAGGCACACAATGAAATTATCTACACATGAGTCTCTGTCTCTGTGGCTGCCTGTCTCTGCCTCTGCCGCTCCCTCTGCCTCTCCCTCTCCCTCTGCCTCTGCCTCTCCCTCTGCCGCTCCCTCTGAGTCTCTCTCTTTGCGGCTTTGTACTTCTCCAGAATAACTGTGTTTACATATCTGCGATTAGCCGCATTTTGTGGCGCACAGCAGCTTTGATGGGCAGCCGCGCGAAAAGGGAGCGAGAATGAGAAAAAAAGAAGCCAAAAATGAAACAAGATATTTAACTTGCAGCAAATTTGGTAAGTCCCCGATGCAACTTACGCAAACACACGCAACGGAAGAGCATTGAAATGTGTTTCTATTTTCTGTGCTCACATCTATCAGTTGAAAGCATTCAGCTGAATATTTGTCAGTTGGAATTGCAGCATTTTCATTGGGTACTGAACTTCTGAAGTGCTGGAGCATATTGTAAGCCTTTGCAGCAGCTTTCATCAATTATTCGTAGCTGGCAGCGCATCGGGTCCTTTCACGGGGACGAGTTCACAGCCCGATTGCCCTGCTGGCCCTGTCAGGCCTCTGATTTATAGTTCGTGTATCTGGCACAGCGCCCCTGCCACCTGCCACCTGCCACCTGCCTGGGTGTGGTTTAATAGCCTTAAACGCGCCGGCTAATAAGTTTGCGCCGGGACTTGGCGTTTGCCTTTTGCTCTTCGAGATTTATTGACATATAAATTTAATGCCCCATCCACAGCTATGCCCCGCCACTGGGGCAACAAAGTTAGCAGCAGTCGTTGATTGAATGCGCTTTACTGCCTGGGATTTCCGTTAGTAAATTGAAAAAAACCAAAAAATAAAAAAAGGGAAGCCAACCCAACCCACGCCTCCGCTCTCCGCTCTCCGCTCTGTTCGGGGCCATGCCCAAAGTTATTTGGGGACTTGCATAGTTTTCATTTCTTGTTTGCTGATAATTGAAAGACTAAAATCGATCTGGTTCCGGGCAGGGCAGGGCAGGGCAGGGCATGCGAGATATATCCAATGTGGGTGCATTTCCTTTCCGTTCGATTTGCAATTTAGCTTTTGATTAGCATGAACTAAAGTTAGTTACGCCTGAAGCTCAGGCAGCATCCGCATCGTCATCGTACATCGATGGCATCCCCATGCCAATCAATCCCTTTTCTATGAGTTCTTCTGGGCCCTTCTGCTGGCTGCACCTTTCTCAATGTCAGCGGAACGCATTTGGCCAAAAAGAAGGACACTTTCTGCTCTCTCTCTCTCTCTCTCAGCGAATGCGACTTTTCAATAGACTGAATCAAGCGCCATTAGTTTGACTGATTTCCTATGGCTGGGGCAGGCATTTTCATGCAATGGAATTGAATTGAATTGAATTGAATGGAATGCCAGACAGCCAGACTGCCAGACTGCCATGCATGAAATGGATGCCCAGACCAAACCAAACCAGACCACACCAGACCATGCCAGACCATGCCAGACACCCACAAGCCCACAAACGAACAGGTAGATAGCAGCGCGCATCTGTAAGCCCCGAACAGGATACAAAAGCCATAAGTCAAGCAGCAGCAGCAGCGGCAGCAGCAGCAGCGCACAAGGACGAGCAGCACGACTCGAAATTCAATTCAATTTCTTAGCTCATGAAACGATGCCAGGGCATCGCGACATTTCCCATCAGAGCTGCACGCGTGACACGCGGCAAGCGGCAAGCGGCACGGCGCCAGCAAGTTCTCATTGAGTTCTCCATTGATAGCTTACAGGATATTGGGGCCATATAAGCTCAGGGATTTTCTCAATCAGAACTCAATTCAGAGAAACGAAACACTGGCTGCCAGAGGCATTGCCCCAATACTTTTGTTCTTCTCTAAATTTGAATATAAAATATGTGTATATTAAATATAGTTATGCCCGATCACGAGCCTCCCTTCTGCTCTAATTACCAGCAGTCCTTGGCACACAGTCCTCCCTCTCTTCTTAGCCAAAGAAACAGCTCGCACAACGCTTACATCTCTTGCCCCAAACTGGTTGCTGCCATCGCTTCTCGCTTCTCGCCTCTCGCTTGTCGCTTGTCGTCTGTCGTCTGGCCAGGTTCAATGCAGTTCAGTAAATATTATGCTAAATTGAGATAATTTTTTGGCTGACACACAGACACACCCAGGCAACCTTTGGCTGTGATCCTACACAGCCACATGGTGGGCGTGTCGCCACTTTGGCTCGTGGCTCGTGGCTGCTGGCTGCTGGCTGCTGGCTCTGCTGGCTCTTAGCTCCTCCTGTCCTTGGATTTGCATGCAAATTTGTTTTCGCCTTATAGTCGCACATTTTTTGCTCAATTTTGCACATTTCCTTGCAGATTTCTATCGTAATTGGCGGCTTGTTATGGCCAATACGTGTTCGCCAGATATGTGGACAGTCGCCAGTGCAGAACGTTGGCGGCAGCCACACAAATTGCACTTCTCTTTGCAGTTCTCTTTGGGTCGGAAGTATCCCTGCCCAGTATCGCAGCTCGGGCCTCTGGCTGTGCTTTCAGTTTATTATTGCCGATTATTCGTACTCCTATTTGATAGTTGAAAATGTTGGAGCACTGAAGGGCAGCCTGGATTTCCGTTGCCGGCTATGCATATCAAATTGAGATTGGAGTTTGCTTGCTTGCTGGCAGCCCGCACTCTGCAATGGCTGTGCCATTCGGCTCTAGATTTTGGGCCTCTTTTGTGTGTGTATTTTCCGCTGCTCTAACGCCTTGCCTCTGCTGCAGCTTACCTGCAACATTTCGCCAACAGCATAGATTGGCTGCATGCCACGGAATTTGCTTCAAATAATTAGCTTCGAGGCTGTACGAAAATGTTTTAAAGGTATTTCTCGTATTTTCGGTTGCGCGCCACCATCGCGCAGGCAGCTGGAATTCTCTGGAGCTGGCTGGCCATGAGGTTTTGGTGCATATTTTTGGTGAAAAATATGAAAATATTCATGCCCAAACAAGGCCCCTCCATTGTTTCGGCCTCTGTGGAGTGATTCCGAGCAGGGGAGGGGCGGACTCAAGTATTTCATGCACTTTCCTCGCTGCTGGCCTTATTTATTGCATACTTTTCCAGGGCAGAGCAGTGAGCAGAGCAGTGAGCAGTGGATGAGCCGCTCCACGACTCCAGCTCTACTTTGCATTGTCTGTCTCCAAGGACAAGTCAGTGACCGAAGGCACGAGCGAAGGACCCAGCCCCAGCCCCAGTCCCAGTCCCAACATCAACCAAAAACCCAGAGCACCGAGCACACAGCACACAGCACAGAGCCATCTTCCAGGCCGAGCAACTATCATAATAAATATTGTGAGGCCGCTGGGCAAGTCGTGTGTGTAAAATAGTCATTAAAAAGGGACATAGGGATATAGTCGCATATTGTGGCTGCACCTCCCCGTACCCCGTACCACGCACCTCTTCCGGCTTGCCGTGCTCTGCCATGTGACAATGCAATTAATTGTTTTGTTTATCGGTTTATCGTAGAGTTTACGCTTGATTTGACCCAAAAGCCAACACACAAGGAGTCCAGTGGCCCTGCTGCCCGCTCCCCTGCTGCCTCAGCCCAGTGTCCATTTATTTATTGGGCGCTTAGTGGCCCAAAGAGGCAGAGATAAGAGGCAGCGCGGTGCGGCACGGGACGGGCTTGGGATCGGGGTCGGGGTCGGGGTCGGTGCAATGGAGTGTGACCAGAGGCCACACAAAGAGGCAGCGGGCAGGCTCTCCGGGAGTCCCCAGAGATGAGAACTTTCGGCACAATTCAGACGAGTTGGAATTGAATTCGTTGTGATTTTGGGCATCCTTTTCGGACCCCTCCCCAGCCCCCAGCTCCCTTGCCCGCTCACCACTCAATCGCAGCCCGATGAGTCCTTGGACGACAGGCAGTCTCTCTCTCGCTCTCGCTCTCTCTCTCTCTCCCTCACTCTCCCTGTCTCTCTGTGCCTATTTTGGGTATTTGTATTTGCTTGTCCCTTGCCACAGGAACCACACGATATTTGCATATTTCGTTTTTTCGGCCGGCCACAGGACATGGGCAAAAATGGGCATAACAAATGCCAAGTGCCATTACCCGGCACTGGCAGGACATGGCAGCAGGCGGCAGGCAGCAGGCGGCAGGCAGCAGGCGGCAGGCGGCAGTCGGCAGGCAAGAGGCAGCCACATAATGCGCTTTTCAAAAACTAATACGAATATAATGTGTGTGCCCTGGCTGGCGGCTGAAGGGCGGGCTGAAGGGCGGGCCGAGTGGCATCCACATTGCCACATCAAGTGGCAAGGACAGCGCTGCACATTGTTGTGTATCGGTATCGTTGTGTCTGTGTCTGTGTCTGTGTGTGTGCGTGATCGAAGGACATAAATATAGTGCAATATGCATGGTAATAAGAGGCGACAGCTCGCATCGATGGCTCAATCGGCCTGCGGATGTGGGCACGCTGCGGGGATGCTGCGGCTGCTGCTGCTGCTGCTGCTTCACGTGTTGCTCGACTCCAGTAATTCAGCTAAATGCAGACTAGAATTTATTTGCATTCCATTCAGCTCCCAGTCGCATGCCCAGCTGGGGCCGGGGGCAGGGCAAGACAATGCCAAAATGTTGCATGACCACAGAGCAAAAGGCGCTCGCCAACGACTGGGCATCTTGCTGCTGGATTTTCACACCGACAGGCGGCTGTTCCTTGGCATCTTTGGGCCCACTCGTTTCGGAGTTTTGGCTGCACTGACAGGCAAGCCCATCGCCACATTGGCCAACAATCCGCAGGTGCGATCCGCGCGGAGTAGAGCCCAAACAATGCATTGCCCAGCTCAAACTTCGTTGGTGATGGATTCTTTGCGCTGAACTCAAATTCAGTTTGAATGCAGCCCGAAGCGAACCGCAACGAACTGCATTTTGGGTGTTGTTTTGCGGTGTTTGTTTGTTTGTTTGTTTGTTTGAGTGCATCCTGTGCGTTTGTGCCTAACGATAATTAAGCCAATTATGGATTAATGACAGACCAGAGGAAATGCGAGGCAAAGCCAACAGGCGCCACGCCACGCCGCGCCATTCAAACAGACCACAGCAGCGTGAAAGCCGAGACAATAATTATGTATGCGAGAGTATGTAGAATGTACATAGCAGAGCAGGGCAGAGCAGGACAGAGCAGGCCAGGGCAGGGCAGAGCAGGACAGGGCAGGGCAGGGCAGGGCAGGGCAGGCCAGGGCAGGGCAGCGCAGAGAGTCAGACAAATGTTATTAAGGGTAATCATACGAATATTTATTGGTTGCAGCCCGTCAACACTGTCTCTCTGTGTGTGTGTGTGTGTGTGTGTGTGTGTGGAAATTCAATTGAAAATTCAATTTTATTGACAAAGTAACCAGCAAGCATTCCAGGGACACACCGCCAGACGCGCCACGCCACGCCACGCCACACAGCTTTTGCCCCGACAACCCCCTGAATATCCCATCCCGAAATGCGAGTTAGCGATAATTTTCAGCATTTTCAACACGTCAACGCTACGTGTTGATGATGCCAATTCGATTTTCCATTTTCCACTTTCTATTTGCCGTTTACATTGCAGCAAGCAGCAGGCAGCGGACAGCAGGGAGTTCCGAAACGGTACGGAACGGAATTCAGAGGCAGCGCCATTATAATGGCATTTCCATTGCCGGAATTTACACACGATTGCACCGTGAAGGGGGACTGGAGGGGGTGGGGGAGGGGGACTGTACGCTTCTATTTCATTTTGTACTTTTTGCATTTTTATTACTGCCACAGTGCCACAGTGCCACAGGCCACTGGCAGCTCCCCGAGTAGTCCATTACTGTAGTCCGAGCCGATTGGCTCATCCCATGGATAGCCAGAGAGAGAGAGATTTGGGGGGGGGGAGTCAAATATTGCACCATACAGAGAGATCTTTGATACGAAATCTTGCGGGCATTAATCGGCTTAAGCTTTAATTATAGTTTAGTTATTTGATGCATTAATTTCTAATTTATGTTGCACCTAACGAAACTCCCCCCACGTGACTGTGTTTTATGGCACTTACCTGGATGATGTCACTTCCCTGCCAGATGTCTGTGCCTTTCTGCAACACATTTACCAGCATTAAAAAATGTATTTGCCAAGCTAATTAAATAGCCCACTGCTTGAGTGGAGATCAAAAGGCATCTATGGCATCCCATGCGCCGTTTGATTTGTGATCTGTTCCGATTGATTTTCCCAGAGGAAAACCATTTCCCGTTGCCCATTGCCCACTGCCCAGTGCCCATTGCCCAGTGCCTGCATGTGTCCCTCTCGCAAATCCTTTTGTTGTATGCTGCCCATTGATTTGCAGCTTTGCCTCTGTGTGTGTGTGTTTCTTTTTTGGCCACTTGTCCACGCAGGAAGCGCCCTCCGATCCCATTCTACTTTCCACTCCCCACTGCCCCCCTCAGGTATAATGTACATACATACATATATATACATGCAGATGTATAATTTAACAGGCTTGGGGTTTGGGCTTGGGGTTTGGGCTTGGGCTTGGGCTGGCAAACGAAAAATGTATAAATAAGAAAGAATATGATTACGTATACGCAACGTGGAACTTCTTTAACTTCAAGTGCGTGCGTGAATGGGGGCAGGGGCAGGGGCACCGTTCTGTGTGTGTGTGTGTGCCTGGTCATTACGCACGTAGCATTTGTATGAATGGAAGCACAGCCGCTGTGCTCTCCAGCCCCCTGCCGCATCGCCGCGCACATAAAAATAAATCAAGTTTTTCTTCATTTCCTTTGCTTGTTTTTTTTTTTCTTTCTTTCCTTCTTTTTTGTAGGCCGTGCCGTTTTTTTCATACCTTCCGCTTGCTTTCATTTCGGATACCCTGGCAGCAAAGGGCACCATCCGCTTGGTGCATTTGTTTGCCACCCGCGCTGCCATTAAGTTTGCTCATAAATTGCGGTTCAGTCCATCAGCAGCTGCAGTCGGATATGTCGCAGTTGTGGAGCTTCTAGCTGGCGGAGATCACTTGCACCGCAGAAACCCTGTGGGGAAACTGTAAGGGTATCCAAAAGGCTTGCCTCTCGCCTGGTAGTCGCCCGCTCTTAAGATTTTAACTTTATTTTTTTGTTGGCATACTTAAAGGGGGGCGGGTCCTGTACCTGTACCTGCACCTGATGGACGACTGATGGCTGACCGCGTGTGTCTAAACGCGTTTTTTATGCAAAAAACTAAATGAAGTGCAGCGGGGAAAACATAAACGACAGCAACAGGAGAAATATGAATAGGGGGAATAAGAGCAGAAGAAACAGAAGCAGCAGCAGCAGCAGTGTAGAGTGGAAAGAAGAAGTAGAGAAGCAGCAGCAGAAATAAATAAAATAGATCAAGCAATAGAAGCAACAGATAACAAGGCAATAATAGCCGCGACCTGCCAGTGGGAATGTAACATAAGTGAGTGATAGAAGGAGCAAGAGAGGGGGAGGGAGAGTGGGAGTGGGAGAGCGGGAGTGGGAGAGGGAGAGTGGGAGTGGTAGAGAGTGCTTCACTGTGTTAGGCCAAATTTGGTAGAGTTATTTCAGTGCAACACTCGTCAGATTTGATTTAAAACTAATTTAATTAATAACAGAAAATCGTAATTATTATTATGTTAATATGGCCATTTAATTGTATTCAATAATGAACCATAAACTATGCTTATAGGCAACAAATTGTTCGCTGCAGCGAAGAGAAAACTCGAGTGGTCACTGCGAAAATATTTATGTTTAGTTTGCTGATGCCAATTACGAGTTCGAGTTCGAGTGCCAGTTTATGTGCGGCACAGCCAGCCATGTGCACATATCTATATGTATGTGCCATATTTTGGGTTTCGCTCGCTCTCTGCCCCCTCCCTTTGTGTGTACATATTTACAGCACAACATTTTAATAAAGTCAAAAAGGTGCCAGCAGCCAGCCAGCCAGTCAGTCCTCCCCGCTGCTTTCACCAACCAACAAAATAGCTTCAGGGTGAAAACGAGAGGGAAAAAAGAAAGCAAGTGTGTGTGTGTGTGTGTGCCTGTGTGAAAGGTAAGACCTAAGGGGAAGCGTAATAAAAATATGAAAATCAAGTGAAATCATTTCCATTCAAATTCAAATGGCACACCAAAACCAGAAAACGAGAAAGGGAGCAGAAGTCGGTCGTCGTCCGTTCCGTCCCCTCTGTTTGGGGGAGTCTTTCAGTCATTCCTTGCGCCAGTGGGTTGTCGGGCCTTCGGGTTGGTTGGGCCACCTGAAAACTGATATTCAATTCAATCAGTTCTGCCTCAGACCTGTGGGGCATCCACATCCACACAGCCAAGGTGGCGGGGAGTTGCACATAGAAGGAGTTCAAAATGGAAATGGAAATGGAAATGTCTGTGTGTGTGTGTGTGTGTGTGTGGCTTGTCAATGGATGGAACTGATTCTGAGTGAATGCCAGAAATCAGCCGAAAAGGAATCTAAAGAATTGCGCACGTAAATATTTCCTTGTTATAAAATTAGATTTAAATGTGGGAAATTGCTTGGGCGAACTGCAACTGCAACCCAAAATGATAATTGAAATTTCGCAAGCGATAATCGACATTCGATAAATATTTTGTAGCCGTAAATCTATCAATTTTCAATTTTTACTACTTAAATGCGAGTATTTGATGTTCTTTTTGAACTGGCGAACAGGGCGTGGGGTGGGGGGTGCTGTAGCGGCGGCCTTCACCTACACGTCAGCACTCTGTTATTGTACGTCTGCAGCGCACCCCGCCCTTTGGCCATATTCCGCCTGATGCTGGCCACTTTGCGCCTCGCGCCTCCTCCATTCACCTTAACAATAAATTTCAGCAAATAAATCAAAATGTAACAGAAGCCGTGTGGAATTTTCAAGTGGCAGGTGCCACAGGAGCAGCCATGCCCACATGCCACCAACCCCAGACAAGAAAAGCGACCAAGAAAATCAGCCTCAGGGGTGGGAACAAAGTTTTTGATTTTCGTTAAAAAGAAAGCGCAAAATGTTTGCCCAGGCCTCGAAATCGAATCGAAAGTTATGGCAAGATATGGTGCAAAGAGACGGGTAGAAGGAAAGAGAGAGATGCAGAGATGCAGAGATGCAGAGAGAGAGAGAAGGAGTGAGATATTATGGCTAAGCCATAAACAATCTCCCAATGGGAATCCCGATCAACAATTATCCGCAGTTTTGTGTCGCGTGACATGCGGCAGCACTCCTCGGTTTCGGTTTCGGTTCGGTTCGTTTCGTTGCCTTTCCTTTGCTCCTGCCGCCTCCTCCATCAGCCGACAAACATTTGAACACCTTTCAGAGCTTCAAACTTTTTGTTTTTTTTTTTTTTTTTTTGTCCCAGGACCGGGTAAGAAGGACAGCAACAGCAACTGCAACTGGCACTGAGCAGCAGGGGAATGTGGCAAGCAAATGATGTTTAATCGCACGGAAAGTCACAGCGTGAATCCTGTCCAGCTTCAGAGCGACTTCTCCACAGAACCCCAGCGGGTGGACCGGTCCGAGAAGAGAAGCTGTTGCTGCCACGGCCACTGCCACTGCTTCTGCCCTGCCCTGCCCTGTCCTTGCCTCGTGGCGCTCTGCCTTGCCTTGGCTCATTATAAGCGGCGCCCACTGTTGCATGGGGCAGCGACGCCGGCGTCGCTACCTGTTGGAAATGCAAACATTGCCTCTGCCCCAGTCGCTGCCACAGCCACAGCGCAGCAGGGCGCAGGCGCTGGAACGAACTCTACACGCTGGCCGGGAATATTTGGTAACTTTTAACCGTCGATTCATTCAAAAATACCCAATGCCTGCCCCAATGCCGCACGTGGAGCAGTCGATCAGTGGAGCAGTGGAGCGGTGGAGCGGTGGAGCAGTGGAGAGTCACAAAGCGAAGCCTCAGTGGTTCGTTCAAGGATTCGCACTCGGACTTCCCTGCTGTTGTTGCTGGAGTGCAGTGGAGTGGCAGTGGCAAAGAGAAACATTGCCCTAAAGATCAGCAGTTGGACAGACAAAGGAAGGAGATTGAGGATCCGAGCACTGATGATTATTGCCTGCGATTTCCCCCTGCATAACTCCTTCTGCTGCCTTCCCTGCCTCTCGACTGATGGGAACAGAAAGTCGCCAGCATTCCCTTGGGCTCTTGTGTTAAATTTCGTCTTTATTTTGGCTTTGGGCATGGATGTCATTTGCTGTTGCAAATGTGCGAAAAACCACAAGGGAAACATTGACTCTGCATCGAAAATAATAATATTATTGCACACAATGTGCACGGCCCTTTGTTCGATGAACGGAAAGCTGTCCTTCAGTTGGCGGCACCTTGACCCATAGACGAGAAGAGCAGGCACACCGATACCAGGGACAGAGGGCAGGCCAGAGCCGTTGCAGAGCCACCAACAGGAGCTGGCGGTGGAGCTGTGACTGTGACTGTGACCGCGGCGCCACCGTTCGGCTGCAGGTGATCCAAGTTGTGGGTGGACGGCAGCGCCGTGTAGTAGTTGGACCAAATGGCAAACGTGAGGATGTCGTTGCGCGGCCGTGTCAGCTCCAGAGCCACACGAACAGCCTGCTCAGGGTGGCTGGCAGCCGCGGGGGCCTCCGACCAGTTGTAGTGGGCCACGGCCACCGGCATAAAGAGACCATCCAGAGTGCTGGGCATAATGAGGCGCCGTCCACGCGGTGCAGCGGGGAAGGTGCCGCCGATCCGGATGCTGGTGAAGTGATGCTTGTTGCCCACGCGACTGGTCTCGGGAAAGACGTAGCCGCAGCTCTGGATCTCCTCATCGAGGCAGGCGAAGAGCGCACAGATGGCTTGCTCGCTGCGGTCCACTCGGATCAGCGTCGTCTCGTTGCCTAGGTAGACGCCAAGCCGATAGCGATAGGCCTGCAGGGCGGAGGCGTCGCCTGGAAAGGCCTGCCGCTGCACGTGGAAGTCGCAGCAGAAGGTGGAGCCATGGCAGAGCTGCTGCGAAATGTTCACAAAGTCCGCGTCGAGCAGAGTGCTGGTGAAGATGTCCACGTTGTAGTCGCGGTAGGTGGCCAGCTTGGTGTAGCGTGGGGTCTCCAGCAGCGGCTGGAAGATGGGATCCAACTGGGCGGGCAGCTGGTAGGTGGGCAGGCCCGGACGGCGCTTGGGCACGTGGGCCTTGAGCAGCAGGCGCGCGGGCATCTCGTTGATGGAGGCGGTGAGGCGGCCGGCCCGACCCGCATAGATGCCGGAGCCGGTGGTGCGGCCGGACGGGTGGCTGGCATCGGCAGCCAGCAGGTTGACATCGTTGCCAAAGGCCCAGCCCTCCTGCAGCTGCACGGCGCTGAGGAACGGCAGCTCCGAGAACCAGTACGTGGGGTAGATGATGTCGCTGATGTTGTGCTCGTGTACGAGCCGCATGGCCGGGTCGTAGAACAGCATGTCGAAGCAGATAAAGTGGCCAAAGGTCACCCCAAAGTCCGTCTCAAAGATGGCCACGTCCGGCTCCACCAGCACCGAGGTGCTGTAGTACTCGCTGCGCCACAGATGCGTCTTGCGGTAGCGCGACACCACGCGCCCCCGCCTGTCCAGCACCACGTTGGTGTTGAAGTACCGCACTCCGGTGGCGGCCGGACACGGGTCCAGCGTGGCCGCGCCCGCTCCATTCGCGCACAGCTCCTTCTCGACGACATTCAGCACCACGTAGACGCCGCGCGAGCGCGCCGCGCAGGACAGTTCCACCAGAAAGACCTCATAGTCCGTGGCATAGCAGGGCGTCACATTCTGCGCGCCATGCGGCACAAAGGTGGCCGTCTCCCGGCTGTTCAGTATGTGCTCCGGAAAGACAATGATGTCGAGATCCCGGGCATCCGGCGACTCGATAATGGTCCGAAATGCATTCGACGTAATGCTGGTCCGCTCGTTGGGTGTGCCCTCGGCCACACTGTGCTCCACAACGCCGGCGTAGTAGGTGGGGTCATCGGGCAGCGACAGCTTCAAATCAGATCAAATCAAAATGTGAAGCAGCAATCGCAATGGCAGTCTTGGAGGAGTCTTACCTGATAGCTGCCTGCCACACAAACAGCTAATAGAATCAAAAAATGCCGCAGCTTCATGTTCATCTTCATGTTGGGCCCAGTGCCAAGATCTCTCTGACAATCCACAGAGTTCTCTGCTGGCCACGAAGACTACTCGGGCTGGGTGGGGGGCACTGCCAAGTGCATGGCCGGCCAGAGACCTCGATAGCGCTTTGTGTTAGTTGCTTAATGGCACCCACACATAATTATACTCCTAAATTATGGCACCAATTGCGTGTTTAATCTGTCAAAGATATCTCCCAATGGGGCTGATATTGCTAATCATCCCCCAGTTATCTCTCCGAGCATCGTTAACTTATACAATCTATGGATATAAATACTATACAGTGATATAAACACTTGAAAAATATCTTACCTGCAGCTAAGCTGCAGCATAAAAACCATCATTAATAGCTCTTTTATAACATTTGTTTGGGCTATTTAAAAACCACAAAAAAACAACAAATATGACAAAGCTTTCATTCTCACATTTTAATTTCTATCGCGCCACTTGACACGATCGATGACTTATCGTCAATCGAAGAAAGCACAGCTTAAAGCTTCCACATTATCGGTAATTTTTGCGCTTTCGCGGGCTGGTCACACTCTACGTACGTACAGCTGTTTTGTTCTTGAAACAAAAACAACAAGAAATCAAACAGATTTCGATAGTTAGTGTGGGGGGCTAGGGCAATGTAGGTTCCCCTTGTCCTGTCTATAAGCTATAACTTATTAGTTCAAATGTGCTCTGCCAGCAGTCGCAAGCAGCAGCCATAGCTAACAGCAGCAGCAGCATTGTGAAGGTCGCGCGCCAGTTCCAAGAACAATTTATTTTCTGTGTGTGGCGCGAGAGTGCGAGCGAATCAATTGTTGTTAGCCAGGTGGGTCTCCGTCTCCCACTTGAAGAGTGCATGTTTTTTTTGTGTGTGTGTGTGTGTGTGTGTGTGTGTGTGTCGGGCAGCTTGTTTGCATGTTATAATATATTTACATACCCACCAACTGATATAATCAATCTTGAAATTCCTACATTCAGAACAGAACAGAACAGAACCTCGTCCAAAATCTGTCCATTATCTGTGTAGCAACCGGACTAACTGGCATTTCATACGGCATCAATACAGTGATAGGTAAGTAAATGTTCAATTTAATCATCCAAAGCCTAAAGCTACGCGAGAGCGCGATAGCTTTATCGAGCAACGTGACAATCGTCGTCCGCCGCTCACCAAATCTGCCGACTAACGCTGAGAGCGCACCGATTGAAGGCTACACCTTCTGGGACTCTCCGCTCCGCTCCTCTGCGCCTCTCGTAACGCTCAATTATCAGTTTAGTTTCAAGTGGCGACTGTTAATATACCTCTTAATCGGTCAAATCAATTAGCACTGTGAGAACAAAGCTCTGTAATATAAATTTTAAAATGAGGCTTGCAAATCCAATTTAAGATAAAGCTCCCGATGTGCAAAAGTTTGAACCAGAGAAAGACATAAAAGTTGTCATGATCATTAAGTAAGTAAGTGATCATAATAAAGAATACCCTCATAATAACAAAAACTCAAATTGTTAGTAACACGATGACAATCAGATTCCGTGATGTGCATTTACAGACAGGAGAATTCGGAGAGATTAAAGCAGTGAGAGTGAGAGAGCCCTATCCTTTTCTTGTTAACTGTTAACTGTTATCCACCTCTCGCCCATATTGAGAGAGTGGGCCAGAGAGCATCTTGACTTTTGTTAACTGTTGTCTATCTTCCTTTTGGCTATTGCAGAGACATGGCCTTCAACATGAAAGCCCTGCTGGGCATGCTCTTCGTGTTCATTGGATGCTGCAGCAATGTGGTCTTCCTGGAGCTGATCATCCAGATCGATCCGGGGGCAGGCAACCTGATCACGTTCTCGCAGTTCCTGTTTATTGCGCTGGAGGGCCTGATATTCACATCGAAGTTCTTCACGGTGAAGCCGAAGATCGCCCTCAAGGACTATGTCATCCTGGTGCTGCTCTTCTTCGGGGCGAACGTGTGCAACAACTACGCCTTCAACTTCAACATAGCGATGCCGCTGCACATGATCTTCCGCAGCGGTTCGCTGATGGCCAACATGATAATGGGCATCATACTGCTGAAGAAGCGCTACAACCTGCGGCAGTACAGCTCCGTGGCCATGATTACGGCGGGCATTGTGCTGTGCACTTTGGTGTCCAGCGGCGATGTCAAGGACAACACGCACCACACGCTGAAGGTGGCCACATCGTACTCGGACTTTTTTTGGTGGTCGGTGGGCATTGCCCTGCTGACGATCGCTCTCCTCGTGACCGCCTACATGGGCATCTACCAGGAGGTTATCTACAAGCGCTACGGCAAGCATCCTAGCGAGGCGCTCTTCTTCACCCACATGCTGCCCCTGCCCGGATTCCTCTTTATGGCCGGCAACATTGTGCAGCACTTCAACATTGCCGTCGCCTCGGAGGCGGTGGCTGTCCCCGTCCTGAGCGCCCTGGGCCTCGACTGGAAGTTCCCGCTGATGCTCTTCTACCTTCTCTGCAATGTTGTGACGCAGTACGTCTGCATCAGTGCCGTCTACGTGCTGACCACCGAGTGTGCCTCGCTCACCGTCACCCTGGTGGTGACGCTGCGCAAGTTTGTCTCCCTTCTCTTCTCTATTCTGTATTTCCGCAATCCGTTCACGGCCAACCACTGGATCGGCACCATTCTGGTCTTCTTCGGCACCATACTGTTTGCGAATGTGATCAATCAGCTGAAGGATGCCTATCAGGCGAGATCAAAGCGTCGCTTCGACATCGCGCCCCAGCCAAAGAAGGTGGACTAAGCCCACAATCAGTCCACACACTTGTATACTTTGGATGCTGCTGCAGAGGCCATTACTAGATATCTGTTTAGTCCTAATTAAACGCATTGATTGTACATAGAATTTACACATATTTTAATATCTCTGAATACGCTTAGTTTATAGTTGCATCTTGATATATTTTGTATATTTCCTCCCCCCTGCCTCTCGTTGTCATACAATCACAGACAGAAATAATGTTCCTGTGTTTTCGCCTGTGATTGTCGTTTAAAATAACCGAATATTTTTTTAAAATAAATTTTCCAAACATAAACAACAACTTGGGTATGTTAAGGACACTGCTCGCGTGCACTTCCAGGCGGATTGCTGTTGCAAATAATATCCAAGTGTTTACAGCCCTTGAACCGAACCTGGCACCTGGTAGCTCCCATTGATGCTCGACTTGAGAGGCACAAGCGAAAGGCTATCTTGCACCAAGGCATTTACACAGAAGCTGTGTATATCTGATCGTTATTTCTATTTTCATTTATATGCCTGCTGCTCACGTTGGTTCGGTTAATGCCATATTGCCATTCCGAAGCTTGTATCTTAAGTCTTCAGGTGTACTCTGGAATGGATTCGTAATCAGTTCCATTGCCCTGCGAATTGCTTGCAGCAGCTGAATCTATCTGGCTGGCGACACCACCTTAGATAATGGTTGCTACATCTTTCAAATAACAACTTGGTGAAACACAATGTTGGGCTTCTGTTTGAACAAGTGTCTGAAGTGCGGATGGTTTTTGGTCGTGGGCGTGTGGTCTGGTTGGGTCTGTCTCTGGGTGGATGGTGGATACAAGTACGTGGGTACGTTAGGAAAACAAATGCTTCTTTTATTGCCACACATTCTTGTATATAAGCATGTATTTGTATATAGGTTATATGTATGTGTATATGTATATTCAATGAGTTAATACTTATGAAAACTTGGGGGAAAACGGTGTTGCTTGTTATCTCTGGCTCTTCTTCGCACACACTAAAATATCGTACATAACATTTGCTGGCTTTTCTCGAGTTTCTCGTATTTTTAAGTTCGTTTTTTTGTTTAATTTAAATGCACAGTTAAGTACAGGAATCGTAGGATAGAAAGAGCAAGAGAACAAAAAAAAAATAATAATATAAAGTAATTATAGTAAAACGAAACTCTTGATGGATTTTGCATAATTTTGGACAGGCTCCATGCTGGAGTGCAGTGGAGTGGAGTGAACAGGGGAGGAGTGGATTGGATTGGATAGGCAGCTTGGGTGCACGCCGCTTGGCTGTTGGCGCATCTGGATTTACTGCTCATCCTTGTCCTTGGCACCGTGCTTGAGTATGCGCGTGAACTCGAGGTAATCGAACAGCCCATTCTTGATCGGCGCCTCCCGATACATCTCGTCCACCTGTCAGAGATATAAAACGGATTAAGCGATTGGATTCCATACAGAGCGGAGGAGGGTACATACGTCTTCGTCTGTGAAGCGATCGCCCATGGTGGTGAGCAGCTCACGCAGCCGATCCTCGGGCAGAACACCCATATTCTCCTCGTCGAAGCAGCCAAAGGCATTCTTGATCACATCCTCGGGGTCGGTGCCCTGCAGCCGTTCACCGAACAGAGTGAGGAACATGGTGAAGTTAATCGGACCGGGTGCCTCGTTCATCATCCCATCCAAGTAGTCATCGGTGGGGTTCTTGCCCAGCGAGGCAAGCATATCGTGCAGATCCTCCTTCTCCACGAAGCCATCGCGATTCTGGTCGATCATGTTGAAGGCCTCCTTGAATTCGGCGATCTGGGCCTGATCGAACATCGCAAAGACATTGGAGGTGGCGCGCTGGGCGCGCTTCTTGGTAGTGGCACGGCGACCGGCGGTTTTGCGTGATGACATCGTTATTGCTGGAGTGGATCTCTCTCTCTGTGTGATGCGGTGATGTGTGGTGTGGCGTGCGGCGTGGACCTAACCAAGTCAGAGGAGAATCCATTAATGTGGAGTGTACATAAGATGTGTGTGCGTGTTTTATGGCTATATATAGACATATTGCAGCCCGACAAATTCCGATGAAGCTGATTTTTCGTCGTCGTGCTCCCCCAAACTGAGTCAACACTCACTCAAACACACACACACACATGCTATCTCTGAGTCACTCGCGCAAATGGCAAAAACTGGCAACGTCAACGTAAATGAGAGAGACAGCACACAGCAGTCTGTTTGTCTGTGTGTGTGTCCGTTTGGGAGCGTTTATCAATGCTGTTGAACTGCGGTTAACAGCAGGGGAGAGAAAGAGAGAAAACAAGCTTCGGGAGGCGAAGCTTTTGATACTCTTTCGAATCGATCGCTCAATGTATGAATTAATTGATTTCATTTATTTACTTATTTAATTTGTATATGGAATATCATCAGGAAGTGGCGTTTCCAAACGAATGATTTATATGATTTCTGGGTATGCGCTACAAACATTCTGCCCACATAATAATGCTCTTTTTCTGCAAGGGTATTTTCAAGTAGCCGCAACAAATTTGGCTCAATGAAAACATTCTCACACACACACGCTCGCACTTACAAAGCCTGCATTCACAGTTCAATTAAATGCCTAAAAAAGGCATAAAAACAGACAGAGAGCAGCTGAAGCCCGTTGGCAAGATCTGTCACTGCCGCCTGCTGCCTCTTGGGGGCTGACTTGTTGGCGTTTTTTGGGGCCCCTTGAAACTATGTTCAAAATGGTAGACGGCACCATCTGATCAGCAAATGCTGATTTATCAATTTCCATGTAAAAACCCACAAATACACGCAAACATATGCGAAATGTAGGCATGACAAATTATTGTTTTCTTTTGAGACACGGCCTCTGCCGACTCTGAGTCATACACACGCCCTTTTCGGGTGGAATTTAGCGCCCTTTGTGTGCCTGGGCTGTCGTTACGTGGCTTATGTTTTTATTTTTTTGGTTAATACTCACAGCTGCTATCCTGTTAGGTTAATACTTTTCAATTCTTTGTACAACTCGGTTTTACTGCTGCACTTTTTATTTTCGACCCCGTCTTTTTTGTTTGTTGCTTGAACTTGGAAAGCAGTGTGACCGCGGACTAATCGATTACAAATACCCGCATGATTCTGGGAAATATACCAAAATATACTTTCGTATGTTCAAAAATACCGTAAATATACCGTAGAAATTATTTGCGTGGAAATTCCTTAGCATTGCTAGGAAGGTTGCAAGGTGTGTTAAGGTATATTAGAGAACTATGGGTATCAAAACTCCCATACGCACGTTTTTTCAATTTCACCTCCGTGGGATTTTTCTCTGCTAACAACGTTGCTAACATCTGTTAACCCCTCCGTAACCAAGAAGGGAAAAGAAAAGAACTAGTTCTCCAATGTATAGTTCGCAACATCGGGCAACAAACGGTCAAATGACGTAAAATTCCATTCCCACTTACGTTTTATACCCTTATTTCCTAGTAACCTCTTTTGTTTGAATCTTACTATGTCAACAATCCAATCAACGTCACTTTTGAAAACTAACCAATCTATAGAAAATTGATTCAACAATGGGACAACATTAAGTGTTCAGTATGATGAGAGTCCTAGCCAGCTAGTAATATTAAACCGATTATCAAAATCGGCGGTTTAACTCGAGTTTTCCACCTGTTTAAATAGAAAGGGGTTACGTGGGTTAAATTCGGTTTTTCCCTCAGGATATTTACGATACCTGTATTTTGAAAAAGGAACGGCATATTTCGGTATATTTCTGATGGTCAGGCGGGTATATTTTATTGACAAGTCCGCGGTCACACTGGTATTTGGAAATGTTCGATATTTGTGTTAAAAAATAAAACCCCAACCGAGAAAAACCATGTATTAAAGTGTTAATTGAACAGTGCTAAAGCCAGTGACTACATGCATCCCGACGAGCATACGATTCCCAGAAGTCCATAGGCGCCTGCGAAGTCCAACACAACACACACACTTTGTGCTCTCCAGCTCCACAAAAAGGAAACCAAAGAACCGTGCCTCGAAGATGTGTCTATACTACGGAGTAACTGTATAGAGTGGTGTGCGTGCGTGAGAGTTCTCGTGTGTAGGTGTGTAGGCTGTGGGTGCGTTGGCGAGTGTGTGTGTGAGCGACCCAGCCAGGCTACTATGGCAGTGTGGGCTTCTGCATGTGTGTGTGTGTAGCACACTGAAAGAATCAATAAAGGATGTGCTGTGGATTTCATTGCTGGCAGAGCGAAAAAGGACAAAACAACGACAGAATAGTGGTAGTAGGGACAACAACGAAAAGTGTTCGATAATTGGCAAGAACACCCCTCCCCCATTCGTCCGGGAGTAGAATATACCAAAAATAAGAAAACGAAACATTTTTTTCCTCTAATCAACACTTGTAACGGTAATACAAAAAGAGACGAAAAAAAAAACAATTGTAAATGGTAGTAGGGGCTGTGGCGTGGTAGAAAAATCATATAGAATATACCCGTAAACGCATCGAGTACCGGGTATACAAATACAAAAAAAAATAAACAAATTACACAAATAAAAGTGCATACATCGCGGGTAACGCTATCTATCGTTGTCGGTGTCGTTGTCGGGGGAAAATCAATTGGAAATTGAAAGCTGAAAATTGAAAATTGAAATACGAGGCCGCCTTCTTCCTCATCCCATCATCATCATGAAGTTCTGCCTGGTGATAACGATGCTGGTGTCCATTGCATGTAAGTTTAAATTGAAATTCGAGAAATAGCCGTGCGCCTCCCCACCCAACAGGCTCCACCCACCACCCTGCTGTATTTGCCCCCCCACCACCATCACGCCGTGTTTCTCTATAATCAACCTTCCACCTCCCCCTGCCCATAGACTCTGTGGAGGTGCACTTTGAGGCACCGGACAGCGGATTCTTCCTGAAACACGCCCGCCAACCACCTGTGACGCCGGAAATAGCCAACATACAGCAGACATCCTCATCGCCGCCATTGAAGGCGCGCTCCTCCTACGATTCGGTGCTCTCGCTGGACCGCTTCACGGTGGTGGAGACCACACAGCCGGTGTCCATACGCGCCAGCTATGGTCCATTCTCCACCAAGCAGACGGTGCCGGCCCGCTACATTGTGCCGGACACAATGGACAACAACAACCAGAATGGCAACAACAACCAGGGAGCAGGGGACTACATAAACGTAAGTAAATGCCAGGGGGGGAGAGGGGGATGCAGTGCATCATCTCATCAACTACTCCAACGCTTGCAGAACTCCACCGCCACACTGCTGGAGCTGCAGCAACCGAACATGCATCTGGATATCTCGGCGCATTTGGTTAGGGCGAGCGTGTCCCAGGATTCGCCCGTGCTGCGTGTCCTCTTTCATGCTGGCGCCGACCCTGGCGGTCATTTGCAGCGCCAGAAGGTCTGCGTTCTGCTGCACGTGGCCATGGGCACGGAACAGCCGCTGAAGGGCCGCTGCATGCCCGAGGGCGAGGATGGGGTGTGTGTGGCCGAGGTGGTGGTGCCCCTCAGCTGGTGGCCAGCGATTCCGGCGCCCCAGCGCAAGGACAACGCCCCGGCACTGCCACCCAAGGTGCCGCAACGCTATGCGCAGGTCTCGTACAGCGTCTTTGAGCCACCGCTGCGCAATCCGGAGCAGTGCGAACCAAAGGTCCAGATCCAGCCGCTGACCACATTCGCCCAGGTGCCCCTGATGCCCGCCAAGACGCCGTTCAAGGAGCTGCGTGCCGACGATTCGGTCACCTTCCTGCTGCCCCAGCATCCGCTCTATCCCATGTCCAAGCTCCACGTCCCCGTCTTTTTGCACCAGTATGTGGATCAGCGGGTGGCCGCCTTCACCGTGCGTGCACGAGTCAAGGCCGGACTGCGAATCATGGGCGCCACCGCCTCCACCGATCAGTGGAGCGTATCGATTGAGAAGGAAAATCCCAAGCACACCACCGCACGCGTCACGGCCTTCCGCAAGGAGCAGGAATCCAGCATGGAATCGGCCATGGCTGGGAATCTAACCAACGAATCGTTTGAGGTGTTCTCCTGGCTGCTGGAGGTGGCCGAGGACACCAACGACATTGTGGATGGCGGCAAGATCGTGTGGTCTGTCACCCATGTCTATGACACGCCCAAGGACAAGGACTCCAGCGAACTGATTGCCACAGATGACACAAAGAAGCGGCTGATTGCCAAGCTCGAGATCAACAAGGATGACATCCAGGCAGTGCTGCCAATGGCCAAGATCTGGGAGGTGATGAACACGGCCGTTCTAACCGGACGCCAGGTGGCCCAGGCCATGAAGGTCTTCATTGTCTCCCAGGCGGGCAAGGTGGCCGATGTGACGCTCCAGAGTTCCTGTCATGCGGAGGATGAGAGTGTGATTAAGGTGGGAGAGAGCGAGTGCTCTGCGACGACTCGCTGATTGATTTATGAATGAATTTTCTGCTCTCTAGGTTTCCTCCTCCTGCAGCTCGGTCTATGTGGATGGCTCTGAGCAGCGTGGCTCCTCGAATGCCTCGGTTATTGTCAAATACGGCACCTATGTGGGCGTTGCCAAGTTCATTGTTTGGATGCCCGAATTCCCGCTGGAGGTCTACATAGCCGACTATCGTTTGTCGCAGATCAAGGGCTGGAAAGTGACGGATGATAATCATTATCTGTGAGTTTTACTGCTCCTCCTGCTTGTGCTTCTGCACCTGCTAATCCTCTCTTTCCTCTCTCTCTCTCTGTTCGTGAAGACACAATAAACAATCGCGTCGCCGGAAGAAGCGCTCGTATGTGTGGGGCCAGAGCCAGGGACAGCATGGCAGCAACTATTACAACAATCTTGGGGCAGACAAGACCATCTGTCGGGCACGCTACCAGCAGAGTCCCGTGGAGGTCTATGCCAAGTTCTTGGCCGTCGATCAGGTGAGTGCCTGCCGCTTTGTATCCTTTCAGCCTGTTTTATACCTCTCGCCTTTGCTTCTTCGCTGAACAGAACTCGGGACGCACCAGCTACTTCATCTCGAGGCGAACGGGTCTACGGGTCACGGATCTTGTGCAGCCGCTGCTACGCGTGGCCGATCCCAAGATTGCCACGCTCAAGGGCCGCATACTGCAGGGCAAGTCCATGGGTCGCACCGATGTGCAGGTTCTATCACCAATCACTGGCCGTGTCATTGGCACCAAGGAGATCCGTGTGGGCAGCGACAAGGTGAATCTCTCGAAGCTTATTGTTCGCGTGATTTCGGGACTGCAGCTAACGATCACGCCGGACAACACAATCGAGAACGGCTACCTGGCGGAGACCTCTGTGACCCACAAGCTGACGGCCCAGTATCAGGAGGGGCTGCTCGACATCGATCTGGAGTTCAATGATGGCTCCAAGACCCCCCTGAGGTATGTGCGAGGGAATACAGACCATTAATTGGGCATCTCTTGATTATCTCGCTTGTTTGCCCGCTTCTGCAGGGACATTGCTGTGGAGGACTACTTCCTGCTGGTGGAGAGTCTCGATACTGAGGTGGTGGCCTTTGCCCCCATGCTGGCCTCCCATCATCCGCGTGTGATTGCTGTCGGCGAGGGCAATGGCAATCTGCTGCGTGTCACGCTCCTGCTCTCCGAGGAGTGCCGCACGCGCAGGAGCACGCTGGGCACCGGCAAACAGAACAAATCGAATGTGGCACCGCTGGCCAGCGCCCTGGCCTCCATCGAGGTGGACTTTAACAATGTGGACATTGTCAGCAAACAGGAGGCCATACAAAACGATGGCACTGTGGGCCGCGGCGAGCGCAAGAGTTTCCGCCAAACGGCTGGCGATCTGGCGGACATTATTGGTGCGTCCTCATGCCGCAATTTCTTTGAGAAAAATCTAAAATTTCGTTAATTTCATTTTGTGTTGCAGTCGGAATACCTTTGCGTGACTCTAGCCAACAGTATGAGCCCACTGTTCAGGCCCGACAGCATCGCGGCAGCAGCAGCATTCAGGCCTCGCACAAGAATCATTTCAATGGCAAGGGCGGCATCGGCGGCACTGGCCCCATGTCCTCCATGGAGCTGGGCATGTATGTCCTTCTAACTGCCTTCTGCTTTGCCATCATTGTCTTTGTGATCTCGTGCGTGGTGTACGCCTCCAAGTTCCGGCCGGCAATGATTGAGTCCGGTCTGGATCCATTGTCGGTGGGCAAGGGCAGTGGCGGAGGCGGAGGCGCTGGCATATCGGGCGGTGGTTTCCGGGATGTGCGCCTCAAGGAGTCCACCACAAATGCCCATGACTGGGTCTGGCTGGGACGCTCCACCATCGACAGGCAGTCGGTGGTGGCAGAAACCAATACACACTTGAATGCACGCGGTGAGCAGGATATATCTAGCCTCTGAGTGGGGTGCATAGCTAATGATCTTTCCGTCTTTCTTTCTGCATAGACTCCCGCATGCGCATCACCAGCAATCCGATCATCAACTACGATAACGGACGTCGCGTCAGCTCCTTTGATCAGCAGCCCAAACTGCAAACGCATATTGTGCCAGCCTCCAATTTGAACAAACAGCATGCCGATCAGTGAGTGCTGCCTGAAATCTTTGCCAGAGAGTGCCACTAATCCTGTGCCCCTCCGTTTTTGTTGTAGTTATCTGGCCAATGAGCGTAAGGAGTTGCCTGGGGGAGCCCTGGACTACAAACCGCCAGTGCCGCCGCACAGGAATGTGGGGGCAAGAGCGTGTCTGCCGATTGTACAACCAGCAGCAGCAGCATCAGCAGTAGCCACAGCTCCAGTTCCAGTGAAGGTGAGGGAACACGCAATATATTTAGATTAGACTGAGTTTTTACACTGATTTCTGTCAACCCAAGGAGGTGGCCAATAAGCGACATAGTCAGCTCTATAAGCGGGAGCACTTGCAGAGCAACAACATCATCATAAACAATAATAATAACAACAACAACAGCAGCAGCAGCAATAGCATTGGCATTAGCAATGCCAGCGATAATAACAACACAAATCAGCAGCCGAAACAACAGCCACTGGAACGTCCGCAACATCAGCGCAGTCATAGCCACAGCCATAGCCATAGCCAGGAGCCAGCAGGTGCCATCATCAAGGCGGCACACAATAAAATCAAGCAACAGCAGCAGCAACAACTGCAGCAGCACCAGCAGGAGCTGCACAATGCGGAGAAGCTAGTGGAGTACACAAATCCACACCAGAAGAATGCATTTCAATTTGATTCGCTGACACCAAAGAGAGTAACCAAAGCAGCAGCAGCAGCAGCCGCCGCATCAGCCCTGTCCATGTCCACAGCCATCCAAAAAGCCAAGGGTAAAATATCCCAGAGTGAGAAAAATAACAACAAACCCATGCTAATATTATGTGTTTGCTTTGTGTTTTTACAGAGAACCACAGCATGGTTAGCAGCACTGGGGATGCGGCCAATTCGAATGGCAGCGATGAGATAATGCGGCTGCCATCGACGGCCAGTGGCAGTGCCATCAGTCATGTGCCCGTACCGGTGCCCACAACAAAATCATCGCGCGTCAAGCGTGCCACCGTTGTGGGCAATCCCATGTTCTCGGCCACCGTCGATGATACAGAGACACCCGGCGAGCGTCTCGGGTTGGATGATCTCGATATGGATTACGAACAGATCATGCACTACTTTGATAATTTAAAGGTGAGTAAAGGAAGTCCCAGCCGCTTTAGAGGATGTTTCATAATCCCCTTTTCTCGCCTTTATCGCAGGAATCAAATGCCTGAGTGCAAGAGATCATTGCTAAAATTCGCGAAATATTGTCAACGTTCCATCATCAATATCAGAATGTGGCCACGCCCATGACAACGCCTACGCGCAAACAGATGCAAATGCTCGATGAGCTGGTAGCCGCAACAACAGCAACAACAACCAGCACAATATCATCATTGCCCCTGGAGGAGAATGTGGAAATCGATGCTGATGTTGATGCTGCTGGTGCTGCTGCTGCTGCAGCGGTGGCACCCACAGCATTCGGGGCCTACGATGGAGCACTGAATATCGAGAGCAGGCAGTTCTAGGGACAAGCAACACCAAAATAGACACACACAAACGGCATCTGAACGCAATTCTAGCAATACCTTTTTCTTAATGGAGTAACCGTAACGTAACCCCTCCCCACACCCAGCACCCAGGGCTAAATGGCTTATCCAATGCTGAAATAGAATTCAAGTCGGAAACGTAAGCAGCAGCAGCAGCAGCACGGGAAGCAATGGAGGAGGAGTACGAGAAGGAGCAGTGCAAGCAACAACAAAACAAAAACCCATATTTATTGCTAGGCTAAGTTCATATTTAAAGCATATATATATATATATATACTATATGTATATGTATATTTAATGTGGGAGATACAAATCCAAAATGTATCTCGAGGAGCGCGTGCTTGACACAATCGGAACACACACAATGGCATATTGCACACAACTCATGGATGCAGCATGCCCTGAACCTGCAGCCCTCCCTCCCACGAATATAAGTATAAAAACGACGTAGTTAAGGATCAGCCATCAAAAGCATAGCTTAATCCAAAAACAAAAAATACAAACAAATGCCATTTTTTTCACTCCGCTTCAGCATCTAGAAAATTGCCATATCCATTCGCTGCTTTAGTTTTCACACACACAAATCACACGATCTCTCGGTACACCGATCACTATACCGATTGCATATCCTACAAATTGTAATACTTCTCGTCGAATCATCATACGCAAGTCTCTCTATTTTCCGTGTGTGTGCCATAGGATAGAAAGGGAAAGCGAGCTATAAAAATATATAATGACAGAGAGCGAGAGAGAGAATAGCAGAGAAGAGAAGTTTCCACAAAATGTGCCGGGCACCGCTCCCAAAAGTCGCTAGAACTTAAAAACTGAATAATATATATATATATATATATGTACACGATAAATATGAATATATATATATTTATGATTATATAAAGTGCGCGCTAAACACAAAACAAAACAAAAAAAAAACAAAAATCAACTTAAAGAAAAAAAGCTACAATACAAAAACCGGACAAGCATTATCCGTGTGCCGAAACGAAACGGCGGAGTTAAGAAAACAAAAACCCATTGCTTTATCACCTAAAAATACCAATCATAAATCTTAAAATCGAAAACAAAAACAAGAATTAAACACCAACACACACACACACACAAACACACATACAAAAAACAACAAACAAATGGATATATAGACGCTTATGAGCTTTATTTGATCGATTCAATGCGTTGAAGAAAGAAAAGAAAAGGAAACGAAACGAAAGGAAACAAAACAAAAAACGTACGGATGGGGAAATGTGTTACCAAATATTATATGATATTACTGAGCGATCCAAGCTTTATCTAACAAATTTACCAATATTTAGAGCATACGAGCAAATATTTATTATTACTATTATTAATATTATTCTATTATTATTGCCATTATTATGATTATGACGACTACTCTATTTATTACCAAGTGCAAAATTTCAAACGAAAATCTGAACAACTGATGCCCCAAACCACCATATTTTGAATAGCAAAATTAAACAAACACAAACACACACAATGCCTACGAGTATATATGCATAATCGCGAATATGTATATCTAGACATATATACTATATAATATATATACATAGATAAGCATATATTCATTCACGCGCTCTCTTTATACGTACGCATACGTGTATATCTTTGTATCTATGTGTAAAACTGCATCCTGCAACTGTATCTATTCGTTTATCCACGCCCTCTCTGCACACTAACTTACAGATGTATGCGGATACACATATATCACATATAGCACCCGCTAAAGCTACTTCATTCCATTAGCCAATCGTAAATCATAGACATAATCTATTCTAGTACTCGTATCTCTAGTTTATTTTTTAATCTGTCTGTCTATTGTCTTTTTTTTTTTGTCATCTGCTGTATAAGTCTGTTCAATTTCGTTGTAAGATCTGTTCACTGTACTACAATTACTTCTATGTAAAGTATATAGTATATATATATTTATTAAATGCATGTTCACAGTGTCACATATTTAGTTTATAGTTTAGAGGCCATCTAAGTATTACGTTCTTGTGCTTCACAGACCCTTTGTTGAACCGCACACACCACACATCATTGTTTCATAATCATATGTTGTAAATTGTTCCGTCCAAAAAAAAAAAAAAAACAAACAAAAAACAAAGCTGAAACGAAATGATAAATGGAAAAAGCAAAACCAAAACCAAAAGCAAAAGCAAACAATTGTAAAACAAGCGAAACAAAAAGTGTAACAAAATGAAATTTAAGCAATTTATCTGATTTTTTGTAATGCAAAAGCCCACACACACACACACACACACACACACACACATTATTTATAACCAATTTGTAGACTTTTGGACAATTATTGCACTTACTATGTATAATGTATGTACATAATATACTTAATATGGGCAATTTACAGTGCGTTTTCACAGCAATAAGACACTTTTGGGTTACACCTACTTATATGGCAAAAGAATGTTCCAATTGAAGGTTCTATTCTGTGAGGTCAAATCGCATTTCTTGCATTTGCCCGATGCTTCATCGATACCCATTAAGAGTGATACCATAATTCGAAATAGTCTTATGATGACGCACTGTATACCTATCAAAATTAATCCTCAGTTGCTCTGTATCAATCGAAACGACTGAAAATGCACTCTCCCGAACAGACAAAATCCAATTGATTTTGAATTTAAATATCATTAGCATATAGAAATTAGTTTCAATTGTTTATCAAAGTCCCCGACCTACGTATGGCTGGACCTGCTCCAGTTGCTGCACACAGCCCTAGTCCTAGTCCTAGTCCTAGTCCTGCTCCTAACACACCACACCCAGATACACCCAGACACTCGCCCTGTCGAGCTGCACTACTGCCACCTATTTGGGCATTTTATTGGGTGCACGTGAGAGATTTAGGCCTATTGAAGCTTCCAGCATTTACCAGTGCCATATATACAGATAAATATATATATACAGATACAGATACAGATACACACATGTACAGTGAAGTCAATCAATGGGAACGCAATCGAACAGTTGTGGCATGCCCCGAGCTTAGCACAAGCCTCCAGTTACGAGTAGAACTGCTTGTTAGAAGAACCTCCCTCCAAAATGTAGTCTTAGTACACACACACACACACACACACATCTATAGTAAAATTTCACAAAAGGAAAGCCATAGAAAAAGCGAAAAAGAGAGAGAGAAAGAGAGAATAGGAATAGGATAGGAGATAGGAGAGGCTAGGAAGCACAGCAAACTCACACACACACACACACTTTATATCTAGACAAATGCTTGGCTTCGATTCGCATTTTCGCGAATCTGTTTATATCTATGTATGTATAACCGTATCGTATCTATATGTTTGACGATTCCAATGCAAAGACTTTTAATATACCGTTTTATTTTATATTTTTTTTTTTTATCTATATACAGCATATACCTATGCGAGAGTACATATATACATATATATAGTATATAGTATATTATTATATTGTTTAGTAAGACACACCAGATGTTAGATGATGGATGGATGATGTTCTCTAGTCATTTTTTAAGGCGTTCAATTCGTTTTGGTCACCCAACCACCAACCACCAGACACCCACACACCCCACATCACACACGCACACACACACTGATAGATTTATATATATATATATATAGTCACAAATCAGCTTTTAACCACGCCGACGCCCCCGCCCCCTCTTAAGCCCAGGCTGTATGTATTTTGTATGTAATATCCAAATGCACGCTGAAACATGAAACATTAGAAATATATACTTAAAACTATGATGTGAAACGAAGGAGATTTCTGTTCTTCTTCTTTTTGTTTACTGTATCCCAATTAATCGTGGAAAATCATAACATTATATAGTTAATAATCTATTATATGTATGGCATCCAGGCGCCGGCTAAGTGTAATGCAAAATAAATTATAAAAAACAAAAACAACAAAAAACAAAAAACCAAACAAAACAAAACAAATACAAAAATTAAACTAATTAAATAAATATCGAACAAAAACAAACAGCATATACCTATATATACAAAAAGAAAAGGAAAAATATGAAGAAGGATGGAAAGGAAAGAAAAAATCACAAAAATTGTTTACGCTGCTTATTGCAAAAAATGGGAAAAAAATAAATATATAATTAAACAAAAAATCTAGGCTATGTGCATACAAATAGGATCAACTATATAGTACATATGTATACCTATGTATGTATAGTATATGTGTGTGTACGAGAGATAAATTCGCTTCGAATTATACCATGAACAATACGGAAAACATACGATTAAAGCAATTTGGAAAATGGAAAACCACTTAAACAAGAATCCAATAACATACAAACAATATATGTATGTATGTATATGATATTTTGCCATGTAAGTTCTATGAATGTCCCACCTGCCTGGCCAACCACAAAATCCCCAGAGACACCCCCTGCTTCAATATAATGGCAATCCCCACGCCCAGCGCCCAACGCCCAACGCCCTCCCCAAAGCTGATTTGCACCGCCCTAAAACCCCACTCCTTCCAAAGAGTGTTTACACACACACATAAATATATAGTAAAGTGTATCGATACACATATGTATGCAACGATATGTATGTATCGTATATCGATCGATCCGCCGCATAATTGTTAACATTTCTATCGGTTATTAACGTAGTTGTTGTGTATGTGTATGTATGTAAGTATGTAAATGTGTGCTTACCCCAGATAACGATTAATTGTAAACGATTAACGATAAAGATAAACGATAAACGATAAAAGGTGCAGATTAAGGAATTACTCAATTCTTATTGTTGTTATTGGCAGCAGGCGCATGTCTTTTAAAAGCTAGTGATATATGATTTCCTTTCCCTTCCCTTCCCTTCCTTTCATTTCCTTTACCCCTTTAAATCCTTTAAGCAAGCAAAAAAATAAACTCTCCACAGAAGTAAATCTTAATATAGAAAATGAACGATTGTAATTCC
Organism: Drosophila tristis; assembly: GCA_018150885.1. NCBI lineage: Eukaryota > Metazoa > Arthropoda > Insecta > Diptera > Drosophilidae > Drosophila > Drosophila tristis. The sequence continues at coordinate 4,937,775 of JAECWT010000215.1, read as the reverse complement.
TGCCCTCACACACACACACACACACACACCACACACAGACACCACACACACAGACACACACAAAGAGTGATCTTCACAAAATGCTTATATTACCATATATAGTATATACACACCCATATACCATAAATATACAGCATATAAAGATTATATATACATACATATATATAAAAAAAAAAACATAACAATTGTAAAACATTCTGCGAGAGCAAAGAAAAGGGAAAACGGAAAATGAAAATGAAAGGGAAAAGCATCCCCCGTAGAGCTGAAATCGGAACAAACAACAAACTTTGCTTGCTTTTGCGTTCCATCATTATGTATATCTCATCAGTTTGGCTAATCCTGCCGATCCTTCCGAACGTTTGTACCTTATTTTATCTTCTCAGCACACCCCACCCCACCCCTCCCCCGTCACGCAATAAATTTAATGCCGAAACAGAAACGGAAATCGGAAACAAGAAACAAAACAAAACAAAACCAATACCGAAATGAAATGCAATGAAACGCAACGGAACCGAAATCAAATGAAATGAAAATTGAATATGAAAATTAAAGTTGCCATGTAAAACACTTTAGTAGATGATTATTAATTATTATGAGTACTATTATAATATTATTAAGCGATGGTTGGAAATCATTTTGTTCGAACGAAACGAAACGAAACGAAGGAAGAGAAGAGAGGAGGCAAAACAAATGCAAACAGCAAAAGGCAAATGCAAACGAAACAAATGCAAAAAATATTATAAATATTCCAAATGACAAAACAAAAACCAAACTGACAAAATTAATTTAAATAAAATAATTTATTAATAAACCACATATTATGAAATGACATAAAACTAAAGCGAATACATTTCCGAATGACTGTTGTTTTTTTCTGTTCTGTTCTGTTTTTGTGTCGATCGGGCTGAGGGTATATTCTAAGCAGATTGGACATCTATCTATATGGAGCAGTCGAACAGTCCAGGCGATGAGCCTCGTCACCCACACTGTGTGTGTTATTTGTATTATTCCAAAATGCAAGCCAAAATAGGAACAATTGAACATTTAGCCCTGTGCCATGGACTATAAATCTGCACATCGATTGGTTGGATAATTTCCACCAAATACCTTGAATAATTCGCCGTAAAATCGTTGGGCAAGCAGCCATAGGGACGGTTTGGGCTCCTTTTGCTGCCATCTGATGTGGGCCTCCCATATTTATTTGATCGCCGTTTTGAGTCGTTATATAATTTGGCACCATTTTAGGTGGGTTGGGTAGCCGCAGAGACAGCCATGTTCTTGAATTTTACGCAACAGTTGGCGCCGCAGTGTGTGATCTTGACGATGGCGTCAACCTGCAAATCGTTGGGCCAGATCCGATCCGAACCGAACCGAACCGAACCAAAACGATCCCAAAACCCAAACCCAAAACCAAAACCGAACCTCAACGCATAGCATCGCCACGTACGCCCACTCCTCCCCCCCCACCAGAAGAGGGACAGAGAGAGAGAGAGAGAGATGTGGAGAGGATCAATAACAGACAATGATGTGTTCGTTCTGTCGTTCCCTCTAATTGTAAGACCAACTTCCAATTTGAGAGACGATACATCCGATGTGATCGCATAACGCCCATACACACACGCACACACACACACACACACACACACATACGCATGGCTGCGTGTCTGTGTATGGGACTTTCATTTCGCTGATCAAACAGAAGCCCAAACCTAGAAGCCAAAGATGCGATGCGAGTCAAGATCCGGCGACCGGCGGGCCCATCGAAGCATATAAAAGCGCTGGGGAAGCTCTGCAACATTTCAGTTGTCTCCAAATTACCGTCTGTCGACTGTCGCTGCTGCCCTGCCGCCCCGTCGCTATCGCTAATCGTAATCGCCAATCGCCAATAGCCAATCGCTAATCGTAGTCGCAGTCGCAGTCGGTCTTCAATATGTCTTTTGGGAACATTGGGAACACATCGGACTTGGAGTGCGAAAAGAATGAGTACCCGCGGCAGCGTCCTACGGGCATCGTTACCAAGCTGGCCGCCCACAAGCTCTCCTCGGAGCCAAAATGGACCGACAAGCGGGAGGATGACTCCGACTCTGAGGTCTCATCGCCAGATAATTTTCTGACCAAAGGTGGATTCCCCCTTTTCCTTCCAGCCCATTTGGATTTATTTTCTATGGTTTTTTGTTTGTTCTGTTTTTCTGTTCTTTGTTTTTTGTTTTGTTTTGTGCATGAGGATGATCTGTTCATCTGTTTTCTGATTCTCACAAGCGAATCCTAATCCGCCATCACACAACACCACACCATGATGCGCATGTAACCCGACTAACACCGATCGTACCCATCGTACTTACAGGCGCCTTCCTACTGACACCCTCCTATGAACTATCCATGGAACGGGCTGCTCTCATCTGTGAGAAGATGAGCTTCAAGGGATGCTTCAGCCTGACGAAAACCGCTACAGGAATTCTATTTAAATTCTCACATCCAGATGACTACCAGGCGGTGTTCAAGAAGGGCTTCCACAAGGTCACCGGAGCGCGCTTCTATCGCAAGGTGAGCCGAGCCAACACAACTCTCTCTCTCTCTCTCTCTCTCCTCACCCCATAAAAGATACCATCCCTCCCCCATTTCCATTTCCACTTCCATTTCCATCTCCATCAGACAAGTGAAAAATGCAAATTTTCCATTTCCAACATTTTTGCAGCAATCGTTCTCGCGCAGCGTGAGTATTGATGGGTTGGAAAAGTCAACAAAAAGACAAATAAAACCTCGAATCGAATCTCGAATTAGTGTTTTCCCCCCATCCCCAACAAAACACGACACAGCATTGCCCCCCAAATCTTTGTGTGTGAATAATGTAATAAGCCTGAAGCCGATTCCTTTCGTTTCCTTCCTTTTTTTGCCCGCCCACACTTAGATTGCCATACCGTGTCGGCCGCGCAAGACCTTCACGCTCTATGTGCTGGATGTGCCGGAGGACCTGCCCGTGGAGGATGTCCGTCATGCCATGTACAAGTTCGATTCGGTGGTCGAGGTGGTGCGCCTGCACATCTACTCGAGCCCATCGAGCAGCAGCAGCAGCAGCAATGTCAACGCCAATGCCGCCTCGTCCGCCGCAGCCGCCGCCAGTGCCGAGAAGGGTGCGGAAGGTGAGCAGACACTGCGCAGAGCTGCTGCCCTCCGAAGTAATGTACTCTCCAAAATTGGTAACCAAAACAAACCACTCCAATAAATTCGAACAAAATTCATTCCAATCCTGCCCCATCCTCCATTGCTCCCATTGCTCCCATTCCTTTATTCCTGCATTCCTGCATTCCCCCCATTATTAATCGGCGCTCGAAATTCTTCCCCCATTAATGATCTATCTCGTAGGCGGCTCGAAGATACTTGGCAGCTTGAGCGGCTCCGTTGTGGGCGATGCGATCGATAAGGCCGAGCGCCCAGAGCGCCGGGAGCTACCGCCGGCCGTCATACGGATCACACTGGCCTCGATGGACGAATACAATATCCTGCTGCAGAATGGCCTCAACTTCTACGATGCCACGTTCTTTCCCACTGAGGCCAATATCTCGCTGAAGGGCGCCAGGATTGACTACAAGCGGAGGTAGGTCGCCTCCACCCATCACCCATCACCCGTCCGCCTAGAAAGATCATTCATCTGTGTCTGATTCTTGTTTTTTGTTTTCTGTTTTCTGTTTTTGTTTTGTTTTTGGTGTAAGAATGCTCGATGGCTCGATACCGGGGCGTGTGCGCGAACTGTTGCCCGTATTCGATGCGGCTGGCTTCTGCAAATTGCCTCCACCCACCAGTAAGCTAATTAAGCCACCGAGGTCATGAATCGATACGATCCCCAGCGATGCCAATACCAATACCAATACCAACACCAACACCATTACCGGCTAGATAGGCAGATGTCCCCGGGCGGCCCCTTTGACGACGACAAAACATTTCTATGCGATTCATCATGGTTTCAGTTTATAGTTTTTAGTTTTCAGCTTTCAGTTTTCATTTTTCAATTTGAACTTTACTGTTTACCCTTCACCGTACTCTATATACCATTTACCATTTACCATATGCATATATTGAAACTATAATATATTTATATATCTTTAACGGATGCCGATGCCCCAACGTTTCCGTTCGATACATAATAATTCCACTTTTGGCTACCATCTTCCATCTTGTTTGTATTTCTATTCTCTCTATCTCTCTCTCTCTCTGTCTCTATCTTTCTCTCTCCCTCTCTCTTTTATAAACTTCTTTTTTGTTTTTTTTTTTGCCTAGTTTTATTATTAAAAGCCCATATACGGCATAGCGTCTAATTTGTTTGATTGTCTAACAAAGAAAAAAAACTACAACAACAACAACAACAAAACCAAACACACAAAGAAAAATAATAAAAACGAAATAAGAAAAACACTTTTCAATGGCAAACGGAAATGAAACAGAACTCAATGATCCATCCGCTTGTGGTATATATGTATGTATGTACATACATGCACACATATGTCTGTCTGTATGTAGTGTAGCCACTCGTTAAATATTTGCATTTAAGGTGGGTGTATGCTGCGGCTGCGGCTGCTGCTGCTGCTGCTTTGGGCTATCATAATTATCGCATCCTGTCGAGGTTTTAGAATCCATTTTTATGGTAAGTTATGGCTGCCAGTAAAACTGGCGAAGATCTGACCATAGCTATGAGCTATGAGCTGCTTTGACGACCATCTGGAACGAACTGAAACCACCAGAGACCGGCAGTTATGGTATTGGGATCATCTTAATTGCTGCTGCGGAATATGCCCATTGGTTCAGGCTGAGATCGATCTAAATCTTTTGAGAAACAATACCTAAAAGGCGTCTAAAAATCGAACTTGTAATTGGTGATTTACTGAATCAAAGAGGTTGCAGCAGGTGTCCATGGCCAGTCCACATACAGTCTCAAGTCATGAGTCTTCGGAAAACCCTCACAGATACAGAGAGCTGATCGCGATGGTGGATCGCATTGGGTTTGGACTACCAGAGGCACAGCTGGAAACGCTTAAAATGTGCCTTAAGCTTTATCCAAATATTAGAAATATATATATTTATATTTGAACCCTTTGATGCTCGGACCAGTAGAAGACCAGAAGAAGAATGAACGTATTTTTTGTTGTATTTAATTTGCACTTTATTTACCTTTTTTTATTTAAGTTTATTTTATTTAGATTTGTTTTAGGCATACATACATACATACACATACATTATGGTATATAGCATAGTATATATGTAGTAAGTATATCTTGATTGATTTTCAACAACAGACAAATTTCGCACAAAGCTCAACACAAAAAGAGACATACATAGATCGTAATATATATTCGTAAGCATATCAATTACCATACTGTCGAATGTCTTGTATATCGTATATATCGTATAATAATAATTAATAATTGATTTAAAGCATATAATATAATATAATATAATAGATGTATGCATGTATAATATATATATCTGTATACATATATACCCACATATATATAGTATAGTATAGTATAGCATATATAGTGTATATCTGTATAGTTTATAGTCTGTTTAGGAAATACTCATCGAACATTGAAACGAATTTGCATAAAATTCGACAAACAATTTTTGTTTAGTTTTGTTTTTGTTTTGTTTGTTTTTTTTTTTTTTTAGATTTTAAATAGACAAAACAGGAAAAAAAATATATATGGAATACAATAATAATAATAATAATAATAAAGTTATAGTAGTTGGTAATAATAATAATAATATACATAATGTGTAGGAAAAATTCAAATACAATCATAATGTTATCATATAATCAACGTTTTAACAAAGAATACAACAATTAGGACACTCATCAGGAGGCGCGCCAAAAAACACCAACAACAGACAAGCGACGAGAAGACGGAAACGGATTATCGATTATCGATTATGGATAATGGGAAACGGATACGGTTACGGTTACGGTTACGGACACACACACAAAGAGGAGCGTAGCGTAGGAGCGTCGTAGAAATGTACACGAGATATACACAAATACATATAGAACACGCATAGAATACATATATGTAGTTTTTGTTTGTTTGTTTCTTTGTTTTGTAGTTTTGTAGTTTTGTGGTTTCGTAGTTTTGCAGCTTCTCAATAGACAGAGTGCACAATATTATCCTTCTCGACCAGCAGGCGAACCTTCATGCAGCCATCGGACCCACACGAGAAGAGTCGCCCGAAGGGATCGACAGTCACCTGACTGACACCCTGGCCGGTATGCTTGAAGAAACCATTCTTGGCATGCTCATGGGGGAACGTATTGATCAGCATGAACTGATTCATGTCCCATATCTGCAACACAAATACAAATACAAATATAAATACAAATATAAATAAATCAATTGTTGCTCCGATCCGGCATTGATTATGAGTTATCGCTGTACCTTAATGTCACCCTCAACGGAGCCAGTGACAAAGAACTCCTCATGGGGATCCAAAGCAATGCACTTGATGGTGCTGTCGTGTGCCTGTAAAATGAGAAAACATGTCAGGAAATACTCCTCCCAAGCTACTGTTACCGATCCGCCCCATACCTGGTAGCGATGTCGCAGCGTGCGCTGTCTCACATCGAAGACGCATACATCGCCGCGCTTGCCGCACGAGATGAGCACTTGATGCTGTGGTGCAAACACCAGACAGGACGAGCCCTGATCGTGACAGGTGAATGCTGTGCGAACAAATGCAATATAAACAGTAAATAATGTGATACGGGGACGGGGGCCAAACAAATGATCGCATACCTGACACACACGACTTTTTGTGGGGCAGCAGTGTGTCCCAAATGTTGATGTTCTTGTTCTCGGAACTTTGACCAGCTGTAAGGGAAATTAACGAGAGTATTAATAGAGGAGGGAGGGACTACCTTGTGGCAGTCAGTCCGTGAGGAAACCCACCGCTGGCCAATAGACTGCAAGAACCAAGGAATACAAAATCGGAAAGCGTCTTATTGTGGCACTGATAGCTCTGTCAAGCGAGAGGTAGAGAGGGGGAATTTAAGCATAAATTGGTTTCGTTTTAGCAGCATTTCCCACTCACAATAAACGAACGATTGTTCTGCGAGGCGATGCCTGCCTGCCAGAGGCTCAGGTTGCCGTCACCGTCGCCGATGCCGAACTTGTTGCCCTGCTCGGAGAAGCGGCAGCGTGTGACCTTCGCAAAAGTGCCAGAGGTGCGCGGCGAGCAAACTGGCTGCTGGTGTCCCCATTCCCAGATCTGCACAGAGCCATCCTGGCCGCCAGTCAGATAGAGGGGCATCAGCGGATGAGCACTCATGCGCTTCACATTGTCCACCTTGTGGCGCTGCACCTGCAACAAAACAGAGTTCCAGTTCCAGTTCCAGCTCGTTCTCGTTCGCGTGCTCTGCTTCCACTCTCCACAACTCACCATGGATGTGCCGCGTCCCGACTGCGAGGCGCTCTGTGTGCTGGAATTGCTTTCATTTGGATTATTGCTGCCTCCAAATTGATTCCTGCAGAGTGGAGTGTGAGTGCGAAGAGTAGTAAGTGAAATGGCGCAGATGGAGGGATGGGGGGTACATACTGCTCTTGCGATTGTATGATGAGGAAGGCGGAACTGTTGGTGTCCGCATCCTTGGACAGATTCATCATGTCGTAGTCGCACTCATCCTCATACCAATTGGGCGACTCCAGCAGCAGCGAGATGTCAAACTCCTGGATTTCGCGCGGATTGGAGAAGGCGATCATCGAGGAGCTGTTGTTCTTCAAGCAGAAGGACAATATCGATTCGTGATCCTTGTGTATGATGCGTATGTGGTCCGTATTCTCGCTGGTTGAATGCGATTGACCTGCAAGGGTCCACATGTCATGCATGTCACTCAGGGCTTCCACTTTGTTGTTTGTTATTCCCTCGCCACTCACCTTCATCCGTTTCATTGTCGTGCTGGGAGCCGCGCGTGTGTTGATGGTGATGATGCCCCTCCATATTCTTGCCAAAGATGCTCTTGATGAAGACCTCCTGGGCGGGCTCCTGGCGCACCAGAAAGTTCCACAGCCGTCGTATGGGTCCCGCCGAGGAGCCCGACACAAACGGTGTGTTGTCCTTGTTCAGCAGCGATCGATACTTGTGGATGGCCAGCCCATTGATGCCGCTCTCCGCAAAGCAGCCCGGAATATACTGCCGTGTGGGCGGTCCGCGGACTATCAGGTCACTCAATGCAAACTCCTGCCAGCGGTTGAGGGTGCGCAGCACCTCGTGCGACAGGGGACTGATCACGGGCAGATCTACAGAGACAGACAGACAGACAGATATTTAGTGATGATTGGTGGCGATGAATGGTCGGATGGATGGTGGTACAACTACCCTGCAGCTCGATGCCTGCCACCTTCACCAGCTCCTGGATCTTGTGGGTGCTGATCTTGATGAGGGCCAAACGCAGTATGCTCCACGAGTACGACGTGGGATTGGTGTGCTCCGTATTGTCTTTGGCCTTCAAATGGGTGCGACTCACGTTCACATCATCGTCGTCCTCCTCCTCCTCCTCGTTCTCCGACTCGTGCGAGTCATCCGTATCGTAATCATCGCATTCTGCAGGACAGAGAGGCAGATTTAATCCCAGCAATCAGAGCAATGCGAAAGGAGACAGAACGAGAGAGAGATTGCACTTACCCGTTGTACCTGCCGGCGGTTTGGTCAGGAAATAGGACAACATCGAGGTCTCCGGTGGCATAAACTGCTCCCGGTATGTGGGCTTGTCCTCCTTCATGTTGTTCGAGGTGCTGTTCTGGCTAAAGCTGCCCAGGATCTTCATGTTCAGCTTCACGCGCTGCTTCGTGAGGGACGTCACCGTATTCCATACGCTATTCTCATCGGCCGTTGGATCATCCGAAGTGGAACCTGCTGCTCCTGCTCCCCAGCTGCTGCTGCTGCTGTTGCTACTGCTGCTGGTTGCTGGCTCTGAGCCGAAGCGGGCTTGATCAGCAGCTTCTTCATGCCGCCGCCGAAGATCGTCGACCAGGTGTCGTTGTTGAAGCTCTGGCCGCTCAGACGGTACAGCAGCCGACTGTCGCAGGTGGACAGCGAGTAGACGAACAGCGCCATGTATGTGGCCACAAAGGACTCGAGCAGCAGGACATTCAGCTTGGGCACATCCTCGTCCTTCTCGCGGGCCAGCAGCGCTCGCAGATTGGTGACGCCCGGCCACTTGGATGGCGTCGTACAGATGCCCGCCGGCTCGTCCGTCGAGTACTTGCGCCTCCGTCCGTAGGCATTGCGGCTGCCCACCAAATAGGAGCACTCGAACGACGAGTTGATCTTGGCAATGTTCTCCATGCCGGGACTGGGGTAGCCGTTGAACGCCGAATTGTTGACCACAAAACTCTCCGAGTCGCAGAGCGACTGGTAGATGCACGAGGAGAGGGCCACCGCGAGGTCGCGCAGCACAAAGATCTCGCTGATGGCGCTCGTCTCGATGCCGGGGAACGGCAGCACCTTCACGATGCTCTGCAGCATGTCCACCGTCTGCGACTGCAGGTATTTAATGGGATCGGCAATCACAGTTTTGTTGCCAGCCACACAGGCGCTCAGCAGCGGCAGGGTGGTGGGGAAGGGCAGCGGACTGAGCAGCTGCTGTTGCGTCTTCTCCTGCTGCAGCTCCTGCAGCAGCAGCACCAGTTCCATCCGCACCGAGGCGAGTCCCCCGCCGCTGGCCCCGTGCAGCGAGCAGTAGCTGAGGAGGGTGCGCAGCAGCGTCTCGTTGGCCTTGAGCCAGCGCTTGCGCTTGGCCGCTCGCAGCACCTTCGCCTCGAAGTCCTGCTTGTCCTGCATGAGGATCTCGTGCAGCGTGGGCCGCTCTGTGCTCGGACAGATGCTGGCATTCATGTCCTTGTCGTCCTTGGCATCCGAGTCGCCGCCACCCTCGTTCGCCTGCTGCTGCTCGGAGCTGCAGTAGTTGCACAGCTGCTTGAGGGCCTCCACCTCCCGCTCCAGCCACATGTACAGCTGGTAGCGCAGCTGGCCGCCATCCACCTCGAAGCCGGTGGCCAGCGTCGAGAGCTCCTCCATGAGGATCTTCAGGCAGGCCACGAACTTTAGCTGCTGGGCCATGATGTCCATTTTGTGGCCATCCCCCGTGGATCGTACGCCAGCAGCACCAGCAGCCGTCGCACCCATTGGAGGCTGGGGTGTGGCCATCGCGGGCTCATCATCATCGTCTATGGGATCCGCATCGGCATCGGCATCCTCCTCGTCGTCATCCCACTTGATCTCGAACTTGGCCTCCGTTTCGCCGCCACCTGCAGGTGCACCCCAATCGAAGGCGTCCGCTGTGGCTGTAGCCGCGGATGTGGCCGCTCCCCACTGATCCATTATGCCCGAGTTGATGAGCTCCTCCTTGTTGATCTGCTGAGTGGTGGCCGCCGCCTGGCTGCCGGCCACACTGCTGCCCGATGAGGAGGGATCCTCGCTGATCTTCATCGGCAGCTTGTTGAGCACCTCGAGGGCCAGCGCCGGGCAGCCGCTCTTGAAGTGCCCATGGGCGGTGGTGAAGTACAGTTGCCGCTCGATGGGCGTTATGGAGTCCTCCAGCTGCAGTTGCTTGTCGCAGACGGCTCCGCCCGTGCCTGTGCCCGAGCCCAAGCCAGCTGTCTCGTAGTTGAAGCCCGACAGGCCCACGTGGGCGATGCGCTTCTCCTGCGCGGAGAGCGCAATGTTCTGGCGTATCAGCAGCGGATGGGTGCGCAGATAGATGTAGAAATTGAAGACATTCGGGTTGGTGGCCTGCGGCTCGGGGCGCAGCAGATCCTCCTCCCGGTAGCTGCTGTGCAGGCTGCCCACCCCGCCGGTCAGCAGCAGGGTGTTGAGGCTCTCCTGGTACTTCTTGAGGGTCCAGTAGGTCATCGAGCGCAAGAACGGGTCCGGATGGGCGCGCGGTATGTCGCAGCGTCCCGTCTCCGGATCGGTGCCCAGGACATGCTCGTGCAGCAGCTTGTGGTAGTAGCAGCCCTCGGCGTCGCCCTCGTACAGGCGGGCAATGATGAGCGCCAGCTGGAAGTCCTCCAGCTTGTTCATGCACACCTCGATGGCGTCGTTGAGGGAGTTGGCCAGCAGGAAGAAGGCCACCGCATGCTCGAACCGCTGCTTGCCCAGCAGCACGAACGCATTCTTGAGGGCGGCCTTGCGCCAGCGATCCTCGGCAAAGTTATTGCCAAAGAAGGCCGTCATCTTTTCGTCGCGCATCGATCGGAACAGGCCCCACACCAGCGACTTTTTCTTCATGGCCAGATAGTAGATGGCCGCGTCCAGGGGGTCCTGCTTCTGCTGGTAGGCGCACTTGGCCAGCCGCTCCACGCACCGCCGCAGCGTGTTGATGTTCTTCAGCCAGTAGCCCACGCCCAGGTCCCGCAGCGTGGCCCAGCGCAGGTCGCCCTTCGTGTAGCTGGGTATCAGATTGAGCAGCTCCTCCTCGCTCTCCGAGTGGTAGGCCCACACAATGTTGGAGGTGCCCACGCCCTGCCGCTGGAACTGGGCCCGCTGCTGCAGTGGCAGGCAGCGCAGCAGATACGTAAAGTGTTTCATGGCCAGCAGGAAGCGCAGGCCGCAATCGTCCAGCGACTCCGTCGGGGTGGCCCCCTCCTTGGGGCCAGCATTCGCTGTGTTCTTGCCCATGTCGGCGGCAAACTTGTCCGAGAAGTCCGTATTGCAGGTGGCCACCGTGTCGGCGAGGGCCAGCAGATGCATCTGGTCCAGCGACGACAGTCCCGGCAGATGGGTGTGCGTGAGCAGGCGCGACAGCAGCTGCCCCTGGCGTGGCCCAAAGTGCGAGATGGACTGCTTCTCGGGCAGCGAGAGGCGTCGCTCGTGCCGCTTGCCCTGCTCCCCCTCCGACAGCAGCTCGTCCAGATTGTCCTCCGAGTTGTGCATGTCAAAGAGCTCATCGTAGTCCTTGTCGTTCTCCCCGGAGTTGGCGCCGCCCTGGCAGCCCGGCGTCTCCCTGTCCGCGTTGAGGAGCACCCACAGGGGCAGCGGCGGAATCGAATTGATCTCCGCATAGTCGAGCATCAGCTCCTCCGGTATCTGGGTGGTGCTGCCACGGTGCTCGGCCTGAATGTTGTTGCTGTCCGCCGCATTGTAGCTGATGCTGAGGGTGCGGGAGCGCGACCAGCTGCGCTGGCGGGCATAGCCATCCTCGTCCTGGGTGGCGCCGCACGAGCCGCCGTTCGCTCCGCCGCTCATGCAGCGCACCAGATGGGCCAGTATGGCCTTCACCCAGCGTATCTTGCCGCAGTTGAGCAGCTCCATCAGCTGCTTGGGATGGTACTGCGGCAGCACGGGGCAGGCGATGCGCGAGGCCTGGAACAGACCAAAGTCCGTCATATAATCGTCGCTGCCCGTGTCCCTATCGTTGGGCGCACTGCCCACGGTAGTGGTCACAGCGCCCCCTCCTCCGCCGCCGCCGCCGCCGCCCCCATTCACGTTGGCCATGCTGGTATTGGCCAGACGGCGCTTTTTGTCGTGCGACAGCAGCTGCAGATTGGCGGTGCTCACTTTGCTGATCAGCGGCATGGAGGCGACATTCTTGAGCCGCAGCTGCGTCGACTCATTGGCCAAGCTGCGCAGATCCTCGTCGCGCAGATTGCGCGTATCGGGCACATCCTCGCTGCCCCCATTGGCACCGCCGCCGCCCAGCATGAGGGCGGTGTGGTGCGGCTTCCACTGCGAGTAGACGTGCATTTCCGAGTCCATGGCCACCACCAGTATGCCGTCGCGCACCCACGATATCTGCATGGGCAGCGGCGGCAGTCCGTCCGCCGTCTGCAGGTCAATCTGGCGCAGCTTCATCCAGCGGATCTCATCCACGAAATTGGGCTGGGCCAGCGACGAGGCCTTCCGCAGGATGGGACGATTCACGGACCGCGACTCCTTCATGGCCTTGATGTTCGCCTGGGCAATGTCCGAGCTGACGGGCGTGTACAGCAGAATCTTGCTGCCGACGGCCACTGTGAGGATGTGCGAGCCATCCTCCTTGGACACCCAGTCGAGCTGCACCAGATGCTTCTGGGTGAGCGGACAGGTGTTGCCATTTTCGGCGATGCTCTTGCGCAGCGATTGCAGCGTACTGAAGCTGGGGACGGTCAGGAGGCCCGAGGCGGCCACCGATGGCTGCCGATTGACGCTGACAGCCAGCTCGGGTGTCGTCTCGCCGCTCCTGGGCGATCGACTGTCGTCGTGGGCCTGGAACGTGTGCAGCACCTGGTTGAGGCGCTGCTTCTTGGCCAGCAGGCGGCTGTCGTGCAGGTAGCTCAAGTCGATGCCATGGCCAATGTTGATGCGCGGCAAATGGACATTCTTGAGGTGTATGGTGTCCTCCAGCACCCACTCGCTGCCGCCAGAGCTCTCGCACTCGTAGATGGCCACGCAGAGGTTCACGTACCGCGAGTCGGGATCCCCCTTGTTGGGCCGCGTGAAGCTCTTGCCGTACTTGTAGGCGCACGCAATGCGACCGCTGTACGCGGCGCTAATGTTCAGCGGCTGGCCCGGTATCTCGATGGCCGACTGCTGGATGCGGCTGAACATCTTCCACTCGGACCAGTGGTAGGCATCGCCATCGCCATTGCCAGTCCCATCTGTGGGCGCATTCTCGATGGGTTCGCACTTCCAGAAGCGCGACACCGAGTCCGAGCAGGCAGTCACAATGATGTAGGGAGCGAAGCAGGCCGGATAAATGCTGGAGCTGCTCAGGTGGCCCGCTGCCGGGGAGGCATGTATCACGTCCACGCCCTCGGGCAGCGGCAGCTCCTGGGTGCACACCTTCTTCGTCGTAATGGAGATGTGCGGCGCCTCCACATGCGAGCCAAAGTGCTCGGCACCGGTGAGCGTCTCCGCCCCCTGGGACATGCGACGGGGATTCGGATTGGGATTGGCATTCGCATTCGCATTCGCATTCGGATTGGGATTATCGTCGGGCTCCTCCTGGGTGAGGTTGCTATCCGGCACATACATGGCCGTCTCGGAGAGGAAGGAGTTCTGCTGCTTGGAGCTTATAACGATGCGCCACATGTGGATGGTGCTGCCGCGCAGCGTCTTCTCGATGTTCACAATGTAGAAGGGCTCCTCGAAGTCGGCATTCCTCTGCAGATCCACAATGGCGTCCATGTCCGACTCGAGGAAGGGATTGTAGCGCGGCTCCTCCAGGTCGTGGGCATCCATTGCCGCCGAGCTGCTGCTGGCGCGCTGGCCCCCGGTTATTAGCTGGGCCTGGAACACGTGCAGGAACTGTGTGTTCTGCCAGTCGTGCTTGGCATCCGATATGGCGTCCAGCTGCAGGATGCAGCCCGGACGCGCTGTCGACTGCTGGGAGACGACCTTCAGCTTGTCGTGCAGCGCCGATCGTTGGGCCTTCATCGTGGAGGAGGCATTTGAGATCATCGACGAGAGCGAATGCGACTTGTGCAGCGTATTGAGATTCTCCGAACAGGAGATCTCCGCCAGCAGTGTCCGGGCATCAATCACCGCCTGATACACGCGCAGATTCTCCCCATCGCTGGCCACGAAGCAGGCGCTGGGGGAGTTGCTGTAGCTGCCCAGTGTGGTGCTCGGCAGCAGCGTGGGTATCCAGGCCACATTGCTGAAGGCCGATATCTCCGGCGAGTTGATGCGCGCCAGTTCGCTGACGCCGCCCGAATGGCACAGCGGCCCCACCGAGTCCACGCGCCACAGAATCAACTCCGAACAGAAGCCTGTTGGCGTAAAGACATCCTTGTCGTTGGCATTGCTATTCCCGTTGCCATTGCCATTGCCATTGCCATTCCCATTCGATGTGCCGCCAGCAGATCCAGACGGACTTGAACCGCCGCCACCCGTGCCAGAGCCCATGGTTAGGCCGCCGCCACTCAGTGGCTGCTCGAAGGGGGACATCGGGGACTTGGCCTCCGTGTCGGGTAGATTGTGATGCGATGTGGAGACGAGCAGCGGCAGCACCGGATGGCAGGTGATGTCATTCACGCGGAAACGATGGCCGGAGGCACGGCTCACATGGCCGATGCTTAATACTTGGGTGAACTTCGTCTTGAAGGCGAACGTCAACTGCCAGAGGTTGAGGGTGCCGTTCGAGTGCTTCGTGACCATCGACACGGATGGGGAGACATTCAGGGGCAGGGCACTGGTCACGCCACTGCCACTCGCGCCGGCCGAGTCCTGGGAGCTGCTGGCCACCTCGCCACTGGCCGCTGCACTGTCGTCTGCCTCCGGATCGTCGCCACCGCCACCACCACCAGCACCACCTGCACCACCTGCACCGTTCTCGTTGTTGTTGTCCTCCTGCTCCTCGTCGTGCTTCTCGAACGCCGAATGCTGATCGGCGCTCTTCAGCGACGAATCATCCGCGTGGCCGCTCTTGTGGAACTCATCCTTGCTCCTCACATTGTTGGCGATGTCCCGAAAGGCCAGCGGATGGGTGCCCGTGTTGAAGAGGCTCACCGTGGTGGACATGGACATGGCATCGCCCAGCGGGAAGGCCGATGGAATGCGCGTCGAAAAGGACACCTGCGCCTGCCGAAACGAGCCCGGATAGTAGTCATCCAGCCATTCGATCACCCAGATCAGATAGCTGCCGTCCACGGGATGGATGGCGAACAGCAGATCGGGACTCTGGTGCCAGTCCCTCAGCAGGCATTCGATCTTGTTGTCCAGCGAGTCCACCAGCTGCGTGATCGGATGCTGCTGCTGCTGGTGCTCGTTGTTCAGCGAGTTCTGCGACGTCGTATTCGACATGGAGTTCAGATGGAGACCCACCCCAGTGCCGGCCGTATGCTGCGAATACTTGCTGTACTCCTCGCCGCTATCGTCCACCGACACGGACTTGGAGGAGCGTAGATACTTCTTGTGCGCATGCGAGCCATGCGTGCCACCACCACCACCACCGCCGCCGGGTGCATCGTCCGGCAGGTCCACGCCACCACCACCGGAGTGGCCGTGGTGCCCGTGATGGCCATGACCGTGGTGGCCATGGTGTCCGTTCTCCTCGTCGAGCACCTTTTTGGTTAGCTCCTGGAGTATGGCCTCCGCCTGGAGTGTGAAATGCATCTCCTTGTTGTTCAGCCAGTGCAGGATGAAGACGTTCTGGTTGGCCGGATCCGAGGTCTGCATCGATGGCACCAGCGGTATGTCCGTCTCCGCATTGATGGAAGCCGCCAGATGGAAGTGCATGCCGGGCGTGACGCCCGACCCATGAAACCCATACGAATGGAAGTCATGGACGCTGCACGATGACGGCAGCGACGGTATTGGACCCAGATAGTTGCTGAAGCTGGCCGGCGACGAGCCCATGGCGCCGCCCATTGCTCCAGCGCCCATGTGGGCCGGGGGCAGGATGCCGCCGGGACCGCCCGGGGCGGCATGCGCACCCGCCTTCATATGCCGCCGGATGTGGAAGCAGGTCTTCATGTGCTTCAGTCGCTGCATGAATCGATGCTTGTGCCGGTGCGTCCGAAACTTGGGATTCTGCGAATTCTGCGGATCGAACTGCGTCATGTTGACCATGCCGTCGTCGGGTAGCACCGTCTCGATCCAGATGCGACAGATGTTGTCCAGGCAGGAGGTTACCAGCATATTGGCCACCGATCCCTTGGGCATATACTTGCTCGTCTTGCGCCACACAATGTTCGAGACGGCACGCGGATGCGCAATGTACACGTACGTGAAATTGAGCTCTCCAATGGCCGCGCTCACGCCACCTGATCCGGCTGCTGCGCCTGCTGCTCCTCCTCCTCCTCCTCCGCCGCTGGTGCTGCTGCTCAAGTCATCCGCGTGCCGGGTGGTTCCTTTGGCGGGAAACAGCACCTGCTTGTTCTCGTACCAGATCTTGACCAAGCGATCGTTGCGGCCGCAGGTGGCAAACAGTGTGCCATCGGGACTAAATGCCATGTGGTAAATGGGTATGGCCGTCTGGCAGGACCAAATGTTCTCCCACGTGGACACGTCCTCGACCTGATTCGATTGCTTCACCTCTTTGCTCTCTCCAATCTCGAATTTTACGCCTGCAACATTGAGGTAATTGCATTTAATTAATTGAATTAATTTACTCATTCAACCGACTCACCCGTGTGCTCCTCCTCCTGCTGGTGTGTGGGCGATTTGCTCTTCCAGAGCTGTATGTTGGTGCCGCCGGTGAGGAGGCGTGTGCCCTCCAGATTCCACGAGAGGGTCACCACACTCGAGTGGCTGGTAAAGGAGCCCGTTTGCACCCATCTAAAGGATATGTCCAAGCAGAATAGATGGTTTAAAAAATAGCTCATGGCAAGCGCAGAGCAGAGCAGACCAGCCCGATTAATGGCCGATTAATGGCTGGCACAGCCTACATATTATGGGAGAGAATCCCCTTTTGATTATCTCACCTGTAGTCTAGGAAATGGGTATTATGCTTGCTGGACTCAATCACCGGCGTCGGCTCAAAAATGCATATCTTATTCTCATAGGCGGCCGCTATTTTGCCCGTATCGGTGCTGCAGTCGAGGGCGGATATCTTTACATAGCCATGATTGGCGCCCGGTATGATTTGGACACGCTCGAAGGTGCTTGCCAGGATCACCACATTGCAGCCGGCGGCGTAGGCCTGCAAGCAAAACAAAACAAAAACAAAAAACAGTTACAAAGAAACGAAAACAAAAGATTGGTTTTGGTACACACATGTATGTGTGTTGTGCATGTGTGTGTGTATGTGTGTTGTGCATGTGTATTCGTAGTAGCAGCGTAATCTTTACATTTCTATATCATTGTGATAACCGACCACTGCATACGGGGCTGGCTTATCATCGTCATATGGTTTTGGCTGACAAGAGACCAAGCCCAACCAAAGCAACCAACCCAACAAAACCCACCACACGGGTTGCCGAAGGGGGTTTACCTGGTAACGTGCCTGGTTATAACTAATTTTTGTTTTATGTGTGTGTGTGTGTGTGTGTTTGTGTGGTGTTTGATTTATTTGCCAAGCTGTCGCTGATATGCTCATTATCGTTTAAAAACGGAATTCCAACAAGCCAGCAAAATAGTGCTCTAAATTGCGAGTTTTCCCACACAAACTAATTATTCTCTCCCCCTCCATTGTCGTAATAATTCAATGTTAATTCAATAAAATTTATATCGTTCCTCTGCTCTGGATTCGTCACGAGATGAAGATCTGGCAATGGTTCCGTTCCCAGCGATTAATTCTAGATTTGTATCGGATTGTGCATTATCTTCTACTGGCTGCGAATTCTCTACTCTGATGTGCCTCAGCCTTATCTTGTCTCCTTTATTTGGTTGTCCGTATTGTCCCTCGCCTACTGCCCATTGAACCTGATCAGCGACTGCTATTGCACGTTGTTTCTACTCTTTTTTCAAGAAATTTATTTTGCGATAAGTCCTAAAGATTACCGATTACGATCGATATGATCATAGTATGATCATATTATATTAAGCCACAATATTTCGCCGGCTCGGACGTCTCCTTTTACGCATTCTTTCGTTTCTCCTCTGTCTTTTTCTGCGGATTCCTTCAGACAGAATGGCGTATAAAAGTGTGGCGCCGTCGCCAGACGAATATGTATCTTGCATTAATTTCATCCAAAAATTATAAATAAAATAAAGCTGAAACTAAAATGATGGCAATAAGTGTGTGGGGCAGAGGGGCATAGCAATGTCAACATCGCCAAGGGGGGGGAGGGAAGGAGAACGAGGAGGCGGCGAAGCTGATTACAGAGAAGAAAATAAATAAAATACTCGTAATATGTGTGTAAATAGATCCCAGGGACAGGCGCGCGGCAGATGTTCCGATCATTAGAATGCGCCACAGTTAATTATGTTTCAGTTTGCCGTCTGGGCAAATATATACACAAATAACGTCGATGCAGTGCCGTCCCGTTTCCCACCCACAACCACTTCTCGCTATGATCAGATCCTATCGCAATGTGATCGCAAAGAGAAACAAAGAGTTCTTTATCGTTTCGTACGATCCCATATCGGAGAGCCTGCAAGATATCAGTCGAGCCTCTGGCAGATAAAGTTATGCAGATAAGCCTTACCTAACTATAAAGAAAATGGATCGATCGTAAATCTTCTGGTTATATTTTCCCGAGATTTCTATCCAGAAATAAAACTGCAACTCAAAATGCCTCTTACAAGGGTACAGAAAATATAGAAACCTTAATCACATTTTAAATGCGTGCTCACGACCATACCAATATTTTTTATGGCCGTTTATGATTTTTTTTTTTTTTTTCAATTGCTTATTGGAGGAAGACGTCACGTCAGACGATTTCCGTAGCAGGAGAGAGAGAAAGAGAGTGGGAGCGTAAAATAAGGCGCCCGCCCACCATAGCAGCATATTTTGCATTATTTTGCGGTAAGGAGGAATACCACTGGAATTGGAATATGCCACTGAAAGGTAAGTGGGGGAATGCCCTGTGCCTTGTGGCGTGGGTGAGCGAATGTGTGTGGGCGAGCGAATGTGTGTGTTTGTGTGTATGTTCGTGTGTAAGAGGTGGTGTAATGCTGCAAGCTGCAAAATTAGGGCATCATCAAAGGCCACCTGACCAATCGAAGGGTACACACATACATATACGCGCGCGCACGCATATGTTTATACGTATATGTATATTTACGCATTCTGCGCGTTTCTGTGTGTGTGTGTCAGCACTTGACCTTTAAATGTAATTTATTGCCTGGCAAAGTATGCAAATATGCAGTTTACTTTTACATATTTCCAATTGAAAAACATTTGGCAAAAATATTGATATTTTACTCTCTATGTCTCTCAGGCTCTCTCTCCCTCTGTGTTGCTGCTGTTTTTTTTTTTTGTCAACTCAAGCAATTTACGCGCATTGGCTCACACACACACCCACGCTACACACACACACACACACACACACGCATAACCAATCGTTCATAATTTGTTGTTGTTATCGAATTTACACACAGAAAATAAAATTCTCTATCTCATCATTTGCATTTGATTTAATTGACCACCAAGTGTGGCAAAATATACATTCATATAGTATACTATACATACATATATGTACATATAACCAATAAAACAGCATTTATATTTCATTGGCATATGCGTCTGTGTGTGCATCAGGCATGTACATATACATATGTATGTAAATAAACATTAAGGGGGGACATGGACATGCTCATGTGGCGACCGACCCAAGAGGCGCTCCACTCCGCTCCGATCGGTGTCTCAGACATTCATTCCAATTGGAATTTGCAAATATGTCAAACGCGTTAGGGGCAAAAATGGGCGAGTGTATCAATTGTATGCCTGTGTGTGTTTGTGTGAAATTGTTGTACAATGGAAAAGATGATGCGTGATAAATAGAACGGCCAGAGTATTGTGTGAGGAGGGGAGACTTTGACTATTCTCTCTTACTGTAAATGGTATGCCTTCCACGGAGCCAATGGCGAAGCACCGGTCACCTGCATTGCAGGCGCCGCTCAATATCTGATGACAATTCATAATTCTTAACAATTGATTATCACATCACAGCGCACGAATTGTAGTGTTGTTGGTTCTTTGGTTTTTTGGTTTCTAGCCCGTAACAAACTTGCTTGTAACAAACGACAACAAAGTGACATTACATAAAAATAAGTAGGGTTGTCAAAAATATATCAAAATGTCAATGGATCGATACTTGTATCGATATTTATATCGGTATATCCCCATGCGAAAATATCATATATATTGATATTTATGGTTCATATTTTGTAATAAGAAAAGTAAACATCTATAGGAAAGAAGATGAATTCAGTTTCAGAAATCAAATTGGCATTTAAAAAAGTGTATCGAATATATCGATATTTGGGAAAATACTAAAAATACTATTGTATACTATAAATACTATAATACAGTGCTGTATTATTGTCGACGAAATGGAATTGTCCACCACTGGAGAGGAGAACTTAAACCATACCATGGAAGACGACACGGCAATGATTATTGCCGTAGCCGAGCGCTCTATCCATCTATCCACGATGTCATCTGCTTCAAGGACTAGAGCCTTGGAGAGCATTCCACTGGCCCTGGCCGAAAAATGCGGTCTGTCCGAGTTGAAGGCCAGTCAGGTCGCCGAGAAGAAGCTTAGCCGTTGATTGATTCCTTTGCGGTGAGTGTGGGAGGGGATGATCTTCGAATGGCAATGATAGGTTCTCATAGCTTTTAAATTGTATACAGGCGGACATATTAAAGACGACGCTCACGGATCTGACAGTGGAAGCACCGAGGAGCGTCGTGCCGAAACCAGCCGAGAAACCAGCAACGCCTGCAGCCGCAGGTCCCCGTCGTGGAGGCGCCACTGGCCAGTGTGCCCATGATCAAGGACGGGACAGATGCTCTGATGTGTGGCAGTGGATCTCTAATCTAACCATTACCTTAACCTATCCGTATGCTCGTTTACACCCACTGATTGTGGGCTAACCTCTCTGCCCCGGCCATGTAAGCGCATCTGCAGCAGCGGCAGGGGAGTGTCAAGAGCGACAAGCAATAAATATAATCAAAACATTTTCGAATCCAACTGCAACGCTTCTCCTCAGTAGACGGACTATGACGACGCATAGGACTACGATTAGGACACTGCTGTGGGCAACAGGAGCCAGGGCCAGTCTTAAAACGCTAAAAAACTAATGCAGTTGGCTGGAATAGATGTGCCCCAGGAAAAGACGATTGCTTGCAATTGTTCTCTGTTGTTGTTGTGTATTTATGCGCAATTATTGAATCATTTTAAAATGATCTAAAAGTATAAGTGAGATCTGTGAATCTGCATATTGAAATACATACAGCAAGTAATTTTTATGTTATACATGTTTTTGGTTTCTAAAGCTTTGCTCACTTTGAACTGTAGGTAGAGTGAATGAACTGAGAATCAATCTACAATCTTGTCAATCGCGTGGATGATATTCGCGATGGATATCCAGAGCAGTTTGAAGGACTTTGCAGATTCTTGTGGCCTCCTCATGACCTGGCTGGGTCTGCATGAGCTGTTTCAGAGAATATATATAATACATCTGGGTCCTCGACAAAACGGTATAGTCATAGTGTATATCGTGCCAGAAGGGGCCTATCGGATGGCCCTTCAGTCTAACCTGAGTTCCGACGCTCTTCATGGGAGGTTTGATGTCCGTTTGGGTGCCAGCGTTTATGGGTAGAGAGTCGGATTCCTCCAGTTCGGATGACGCATAGGACAGCTGTTCCTGCTTCAGCTTGAGTGTGGGCTGGCTTGACTGTGTCTTGAGCCCTGCTTGCTTCAGATGATTCACATCGCGAGGCATCAGCTGGAGCAGATCCCTTGAGCTATTGGGCACCGTTTCCAGCCCCCATTTAACCAAATCAAACGTTGTTCCCGGCATTGAATTGAACTCGTTATCCACGTTTTGGTTCCAGCATAACGACGAGGCATTCTTGACGGCTTTTTGACGCATGAGGGAGTCGCTTTCTGGCACTTTGCGTTTGGTTTTTACCAATAGGAACTCATCCTCCTGTGCGCCCGTTCTTTTCTTCTTAAATAGTTTGAGCACTTTCTCTGCATCTGTCAGCTTTTCTGTTGCTGGCTCTGCGGGTGGCAAGCCTAGCTGTTCGTTCGATTTTACTCTTAGCCTGGGATCTCGATTGACTGCGTTTCCAGTTGGATTTGGCTCGAGTGGGCGTTTGCGTGTAAGTTTATTGTCCCATGAGGTGCGCCAGTTTTCCTTCTCGCTACCATCGATCAGACTGCTATTGCGACTCCGTTTTTCTGCTGCACTCTTCTCAGATTTACCCCTCTTGCGATCATGCTTCTTCTTCTTCTTCTTACGCTTATCCTTCAACTTCTTGTGAGGCGCTTGAAGTTCTTTCGCGGTTGAAACTGCTGATGGCGGTAACGAGTCCATCTTCTTCAGATGAGTTCGATGGCTGAAAACACTTGGGACACCAGCCAAGTTAGCGGTGTTTCCAGGTTCGTCTGCCACCCATTTAGTTATTTTATCGTCCACGCACAACTCGTGGTATAATACATCCAGGAATGAAGTGTCAGAATCGGCAGCCTCTTTTTTTGTTTCTGCCTTAAGAGCAGCCGCCGGCTCTGCTTTTGGCATTGTTAGGCCCCTTTGTTTAGTACGGGGAGGGGCCGGGATCTCAAACATGTCGAATTCCCTCAGCTTTCTTACTTTTTGAGTCGTCATTTCTACTTTCGCCCTTTTTTTCTTTTTGAAATTTTCAATCTCGACGGCCGCCTCCGGAATTTTTTTTAACAGAACCTTTAAATTAGTGATACCAGCCAGACCCACAAAAATATACCTAAATATGCCTTCTCATTTTCATAATATACCAGAAATATACTTTGATCTCAATTTCGGCGTCAAAATATCCCAAAAGGTGTTACATACCGAGAACGGTCACCCTGTTACAAATCGATGCTTGTATAGTATTTGCTATCGATATTTGATATAATTCAAACAAAATGTATTCTGTATAACTAGGTAACTAGCTAGGTCCCTCATCACTGGGCAACTATTTATATCTGATAATTTATCCAAGTTTCTACAAGAAAAATTTGAATTGCTACACGGTGGAAATCACTTTCTACATGGAACTACATAGAGATGTACAGAGTACAGAGTCCCACAGAAAGTAATTACAGGTGTCATCACTGAAGAAAAGCTGATAAAATCGAACCAGGGTCTTCACTGAAGAAAATAAACAGGCTTCACTCGCCGCGTCGCTGTAAAGCAGGCCATCGATAGTATTATCTGTCGTCCACGAGAAGGTATATTTCCGGTATATTATGAAAATCAGACGGTATATATCTATATCCGCGGTCACACTGTTTTGCATCCCTAGCTTGAAATTGCCAAATAAAATCTGCATTTAAATAGTGTGTTTATTGTAGGTAAAATAGTACAAAAATGGCAGCAGGACCCATTGCGGAACGTAATCAAGGTGCGTAAATAGTTTCCGGCTAGCGAAGCTGCTTCTCACACAGATTTTCACTCATATCCGCAGATGCCACAATTTACGCCGGCGGTCTGGACGACAAGGTGTCCGAGTCCCTGCTTTGGGAGCTGTTTGTCCAGGCCGGACCCGTTGGTAAGCATTGAGCATTGATCTGATTGAGCCGCTCATCCTGCAGCCCTGTTCCTCTTCCTTTCAGTAAACGTACACATGCCCAAAGATCGCGTTACACAAATGCATCAGGGCTATGGATTCGTGGAGTTCCTCAGCGAAGAGGATGCAGACTATGCAATAAAGATTATGAACATGATCAAGCTATATGGCAAGCCGATCAGAGTGAACAAGGCGTCGGCGCATCAAAAGAACCTGGATGTCGGCGCCAACATCTTCATTGGCAATCTCGATGTGGAAGTGGACGAAAAGCTGCTCTACGACACATTCTCCGCCTTTGGCGTGATCCTGCAAACTCCCAAGATCATGCGTGACCCGGAGACGGGGAAGTCCAAGAGTTTCGCGTTCATCAACTTTGCCAGCTTCGAGGCCAGTGACGCCGCCATGGACGCCATGAACGGACAATATCTCTGCAATCGTCCCATTTCCGTATCGTATGCATTCAAGAAGGACCACAAGGGCGAGCGTCATGGCTCGGCAGCCGAGCGTCTGCTTGCCGCCCAGAATCCCTCTGCCCATGCCGATCGTCCGCATCAGCTGTTCGCCGATGCGCCCGTGCAGAACATGATGACCGGCCAGATGATGCCGGGCCAAATGATGCCGCCACCGATGATGGCACCCCCACCGCCCGTGGTGCCCGTCTCGCAGAACAATATGGGCATGATAGCACCGCCGCCACCAGTGCCGCAGCCCACACCGTTCCCAGCCACAATACCGCCACCACCTCTGCCACCAATGGCGGGCGGACAACCACCACTACCTCCGGCAATGGGCATTCCGCCGCCACCGCGCATGATGCAAGCAAACTCTTGGGCACCGCCGGGCATGCCAGCGCCACCACCGCGACCACCGCCAACGAATTGGCGCCCTCCACCCGGTGCCTTTGCTCCAGGCCCCTTCGCCCGGCCCTACCAACCTGATGGCTATCAGTACTAATTCCCTAAGCCCTGTGTAGCCCCAAGCCCCTGTAGTTATAAAATACTTGATGAACCAGACGAAATACATTTTCTAGGCTTTTATACACACACACGGAACACAAATGTGGACCCAAACGTTCATTGACTAGGATTTGAAAATGGAAAGAACACATGGCTTTTATTGGGAATGGGCTCTGAGCATTTTCCAGGCTCTAATCATGAACAATTCCCATAATCTGTTCAATTAGATCAGAGATCCTTCGATCATTTCGTAGATGTTGCGATGGGATCGTACACATGTATGTGCGGCTCAAAACATGCCAAAAGGCGTTCAAAAACGAGAAGGCACGCGTGAGTCCACGAGTCAGAGTGAGATGGCAACACACTCTGTTATTGTGGAGCAGCACCGTTACTCCCACAGTTGACTTGCTTGTGTACATGTAGCCATCTCTTTCGTTAGTCATGGAAAAAATACGGTGCGTGACGGATTCTTGTAATTTATTTCTGCATAAGTTTTATTTAATACATATATTGGAAACGTACAAGTACGGTATTTACAATAGTTTTTCGTTTCATATCTTTTCTGCTTTCACCAAACGAGTTTTGGTTTATGCCCGCGACTGTGGGGGTGTGTTGGTGGTGGTTGTTTGGTTGTTGGTGCTACCTCTCTCCATATCTTTCAGTTTATCTTTTATTTTTAAAATAATCCTAACTTCGATTTAATTTAATTGTATATATTATTATGTTCTCTATTTTTAAACTCCACTTTCTTGTTGTTATTTATTTTGTTTTTGTTTTTTTCTGATTTAAGCAAAACAAGCATTGATTAGGAAATTTGAATAATAATAATAATCGGTCCAAAATGGTTTACTGATTTGATTTGTTGATATCGAAAATTGATGTCCAAGAACTGAACAAAAAGGAGCGTAAAACGTTCGGAAGTATGGAATGGAAAACTGCAATATATGTATATATGTATGTACGTATGTACATTTCCTATAAATAACTAGATTTGTTCTTAGTGCACACAAAAGTCTTGCTTGAAATTACAGAAAACGGAAGACGATTAAAAGTAAAAAGACTATTTCAAAATAGGAACAGCAACAGGAACCTTCCGTCTCTTCAATTAGTGGATTCTCAGTTTAAACTTAATTAATATTTCTAAAACTGTTCGCGTTGGCATCAATTTTCGTATCAATATCAAATCTCTGGGGACCCCATCATCATCATTCTTTTTGATCATTCTGTTATTTTTTTTCTCGCAATTCTTTTGAAATTTGTTTTGGTTTCCGTGTTTTGTATTTCGTTTTTTTTTTTTTTGATCTTAAAAAAAAATTGTAGGTAATATATAAAAATAATAATAACATAAAAACGTTCTGAACTGGTTTGGTTTTTTTTTTTTTGTATGCGTTGTGTATGTGTTGTGTTGTGTTGTTGTTTGTTGTGTTGTGTTTTGTTTTTTTTATTTATATTTTCTGGTTTATTTGTTGCTGCTGCTTCGTACGTCCTCCTTCACTGGGTGGTTGGGGAGGGGGATGGGGAGGGTTGTTCCTTGGGGTTCTGGAGCTCTTTCCTCTCCTCTCCACGCTTTATTTACTTGATCGTTTTCTCTTCCGTGTCCGCCGTGTGATTGCTGCCACTATGGGACTTCCGCTGGCTGACTCCGCCACTGATCGTTGACGACTTGCTCTTGGAACGAGACGACGATGACCCCCCATTGGCCAAGCGCACATTCTCGGAACTATCCGTGAGATCTTCACTATCACTGGAACGTATATCACCGGACATCTGTTGAATCAAGGAATGAAAGAATTAAAGTCTCTGTGGTGGCGTGGCGTGGTCTTTGCTCGCTGCAACTTACCAGACCCTTCTGCAGAGAGTCGACAACTATCTTGAGAATCATATATGTCCAGATGACGTGCAGGACCAGCAGCATCAACAGCAATGAATTGAAGATATAGTAGGCTGGGAACATGGGCAGGATTTGTGGGGCCTCCACAGAAGAGCTGCCACAAAAAGAAGAGCAGAATAAGAATCGTTTGGAGGGATGATCTGGCAGAGTATCTTGTTTCGTGCTTACCTGTAGATAATACGCGGAAAGAAGCCCAGACGCGTCACAATCCATACCACTGTGAAAATGGCAAAGATGGCATCGCATAGCTTCTGATAGTTGGCATATTTGGTTAGTTTTGCCGCCTCCAGAAAGATGTCGGCACAGTCGTGCACGACCAGCACCAGGGAACCCACGCGATGCAGATTGCACACCCAGGACAGGGACATCAGCAGCAGCGTGACCATATGATGGATAAACATCTGCCAGAAGTCCTTGCGCTTCACATCAAAGAACTGTGTCCCAGTGAGCGACCAGTAGAAGGACATCGATATCATATAGTACCACCAAATGTCATTGCTTATCGACTGGAATGGGTCAGGAGCATTAATAATATATGCCTAGAAAAATGCAATGCAATTTCAGCACCCACCTGATGGGGATAGCCGTACCAACAGCTCTTCACATTCCAGAACCAGGGCTTGTCCCACAGCACAATCACCCCGAATATGAATGAGTACAAATAGTAGATGCATCGCCAGGTATTCTCACAGAACTTGACCAATGTCGATGGCTTATCCTGCGCGCGACGCAGTCTCCACCATCGCTCGATCTGTCGCTCGCTCATGTCCGTCTGCTTGGACAATGGACCCAGCTTGAATGGAGACGAAAACAAATGGAATTATAGTTGCTTCCATGCATACATAGCGATCAAAATGTTGAGCTTACTTACCCATTTGTTATCCAATCGTGTGGATTTTGCATAGGCATTCTCTAGTATAGGAACATTTGCTGCTTTCTTAGGTCTAGAACTTCGTATGCCCAGGGACTTGCCCACCGGAGATATCCAAAAGCTGTAATTGAAATATTCAATGCGAATTTAGTTATCATGAGAAATGCTTGGAGATATTTCGGCAATATGTGGAAAGGTGTGGAAAGAAACTGAATGTGAAGCGAAGCGAAGCGAAGCCATCCCTAAAGTTGAACAACATATGGAATTTCTCGAGCCAAGGGTAGTATTACTTATCCCTGGAGGCTAAGGACTTTATTGACAGCAGATTTGGCTAGAATTCAGCTGGAGGCTAAGCCTCCATAATTATTTCCTTGGCAGTCGCACCCCCACCGCACCAATGCGGAACTATTTTTGATATTTTTGTTGTTTTCCGATTCATTGGAATTCTGGCAAGAATTAAAATAAGTATGGCCGGTCCGTCGTCTTCACCTGTCGTCTGGCACGTGTAAAGCATTGGAAAAAAGCGCAAAAGTGGGCAGCAGGGAATGTGAAATGGGTTGGGATGGGGATGTACGACATGCATAAATAATTTAGACGACAGCGCCCCCAGGGGCACCCTTCCATCTATCTCCCATCTAGAAATACTTATTTCTGTTTTTTTCGGAAGTTAAGTTGCTAATGAAAACGAAACGAAACGTCCCGGCTCCGTCTCCGTCTCGGGCTCTTTTGGCACATCTCTAGAGGTCCCCCGCCCTCTCTGGCGATGGCGATTGCGATTGGCATTTTAAACAGTAGTTTTCGATTCGATTTCGATTGGTATGCAAAGCACAAGCACAAGCCGCAGTCGGCAGAGCATGAGGATGAGCAGGAGAATGAGAAGCAAACCAAAGTTACGTTTGATTTTCGCTATTGCTATTCCCATTCTTTCATTCCCCTGTTGAGTGTCTTTGTTTTTACGAGTGTGCCAGACAATCACTAGGGCCAGAGCCATATAAATTATAACAATTAATTTGAATTTATGCGATGCTGAAACGCACACAAAACTCTACTCTGTCCACACTGAGAGAGAGTCGGTTGTCCCGCCATTTATCCAACCAAAAGTCGACTTGCGAATGCTCTCTGTGTGCGCATATGTATGGACACGAATTTCAGAGTTTAAAAATCTATAAGTGCGATATTTAAATCCGATATCTGCCACAGAACACAAAAGAAATCTAGGCACTGACAAAAAGAGAAACATATTCCTGTTGCAGGCACACAAACAAGAAAGGGACCAAGCTGAGAATCCAATAACAAACAAAATACACGCCCTCAAAAAGCCTGTACAGGGTACAGGATCAGTGCATGCTAATTGGCATAAGCTATGGCAAAAGGCAATAAAATAGCCCCCTAGTCATTTATGCATAAAATCCAAGGGAAACCTGCGAAAATTCACAATAATATTGGAATATTTTTGGAAAGATTGCTGGAAATCCTAACAAACGATAAACGAAACTCAGCATGGAGTCAAGTCTGCATACCGAACTCCCTGATAAAATCAATTTTAAATGTTATTCGGATACTTTGATTAATAAATAAAAGATGTGCTCCACAAGCTGTCAGATGAGTGACGGTGCAAGCAAGCGAGGGTCATGCCACGACCTCTGTTGTGTGTTTTGCGAGGAGCGAGAGAGTTTGCTACAATTAATTCAATCCCATGGATTTCTGGGTGGCGGTGGTGGAGTGTCTGGTGAGTGGGACCCCGCATCTGGCGTCACTCGCGATATTGATTAGTTCTTCTTCATTGTGGAGCGGCTGCCTAATTCGGTGACAAGCCATGAATTGTTAATGTGTGTCCACTAGTTATGGGAAATAGCTTTGTAATTGGCTAGAATATGGGGGTATGCCTGTCGCCGTCGCCGTCGCCCCCTCTGGGTTGTATGCATGCCATGTGCGTGCTACTCGATTGGAAATCAATTGAATTATTAAAAGTTAAGCAACGGACATGCGGACAGAACACAATGCAAAGGGCGGCAATGGCGTAGGGGGGAGGGGGCTCCCTTCCAAAAGGCAGCTATAGAAAGCACTCACTGGAATCGGTTGTGCGTCAAATGTCACATGAGCCCTGCTGCCAGATGCCGCCGCCACATATTCCAAATCAAAATTCAAGTTCAATTCGAGTCAAATTGTATAAATAGAAAATGTCCGGTTCGTGTGGAATTTATCATGAGCGCCAGAGCCGGCAACTGTGCGCTTTGCACGCCCTGAACAATCTGTTTCAGGGCAGGGATCCCTACACCAAATCGGAGCTGGACGAATACTGCATGAGTCTGACGCCACGCGCCTGGCTGAATCCGCACCGATCGTGGTTCGGTTGGGGCAACTACGATGTGAATGTCATCATGTATGCCCTACAGCAGCACCACTGCGAGGCCGTGTGGTTCGACAGGCGGCGCGATCCCAGATGTCTCGATCTTGGCCAGATTATGGGCTTCATTTTGAACGTGCCGCTGCGTCTGCCGTTGACCCAACTCTTGCCACCGCCCTTCAGAATGCGCCACTGGCTGGCCCTGCGCTGCATCAATGGCCGCTACTACAATCTCGACTCTAAGCTCCGGCAGCCCACGTGCCTCGGCAACGAGCGAGAGTTTGTGGACTATCTACGCGAACAGCTGCGGCCACACACCGATCAGGAACTCTTCATTGTCATGGCCAACGATTCGACGAAGCGAGACGAAGGAGCTGCTGCCACCACCAGCGCAGATTCGGATCAGTTGGGGGCCAAGCGGAAGGATAATATCCAGCGCTGGCTAAAGCCACAGTTCCGGAATGCCAAGTGAAATAAAAATTAATAAAAATTGCTTGCTTACCCTGCTTGGCTTTGCTTTTTATAAATAATCTATAGAGAGGCACACACAGATCGCCATTAAAACCCATAACTGTGGCTACAATCCAAGGTATCGCACAGCAAACCTCCAATTTGAATAAGTCTCGAGCCACTCAGCTATAAAAAACAACCTCCTTTTGGGCTTTTAGGCGGCTGCCATTAAGTATAAGCAAGTGAGCAGCTCTGGCGTGCGGTTAATGATTGTGTTGTCGGTTTTTGTGTGCAGCTGCAACTGCGCTTTTCGAAACAAGTTATCGGTGGTTCAGTTGTTATTTTATTTGACAATTTTCGATTGTAATTTTATTTGTGCTGCTCCCTTCAGAAATTTGTTTGTGTTTTTGTACAGCGAGTACAGTGCATTGACAGTGCGATTGGCGACCGTTGAAATTTGTATTTTGTTATCAGGGAGCCAGCAACTAAATTTATGCATATATAAATATGTACGTACTTATATATACATATATATAATGTATAATGAATAATGAATCTGCGGAATTACAGAATCGATTGTGGGGCATGCACACATGTCGCTTTGTGTCGTATGTTGTGTGTTTTCTTTTTGGCGAATTATTTACTCGCTTGTCAACCGATAATACTACCAACACGTAATCCCCGATTAGTGGGGTTCAATATATATATATATATTATATATAAACTTAAATTGATATCTTGGGAGATTGGCAAATTGGTAGACTACGGGGAATGGCATGTTGGATGATGAATGTTTCAATGAGTCACATATCACCACCTATTCCGTGTGTATTCCGTACAGTTGGAATTTAGCATAAGTTGCCATGAGTCAGGGACTTAGAGCGCCCTTATCGCCCAACTTTAATTTGTATTACTCTTTGACGTTTACTCTTTGCTCTAATAAGAAATACTGGCTGTCCAAGTGGATTGATTGATCCCCCAGTGAATGCTTTTGGCTGTGTGGAGCAGTGGAAACACTTTTATTCGTTCCATCGTTATCGATTCTGGGTGCTTCTGCGCTTCCGATAAACTCGCACCGACAGCGACAACAACAGCAACACCAACAGCAACAGAGGTGATAATTGGGGGGCCTTTAACAAATTGCACTTGAAATGGGGGCGCCTCCGCGTACCCTCCCTCCCCCTCTCCAACCCCACTGACAAGCTGTTTCTGTTTTCCTAATGGTGTTCTGTTTTCTCTCCGACCGCCGACCGCCGCCAGTCGTCAGGTATTTCAGGTGCGTAAAGCACGTGCTTTTCCCTATTCCCAGCTCCAGTTCGCACTCGCATGCGACCGAGTATGTATTCCATTCCATTCCGTTGGGCAATCGGCGATAAGCCATACACAACTGACCGACTTTTGTTTGCCCGGTGTGCCTTCGAAGATGGGTATGGAAAAACCTCATGGAAACGGGTTATGAGCTATGGGCAATGGGCAATGGGCTATGGGGATTTAAGATTTGGCTGCTCAACCACCTGGGCTGTAGTTCTCCTTTTGTTTTTGGAAAGCCATAATCTAGAGTTTCCAAATGATAAAGAGAAATCATTATTCCAGCATAAAAAGCTATAAAAAAAAGAACTTGCCACAGCCACACACATATGTACAAACAGACACATGTACACATGGTTTGGTACTATTTCTCACATTCTGCCAGAGATTAGTGTTTATTTTTTGTTGAGAGACAGCGAGAGAGAGAGAGAGAGAGAGAGAGAGGGAGGAATCGGTGGTCTGACGTGTGCAATTCGTTGTGTGTGCATGCGAGCCATTAAAATAATTAACCTGAAATTTTATCGCACTATAAGAGCACATAGCACAGAGCACATAGCCCCGAGGGTCGCCTCTCGAGTGATTACGTATCAAAAAACAAAAACAAAAACAAAAAGCTGCAAAATAGGGTAGAAACAGGGCCCAAATGTTCCACACTGTACGAAAATCGCATAAGCGAACGGACACACAGGCTGTCACTTGTTCAACTGTTTTGCCAATTACATTGATGCGCTGCATTTTAAATGGAATATAAATCGGAATATTCAAATATGATATAATACGATTTCGGAGATAGTACTCTGCTATAAGTTTAAGAAAAAATAAAATACAAAAACAAATACAAATACAAATAATAAGGCAGTCTGTAAGGCCAGGGGCATTGCCCTACGACTCGAGCGGGCGTATCGATTGACAAGAATGTACATATGTATGCACTACTATTTCTTCAAGAAGATATGAATGAGAAATTTGAGTACATTGGAGTTACGTTTTTTTATGAAATTCCTATCCATTTTGTTGGCAGTCACTTAAAAAGTTATTTCTCTTTGCTTATCGTTTGAAATCCGACACGAAAACTTTAAGCGGTTAATGTGTGTTCAGACGTTTAATGCTATTATTCTACTATTATTTATTATTGTGTCAATCAACAAAACAGCAGACCACTTGCTCCACTTGTTCCCCACATGACGTCGATTTTGGTGAGCAATTTTCCCATAAGGCAAACGGACAAATGTTTTAAGTGTTTCAAAACAGTAAAAAATACAAACCTTTTAATAACTAAAAAACAGATAAAGACAGAAAGAAGTTCGCTCAAGCATTTGGTGTAGTATTTTCAGTTTGAAATATTATGGATTTTTTTTTCAAATAAGGAAGAAAAATGGGAGTGGAATACCCGCCACTGTGCAGTGTACTTTGAATTGGGGAGTGGATCCAAGGGAGAGGCTTCCACCCCAATAGTTGCAAGTACATACATACATACATATGTACACACTTATGTATCTCATAGCAACAACTGTGGACATGTTGTAATGCTTTCTGTGTGGTCGGGTCCTTGTAAAATACTAAAATACATAAAATAATGTTTAAACACACATTCCAAAGTGTGTGCTCCATTAAGGGAGGAGGACACCAACCCCCCACTCCCATAATATTTTGCATTACATATTTGGGAAAACTTCTGAGTTCCTAGACTCGGAAATGACTCACTCGCTCAACAAACACAACAAAACTAAAAAAAAAAAAAAAACAATACAGAAAGAAACGATGATGAAACACCATACACCTACATCCAGCGGGGGAGGCGTCCGGGCACAGTCATTCGTTAGTTCGTCGTAAAGCAATCTACAAACCAGGGCATTATCAACATTTTTTGTTTTTGTTTTTGCTTTTGCTTTATACGTAAATCTTTGGCCGCAAATCTTATCAGGTGGCGAATGCGCGAGTGCTTAGCTACGATGGTGTGGTGCGACGTTACCGGTGCTGGTGCTGGTGCTGGTGGGCCAAGGTGTTCAAGGTGGTTGTCCGTTCCGTTTCGTTGATTAGAAGGCCGGACCGACTGCAGCCATATCGAATCTCCCGTATCGACGCTCGACATTTGCCATTCAATAACAAAATGCCAAAAAAAAAAAATAAAAATCACTAAAATAAAATTCCAAATCCGATACGACCTTGACGGCCAATATTCTCCAATTCTAGTTTTTGAGAAGAGATCGAACAGAGAAGAAGCGAAAAGAACAACAAAAGCAACGACAAGAAGTGGTCTGCCATGAAACAGATTTTGTGTTCGTTTCGTTAGTTTTATGTTTCGACCGACTAGACTCATGCAAAAGGCCGCTGCTGCCATGTGGAGAACAAACAAAATTTAAGGGAAAACTGTTGTCTATTCGGCATCATTTTCTTGCTGGCAAATGGGCGCGCGTGCTGTTTAAAAAACAACAAAATTCATGAATATTACAACTGTTCTACATGCAAATTCAAAATGCAACTGCAGCACGCAACCTGCAACTGCAGTACACACAGATACACGATAGCACACACACACACACACACAAAATAGCCTCGTACACTAATTGTTGCCGCGTGTATCCGTCGTAGCATCCAAAAGTCAGAGTAAGAGCCAGAGCCAAAGCTAGGCACACGGGTTAATTGGCCGGAAAAGTGATCTCTCTTGGCCCCTGGGACCATGGGACCAGTTCAGCATGCGCAGTGCCAAATTTTATTTTTTTTTTATTTTTTTTTAGAGCAGAAGGAGTACCAAGAAATCTCCAATAGTTATATATTCTCCTCCGTTGACAGTTTTCCAATCTATTGTAGAATTCAAATATTTAATCTGATCTTAACTTTTTTTAAACTGCCTCATAATAGGAGACCAGAGATAGAGACGTATTACCCACTTGATTTTTTAAACCTATTTAAACCTTCTACAAATGGAATTTCTTAAGAGAAAAAAACAACAGACATAATTTTACATGGCTCATAAATCTTTAGGCCCCCACTTATCAACCCCGGAACAGTTGGCCTCAATCTGAGAAGGCAAAACTAATAAATTTAATGCTTGAACTTTGATTTGACACGGTATCGTGGCACATGTAGTCCGATTTAATGTTTTTTAATTGCCGTTGTCCTTATATTTTTAGCATATTTAAAAAATTAAATTTATGATATTTATATGTGTACATATCACTTTTTCATTGAGAAATCATAGGGACTATGATTAAATTTCCCATTCATCCCACTGTGCACACACACACACACACACACAACACACAGAAATAGTGTATTTATGCTAGTGGTGATTTTATAAACAAATACAAATATTTATATGTTTGTTTTCAACTAAACAATCTGTGGGAATCAAAAGAGGGGGTGGGCATGCAGCCACAATGTTGTGGGAAATTCAATATTTCCAGCGATGCCGCCAGAGCGGTGGCATTGCAATTGGAGCCGGCAGCAGCGTTTTAGTTTGCAGAGGGAAAACATAGGAGTAGCATAGTTGGCAGCAGCAGCAACAACAACAAGAATACGCGTGTGCGGCATACCTTACTAACACATCCATACATGGCATAAGAACGCATGCATACACATACATACATAAGTACATCAAATGTTGGGCGTTTCCACGTGAGGTTATGTTTGGCCCAAAAAGCGGGAGAGAGGACACGAAAAGCGAACGAGAAGAGAGGAGAGAGAAATATGAATAAAATGGCATTGCTTACTGTACATTGTGCAGCAGCAGCAGCATATATATGTGGGTGTGTCTCTCAGTGACCGCAAAGTGGCTCTCAATGGGAATTTACAGTAATATGGAAGGCAGCGGGCACAGTGGTCAAAAAGTGGGAAATGAATGGCAATGGCAATGGGAATGGAATATATGTATATACACTTACCGTTCCAGTGTATAGCGCACCAGCATGACAACCGCCGCCAATGGAATGGGCCAGATAAGATCCTTATAATTGGCATGCACCACATCGGGCCGCGAACCGGGCGCTATATCGGCCCATGTTACATTTGGCGGTAGCCAAACGTCCGTACTCCAGAATGCACTGCTAAACTTATTGATTATATCCATGCTCCCAGTCGTTTCTCACTTATTTTCCTTTTTTGCGGCTTCAATGGTGAATTCTTTTCTCCGTTTGCACTCGACTGCTGCTGCTGCTGTTGTTGTTGTTCGCTCTGCGTTTGATGTATTTGTTGTTTGTCGTCATGAACGTTGTCTTATACATAAATACATATATATATATATTTATATATATTTATATATATACGCTACACTCTGGATTGGTTGGTCATTTAGAGCAGAGCAGATCAGAGCTGGGAATTATGCTACAACAACAAGGCAGCACGCCGCGGAAACGAAACGAACCCGAACTAGATAGGCACACGCATTCACACTCTTCCTAAGACACTTTGGCAAAAAAAAAACAAGCCGAGCCGCCGGAATTAGTTATGTTATTTTCATTTGCGGGTGCCGCTTAACAATAGAGGTGTCAAACCATCGAGGGCACTATCGATAGTGTCGATGTTTTGTGCTATCCGCTACTATCTATGGTTTGCGACTATCATGATAGTATCGATTGGTTTTTTCAAAACATTCAACGTTGATATTCCTCGAATTTGATATTCCGTTTAATATTACTAGCTAGTTGGCCCTCTCAGCCCTAAACAAATAATTTTATCCGATAGATACATACATTTTGTTCAGGATTGGTTAGTTTTTCGAACTCTTTTTCATTGGTTTGTTTACATATTAAGGTTCATACAAAAACGGCCAAAGCATAAAACGTAAGTGTTGACTAAATGTGACGTCATTGTTGCTGGTCAAGCAAGATTTTTCAATGCGTATGGGCTTTTGTATACCTTATTCTCTTTAATTGATGTTAAATTTGTTGTTCCAAGCTCCATTGAAACATTATTTATGATTTTATCCTAGATTGAAATGTTTTTTACCCATTAATGCACATGTTTGTGTTTTATATATACATTTATCCCGGTTCTGAAACCTATTATTGGAGCCCGTGAGCTGCAAAACTTTGTTAATATCTTTAAAACAGAGACTGAGAAGTTTCTGCATTAATTGAAGCCGGAAATTACAAACAATATCTCAAGTCCATAATATCCATTTTCCCAAGGTATGCAGATTGTTGCTCATTCCGTGCCAAAGTTGCACAACAGTGCTGCTACTT
This sequence comes from Drosophila tristis, assembly GCA_018150885.1. Classification (NCBI taxonomy): domain Eukaryota; kingdom Metazoa; phylum Arthropoda; class Insecta; order Diptera; family Drosophilidae; genus Drosophila; species Drosophila tristis. The sequence goes on along the minus strand of JAECWT010000215.1, from coordinate 4,900,663 downwards.
CATTTCCCCATGTTGCTGAAATTTATCCCATGCAAATCAAATGTTCTTAACGGGAACGCGTTTGGAATGACGCAACAATGAATCTTCATTCCATACGAGTTCTCGTTAAGAACATGTCGCTCACACCACGAAAATGAGGGGAAAGTCACCACGAAAACGCTCTCTTCACCTCTGATAAGAGAGCAAATTTTGAAAACCCACCACGAATTGAGAGCGAAAAATGTCAATAATTTTTGTGCGTTAAATGAGTTTGGCGGTCATTTTCAAATGTATATATGTACATATATGGAAATATAAATAGTTCACTTGATTTGTTTTGTCGAGTGTGACTGGAACCTCAGAAACCGAGAAAAAAATGCGGTATATCTTCTATGTGTGGCCTTTGAACCAGCACACTAATACAAATTGTTCACTGTTGTGTTTTCATACCATCATCGCAAGGGGAGTTGCCTAGAAGAGGAAACAAAAGAACTAGTTCACAAAATGTGTACTGTACTGGTACACTCCGCTCCCGTTTTCGACGCTGACGTTTGCCAGCACTAGCGTTCTACTCAAATTTGACACTGCTGCTTATAGCTGTCAAACGATTGATAGTTAAGCCATCGATAGTTTTGAATGTTTGGAAAAAAACAATCCATACTATCGTGATAGTATCGGGCTCAAAAAATTATTAATTATTTTTTTTTTGTTATTTACTGGTTACTAAATGGAGCGGGATTAAGCTATTTTTTTCTCTGTTTCTGAGGTTTCTGAGGTCACTCGACAAAACAAATCAAGTAATATTAATTATACCATACATTAAGACACATTTCAAATTGAATTTAGCGCACAAAAAATACTGACATTTTTCGGAGACTTTCCCCTCATTTTCGTGGTGTGAGCAACATGTTCTTAACGGGAACGCGTATGGAATGAAGATTCATTGTTGCGTTCCCGTATGATACATTTGATTTGTATGGGAAAAATTTCAGCAACATGGGGAAATTAATTGGCAGCACTGTTGTGCAACTTTGACACGGAATGAGCAACAATCTGCATACCTTGGGAAAATGGATATTATGGACTTGAGATATTGTTTGTAATTTCAAGTTCCAATTAATGCAGAAACTACTCAGTCTCTTTTTTAAAGACATCAACGAAATTTTGTATCTCACGGGTTACAATAATAGGTAGCAGAACCGGGATAAATGTATATATAAAACACAAACAAGTGCATTAATGGGTAAAAAACATTTCAATCTAGGATAAAATCATAAATAATGTTTCAATGGAGCTTGGAACAACAAATTTAACATCAATTAAAGAGAATAAGGTATACAAAAGCCCATACGCATTGAAAAATCTTGCTTGACCAGCAACACTGACGTCACATTTAGTAAACATTTACGTTTTATGCTTTGGCCGCATTTGTTTGAACCTTAATATGTAAACAATCCAAGGAAAAATAGTTCTGAAAACTAGCCAATCCTAAACAAAATTCATTGAGGAATTGGATCAAATTATTTTTTTAGGGCTGAGAGGGCCATCTATCTAGTAATATTAAACTTAATATCAAAATTGACGAATTTCATATCAGAAAATATCTCGGTATGGCAGCCCGCAGCAACTACGAATTGAACGAGAGTGGCAGCGCCACAAACGCAGTTATCGGTATCAATCAAAACCATCGATAGTAGAGACTAGCAGCAAAATATCGATACTCTCGATGGTTTGACACCTCTACTTCTGCTTCTTTGAGTTTTTTTTTTATTGTGACACTGAAATAAATTTGTGCATTATTTAGTCATATTCGTTTTTAAGCAACTAGAGAACTAGTTTAATCATTTAATTTATTCGGAATGGCAGAATTTCTGGACTCGGAGGCCGAGGAATCGGAGGTAAGCACCGCTTTCCGGCTATTTCGGCAAATCTTTTTTGCGTTTTGCACGCTGTTGTAGTTTTCTGTTGTAGCCGCCGCGCGTATATATGTATATGTATATATGCTCATTTATATACATTTCAGCTATGTAAATGCATGCATGAGAGTGTGCACATATTAAAGTACTGTCTTTTCAATGATTTTTACAGGAAGAGGAGGAATTGGAACTAAACGAAAGGAAGAAGCTGAAAAAGCTGAAAGCCGTCGTATCTGACAGCAGTGAGGAGGAGGAAGGTGCGTCGCTCTATCCCTCTCTATCTCACTAGATCCCCCATAACACACACAGACACACACGGCCGCAATCCACCCGCCATATCTATCGAGAGGGGCCACCGTAAAAACAAAAACAAATTTTGATACATGTAATGCACCCGCACCCGCCCCTCCATGCATCGTTGCATCTGCAGGAGGAGACATCAGGCAGCGTCCCAATGGAAAATCCAATGCAATCATGTATCCCCCCACCGAAAACAGTTTTCTGTTTTTGCTTTTCTTAATCGTTTATTTTCATTTGTTTACAAGATTGAGGTTAGGAATAGGTGTATGGCTTAACCGTACTTGGAATACCCTTTGCAGAGAGAGAGGGTCTACATACGACTGTAACATTAAGATGTAAACAATGCCACAGACTTGCCTCCTACTTTGGATACTTTCCATGCATATGTGTATTTTTATTGTAGTTTCTTTCTGGCACTCCAAGTGAAAGGCAGCGCAAGATAATCGTCCAAATCATTTCATACCATGCATACATAATTCTTCACTGCCTAGAAATGATTGGGAACCCCAATATTCCAGAGCTACATATATCCTATACCAATTTATCATGTACTCGATTGTAATATACATTTTGATGGTTTTTTTTTTATTAGATGACGAAGAACGTCTGCGTGAGGAGCTTAAAGATTTAATTGATGACAGACCCATTGAGGAGGAGGATGGCAGCGGCGATTCGGACACTGCCAGCGGCGGCGATGATGATGACGAAGGCGGTGGCAGTGGCAAGAAACGAAAGAAACACCAGGATGATGATCTAGATGATCGACTCGAGGACGATGACTACGATCTGATTGAAGAGAATCTAGGGGTGAAGGTTGAGAGACGTGTAAGTGGCCAATATTGTAGATATGTATATAAAATATTTTATGATCTATTTATTCCACACATAGAAACGCTTCAAGCGTCTGAGGCGCATTCATGACAACGAAAGCGATGGCGAGGAGCAGCATGTGGACGAGGGTTTGGCCCGCGAACAGATTGCCGAACAGTTGTTTGACGAAAACGATGAGGTACACCACCCACCAACCACTTATCTGCACTACACTACTGAGCTCTTCTAAGCAAATATCTTTCCCCATTTTTGCCCATTGTAGAGCATTGAGCATCGCAGCGAGCGCAGTCCTCGGCATGGCGAGGTGGATGCCTTTGATGAGGAGGACTCTGAGTCAGATGCCGATGATTTTATTGTGGATGACAATGGTCGTCCCATTGCCGAGAAGAAGAAGAAGCGGCGTCCCATATTTACAGATGCGTAAGTGGTGCACCTGCAACTGCAGAAGCGGGGAACCTCTCCCCACAAAAAAAGATTGTAATTGTAATTGTGTATTTTGTTTGTTCCCCACATCCCCCACATCAACCAGATCCCTGCAAGAGGGCCAGGACATATTTGGTGTGGATTTTGATTATGATGATTTCTCCAAATACGAGGAGGATGAGTACGAGGATGACTCCGAGGGCGATGAGTACGACGAGGATATGGCTGGCGGCGATGATCAGCGTGTGAAGAAGAAGAAGGCCCTCAAAAAGAAGGTCGCCAAGAAGACAATCTTCGACATTTATGAACCGAGCGAACTGAAGCGCGGCCACTTTACCGATCTGGACAATGAGATACGAAAAACAGACATACCCGAGCGCATGCAGCTGCGTCAGGTGCCCGTAACGCCCGTGCCCGAGGGCTCGTTGGAGCTGGACGACGAGGCCGATTGGATCTATCAGTATGCGTTCTGCAAGAATACCGTCTCCGAGCAGGAGAAGGCCGACAATCGGGAGAAGATGCGCAAGCCACCCACGGCCGTGAAGAAGATCAAGCAGACGCTAGAGTTCATACGTAACCAGCAGCTGGAGGTGCCATTCATTGCCTTCTATCGGAAGGAGTATGTTAAGCCCGAACTCAATATCGATGACCTGTGGAAGGTCTACTACTTCGATGAGCGCTGGTGCCAGCTGAACGAGCGCAAGCGGAAGCTGAAAGCGCTCTTCGAGAAGATGCGACAGTTCCAGCTGGACACGCTCTGTGCGGACACCGAGAAGCCCCTGCCCGACGATGTGAGGCTGATGCTGGACAGCGACTTTGAGCGGCTCAACGATGTCCAGTCCATGGAGGAGCTGAAGGACGTTCACATGTACTTTCTGCTGAACTATTCACACGAACTGCCCAAAATGCAGGCCGAACAGCGGCGCAAACAGCTGCAGGAGCGGCGTGAGGATCGCGCCAGGCGGAAGGCAGCCGCCGCTGAGAATGGCGATGATGTGGATGCTGTGCCCGTCGAAGTGGACGACGAAGATGATCCGGAACTGCTGCTGCAGGACGAACAGCTGAAGCAGGCACCCAATAGCAGTCCCTATGCGGTGTTCCGCAAGGCAGGAATCTGTGGGTTCGCCAAACATTTTGGCCTCACGCCCGAACAGTTTGCGGAAAATCTGCGGGACAATTACCAGCGGAACGAGGTCACCCAGGAGAGCCTGGGACCTCTGGAGCTGGCCAAGCAGTATCTCTCGCCGCGGTTCATGACCACCGACGAGGTGATGCATGCGGCCAAGTATGTGGTGGCCCGACAGCTGGCCCAGGAGCCGCTGCTACGCAAGACCATGCGGGAGGTGTACTTTGATAGAGCGCGCCTCAACATAAGGCCCACAAAGAACGGCATGGTGCTGATTGATGAGAACTCCCCGGTGTATTCGATGAAGTATGTGGACAAGAAGCCGGTGGGCGATCTCTTTGGCGATCAGTTCATCAAGCTGCTGATGGCCGAGGAGGAGAAACTGCTGGAGATCACCTTCCTCGAGGAGTTCGAGGGCAATGCCAATGCCAATGGCCCACCCGGTGACTATGTGGAGGAGGCCAAGGCCCTCTACAATCTCGATCAGTTCTCCAAGCATGTCCTCGAATGGAATGCCCTGCGGGCGGAATGCGTACAGCTGGCCTTGCAAAAGTGGGTCATCCCGGACCTCATCAAAGAGCTGAGGGCCACCCTGCACGAGGAGGCGCAACAGTTTGTGCTGCGCTCCTGCACCGCCAAGCTGTACAAATGGCTGAAGGTGGCCCCCTACAAGCCAGAGCTGCCGCAGGACTACAAATACGATGACTGGAGCACACTGAGGGGCATCCGAGTGCTCGGATTGGCCTACGATCCGGACCAATCGGTGGCTGCCTTCTGTGCGGTGACAACCGTCGAGGGGGATATCTCCGACTATCTGCGTCTGCCGAACATCCTCAAGCGCAAGAGCTCGCACAATGCCGAGGAGAAGGCCCAAAAGCTCACGGATCTCCGCAAGCTGTCGGAATTCATCAAAATGAAGAAGCCCCACATCGTGGTGATTGGTGCGGAGTCGCGGGACGCCCAAATGATCCAGACGGACATCAAGGAGATACTCAAGGATCTGGAGACGAACGAGCAGTTTCCGCCCATCGAGGTGGAGATCATCGACAACGAACTGGCCAAAATCTATGCCAACTCAAAGAAGGGCGAATCGGACTTCAAGGAGTATCCGCCACAGCTGAAGCAGGCCGTTTCGCTGGCACGCAAAATGCAGGATCCGCTGGTGGAATACTCGCAGCTGTGCGATGCCGACGATGAGATTTTGTGCCTGCGCTACCATCCGCTGCAGGAGCGGGTGCCCCGCGACATGCTGCTCGAGTATCTCAGCCTGGAGTTCATCAATCGCACCAGCGAGGTGGGCCTGGACATCAATATGATGGTACAGAATTCGCGCACCGTCAACCTGCTGCAGTACACCTGCGGCCTGGGGCCGCGCAAGGGCCAGGCGCTGCTGAAACTCCTCAAGCAGAGCAACCAGCGGCTGGAGAATCGCACACAGCTGGTCACCGTCTGCCATTTGGGCCCGAAGGTGTTTATCAATTGCAGCGGCTTCATCAAGATCGACACCAGTTCGCTGGGCGACAGCACTGAGGCGTATGTGGAGGTGCTGGATGGCTCGCGCGTCCATCCGGAGACGTACGAGTGGGCCCGCAAGATGGCCATCGATGCGATGGAGTACGATGACGAGGAGACCAATCCGGCGGGTGCCCTCGAGGAGATACTCGAGTCGCCGGAGCGTCTCAAGGATCTCGATCTGGATGCGTTTGCCGTCGAACTGGAGCGTCAGGGTTTCGGCAGCAAGAGCATCACGTTGTATGACATCCGGAACGAGCTGAGTTGCCTGTACAAGGACTACCGGTCGCCCTTCCAGAAGCCCAGCGCCGAGGAGCTCTTCGATCTGCTCACCAAGGAGACGCCCGACTCCTTCTACGTGGGCAAATGCGTGACGGCCATGGTCACGGGCTTCACCTATCGCCGGCCCCAGGGCGAGCAGCTGGACAATGCCAATCCCGTGCGCATTGAGAACACGGGCAGCTGGCAGTGCCCCTTCTGCCACAAGGACGACTTCCCCGAGCTGTCGGAGGTGTGGAATCATTTCGATGCCAATTCGTGTCCCGGCCAGGCCTCGGGTGTGCGAGTACGGCTGGAAAATGGCCTACCCGGCTTCATACACATCAAGAATCTGTCCGACAAGCAAGTACGCAATCCCGAGGAGCGTGTCCGTGTCGCCCAGATGATCCATGTGCGGATCATCAAGATCGACATTGATCGCTTCTCCGTCGACTGCTCCTCAAAGACGGCGGACCTCAAGGACGTGAACAACGAGTGGCGGCCGCGACGCGATGCCTTCTACGATTTTGTCACCGAGGAGCTGGACAACCGCAAGGTGACGGACGCCAAGGCCAAGGCCCTCAAGCGCAAGACCTATGCGCGGCGTGTGATCGCCCATCCATGCTTCTTCAACAAGTCATATGCAGAGGTCATCGCCATGCTGGCGGAGGCCGATCAGGGCGAGGTGGCGATGCGACCCAGCAGCAAATCGGCGGCCCATTTGACGGCCACGTGGAAGGTGGCCGATGAGGTGTTCCAGCACATCGATGTGCGGGAGGAGGGCAAGGAGAACGACTACAGCCTGGGGCGCAGCCTCTGGATCGGCACCGAAGAGTTTGAAGATCTCGACGAGATCATTGCCCGCTACATCAATCCCATGGCCGCCGCGGCCCGAGAGCTCATCCAGTACAAGTACTACAAGAAGAATGCGACGCCAGCGAACGGCAATGAGCGGGAGTTCATGGAGCAGCTGCTGCGCGACGAGAAGACCAAGGACCCCAAAAAGATCCACTATTTCTTTACCGCCTCGAAGACTATACCGGGGAAATTCCTGCTCTCGTATCTGCCCAAGACAAAGGTGCGCACCGAGTATGTGACGGTGATGCCCGAGGGCTATCGCTTTCGCGGCCAGGTCTTTGACTCCGTCAACAGTCTGTTGCGCTGGTTCAAGGAGCACTGGCTGGACCCAACCGCCTCGCCGGCAATCAACACACCGATGCACGGCATGCGACCGCCTGCGGCCATGCTCAACTCTGGCGGAGGAGGATCCTCGGCAGGGCCCTACAGCATAACGGGTAGCATTGCGGGCAGCGTGTCCGGCGGTACACCGCGCAGCGGCATCAGCAGCTCGGACATACGTGGCAGTGGCGGTGGCGGATCCAGTGCCTACTCCATATCGCATTCCATTGGCGGTGGCGGTGGTGGCTACGGCTCCTCCGCTGCAGCGGCCGCTGCTCACTATGGCACCTCAGCGACGCCATCGTTTGGCGGCGCCGCGATCAACACCCCTTACACGCCCAGCAGCCAGACGCCCTTCATGACGCCGTACACGCCGCATGCCTCACAGACGCCGCGCTACGGCCATAATGTACCCAGCCCCAGTTCGCAGTCATCGAGCAGCCAGCAGATGCGGCATGGACATCATGGACACTATGGCAGTGGCAGTGGGAGTGGGAGTGGCGGAACCCCAAGGAACTATTATGATATGGGGGGTGCTGCTGCTGGAGGAGGAGGCTACAGCGGTGGCCAGCCGCAACAGCAGCAACAGCAGCAGCATCAGCAGCAACGTGCCAAAGAGAGCCTCGACTGGCAGCTGGCCAACGATTCCTGGGCGCGCCGAAGGCCCCCACAACAGCAGCAGCAGCAACAGCCAACACAGCAGCAGCAGCAGCAGTCACAGCAAACGGCCATGGGAATGGGTATGAATATGGTTATGGGTCTGGGAATGAACCTCGGATACAGCGTCTCTAGGACGACGCCCACCAATGAGTACTCGACGGGCACCAGGAACGCTGGTGCTGCCGCTGGCGTTGGCGGTGCTGGTGCCGGTGCCGCCATATCCTCGTCCAAAGCAGCATCGGTGCGTAGCACGCCGCGCACTAATACCTCGCCGCACTCCATGAATCTGGGCGATTCGACGCCGCTCTACGATGAGAACTAATGCGATCCTGTGTGTGGCGGCTCCTAAATGCCAATACTACAACAACAACAACTACTACACTCGACAGTCAACACTCAATAGGGCATGGGATGGGAGGGATGGGATTCGGAGCGGAGCAGCCACTGTCCCACCATTGTTTCCGCAAAACTCTTAAACTATTTGTAGAACTTAAAAACAGAAACAGACACAAAAGCAGACACAGACACAGATGCAGATGCAGACACAGATGTGTGGGCTTTAGTAATCATTTATCTGAAATTAAATTAACTAAAATTAATATAAAAAAAAACTCGCGATAAACTATCGTTTAAGTGCGATGATCTGTTGGCCGATCATTGATCGATATACATACATACATGTGCGAAATTCCGATACAATTTTCTGTCAACGAAACTTTTGATCGCGATTGATTGCAGTTTGTCAACGGAAATGAAATTCAATGATGATGTTTATGACGATGGGCGGACAAAAATAAATTTAAAATTTTTTCTGACCAGAAAATAAATACAAACCGAATATTATGAATTCTCCATTTACTTTGGATTAGACATTAAGGTACTACAGCCACCCCAGTACCATTAGAGGGTACACCCTATCCCATCCCTCTGTTGGGCCACAATTAACCTTCGGGAATTTTCCTGGCTTTAGGCTATGGGGATATGGATGAGAGCGGCAACTAAATAAGTCATTTGTTCCTCTGCGAACCCCCCGAAATGTATTGTAATAAATATAAGATTAAGAAATTCCATTGCTTTTAATCAGTATATCAGGTGCTTCGGATAGGCAGGAATGGAGAGGAAGGGAGTTAGTACGGGCCTATAAAAGACAGGCCAAACGTGTTGGGCAAAGAATAATTTGATTTAAAAAGCGGAGGTAGGAAAGCGTAAATCTAGTTAGTTTTGTCGAACAAATCAGTCCACGACGACTGACTCTGTACTGTAGACAATTAGTGTCTGCTTCAACTGGAAAAACACTTGTCATATTATACATTATATATATGTACATAAATGTATCAACTATATCCCATCTATAACCGATCACGTAAGCTCGATATCTGATATCCCGAGGGCAGCTTTGCCCTGTGCTAAGCAGAATGTACGAGTGCACCATATGTGGCCAGACGAAGGCGACCATTGGCAAGAATCCGGAGTACGATTTCCGTCGTCCTCGCACCAGGCCAGAGGAGCGCACCATAGTGGGCTCCTCTGACTATTGCAGCAGATGTCAAGAGCTCAGCTTCTTTGTGCATCTGGAGGACAGTGAGGATGAAGATGGTGATGGCCGCGTCTTTCAGCACTTTGGGCAGACCGTTGGGAGTACGTCTGCCTCTGATTTGCAGGATGACCGTCCGCATCGACCGCCAAAGGTGCCACTCCTGCAGAAACGGCATTATTTGCGGAAGAAGAAGCCTCCTTTGACCACACCAACTTTGAGCGGGAAGCAACAGCAGCAACCTCCACTGACCCCACGATGTACCAGCCTACAGCAGTGCCAAGATTCGAGTCCACGATGGTCGCGCGAGCGGCGAGCTGCTACTCGCCAGTCGAGGCGCCACAAGTCTGTGGCAAAGTCCTGCTGCCGTTCCCAGGGTCTCCGCAATCGAAGAAGCTCCAAGACTTTGCATACGCAGCAGCCGCAGCAGCCAAACCTTAAAATGAAGCCCATATATCCTGTGGAGGATATGCATATGCAGCAGATAGCACGCTATTCCAGGCACTGTCCGAAAACACCTTCGAAGCGGCACCACGAGGAGCAACCAGAGAGGAAGACTTTGCCGACCAGGAGGTCGCGCTACAAGTCGCTCAGCAGCTCTCACAGCTCCCTGAATTTGCAGCATAAAATCAAGGAGAAGCGCAAGCTAGTAAGGAACTTGACCAGGGTTCAAAGTCGCACGGGGACATTATGCGGACAGAGTCAGTCCGGCTGTAGTCCCGACGCCCGAGGCAAGGCCGCGCTCGGTGAGCGACTGATGGATGTCCTCAAGGAGAAGAGTGGTGGCCACAATATCGAGGCCAACGTGCAGCAGCAGCAGCAGCAGATGCCTGTGTCCCTCGTGCAGCGTTGCAACTACGAGCTGATAATCCCGAATACATGCCTAGCCTGCGGCAAGCCTGCATGGCCTGCCGAATCCCAGTTCAGCACGGCTCTACACGGCGTCGACGTCCAGCAGAACCCGGACGAGCCGATGACGGCATTCAGAAGGCTGAAGGTGCGCCGGAATCCCATACAGTGCCCCGATGCGGATTGCCAGGGAACCTGCTTCGTCTCGGACCTGCTCAGCCACATAATAAGCAATCATAGCACGGTGAGCATCGCTCGGATGGGCTTGCGGCAGACCAGGACCTGCTTCTTGGACGCGAATGAGACGCGTCTCAACAAGGCCAAGTGCCACCAGATATTCGTTGTGCAGGGAATGATTATCAGTGCTGAGGGCGACGCTCTTCAGCATCAGCTACCCGTTCTACTCATGTCGGCGCGTATCCGGCACCGTGATGTCATTGGGCACTGCCGGAATGGCAGCTCTTTGCCAGAGTGCGAGCCACTGAATGACGAATCGCAGGAGATGCTACTCCTATGGCTGACCAGCTTGAAGCCCACCAATCAGCGCGTCCTTGGCACACTGGCTGTTCGTGCACCATACCGCCCCGACACCATGATGGTGGCCACCGCCAGCACCTACGACATCCGAGACAGTCACGAGTTGGGCGCTCTCTTGGCCAGCCCCTCGATCATGCTCATACCGCATGTCGCTCTGCAGCGCCTGTCCAGGAAGCGCAAACAATTGATATTAATTCAAGCTCAAATTCATTAAGAAAATCTGGCACCTGTTGTGGATCCAATACTACTCCAGAGCCACTCCAAAATTTAATTGTATTAACTGATGGTTGAAAACTTACAAGAAACTTTTGTTCATTTTGTTCATTTTCCGTCTACTTGACTGTCAAATTTATGTGCTGAGTGCAGATCCTGGTTCAATAAATACAGATACTGATAGTCCAGTAGTCATTGTGGGGTCACGCACTGATTTATCAGCTGTCACAGTGCTGCCCATCTCTTGGCACAGATCATACAAACAGGCGGCATCCCCATCCCCCCTCAAATGACCCACTCTAGCTTGTCGTGCATTGTGATCTCTTTCTCTCTTCCAGTGCAGCTTAGCCGTAAAGAGTGAGTACTCCATTGAGCGAGCGCACCCACATCTCCCTCTCTCTCTCCCTCTCTCTCTCTGTCTATCTCTATACCCCACTACCCACTCCAGTCTACTGTTTTTTTGAAACTAGATCCCACAGTCGAGGGGATCTCAGTTTTCTCGAAATTTTTGGCACAGGCTAGGCCTTGATTTCATAAAATTCCCCGTAGTACTATTTGGAAAATTGATCAAAAATTTTGTTATAGTTTTTCCCCGTTATAAGGAAACATGTACGAGTGCACCAGGTGTGGCCACAAAAAGGGGGCTCTCAGCGCCTTGGCGGAGTACGACTTCCGTCGCTGGAGAACCCATGGCTCTGAGGAGAGTCCCATTGAGATGCTAGGGAGGGAGGACGTTTGCAGTGTCTGCCGTTGCCTCAGCTTCTTTGCCATTGTCGACGACTACGAGCTGGAACCCCTGCAGTCCTCAGGTACTCTGGATGCTGATGCTGTCGACGATGCCACAGATGACACGGCAACGGATACAAGAGAGGAGATGCTGGTAAGTGAGATAGTCACACCGCAAGCCATCGGTCCGGTCAGGCAACTGGACAACTGGGCCTTTCACTGCCTGGATTCGCCTAATAATTTCTGGAGATTCACGGTCCCACCGCCTTCGCAGGACGCGGTGGAAGCGGAGCCCATGCCCAGCAGCAAGCTGCCACAGCGGTCTCTTTGCCACCTAAAGAGTCTTAAATCGGAGGTGGGACGATGTTTGGAGCCCGCCATTGAGTCAGACACCGATTCGGAGGACTCGGACGATGCGCTGGGTGAGAGGATCGTCCGGTGCTGCAGGAACTACCAGATGGGTACAATAACGGAGGCGGAACTGCCCCGAGGGCTCACCTTTGCGGACTTCAGGCATCTGCATTGTGGTCCTGGCCCTTCTCCCATCGGCAACATCGAACTCGGCGACGACAACGGGCCGGAGACTTCTGCCCAGGCCATGAGACGAAACCCTGGCCGCTTCCAGCTACATGCCTCTCATGGCTACTTGAACGAAAACCAACTGCAACCCGAAGCAAAGAAGGAGACCCTAATGGATAAGCACAGCAGCTTTCAATGTGCTTTGGAGGAGCTGGAGGAGCGGCCCGGCGGCTCATTCGCGGCACTTTTCGATTCCGAACACTCTGTCGAAATTGAGCGTCAGGTTAAGCATGCCATAGCGTCGCAACTACAAGACGTTCAACATCACTCGAAATAGACGGTTAGGGATGATCAGGAGGCAGCCACAGCCTCCCTTGGATCTGGATCTGAATCTAAATTTTGATCCACCCGACAGCAGAATACAAAAATCCGCGGAAGCAACTAAAGATTTTTTCCAACGCAAAAGAGCGCCAAGCAAGCAGATTCAGATCTGAAAACTATTCACTATTCCAGGACCAAATTAAGCCGTAAAAGACTAAAAGTATTTATAAAGTATATGGAACTGCGGAGGACCTACAGCTGGAGAAACCGAAATATCAGTTAGCGTAACAAATCGAAGGATTCCAACAAACACATCTCAATATTTAATCAGAAATAGTTAATTTGAAATAATCAAAGGAAATAAACGAAAAAAGCTGCCATCTACCAGATGGCAAGAGAAAACAATTTCTCGTGCCTCATCTGCTGCCACGGCGCTCGTTCTCTCTCACTCTCTGACAGCCCAGTCTTCCGCGTTCAGCAAGCAGTTTCTGGCGGAGAGAGCGAGTTATAACGGACGGATGGCATTTCGTTGGTGGGAAGAAAGATAGAAAGAGACAGAGATTCCCATACCTGCATCTCCAGTCAGCTAGACAGAGTGCAGGAATATATTGTAAAAGTCTCAAAGCAGTGACGTGCTCCCAGCACTGCTTTAAAGCACAATCGACAGAAGAGAAGAGCGTGTGTGTGCTTACCCTTTGTATACAGTAGATGGTTTATTGAATTAAACATTGAACAAATGTGTGTACTAAAGATAGAACTTTGACTATAGATATTAAAGGATATATGGATAGATAGATGGGTAGGTAGGTACTTCTTAAGTTCGATACATGCATAGCGTTTTAGATTCGGACTCTCACTAGGATTTCTCTCGGAATTCTATTAATTCTCAGAAATTAATATCGTATGTATACACGGGTGCTTTGTTGGTTTTTTTTTGTAAAACGACACAACAACAAATAATGACATTATTGTACAACATCCAAAATGCGAGCATTAATATTCCAATTTGTTCCAGTCGTGGCGGAATGAAAGGAAGGAGCAGGAGAAATATCAGACAGTACCGATACCAATGGTTACTGCTTGGGTCCTCCTCCCCGCTTGGCCACATAGATAAGCGCAAAGCCCAGAATAATAGCACCCAGGGCCAGTCCCACCTGAGCGCATCTGTTTGAATCGACAAATAAAAAATACGTTTTACAAAATTAGGGAAAGATCATTCTTAAATATGGTAAGTATAGGTTAGGCTCTTGGGGAAGGCTCTAAGGCTCTAAGGACTTGCAAGGTGTGTTAATGCAGGATGCAACATTGCTTGGGAGCATTACTGGAGCAGCCTTCACCAGTTTCTGTGGGCGTGGCACTAGTGTTGTGGTTGTGTTGGTGGGAAAAGAGAAACCAAGAAACAAAAGAAAAAGGCAAAAGAAAACATCATAAACAATGCGGAAGAACGATGCGAAATCTACCATGCAAAAGTTAATTCCAAGTGGATTTTGTGTTAGTGAATCAAGAGTATACGTGTGTACCTGCTATCAAGTGATTTTCGTGCTTTAATTTAGTGTTACGCAATAAATAAATGTACAAAACTTACAGGTCCCTATTCACCTTTGGTGAAGTTTGTTAGCTTTTGTAGAACTTTACTTTGGAGCATGAGAATGACTTAAAGCTTGGGGAAAGAGCAAGCGATTTCTTATCAAATGTGTGATAATTATAAAACCAAATACACGTGCATTTCAGATCAATATAAGGTTGTAGAATAAATTTAATATAATAAATTTAATAAAATAATAGTTTCAGAAAGTTTGACTGAGCTATAGTAACGTTTCTCTAGCGCCCTGTAGTATGTCTTATGTGGAAAGGAGTGGTGTTAGTCAGGACATATTCATGCGTGGAATATTCATGGCCAAAGAATCAGGCACACAAGCATCAGCAATGAGAATAAGTTTAGAGGAAAGAAGTTACTGTCTGTAATTGCAATTTCATGCGTGGGACATTTCGTTGATGGATGCAAGCATTCGATTAATCGGGGAAATGCGTAACAGACTTATTGATTAAATGTCAAAGACATGCTATGCTAGAATAGCTAAGATGGGGGAAAGATTATTATATGGTTTCCACACGTAATGAGTTCGCAGGCGTTCTTTTAATTATCCTTGTTAAATTACAGCCGGTTGCTCACCTAACTGGGCTTTTCGTCTTGATATCAGCTGCTGCCAAATCGCCAATGTAAAACTTCTTCATTATCTCCCTGAAAGCAAAAATAACAACAGACGTAAATTAGTGGGAGACGCAAATCGCTTGAAAGTTGTTCAAATTGAATGCCTGCAGACCTGGCCTCCAGGCTGTGGCCCACTTCGATGAACTCCTTGGTGCCATCACGACCAGCCACATCTACGAGGGGGTCCTCGCCACCGGGATGCTGTTAAATATGTAGAAAGAAATCAGCGTCAACCAGCAGCAACACAACCTCCGCTTTTACCTCGGCACGAAACTTGGTGACGTCATAGACTTTATTTTCGATAACTATCCAGAGATCTTCTGCCTTGTTGTGCTGCTTGACTGTAGCCAATGAAATTTCTTTTGCCATGTTTTTCCACTTATTTCACTTGCGTTGCGAACCGAACTTGTTGACTTTTTCGTTTCGAATGGAAGGTCGAACAGCTGAGCTTGTCCAGGGCTGGAGATTGGTCCGATTGTCACTCGAGTCGACTCCGTCACTAACCATATAGTATATATGTAGATGTGCCAGTTCATACAACGAACGTGTCGCATCTGAGTTTTCTGTCCCAGCTCCCAGGGCCTTCGGCTCTGTGTGCTCTATGACTCTATGAACTGGCACATCTATATACTGTATGGTTAGTGACTCCGTGCACCATTTACAGATGAATCGGCAGTTTTGGACTCAAGGCGATTACAATCGAGTGTCTTTATTTGAAAACAGCAGAACAATAATGTTTGAGTAATTAATAGCCTAATTTTCAAGTGGCATTAAATATTGAGTCTGTGGAATAAAGCTTCAATGCTTAAAGGTGTTATTTATGAGCCGAACGCGATCGGCCCCAGAGCCGAAGAGACCTGGGAACATACGCTGAAAACTCAGCTGCGCCAATTTCGTTGTATGAACTGGCACATCTATAGTATACTGCATGGTTAGTGGCTGGGAGCAGCGCTGCGCCAGAATTAGTAGATTGATTTACTTTGCGGATACAATTTTGCTGGCCTGGTGGCTATGGTCTGCTGGAAAACATAAAAGTCTAATGTCATAACCAAACCTTCAATTATCCAGCCCTCGATTGAAATTACGCAAGTCGATAATCAATTCCAATGCTGCAACGCCCACCGCCACCTAAAAGTGGGCCAATGTCGACTCCAAACTGTAGAACTGTGGAAAAATTAACCATGCCTACTTCCCATTCCCCCACCAATGCTACCCACTAAAAATCAACATCAGAATCTTACTCTTGAACACACAGATTTAAAATTTTTTAATTGGTGGATATTACTAATACAGAATACATTTTTTACTGTTGCAAAGCCAATAACATAAACTACAAGAACAAAAGATCATATTTTTGAGATTACGCTGAGAATATTTAAAGAGCGCCACCACGAAGACGCAATACCAAATGCAAAGTCGACTCCTTCTGGATGTTGTAGTCGGACAAAGTACGTCCGTCCTCCAGCTGCTTGCCGGCAAAGATCAAACGCTGCTGATCTGGGGGAATGCCCTCCTTGTCCTGGATCTTAGCCTTGACATTCTCGATGGTGTCCGAGGGCTCGACCTCGAGGGTGATGGTCTTGCCAGTCAGGGTCTTCACGAAGATCTGCATGCCACCGCGCAGGCGGAGCACCAAATGCAAAGTCGACTCCTTCTGGATGTTGTAGTCGGACAAAGTACGTCCGTCCTCCAGCTGCTTGCCGGCAAAGATCAAACGCTGCTGATCTGGGGGAATGCCCTCCTTGTCCTGGATCTTAGCCTTGACATTCTCGATGGTGTCCGAGGGCTCGACCTCGAGGGTGATGGTCTTGCCAGTCAGGGTCTTCACGAAGATCTGCATGCCACCGCGCAGGCGGAGCACCAAATGCAAAGTCGACTCCTTCTGGATGTTGTAGTCGGACAAAGTACGTCCGTCCTCCAGCTGCTTGCCGGCAAAGATCAAACGCTGCTGATCTGGGGGAATGCCTTCCTTGTCCTGGATCTTAGCCTTGACATTCTCGATGGTGTCCGAGGGCTCGACCTCGAGGGTGATGGTCTTGCCAGTCAGGGTCTTCACGAAGATCTGCATGCCACCGCGCAGGCGGAGCACCAAATGCAAAGTCGACTCCTTCTGGATGTTGTAGTCGGACAAAGTACGTCCGTCCTCCAGCTGCTTACCGGCAAAGATCAAACGCTGCTGATCTGGGGGAATGCCTTCCTTGTCCTGGATCTTAGCCTTGACATTCTCGATGGTGTCCGAGGGCTCGACCTCGAGGGTGATGGTCTTGCCAGTCAGGGTCTTCACAAAGATCTGCATGCCACCGCGCAGGCGGAGCACCAAATGCAAAGTCGACTCCTTCTGGATGTTGTAGTCGGACAAAGTACGTCCGTCCTCCAGCTGCTTGCCGGCAAAGATCAAACGCTGCTGATCTGGGGGAATGCCTTCCTTGTCCTGGATCTTAGCCTTGACATTCTCGATGGTGTCCGAGGGCTCGACCTCGAGGGTGATGGTCTTGCCAGTCAGGGTCTTCACAAAGATCTGCATGCCACCGCGCAGGCGGAGCACCAAATGCAAAGTCGACTCCTTCTGGATGTTGTAGTCGGACAAAGTACGTCCGTCCTCCAGCTGCTTGCCGGCAAAGATCAAACGCTGCTGATCTGGGGGAATGCCCTCCTTGTCCTGGATCTTAGCCTTGACATTCTCGATGGTGTCCGAGGGCTCGACCTCGAGGGTGATGGTCTTGCCAGTCAGGGTCTTCACGAAGATCTGCATGCCACCGCGCAGGCGGAGCACCAAATGCAAAGTCGACTCCTTCTGGATGTTGTAGTCGGACAAAGTACGTCCGTCCTCCAGCTGCTTGCCGGCAAAGATCAAACGCTGCTGATCTGGGGGAATGCCCTCCTTGTCCTGGATCTTAGCCTTGACATTCTCGATGGTGTCCGAGGGCTCGACCTCGAGGGTGATGGTCTTGCCAGTCAGGGTCTTCACGAAGATCTGCATGTTGGCTAAATGTGGGCAAGAAATAGAGAAAAGAAAAATGTAGCTGTATGTCTGTGTATAAATTCATACCATACATACATACGTATGCATGTATTTCTGTGCAATGGCGCAGTTAGTGTTTCTGCGCTGTGACCCAATTTACCGTTTACCCAACAAAATGTCGTCTGGTATACACACACAAACACCTTTCGCTTTTTTTTCCTATTTCTCGATAATAAGTGATTTCACAACGATGGATAATTTCCAAGAATGACTAATCTAACTAAAAAATAGACGCCCCCATAGGGCGTACATACACACACAGTAATGAACCATTGGCGCATACAACTTTAGTTTTTCTTTGCTGCACTTTTTATTCATTGGCTGCGAGGCCATTTTGTTTAGCAGTTGAACAAAGGAACGAAAAGAAACCCAAAAAAATTGATTTTCCACTTTTTCATATTGTTTTACTTACCTAATTTACGTTTGCAGCACAATTTGTATGAATAAATATGCTTTTTATCTCTTTTAATTAATAGTCTTGCACTTTTTGATACAATTACAAAAACTTGCTTGGGGTCTGCGTGCTCCACAAAATTTTCACAGCGATTGAACCGTTTCTTGGCGAGTCAGTCCTATTTATACAGGGGACAAAAACGAACCTGAGTCGTGCTAGCTCGCTCACTCTCTGGCAATTTATTATTTTGCTTATGCGTTTTTTGGCTATTCGTGGGCCTTTATATTGCATGAAAATATGATCATAAAGATATTTTTTTCTAGACCTTTGTGTGGGATGAAGAATAATTCAATTGTTTTCCTAAATTTGTCGTAATAGCCATTTCAAATTAAATGCGTTGTGCATCAACGCAGTGTAACTGTCTCGCTCACACCACTGTTGGTGTTTTACAGCACTGCCCTAAGAATGACAGCTGGCTGATGTGCGTGCATCTGTGCTTGTGGAAAAATATGTATGTATATGTAGTTATTATTTCTATATTTCCTTGTATTAGCTGATATGTACATACATCTGATGACGCCTCTTTGTTTGGCGAGTTAAATGACCTTTGTCTGTTTTGACGCCGCATGGGAGATTTGTCTTCGCTTTGGTCAACAGCCTCGGAGATAATAACCACACATACAAATACATACATACATATCTCTATAACAGACGGCCATTTCCCCATAGCACACACTATAATCAATAATGCGCCTGTGTCTGTGTGTGACTAACTGCATCTGGAAGGTTCCAGGGTACCAAACCAGCTTCCAGGCTGATGAAACCCCATGCAACCCAATCGTCAGCTTAACTGTGCCTTGAATTGCCATTAATGTATACAAATTTCGCTTCTTTTATTCAGATTTCTTTTGTGGTAAATGCAATCTAGAGCCCCCCCCTTCCGTTTCGATGCTCTGTTCCCACAGATGATCGATCCACTTAAACGAAATACGCCGCGAGTTGGGCCATCTTGTCCTTGGGCGGTCCACGGCCCCGTCCGCCGCGCCCACCACCCCCACCTCTGCCGCCAGCAGCCGCTTCCCCGCCAGCAGCAACAACCCCAGGTGCACCGGCGGCACCACCGCGTCCACCCTTGCCACCACGCGGCCCGCCGCTGCGCACGGGCCTGGAAGCCACCGCCCGATGCTTCTCCACCAGATGGGAGAAGTCGCTGGAACAGAACACGCAGCCGATCTTCTCCTCGGTGCCATCCTTGAACTTTGACTTGTCCGATTTGTACACGACATTCACCTGCTGGGCGCCGCACTCCGGGCACTTGGCCTCTGCAAGAAAAGAGATAGATGTGAGGCTCGGGATAACGACAGCTTGCCGCAGAGACCCACCTTCCACTGTGATCTTTGTGGCTCCCTTAAAGCAATTGATGATCACGTCGCAGCGATTGCAGCCCAACTTCCAGGTGGGGGCCAGGGTGCTGTCCAGTACAAGGATGCCAGTGGGGCATTCCACGCACCCGGAAATGCCCAGCGTGTTGAGGGAGTGGGGACAGGTGGCATGGGTGCAGGTGTTGCACCCACCCAGAGATGGCATATCGCTAAACGGCGGATGGTTGTAGCAGTAGGGGCAGAAGGGGAACGACTTCCCCTTGACGCCCGTCGAGAAGGCCAGCAGCTCGAAGTCATCCAGCGGGCACTTGAACTCGCGATACACCTTCACATTGCCATTGGGCAGAGAGTAGGTCTCATCGCAGGTCGAGCAGTGCAGGCGAGCGGGTTTCGTCTGATGGGAGGCAGAGAAAGAGAAGTAGCAGGATTATATATTGTAGAGTCCGCAGGCCGGACTGAACCCACCTGAATGTACTTCATGTAGCGACGACATTTGCCGCATCGTGAATGCGCCTTCCCCGACTCGGCCAGTGGCGAGAAGGACACCTCAAAGAGGGCATCCATGCTGGCAATATTCTTCACATAATACATAAACTTGAGCTTGAATATGGTGATTGCATGCCGCAGCACATCCTGAAAGTCGGCCGAGCCCTTGGCAATCAGCGTTAGCATGCGTTCCACCTCCGAGCGCATAGTCGGCAGCACTAGCTCCGGATCGATCTTCGTATAGCCGTGCACCAGCACAATCCCCAGCGTAGTCGGTATCAGCTTGCGACCGTTCTCGATTCGCACATAATTGCGCTGGCAAATGTTATTAATGTGCACCGGTATGGAGGCATCCGTACCGATACCGTGCTGCTCCATGAGGGTGATCAGCTCTGCCTCGGTCAGATAGTCGGGCGGACCCGTTTGACTCTCGGCCAGTCGGACATCGTTGATGGCCACCTGGGTGCCCTGGACGAAGGGCGGCATCGGCTCGTCGCGTCCAAAGGCCAGCCAGGTCATCACCTTGGTGTAGCCCTGATCGAGCAGAACATTGGCCGTGCACGAAAACGTCTCGATGCCCACCTTTAGCTTGGCCGTTGTCGTGCGGTACTTCAGGTCCCGCGACAAGGTGCCCATGAAATGGCGACAGATGTACTCGTAGACACGCCAGGTTTCGCGATCAAAGTCGCTGCTGCTGGCCAGCTTCATGGGCGTGATCGGTGGATGGTCGCCGGCATCCTTGCCCTTGCGCGGCGCCTGGATGTCACCCAGAATCAAGCGGGCCTCATCCCCAAAGTCCCCGGAAGGCTGCAGCACACGCAGCACTGCCGGCAAATCAAAGTTCTCCGGATACTGGTTGGTCTCCGTGCGTGGATAACTGACATATCCCTGGGTGTACAGACGCTCGGCTATTTGCATCGCCTGAAAGGGACCAATGCCCAGGCCCGAGCTACAGGTTCGCATCAGCTCGACGGTGTTGAGGGCTAGCGGTTTGCTCTTGAACGATTCCTTGCTGCTGACGCTCTCCACGCTGGGATAGTGGGAAGAAAATAATGAAAGGATAAAGATATGTATAGGGATAGCGTTAACGATAACTGATGGCTCTCTTACGTGGCCTCCTTGTGCTCCTTGACGCGATTCAGCAGCATGATGGCAATGTCCTTCTTGAAAACGCGGCCACGGCCCCACTCCAGCGTGAACTCCGGCTGGCCGGCGAGCATTTGCAAGTACCAGAAGCTCTCCGGCTTAAAGGTCTGTATATCGTCGTGCCGCTTCACACAGAAGCCCAGGGTGGGCGTCTGACAGGGGCCGTATGAGATGAGTGAGGAGTCCAGGTCGCCGTAGCGATCCTGGAAGAACTTCGTTTGGAACCGGGTGAAGGCACAGCCGATGCGCAGATCCAGCTCCTGGCGGGCATCCACAGACTTGGCCTCGTTCTCGTTGGGATGGCCGAGCGTCTCCATGGCCCCCTTGATATCCTTGTCGGTGATGGCCGAGAAGTGAGCCCGATATGTCACCTGCTTGCTATACACGTTACTAATGACACCCTGGACAGCATCCATCACCTCAAAGCAAATGTTCTCGCCCTCCTTGTCGCAATCGAGCCAGAGGACCAGATAGTCGCAGCCGCGTGCCTCGTGCGCCAGGAACGTGCGCATATGCTGCTTGGGGCTGGTCTCCTTCTTCTCGGTGGGACAACCGAACAGCTCCACGGGGTCCACCTTGTCCCAGGAGTTGTATTTGCTAGTGAAATCCAATGACATCACATGGCCGCACACCGACGTCATGCGAAAGTGGACGGCGCCCTCGTTGCGGAAGGTGCCGGTCCACTCGTGGGTGGAGCAACCATTGCCAGTACCTGCAAACACACACCAAAAATGTTTTGAGCATTAGCCGGTCCGGGCGACATCCGGATAAATTTTGCTTACGAACCTCTTTTCACCGTACAGCGTCCGTTGGAGAGGATCGTGGCCAGGGAGGCGGCCAGCGAGGGCTTCTCCGCCACCATCAGCACGTTCTTCATGGCCTAAATATAATTGATGACTTTTTCGTGAGCTGCGAAGATTCCTCTATTTCCCTCTCTGTCTCGCGCATGGGGTGAACCTGGTTGGGTAGCCGTTTGCCGGTTCGTTTCGTTTCGGACGTCGTTTGCGTCTTTCGTTGGCTTCGTTTGTGGGCCTCGATTGACCAAGAGCGGAGTTGAGCGCGTTTTTTTTAGGAACGCCCACGCATGAGATTTGTTTATGATTAATATCGCCGTTTAGCCGAATGTTTTCGCAAAAAAAAAATAATTTTTGACACGCTTAGAGATGTGCACTGATCGATAATGCCTCTTTAACAGTACGACTGTGCGCTTAACAGCACGCTGCGTAACGTATAAGATTCAAATTTTAAAATCGTTAAATATTAATTATTTTCAATTGTTTCAGCTATTCGCATTCAATTGATAATGTGTCACACCTATATGAGATGTATATACAATGCTAAGCTCGTATATGCAATGCTAACTGCAAGACTTATCATTGAAATTATCAATTGAATTGTCTAACATACAATATATCGCATATATAGGATTCGCATCTCTTTGAACAAAACAAAGAAAAACAATACATTCGTGTATCCGGAATATATAAAAAAAAAGTTTTCTGATTTGCATTTTGATTTCCCGATAGCATTTCAAAAAGCGATACATCGATTAATAGTAGATTTTCTCACAGTGGCGCCATCAGTTCACTCTTTTCCAACTGTCTGGTCCGAGCTGCGAACCTTTATTAGGTGACGATCTGGGAGCTCTGCTTGGCGCGTTACTTTTGAATTTAAGTCTGTGTTTGCCAATTGTTGCAATTTTTCGAATTCCATTGTCTTGCGTGAGGTGTTTCGTTATTTATAGAGTTGCAAAAACTTATTGAATGCCGGCGCATTTGAAATGCTCAACCGGTTTCTGCTCTTTTTTTCACACCGCCTTAAAGGTTAATTACACCACAAACTGTAAATAAAAGCCACACCTGCGCACTGTGGAATTAAACGGGAAATCATCTGGGCACACCTGTGCAGGAATTAGTGCTAATATTATATCGGAATCAGCTTTAGAGTAGCTTCCGCCGCTTCACCGATGGACCCAAGAATCTCTCCATGTTTCGTTCGGCCATACTGTGTGGACAAATGGAGACGCAAAAAGTAAAGATCGCCATTAATTTCTGCATTATAATTCGCTTTGAACTCCCACTGTGCCGGTGGGCTCATTTGCATACAAAAGAGTACGAGTTGACAAACCGCTGGAGTAGGGCAATAGAAGACGTGGTCGGGTCTGTCGGGTTGTGTGTGGCTGGCTTAGCCTCATTGTGGGAAACGCTTAAGCGATCTGATGTGAGTAGGCAGAGCTCAGAGGGCAGAAGAACTCGCGGTAGACTCGATCCCCGGCGATCCGGACAATTGAAAGACGCTTTCGTGGTTAATTTGGTTCTGTTCGGTTTCATTGATATTTGCCAAAAAGCTTTATTGTACGATAAGTATAAATAGTTTAGGTGTTGTTTTTAGTCAATGACAATTGCAAACATCATTTGGATGTTTGCACATACATACATATGTACATATGTATATATAATGTATACGAGTATATGTACATGCGCGTATGTACTGTAATATATTTGCTTGATATATCTATCCCCCTATATAGCTGCACATGAATGCCAAGTTCTGGCGAGTTTTTCAGTTTCAGTTTCGGTTTCATTTAATTGCCATTTCAGACAATTTCGTTCCGCATGTTTATCTATAAAAATGTTCTCTCTGTGGGCCATAAATTAATAGAACAAAAGAGGGGTGGAAAAGGGAAGGGGAAGGGTAGGGAAGAGGCCAGTCGCACGCCTCCAAAAGCAAATAATTATTGATATATTCCTTATGAATGGCCATACATTATATGATAATTATCGTTAAAATACTCTTCCTTTTTTTTCGCTCTCTGGGGGGAAACAATTTTCAACAATTTGTGTGTGCAGACTGTGCAGACTTGTTTGCGTGTGTTTTAGTTAATAACATTTTTTATCGCTAAGACTTAGCATCGATCTAGATATTCATTCGTTGTTGGGTTACAGGTTACAGGTTGCAGGGATTCGAGTAACATGGATATACATATGTGGAGATATATCAGAGCAGGGTATGCGATGCGTACAATATTTAAAGAAAAAAAATAATGATAATAATTATGTCAGGCTAGTCTTAGGCTAGTCAATAGGCTAGTATAGGATATGCTTATATTAAATAGTCGTTAGTATCAAAAATATGGTCTAGATATAAAGTATTCGCTGCCTTTATCAGTCATTGGATATTACCATCATAATTTCAAGTTCGATTCGTTGTTTTGATCCAAAATACTTAAATACATTTAAAAGAAGACATATTTTCTCGTTTAGTAGGTATGTACAATTAAACATATAAACAATTGAATTTTAAAAATATGTGTACAATATAGGGGTATGTATAGGGGGCATAGGGATATGGATATGGATATATCCACGCCTATCTGGGGGGAAAATTAACTTTTGGCCTGAACACTTTGGAAGTTCTATTACATAATACATGCGTGCCTACGCTATTCGATATTCTAGTATGTATTCGATAATTACGCACGTTAGACGCGCCAACTAAAAATTGTATGCACAAATTCAGAAATAAATTACAATTAATTAATGGAAAAAAAATGGATTAAATTAAATTAAAAACAAAAATAATAGGAAATAATAATTGTACTGCTTTTAGTTTCTGTGTTTTCAGGGATTTAAAACATAAAAATACGTGCGGGGAGGGAGCTGAATACATTCTGAATTGGGCGCCTCAAAGGGATACGCCCAAAAAACCTAACGGAACAATGCGATCGATTGAGGAGTGTGTGCGCGTGTGTGAGTGCGTGTGTGATGGATGGGCCGGGCCGATCATTGTTTAATTAAACGCGCTTTCCTTTTTGGCATCTGCTGCGCCCACTTTTTTCTCTCCCATCTAACCTTGATCGATCAGTATATCGTTGAACTTTTGATGATAAATTTGATTAAGCGCGCGCGCTGTGTCTTTGTACCGAAGAAAAAAAAACTGTTAAAGAAACAATCAGACATACACACATGCATCTATTTGTATGCCTGTGTGTTTGTTTATATCTGCGCGAGTAAATAAAATCCCGTTTGTTTAGTTTACAAAAAACAAACGAACTCCAAGAAAAAAAAATGTTTAATTTAAAACAGATTTTCTGCCACACAACACATATAGTGTCAGAATCCACTTGGAAGATTGTAAAAGAATGCAAGAATCAAATTATTGAGCAATGCCGAATGGCACACACACACACACACTTATCTAATACGATGACACAGGTCTCTGGGTGAGAGAGGGAGAGATGGACAGCAAGAGAGGAAACGGGTACGTGTGACGCAGCACGTCTAAATCAAATGCCAGCAGCTTTTTTTTGGTGCAATCTTCTCAATGGGAATCGAAATGGGAATCCAAATTCAAACCAGAGCCCAGCATCCAGAATCGACTAATTTAAATGTTAAACAATCTACATGTGTGCATGTATCTTTATATGGGTGTGTGTGTGTGTGTGTTTGTTTGTTCTATCTGCTGGCGGCTGCTGGTTTTCTCACACTTGAGATTTTTGTTAGGCTAGAGAAGCCAAAGCAGAATATCACGAGAATACAACAAAAATGCCTCAACAATAAATTCCTTGTGGTTGTGCGCTGCATTCAGCAGCAGCGGCGGCAGCTGTCCAAGTTCTATTGGAAAATCTTTCTCCCTGGAACGAGTAGAAGGAGAAGAAAACCCCAATCATTAACAATAGCACTGCTTTGTCTATTGTGCATTCCTGTTTGCGGTATATGTACATACATATGTATGTTTGGCTATATGTACACATACTCAACTACGTTTTGCAACACTTACCCAGGTCTGGGCTCAATTCAATTAAAACGTGTTAATCTGACCCTGTCCTGCCCTGCTATCCCCCATCTAACCTACCGTTATGTTGTGCTCAAGTTACATACATACATACATACATATGCATACGAATGAAATACTCTCTCACATTGCTATTGTGCTTAGCTCAAATTGAAGATTGAAGTTGAATACGAATACTGAATTACTGAATTACTGCCGGCCATTGTCCGCTGCCGCTGCCGCTACCCTGCTTCTGCTTCCCCCTGTTGGCTGATTTCAAAATCACGCGCAAGACGGTCACACACATACACTCACTTTTACACACACTCTCAAACACATAGACAATTAGCTGGGCCGGTCAATGCGCGTGCTTGAATGTTGGTTACGCTGCTGCGTTGCTGCTGCTGTTGCTGCTATTGCGCAAGTGTGCCTCGGATACTCCAGTCCCCCAGCTCCATTGCCATTATTTTCGTGTGGTGGGATGGGGTGGGGGGCTTACTTTTGCATTGTCGCCTCGTCTGCAGTCGACTGCAAGAGAAATATGAAAGAAAGAAAAAAGGGCAAATATAAATACAAATCCAATTACAAGTATGTATGTATGTGTGTCTATATGTGCACATATACAATAATGCGCCGTCTGTCTCCTTCTCACTCTGACGGAATCAGATGACGGCGACCGCTACGTTGGAGCCGCAAATTAAAAAAAATAATGCCTTTGCGTAAAATTTAAATGGGCCACATTGCAATTATAACTTGAAAAAAGAAACAACAACAAAAGAAAAAAAACTGCAGAACGTTCAAATTAAAAACTGCCGCTAAACTTAATTAATGGGAGGCATGTACGCGTATGCACTTTTATGCAATTTTTGGATCATTTGTAGAAATTGAAACAGGAAAGAATTCATTAGGCGCACACACAGACACAGTACTTCAGTGTGTGTGTCAAACGATGCGCTGCCCCCACACCCTGTCAGTCAGCTGCATGCTATTGCTTTCTCTTTTCCCTGCGCATCCTGCCGCCCTAGCAAACTCTGTTGGAAGCGATTCAGTAATTCCAATGTGGACCACGAGGGCCGTGGCTGGGCCGGGGCTGGAATGAGCGTGACGGGGACACGTTGCCCGGGGATTATGCAAAAGAAAAGAAATTGCATAGCAGCTGCAATCTCCACACGCACGCACAATACACATGTGCATACATACGTATGTGCGTACACAAGCTGTACATGCCTGCGTGCAAGAGCAAGCGCAGTCTACAGTTTGAGGGACACTGTGGTCTGGTCGTCAGGTCACAGCATCAGCAGAGCGGCGTGAGCCACCGTTTTGAGGGACTTTTGTCCGAATTATTCGATTGCATAATCCCCTCTAAATGGGCCCATGGGCCCAAAAACCCAACGTCCGTCTGTCTTGTTTGTTTTGTTTTCTCTTTCGACCGGGGCAAAACCTCAGCGCGATACGGACACACCGTCATCGACGGACGGCATTGGCAGCTGTTTCTTAAAGCCAGGCCAGATCACAAAAAAGTGACGTGAGACGAGAAAAACAACAAAAATAAGAGGCAACACACACATTATGATCGCGCACAAAGGGTATAAAGACTTTGCCATACCCTCTCGGTTGAATTTTATACTCTCCAGAAAGAAGGGCTTAGCTGTAAGGCTTATGTTCTTATGTTCGATATATTCATCCGATTCTTATTTAATTTGATTGATATTTGTATGTATATTTTCCATCTGTGGGTGTTGGCAAATATCGTTCTGGCGCAAATAGTGCCGCAGCTCTTCGAATGATGATACTGTGGTGACGGCTACCAACACTGATTTAGAATTTTGTCTCATGCTGTCTCTGTCTTTCGGGTCAGAAATTGCAGTGGAAATCCAGACCATTATAGTCTTTCCCAAACTAAAGTTTCTCTAGCTCCTTGAGAATAATTCCCCCAAATTGTGGTTTCGCTGGCTTTTAACATGTGTTTTTTTTATTATTTATCCGCAAAATGTATGTGTTGTTGCTATGGCTCTTACATAGTCCCTGCTGGCAATATGTTCTTTCTCAAGTATTTTTTATAGTCTCTGCGAAACGTGTTGTTTTTCTGGTTGGTTTTTTATGATTGTACTACCAGACTATCTGCAAAAGGTAATTTCTCCAGAATTTATAGTATCTTGGAAACATGTGGTTCTTGTAGTTCGTTCCAATAGTCTCCAGAGCCAAATATGGTTTCTTCAGCTCTTTTTTGAGTATCTTCCAAATGTGGTTGTGCCTATCGAAAATACCCTTACCTCTGAATACTGGGATGGAATGGGATGGATGGCGTTTACTTTGGCTCATTTGCGATGTGTCAAGACCACTTGAGGCGGCGGCCGAAGCGTTGCTTATCACATGTTCGTCGCCCCGCCGTCGCTGCCGTCGCCGCCGGTGAGTCCAATTTAAACTCAATTTTCAATTTTCCCTTTCCTCCAGATGCAGATACACACTGGGCACTATCTCAAAGTGCCCTGTGCCCGGTGCCTGCGGCTATGTGTGTGTCAAGGGTTGCGCGTTGATTATTTTATTGTTTTATGGCCATGTGGAAATCTACAGGAAACTGGGAACCTGAACTAAAAACTCTGACCCAATCGCTGTTTGCCTGTTCGTCTTTTCAGCATTTCCACCGAACAAAATGTGGCTACATTTTCATTTTATGGCCATTTCTCAAGTGCCCAAAAACGACGCTAAATCGTAAACTTGGCGCATGGTTGTAAAGCAGCCAGTCAAGAGTGCAGGGAATGCAGGGAATGCCGGGAAATTGCAGGCCAACGAGAAATAACCGAAGAACCCTGGCGCAATAGTAGGTTTCCCAAAAGGAATAATAAAACCCAAAACAGAAACAAATACAAATACAAAAAGTATGAATGACAAAGAAAACGTGTTGGACTTTTTCTGTGGCAGGCGCCGCTCTCTGCTGTCTGCTGTGCTGGCTGCATGCTGAGAGATATCTGGGTAAATCTTATGCGAATCTCATCTAGGAATGGCATGGCGACCGTGGCACATGTGATGCTCCATGGAGGGAGGGCATAATCGGTGAATAATCGTGTAAGAGGCATGTATATTATTCTAATAAAGTAGAAGCCTGATTGGCTCCTCTGATTATGCTATTTAATTGAGTTACTTGATTGTGCAGATTGTTTGGATTATCTTCCATAAGGATCGGGATTCGGATGCAGGGATTGGTGTTTCAATTTGGCAATCCAAAGGATCCAAAACCGATTCCCCTATAACATTGTTCTGCCCACTATTTGTGTAAAGTTTAAGCGCATTATCCATTTAAGTTGTTCAGACTCTGATTTGGAGTCAATAGAAAGCGGGAGAGAATGGAGAAAATCCCACCAGCATGTACATATGTACATAGCCTGAATGTACCTCTGTTTGCACCTCCAAAAATCTCCCTCAATTTTTGTCGTTGTTTGTTTTTATCTGTCGCTTATCGGTCGCTGCACTTACCTTTAGCAAACGGTTTCCATCTTGGCAGTGGGCGGAGGTGTTGCCGCTGTCGTCGTTGTCGTTGGTGGGGTTATGGTGGTGGCATCAGGCACAGTTGGGGACACACTGCTGGGCACCGAGCTCTGCATTGTGGTGTTTTGCGTGAACTCTGTACCACAGCCGGCCATCGAGGGCAGACCCTGGGAGCTGCTCGAGTGCTGGACTCCATTGGTGGTGTTGGTGATGTCGTGACGGAGCCGTGGACAGCAGATGCGCCTGCAGGCGGTCCACACCTGCGGCTGGCATCCGACCACAATGAATATGAAGACACCCTGTAGGGCATTGATCAGATCGGTGACGAACCAGGCGCCATGGGGCCCGCCCACCAGCCACGACATGATGTCCGCTATCCATGTGACGCCCATCACGACGACCAGCTTGAGGCAGACCTTGCCGAGGGCCGACTTCTCCGTGGACGACTTGACATCGTCCCGCTTCCACAGGCCGCACGTCAGCTGGTGGGTGGTGGAGATGAACAGGGCAATATTGGCGCAGAGCAGCAGCCCAATGGGGCCGTAAAAGTAGGCAAAAATGGACACCGATCGATTGTCGAACCAGCAGTAGAGCTGCCCGAAGCCCGGCCGCAGCAGCGTCGTCTCCGGCAGCTGGTCCACACAGGCGGCTATCGTTGAGATCAGCAGAGGCACGCCCCAGGCGTACACGGAATAGAGGAGCAGTCGCAGCGCCTCCTGATTCCGTTCGAGGGAGCTCGGTCGAAAGTCGCGGAACGTCCACCAGATATTGAAGCACATCGTGTTCAGCCAGAAGAAGGCCGACAGGAAGAAGAACTGCATGCCAACGGCCAGCAGCAGACAGGCCACGGAGCCCGGCATCAGCGAGGTGTTTAGCTCCTCGATGGCCAGCAGCACCTTGCCCACCAGCAGGCAGAAGACGTAGCAGATCTGGCAGCGCCAGTGCAGGGCATGATGGACGGCGGGCAGCAAAAAGCCGGCCACCAGTGTGGCCGCCAGGAACACCACCGAGATCAGTATCCCGCCGGTGAGTACGGCCTTCTGCAGCCGCATACCCGAGCTCTGGCCATCCTCGTCCAGTCCGCTGGAGCCCCCATCCTGACCGTCGCCGTGTGTGGCGTGCGAGAAGTGATGCGAACAGGCAATGATCTTCACCTCTCCCTCGCGTTGCGTGTGCTCCAGGCAGTACTGGCTGGCACTCAGATTGGTGTGATGCGACAGCCGGATCTCGCCCGAGGAGCGATTTAGCTGGGCATCGCGCCAGTCGCCGGCAATGGCATAGCCGACATTTGGATGTGCAATTGCATTTGCAGTGGTGCCCACGCACTCGGGCAGGCCGTAGCTGGTCTGATAGCTGCCCTCAGGTAGTTGCGGGCCCAGCCGTAGCTGACCGTCGGTGGGGGGGCTGGGCTGCAGGTTGCAGGTCTTGAGGCTGGTGTCGTAGCTGCCCCACTTGCCGCAGCATTTGCGCATGCGCAGCGTGGCAGGCGGCGTCACCAGGGACGCGGTCGCCGCTTCGGTTCCCGGTGCGGGTGCATTCTCTCGATTCCCTGCTGTGGCTGCTGCGGGCGCCTCCAGGCAGACCAGCGCCACATCCCGATCGACGCAATAGTTTTGGGGCTCCACCAGAATCAGGCGTTCGCGCACCGACAGCGTGCCATTGGGGAAAATGATGACATTGCCCAGCCTACTGCTGAACAGCTCCAGCTGCTGCTCCTGGCAGACGGGTCGCACGTGGGCGGTGAACTTCATGAAGCGCGGACTGGATCCAATGGGCTCAAAGAAGCGCTGCTGCTGTATTAGGTACACCATGGGCACCCACAGCTCCGAGTTGCCCGCTATGCAGGAGCGGGTGGTGCCATTGAGGTACTCGCCCAAATGGCAGCATTTGTTGAGCTTCACCCGTGGCGGCGGTCGTGCCGGTCCAGGTGCGGTTGTCGAGGAGGGAGCAGCGGGGTCGCTGCTGCTGCTGCTGCTAATGGTCTCTTCGTGGGGCAACTGCTGGCCAAGCAGGGCTCCGATGAGCATTAATGTGATTAGCAATTGTCTGCCTAAGTCTTTGATGGCCATGATGAGGCGATGACGATGTGTTTGTGGATTGTCGGGTTGGTCGGGGGAGGGGGGTCAGTGTCAGTGTCTCGGTTAACTTGTCTTACTGGCTGGCACACACATCCACATCTAGTTCTTCGTCTGCCACTTGTCCTCCTTTTTAGCCACTTGCGACGTTCTCGGGCAGCGCCACTCACAGCTCACAGATCACAGATTGTTAAAGAAGCCTCGTCCATTGCGGAATAAACGCACACAATAATTTATATCATCTTTTCGCATGGCTTCTGCGGGGGCGCAGCGCAGTGGATCCACAGATCGGACCAGATATTCGGATTCAAGTACGCGACGGCACACACACACTCATCTCATTTATTCGTCGTCTCCGTTTCGCTTCGTCAAAGAACAATTTTCACTTTTCTTCTCCTTTTCTGCCTGTTTCTTTGATTTTTCTTTTGGCCCAACGTAAACAAAATGCAATTTCACTTCTGCAATGTAAATATCACGCTAGCTGAACAACAACAACAAACAAAAATACAGTCGGGCAAACGATGTGCTGCTTTTAGCTTGGTTTCTAGTGGTTTGGTCGCGTTCATTTATTTATTTTCATTTGCGGTTAGAGGTGTCAAGCCATCGAGGGCACTATCGATAGTATCGATGTTTTGCTGCTTGTCTCTACTATCGACGGTTTTGCGGCTATCATGATAGTATCGAGCTACAGCCGATGCGCTTTTAATATGTTTGGATTGTCTGCTATAAGATACGAAGACACATTTGAAAAAAAATCGACAGGTGGCATCTAATTTTTACAATGGACAAGTTCCTAAAAGTTTTCAATGGTTTTTTAATAATTATTAGAGCTATCACGATAGTATCGATTGTTTTTTCAAAACATTCAACGTTGATATTCCTCGATTTTGATATTCCGTTTAATATTACTAGCTAGCTGGGACTCTCAGCTGTAAACAAATAATTTTATCCGATAGATACAAACATTTTTTACAAGATTGTCAAGTTTTGATAAGTCCTTTTTATTGCATTATTTACATATTAAGGTTCAAACAAAAACAACATAAAACGAATGTGACGCCGTTTTGTGGCGTTGCCAGACTCGTGCAATTCGTAGTTGCCGCGGGCTGCCATACCATAATATTTTGTAATCTGAAATTCGTCAATTTTGATATGCAGTTTAATATTACTAGCTAGATGGCCCTCTCAGCACCACAAAAATTGTTTTATACAATTCCTCAATGAATTTTGTTTAGGATTGGCTAATTTTCAGAACTATTTTTCATTGGATTGTTGGCATATTAAGGTTCAAACAAAAGCGGCCAAAGCATAAAACGTAAATGTTGACTAAGTGTGACGTCAGTGTTGCCGTTCCCGTTAAGAACATGTCGCTCACACCACGAAAATGAGGAGAAAGTCACCACATAAACGCTCTCTTCACCACTGAAAGAGAGCAAATTTTAAAAACCCACCACGAATTGAGAGCGAATTTTGAAAAACCACCACGATTTGAGAGCGAATAATATCGATTTTTTGTGCACTAAATTGAGTTTGGCGGTCAATTTGAAATGTGTCTTAATATATGGAAAAATAAAGAAATAAAGTAGAGAAATTGTCTTTTGATGGCAAAGCATAAGCTTTTCATAGTAACTACACGCTAACTATGTATGTGTGTAACTCCTATTGCGCCCATTGCTACGAGACTTATTCCGCGACACACGCAGTTGCTGCAATGGACACGGTGTGGCCACGGCA
Organism: Drosophila tristis; assembly: GCA_018150885.1. NCBI lineage: Eukaryota > Metazoa > Arthropoda > Insecta > Diptera > Drosophilidae > Drosophila > Drosophila tristis. The sequence continues at coordinate 4,867,070 of JAECWT010000215.1, read as the reverse complement.
GTGGGTAACAACCCAAGGCCCCAAATTCAAATCGGAGCCGAAGATCCCTTAAGCAAACAACCAGCAAAGCTTTTCAGTTAAAGATTTATTTATTAACCACCAACACCCATCAACTTTATGTATATTTTTTTTTGTACAACTTTGGTTAAATTGTGTTTAAATTGTATTGTAACGGGCATGCTTATGCAGTTAGCTCGTTTCACAAAAATTAGCAAACGTAAATAGCACACAAAAATGAAATTGCATTCGAGAATTCATCTAATTGTAGTATCTGTATATAGTATGTATTTATGTATGTACATACGTTCATAATGCATAGCCTGTGTGTGTGTGTGTGTCTGTGTCTGCGTGTGTGTTTTAACATCTATGCATATTGTATTGGCTATTTCTTTTCCGCCAGTTTGTTTGTTTTTTTTTTTTTTCTTGCTCTAAAGAACAATTTCTATATTAACATTTAGTAGCGCAGATATTTTTCGTTTTTCTCGGGGATCAATCGCATTGCTTATCAACGAAAGGAGTGTGTGGTGATCGATACAGGTAAACTGTCTATGTACGAGCACTCGTTTACATCGTGCTTACATCGTGTTAACATCGTGCTGAATGGGAGAATAGAACTGAAATTTGTGTGCAGAGAGTACTGTGAATGGTCGCGGGTGTTGCGGAGGGAGGGAGGGACGAATTGTGGGCTGACGCTTACAACTAAGTAAATTGAAAATAATTGCCCTAGTAGAGGGAGCTTCGTGTTGCGTTGCCTTCGTAATCGGCCCCATCATCAAGCCCAGAAATGACAATTGACAAACAATAGACAGACAGACAGAGAGACGGGATGAACCGAACCGAACACAAATCAATCGAAATCATATTGCGTCCTAGCATTACATACTCGTATTCGTACTCTTGTTATCCGAGTATCCGAGCAGGTGCGGTGGTGAGTGGTGTTAGGAATCGATTTCTAGAATCGATTGCTCGCTTGATTGATAATCGGTAATCATAATCAGAATAGTTCTAATAATGGTAATCATAATAGTAATAGTGTAATATATAGTTCATAGTATATAATCATAAGTTCATACGCAGCATTGTTAATATAAGTTAATATAATTTCTTTGCTCTTTGTTCCACTACTTCTACAACTCAACATCCATCCTCTTTCTCCTTAAAGTTCTCATTCGGATCTCGTTAAAATATTGATCTAACATTATGTAGTCACAATAATATTTATACAGTGTATGCTAGTTGGGTGTATGGGCGGGGGGTGTTCTTCGTTCTTCGTTCTTCCATTCTCCGCTCTAACGTTTCACATGGGGGCGCATTTTAAACCTTAAAAGATGAACCCATAAAATGGTATATGGAATTGTAATTGTATGTTGTATTTGATTTGAATGTTTGTTTTGTAAAATGGTTTCGTATTCAATATTGATCCCACCACTCGCTAAACTCTTGCAAATACTTTCTGCGTTACTTTCTTTCTTCTTTATAGAGCTCGCTCTCTCTCTCTCCCTCTTCAGCGCATACTACATAAGCTTAGAAGCCCAGAAATAATCGTGGCCTTATTTTAAGACATTCATTTATGCATCTTCCCTCCAATTGAATTGGATGGAGGAAGCGATTTTCGATTCGTCCTGATAAGCGGCTTATCAATAGGTGCTCTTACGACCAAGTGAATATACAAATGTATCCTATATAGTCTATGCTAGATTATAATTGGTCAACCAGTAAAACCAAAAGAACAGACGCCCACAATTGTGGGTTTTCAAGTGGTTATAAGCACGAAAAATAGAAAATGCTAAACATAACATAACAGTGACGGAACTCGTTTTTCGTTTCATACCTTTCAGCATTTGGCCGAGTGCAGCTATCGCTATCGCAATAGCTCATCTCTGTATGCGCGAAGTTCAAATGATATCGGACTTCATATCTTTTTATAAAACTTGAAAACATATTTTAAAAATTTAAATTGCGTGACGTACTGTACTGTGTACACCCATGTGGTTCCTAAATCATCTTTTCGTTCTTTGACGAAAAAGCCCATTCCCCACCAACTGCCTGGACTGTATATGTATGTGTGTGTGTTTGTGTGTGTGTGTGTGTGCCAGGATTTTGAGGACATCATCTCACGTGTTTCGACTAAGAGGCTAGGCCTCTATCTAATGTACATATAAGTACAAATAAATCAATTAGTTAGCAATTTCAGTTGGAGGATGTTCATTTCATTTCATTTAATTTTTTTTTTTTTTTTGTTTTTTTTTTTTTTTGGTTTTTAGTTAACATTGGGATTGGCACATTATATTACATATCATACAAAGCTTTGCATTCGTTTTTCCTTCACACGTTTCTCCTCCGCCAATGCTTGATTTTCGCTCTACAAACGTTTTCTCAACGAAAACACAAACAGACAAAGGTCTGTGTGTGAGAGGGGGGGGGGTGGGGAAATGGGAATGAGGATTAGGGACGTGGAGTGTGTGAAAGAAAGTTTTCTGTTCAAGTTGCTTGGTTGGTGAGGGGGAGGGGGCAGGGGAAGTGTGTTAGTGTTGGGTAAGGCCGAAAAAATAGAAAAGGAACTTGGGCCGTGGGCTTGGGTTAACCCTTTCTTTCATTTTCAAAGGTTTGCTTGCTTTTACTTGTATCCTTTGTTTTGTTTCGTTTCGTGTAATAACATGTAACCGCTTATCACATTCATAAAACTTGATCAATCCTTATACATATGCATATGTATATAGATTTGCATGTGTATTGGTGTGCTTATTGGTGTGTGTGTGTGTGTGTGTGTGTACTGGTGTGTGTTTATAGTATATCATCCGGTAGGGGTGTTTCATTGTTTGAATTACATACATATCTTTGTTTGTTTTGTTTTTATATATGTACGTACGTAGTACTTAGGTTTTTATAACATTTACTTAACCAACTATTTCTGAATCGAGAGTTCGAGTTCTGAGTTCCGACTTCGAGACGACTATGACATGCCATGCCATGCCATGCCAAAGGAGACCCCACTTCTTCTTTGGAAGGGGGGCGCACTGATTTTGCTATTTACTCTGTGTTACTGGGTTCTTGGGTTCTTGTTTTTAGAGAGTGGGTAAGGGGGGGGTTACACTGGGCTTTACACTGGTTACTGGTTACTGGCTTACTGGTTAATTAGTTTGCTAAGCTATTAGGTGGAGAATCGGAAACTCATGTAAGTAGTTCTCTTGAAACGTACGATTGTTGGGGCGGGGCTGGGGGGTTGTTGGGAGGGATATGGGATTATTGTTGTTGGATGATTAAGTGTGTGTGTGTGTGTGTGTGTGTGTATAGAGTCTACAGTGCATAGTCATAGTCCATGGTCATAATAAATCATGATTCCCCATGGCTATGATGCCCTGGCACTACTCGTATCTGTGTGACTTCTGTGGATTGTGAGAGGGTGGGTGGGTGGTTGGGCGGGGGCGGGATCGGGGGAGAGGGTTCTAAACTTATCGGTGTACCGTTATTGTGTGGCTAGCACAAAAATACCTATCAAGTTTTATGTTTTTCTTTTGTTTTGGTTTCGTTTGTTATTTCGAAAAAAAAAAATAAAAAAAAATAAATACATTGAATTCGAGAGGGGAGCCTCGCCCCAATTGCTGTTGCTGTTGCTGCTGCTTGCTGGCCCCCCTCCCCCCACCTGACCCCTAAGTAAAATACATATACATATACATATGCAATATGTAATCCTTCATCATCTTCGATCATCAATCAACATTATCGGATGATCATCTTCCATTTCATTTTCATCTCCATAAAGATCTTAAATAAATATAAAGCACAAAGTGTTCGACTTCCAGTTTGAATTCTAGTTGATAAGTATGTATGCATGTATGTATGTATGTATATAGTATATATGCTTAAAGGCATATGCATATACTACATGTACATACATACATAATATAAATATAAATATATGTGTATATAAGATTAGATTTTAATCGTTTCAAGATGCATGTGTGTGTCTGTGTGTGTGTGTGTGTGTGTGTGGGTGCTAGTGTAAGTGTGTAAATACATTATATAAATAAGTATATATGCATGTATTTATGTATGTATGTATGTATGCTTCATCTTCCAACTTTCATCTTAATCTTCAGCGATAATTACAAGATCTAGCATCGGACATCCGTTCATCAGTCGATGCCAATGCCGATGCACATGTAATCATTTATAGATTTTGTTGTTGTATTTTTTCATTTTTGGTATGTATCTGTTGGTGCTCTCCTCCACGCCCTGTGACCCGTGCGACCTGTGACCCAGGCCATAACTTAGGCATAAAATTCCGTTTTTCCTTGCGTCTTATAGGCCTCCTCCTCGATTTTGTACATATCCATTAGCTTTGCAGCGGCAGCGTCACAAACAAAATTCAAAGAATATTTCCGCACAAAAAACATAAGCAAGAGAAGAAGAGAATGCATGTGTGCATGTGTATGTATGTGTGTGTGTGTGGAGAAAGAGAGATAAAGAAAGAGAGAGAGAGAGAGAGAGAGAAAGAGAATTTGGTTAGGTTTCGCTTTCGGTTATTTTAATTATAATGTTAGGGCGACACAGCAAACGATAAATGACAATGCTTAGCAGGGCGTGGCAGATCGGGGGTCGCTTCACACAAATAGAGAGAGACAGCGAGAGACAGAGAGAGAGAGAGAGAGAGACAGAGAGAGAGAGAGGGAGAGAGGGAGTTCGATAGTTGAGGGTACAGTAAGGTAAACTTTCTATAAGCTTTTTAACAGGTGAACTTAGGCAGGATGGACAGGAAATCGGGGATATGGATATATACGCATGATGTATATATTTGTAGTAGTGACACAGAGACAGAGAGAAAGAGTGACAACAAAAAACACACACCGAAAAGCATATAAAAAGCACACAGGGAAAGCACATATCCAACAAAATGTTCAAACTAAACAAAATATAGCAGTACTCTGGTCGCAGCGAATGAGAAACCCAACGGGACTCCTGCTGGATCGTGGGTGGTAGATCGGACGTGGTGTGGAATGCAATCCCTGATGGCAGCGGCAGCGGCAGCGTTGCCGGATTACTCAGAGGCACTGCCTGGGAGTTCGGTTCCCCCCAGGCGTCATTCTGTTTGTAGAATTAGATTGCAGTATGGCGAATTCTTGTTTTGGTTGTTGATGAATACAGATTGGAAATTGGAATTGGCACGAAAGATCAGATAAGCATCTAGATCTACCATAGTTTTCAGTGGGATATACGTACATATATCCTTAATGGACTTGGAATCACTTGGCAATATTCTGGATTGCCCAAAAGTAAATTTAAGCAAAATGAATAAACACAAACAGAAAATAAAAGAAAATAAAACAGAGTATGGCACGGTGGGAGGGTTGGGGTGAGGTACAGCAGGGTACTGGGGTACAGGGTACAGGCAATCGATGAATTACAATAGACATATAATATATACGACCACTATATACGAGTATAGGAAATAGTTGGTATAGATAATTACATCTTAGCAGTTAGTTTGAAAGTTTAGCAGCTACTACGACTGATTACTGATCGATTACGGTTCAGATACAAGTTGGGTTGGGTTGTGGGTTTTCGGTTAACGGTTATCGGTTATCGGTTTTCGGTTCGATTCAATTCGATTCAATTTGATTTGATTTGATTCGGTTAGGTGTGGTGTGGTTGTGGTTCATTGGTTATCGGTATTCGGTATTTGGTATTTGGTATTCGTTATCGGTAGATGCATCCCCAGGGCCGCTAGTGGATACTCCCATACTCTCTCCTATAGCACTGTTGCACTGCACTGCACTCATCGATACGGATACGGATACGGATACTGATACGATACGATACGAATAGGGATGCATTTCTTTTCTTATTTCTTTTTCTGTTTGATTCTGTTTTGGTTTCGGTTTCGGTTTCGGTTTGACTTGCTTTTAGTTTTTAATTTTCAGTTTTTAGTTTTCAGTTTTCAGTTTTAGTTATATCGTATATCGTATAGCGTTTATCGTATATCGTTTATCTTTTAGCGTTTATCGTTTATCGTTTATGGTTGATCGCCCTCTAGCTATTCATGTATGGTAGGTATAGTTGTCTAAAGTACAGTCTCAATACTGGTTATAGTGTCGGCTTCGGGCCGTGTTTCGTTCAGTACCTTTTGCACATCGGTACCAAATTCCTCGACCTGTTTCGAATGCGCCAGCTTCAACTTCTCCATGGCGCGTCCCTGCTTCACGCCGATTTGCTGCGTAACGAGAGAGAGAGAGAGAGACAATGGCACTTGTCAGAAGGTGCACCTAGCAAAAGGTGTGCAGTCGCACACATCGCATTTACATACCTTCTTCTCCTCCATGAAGCGCTTGACATTGTTCTGACGCTTCTCGCGCAGTCGACGATCCTTCTCGTTCTTGGTCTTGAGGGTCTTGTCGTTCTGTACCTCCTTGGCGGTATCCGCCGAGGTTTTGGCCTGCTTGGCATTGAGCTCCTTCAGATCCCTTCAGATCGGAAGCGAAAAAGAAGGCAAGTTGCAGTACAAGCAATCCAGAGGTAATGTGTAATGGGTAATGGGAATGGGCCTACCTGGCATGACGATCCTCCAGCTGCTTGATCTGGGCCGCCTGCACGGTCAGCATGAGGGCCTTCATGGCATCCTGCGAGTCCTGCACATGCTGGCGCAGCATGTCCCACTCCTCTTTGCGGTGGCGGGCAATCATGTCGGTCCACTGCTTGGTCTGGTCGTTGATGGCGTTCTTGATGTTCGCATCGTTGCGGATGTCGTCTTTGCTCTTGCCCTTGATCAGCTTGTCGATGGCCGCGTTCTGGGTCTTCTGGACGGAGGTGCGCTCCTTGGCGTGCTTCTTGCGCAGCGTGTCCAGCTCCTTGATCTGCTTCTTGCCCACCTTCTGGAAGCCCTTCTCCTGGCGCAGCGACTCCAGCGTGACCGGCTCAAACACCAATGGCGGCTCCTTCTTCTCCTCCTCCTTGGCCTTGCCGGCATCCCGGGCGGCCCCACCGCTCTGCTCCTCGATGCCCAGGGCCTTCATCTGCTCGTTCTGCTGCTTGGCAGCGCCGGCAAAGCCACGCGGATCCGACAGCATGGCCATGAAGTCCTCAAAGCCATCAGGTACGTAAATCTTCAATTCGATGTTCACAAACAGCATCGGCAGCGACATCGGGAAGTTGGCCTCTGTGCGCAGCGACACGTGGCGATAGCCCGGCTGGAGTCCGTCCAGCGGCAGGATCCGCTGGCCGATCATCTTGCCACTTTCCTCATAGACGCCGAACCGCAGCACGGCCAGATCCGGCAGCACCACCTTGCGGAACACGAACGGGTCCTCGTTGTAGACCGGGTTCAAGCCGTTGTTGGGCACCAGACGGGTGCGGAACTCCTTCTTCACGGTGTCCGAGGGCAGGCCAAACATGTCCACCTCCACGTAGGTGCCCACCTTCTTGTCCGACAAGAACTGTCCGGCGATCACCTTCACCGAGCACATGGCCGCGATCACACCGTCCACGGGGGCGTCGGCGAACGGATCGAAGTCCTTGTCCGCACGCCGCATAAAGTCCGGCTTCAGCAGGTATCCGCAGCCGCCGTTGTACTCGAACTTGCCCTGATTCAGCTGCATGGGCAGATCGGAGGTCTGGAAATTCAGCGACACCATCTGGCAGCCGGCATTCCAGAACACCTGCGGCATGTAGTTCGAGGAGTCCGCCCGGGTGCCCTTCGGATAGATGCGCGACATCTGGCGCTTGTTGTAATTGACGAAATCAATGGAGCTCTGCTTCAGGTAGTTCATGCCCGCCGATTCCGCAAACGAGGACATGTTGTGGGCAATGTTCTTCTCTGTGGGTGGAAAGAGCCACAAAACGGGGGTCAGTACACTTGTTGAACCTCTTCTACTCCAATGAGTATCGAAATGTTAAATGCGTTCGCTACTGACTACTAGTTTTACGACACTCGATAAATATCGATAAAATTTCGATTAAAATTGGTTTGCTTTCTATTTCAATTGTAGATGAATAATCGAAACATGAAGGTGCCCATTAAATCGAAGTGACTTAACACCGAATCGATAAATATCGATAACATTCCGATTATAAATAGCCTATCTATTTCAATTGTAGATGAATAATCGAAACATGAAGGTGCCCATTAAATCGAAGTGACTTAACACCGAATCGATAAATATCGATAACATTCCGATTATAAATAGCCTACCTATTTCAATTGTGGATGAATAATCGAAACATGAAGGTACCCATTAAATTGAAGTGACTGAACACAGAATCGATAAATATCGATAACATTCCGATTATAAATAGCCTATCTATTTCAATTGTAGATGAATAATCGAAACATGAAGGTACCCATTAAATCGAAGTGACTTAACACAGAATCGATAAATATCGATAACATTCAGATTATAAATAGCCTCAGCTCTATCGGATCCTACATCTATCCTAGACGAACAATCAATGTAAGCGATGAAAATCGATAAAAATTTCGATTACCAATTGCCTTATCGAAGCCCTGGAACTTAATGGGCTGCGCATAATTGACCATCGATGAGAGCCAGGGATGTACATTGGTGGTGGAGCCACTGTAGTTGGCCGCCGCTGCCTCCGCCTCGGCACCACCACCCCCCTCGGCAGCACCATCGGCGGCGGCTGCCGCTTCGGGAGCTGGCGCGGGAGCGGCCGCTGCCTCTGGCGGCTTCCCGGCACTGGCATCCTCCTCGGGATCGTCATCGGTCTTCAGCTCGCCCTTCAGCCAGAGCTCCAGCTCGACCTTCTCCACATCGGGCTTCATGCGCTTGTTCTTGATGAGAATCTTTTTCTTCAGCTTGCACGGCGGCGGCAGCGGCAGCCCCGGGTCCAGCTGTGAGAAGATAAGATGCCCGACGGCAGAGGAATATCATCAGTATACAACAAACAGTACAGCGAAGGGTTGGCTGGGGGTGGTGCGGACTCACCGGATGATCTGAGAGGGGTTCCTTCAAGAGCAGCTCCCCGAAGAAGTCATCACAGTATTTGGCCAGCTTGTACTGCTGGGCCCGGTTGCAATGGTTCTCGAAGGACAGGATCACCGGATACTCGGACGAGACGAAGGCGCAGTCCGCGATGGCCTGGATGCAGTCCTGCAAGCCAACACGGTGACAAATTGCCCGCTTTTGTGTTTCAAATGTGGGCGGCACTTACCTTGAAGAGAATTTCCGTGCAGTAGGCATGCCCGTGGGTGACAATCGGCTCCTCGTCCTCCCCCTTGCCATTCCAGCAGTCGAGTTCGACACACCGACAGCCAGCGAGCAGCGTCTGGCGGTACATCTCCACGGAGCTCTTGCCGCCGATCTGTCGGCCGGACAAGTAGGTGTTATGCGAGCTGTTGATGTAGTAGTGGGCCAGTGGCTGGTCCATCTCCATGTAGAAGTCCAGGCGATCCAAAAACACGGGCGCATTCTCATCGGACATCAGATAGCGCTTGAATCCGTCAAGGGAAAGTTGAGCTGCAGTTGGGGAGCAAAAGATTAGCACAAGAATGGGATAAGGAATGGGAAAGGGAATGGTAAAGAATGGTAAAGGGAATGGTAAAGGAATGGTAAAGGGAATGGTAAAGGGAATGGTAAAGGGAATGGGGCGAATAGGAATAGGAATAGAAATACTTGCCGCTTTTCTTCTTCTCTTCGTCCAGCTCATAGTCGTTGATGATCTCCGTGCAGCGCTTCTCCTCGTAGAGCGGGAAGAGGATCTCGTTCATGCGCGGATCCCTCTGCTTGTCGTTCATGAACTGTATGAACTGCTCCATGCTGATGAAGTCCTGTTTGCCCTTGGTGCTGCAATGGACGGAGTAGAGGGCGGAAGGGAGATTATCCAATGATCTAAGGCGAAGGCAGTTCGTGGCACCTACATGGACGTGAAGAGCTCCTCGATGTCGTTGCGGGGACAGACCTTGTGGTACAGGGCATAGAACTTGTCGAAGGTGAACTGATCCATGGTCATGGTGGCGTTCTTGTCGTCCGGCAGGCCCGCATCCTTGATGCACGTGTAGACCAGCTTCTCGGTCTTGCCCGAGGCGAATGTCTTGGCCAGCGTCTTGACCGGTATCTTGCCGCTCTTCTCCACGCAATAGCTCAAACGCATCCAACTAGGAGGACACACACACAGGCACACACACACACACACAAAAATGTATTTAAGTATCTGCATCTGCATCTGTAGGATCTTAAGGCTAGCTTAGGCTACATTCAACACAACAACAAACAAACATTAGCATGCAACCGGATGGATAGATCTCAGTGGGCGGGCTGGGTACATACCTCAAGTGACTCTGACGAATATTTACAGCGAACAGCTCGATTTAAATGCTGTTCTAATTGAGTTTAAAATATGATTACATAAGGGACTGCGACTGAGGACTGAGGCTGAGACTGAGGGCTGAGACTGAGGACTGAGGCTAAGGGCTGAGGCTAAGGGCTGAGACTGAGGGCTGAGGCTGAGGCTAAGGGCTGAGGACTGACCTAATCCACTTTTGATACGTATCAATAATGGAAACTAATTAACGTTTCATTTGTAATTCAGTTAAATACGGACACGACCCCGTATCCAATTTCCCATTACCCATTTCCCATTTCCAATTTCCATTGCCGTATTGATTGGCAGATGATTAACGATGTGCCGGCCTGTGCCTTGTGCCTGTGCCTGTTCCAGTGCCTGTGCCTGTGCCCCAAAAACGTGGCACAACCTCATAACTAATTGAAATCGAATCGACTTGAATTTGAATTTGAATCAATTTGCATGGATAGCCGCAACGGAACACGGAACGGATACGTGAGAGACCTGCTGTCCATGTCCGTTCGGGGGCTTAGGCCGTTTAGGTGCGGGTCAAGTAATTGCGGCGGCACCAGCACCAGCACCGAGCACCAGCACCAGCGCCATGCCACCCAACACCGCACCGCACCGCACCGCACCGCACCGCATGAATGACGCATGAATAATGCAATCAGAAACAAATTGCAAACTAGGACAACTAATTTACAATGGCAACATGCAACGGTCGTGTTCGCTGCATGCCACTGCCACTGCCACTGGAACAGGTGTTGGGCTACCACGTCCGTGCGGTTAACACGGTTGTTCGTTGCAACACACATCCCTGCCTCTGCCCCTGCCCCTGCCCCTGCTCCTGCCCCACCCTGCCGTACCCTTTTGCAGTGCTTCACAGCTGAAGCAGCAGTGCCACTGGCAACGCATATTCAATGAACCACATCTCAAAGCTGCCAGATCCCAGATCCCAGATGCCAGATGCCAGATCCCAGAGCGCTTCCTTTGCTCATTTTCCTCCGGCCATTGACCACTGGCTGAGCTGCATGCAACGGTGTACCTATGTACCCACTACGAGTACATAGTATATGCAGCTTTGGAGCTGTGCGCTCCGCTCGCTCCAGACTGGTGGAAACTTTGAGCGGTTTAACCCAATTTCGGAGATGCTGCTGGCATTGCCAGCCATCATTTCCACAGCAATTTATTCAACGAAAATGCCCCAGCAGCAACATTGAAACAAGCCAAGCCGAAACATGGACCCAGAACCAGACTCAGCCCCAGTCCCCGCTCCAGCTTCAGCTCCAGCTCCAGCTTCAGCTCCAGCCCCAGCTCCAGCCCGAGACGAAGCAAGCATAAATATCCATGGCAATGGACATTTGCTAGCAGTGCTGCTGGCTTCGACAGCTTCGAGTGGCAGGGTATATTGGGCCACAAGCAAAAAGGGTAGGGCAGGGATATCCAAGTGACTGTTTTAGGCTTCGGAGGTGGCTGCAACAGATCTGGCAAGCATGTGATGCGAGCAGCATTCCCAATCCAACAGCATTCCCATCTACGCCTTGTATAGTCCACCTTTGTGCGGATTGCTGCTTTATATCCTCGTCTGCTCTGCCAATATACTCGTAGTTCTCTTTTGTCCTGCCCATATCTATGTCTCCCCAACAGCTTCTCTATGCTCGTGGCTAGGTGTCGCCGTAGTCGTGTTGCCCTTCACCCTCTCTCGCTTCGCTGGACTGGCCCCACCCTCTGCCCCATATGCCCTTCCTGTTGTGTAGCAAATGCAAATGAAATGAATTTATTTTGGGTGAAAAACAGACACAGAACCCCGGAACCACGACTGCGACTACGAATGGGTTGGGTTGGGTTGGGTGGGGTTGCTGTTTGACTTTTTGCATGGATCAAATGGCAGCGAGGTATTTCCCGGAGTCGCGTAATGACCAATCGGGAATATTAATAATGCCGGCATGAAACCAAGTGAGTGTAAAGTTCGGCCATCGATTGAGAACTGGATATGCCATGCGTGGCTTGGCATCAGCTTTCGAGTTCTCCCTCTGAAGCTTGCCACCCCCCACCGAGAGCGGTTCGTGGTCAGCCGTTGACTACTGTGCCGCCTGGAAGCTTCCATCGATCTATAGCTAAATTGAAATGGTTGTAGTCCCAAGAGGCAGGGGCTTGCTTGTTCGGTTCGCTGCTGTCTGCCACTGCGGCCATGAAGGACTTTTCCTTGCCGCAACTGTGCGGGACCTGCTGGCAAACCTTCTCCAGTGCATTGGACTATGATCTCGCGCCGCTGTACTTACCCGATCAGGACACCCAGAGGACAGTCTAGCGCCTGTTTGGGGTGTCTCCAAGGCCAATATAAATAGTGAACGGATGAGCAATGCCAGTGCATGGGCGTCACCCATCCGCTCACTGTTTATCCTGTCTCTGGCGTGCCACTAGCCAGTACACAGGGCAGCATGGATGGCAGGGATTCGGGTGGGACTTGGTACTTACTGCTTCATCAGATTGGTGCGCGGACACACATTGGTGGCGCGATTGTTATGCGTTATGATGCGCAAATTCTTTTGCCAACTCTGCCCCCAGCAACAAAACAAAAAGCCACGCACACACAGTGATAGAGAGCAAGAGAAGGAGGAGAAAGAGTGATAATAGATAGTAAAGAAGAACAAACACAACAGCAACATGCAACATGCAACATGCAACATGCAGCAGATGGGGAAGGAGTAGAAGGAGTCACGAGCAAGCGGAGAGCAAGTCGTGAGCTGAGTTGAGTGGCAAATGAATGAAGAACAATCGATGCAATGGCGAGTGCTGGGTGCAGCTGTATGTACACGGGAATGTATGTTGCAGTCGAGTGAAGGTGCACCATGTGGCATGCAGGGTCGAAAAGGAAAAGGTCGAAACACGCACCAGACCCCAGAACCATGCAGTGGGAATGGATTGCCAAGGCGTGCAGTGGAGTGCAGTGGCAGTGGAGTGGAGTGGAGTGGAGTGGACTTACTGTTTTCTCAGACACATCATGGGACAGATATTATTCGCTTTGACATTATGGGTGATTTTTCGGATGCCATCTAGCCAGATCTAAAAGAAGAGAGCATGGATAGTCGGTGTCCCCACATGAGATGGCGTTCCGTTGCGTCGCGCTCGGGTGGTGGTGGCGGTGCATGGAGGAGATGCAGGAGGAGATGTCGCCATGGCTGGCACGATACCTTACCTTGGCTGTGGCCGCATCGGCGCAGATAACATGATGATATGTTATATTGATATAGTCCGTGTTCGAGCATATGGTGAGAGATCGTTTGTCCAGCTCCGGTATGTTGGTGCCGTTCTTTTTGGTCACCTTATCCAGTATCTTGGGGTCCTGCAAACAGCAAACAAATATCAGAATTAATTTCCGCAAGCTGCTCTCTGCTCGGCGCTGCTCGGCACTGCTCGGCACTGCAATCTGGCGCAACATTTGGCCCAACAAACAAAGCGAAAAGCAAAAAGCAAAGAAGGCAGAAAAGGCAAAAAAGCAACAACATTAATCTCGTGGGTCGCATCATTAATCAAGGCGTGGGCGAAGCATTTATCAACATTCAGTGCAGCGCTCGAATGCGCATCGAAAGCCAGCAAAAACAGACGTCATATCTATACACATGTAAGTGCTTGACCTTGCCCTTCGCTGCGCGTTTAATTCAATTTCGGAATCGAATTACATGCGCGGCATAGCCTTTAATTGGTTTTCGGTACTTGAGTAAACAACATTTCCTATTTATGGAACAGAGAGATGGCAGCACTAGCTCCCACCAGCCCACCAGCCCACTGACCCACCAGCCCACCAGCCCGCTGTCCCGCTGTCCCACTGGCCCTGTGCACTGTTCGCGATCCGTAAATAGTCTTCGCTGGCATCTACAATAATCCGCCCAATCAGTGTGGGTGTGTGCCACAATTTTCGGATAATTGTTCCATAAATAAATCAGCGAGCAGCGCAACTATTGTGGTGTCTGCTTGCAGTTTTCCGTTCAGAGTTCTCCCTCTGCCTCGGGCTTAATTGACACTTATCGTTTCTTGTCTGGTTCATCCTTTGCCTTTCTGCTTTTCTGCTTTTCTGCTCTGTAGCTGCACGTTCTCCGATTCTCGAGTTCTCCAGTTCTCCCTCATGCCTCGCAAGTGCACCCATTTCTGGGTCCACTTAAATGATTTAGTTCTTTGGGCAAATTGAATTATGCAAGGATCCTCCTGGCTGCCTGGCTGCCTGGCTGCCTGGCCGCCCGACCGCCTGGTCTCCTGTCTGCCTGCTCCTTTCTGCCTGGTCTCCTTCCTGCCATTATGGCCAGGACACACACTCAAAGGCTCAATCAGTTCGAGTGTAATTTGTGTACAAAAAAAAAAAGAGACGGGAGTTAGACAGCGGCACAGGGCGAGGGGCAGGGACTGCAGAGAGCAACTGTAGCATACTTTCGAGTGCTAAATAAGTCGACTTCGTCTGCCTCCTTCGGGTGTATCTCTCACCCCCTCCCCCCACCGACACCAAATCGAAATAAAGTGAAAGCAAATGTTATAAAAGTTTTCTTTTTCCTTTTGCCTCTTTCGTTTGTTCATTCTTTCATTCTTTCTTTCTTTCTTTCTGCCCCTTCTTTTATGCTCCTGTGTGTGTGTGTGTGTTTTTTGCCACTTGCTTTGCCTTCAGTTTCTATTGTTGTTGCTGATTCTGCTGCTGACGTACTTTGTCCGCAGAGCAGATGAGAGCCAGATGAGCGGTGCGGGCTGGGGGGCTGGGGGGCTGGGGGGTTAGGCAGTGACAGCAGGCGGCGACTGAAGCTGGCACCAGGGTGCCAGATATTGAAGCAGGGAGTGCCGAGTGCGGTGTGGGGTGACAGAGATGGAGATGGAGACGAAGGCAGAGACGCAGGCAGAGACGCAGGCAGATGCATAAGCGGAGGCGGTAGCTAAAACGGTACCAGAAACGGAGGCGTGGGCAGCGGAGGGGGCGGTGGCGTGCATTATTGAAAAGCTTCAACAGGAGAGGGACTGACAGAGCGAAAGAGTGAGGGTGAGAGTGAGAGAGTGAGAGAGAGTGTGTGGTGTGGTGTGGTGTGTGTGTGTGTGTGTGTGTGGGCGTCCGAAGCGGCTTACAAAACTGCATTCAAGGTACATGCAATGGAAGGTGCGGTGCGTGGGGCTCCGCCCCTCACCTGCTGTACCTTCTATGGGAATAGCTGTGCCTGGCCTGCAATGCAGCTCGACATGATTTCGTTTTCGATATTTCCTTTTTGCCATCCCCCTTTCGCGCCCACCAAATAAATCGCCACTCATCTGCCCCTCCTCCTGCTCCTCCTCCTGCTCTGCATTTCACTTCTCACCTTTCCTCTGCTTCCACACCTTTCCCTTTTCGTTTTCATTCGTTTTCAGTTATCACCTCTTCTTATTCCCCGTTCTTTCCACTTCTCCCACTCCCTTTCTATGCCTGTGCCTGTGCCTGTTCCCCTCTGTGGCTTACTCTTTCCCTCCTCTCTCCCCCTCTCTTCACTTCTGCTCTCTGTGGCAGCAGCAACACGAGGCAGCTTTTAATGGTCCATTGTGCGACTGCCACTTAGGAGGCTTTGACTCGTGTATCGGTCTTCCACTCAAAACTCTCCCATCCCCGCCACCCCACTCGCTATTTCTACCCCTCTCCATCCCTCTCTCTCCCTCCCCCTCTCCCTCCCCCTCCCCCTCTCCATCTCCCTCTCGTTCTCTTTCTTGCTTTATTTTTTGCGTGTGTGTTTGTGTGTCGCTCACTGATTTAATATTGATGACCAAACATTTCAAGTGATGGCAGAGCAGAGCACTAAACACGCACAGGCACACACACACACACACACAGGCACACAGAGAGACGCCAGCACCTTCAGCCGCTCCCACATTAGCCCCTTTGGGGCACCAGCCTCTCCAGCACCCACTCCAGCACCTTCTTCCTTGCCTCACATCGCTCCATCCTTTGAAAAGTTTTTGCATCTCCTTCGACTTTCGACTTTCGTTTTTCTTTTGGCCATCATCTCGTTTGTGGTCAACATTTATGGCCCCCAGCCAACTGACATCCTCTTGGTCTTGCCCCCATGCCACACACACACACACACACACACGTGCATACTGTGTTCTGCTGCAGCTGCTGCTGCTGCTGCTGCCTGCTCTGTGGATTCTGAACTTTAATTGAATTCTTTCCTGGAAAGCAGCTGTCTTCGATCCACAAAGGATATAACCACAAGTAGGAAATGCATCCAAATGTGTTTGGATTGGCGCTAGCCTGCTGTGGGAGTGCCCACGCAGATAATCCCTCGAGGGCTTTTGGGGTGCAGCCACAGTGCATAGGATTCTGCCCTCTCCCGGGATTATTGTGGTTCCTGCTAAGAGTTTGATTAGTATTTACCCGGCTACCCTTAGGGCCCTTCTCTTTGCTATTATTTTGGTGGATTTTCAGACTTCACTGCGAGTCTTTAGCTGCGCGTATTTAGCGCTCTTTAAGCAGCTCATTTCGCTCGTAATGCAGCTGGTTAGCCTCTCTGCCTTCACTTTGCACAACTGTCAGACTTTGAGCCGCGCCCCATTAAGTTTCAGCGGCAGAATTATCATCAAATGAATGTGCAAAATGACGAACAAAACCGTTGACGGTGGCTTTTCATTTGGTTTTCCACGTAAATGTACGAGTGAATTATTTATTGTGAATTGCGAGCACAGAAGCATTCCCATTCGCATTCCCATTCCCCGTCCCCGTCCCATTCCCCGTCCCATTCCCATTTATTAAGCTCCTGTGGCGCTTTAGCCCCAGCTGAAATTCCCCTGAATTGTATGATAAATATTTGCCATTTTCATTTGGGAGTTTTTTACACAAAAGTTTCAGCTGAATTCCGTTGAAAACTATTAATGAATTCTGCTGTTGCAGCTCTCCCTCGCTCTTCCTCGCTCTCCCTCGCTCTCCTCCTTTTTCTCTGGCATCCGTCACATATTTTCCCTCTGCTGCTGCTGCCACAGAATTCTGAGAGCTAAATTCTAAGGATAAATATGCCAATTTACTGCCGAGAGTGGCTGCAGTGCGGTTGCAGATCCAGAGCCAGATCCACTTTCAGTTTCTGTTGAATTTTGCGGGCGGAGAACGTGCCACTAATGGGATTAATGGGATTATTTCTCATCATTCTCTCGCTACCAAAAGGCAAGTGGCAAGCCCTGTGCAACATTTCGAGCTCATTGCAATTCTGTTGAAGAATGTTTTCTACTGAAACACTAAAGTCAAGTTCTTCCTCGAAACGTTTTTGGGGCAGCAGGCGGCAGGAGGCAGGCGGCAGTAGGCAGGCGGCAGGAGGCACAGGCAGGAGGCAGGCGGCAGGAGGCAGAGGCAAACAAAACTTTGCACCTGTGCACCGAATCAATGGAACACCTGTATCGTTGCCGAGGCGTCTCGTGCGGTGGGTCGTCGTGGAGTGCTGCACTGGTAACCCAATTGCTGTGGCTACTCCACCCTCGCACTCCCCTCCCACTCCTCGTATGTCGTGCAGCCGTCTAGTCTGGTGGCTTGGAAGATTGGCCAGCGGCCAGGGCGTGTCCATCCTGGATGAATGGATGGATGCACTCGTCCAAGCCTCAGTTTGAGTTTCAGTTTCACTTTCTCTCCCCTCTCCTCTCTCTGTCTCTCTCTGTCTCTGTCTCTCTCTGTTTCTCTGTGTGTGTGTGTGACCCATTAAAATGTGTGTCATCGAGGGCGGGGTGCATGGGGCCTGCAGGCCAGGCGGCAAATCTAAATTAGTTAGCAGCAGCACCTGCCGCAGGGTGAGCCCCAACCGCCCCTCCCTTCCACTATATATAAATCTATAGCTTCATTTGCTCTCTCTCTCTCTCTCCGTCTCTCTGCGTCTCTCTGTGTGTGCTCGTTCGGTCATAAATTTCATTTAGGATACCCCGATGTCCACAGACAAATACAAATACAAATACATCACTCTATGTATCTGTCCTCTGGCTGTGCTGTCCTCTGGCTGTCCCGTCCGCTCCACTAACACTTTTGTTAGTGCAATATGTCATGACTGAAAGGGGGGGGGGCAACTGGGGCGTGGCCGGTCGCCGGGTGACAATAAATCCAACGCATTGGAAACGAAATGCCTTCAAGTCGACGACAAGGACGACTTTGATCCCAAAATGGCTCCGGCTGCAAAACAATTGAGAGCAAAAGTGACATATTGACACATTAACAGACACGCTGCCACACACACACACACATGGGACACACACGGACACACCAACAGCCACATTGCCACAGAAAGAAACTCTGCCACACACTCGTGTGCATGTATGCACGGATGTTTGAACACATGGACAGTTTTATGGCTTTTATGGTGCGGAGAGACGGGCGGAAGGCAGAGGAAACTGCAACTCAGTCAAAAGTTTTGCATAGATTAAGGACGAGACGAGATGAGACGAGATGAGAATGGAATTGGAATTGGAACAAAACCAGAAGCAGAACGAGAAGCAGAACCAGAACCAGAACCAAAAGGCACTTTGACAGCAGAGCAAAATGCTGCAGGCGGTACGAGTACGAGTACGAGTACGACGGAGGCGAGCATGTGGACATCCCTCAATGATTTGCCATGAAACGACAATTAGTTGTCTTTTATTTGTGACTGTGGAGGGGATGGAGACGATGGACATGCCCGAGCAATGAATATTCTTGGCTATGTGGAGGTTTCCCCTCAATCGTAAATCGCAAATCATCAATCGCTGCTCATTCCTTTGCATTTCAGCCATTTGCAGTCTTTCATTGCCATTTTCTATTATTCCAACCCTTCGGGGCTCCCTTTGCCCCACCAATTGACGCTACGAGCGGGTAAAAAGCAAACACATGTCGTGTGCATGACGAGGCTGATCGCTGCTTGAGTTCCCCTATTTTTGTGGCTCTTGTAGCCGTTAGGAGTGGACTTTCGTGCTCCTATTCTAGGCATGGACACTGCACTGGCATGGGGAGAGCTTTGTCTGGTGGCGTTTGGCCTTTGGGACTGTCAGGAGATACTCACCTTGGGGGTGCCGCCCGCACGAATGTCGCTCACTTGGCACAGCTCGATGACGTCGCCATCCTGCACAAAACAAAAAATGAACACGCGAAAAGAATTGCAAGGGATTGATTAGTGGCTGGAGAAGGGAGAGGGAAGCCTTTGGGGTCCGCTGCAGCACTTACCCGACCCTCGCTCTTCCAGTACAAAAAGAATCCGTATTCGTCGACCTTGAAGAGGGCATCGCGCTCGAAGTCATTCTCCTTGGTCTCCTTCTCGTTCTCGAACCAACGATCGAAGACACAGCCAGTGGTCAGCTCCGGCGGCACCGGGATGATCCAATCGAACTCGTACTTCTTGGTCATATTTATTCACAGCTCTCACGGCTCACACGGCTCACACGGCTCACAGCTTACAGCTCACAGCAGGGTAGGGGCTTTGCCTTTGCCTTTGCCAAATGTGGGGGCCAACGCATATATCTCTGCGCTCTCAGCGATCCACGCGATCTAGCCAGATGTCTGTCCTATAACCTGTGGCCGATCTCTGCTCTGCCTGGCTGATCTCTCCAGTTACTTTCTTTGCTGTTGGTTTTCTATCTTCTCTGGGGCTGCGGCTCAAGTGTGGGGCATGTTCGAAGCGTATAGCTAGATGCCGATCGATCAGTGGCGGTTCCTGTGTGTCTATCGGTGTCTGCGTTTGGTATTTGTTTCCGTTTTTGGTTTATATACAATGGCATTTAGTGCAGAGTGATCACATGGTCTCCCCAGCAGCAGTCCATGCCCCCGAAACGAGGCGAATCGCAGGCAATTGTTTTGGGTTAATTGAACTAATTCTCAGGGATTTTTCCACCTGCAGCTGCAGCCTTCAACGTGCAAGGTGCAAGGTGGCACCACGCGTGCCGCACTGCCTTCCGCTTCTTCGTTCTGCGTTCCGCTTCTTCGCTTCTTCGTTCTGCGTTCTCCGTTCACTGGTTATGTAATCCGTTTTAGCTGCAATTATAAAATGGAGAAAAAGACACCCATTAGACAGACTCACAAAACCTGCTGGCCAGCACAAAAACAAACCTGCTGTGTGGCATGCCACACAAACAACCCAAAAGAGAGACAAGCAGACAGTCAGACAGACAGACAGACAGTCAGAGAGGAGGCAGCCCAGAGTGGTCTTCGATAATTGTTGGTCAAGAAATGGAAACGAAATTCCAGTTGCCACTTCCTTCTGCTCCTCTCTCCCCCGTGCCAGCCACACACACACAAACACACACTCTAACACCCACTCTAACACCCACACACACCCACCCACACACACAAACAGGTCGAGTGCATTGTAGAACAATTTCCAATTTTGAATCGAACGTGGCCTTCGTTTCGTGGTCGAATGTCTCCACCACTTCTGCCTCTCCCTCTCCCTGTTCCTTTTCCCTTTCCCTTTCCCTTTCCTCTTCCCTTTCCTTTTCCCCACTGCCCTCATTTGTGTGTGTCTCTGCTTTCATTTCGGTGCGGCTTGCCATCTCTGGCTCTTCGTCCTGCTGGGTTTTTGTATTGTTTTGCGTTTATTTCGGCAACCCGAAACTCGCTCGAGAACATCAATTAAAATGTTGCCAAGGAAATATTAATAAGTCTGCCGCCGTCTGCAGTCTGCAATTAGTGCAGGATTCGATTGCCTCGTTCCTGGCAAATGCAGCAGCAAATCGGCGCACAATAAACCAAAGCCATAGCTGATGGGCTGCCCACTGAATCGAAGTGCAAACATTCCACAAGCCACTGCCATGAGCGATCCGAGCAGGACTTTGAGCTGATTTCGACTGGCAGCAGATTGTTTCATGGTTCGTGCAAAGCCGGCTTAGAGGGCTCTGTTCTCGGCTCTCGGCTATGGGCCGTAAGCCGGCTATGGATCGGTCATGCAGCGGCTGGCTATGCGCAGTTTGTGGCACTTGATTCACTTTGACAACAGGACACTCAGCATGCTTGAATAGGTTGGGCATCGGTCCTGAACCGGCTCTGCATGGACACGCACCCAGTCACAATTGGAAAGCAAAAGCCACAAGCAAAAAACTCACTGAAAACAAAAACATTTCACACTCGGCGCCAAATGTGTGCTCCGAGGTTCTGCCAAACTTGCAACGGAACACAGTCACTGCAACCAAGTGGCGCACAGGATACGCAAGAGGCGCAGGCACAGGCGCAGGCACAGGCAGATCCTAGCAGATTGAGGCACAGACTTGGGCTGTTTGGCTGTTCGGTTGGGTTGCTGGGTTGCTGGGGGCGTGCAATCTGTATCTGTTGGTTCGACCACAGCTGGTTGACTGACACGACGGTTAAGTGTGGAACACGCTGAAATTCGAAATCGTTCGAGCCGGAAGCCACGTAACATCCGATGTCTTGGACAACGGCTTTTGGCGTTGGCGCCTAATGAAATTAGCGGATGGCGTCAGCGTTAGCGACACTCTGGCAGCGTGGCATCGTGGCATTGTGGCAGTGTGGCAGTGTGGCAGTGTCAGGGCCATGGCCACAGGTTCGCTGCTGCGACTTCGATTTCTGTGCGCTTTTTGGTATCACTTTGGGGGCTTCTCTCACTGCACCCACGGCCCTGGCCTCGTGCACCTGACTTTGGCGGGGTTTCGCGTGGCACCACTCTTTGTGTGCGGTGGTAGTCCCCAACAATGGGGCTGCTGGGCTGCTCCGCCGGTGGCTGCGGCTGTGGCTGTGGCGAAGTCAAGTGGCTGGAATTTTTCTTTTGCCTTGTTGGCTTTTCAATTTGTTGGCGGCCATGCCCACTGATTTCTCTTTGTGGCGGACAAACCCGCCCCCTGCCCCGTTTGGGGCTTCTCTTTATTTTTATTTTCGACAGCAGACGCGACGCTCCGCTCCGCTCCGCTCTCCAGGAGGCGTCGAGTCCTTTGTGTGACATTTATGCCCGCAGCTGGTGCTCCACCAATGGACTCTGCCTCGCGCTCTGCGAGCGTGGCTGACTGATTACTCTCGCGCCCCGTGCGCTGCCCCTCGTGCCCCCAAATGGGCGCCCTCTGAGTTCCTTTACCTTTTTTCGGAGGACCTTCTGTGCTGTCATGTTACACATGACTGCAAATTCAATGAGCTGCGAAATGTTCGCTCATTGTTGAAGCTTGAAGCTCGTTAGACGGGGCGCCGTGTGGGGAGCGGGGAGCGGGGAGCGGGAAGCTGCCCGAGTATTTTCGGGCGAGCGTTTAATGAATTTACGCTCCTTGCGCATTTGAACTTTCAATTTTTGCTGGCTGCCGGGAAGACCGAGGGAGGCGGAGGTGGAGGTGGAGGTGCACATGCACTCGTCTTGGATTACATTCGCTGCCTAATGAGCAGCAGGCCCAAGGACCCACAGCCCAGGACAATGGCCCATAACTCAGAGCAGCGTTGGGTTTCGTTTTCGCCCTAGTTTGTGTGGCTGTGTGTCCGTGCTTGGATCGGGGTTTCGGGGGAGATGCACGGGTCCAGGCACGGCTGCTGCCGCTGCTGCTGCTGCTGCTGCTGCTGCTGCTGCTGGGCTCCTGTGACGGCCATTAAATGCAGAAATGGGCACACGGAGAGAGGGCGCAGCTCTCTGCTACTCAGATTTATCGAGTACTCCTCCCCTCATTATTTCAGTTGCAATAATAATTATGTTACAGCCTGCAGTGGATGGAGGGCCATGGGGGGGGAAACCCGAGGTGCATTCGCAGATTCCACTTCTGCTGGCAGCTCTTGAGGGGCTGCTGCTGCTGCTGCTGCCTCGGCTGCCACGCCTCAGCACCGCCTGTGTATCTGTATGTGCGACGAATCGACCAGAAATTCGGCTCAAGTGGGGGACACAGAGAGAGGGAGAGGGGCGGAGAAGAAAGGTAGAAAGTAAAAATAACTTGCAAAAACTTTCCATCAAAGGACACACAGGCACAGGCACAGGCACAGCCACAGACACAGACAACGCACTGCCACACGTACGTCTCAGAAGTGTGCTACAAATATGCTCATTACGTGCGCGCCAAGTGGCAGCCACTCCAGGGCTGGGCCACCACCACCACCATCCAGCTAGGCAGCCATCCTGACAGTCAGCCAGCCAGCCAGCCAGCCAGCCAGCCAGCCAGCCATCCTGACAGCCATCCTGCCACCCCTTTAACCCTGCCAGTGTCGACTGCCTGCCAGCGACAATTGCTCAATTTATTATTGCATACTTTGCGGCCATAAAAGTTGCGGCCTGCCTCCTCTTGTTGCATGTGCTGTAAGGCGCTCGGCGCTCGGCGCGTTTCAGTTTGAATATCCCAAAGATACACATATTCTACTTATGGACAGGAGCATTCAATTTGCGGCAAATTCTGCACGCGACATTCGCACAACCGAAGCCAAACCCACACCCACACCCACACCCCCGAACCCATTCCCATTCCCATGCCATTCCTTTCTGTTCTAGCACATGCCAGCCAGCCAGCACTTGGCTGTGGCATGCCACACAGTCACAACTGCAGCTGCAGCTGCAACTGCAAAGGGGAAACTGAAGCAAGGCAGATACAGATGCAAATAGCTCTGCAGCACATGAAATTGCGTAGCACTTGAATCTGTGGCACTGAGAGCCCCAAAGAGGCGTAGCGCTGCCCCTCAAAAAATATCTCAGGGGGCGTACGCATCGTACCCATCCCATCCCATCCCTTCCCTTCCATTAGGCTGTGGAATATGCTGCACTTTGCCGCCAAATGCTGATGATTTTTGGTGTCTTATTTCCCACTTGGTACACCGCTGAGATGAGGTGAGATGTTGCTGCTGCTGGCAGCACTTGCCAAATTGAATTTGCGAGTCCATAGAATATTTGTGAAATTGGCATTTAAATATTTGATGAGCGTCCAAGCCCATCCCCGCCCCGCCCTCTGGAGAAACTCACGGGAGAGAGAGATGCGTGGATTGTGTTCCCATTTCCGATTCTCGAGCACTGATTGGACAAATGAAATATTGAGTGGAGGGAATCCCTTTAGGGACAGGGTTTTGGGGTCTGGGGTCTGGGGGGTCTGGGGTTTGGGGGCAAGGGGCAAGGGGCACACAACTTGACCTTGTTTTTTGGCATCCATCAACATTTGGTGTCATGGCGTGGCATTGCATTTCATGTGCTGTTCTCTCCCTCTCTCTCTCTGGCTCTCTCTCTGTGTTTCGCTGGCTCCATCCGTACCGTCCGTCAGTCAATCAATCAAACGCTCACTCAATTACATCAATCAGAGGGCGGGACGGCAGTGCGAAGTGTAATCCAAAACCAAAGTCCGGGACACATCCAAAGGGGGGGCAAGGGCAGGCAGCAAGGGAGACAGCGGCTGAAGGCCAGACCAGAACAGACCAGACCAGAACAGACCAAAAGTAATTGTCGTGCGATAAACAAAGTTCTTTTTTCATTGTGTGCACAAACATTCGCCAGGCATACGGGCAGGATATTCATCAACAGAACTGCAGACTAAACGAGAGAGAGAGAGAAATAGTGAGGGAGAGGGAGGTAGGGCGGTAGGGCGGTAGGGCGGTAGGGCGGTAGGAAGGTGGGCAGAGGCAGAGGCAGAGGCAGATCCTTTTCTCTGCTGCAAAACGAAACTCTGCTTAAATGCCACCAAAAATGCAATGAAAATATACAAATACACGTCGTACATGTGCATGTGTATGTGTGCATGTGTGTGTGTGCATGTGTGTGTGTGTGTGTGTACATATGTATGCCCAAATTATTTAACGGAATGCAATTTCTCCTTTCCAATATTCCCCGCAGCCTTTCTCCGTCTCCGTCTCCGTCTCAGTCGCCTTCTATGCCTCCAGCCCCTGCCTGCCTTTCCTGCTCTGCCTCCGTTTTGCGCGAATTTGTCATTTAATTAAAGCAGAGCACACAAAATACTCTACATAAATATTTATGTGGTACATGCACACACGGTACGTACATACATATGTATATAATGTGCACATATACATATGTATTCGTATGTTGTGTACGAACTTTTATGAAATTCCATCAAAGTGTAGGGGAGCAGCAGCAGTGGGCAGTGGGCAGTGGGCAGTGGGCAGGGGGCAGGAGGAGTAATGCACATCAACAGGAAATGGCATTTAGTTGACTCTCTCTCACTCTCCCACTCGCTCTCTCTCTCTCTGTCTTCCTCACTCACTCTCCCACTCTAAGCAAGTTCAAAATTGATATATAACACATATGTACATATCTACATATGTATGTACGTATGTATGTATGTCTGCATGCATGTACACCTCCCCCACCCATCTTAGTTGATGTGGGTCAAAGGGGTCACTCCTGTGTGTGTGTGTGGCATGTGGCATTTGGCATGCGGCAGGGGAATGAAATTCCCACAAAATTCTAAAGCAAAATGCTGTGCCCACCGCCACCACCACCACCACCACCACCACCACCACCACCAGTGGGTCGTACGAGCCTCTCAGGGATGTGCATCAAAGATCTCCGTGGCTGGAATTGAAATCTGCCATTGGAAGTGCAAGCAGTGCGAACCGGAACCAGAAACAGAACCAGAAACAGAACCAGAACCAGAACCAACTGGCACAAGAGAGATCCACACGTGAATATCACCGCAAAGCGTTTCAATCGGTTCGATGTTTGCCCCTCTTTGTGGGAGGGGGCAGGATACAGTTACATTTGCAGCTACATTTGCAGGTGATGGATACAGGTCGGAGCGGGGAGGGGGGATACGTGCGCAGCGTGGGAATATGCAAAGTGCCGCGTCCCCGCCCACAGGAGCAAGAAACTCGCTTAGGCACGCACCGCGCACCATCCGTCAACAAAGGGACAGCCGGACGAAACGCATGGAGCGTGGAGCATGGAAAAGGAAGAGATTCCTCCGCCAGCACCCGTAAAGGCGGCGGGGAGGCAGGGCAGGGGCAGGCAGGGGCAGGGGCGTCAGGCCTTGAGGTGGGACGCAGCCAAATCAAAACTGAATGATGGGTGTGGGTGTGGGGCGTGGGCGTGGGCGTAGGAGCGGGTGTGGGTGTGGGTGTGGGACTTGCGGCATCCTTCAAACAAACTGTCAGCAACTGTCAAAAGAAGTTAAACGAAACCAAAGGAAAACCAAAGAAAGACGACGAAGGAACAAAATAAAAGAAAGAAATAAAACAAAGGAGCGAAAGGAGCGAAAGGTCCCGTGGATGGAAGCAAAAAAAAAATGAACCGAAACAACATTCGACAGCAGATCGTTGGGAACCGAACGGAACGGAACGGAACTCTGGCCCCGTGTGTCCGTGCCGTGGCTCTCTGGGGCTTTGGGGCCCCGCTGGCTGGCAGGCTGGCAGGCAGGAGGCAGTACAAGTGCCCTGCCCCCAACATCACAATGTGGCACGTAGGCGCCGGGCAAAGGGCGACGGGCGACGAGCGACGGTTTATTTTTAGAACAAAAAAACTTCGAATCCCCAAATCAAAACAATACATCATCAAGGGGGCGGGACGCATTGCTGAAAACTGGAATGCCACACCCCGAACCAGCACCCGCACCCCCCACCCACCACCCACCACCACCACCTTTGTTATTGTTTTTGTTTTGTCCTTGGGAGAAATTGTGCATATTAAATATATGACAGTGAAAGCGAAAGTGTAGGAGAAGGCGGCGGGAACAGAGCAGGAGAAGACAGAAAGACGCTGAAGGCAAGAGGGAGGGAGAAAGAGCATCGTCAAAGCTGAATGCTCCGCGACACAAGGAGAGAGATGGCTGGGATCCGCATCCAGATCCACACGAATCCAGCACGCAACGAACATTGAAATTCCCTCACTGGGAAATTTATATCGAATGGGGAGCGGGGAGCGGGGAGTGGGTTGTGGGGAGTGCGGAGCGGGGCATAAGTCCCACGAGCAGCCATTAAGCGGAACTCAAAGGAGCACATCAAAACAGTGTCGAAATTCTGTGTAATCAATGCCCAACTCGTTCCGTAATACTTTTCTTGGGAATCCTTTGGCGCGACGGTCTCCAGAAGGGTATGCAAATATTCACAGGGATCGAGCATATTTTCGCGCTTTAATTTGCCAAGGGGGTGGGGGCAAAACCACACACAGCGAAGAGAGGACTTAAGTGGAAGCCCAGCCCCGTGGCGGAGTCCGGGCAGTCCTTTGGTGGCTTCTTGGAATGGAGGTGGAGGAGCCATCCAAGCAGCATTTATACCTACTAATTTCTCGATAATTTCGCTGCTGGGACACATGACACATGGCACATGGCACATGCAAAGCGGCATAAGCAGAAGGATTTTCGTAGAAGGACATGGGAATTTGGACGCCTGTGCGCCTACTTAAGTGGCTCCAATAGGCGCTTTATCGATTGCTCGCTCGGACAATTTGTATTTAATGAGCTTTTAATTGAATTGCGTTACTTTCTTCTCAGAAATATATGTACGCAGCTATGTACATGCATATGTATGTGCGTATGTAGTTCTCTACGGCAAGCAGTGGAGTTCGAATGCTGTCCAAAGTAAGGACTTGGCCTACAACAGGCGAAAAGAACGTGGCAGAACCACGTGGACCGTTTGTGGATGCTATGCAGAGTAACAGAGCAACATGATGAGTGTGTGTGCGTGTGTGTGTGTGGGTGTGTGTGTGGCTGCCATGTGGATGCTGTGAATATTTTGTATAACTTTAAATTACCTACAAATAATTCCTAACTCTGTGTGTGTTATTTAAACAAATTACCCAAAACAAAAACCAAGCCAGGCGAAACGTATATAGAAAGAGTTGTGTCCAGTCCAGTCCAGTCCAGTACCATCCGCCCACCGCCCACACCGCCCACACCGCCCACACCCCCACTGCCACTCCCACTGCCACTCCCAGTCATCGTAAGTACTCGGTCGTAATAGAAGTCGTAAAAACTAAAGGAAAATTCTGTGTTGTGTGGTCCCTAAAAAGTTTTTAGCATCCGAATCAAATGAAAGCTAAACCAGAGTCGGGCAGAGTCAGAGTCAGCAGCAGAACCAGAGAACAACTCAATGCGAGTATATAGGGAATATCATACAGAACAATGATGCGGCGATCAAGTTACAAATTGGAGCAGCCAAGTGGCAGGGCAATTGTCAGAGACAGAAGCCCAAAAACTTTTCGCTCTCTTGTGCTGGCCAGGAAGAGTTCATCTCATTTCGGCTGCAGGCCCACACCAGAGGGGAGGTGGATGGACCAACGGACAGACAGACAGACAGACAGACCCAAGACAGACAGACAGACCCACAGACCCACAGACCCACAGACAGACACAGACACAAGGACAGACACTGATGGAAATGCCAAAAGCATGAGGAGACAGCAGAGAGGGAGAGCAGAGAGCAGGCACCAGCCAAGTTTCTTTTTCCATCAAACAAAGTTTCCATCGAAAAGTTGTAATTCCGTGCACGATGGCTCCATTTTGCTGCCAGTCGGTGACTACTTGCTGCATGCATTCAAAACAAGTTTGTTTTTCATTTTTCCGTTCGCTGTTTTTGCTACTTTCACTTTCACTTTTTGCGCTGCATTTCTTTGGTGGCCTTTGGGCGCCACTCCACAGATTCTGCATTCTTTTGTGCCCCGGGCTGCAGCTTAAGCTGTAAGCCGTGAGCATAATTTCATTTTAATACTTTTTAAGCGCATTAATTGCAGCAACAGAGACGCAGGCAACGGGACACACAAGGGCACACACGCCAGGGAACACTGAAAGACAGACAGACAGACAGAGAGACAGTCACTTGCATTTTCATTTTCATTTCATTCCCCAATCCCCACTCCCCACTCCCCCCCATCCATTCAGCATTCAGCAGTCGCCATTCATTCAGTCAGTCATTCAGTGAGCTCTTCTTGGCTTTAGCTCATACGGGCCAGCCACTCCATCGCATCGCATCGCATCGTCCTGTCCTGTCCTGTCCTCCAATTTTAAGTGGATAACCATGCGAGGGGTAATGCCATCAAGTGAATGTTAAGAATACCCTAGGGAATTCCCCCCTCCCACTGTCACCCCCCCACCACTCTGCCACTTTCTATGTATTTGTGAATATGCAAATAAAATATTTCTGTTTACTCAATTTGTAAGCTTTACTGCCAACGTCATTAGTTCTCGTTTCTCTGTGTCATTTCTGTGCTGTGCTGTGCTGTGCTTTGCTGTCTTCGTCTCTCTATCTCTTTGGTCCTGGGGCCCTTGAACGGGATTCGTAATGCAGTTTCACGTCAATAGAGCGCATTGTTGGGACATATTAGAGGAGACCTTGGCTTGGCTTGGCTTGGGGCGGGGCGAGGCGTGGCGAGGCGAGGGAAAGGTATCCAATTAGGAAGCTTAGGGAAAAAAACTGGAGAAAATACGTTCAATGCGGCTGTGGAAGGGTTTGTGGAGGCAAAGCAAAATTGCCAATTAGCGTTTAAATATTGGAAAAGAAATGTTTCTCTGTGGTAGGGAATTATCTGTGTTATTTGTTTTGTGAATTGCATGTGGATCGCATGTGGATGGTATACAAAATGGATATTTTTCCAACTAAAATGATTCTTGTGGGAACAAACTAACAGTAAAACACGATTTGTGTGTGGATCGCATGTGGATCGCATGTGGATGCTATTCAAATTGTTATATTACCAGCTAAAAATGATAACGAATGCGAAACTAAACAACAACAGCAAAACATATTCTGTGTGTGTGTGGATCGTAGGTGGACAATGTTCGCCCTTTTCCATTTCCCTCGAAATTTGCAATGAAAATGATGAACACGAACGAACACGAACGAATACACACGACTCCTGCCACGAAAAGCCCCAATGCAATCCAGTCCCATCCCATCCCATCCCATCCAATCCAATCGGTAATGTGTCAATATCATAAATTAGAGCAATCTATAAAGTGCACAGCATTTACGACCTGGTTCTCCGATTGCACTAATTAACAGAGTGACAGATAGTAGGGACAGAGAGAGAGAGAGGGACAGACAAATGCGCATTCCTTGTAGGCAAGGAGACAGATGGACGGGACGGGACGGGACCGGATGGTCAGCGTCAGCGTCAGCCTTCACCTGAATGGATGAATACAGGCAACACAGTGACGCCATTACGACATCCAACCCGAACAATTTTCCAATCGAGAAGCCAAACTGTGTGTGGTGTGGAACCTGCCACCGTTCTGCCTGCCCTCACCTTCCAACCTTCCAGAATCCCCGTGTGGCCACACACACACAAGCCACTTTGATTAGCCGCGTCGTTGAGTGCATCCGAGAGCGAGCTCGTGTGCGTCTGTAAGGAATGGAATGGAATGGAATGGAGGATGGTAGCAGGTGGAGGATGGATTGCATTACGTATACGTAATCAGCTTAGTTGCTGTCATTTAATCAAATAATCATTGGTTGCAGCCCCAGCTCGAGCTGCAGTGCCGCCTCCTGCGTTGGCCTCGACCCGTTTCTGGCTCTACCTCCCGGCAATTAGCGCACTCCCCGGGATCGCTGACAATTGAGCAATTACGCGCAGATCCCCAACCCAAGGGCCAGCTCTAGTTTTGTATTTTGCAGGCCAGTCAACACAGTCAACACAGTAGCCCGATAGACTCGCCTTCGTGCCGAAATCAAGTTCAAGTAGTCTACACCAGGAACCCAAACCGAACACACAACACAGATATTTAGTAGCCAAAATTTGTATTTGTTTCTCCCAGGAATTTAGCTGCACAATGAGTGATTCGGGCAACGATTGTTTGGCGGACTCCCTCCCGATGGCAGAAACGACTTGTCCAGTGCCAGAGGATCAGCTAGCAGAGGGGCAAACTCCGACTACGGAGAGTCCAGAGCCACGCGGGCAGAGCTTCGTGCCGGAGCAGATGCAGAATCTGGAAAAGCAGTTGAGCGAGACATGGGCCCAACTGGCCGAATTCAGTGAGTCCGTCCAGGAGGCCAAGTCCGAACTCGATTTCGCTTTGAAAATAATGAAAAGTTCCGCCGCGGCACTCAAAGTGGATTGGCCGGGAAGGCCATCAGGATCAATGGCAGCGACAGAGCAGACACAGATGCCAGAGGTTTCGAAGAAGACAAAGCACACCAAGAAATCCAAGCAGTACAAGCAGTCCAAGCAGCCCAAGCAGTCCAAGCAGCCTACGCATGATGAAGACATCCCCCTGTAGTGCAAAATCAAACCAAATGCTTGCCAGCAAATTAATTAAATTTCCTCTGCGAATGATTTCCCATTAGAAAATGATTTGCTAACTTTTGAATTGCGTTCCACTTTGAAATGGAGAACGAGCCACAGATGACACTTAATTCTAGATGGAGGGGGGGGGGCATCTGTTGAGTGGCAGCCACAAATGCTGTCCGCTGTGCGTGTCGGCTGGCAAGTGGCATCCATCGATGCAGGCTGCAACTTTGACATTTTAATGTTGACTCCTGGCTCCTGGTCGCTGTTCGCTGTTCGCTGATTGCGCATCTAATTTCTGGCTCCTGGCTCCGCTGGCTCCACTGGCTCCCCATCAACAGTGTCCCGCTGTGGTGTAGCTTTGTCTCGGTCTCTCTGTCTGACTTTTCTCCGCTCCTGTGTGTATGTGTATCTCTTTTCTGGGTATTTGGCTGCAGTCGCTGTTTGAGCTATTTATAGTCTGTCATTTGAATGGCAGCAGCATTCCAGGCAGCAGCAGCAGCAGCAGCAACGGCAGCAGCAGCCACTGCCACAGCCCACGCACCCGCTGAGTGGCATAGTGGCACAGGGAGACGGGACGCCACAGTGCGGCAAGGGACGAGCTCTGAATCGTAAACACATTTCCCCGTTACACGTGCGGACATTTTGTTTAGTTAGTTAATTTCTTTGTGTATCTGTGTGTGTGTGGCAGTGTGCAGGAGTGTGCGTGTGTGTGTGTGTGTGCAGGAGTGTGTGTGTGCGTGTGTGGGTGGCCCCGCATTGCGCATCGTAATTACATAATGATTTATTTTCGCATACAATTTACTCGATTATACACTCTGCCAACGGGAAGACTATTCCCAATTACAAATTGATTTGATTTGATTGGATTTGATTGGATTTGATTGGAACGCAATGGCCAGATCCCAGATCCCACAGCAGCAAATATTGCTATAGTTTTGCATGCGAAATTCCCTTGTTGTGGGACCCCCAAGGGGCACCTTTCCGTAGCCAGAAGATCAGCCCACAATGCAGCGCATACCCGCAGTACAGGAGCGGATCGGACTGTAGCTTTAAGGGTATCCATTGGGCTGCCATCGGTGTTTTGATACAGACTACGATGATGACTATGATGTGTGCGCTGTTGATTTATTTACATTGAATGCGCGAGGCCATCAGCATCATTGAAAATGCCGTTTTCCCGTCCCTCGTGGCGGCCCCCGTGTGCAACAATGTTATCGGCGGATATACTCGTACAAGTGCGGATCCCAGGGACGAGTGTTTGATCCCCCCAGGGGCAGTTGTTTCCCTGCTTCCCGCTCTAGGCGGTAGGAGGTGAATCGAAATTAATTTGATTTATTTATTAGCTGTCTGTTATTTGTTTATAAACAATTAAATTGAAAGAATGCGCATTTGAGGTCTATGAACATTTCAAGCACCACAAAAAAAACCAAAACCAAAAAGCCAAAAACCGAAAGCCGAAAACCAGCAACGAGAATTATTTTTATGGCAAATATTTATCTAGCAGCATTTTAGCTGCTAATCGAGGGGGCCAACGATGGGGTGAGAAGGGGGGACTGCTGGATGGGGCAGGGGTGCGCGGGTGCGGGGCCTGTGCTGTCAAAGGCAAACAAAGCATCGAAGGTTGCCCAATGCTGAAATATTAATGTGCGTTAATTACACAGAGGGGGGTGCTGCTGCTGCTGCTGCTGGCGCTGCTGCTGCTGCTGCTGCTGTGGCATCTGCGTGAGAGCCTGAATCCGGGGGCATTATCTTGATGTCACAATGCCAACAGCAGCAGGATCATTGTATCTGCACAACACACAGACTTTTGGGTGCACGAGCGGCATACGTAGATGCAGCTAACCAAACGCTAATCGTTGGTGCAGAACTCACTTGGGTGCGCCCTGGAATTTTGTTATTTCGAAATTCTCGCTTCATTATTATGTGAAACTGTAAAGAGCTGCCCGTATTTTCCATTTGTATTTGTATTTTGTATTTTCCATCCATTTCCATCCATTACAAAGCTCCATCTTCGTGGCCTCTTTGCAGAGTGACTTTCAGTTTGTTTAATCCTTTGTTCTATGGTTGATTCAATCACCGATATCTGCCTTTGGCAGCAGAGCCAATCGAATTTTTGGGATGATTAGCCGCTGGCTCAATCGGTTAGCCCCGTGGGGAGGCAGGGTGGCAGCCAAATGATCTTCCCAGAGCCCCAAAGTCGAATAGAAAATTCAATTTAAATTAACATTTTTTTTCTGCGTTTATGGGGGATGCACACAGACACGGGTACAGATACAGATTCTGATACAGATGCAGATACAGATGCAGATACAGCGCAATTAAAAGGTACACAAACAGAGTAAGATACAATCTGATGGACAGATATATGTGGCACGGCTATGGCATCCCATCCCTTGCTCTCCCGAACTCTCGGCGTACTCGTTGGGCAGTTCATTTATTCGGCTCGCCCTCTCGCCCTCTCGCCCGTAGATTACGCATTTTGTTTATTGTTTTGATGAAGTGATGTTTCTGCCATTGCCACTGCCACTGCCGCCCTGCCCCTGCCCCTGCGCCTGTTCCTGTCCCTGCCCCTGCCCCTGCCCCTGCCCCCACGGTTTCTTTTGTTATTCTTAATTTATTTTTACTTTTACGCCGCCTTCTGCGTTCTTCTTGAGGCAGAAAATTAAGCAATTTCCATGGCGACCAATGCGAAAAAGGTTAAGCGCATCAAATTACGGCTTCCACCCACGACACAGCCGCCCCGACAGCCCCCCACCCCCCAAGACTTCAGCGAAAGGTTAAGGCCAGCTCTAGCAAATCAAAGCCAAAGCGTGGCTAAAAGTAAATACCAAGAAGACACAAGACGCAACTCGCGGATACGGATACGGATACCCACGGCTGCCCATGCCCAGCCGCTTCTCGGGAATTATTTGCTCTCTCTGTGTGTGTTTGTGTGAATTTTGTCGACATAATTCTCTAATTGGGGTGCTGGACTTGGTTTTCCAATTAACAATCAAAGGCCACCCCGCCCACAGTTGCTTGCGGCTCGTTTAGGGGCACATTTGCACAGCGCCTGGTGGCCCAAGGGGGTACCGTACCAGCATGATGCATGGAGGATGGAGGTTTCATTCGCCTGCATTCAGCATTCCGCATTCCGCATTCAGCATCTGTTGGACATGAGCCCCTTAGCTACAGATACGTTCACGCTTCGAACAATTAATTGCTGCTGGATGCGGCTCGCTTCAGCGGGGCCCTGGGGCACGCTTAATCCCGTGCCAATAAGCGTACCAATCGAATCAGCACCATTACTGACTGCCCGCGACACAATAAACAGTGAGACGAAACAGAAGACACAAATAAATAAATTTGGAACTGCCCGAAATGCCCAATAATGAGCGACGCCGGAAATCGTTTTCGGCGCCCCATCAACAATGAAATTAAAAGCAGAGACGCAGCCAAGAACTAGCACATGGCAGGGTGGGCACTGCCCCAGACTGCGCTGCTCGTAGAATACTTCGAGAAATATCTCTATCGCTGATCTTGGCCTAAAGCCACTCCACTCCCAGTCAAACGTAAATCCGGAGCAGAGAGTCCTTAAACGAGTGACGCGCCACTCACCAGATGACACTCCAGACGTTTGCACGTCATTCAGAGTGAGACAAGATACCAACAGCAACAACAACAGAGAGAGAGAGAGAGAGAGCTGGAGAGCTGGAGAGGGAGGCGAGGGAAGAGTGCGAAGAGTGGAATTGGGGGTATTGGGGGAGAAGACCAATGACAAATAATTAATTGCGCACACTTTCGACGTGGATGGGCTGGCTTGCGGATGGCTGGTGGATGGGGGGCAGGCAACCAACCAACCAACCGACCAACCAACCAACCAACCGACCGACTATCCTCGTAACGTATCCATTTATAAACAGAACACAAACATCGTCTGCCAAACTGAAGGACAGCTGGCTGGCAGCATGGCTGGCTGGCTGGATGGATGGCAGGGTGAAAGGGTGAAAGGGTGGCGGTGTGCAGGTGTAGAGTGGTGGCGGGGTGCAGGGGTGCGGGGCTGGAGGAGTGGATATTGGGTGCTGCTTGGATTGGGGTTCATTGAGGTCCTTCCATTGGCACCAATTAACTTGGGCGTATTGTGTAAATAATGCGTTAGACATGGTTAGACATTCATGTCGGCCCATAGACACGTCGTCCTGTCGTCCTGTCGTCCTCACGTCCTCACGTCCTGTGCGGCTGCCCCGGCTGCCTCGTCTGACTCGATACACGCGTTTGATTGCACTCACAGCCAGCCTCTAATTGAAGACCGGCAACGGCTATACACGAGTAGCAGAGAAGACATTCGAGTCCTGATGGGCCTGTTGACATAGATCCGGTTGTCTCATGCCGCATGCCCCATGCCGCATGCCTCATGCCTCATACCGATTAGAGATGTCGCTGCCTGCTGCTTGAATGGTTCAATGCCTGAATGTGCGATGTGCGATGTAGGATGCTGTTGCTTCCTCGGGGTAATTGCCATCAAATCGACAGATAAAAAGAGGCCCGGCACAGAAATGAAGAAAAAGAAAACGGCTACAAAAGGGGCAGGCTCCAGGCTCTTCCTTTCGAGTCCTTTGTGCCTGTGACGCAGCAGAGAGAGAGAGAGGAGAACGCCGCACAGCTGGATATTTTGTAAATCATTAGTCAAACAACAGAAAGAGAGAGAGGGAGGAGAGGAGAGAGAGAGAGGCTGCCTGCCTGCCCCTGTGTGTGTCCTCATTCTGCTGCTCCTCTGCTGCTGCCTGCTGCTCCTCTGCTGCTGCCTGCTCCTGTGGCAGACCGCTGGAGTGCAGCAGCAGCCCGGCTGCCGAGATGTCATCAGCATTACGACGGTAGCTGGATAAGTGGCGATCCATTACCGCCATTATGGCCATCAAAAGCCATCAAAGTTGATCGTTGGATCGAGTCGGCGGCGAACCCCCAGCCTCCACAGTTCAGGGCAGGGGAGGCTGAAGGGAGCACAGCGCCGTGAGCACACTACCAATAGAGCAGAACAAATACAGTGCCAACCGATGTGGCAGTGGCAGTGGCAGTGGCAGTGGCTGCCCCTAATGCGAAAGTCAACTCTCCCGCCGTGGCTGGGCCCACTGTGGGCCGCTCACTGAGCGAAATTTCAGTTCAAAAATGGCCACTCAAATGGAAAGTGCTTAAAACAGTTTCGAATCGTTTAAAGAAATCCAACGGGGTACTCCAATGAATCGGCTATGAAAGGGGGTTTGAAATGGGTCTGAAATGGTCATGGGGAAATTCCGGCCGCACCCACACCCACACCCACACCCACACCTAGGCCCCGTGCAACTTCTCTCAGTGCAAAAATCGACTGCTGGGGGGACTGCTGCAAGGAGCAGCAGCAAGGGCGCGGCGGGTGGCAAAACGAAGCAAGGTGGCAGCAAATGGAAGGAGGACAGGAGGGTGCGGGTGCGGGTGCGTGTGCGGGTGCTGGGGCATTGGTGTTGTCGGTGTTGGTGGCGCGGCTAATGACGCCGACATTAGGCCGCCGTTTAATGTATGTGCACGTAGCACCGTGGGTCCATCCACACACACACACACTGACACACACACTGAGACACACACACACCCTCCTTCTCCTTCTCCTTCTCTTTATTCTCGTATGTTTCTTGTTTTCTTTTTCTCTCTGTGTTTCTCCTTTATTCTCGCTATCTTTCTGCTGCTTGCTGCCTCTCTATCCCCCTACATTCTCTCTCTCTCTCTACTTTTGCATACGCATGAAAGTCAAGGCGCAGGCACACGGAGGACAGGGCGTACAGGCTGGCGGCAGGGCAGGGCAGGGCCGGCAGGGCAGACAACGCCGTCAGATGCTTGAGCATTACATAAGCGACGCAAAACTGTATGCTACACTTTTTGATGGCCACCCATCCAGCCGTATGTGTGTGTGTGTGTTGTGTGTGTGTTGTGTCCGTGCCCGTGTCCATATCCATGTATGTGTGTGAGTGTTATTTCTGGCCGTGCCAAAAGTGGAATATAGAGACAGAAAGAAAGAGAGAGAGAGAGCGGGACCGAGCAGCAGCAGCAGCAGCAGCCTTTGAGGGTCGGAGGATACAAGGATACGCACGGCACAGGGCTCAGGGCTCAGGGCGCACGGCACGGCACGCCACTCAAAAGCCATAAGCCCGGCAAATTAACATGCCCCAAAATTATGACAAAAAAGGGAAAACCCGAGTCTCAAAAACAAAAGGGATGCCCCCAAAAACCTATGGGAGAGGGCGCACACTGCTCCGCTCTGCTCTGCCTTGCCTTGTTAACCGGAAAAGGCAAAAGTGAGATTAGAAAACTTTCCCAAATTAATACAATTTTGGGAATACCCTACAATCATCGAGAGGGGGGGTGCAATGCACACTTACATATTCCATTTCCATTTTATTACATATTGATGGGGGCAATGCTGGGGGAATCGATATAGACACAGGCTTAGCCCCTGTTGGACGCATCTAATGAGCTGCATAAATGTCCCCTAAGCGAATGACACATGCGGCTGTGTGAGAGAACTGCCAGGGGCAGATGAAACGATCCCATCCCAGTGGAACGAGCGATCCATTCGAGCGTTTCGCGGACTTGGATTCAGGCGCTCGAATCGTTCAATTCAATCAGGAGAAAAGTAATTAAGGGGTCACAGCTCACAGCTTACAGCTCACTGGGACACAACGGGAACCTGTCCGACCCATCGCCCCAAGAAAAACCTCAACCGATTCATTTCCAGCCAGTTAGCGGGTCATTAAAATCTGTTTAACCCTTTTGTTGTGCCGCACACGGAGAGAGAGAGAGAGAGAGGCAGACAGGGAGGGGCTGTGGGGTGGGGCAAGGGAGCTTCAAGTGCAGATTATGCCTCTGAAGCAGAAGGAGACCCAGAAGCTGATGGTGCTGCGGTGTTGTTGCGGTTGTGCTGGCGGTGTGGGGGCAGTGGCAAGTGGGAAGTGGGACACTGACTCACCCAGGCGCCCCATCCACCCACACACGACATGTAACTGTCATAATCAGGGACTGCGGACACGGAGCATAAACTCGAATGGGGAGCAGCCGAAGCAGCAGCAGCAGCAGCAGTCCTTTTCCTTTTCCATTCCACAAACACAACAAAAACAAAAAAAAAAAGGTATAGTTTAATATCCATTTAGCATGCTCTGCCTCCGTGCTGCTGGCTAGCTGGCTGGCTGGCTGGCTGGCTAGCTGGCTGGCTCTATTCTGTTTCCAGTTCTCTCATTCTCCCTTTTGGGGATAAAATTCCCAAAGTGATTATATTAATACAACATGAGCCACAAGTGTGTTGCACACTCTCGTACGTTCCGTTCGTTTCTGTACGTTGAGGCGTGCCGCATGAGGCGACTGCCGACTGCCGACAAATCCATGACAAAACTTTTAGCCCCTGTGCTCGCGCTGCCAGCACATATGAAATATACATAAAGCAGCCAACGAACGGGCCAACCAGAATAATAATAAAATAATAAAAACCCGAAAAAAGAAGCCCGAAGAAAGTTTTCAGCCCCGCAGAGTATGCTGAGGTTGAGGCCAGGATCTCTCACACGCACGGCCCCACAGCAGCCCAGGATCCGGGACTTAAAACCAAAGAAATTAAGGGAATTAGGAGGCAGCAGCAGGGGTGGAGCAGAAGGAGCAGCCGGCACAGGAACAGGAACAGGAGTAGGAGCAGGAGCAGGAGCAGAAGTAGGAGCAGAAGCAGGAGCAGGATATGTGCGGTTCGTTTTCGGTAGTCGATTCTCGGGTATTGACACAGAAAAGTTTCCACAATAAAATGCTCTTCGAGCTCTTCTCTTGCGATAAATTGGTCTCATCGATGCATTGATTGTTCACTGCCAGACCTCAGCATTGTTTTCTGTGTTGAAGGACAGATCTAATCCCAAAGAGTCACCTCTTTTCCACCGATTTGTATCTATTGCTATTTCTATGGATTGCTGATTTTGGCAATTATTTGATCAGTATTTTCCACGTTAAGTACCGCCAGAACTCACCCAAAACATTCAGCACAGAGCTGGAGGTGCGACAATATGGCGACGAGCTGCAAATACAAATTAAAATAAATATCATAATATAAATAAATAAAAAAAAACAGATGTATGTAACTTGAGATATTTGTATGTAAGATGCACATGGCAAGTACATTGAAGTGCGCGTGTTTGAATGCGTCTTTCATCCTCTGCATGCGGCCTTAATTTTTCAAATCAAAGAAGCGACCAACAGCAAAAAAGGCCCTCCCCCACCCCACAAGGGGGGAAAAAAAGCTGTGTGTGTGTGAAGGTCATTCCATGTTGCATCTCCTGAAGACGACACTTTCACTCTCTCACTCTCCCTCTCTCTCTCTCTTTTCTGCACACACACACACACAACGAAAAATCAACGCTGGTGCCTAATGAACAAAATTTCCATTTCTTTGCCTGCCTTTGGCCCAAGTTTTCATGCACTGAGAGAAATTAATAAGTGCAAAGGATGCCCGCGAATAAAACTTCGCTGTTCAGATATTGTGTCAGGCTCACACGGTCATTCAGGTGACTGGCAATCACTCGACGGCATGCACAAAATGTACCTTTGGACAGTGATAACTATCTGAAGGGTTGAACGATTTTTTCGTAGAGCTTTTCATGCGCTAAATATCTACAATCGCTTTGAAAGCTGGAAAGATCTTTTGTTTGTACTCGCAATTTATTGTTTGCAGTGTATTAATCTCCATTCTGCTGCCCGATTTATGCTCCAGCTGTTTTTGCTCCCTCTTTAAAATGCTGCAGAGGCCAGAGGCAGAAGCCAGAGGCAGGGACAGAAGGCTCGGATGCGGATGCGGATACGGATACGGCTACGGAGCGGCGGTGCCTCTTTTTGTGCCGCTGCTTATCTCTCGCTCTCTCGCTCCGTGCGCCGCCCCGTGCACATTAACCTCTTTGTTAATCATTTACAAACAAATGCAAATAAAATAAAATACAACAGAGGCAGAAGCAGAAGCAGCAGCAGCAGCAAAGGCAGCAGGCAAAGGAGGCTAAAGCAGCAGGCAGCAGCCACTGGTGCGAGGATGATGCTCAGGTAAGTGGTGGAGCAGGAGGCGACGTGGCTATGCAAATAAAAAACCTGGCAAATGAGCAGCGAAATTGCAAAAAAAAAAAAAAAAAAAGAAATATATATAAGAATCAAGAGGAAAGTTGGAGGAAGGGGCGGCTGTGGCACATACACACTGCCATGTCCTCCAGTGCCACGCCTACAGTTGCCCTTCACAGAGTCTCACAGAAAGGACACAGGATATTCTGCTGTTACACGCAGAGAAATGTATGACCTTAAATGACAAAACAAAAATTACATCAAGCCACAAGCAAAATCCCATGCCGCACAGCTAAGCCACGCTGTGAGAAAAAGCAGCAGAATTTCTGCGTTTTAAATATACAAAATATCCGCTTTAAGTTCTGTCGCTCTGCCATAGAAACCTCCCTCCGCTTACAACAAAGCCGCAATGGGAGAGACAGAAGCTTCTGTAGAAGTTTTTCTGATATTTTTTTTTTGGTTTTTTTTTTTCCAAGTGTAGACTTTCTTTTCCACGTCTTTTTGAAAGGTGGAGACGGCAGGGAGCACGGAGCAGGGAGCAGGGAGAGATTCTCTTTCCCTGCACAACAACAAAACATTGAATAATTCAGTTCCAACTTTTGTGACTCTTTTGAGTGCAAATTGCAGCTGTGGATGGTCCAGAGATGATGATGATGACGATGATGATGACGATGACGCTGACGATGGTCTACTCCCTGTCCCTCTGTGTCTTAGTTCTGTTGGCCTGTATTCCTGTGGTGGTCCTATGGTGGTCCTGTGGTGGTCCTGTGCCTGTCCTGTGTTGACTTTGTGGAAACTTTTAATCAATGAGCAGGCAGGAGCAGGGGGGGGTCTGCTGGTCTGGTCTGCTGCTGCTGACGGGGTTAGAGGGCAACGTTCCAATTTCAGAACTGCTTTCATATGCAAAAGATACTCGTAGTTAGTCGTAGATATTCCAGAGGCTGCCTCCCGCTGGCCGGTCGCCAGTTTCTCCAGTTTCTCCATTTCGTGCGTTTTATATCCTGGTTTTCTCTGGCCTCATAATTAGTTTGATGATGTTTGTACATGCCACACGCCGTTGCCACACAGCAGCCCCTGCCACATCGTCATCCTTCAGCCTTCAGCCTTCATCCTTCGTGGTTTTGCTTGGACCATTATGCGCCTCTCTCTCGCTCAGGTCTCTCAGGGCTCTCAGGGCATTCATTTCGTTGCCCTAATGATATTTTAATTAAAACTATGCAGCCAAGGACACTCCTCTGCAGTACTCCTCTGCCTCCCCTCCCACTCCGCGAGCGCTCTCTCCCTCTCACAGTGAGTCAATCAAGCGGACATGCCACAACCCCCTCTTGTGGTGAGTAGGGAAGGGAAGGCAAGCAAAGGCAGAGAATCTCTGAGTAGGAAAAACCTTTTGGCTTTTCACGCAACACACGGATGCTTTAATAAAATTGTTCACTTTGCTCTCTGTGTGTCTGTGTGTGTGTGTGTGTGTGTGCTTTATGTTGAAGACTGATTCGATTTTCTGCCTTGATTTCCCGGAAATCCCCCAAACCCCACACCACAGCCCAATGGTAGGGAGGGGCTGCCCGCCCAGCAGCAATCTTTTGATCAAATAGAAAGGCACAGCCAACGTGCAAACGTATCCCTGAGCTACCTGTATCTAAAGTGCTCATTATAACCACTAGCTGCAGCTCTCAGACACAGATTACCATATGATTGGCTCCTTCAGATAGTTATCGCAGCCCAAAGATACATTTTTTGCATGCTTGCGAGGGCTTGACACACAGCCGAGATCCGATTGTCTTGAGCTTGAATGTGCACCACAGACACCAAAGATGCCCGTACTCCAATACCTGATATCCATCAGATATGGGGATACTCGCAGGGGATGCACTGCTCCAGTCGCTCATTGCCCATGACACTCACTGCTCCATTTGCCCCTAAGCGAAACGACTCGCATGGTTTGCAGATGCAGTTGCCATTCAGAGAAATAAATTATTATTGGATCAAATATATGTATATACATATATATGAATGTATGTATGTATCTTTCTTTTTAGCAAGGGGGGAGATACATTCTGCACGAATCGATGCAGATACGACTCATTTGCCGTATCTGTCCCGTTTCCGTATCTAATCTTCGTTGTATCTGCTGCCCCTGGCCAGTATCTGTTGCTGTAGCTGTTGCTGTATCTCCTGCCGCCGTCTGCCGCGTTGTACTCAGGTAATTGCTTGTCCGGGAAAAACGTATCTAAACTACACCACAACCCCCAGTGTGTGCCGAGCCCATCCCGGTCCCCAAACAATAGTACATCACCAGCCCTAGCCCCAGCCCTAGCCCTAGCCATAGCCCCCAATCCGTCGCCTGGTATCACACAAGTCTCCGGCGTTCCCAGTGAGCATTTATCAGGCAGCAGGACGATGACGATGACGATGACTATGACGAGGACGAGGACGACAGGCGACGGCCGTCAACGCCATGCCATACCATGCCACGCTATGCGCCTCCTGACGGTCTATTTGCAAAGCGTTCAAACTGTCAAAATGGCGTGCGGTGCGGTTCCAAAGAGGAAGAACCGTAGGAGCAAAAGCCAAAGCCAAAGCCAAAGTGAAAACGAAAGCGAAAGCCCAAGTAAGTCAATAATGTAATTTTGCTCGTTTGATATTTTCGCAATGTCGACAGCAGAGAGTGAGAGAAAGAGAGAGCGAGAGGAGAGGGAGAAACGGAGGCGACTGTAAGGAGGACGACTGAGAGTGAAAGTGAATGACGGAAATGAGCTAAAGGCGGAATCATTAAAGGAATACGAGCTGTAGCGCGGTGGCATCATTAGAACGAGCTTCCCCATCACTGGATGCTGTTGCAGTTTTCTTTGGCCACCAAAATAAATATTTGAGCAGCAAGAAGGAACTCCACTCCATCAACAGGATTGAAGGCCCATCCAGCTATAAGCCAAAGCGCAGCCCAAGTCGCAGTTTCTGGAGAATAATGCAGAAAATTGTTTCAGTTTAATGCCACAGGAGTCTGGTGGCTGGAGCAGCTCTATCACTGGTCAAAATATCTGCTGACTTATTCGGTTTGCAATGGCAAAGAAAGCATCCATTTGAATGACTTTTTTCGTTGCTTTTGATAAAAATAAAATTTGTTTTTTTTTATTCTAAAGACAAATCGAAATTGGGTCACGCTCATCCATATTTAATTTTCAACTTGAAAGTCCATTTCTAGCCCACTGTCCGCCCCGCGACTGCTGGTGACTGTCAAACTGCATCTCTCGTCACTTTGCTTACTTTGCGGCTGACCGCAAATTCAATTCAATTCAAATTCATTCCGAATCGGTTATGGGGAAGGGTTGGCTGCAAAACTAGGGGCCAAGCCAGATATTATACTCAATGGATCCGAACTAACGATTTAAATAAAAACAGGAAAAACATATAATTTTTTTGTATTTTAATTTTTTGCTCTGCATCGGAATGTATCCTTGTGCACTGCGAACCTCCTTTTGTTTGAAAGTGACACAAGAAATTACGCATACGCCGCGTATGCGAGTACACCGCTGTACATTTCACTGAGTTGGCGGGGGCGGTGGGAGGAGACGCAGCCCAGCCCCAACGCCAGTTGATTGAACAGAAGCTTTGGCTCCACTCGAGCGATGTGAACTGAGCCGGATGACAAAAGGCCCGCCGAATTGATGGCATTAACTAGATTAACACATAATGCAATGTGAGAGCCCGT
Source organism: Drosophila tristis (assembly GCA_018150885.1). NCBI lineage: Eukaryota > Metazoa > Arthropoda > Insecta > Diptera > Drosophilidae > Drosophila > Drosophila tristis. Next base: position 4,822,931 of record JAECWT010000215.1, on the reverse strand, counting down.
AATTGTCAGTATGTGCGCGCTGCCTGTGGCCCACATGGGAAGGTACGAATGGGAGACTTGCAATGGGAATGGAACTGGCACTGGCACTGGCACTGGGACTGCTACTGTTACTGGGAGGTTGGTGACCACACCACACACACCACATCATCATCATTATCATTATCATTGAGAATTGAGAATTTGCACACAGCTCATCGCATAATGGGGGAACGTGAACACCAACAATACCGACAACATAAAGGGTACTCTGTACACATTTCAAGTGTGCAGAAAAAAACGAACAGCCCAAAAACTTGAATGAAACAAAACAAAATCATTTGCAATTAGTTGAAATCGGCAATCCAATAAGAGAGTGTAATGCAGTATCTCCTGGATGGATGGCGAAACGTTTGATGAAATAGTAGCAGTACCTAAAGCACAGTATTATCTCTGCCACTTGATAAATGATAAATTTATGATAATTCTGGTTTATTATTTACTGCTTACAACACGGCACAACACAACACCATAAATACAACAATATTTTCCTATGGCAGCGATAACAGCGATTTTCAGTTGGTTTTAATCTGTTTGAATAGTGGTATGTGGGGGGAATCAATATCCTTCAATATTCTGAATAAAAAGTTTACTAGGTTTACTTGGAGCACGCATTACGCATTGGTGTATTTAATTGGATATTTCTTTGGCTTATTGCATAGAATATTCGATCCGATCCGATTACATGTATTTATTCTATTTGATCAGAAACATTCAACATAATCTCCCTTGTTGGGGATCAGAATGTTTTTTGCGCAGACATCAGATAATTTTCCTTATCTGATATTTTTCCAACATTTGGGGATACTCTATTTTCTCTCTCTCTATTTTTCGGAGTGGCAACGGCTGGGCAGGGGTTAGTCATCGCGTGTTCTGAAATTTCCCTAGAATTTATGCAAGCGAATTATGAATCAAACGTCATTCCTTCCCTACTGTATTTCCCTATCTGTGATTTGCATGCCGTTGCAGAGAGGGTATTATGCTATCTTTAGTTTACGAATAAAAAAGAAAGAGTATCGGATGGCTCCATGTGGTAGATGTTTCTCCTCTCTTTCTCTTTCCTGCTCGTTTCCATTGATCTTAACCGTTAATCGATGTGTGTGTGTGTGTGTGTGTGTGTGTGTGTATGTTTGCTTTTGTATTTGTGCTTTACTCACGTATTTAATTAGTTTCTGGTTTTGTTTTTCCGTTTTTCCTTTTTTGTTTGCTCTGCATTCGCATATGAGGGTTTGAGAAGCATTGTAAGCAGCTTTTGGCGCTTACTGTTTTAACAGCATGGATCGAGTAGACACTCTCTTGCCACCTCTCTGCTTCTTATGATTGCTCTCTCCGTTTTGTTCTCTCTCTCTGGCACTGACACCTGATTGCCGCTTGGTGGCTAATGAGTTTGTTGCATTCTTATCACACTCTCTTTCCCACTCTCACTCTCATTGTTTCTATCCCTTTCTTTCTCTATTTTCTACTGGAAAGAAATACAACACTTTGATCGCCATGAAACTTTTCGCAAACTTAAAAAAAATCAACAAAAGAAAACGTTTTTGTATATTTTTGTAGGCCCGTGCCCGTGTAGCAGAGGCGGTGGCAGAGCCAGAGCCAAACGAAACCGAAACCGAAACACGTTGCCTGCTCCCCTTAAAACCGTTCTTCTGCTTTCCCATTCACACTCTCTGCTGACTTCTCACGCTCTCTCTCACCCTCCCTCCCACTCTTCTGTTTATTGCGAGTGCGAATTTTCTCCGACTAGCGGGAAAAGCTCAGCGAAATGCTCAATTTCGCGTTTCATTAATGAGCCCTGCAAAGGCGAGAGAGATAAAAAGAAAAGAGAACCTAATGCTTCAATTCAAACGCAGGGTAAAACTTATAGGGTAGTCTACAGCAAGCGCAAGCATCTATTTTTCATATGCCTAATACGCCTTCGGTGCCGACTGTCGCTGCGGTGTTTATCCAGAATCGCCTTCTTCTTAGCTACATATGTACTTATGTTCGTTCTATGGCTGCTATCTTGAATTGCCTTTCCGTATATTAAATATACCTTGTTTTAGGAAAAACATTGACCGGGATGTAGTAAAAGAGGTGGAGGCTTCTCAGAAATTGCTCTTTCAACTGCTTCTTTACGTGGGACACAATTAGAGCGATATTGAAAGGATAGCTAATTTAGAGGAGTGGGTGAGCATCCACCCACCTTGTTTGACTACACCTTGGGCCATCGCGCGCTCTTCCTCTCCTGCACTCACTCTCTATCTTTAATCTGCGTCTTTGTGTGCGTGCGTGGGTGGCAGCCGCCGTCTGATCGTGGGAGAGAGAGAGAGAGAGAGAGCCAGAGCGAGTGCAAATATGATTATTGTTCTTGGCCCGTTCCCCACCCTCTCAATATGGGGGGTTTTCGATGAATGTGGCTGTAACGTGGATCCATTTGTTTGTTATTGTAGCTTTTATTGCACAATCCACCTCGCAGCAGCAGCGGGAGCAATTGAGGGAGGCAGACAGCAACGCCAGCGTCGTGAGCAGCCCGGCAGAAAGCAAACAAACAAACGCAGCAGGCAAAAAGGCAGGAAACAAGAACAACAAACATCAGGCGAAACGTGAGAGCAGCCGGCACCGAAACTGTTCGATACCCTTACAGACGACCCATCGTTTCGCTAAGAGCCCTTTTTGATTAAGATTTTTTTGGATAAAAAAGGGGTTGTCTTAGCTACAACAGAATTCATTTTCTTAAACGTTCAAATTTATTGGATTGTCCCCAAATCAGAAATGATGATCAGATATTCTCTGCAGAGTTTCATCCAGACATCTTCAATATTCCATAGGATCGAACATCTGGCCAAAATCATAGTACTCTCTTTTAAAAAGTGTATCAAGAGCACCAAGATTTTCGATCCCCTACACCTGTACGATGTACCCTTAAGAAAATTTAGCGGTACCGCACCTATGTACATACACATGCAAGTATGTATGTGCATATGTACGTACATATCTAACTGTAAGTGTACCTTTGCCGCAGCTTTACTTCTGCTGACGTCGCTGCTTCTGTTTTACAGTTGCTTTTGTTAAGGGGGGACGGGGCGGGTGGCGAAACAAGTGTCTGGCTGATGCGCTGTGCTGCTCAAACTGTATTTAGATGTTGGGATGGGAGGGAGAGAAAGCGAGCGAGGAGAGGTGCGAATTCTATTTACTTTCCCACTGCCCTTTCCCGCTCCTTATGAGCGCACAAGTAAATTTCTTCTAATTTAATATTTTGTTTACATTATTTATTCATTTACTTATGTATTTGCGCCGCTTTCCTCCTGGTTCAGTCTCCCTGGCTCTACCTCTACCCCTACTCCTCCGCCTCTACCCACCACTGATGAGGAGCTGCCCCATCAGAAGGTGGCATATCTGCGGGTTCATCCAGCTCTTCTGGATCAGGGAGTGCCAACAGGAGAACTCGCCATAGCACCAGCATGGTCCCACATATGACCCCCAAGTGGCAGTAGGTGTCTCCCTGGTCCAATCCAAGTTTCACGCTATGCCAGAACCGACCATCAGACAGGTCGAGAAGATGCCAGGCGCCCAGGAACTCGAGTACGTAGGTACCGGCGCCCGCCCATTGTCGCAGCCCCAGGGGCAGTATGTCGTGGTGCCAGAGCAGATTGATGACAATGAACGTGAACAGGGAGGGTGGCTGTGGTAGCAGCTGAACCGAGTATAGCATGACGGCCAGGATCAGTGAAGCTTTGCTCTGCATTATGTGTGGAGACGGATCAATTTAGAACACGATTTCGAATGAGAGACTGTAATTTCTTCCAGTGATACAGATGAAACGGGTCGATTTAGAATTCAATTTCGAATGAGAGAACGTTTTCTTCGGGTTTGTTTGACTTGTGACTCCCAGGCAGGGGGTAGGTAAGATCTCGCTCTCTCACTCTCTAGATTGTTTCTCTCAAAGCTGGCCAGAACTCTGGAGAGAGAATGAGAGCGTTTGCAGTCTTGTCTGAAAGCTCAGCAATGAAGGCATTTCAAGAGATCTTTAAACATACAATTGTTTTTTATCCATTGTCCATGCCTTCTGATTATAATCAGGCCATGGTGTGGTACCATTATTTCTGGACCAACACGGGAACAAACAGGGGTGATCGATCGTCTCGCTCTCTCTCTCTCTCGCAGTCCCTGCTGCAATGCCAGATGCATCTCTCCATGGGAAGCTCGTGGAAGCTATTCCCACCCTATATAATGAATCTTCGCACACACATTCTTGAGTCGATAAAGCCCACATCCTTCCCCCTTTTCAGTTCATAACTCTTTTCCCCCCATCCATACCAGTTGCCAAAAACCAGTATTGTACCAGTCGTAACATTTTTTTCGGGGCACAAGTGCTGTACTCTGAGTAAGGAGGAATAAAAACAGCCTGCTAGGAAAATGGGACCACTAATCGCAGCAGCTACGGCCAAGTAATAAATTGTCTGATCGTGCTGTTTCCCTATTTGTGAAAAAATGTTTGAATTTCGTTGAGAATGCTTAAAAACCAGGGGAGTAGTTTGCATTAATAACAGATAGATTAAAAGAGTGACTAGGTCAGGAATGTTTTGGGAAAGCTTAAATTTCTTGGGGCTATGCTTTACTCAACAAAGGATATATAAATTTGTTGTTTCTAAAGATGCTCCAACCAAAACATTGCTCAACCAACATCTAAATAAGCTTAAGGCAGCAATACATATGAACATATATGTGTTTATTCATAAACGATATCTGTGGACTGACTTAGTTCTGGGGCTTTGGTTCCGATGGCAGTCCTTTCATGCGAACCATGCCCTGGGCTGCGCCCAAAAGCAGGCTGCACAAATGATGCACTCACTCAGGGCTTGTGCCTTGAAGGGTTTGAGGACGAGCTGGAGATTGGACCCATTCATAGCCATAGCCATAGCCATAGCTATGGGCATGCAAAGAAATGCTCTTACCAGTTGAGTCCAGTTTGTCCAGTGCTTTTTCCTGCTCCAAACTTTCTCCTCGCTCTTTGTAAGGATGATGCTGCTGCTTCTAGATATGTTGCACTTTCTTCTCCTCGTGAGAGGTGGGGTCTTTGCTGCTATTTTCTTCGAGAGGAATTTCCTTATTTCCTCTACCTTCCCTTCCGGAGGATTTCCTGCTGCTGCCGCTTGCTGCTGCTGCTCCTCCTCCTCCGCTCTCGTTCTTCCTTTTATGCTGCTTCTTCTGTCTATCGTTGTTTGTTGTTTATATTTATATTTATCTTTTGTTTCCTTTCCCGTTATGCACTTTAATTCATTTAACGCTGCAAACACAATCAAAAAAATTGCCAACAAAAAAAAAAACACCGAGAACGAGAGAATTTGTTTACACGCGCCACACGCGAAATAAATAACAAAAAAAATTACTCTGCTTCTCTCAGTAGTCGGGTCTTTCGCTCTTCCTCTATCTCTCTATTTCTCTGCCTGCCTCCTTGCCGCAGAGAGCGGCGGAGCGGTTGGTTGGTAGGCGCAAAAGCAACAACAATGTGATGGAGCGGGATTTTATGCGGATTTTTGGGCGGGGAATGGAAATAAGAGAGCGGGTAAAAGTAACAGTTAACAGAAAACAGGAGTTACAATTTGCGCGAGTTTTTTTGGGGATTTGCTTGGTGCTGGTGCTGGCGCTGGAGGAGCTGGAGCAGCTACCAACTTTTGTCTCTGGCTCTGTCTCTGGTTCCGTTGCGGCTCCAGGGGCGACCAGGCTGGCTGTCGACTCGAGACTCTGGTCACTAAAGCTTCCTCTACTGCTTCTACTGCTTTTCCTCTACTGCTTTCTCTACTGCTTCTACTTTGCTTCTACTGCTGCTGCAATCTGTTCTGACGCTTTTTGAGGCCGCTGCTGCCGCTGCTGCTGCTGCTGCTTCGCCTCGCACGAGTCAAATGTTGCTGCGGATGTGCGCTGGTGGGGACACACAACGCGAGCGGGCGCCACGAACCTGTCTCCCCGATTCAAAACGGTAATTCGCGCGCTCTTTTGCCAGTACAATAATATATATATATGGTATATTCGTTGGGGTCGGTCGGGTCGGGTCTCGGCATGTTGCTGGAAGCCTAACCAAATGTTGCTAGTACCATATTTTTCGAACAAAGTGTACCATTATTTATCTAGTGCTGGTACACATTTTTATTCGGTATTTTATTTTTAAACAAATTGCGTACTTAGTTGTAAATTAAAAAGAAAAATCAACTTACAATTGTCTTATATTTTAAATTTTACTGAAAACAGAACTTTACTTTCAATATCGTCTTATCTTCTGAAGTTAAAACAAAATTAATATATACTTTTTAATTCATCAGTTTTTCGAAAAGATTGTGGTTTTTTGTGTTGTTTAAGAAAGTTATCAAAAAAATTCCAACTTTTTGACGCAAATGTGATAATTGTACCGCAAGTTTTGCTAGCATGTGGAAAATGTTCTACCTCGTTGTACCAAAAAGCTCTGTACATTGTTTCTAGTAACATGTGGATGTTTTACCAGCAACATTTTCTGACAGGCAGGCGCTGGCGAGAGAGAGGCAACCGAAAGAAGGGAGAATTCAGCCCTTGAGCGTTGCGCGCGGAGACAGAGAGAGGGATTTTTCGTAAGTGTTGGCCAGTGCTGCACTTTAGCTTGGTTCAGGCTAGATTTAGCTTTATTCAAAGATATTAAAAGCGTGGGATATTATCTCTTTTGGATTCTATCGTTGCGTAAATGTATCGGATCCAATTCGTGAAGCTGCTTCGTGCTGATGTGAACAAGAAATTGTTATCCGAGGCTTCATGTGTTTTGTCATTGGGCTGCAAAACCATCGAAGGTCCTTCCGTTCCTAAGCTAACATTGACTCTTGAATTTCTGGCAGCACTGGTGCTGGCGAACGTATAAGAGGAAGGAGCTTCTCCAGCTGCTTGGGTCAACAGGAAGACGCGAAAGGAAGGACCTGGGACCCAGCAGCGGCAGCAGTTGTCGTCACTATTAAGATGTTATGTATGTGGGTGTGGGCATTGGAGGGGGGACTCTAAGCGACCCCGACAATGAGAACACCCTCCACGCCTTGCCCTTTGCGTATGTTCCAGTCATTGCGACATTACTTGGTATTCATTTAATTTGTCGCATCTTAAGCTGTTTAACGAGCAGCCTCGCAACACTGAAACGAGAATGCTACCCCACCCCACCCCGCTGAATCAGCCTATGTCAAGTCAGCCGCCACAATGTACGCAAGGCAATGACGTGATAAGTGTTAAGGGTGACAAGATGGAAACCTAAAAGCAAATTATATTAATTTTTTGAATTGCGCGCTTTCTCATCACTTGGCGCTGTTCATGTCTAACGGTCTGGCAGCACTGACCTCTCTTCGCAACATAGCTCTTATACACAATTTCAAAATTAGCAGCATTCATTTATTTCCGCAACATCTTTAAAAAAAGGTTTCGTAGCACCCACCTTTTGCCATGGAGCATTAAGCCGCCAGATTAAAGTTTTTAATTATAACACAAATAATTGTGTACAAAATATTGATAATACAAATATTGTATAATATTAATAATTATGTATGTATTTTTAATATGTGAAAACTACATACAATTATATTTATATAGCATGTTATTTAACAGATCTACGTGGGTATTCTATGAATTCGATAGTGGACGCCACTCTCCTGATTTGTTGTGAGACTCAGAGCCTCGCAATAGAGCTCTTCAATGAGCTTGAACCTTTTCCTATTCGGCGTGCCGCAGTTGATCTGAACGGGTATACTGAGTTCTTTGCCTCTTGGCTTTGGTTTCCCAATGCTGTCCTCGGCGAGTATGCGTCGAGGTATACGCGGTGGCAACTGAGGCCGCGATCGGCGCATGCCACCTGCACCCATGATGTTTTCTAATTCGGGCTTCAGCTCGTCGTCCTTTATTCCAGCATCGATTGGCAGCTGCGGCGGCTCTATGATGAAAGTGGATGAAAGTGTTGATCTAGGAATCGGCCTGGCTGCGAGTGTATCAAAATAGTTCATCTGCAAATGTTACGTTTTGTTGAGCGCAGAGGTTCCAGTTAAATGCATAAATGGTTCGTTCCCGTACTCACTTCGATCAGCCAAACAATGCACAGCACATTGAAACGCATTTTATGCTGAGAATTTGTGAAAATACTAAGTATACGAAAACAAACAATTGATTGTCAATGTAGAGCACACTGAGCAAAGTAACGAGTACAAGTGGTTCCTATTCAATCTATGGCATAGATGCCAGGAATTTATAGTCCCTCTTAGGGGCACACATTCTATATATAGATAGATACTTTGTCTGGATAACCCCCCACCCTATCCATTGCACGCCATAAAAACATTGAACAAATGAACTGAATTCGAGCAAGACCAAGAGAGCCTCATCCTTTTTACATTCCGACTCTCCGTACATTTATTTAGTTTCCTAAACTATAATTATCCACGCATTCTGTGTATATTTGTTTTATACACCGCAATGTGTAATTCGTAATTCAATTGGGACTTATGGCTAGGGATTTTTTATTTCTGCTATTAATTAGTTAAGGAGAACAGGACAAAACACTAGAAAATCTGATTTCTGTCTCATTATTTCATTATCAAATGTACATAATCGGTCATTAGTATTATTGATTTTGGGTTTTGGATTTGTTTGTTTCCAAAAATCTCTTATGGGATAATCTCTCTCTTTCGCTTCTCCATTTTGTTTTGTTTTGTTTTGTTTCTTGTTTCAAGCTTCTCTCGTTGGTTTGCTGTTTTGCATTTTGCATTTTGCATTTTACATTTATACAAATATAAGGCTACGTGGAGGGGATTTTTGATTGGGGGATGCAGGTATGGGTATGGGGGTGTATGCCTTCTGTGTGTATTATTTTCTTTGTGCCAGACTTGGTTTTGTTTTATTTTGGGGGAAAAAAATAAAATAAAATAATAAAAAAAACATACTACATTTAGTGCCTGCGCCCTGGCTGAACGCTCGAAAGAGATGCGGTTCGATCCATCGAGAGTCCAGGAGCTCCAGCGCATAGCTTAAATCAAAATAAATTATCCTATCAAAGGGGTCATGCAGGTGCAAAGGCGGCAGTGCGCTCGTGGCCTTATGGTCTCAATGACCTCGCTTCTTAGCTTATTCCAAATCATTTTTGTGACTTATAAAAAAAACCAAAACAACTATATAATATATATATACGAATATCTATAGATATATATATATATGTGCATGTATATTAATATACAAAACAAATATTTTACAGAGCCTGGCGCTCCAGCGTGGACGTTGGCGTGGTCGGAGGAGCAGTGTGTGTGTGTGTGTGTGTGTGTGTGTGTGTGTGTGTGTGTGTGTGTGTGTGTGTAGGGTGTGTATGTGTGTGTGCTCGAAGGATATACATTGCAAAAGGGCCTGTTTGTGTATCGGTATGTGAGTTGCTGCTTCTACTCCTGTTCATCCTGCGCCAGCCACTGTTAATGTTACTGCTGGGGACTTGGGGCTAGAGGATTGGCAGCTCTATTTGATAAAGGCCTCTGGCGGTATTTTGTTCTCCTTGAAAAGTTTCTCGAAAACAAAGCCGGCATGGTTATAATCCCAATTCGTCTCCTCTAGGCACCTGCACAGCGAGACAGAGATTGATTAGAAATGAGCCCAGGCGTTGCCTCCTCCGCCTCCTACTCCGCACTTACTTGCGACTCCATTCCAGATTCATTTGACTGCGTGAACTCATGGCCTGCACCATTTGTAGTTTCGTGGCTTCATCTGTCGATGATCCGGAATTGGCAAAGGCGGTTGGCTGCTGAGGGGGAACCCCGGCGGGACTGGTAACAGCATTGAGGGACATTGCGGTAACTGCTGGTATAATAGCAGTTGTGGACGGGATCCTGCTGCTTGCCGGACCCAAACGATTCTGTAGCGAGGATGCGGATGCAGTTGCCATGCCCAAAGCTGTGGTGCCGCCGCCAGCAGCAGTTGTGGCACCGCCGGGAGCTAGCTGATGCTGCGATCGCTTGAACTCGCGCACCTGCTCATTTGTGGCGGCCGTAATGAAGATCGTCTCGTTGCGAATGCAGAAGCCAGAGTTCTGGGGCACCACCACATACGTGCGCATAAAGTGGCGCAGCTCGTAGGAGTGCGAGGTGGATGGTCTGTCGCCTTCGTCGCTCAGCTCTTTGAACAGACCCGTCACAGTGAACACAATCATTTGCGGCTGAAAAGAGGGACACAATAGAGGTGGGGCAACAGGATGAATGGCTGGATCAGGATGGCTCACGTTGTAAATGGTTAGATCGACAGTAAAGGTGCGGCGCTCGTGCAGCGTGCGTGGCCATTCGTTCAGGGTAGCCACACAGGCCAGTCGCCCGTTTTTGAGCAGCCTCGTGCGATGGTCATCGCGTTCATGGTTCACCATGCGGCGAAAGTTGCGATTAAACTTCCAAAAGTTGTTCAATCTGCGGCACAAAAGAAATAGATTGGTACAGGAGGGGGATCGATCAAATGGGGGGAATTCCTAACCTGCCCGCATGGCCTGCATTTGGCATTGTGATGGACAGCATGGCATGCTCGTGATAGGCATCCAGCAGCGACTGACGGCTCTCCATATCGAATATGTTGAAATATTGGTCCAGGAACTGGCGCACCACATCGGCACCGCCATTGTCGCACAGAAATGAGGCCTGGGTGGTTGGCATTGTCCCAGCTCCGGCCAAATCGAAGGCAACTACCGGCCCCAGTGATTCCCCATCCTGTTATTTATTGCATCACCCATGCAATACAGAGAGAGAGAGAGAGAGAGAGAGATATATATACAGAGATCTAGATATTCTGGATTATCCAATAGAATGGCGAGGCGCCCTTACCAGTTTGACCAGCTTGGGGAACTTTCGTCGTACTTCGCTGTAAATAGTTTGATTGGGATAGGCGCCGTTTGTGGTTCGGCATTAGCATTGTGACGATGATGTGAACAATATAACAAAATGATATATAAACTTTACTCCATTAGGCATTTCCACACTGCTCACAGCTGAAGCTGGAGGTGGAAGGTGGAGGTGGGCCTGCGACTTGGGCAGATCCTACCGCTCCCACCTTTACCTCTGATGCTATACAAAATAGATGACTTGCTCAACTTATTGCAGGAGCTTTTGTTTGAATGGGCAAAGGCACTTGGATTCTATATCATCTGATTTGGTACTTTGCAAAAGGTTTCTCCAAAAATATGTAAACAGCAGCGGAACAGAGCCCTCAAGCATTGCATTGTGCCGTGGGCATCTTTTTTTTTATAGTTCACACTTTTCTATATATTTTTTATGTGTTCTTTATCCCTTTTTTAAGTTTTTTTCTTCTTCTTTTTTTTTCAAGCTCAAAAAAGCTGCCGGCTGCACCGCATCAAGCGGTTTGGTTCGATGCGCATGTTCGATTTGATGAGCAGTGATCGGTGATCGGTTCGATGTCTGCTGTTGCAGCTCGCCCACACACACGCATCCACTCCACGGGCAACGCATGCGCCCAGCCCAGCAGCCATACAAACAATTTTGCAAAATGTGTGTTGCTTCCCCAGCCCCAGCCCACCACCGGAACCAATTGGCGTCACCGCCAATTGCTCCTTGTCCCTACTACGACGCCACCGTCACCGCCGACGCCGCCGCTTCCACCACCGCTTCCCGCACAGGCAACAACACAACAGCAGCACAGCACAGAGCAACGCATCTCACACATGCACGCACGTGTGGGCTTGCGGACGCGTGCCTGTGTGTGTGTGTGTGCGCGCACACGTCTTCGGGTTCTTGAGACGGGGTGTGCGGCGTGTGGGTTGTTGGTGTTAAATTGTTGTTGTTGTTGTTGTGTGGTTGGCTACAATTATGTGCCGTTATGATGTTTCATTTTCATACCAAAATATATATGTTGCATGTGGAATGTTGCCCGCACAGTGGACACATGTGTGTGCGGGAGCTTCAGCGCCGTTCAGTGCCGTTTGTCGTCCGTCAAAGGTCAGTTTCAGGTTCTGGTCCAGGTTCAGTCCCGTATCAAACCGCTGCATCAAACCTGTGTGGTGTCCTTTCTTGGGCTTTCGTTTGAGACTTGAAGATGGGTTTTTACTTTTTTCTCTTTTTCTTTTTTCTTTTGTGTTTTCTTTTTCTTTGTTTTTATTTTCTTTTGGCTCTGCTAGAGAGCCCTGTTCTGCATAGGTGTCTGTCTTTGCTTTGCGACAGACAGCAGCAGGTGATTAAAACCATAAAAAAACCTCTAAGCACAAGTGCATTGGCCCAGTCAAATACCGCGTTAAATAGACAAATAAAACGGAATGATCGATCAGCAATGATCCTCGGTTGGGGCCTCCAGCATTCCAGAGCAGAGTGCAGCAGCCTTGTTTAGAGTTTAGAGCTCAGAGGCTTAAGTGGAATGGGAGACAACTCAAAAAGTGGAAATGGAAATGCAAATCCTAATCCTGTGTGTATTGACGCTCGACGAGGTGTCTCCCACGTCGACTGGACTGGCCACACCATGGCACGAGCGACAGGACAGAGACAGACAGCGACATCCTCTAGAAAAAGCCAAACAAATCACACCGTAGTATACCTGACAAACTGCTGCGAGTCCTTGGAGCGCGAACGGCACGGATTGTTCCGCAGTACCAGCTCAACAATGGGCAGATTACGAAACACCAATAGATGGGCCAGCGAAGGAAGCTGCGGGCGAGAGGAGAGATGACGCGTTGAGTTGTGGCCACAAGGCATACAAGCCACGGAGATCCTCACCTTATTATCTCCCAAGTAGAGTATCTTGAGGTGGGGCAGGCGCTTATCGACACGTCTGAATGCCTCCATGGACACCAGATTGTTATCGTTCAGGTTGAGGGCCTCCAGATCGGGTATATTGTCGCACATGATGTCCAGAGCGACACCCATCACATTGGCCCGAAACAGGGGGCAGAACACCGACCGTATATCGGGATCGGCATAGAAGCGGGACATATCCAGGGCCTTGGTCTGTGCATTGTAACGCTTCGCCATGACCTGCTTCATGCGCTCCTTGAGAGCATCGTCGACGGTCACCTGCGGAATGCCGTTGCGCACGCGTGGCGACAGGCGAAAGCCATCGGGCAGCGATGCATGCTTTCCCAGCTGTTGGATGCGCTCGGCCACCTCAAAGTCGTCCACATAGAAGAAGACGCTATCTCTTTCGGCACGCCAGTACTGGGCGGCAAAGGAATGCGGCGATAAGGCCGCCAACAGGGCACGCAACAGTACATCCTTTCCGTACATCTGTCCATTATGAATCTGGATTGGGAGAGGGAGGGAGAGAGAGAGAAAAATAGCAATGATAGCGATGGAGATAAATACGTTGCACACATAAAGATACGGAAGCGAGTCAGTGTGGATTCGTTATTGACTAGAGATAGCGGCCCAAATTGTGTCATCCCCTCGCCTGACTATCGCCCACAAAAGTGCTCCACTTTTGCTCTACTTATCGGTGGTTTAACCTCTCCCTCGAACACAATAGACCAATTGAGTATAATTTTTTTAAATTTTTTTAGTTCCGTTCATTCAATTTGTTGATACTTTTCGATATCTTTGTTTATCGATAAATGTCTCCGGTTGCAGTATACACAGCAATTACTTTTCTTTCCATAATTCGCATTTAACCAATAGAATCTATTACGTTATGCACATTTGTATGTACATATGTACAGCTGTACATACATACATATGTACGATACTATTCAAATAGTATTTCCGAATCAGTGACTCGTCGTTTAATTACTTTTTCAGGCTTATCGCCAGCAACTCCAGTGTATCCCTCTCCCCCTCTCTCTTCCCTTTTTCTCTATATCTATCTCTGATTTAATTATGATTATGATGAGTGTATGAGACACACACACACACGAACGTACGCACGCCGAACCAGAGACAGTACACTCAGAGATACACTCGGAGAAAAATGGGCATAGTACAAATGGACACACCCATATTTCAATTAAATATTTGGCTTTGAAATACAATTAATTTGCATTAATTTAAACTAAAAGTTTAAAGCTAATATTTTCCAATGTACTTCCCACTTTATTTTTACAATTTCCCAATTTCACTCTAGCAGAAAATGCCTAACTAAAAATACTTAAGCTATGTGTAAATACAATTTCAGTTATTTTTTTCTCTGGGTGTAGAGTTTCGAGTTTCGGAGTTCGAAGTGGGACTGAGAGTGGCAGTGTTGCGGAGGATACTGTGACTGCAAAGGTCAGGGCATTGTGTGACAGCTATCAATATCGGTCACTCGGCTATTATTATACGCGTAGTATCTAATCGGTGCTTTATGGTACACGTACTTGTATATGTGTAGGCATGCAATCGCAGACCAAGAATCAGTTGAATCAGTTGAGAGTAATTCAATTTATATGATCGAGTTTCGAGTACAGTCAAACAGTCTGCAAACAAAGATGATACCAGCCGACACCACCTCAGGCAAATAATGATCGTGTGAATAGTGGGGCACCGTATTCCTGTGCTTGCTATAAACAAGATAAGTCTGCAATCGTCGCAGCACACACCCACCCACCCACCCACTCATTCATTTCGCATTAGTGCGATAAATTTATTTATTACGGGGCATTAGTTATGATTAATTTTGTCTCTTTTGCGGGTGTACGCCACAGCCCTCAAGGCCCCCCTCTTACAAACTGTTTATGGGTCTTCGTAGGACTATACATTTAGTGGCCATAGGATCCAAAAGTATATTCGGTGGATTGCCCAAGAATTTAACTGGGTTTTGCCTTGTGAGTCGTCTACCTGGAATGACAACAATAGCAACCCTGGCTATCGGTGGCTGTCGGTTGTCGTCGCGCGCACCTGACCTATCGGAACTGTAACCGTTAAGAGGCCACAAGGCCAGACAGACATACAGACAGACAGACAGTCAGACATATAGACTGAAATATTGCAAAGGCTTTTGCAAATAAAGACGATGACTGTGTTCTGTGTTCTGTATTTGGGAGGCTTGTACTGGTAGTACGGGGGGGGAGTACATTTATTCGTACAATATATAGAGAATATATATTTATATATATATAAACCTTTTTTGTTGTATATGAATTCCCCATTGTATTCCCCACAATACGGAATACGAGCGGAGCACTGAGACATATTTCTAGAATTGATATGGAGCTATGACGCCTCAGTCTCTGTCTCTGTTTCTGTTTCTATCTCTGATTCTGCTCTCTGCCTCGGTCGCTGTCATCGCTGGCAGCGACGCTCTTGATGGGTTGGGGCCCGTGGGGGCCCAACAAGTGAACGAACACCGGCGAACGGAACGGAACGAAACGGCACGGCACGGCACGGCATTCGATGACAGACGTGCGAAGTTGAAGCAGCAACAAAACCGAAACCCATCCAGCCACCCAGCAGCTGAAGCTTCATAATCCCCAACATCCCCAATACCCACAATACCCGCAGACGAATTCACATTCAACCGAAAATGGGAAGCTGTTGCTCAAAGGATTTGGATGATAAGCGCTCCTGGAGTCCCGAGGAGACCAAAAATGGTGTAAGTTATTTTCTGTCCAAAGAGAGACAGCGCGAGAGATCATCCCACACTTCACACACCCCCTCCCCAAATACAGAGCACCACATCGACCATCATTGCCCAGCCCATGGATGATGTGGGCACCACCGGAGTGTTTACCCTCACACGCACCACCACATCGAACACACAGGAGAAAACGGTGACCACCACCAGCGATGGTGACCAGGAGTAGCGTAGCCAATGGATAAATGGATATGGATCCATCTGCAAATATGTATAGACCTAAAGTGGAGCCATAATTATTGTATCCTACAATAACATCATAATTATTTTTTTTAAATATTTTTTTTTTTTTTTTTTACGATTTTTGTGGTATTTCAATGCCATGTGGGGACAAGTGTGTTTGCTCGAAAGAAAAAGAATGAGTCGGAGGAGAAGTGGGGTCTCACCTCCCATATGTACATACATATGTACATATCTACGCGTAAATACCATGTGAATATATGAATCAAGTGAAGGTGTTTTTTTTTTTATTTTCTAGAATAAAATAAACTGTTGGAATTACCAAAAAGGTTGCAATAAATGCTGCTCCCCCGCACCCAAAATCAAAAACAAATCCCGCAACGAACTTGTAAGTAAAGGCGGCAAAATTAACGGTATAGCAAACAAACACAAGCACAAACAAAGAGAGAGAGTGGGAGCAGGAGAGAGAGCGAGCGGGTGCAGGAGAGAGAGCGAGCGAGCTCAGGGGACAAGCAGGGGCCATGCCAATTTAATTGGAGAACGAGATAAGGAGAACGATTTCAGCGGATCCAACGGCCCAACGCATTGCTGGCCGATGACATCAGGCGATGCACAAAAGAACGGCAACGGCAACGCACGGCACACAACAGACGACAGGGGACAGAGAGGCGCAAGAAGCAGAGCCAGCGGAAAAGCACAAAAAACAGAAACAAAAACAGAACCAACCAGAGAGGCAGCGAGAGAGCGAAGCGCAGTGGGTGGGTTGATGGGTGGTGCGCCGTGAGTCAGTGGGCCAGCATTGCTCTAGTTATCAATGGGTTTGTTATTTTCGTTGTTTTCGCTTATGGTTTAGGCCAAAATGTGACTAAGCCCCAGCCATGAGCCATCGGCACGTGTTAGCCGTCAGCGATCAGTCATTGCAGCACCTCCACCACAACAACAACAAAACATATCGCCGGAATGTTTAAGCCCATCTCGATCGCATATCTCATTCCATTCCATTTAGACGACTACGAGTACGAGTACGTACATATGTATGTGTGTGTGTATGTGTGTATGCATGTCTACTTATGCATGCAATTCGCATTCCCATTCGGATGCGCATTCGCATTCGGAGATATGCATCAATTAAGGAAATGCAAATCACAATTTGCATTTAATACCACTTAGGCAGCGTTGCCAGACTGTTCGCTAATAATGCCCTGTTTACACTGCTTACATTTTCGTGTACCCCCCACCACGTGACCAACACCAGGAATTGGCACAACACTTGAAGCAATTCGGACCTTCACATACAATTTTTTCAATATTTTGGTTGATTTCTAAAATTCAGTTTCTTTTCATATCGCCATTGAACACACACAAATCAGCTGTTTTCATAACGCAGCTGTTTTCCACCCGCCATTCGATAGAGAGCTCACGTCAGTGTACACCAGCTGGTTGTGTTCGCTCTGCACTGCTCTTGGCGAATTTTTGTGGTTTGCCATTTTTGTATTTTTATTCTCAACGCCCCAAAAGCCGGCAACACGAAAGCGATCCAAAATGTTCTGCTTAAATTGTGGGTGTATACCCCTTGCCCAGCCACACCACAGGGTATAATAATTTTAGTCACAGAACAAAATCGTATACATATGTATGGATTAGTCCCTGACCCATATGGGAAATACATTCGCAATTCTAGAGCAAAAGTACCAGGCCGAAATCATCTTATTTGGGCCACTAAAAAATCTATTGTGATATGGTATTATTTCTGTGGTAAAAAATCCCCTACACGGCATGTATTTTGTTTGTTTTTGAAGAGTCAGTCAGCGCTCGTTGCAACATTCCCCAAATGATCCTTAATTTGACATGTTCCATAGCAAATAGCCAACGAATACTGCCTCTGGGAGTACTTATCTAGGGGGTGGCTGGGTATCGAGGCAGATAAGATAAGGCCACAAAAGAGAACAAGCCAGAAAACGGAAAACCATTGCATGGGAGAGAGAGCACAAACTGCGCAGATACTAATCGTAAATTGGATCGGATCGCCTTGGATCGCTGTGCAGGGCAGAGCAGGGCAGGGGCCCAAAACGAAGAACCAAAATCAAAATCAAAATAAAACGAAAGCACAAAACAATTAAAGAAATTTGTGTACACAAATTGGAAACTGGACGAGAGGCCAGACCAGGCCAGGCCAGACCCTATACTAATGCGAAGCGAAGCGAAAGAGACGCACACATGGCACATGTACAATGTCTGTCTGTACATAGATAAAGTAATTGAACGACCCTACAGTGACTTTTCAATCAACAGAAATGGTGATCAGAAGCGGAGGGAGAGAATCAGAATTGGAGCGCACCCCGGAGGGACCGAGGGACCGAGAGACCGAGGAACCGATATAACTGCAGAAGAGCCGAGGCCCCGATCGACGGGAAGAGTCAGCAGCAGAAACTGAAACTGAAACTCAAACTGCGGTTCGGTTAGGAGGCGTATATTAATCGTTGTTCAACGATTCAATTGCCGCGGGCACTCAGTGCAAAGGCAAAGCTTCGTGCAAGCGGACTGACGGACACAATGGAAAAGATGTCGGGACTAATGGGACTAGGACTAGTGCTGGCAGGACTCTTGCTAGCGGCAGGCACATTGAATGCCCTGCCCATGACCAATGATTTGGAGCTGGTGGCTACCTTGGATGCCATGGAGCCAGCAGCCCAGCCAGCAGAAGCACAGCCATCGCACATTTCACGCATCGCAGCAAGAGGCGAAGCCATGGCCCATGAGGATCGACCGGAGATTTTCAACACCATTGTGCAGGAGCTACAGGCGGCTGGGGTCTACACGGCCGAGCATCGCGATCTGCACACACTCAGCTACAAGGAGCTCACCCGCCTACTGGCGCTGTGGCACCTCTCGTCGGGTCGCAACTACTACGAGGCGAGTCCTGCTCCAGTGATCGCTGGGTAGAGTGGCCCTCGTCTTTGCTTTATTTTTTTATTGTGTTTATTATTGTTGTGTGGCCCAAAGTTATGAAGTTATATTATGCAATAAAGACAGAAAACTTCTGCGCTACGCCACGTCCTTCTGCTTCTCCCATTCGATCTGGTCGAGTCGCAGCGGCGCCACCACTGCAATGCCCCCCATCTCCGAACTGGTGCCGGTAACAACCAGCCGCGGCATCTGCCGCCGCTGCAGCCGCTTGGCCAGTGGCGGCACAAACAGATCGTGCTTGATCAGCGTGCACTCGGCGTCCTGGTAGATGCGCCGATTGTCGTCCCACTTGAGCAGGGCACACAGCCAGGAGAGCAGCCAGCCCCCGAAGAAGGCCACCAGGAAGCCCAGGGCGGCATACCACATGTAGCTGATCCTGTACAGGTAAAAGTAATCCCCATCCTGACGCTGCTCCGGCTGCTGCTGCTGCTGCACTTTGACGTAGAATGCGTCGCTGGCGTAGGATTTATCAATCGGACATCCCTCCGTGGACATGGGCAGGCTGACCAGCGGCGGTTTCGGCTGCCCGAATCCAATCCAGAAGCACAGAGCCAACGAAATGAGCAGTCCCCCGACAGCCCCCTTCTGGTTGGCCGACGTCACATACATGCCCAGGGTGAAGAGGCCCAGCAGCGGTCCCCCGACGATGCCGAATATGGAGAGGGCCGCCTGCAGCAGTCCCCCAATGGAGCCGGCCAGGAAGGCCAGACCAATGCACAGCAGGCCATAGAACACGGACAGCAGCTTGGAGTACAACAGGGTCTGGCGGTCCGAGAGGCTGCCGCCGCGACTGGAGCAGCACTTGAAGAGCGGCTTGAGGTAGTCCTCCAGGGTGACAGCCGCCAGGGAGCTGATGATCGAGCTAATGGTGGAGAGGCTCGCACAGAAGATGCCCGACACGAAGAGCCCCGCCAGGCCGGTGTACTCGCCCATGGTGTCCACCACGAATAGGGGCATAACCTGATCCCGCGAATTGACGCGTCCCTCCAGGACGGGATCGCAGTCGCGGTAGTACCAGTAGATGCACAGCCCCGAGAAGCAGGTGCTCAGGCTGAGCAGGCACAGGATGGGCAGGCACCACCAGAGCGCCGCCTGGGCCGAGCTCAGATTGCGGACGGCCAGCAGGCGCTGCACCTGGGCCTGATTGACGCCGTAGATGGCCAGGTAGGTGGCACAGCCGCCCAGGATCTGGGTGAACCAGGTGTGCCGCTCCGTTGGATCCACACTGAAGTTGGTGAAGTCGATGCGTCCGTTCTCCTGCGCCGTGCGCCAGATCTCCCCGAGGCTGCCAGACTTCACCCAGGCACAGATGATCACACTGAAGACGGCCACGAACATCAGCAGCGACTGGTAGATGTCCGTCACGAGCACGGCCTTCATGCCGCCAATTGTGGCATAGAAGGTGCACACGACGCCCACGATGACAATCGAGAAGATCTGATTGACGCCCGTGACGGCCTCCAGGGCCAGGGCCGGGGCGTACACCACAATGCCCATGTAGAGGATCATCTGCAGCGAGAAGCTTACGGAGGCGGCCAATCGGGCGCCATAGCCGAACCTCAGCTCCAGATATTCGTACACGCTGGCCGTCTTCAGGCGAAAGAAGACCGGCAGGATGAGGTAGGCGGCAATGGGCGTGGATACCACATACGACAGATTGATTATCACGAACATGGTTCCGAACTGGTAGTTCTCCATCGATACGCCCAGTATGGTGATGGCCGACATGAAGCTGGCCATCAGACTAAACGCCACCGGGGTGACGCCCATCGAGCGGCCAGCCAGCAGGTAATCCGTTGTGGTGCTCTGCCTCTGGCCCACAAATCGGTAGTAGAGGCCAATCAGCACAGAGATGATGAGTACCACCGCCAGGATGGCATAGTCCCAGGCTCCCAAAGTGGCTCCCATTTCTTCTTCACTCTCTTCTCTGTCTGTCTCTCTCTCTCTCTCGCTCTCGCTTGTGCTTGGGGGTATCGTGTAGCTAATCGCACATCTAATCACACCCGCGTGCGATAAGTGGGTGGTGTGGAGTGGTGTGGTGTGGTGTCTGGGCTGGGCTGGTCTAGGGTCTACCACGCCGGCCTCTAATCGTGCCTCTTGAGATTCAACGGCAGCGCGCGCGCTCACAGTTTCACAGTCTTTAACGTTTGCCGGCCGTCGATGAAATGAAGGCAGTGCCCAATGGCCAGAGCCAGAGCCAGTTCTGTTCAGTTCTGTTCTGCTGACAAGCGGGCCTAAAGGAGCACCGTCAGCATAGGGCTGGCTGCTTTCTGCTTTCTGCTTGGGTACGTTTTTATGACACCGCCGAGAGAGATAGCAATGTGTGTGGTGCAAGCTGGATGGCGGCATAGCACGCACACAGAGTGGCCGAAGGTTGCTGCCCCAACAGAGAGGGACACCTACCCAAACACCTAAACACCTAAAGCATCCACAGATAGGCCAGGCCAGGTTGTATGCATATATGCACATGTTTATATTTCAGAAGAATCTGCTAACCAGGCGCTATCAATGCTGGGGGGACCGACCATCGACTGGTGGCAGGCACTGTCGGCTCCGGCTCCAGCTCCGGCCCCAGACCCCGACTCGACCATAAATATTTATTTGCTTGCTTGCAATTGTAATTGTTGTTCCCCTTCCCACTCCTCACACACCACGTGTGCCTATGGCAGTGTGTCTGCGTCTGCTATTGAGATTTTGTTGTTTACTTTACGATTTTTACGATTAAAATTAATTAATAAAGACCACTGAGCACAGACTGCGACTGGGGGACACTGTGGTCGAGGGAAATGCCCAACAGAGTCCAGAGCGAAATTCGGGAATCTATTCGAGAGCAGACACCGCTCGGTCACATGTGTGCCCGCGATAAGCAGCAAGCAGCAAGCACCAAGCAGCATGCTATAAAGGATCCGCAATAGTTTCCCCCCGATTACGTTTTACACCATAAATCTGTATATGTTGAAAAATTGCTAGTTCTAAATTGTCCACAGACGATGATACATGGTATATGGTAGGTATATGGTGGTGTATAGGGTATAGTACATGGTACATTGTGGATATCTATATGGTGTTGTGGTTCTCGCACTATGGATTACCACTTACTTTATGACTTGGGGCGTTTGGCTTGTTGCTATGACTTACCGTGACTTGATACCACCCGAAGGTGTTGGGCATTAGTTTGCCAAATTTTCCCCGTGGAATCGGCGAGCCACGACGGCGCAATGCATTACGATCCTACACACAGAGAGAGAGAGAGAGAGAGAGAGAAAGAGAGATGCAACATTCAATGTGAGTCGGTGGGTGGAGGCGGGGGCAATGCGTTTTGGTCTTACTTTGGCTGCTGTTGTCATTTCGTTCATATCATCATCTTCATCCCAACGACGCAAGTCCTCCATACGCAGTTTGACATCCTTTTTGTGTGGAAATTGTGGCGGCTTGAAGCTGACACGTCTCTTGTTGCGGTCCTTGCGACGTTGCAGATCATCGCCATCGGCTAAATTGTGCAATTTATCAATGTAGTTGCATTGGTGCATCGTGTATAATGTATCAAATGTTGCAAGCGGAGTTGCACTCACCATCAAAATCTTTAAGGGCAGAGTAACGTGAGCCGCCGCCACCGCCGCCATTGCCAACATTGTTATTATTGTAACGCTGGCTGCCGCCACCGCCAACACCGCCGCCGCGTTTAGGCATTGTTGTTGTTGTTTCTCGCAGAAAAAGTAAATATTTTATTTCAGAGAACGCACGTCGGTTTCGTTTCGTGCCCCGCCAGCAGCTGTGTTGTTGTTGCTGGGATTCTGCTTTTCTGCCGTCTTTTTCTTCTTTTTTTTTGTGCCTCGCCAAATGCCAGAAAAAACAATGCGCGCTCTAAACTGCTCTCACAACGCGTTGCGTTTGTAATTATGCTACGTGCTATCCACTGTTTGATTTGATGCCTAAATCGCACTTAATATGATTATATTTTGGATAAAGAAATTATTTTAGACGGCATTCACACACAAAAAAAAATGAAACGCAATTTAATGAAATTATTTAAGGATGTGCACATATCAATACATTTCGCAAAATCTGACACTGCTGGCGATAGATATCGAGTTGAGTAACAAAGTTACCCTGACCTAGCATATATATCGTATATGAAATAAATGATATTTTTAAATATCGTGTTTCTGTATATATCGATATAATATCAACAATCCCAATCGATATATTAAACGTAAAAGAAGTCGCGTCGAATTGAGTCCAAGGTGTTAATATAATTTTCAATATGCCCGACCGCAAATGTTCCTTCAAAATAAGCTTCGCCGAGTCCGAGGATTATTTAATTGAAAGTCTGAGCGATCTGCTGAAACAGTGCTCAGAGCAGGCGACCCATCTCTCGCCACTTCGGGCTTTCAGCATTGGCCTCTCAGGTGAGGATCGGATTGGATCGAATCGATCCGTTTGTGTGCATGCGTGTGTGTGTGTTGATAAGCTCAACTTAAGGTGACCTTGTTAGGTGTATAATTTTTCATTCACAAATGCCGTTTTTTTTGCTCCGTGGACAGGTGGATCACTTGTGCAGCTGCTGACAAAAGCCCTAAAGAGAAGTACACTGGACACCACCAACTGGGAGTTCTTCTTCTGCGATGAACGCTATGTGGCTGATAACCACAGCGACTCCACCTATCACGCCTATAGAACCGAGTGGCTGGACCAACTGCCAACCATTCTGGACTCTCAGTTTGTCAAGGCGGACACCACCAAGCCGTTGGATGCATGTGCCGCCGATTACGAGGCGAGAGTGAAGGTCAAATTGGGGAGCAGTGACAGTCTGCCACAATTCGATTTGTTGCTGCTGGGCATGGGACCGGATGGCCACACCTGCTCCTTGTTCCCTGAGCAGCCAGCCACGCTCAAGGAGACCTCTCGCCTGGTGATTCCCATACGAAATTCTCCAAAGCCGCCGCCCGAGCGCATCACCTTTACTCTGCCGCTGATCAACAATGCCAGGGAGGTTGCATTTGTAGTGACCGGTGCCAGCAAATCGGATGTTGTAAAGGTGGGAGCAGTGGGAGGTTCTCAATATGATTTACTGCAATTACTAATTAATGGCATTTATATTGCAGCGTGTGTTCATGGAGCAGGATAAACAGTTTCCCGCTGCATGGGTGGATCCCACGCAAGGCCAGCTTACCTTGATTGTGGATGCGGGAGCTGGATCACAAATTTGATGTGACTTGTAGAATTTCCAGGAGCAAGCGGCTTTTGTATATAATAAATAATGGTTTCTATTATTTTTAATTTGTAATTTAAATTGCTTGAGCGTGGCGCCTTCGGCTCGAATGCGATATTTTTACTATAGGGATATCGATGTGTCTTTCAATTTGCTTCGAGTGCCATTCTTTTTTGCTCCCACTCATTCACTTCAGCTATTAATTATTTATTTTATTTATTATTAATATACAATGTTCAAATTATAAATATTTTTACCGCCACACCTTCTGCGAACAAAAACATCGAACATAGAAGTTACCAAAAATTTTTACAGCATCGATGCATCGATATTTCCATCGATGTTTCTCCACCTCTAAAGGAAATGCAGTAGCAGCGGCAATAATTTGTAAATGTATGCAATAACAATCAAAATCCACACCTAAACAACTGCAATGGCCGCCTCCGCGTCCGCCCAACCAGTGCCGGCGGGCGGCAGCTTCGATTTCGATGCTGAGATTGTCTGCCGTATTTGCCTGCGCAGTGTGACGGTGGGCGAGGAGATGCACTTCATCTACGACGAGGCGCCTGTGGAGCAGGGAGCTAATCTCGCCCAGATACTGAACGAGTGCACGCGCTACACCTGCGACCGGTTCGACGACAAGATGCCGCTTAAAATGTGCGAGCTGTGCATCAAGGCGGCACGGCACGCCTTCCGCTTCAAGCGGGATGCGGAAAAGTCCTATTGCTCCCTGATGGCGCTGCTGGGGCGCCCGCTCAACAGCAGCAGCAGCGACGTGTGCACCCAAACAGAACAGGTGGCCCTTCTGCCCTGCGAGATGTGCCATGATCAGTTTTTGAACAGCCTGGAGCTGAGACTACATCGGAATAGGGTGCACAAAACCAGGGACAGCGGCACTGGCACCAGCACCAGCAATAGTGCTGGTGCCAGTGAAGGGGTGGTGGTCCAGCAGCTCAAGTGTAAGTTTTGTCCGCAGCATTTCCCGCATCTGCGCCAGCTTCGCACGCATCTGGCTCGGAGTCATAACCAAACGGAGCGCCTCCAGTGTCCCCACTGCCAGTCAGCCTTCACCCGGCGGGACCATATGCTTCGTCACATACGCAACGTACACAAAAAGGAAGCCGACAGCGCCAGGCCGCTGGAGGACGAGGCAACAATGCAGAGCTCCCCCGGCGATGAGCTCGTTTCGGCCGAGGTATTGCTGAACGAGGACGAGAATGACGAGGGCAATGCCTACCAGTGCAATATCAATCCCATATCCAGCAACGAGGAGGAGGACGAGGTAAATGACGAGGAGGCCAAAAAGGAGCTGTGGCTGCACATCAAACCGGAGCCCTGCCTGGAAGCCGAGGATCTCGATCTGCAGCTCGAGAAGAAGCTGCGCCGGCGGAAAGAGAAGACTGAAACCGAGGATCGGCAGACCTCCACCGAGGCCGCCGCTGTCAAGGGTGAGTCGCAGTGAACCTATTCCTGCAGCCTCACATTTAATGAACCTTTTTTGTTCCAGATGAGCCTTTGCCCAGCACAGACACCGCCGCCACCGCCACCACCACCGCCGCCGCCGCCACCCAGCCGACGGTGCACATCAAAGAGGAAAGCCAGCCGCCAGCTGGCAACGTGGATGAGGATGAAGGACGTGATGAAGATGACTTCATAGAAGATTCCAGCCGGCCTGGCGGGCAGGTGGAGCTGCCCCTCAGTGATGAAGCGGAAGAGGAGGAGGAGTACGAGTATGGGGATGAGGATGAGGGATGAGGAGAGCGACCTGGATGACGAGGACCACGATGATGATGATGGAGATGGAGAGGAGGATGATGCGCCCCCAGGAGACATGGACAAATCCAAATTGGAGATCGTGAGAGATTATCTAAGGAAAAGCAAGCCCCTGAAACGACGGCGTCGCAACAAACAGAGCGGCGAGGCCAATCCGGAGAATCGCTGCGATGTATGCCAGCGGACATTCTCCCGCCACTGCCACCTGCTGCGGCACAAGCTCTCCCACCTGGAGAAGAAGCCGCACAGCTGCCCGCAGTGCCCCAAGGCATTTGCACGCAGCGACCACCTCAAGGCCCATGTCCAGAGCCTGCACAGCAACAAAGAGCACAAGTGTACGCTGTGCGAGGCCGCCTTTGCCCGCCCCGAGGCCCTCGAGCGGCACAAGGTGAGCAAGCACAACGGCGAGGGCCTGGAGGCGGGCAACGAACTGAAACTCCAGCTGGCGGAGCACACCTGTGAGTACTGCTCGAAGCGTTTCTCCAGCAAGACGTATTTGCGCAAGCACACGCTGCTCCACACCGACTTTCTGTACGCCTGCAAGAGCTGCGAGGAGACGTTCAAGGAGCGCCAGCAGCTGCGCGAGCACGAGAAGAGCCACACCGGTCAGCGCAATTTTCTGTGCTGCATCTGCGGCGACAGCTTTGCCCGCAACGACTATCTGCGGGTGCACATGCGGCGGCATAATGGCGAGAAGCCGTACAAGTGCCGCTACTGTGTGAAGGCCTTTCCCCGGGCCACCGATCTCAAAGTTCACGAGCGGTAGGTTCACCGTCAACGAGCCCCAGTGATCCTTTCGTCCATCTGTTCCGTTCCGTTTCTCTTTCAGGTATCACACGGGCACCAAGCCCAATCTGTGCAACACGTGCGGCAAGAGCTTCCATCGGGCCTACAATCTAACGATCCACATGCGCACCCACACGGGCGAGCGGCCGTACAAGTGCGATCAGTGCCCGAAGAGCTTCACCCAAAGCAACGACCTCAAGGCCCACATCCGGCGGCATACGGGCGAGCGGTACAAGTGTCCGCACTGCGATGCCTACTTCCTGCAACTGTACAACATGCGGAACCACTGCCTGAGCGCCCACAACAAGCATATTGAAACGAAGACGGGTCGCCTGCAGCGTACAGGCCTCCTCGAGGATGGCACTCAATCCCACCTGACCACTGTCGTGATGCCTCCCGTTCGCTATCAGTCGTCGTCGTCGGGGGGGCCGGATCATCCCAGCCAGATGGAGCAGCAAATGGGTGCGCCGGTGGCTGCAATGGGCACGGGGATCGAGAGCTCGTCCGCCAACATCATTCATCATCATTCGCATTCGTCGCCAGAGACCGCCTCGGCGTACAATGCCTCGCCCGTGACGACAGGGGCTGTGCCCACAACATCAGCAACGTCGGCGGTGGCCACTCTAGATGGTGCCGCCTACGCACCGGCCCCGGCACCGCCAGCACCTGGGAATGCAGCACCCTTTGGGGCCTTCAATTTTCCACCCGTCGTTATGGGTAAGCTAGCCAAAAGTGTTCCAAGGGCTTGCAAATATTTATTTTTCTTCCTCTCTGCTGCAGCGCATCTAATGTACAATCATGCTGGTGGCAGCCAGCACAGTCAGAGCGGCAGTGAGACTGGTAAATAGCTGCTGCTTTTGCTGCAGCTGCTGCTCCCACAGCCACTGAGCCACTGGCCTCACTCCACCAGCAGACACAAACGATTATCCAACTATTATTCCAGTGCAATCTTATATTCCCTACCCCCACCCCCACTCGCCACTCCCCACTCCGTTGTATATAGAAGCAGGCAGCATGGAATTTCAAGGAGACGACTACAGCAGGCCACTTTCTCTTCTCTTGTTTTAGAATTTTATGTGATAAGAACAATTAGTGTAAGATCCCAATTTACATCACATGGAATGTAGCACAACGCACCATCCCCCCATCACCTCTCACCATTCCCATCCCACCACGCCACGCCACACAGTAAATGGATGTATTTTATAAATGCCTAAATTCATATTTTTATATTTGGGTTGGCATTTCTATGGCAAGTGGAACCATCACAGCCAGAATTGCAAGCACACAAAAGAAGGTCGGCGCCCATTAATTTGTTTACTTATTTAATTAACCATTGTGAACCAAGATATCAATAGTATGGAATGGAATTATTCCTCTAAACTCCTCTCCTGTATTTATCATTAATTCCATATTATTAAAACTATTATCTTGGTCCATAATTAGCTCGCTGACAGAATCATACATGACTTTCTGTTTTGCATGCGCGTGGCCTATATTGTTTCCATTTAATTGTACACAAATTAGTGCGGCAAGAGCAAGGAACATCTGTGCACATAGCATGCAAACCCTTCAAGGAGTAGTTCTATATACAGGATTATTCGAATTCAAATGGGTAGATATGCAGACAGTCGCTCGGTTGGTCCTTCTTGTAGATAATTTTTCGTTTTATTCGGCCAACATCGAAAATAAATGAAACATATAGATAAAGATACAAAAAATTAAATCAAATCAAACATAAAATAGAAACTCGAAAATCAGATTATAAAAAGAAGGTACATGTCCGCATTAAGTGGGATTCCAGCTAGGGCTAAGCTAAATTAGGAGTTGCGAGAATTAATTCAGCGGATAATCTCATCGTGGAGTCGGCCACATGCGGCTCTGACGGGGCGACGGCAGATTCAATTGAATGCCAATGCGAGGCTTCTCCTCCTGCTTGGCTGCCTGCTTCGACGGTGTAGTGGCCACCGAATTGTTGTTCGTGAGGACATGGCGACTACGTGGCACCGCCAAATGATTGCGCTGACGGTAGGTCCCACCGACGGGCAGCACTGAGGAGCGACTCGTGGGCACAAACTCGTGATAGGAGATGCCGGTTTCGGGCTCGTTTTCGGTCGTTTCATCGGTCATGTACTCGGCATCGCTGGGCGATGGTGTGTACGGCACCGTTGACTTGGTGCGTGGCTTCTTGTTCGAGCGTGTGCCAATGCTGCGCCTGCCCAGTCCACCGCTGCGACGCAATGTGTTGTCCAGGACACGGACCCGCTTTAGCGGCGACTTGGACACCTTCATATGACTGTTGGCCAGCCGCTGTGCGGCAGCCGGCGACGGGCGAATCGAGTTCAGCGAGGACATCAGGCTGCGCCTGGCGTTGGGGGTGCGATACCCCGTAGAGCTGGCGGCCGTGGGTGGATTTAGACGCTTGTGCAGATTCCCAGTGCTCTTGGTCATATTGGGCGTGGTCAACTGGATTGTCGGAGTCTTGCGCAGCGACATTGTCGATGTCGACATTGAGGACATGTTCCTCAAGGTTCGGGGCGTGCGTGGTGCCGCTGAACCGGCAGCCGGCGGCGGCATCATCAGTTTGTTGCTGCTGCCCGTTGTTGTGCCGGTCGGGGCCTTCTTTCGAGCCGAGCCCAGCAGCTTGGACTGGCGATAGCGCTCCCATTCGCCGGCCATCAGCTCCAGTATGTTCTCGCCGTACACCAGAAACGGGCCATGCGATTGCACCTCATAGGCCTGCACCAATTCGGTGATCTGCTGCTCAATCTTGGGCAGCTTCGAGCTGATGGCCTTGCGCTCCTTCTCCTCCTTGAGCAGCTGGCCGCCACGATTGTTGAAGCGATTCGGCTCATTGGCCTTTGCCTCCAGGGCCTGCATGCGCGACCAGAGCTCCGCACGGCTCTCGTACAGATCGAAGATCTCCCTGTTGCACTTGTAGTAGCTCTTCAGGTCGTCCAGCTCCAGTTCGTGCAGCTCCAACAGGTCTTCATTGTAGTACTTGTTGTAGTAGTTGGAGAAACGCTTGCGCTCCTGCTGGCTCTTGAGCGTTAGGTCCCACCATTTGCTTATCTCGAGGCGCAGCTGCTCGATAAACGTCTTCAGGTTCTGGCTGCGCAGTGCCTGGCAGCGCTGCAGCTCCGTGTGGAGGATGTCGTAGGTGCGCTGCGTGTACTCGGTGGTCTCGCGCACCCGCCGCATGGCGTCCTCGTCCGTCTCCTGGAGGCGATCCCAGAGCACGTGGATCTTCTCGCGCATGTCATGGATTTTGGAGCGCAGCTCCTGGATCTGCTCGGCAAAGGAGTTTCGCAACTGCCGCAGCCGCTCTAACGTCTCCAGCGTTAGATTGTGGTTCAGATCGTTCAGCAGGCGATCCTCTGCATCGGTCTGGGGCATCAGCTCCAGCATCTTCATGTCCTGCTTGATGGCCTGGCGCAGCTGGTCCAGCTCCTTCTGGCGTAGATCGCGCTGCGAACGGAGATTGTCCAGATGGTCGCGAAAGCCGTCCATTTCCTCGGGCAGGGGCAGCGGGTCCGCCAGTAGAGGACGCGGCAAGGCGCCCAGCTCCTCGCACAGCTGCTCCTGCTGCAGCAGCAGCTCTGCAATCTCCGACCGGCGTCTCGAGAGCTCCTCACGCAGATGCTCAATGCTCTTGTCCAGGTTCAGCTGCCATATGATCAGCGGCATATCGTCGGGCCGCTGGCCAATGTCCACCGTCTCGTGCAGCAGTCGGCTGAGGTCGCTGGCTTCGGCTCGGAGTGCGGAAATGTCATGGAGGATGGCCGCCTGCTTCTCCCGCGACTCGGTCAGCAGATCCGCATAGAAGTTGTCCGCGTGCGCCTTGAGTTTGTGTAGAAAGTCCTCGCATGTCTTCGGCTCGAACATGAAGGACCACATTGAATGGAGCTGCTCCACATGCTCGCCGGTCATCTCAAGGATCTCTGCCTTTATGGCGGTTGGCTCCAGCATGGCTTATTGGAGTACTTCTTGTCTTCGGGTATCGAATGGAATTGATGCGCGAACGATCTCGTGATTGCACAGTGTGTTGGCCTCAAGGCAATGTCCTCCGCTCAGATGAGTGACGTGATGCCTTTTTTTTGTGTTTGCACAAATTGCACAATGAGAATTTTGTGTGCCGCCTGATATGCCTCATGCCTCACAGCGCACAACAGGAGTAGTTCTTATGGACGCGGTTATTGCAACGAAGTTTCTCCAATGATTGCCGAGCTGTACAGATAATTTAGGACGTGAAATGTGTTTACTCAAAGCAAAATGCCACAGCACAGAAGCGAATGACGCCAGACGAAATTTCGGTAAATTCAAAATGAAATGGCGGCGGCCGCAGTGCTGCCAACTCTTTTAAATATTGGCCATTTATGGTGAATGGCAAATACCGAAAGAGTGTGACCAACACTTCGTGCTACCAATTATTAGATGGCAATACCATGGCTAAGATGCAAAATAACCTATTACAAAGCCGGACTGGCTTTACTTACACGTACTAATGGTTATTCATAACTAGGTTGTGGGTAGTACGCCTAATACCTACTGTATGGCTAGTGATCAGGCCAAAAAAAAAAACAAAACGATAGCTAATAAATACCGTTGAAATTTCGAATAAGCAAAATGGTTGCCAGACCTGGCCGTTTGGATGCCCACACTACAAAAATACTGAAAACATCACAACACTTCTTGCGCGTTAATGTTTTTGGACTGAAGAGACACAGTCACAGCCAACTAGCTAGTAATATTAAAACGGAATATTAAAATCGAGGAATATCAACGTTGAATGTTTTGAAAAAACAATCGATACTATCGTGATAGCTCTAATAATTATTAAAAAAAACCATTGAAACCTTTTAGGAACTTGTCCATTGTAAAAATTAGATGCTACCTGTCGATTTGTTTACAAATGTGTCTTCGTATTTTATAGCAGCCAATCCAAACATATTAAATGCGCAACGACTGTAGCTCGATACTATCATGATAGTCTCAAAACCATCGATAGTAGAGGCTAGCAGCAAAACATCGATACTATCGATAGTGCCCTCGATGGTTTGACACTCTACTCTATAAATTGACAGCAAATTTTGCTTGCCTGTGTGAAAAAAAAAGAATACATTTTCGTGGAAGTTTTTTGTGTTTGCCAACTCGCGTGCATGTCTAAATGGAGTGATAAAAAATGCACTGACAAAATTTTTAATATGGTATAATCGGGTAGCACACAAAGTGGTGGGCAATCGTTGTTCTACTTCTCTAAATAACACACGCATACACAGACACGCCGCCGAGTGTCAACAGCTGCCCTGGCCCTGGCCGCCCGCCTTCAAAATGTCGGACATTAAGTAAGTAGCCGCAGAGGAAAATTCAAAGTGTGAAAAGGAGCCGCCAGTTGCACCATATCTCAGTATAAAAGAAAAGTGCCCAGCTAGGTTATCGTGTGTGATGTGTGCGGATGGTGGGTCTAAAGGAGGGTGGGAGGGCTCCCACCTTTCCTCTATGTATAACACATTCAAGGTGTTTTTGCAAGTGTGTGTTTGTGTGTGTGTCCGTTCAGTGGTGCGTGTGTGGGTGCAGGAGCGAGTGGAATGGAATGGCATGTCCGTCATCACAACAAAACCAATAAGTTTTGTTATTTGTTTGTTTTTGTATTGATCAAAGTAACAAAATATATTAAACGGGATTTTTCGTTAACATCTATGAGCGCATGTGTGAGTGTGTGCCTGTGTAGGTGTGTGCCTGTGTGGGTGGTGTCTGCGGGGGGTTGGGGTCACTCCTGGAAGATGATTTGTAATTTATTTTGGAAATTGCAGCGATGATTTGCTTAACTACGAGCTGGGCGACGACATCGATGATCAGGCCCTGCTCGGCGCCGATGAGGATGAGCTGCTCCTTTCGGATGAAGGTAAGTGGTGGCGTCCCGTTGCGGCTATCCTATCCGGCAGCTCTGTAATGGGGACAAGTAATCCAATCGAATCGAATATCCTTGCAGAGCTGGAGAAAGATGTCACCAGCGAGGTGAAGCAACAAATGCGCGCCGAGGCCGAGGAATGGGCCCAGGAGCAACTGCGTCAGCATGAGCGCAAACAAAAAGCACAGTCCGCCGCTTTAGTTGAGGCAGCAGCATCAGAACCAGTTGCAGCCACAGCAGCAGCAGCAGCATCTGGTTCGGAAATTGCGCCCTCCACTGTGGCTGCCACATCGACTCAAAGTCCAACCAACGTGGTGGCACCTACCCCAAGCGTCCAGACAGACGCCACAGTGGTCGCAGTGGTGACGGCAGCCACTCCCCCGCCAGCAGTGGCTGTGGAGAGGGCAACAGAAGCGACGGCCACAATGAAAAGCGCAGAACAAGTGCAGCCACAGTCGAAGAAGGAAGCCACTCCACCGACTCAGTCAAGTGGCAGTGGCAAGGCCAGTGCCAAGGCCAGCACAAGCACTACTAGCATCAGCACCAAAGAGACATCATCCAGAGATGCTGGGGATTCCACAGCCAAGCAGAGCGAGGCTGACAGTGAGAGTGAGCCCGGACTGGGACTGGGACCCTCATTGCTGGCCTCATCCCAGGAGAGCCTGCCCAGTGGCAGCTCGGCCTCCGAGCTGGCCGATCTGCGTGAGGATGAGGAGGAGCGCGAGGAGCGCACCAACTACAAGACTGGCAGCGAGCGGGTCGAAAGCAGCCACAGGCAGCATCAGGAGCACTCCCACGCGATGTCGCCATTTCAGCAGCATCAGCAAATGCAGCGGCGACACCAAAACCATTCAGGTAAGTGTTCAGCCCATCAGGAAGTGTCTGATGTCCACAAAATTAATCGATTTCATCCCACAGACAAGTCACGAGTGGGAGGCGGTGGACGATTCATGCACGGCCAGCAGCAGCAACAACAGCAGCAGAATCAAATGGGAAAACCGCGTGGAATGGGCGGTGCACGTCATCACCTGCTGCGGAATCCCACGCCCATGTTCGGGACAATGCAGCAGCAGCAGCAGCGCATGGGGATGTCTGGGATGCCGCCACCACAGCAACGATACGGCATGCCGGGTAAGACTTCTGCCACATCCTTCATCCATCCATCCATCCATCCATCCCGTACATCCATCAGCGAGAACAAACATTTGACAAGCTTCCTGCTCAAACATTCTTTCCAATTCCAGGACAATATCCGCCTAACCAGCCACCCAACCAGTCACAACAGCAACAACAAGCACCGAACCAACAACAGCAACAACAACAACAACATAATGCTCCTGCCTCGCCCCTGCTGAATCCCTCGCACATGATGCACCACAATCACAATCCGAATGGAGGGATACCACCGCATCTGCTGCCGCATCCGCATGAGCAAGTGCGCGTCGGTCTATTGCAGCCACCGATGTCGTATGCCCCCCAACCAGGCGGCTATCGGAATGGGGCGCTGCTGGGACCGGGTCCGCCACTCCTGCAGCCAACTGGAATGCGTCCGCCACTGTATCGCAATGCTGGCCCGCCGCCATCTGGCTATGGCGGCTATGGCGATCACGGCCATCCGCCGCCAGTGCATCCGCCACAGTTTATGAGGCCGCACAATGGCTGGAGGCCGCAGGGGGACGGCGCGCGCATGCCGCGTCCACCCCTGCAGGCACTACCGCCACACATGATGCCAGGAGCGCCGCCCAACTATCCCAATGGAATGGTGGGAATGCGCGGCCCGCCACCACAGCAACAGCAGCAGGTCCAGCAGCAGCCGCCACCGCCTCAGCCGGTGCGTGCGCCACAGCAGCAACAGCAGCAGCCGCCTAATCCTACTCAACAGCAGCAGCAGCAGCCACAACCGAACGGTCCACCGCCACAACAGGGTGGTGGGCCAGCGGCTATACCGCGGGTCAGCAAGGTGCTCATCAATCCGAATTTCAAGGGCGGCGTTGAGGCAGCCACAAACAAGTTCATCAAGGAGACACACTTCATGCCGGCCATCAACAGCGACGAGGAGCTGCTGCGCCAGCAGGAGGAGTTCATCAATAAGAATCGTCAGTACTTTGAGAAGCGGCGCATGGAGCGCTCGCCGCCACCGGCTGGCTCCAGCTCGAGCTCTGGGGCAGCCTCTTCGTCGGTCCAGGCTGGGGAGAGGCGACGCAGTCGTAGCCGCAGCCGTTCCCGTGGTCGCAGCTATTCGCCCGCCAAGCGTGCCGAAAGGGATCGCGAAAGGGAGCGGGAACGGGAGCGCGAGCGAGAGCGTGACCGGGAACGAGAGCGCGAACGCGAACAGCGGTATGGAACGACCAATCGGCCAGTCGCAAATCGTGGATTCCGACGCGTTGCTAGCCGTGATCGAGATGAGAATCGCAGTGGAGCAGGCGGCGCACCAGTAAGTGCCCCAGTACCCAGTGCCGGTGGTGGCGGGGGAGGCGGAGGCGGATGTCCAGTTGTGCCCAGCAAGAGACGTCGCAGCGGTTCAAACGGCGCTGTGATTCGCAACCCCTTCTCGGGTGAGCCACGCGGTCGACCCTCGGACGTTGGCGGTGGTCGCACCGCTGCCAGTGGAAAGGTAAGAACCAGTGAAGGGAAAACATCTTGGCTTGACGCCGCTAACCTTGGCTCTGTTCCGTTTTGTAGGCCAGCGACGAGGATGAGGAGACTCGCATCTATCGCCTGGAGATTGAGAAGCAGAAGCAGCTGCGCGAAAAGATACTGCGCGACAAGGAGCTGAAGCGTAGGCGCGCGGCCGAGGAGAAGCTACATGAGGTAAGTGCCACCATCTTAGTCGTAAGTCGAGCCTCGATTGCATAGGGAGTCGTGGGAGTCAGCCCAGCCCAGCCCAGTCCAGTCAGGGCGAATGAATTACATATATCAAGAGATACGCAAAGCACCAACTAGAAACCCAAATAACTTTCTAGGAGAAGCGCGCCGAACAGCACATTTCGCCAGGCCGTAACGAGAAGGAGGCAACTAGTGCGGGACTAGGCACACCACAAAAGCAACGTCCGGCAGCCAGCAGCCACGAGCGCAAGGTAATCTCGCTGAAGCGTCGCGAAGACCAGGACCAGGCAGGGGGCAATGGTAATGGCAATGGCAATGGCAACGGCAACGGTGGGCGCAGCAGCAGACAGCAGCAAACGTCATCGATGGCGCCCGCTCGTAAGCAACTGACGGCGGCCAAGATAGCGCCGGAGGCTAAACGAAGTATAACCGAGCATCTGGCGCCCACCCCTAAGCCGCAGCACGGATCAGCAGCGGCCGCCGCCCTAGCCAGATCAAGTGGAGGCGCAGCCAGTACTGGAGGTGCAACTCCGCCCACCACGTGCAAGCCCCGCGATACGCTGCGTCTGGGCACGCCCAGCGACGATGAGGTTGAGCTTGACTACGATGACGATGAGCTGATGCTAGACGAGGAGGATCGCCTGCTGGCCACACCCTCGCCACCACCACCCCAGCATCAGAGTCAGAGTCAGCATCAACATCAGCATCAGCAGAGGGCAAACAGCAAGCGCTCGGCCACGCCCGATATGTTGGTAGTGAAGCGCACTCAGAAAGCCGCTCGTGGGACCAACTCGTCGTCAACGGGCAGCTTTGGCTCCTCAAATAGGCGGGTGGTGCTAAAGCCCACCAGCAATGGGAGCGGAGGAGATCAGCAGCAGCAGTCCTCTCATGGCAGGCAGCGGGACAGGCGACAGCGTGGGGATGACCATTTGCTGCAGAGGAAAGGGAGTAACGCGGGAGGCAGCAGCTCAGGAGGCGGCGGAGGTATCTTTGAGCGTCTGGAGAAGCGAAAGGCAGCAGCATCCTCTGGAGGAAGCGGCAGTGGGGGCGGTCACAAGCAGCGTGGCCGAGGGCCGGCCCGCATTGTACTCAAGCATGATTGAGGATTGGAGAAGGAGAAGGGGAAGAAGATTAAGTTGGAGAAGCAGAAGCAAAAACAGAAGAACGATTGAGGCAGAAAAACTAAAATTAAGATCCATCATGCAAACTGTAACAGATTTATGGTTTTATTTTTCTCTATAAAATTCTATTCTGGCCGATAAATGCTGCAGATTTGATTGGCATTAGAAGCGTAAGTTCTAAAATTGATAAGTTCTTAAAATTGTTGATCTGTAGATGTTATTAGTAAGCGTAAGCCCCTTGTGCGTGTATACGTTTACCGTATACAAGCATATATTTGCGCATACAACATATAGAATATATAATACATAATAATATAATGCAAATCTTAATTGTATCTATTTACATAGATATATAGAGATATTGAGTTAGATTGTAAGTGTAAAGATCGTATAACTATGACTAAAACGTGCTTCGTTTTCTTAACAACAACAACAACAAACAAACAAACAAACAACAATTGTATTTAAATTTAGAGTTAAGTGTGTGGGATATGCTTTAAGCTTGACCTGAACAACATCAGCAAATAGAAACGATGAAGTGGAAGACAGAAACCAACCAACCCTACAAGACAGACAGATATATAAATTTAGTGGAATGCAAACAACCCCCATTTAAATTTAAATCTAAATATTTATATATATATATACATGTACTATCTACATACATACATATACCTATACATATATCATAAAGGATATATAGCGTAATTCAATTTTAGTTGTGAATGAGTGTCTCGTCTCTTAACTACATTAAGCTCACTTAACGAATTGCTGCAATCAGATGTAATGACTCTTACCCTCTTACCCTTACCGCCTCTTCGAATTAATTATTGATGAAATTGATGAAAATGAAATTGAATCCCGACTGTTGTCAGCAAGCGATATTTAACTACAAACTACAAACATAATTCTGTAATTTTTTGTAATATTTTTTTTTGTTGTATGTTTTGTATTTCGTTTTGCTTGTGCTTTGATCGATGTTAATTGCACATTAGCAAATAAGTTGAAACCAGAAACCTGTATGAAGAAAAATACCCACAACAAGTGGAACATTAGGCCTTAACTCTAGATTTCCTACAACTAAGCAAATCCCGATGCTAAATCTCTTCAAAAATATAATGTTAAATGAGACACATAAAACACATAAAAGTACACAGTACACCCATCCATCCGCCACCATTTCCATATTCACTTTATAATCGCATAGACAAATTTACATCGTGCTACACACATGCATACATATAGACAGATCTTAATAGATCCGTTTGAGCGAGAGAGCGGTCACCAATCAATCCAAGGAACACAAGCCATAAAACCCATTTACGATTCTTGTTAACTTATTACCACATAAAAGCGACACACACAAACTACACTAGACACTACACACATATATATGGACACCGCTGATAGATAGATGTGCGAAATGGCACGACAATGTGTGTATATCTAGACAGGATTAAGGAAAAATTATTATCCTATTCGAAACTTAAGTATAAGCTCCATTGAAACGATGTAAAAGAGTCAGAGAATGTATTGAAGCAACGAGCTAAATAGATTAAAGATAACTACAGATCAAAAGCAAAGCAAATATGCATACACATATACATAAAGAAATATTGTATGCCTGCCTGTAACAAACAATACACAAAATGCCGATATAATTATAATCAAAGCGAATCCTAATGCGTAGGCCTAATGTAGGCAGGAGAAGCAGGTTCTTCGGTTTATAATTGTAACTTCTTGTCCTTGAGATATTTTTTGTTTGAAATTTTATTAATGTGACCCACATGTATCCCGCATATAACACACATACATAAAGTAGATATAGGGATGTGCATAGTGTCTCTATATGTGCTATAAATTACTATAGGAGAAAGTACACAAAGAAAGCACGCAAAATATTATTCAATGCAAGAATACAAATTGGCATGCGAACATAAATGAAATGGTATGGTATCGTATCGTATCGTATATACGTACGTATATAGGTACATAAATAGCTCTAATAATCGTAATGCTATACAATATGATATAATATATGGATTAATAAAAAACAAATTATATTAAATGCATACGTAAAAAACATGCAGCCGCATAACTGTATAAAACCACATCTTAAGTTATTCCACGCCACGTGATTCTAGCTTTATAAGAACAAACAAAGAACAAACAAAAAAAGACACTGAACAAACTGAACAAAACAGAAAACCGAAAACCGAAAACCGAACCCACACTCGTAGTGGAGAATATACATACTAGTACATAACATTGCAAAAGTAACGATTCCAATCCAATCCAAGCAAATCCGAGTCTGTGATTATTTTTATATTATTCTTATTATTACGCATAAACTACTACTACTACTACTACTACAACTACTATATGACATTAACTATCTATTCCTTAGACCGACACAAACACAAACACACACACACACACACAGTTCCGCAATATACTATGTTTTGTTTCTATACCCCCTTATCCCACCCCCACCCCAAACACACCCACACACCGCGCCAATCCACCTTTATTGATCTGATATAACTTATTGTTTTGTACACATCTATTGATCATCTATGAAACTAGATACTAAGTCCACTCTATGACTCTAATCACCCGTCCAGACACAGCCAGTCTGCGTGTGTGACTCTTATGTATTTACTTATTTGTAAGATTCCTTTTGTGGGGGGGGGAGGTGGGGGTAGGCATTTATACACACACGACACACATTTCACCCAGCTTCATAATATTAGAGCTCTCTATCCATACAATCCATGCAGCATACAGCATACAGCATACAACTCTTTGTATAGTTAAGAACGTACATATGTATGTAGGCAGACAGGACAACTCGATGTTACTCTACTGTAGTATAGTTAGTGCGCGTGTGTGTGTGTGTGTGTGTGTGTGCTTTACATACCCCCCGATGTCTGCACGAACTTAATCGTATATCGTATATTTATTATAATTTTAAGATACTCGTATCTCCTACTATATGCATACATACATACACACACCTACTATTACACACACACACACACACAACACACACACACACCTAGAGATTTTTGTTGTTTAGTTAATTTTATCGAAATGATTTTTTGTTTTTGTTGAAGTTTGTTAACTTAATTCTGTTTATAATTGTTATAACCCCTCATCCCATGCCCAATACCCAGCAACCCATTCCTAGTCCCAGTTCCAGTCCCGCAGTCCATCAAAAATTTACTCGTCAGTGAATGCCAGTGAAAACGCAACTGTACCCCCCATTCCAACTTAATTGATTAATCCATCATGCCATCCCTCTCATATTCACACACATCAAACAGTCTATCGCTATCTTTTTCTCTTCTGTGCTGCGCTCGTCCGCTCCGCTCTGCACCGTCACCACCAACACCACCAAAGCAACGCAACACACCTACACACCTGCAGCAGAGCTGAATCGGAACGCAAGGATATTATAGAGCGAGATCGAGAACGGCGGCGGCGAGAGCGAGAGCGGGAGCGAAAGCGAAAGCAGAGAACTATTTAGATTAATTTTACTCAAAGGACTAATATCGAATACCTATATGAAACCCTAAATTAACTTTCTTTCAGCACAAACCTCTGTACAAATCGAACATGAAAAAAAATGAGAAAAAACGTACAAAAAAGCAAAAAAGAATAATCAAAACGAAACGAAACGTAACTAAAAGAAACAAAGAATGAATGAAGTGAAAAGATCTAGAGAGACAAACAAATCACACACTAAATAGTTAGAGAGATGGGGCGAGTGGCCCGTGGCCCGTGGCCCGTGGCACGGCCCGGCCCCGTCGTGAGGGAAGCCCGAAGCTGAACCTGATTCTGGGCAAAAGAACTTTTGAAGAAGACTTAATAAAATTGATATATACACGAATGCATACATATATATAGCGGAAGAGACAGTCAGTCCTATATATATTTGTGTGTACGTATATTTTTTACAGCAATCAAATCAAATAAAACCTCTTTTCATTTCGCGGGCGGGTGGTGATCGGTGATCTATCCTCTGATCTGTGTCTCTGAGTCCCAGTGCCCCCAGGCGTTGTCCGGCCAGGTCAACTCCCAACAATTTATGCCCCAGCCTGGCTTAAATTACTCATTGTTTGGCGCTCTATCATTAGACAACGAAGGGAGTGACTCACTGCCCTGTCACATTTACTGCGCCGTTGATTCAGTGATGGAACTGTGGCATTGGATCTTTAAAGAGGAGCTGCACGACGGTCTCTCGGAGGTACGCAGCAGTCTATTACCAAAATGATGCTTGCACGGGGTCTAGTCGTTTCTTTCGCTCTCTGATGTAGGCAACAAATTGTCCCTTTCCATTTACTCTCCGGCTGTACTCGACCTGTGCATCTTCTGTTCCGATTTTCCCATGTTCCATTCTGTGTTCTGTTGATTAATATTCGAAATCTCCGCTTCCATTATCTGTACATGGTAGTTCTTCATCTTTTAGGCATCCTCCAGCCCCATACAACTCTGCATCATCAGCTCGAACTTTAGCTTCAGATAGCCTCTAATGCCAGGGTCAGAATGTGGCCATATGTGTGGGATGGATCTTTGGGCTGGCTCGGGCTCGGGCTTGGACTTGGTCGTGGTCTTGGGCCGGTGCAGGGGTTGTTCGCACGATGCACATGGATAATCGTGTGAAGTATTCTTGGTCTTGGCCAATGGTCTTGGCAGTAGCATGCAATTATGCAAAGTGCAAGTTCAACGGAAAAGGCCATGGTTTTGTTTTGTTTTGTTTCGCTGTGCTGTCGTTGTCGCATTAATTGTTCCCCCTTGAGAGTCGAGATTTGTTGTGCCGATCCCAAGCCCAAGCCCAGACCCAGCCCCAAACCTAAACCCACTCCCCACGATCATCATCATCATAATCATAATTTGCTGCTTCATTTGCCCGGGCACTCGGTCGGTGCACTTGGCCTGCGGTTTTGCCCCCTCCCGTCTTGCGAGCACTTTCTGTGTTGTTTAATTATAATTAAATCTATTTGTAAATATAATTGGTGGGCGTGCAATGATGCAACATTGCTGTTGCTGCTGCTGCCGCTGCTGCTGCTGATCGTGATTTGGTTTTGTAAATTAGAACATCGAAATATGTTAACGCCCCCATCTCTGCCAGCTTCTACGCTGCTGCTAGGCTCCTCCATATCCATGAGCATTACGTATACGCTGCTGCTTTCTGTGAAATGCTGCCTTGGCTCTGCCTTGCTGGCTGGTGGGGCTCTGTGTAATAAGCTTTTAGGCCTCGGCATTAAAGAATCATTGTCTCAGTGGCTGTCGCAGAGTTGGAGCCAGAAACTCTCAGGCCACTCTCAGGCCCATGTACACACATAGCAATAGCCATAGCCATAGCCATAGCCATGGCCAAGTGGCCAAGTCATCGCCGGGCCTGAGAGTCGGGGCTCCCCAGCACCAGCTACTTGGTTAACACTTTTCACATGCCCGGCATGAAGAACAATGTTGTTCCACTCATATGGGGAGAGGCAGCGGCAGCCCCAGCGACATCGACAGCCACAACTCTGACTCTGACTCTGACATGTACTCGTATCTGTGGATGGATGACTATCGCTATTGACACACGTTTCTGTATCTGTATCTATAACTAAAGTGCGGGAGGGATTATTAGTTTGGCTGAGTGGATAAGATATTCGAATGGATATAAGGCCCCTGGATTATCAACGACAGTCATGCACACGTAATAATTGTTGTTTTATGTCCACTAAGATTGGCTTCAAAAAGCTCTTGCCTGCATGGGCTACGTGGAGAAAAGTCTTTAGTCTGATTGAGAATATGTAAGCCATGTCACAAGTGTATTGCAGCATCCACTTATCCCATTCCCATCCCCAAACCCATCCCCATCGCTATTTCAATTTATTTTTATGACCCAGACCGTTACATTTTAAAAATGAGTCACCCTTGGAGACCTGAAAATGGGAGGGGGAGGGCACTTACCCCCAGGCAGGTCTCTGCCTCTGTCTCTATCTGCCCTCGGACATAGAGGCGATAGTTGGTAACAAGTAACTCCTTTGTTGCCCAAAAACACAGATCCGCTTGGGTTTCTCTTTACTGGTAGGCAGTTTGTTGATAGAAGATACCCAATGCCCGAGATTTTAGTTGGCTTAGCAAAGACCTGGAAAGCGAAAAAACCCACATCCCTCCACCCGCAACCAGCCACCAGGTGCGAACTGATTTGAAACACTTTCAATGACTCACGTCCGAAGTACGAGTACGAGTACGATAGCCCCAATATTATCCAACTTTATCCAACTAAATCGCACTGGACTGGATCTAGATATGTATTATGTACGAGAGTAGGTACTACGATCGCTGTTTTTGGCCTGAATCATTTCATTTCGTTGCGGTTTGTTTGTGTTTTTGCTTTTGCCACGACTGCGACTATTTTGTGTTTTATGTTGGGCAATTAGTTGGCCCAGGGTCAAGTTAATGATTCAATTAGCATTTGTCATCATTGTTATGGCCCCTGCCGTTTGAAGTGGGGGATAATTGATACCCAGATCGTGGGAATATTGATAATAATGCTGTACCGGCCACACGTCCCCCGTCGCCACACCACAAACACACCCAATCGTATGTAGATCAATTGTTGAGGGCATAGAAATACTGAGAAGTCGACCTGCAGCTTACCTGCGTATTCCTTCTACGACGGGATCAACTTATGAGTATTTATGATTGGGGAGTGGGACGCTGGATCAATAAGTCGCTTGCCATTTGGAAGCCAGCAGAAAGTACCCACAGAAAGGGCAGTCCAATCAAGCAAGTACAAGATGTGTGCGGCCTGTATTGCGATGCATAATCCTAGAAATATATTTTTAGCTATGCACTCATCTAGGAGGATCTACTATCCCCCGAGTCGAAGTCAGCATATGTCTGGTTGCACATCCCAATCATGACAAGATACCGCTGCCCAGGAAAGACACTCGCTTGAGCTTGGCAGAGCTTGGCTCGTGTCATTCCACTGAGCAGGAGAGATAGATCAGGCGGGGCAGGCCAGGCACTCGTGCAGCTTCAACTTCACAGCTCTCTCTCGCTCTCGGCCAGCACTTGACCAAAAAGTAAGCTGGCAACAGAGAGAGCCACTTGCGCTCGTGGCCCATTCCGTTGTGTATAAAAGCGAGTGCTGGGGCGGCATTCGGATCATTAGACAACTGTCAAGTGGCGCGTGCGCAGTAGCCAGTTCCAGCAATCAGTTCCAGTCCAGAGACCACACACCCACAAGCGTCCCCAACATGAAGTGCTTTGTAAGGCGTCGGAGACTCGAGCCAGGACTCAAGCTGGCTGGGATTACATTTCCTATGGGATCTAACCCCGTGATTGATTGATTTTGCAGTTCGTTCTGGTGGCTGCCAGTCTGATGCTGAGCTCAGTCTGGGCCGAGGAACCGGCGGCGGTGGAGCTGGCTGTAGATGCACCTCTGGCCGAGGATCAGGTGAGTGCGGCCAGCAGCTATGCCCCGCTGCAGGAGAAGAAGCAGGAAAAGCGCTATGTTGGCGGTTACGGTGGCTACGGTGGCTACGGCGGATATTCTGGCTATGGCAGTGGCTACGGCAGCCCCCTGGGAGCGGGCTATGGAGCAGCCGGCTATGGCAGCGGTGTGGGCGTTGGCGTTGGCGCCGGACTGGGCGTCGACAGCTACTACAATCCGTACAGCTCCCGGTCGCTGGGAGGCCTAGGTGAGGGTGAGCGCCACATGGAGTTCGCAGCTCTCTTCGGAGCCTCGGCTCGACCCAATCCGGAGTTAGTAATCACTCGCATCCCTTTTGTTTGTCCCCCGCCCACAGATGGCTCTGCAGTTGGCGGATACGGAGGCTACGGCTCCGCCCTGGGCGGCTATGGATCTGCTTTGGGTGGCTACGGATCCAGCTTGGGCGGCTACGGATCCAGCTTGGCTGGTTACGGCTCCGGCCTGGGCGTCGGCGGTGTCGGCGGCTACGGATCCTACAACTCGAATCCCTACGCCCTGTCGTCGTACTACAACGGGCGCCTGGGCAGCGGCCTCGGCACTGGCACTGGATATCCCTACTACAACACGCGCTTCGGAGCCGGCGGCTATCCCTCCAGCTACTACACAAGCAACTACGGCAACAGCGTCGTGGGCGGCGGCCTGGGCGCCCTGGCCGGTGGTGTGCCGCCCATCGGCTCCGGCTACAACTACGGCGCGGGCATCTCGGGCACCGTCTACTAGGCTGCTGTTGTCGTCCATCCCCGGCACTCGACCTCCATCCGTTCATCCTCGCCCATGCCCATGCCCACGCCCACGCCCAACGTTCAGCATCTAAGCTTAGTGGAATTTATCTCTATTTTTTTTTTGTCTTCAATTTTTTTTCTAACTTAATTTGTATTAAAAAAAAAAAAATGCATAAAAACAAAAGTAGCAGCGCGACGAGGAGTATCCTGGAATCGCCCCAGGATATTATTCCACGAGTACATATAATTAATGTCCGCTAGTGGGATGGGCCATAG
Source organism: Drosophila tristis (assembly GCA_018150885.1). Lineage (NCBI taxonomy): Eukaryota > Metazoa > Arthropoda > Insecta > Diptera > Drosophilidae > Drosophila > Drosophila tristis. The sequence continues at coordinate 4,778,086 of JAECWT010000215.1, read as the reverse complement.
GAGCCGTGCTTGTCCTTGATCACCCAGAAGGAGTCCACAATGTCGCCGTCCTTGTCGTCGGACACCTGCTCGAAGTGCAGATGGGTGGCATTGTGCGCCTTGAGCCGGGTATAGCCATAGTCCTGGAAAAGAGAGCACCAGCACAGTGATTAGTCACTCCAGCACACTGCGGAACATGCCGCTTCATAACGTGAGACGACTATGCACTATTTATAGTACTGGAATGGGTAACCTACGTTGCTGTGGAAGGCATTCCATGCGGGCAGATTGTTGGAGAATGGTTCGCGAGCCTCCTTGCAGCCCGCCGAGCCGGTAATTATCTGAATGGGTGCCTGGGGATTCGTGTACGGCTGCTGGGCACTACCGTTGTAGACCTTGAAGTCGTAGATCGGCCAGAGACGCGTGTAGAAGTGCTCGTGGGCGAAGATCTCCACGTCGACGCCGTGCTTGTAGAAGAGATCTTCGAGGCCGAACCACTTGACTAGGGGCAGGCCCTGGCGGATGTACGTCTCCAGTTTGCCGTCGCAGTCGTATTCCTTTTCGTCGCTGCAGTACATCGGACGGTGGCCGTACGTTATGATCCAGGGTCGCTTCGCTCGGTTCTCCGGCAGATTGGCCTCGGCCAGGTCGCGTTCCAGCCACTCGAACTGCTTCGTCAGCAGCTTGACGCCGTAGTTGAGGAAGTAGTAGACCTCCGTCGAGAACGAGACAAAGTGCACGGGCCCCAGATCGAAGCTGTACCACAGGCTGTCCGTCTCCCCGGGCATGTTGAAGCGGGCCCGATAGTTCGAGAAGTTGCTGCAAGACAAGCCAAAGACCGAAGCCGATTAGCAGGGGTGCCGATATGTCGGCGGGTACAATGTGCACTCACTACTTCTCCTCGTGGTTGCCTGGACAGACCATGTAGGGCACGTAGGCGGCCACCGTCTCGATCTGGCGCATAAAGGCATCGCCCACGGCCGCATTGTCCGTGTCCATGTCGTAGGCAAAGTCACCCACATGGATGATGGCATCGTACATCCCCTGCTCCGTGTCCTGCTGCAGCCGACCCAGCGACTGGGCGTTCTCGTTGCCCATGTCCCCGAAAATGGCCAGCGAGGGCGACCAGTTCTCGCCCGCCGGCGGTGTCTTAAATCTGAACACTGGCGACCAGCCCAGCTCACTGCCGCAGCTGTACTCGTATCGGGTGTCCGGCTGCAGGTCCCTCAGCATCACATTGTGCACGTACTGCCGACGAGCCTTGCGGCCGCCATCCACGAAGCGCTGCCAGCTGCCCTTCACCACGGTCAGCTTGTCCTTGGCATAAGATCCACGGGCGTAGTTCACCAGCGAGGCGTTGGGAGAGCCGCGCGTCGACCAGGTCACCGTAATGTCCCTCAGGCTGTCTGCAATGGCAATAACAATGGCAACATTGTGGCTTTACTTTGGACAATTGAATAAAAACAAACAAGAGCAGAAAGCTAGCAGCTCCTGGGGCTAAACAGATCTCAACCGAGTTGTGTATGCAGTAGATCAATTAGCAGGCAGGCAGCTGCGTGTCCATCTTTAATCAAACATTATGCCGGTAAAATTCGATTTATTTCTTGCTTTATTTGCATGTCGCATAAAAATAAGAGATTACATATGACAAAAAGGGAATACGGATACGGATACGGATATATGTATGTATATGGAACGTGATAGTTGGGCTAAAAATCCTCTTATGCAGGACTCGTACAGGATACTTTTGTGGTATATAGTACAAAACAAATACAAATACAACTACTTCGTCGCTATAAAAGTGAAAGAATAAACACACTTCTCGTGTTGGGAAACCTTTAAAATAACTTTTTTCAAGATTTGTGGGAGATTATCACAAAGTTTCCAGCCATGGCAGAGATCAGGGAGCACAGATCAGACATCACAGATCACAGCTCAGACCTGTAGTCGCCGTGCTTGTCCTTGACCACCCAGAAGTGATCGATGACCGCGCCCTTCTTGTCGTCGGAGACCTGCTCAAAGTACAGGTGGGTTCGATTGTGGGCCTGCAGGCGCAGATAGCCAAAGTCCTGGCTGTGGAAGGCGCTCCAGGGTGGCATGCGTTCGAGGAAGGGCTCACGGCCCTCATGGTTGCCGGCAGCTCCCGTAATTATGTGAACGGGTGCACCCGGATTCACATACGGCTCGGCCAGCGAGCCGTTGTACACCGTATAGTTGTACATGGGCCACATCCGCTCGTAGCAGTGCTCGTGGGCCCACAGCTCCACGTCCACGCCGTACTTGTAGAAGAGCGGCTCCAGACCGAACATCTCCAGAAAGGGCAGACCCTTCCGCACGACAGTCTCGTGGTTGGTGCAATCATCGCTGTTCGCATTGCTGCAGTACATGGGACGGTGCCCGAAGGTGATGATCCAGGGACGCTTCTGGCGGTTCTCCGGCCGAGTCGCCTCGATCAGGTCCCGCTCCAGCCAGTCGTACTGCATCACGATCTGCTTGAGGCCGAACTGTGTGAAGTAGTAGAACTCCGTGCTGAAGCCGACAAAGTGCACGGGTCCCATGTCGAAGCTGTAGAACATGTTCTCCGATCCGCCCGGCATGCTGAACCGATTGATGTAGTGCGAGAAGTTGCTGCGGCGATGGATTGGGATTAATCTGCACTCTCGGTATCGGTATCGGTCTCGGTCTGCACCGTTGTGACCGAGCGTCACTGATCCACTTACTACTTCTCCTCGTGATTGCCCACACAGACCATGTATGGGGCATATGCGGCCACTGTCTCCACCTGGCGCATAAACTCGTCGCCCACCTCCCCGTTCTCGTTGCTCATGTCGTAGGCAAAGTCGCCCACGTGGATTATGGCGTCGTACAGGCCACGCTGCGTCTCCCGCTGCAGGGCCGGCAATGAGGCGGCATTCACCACACCCATGTCCCCGTAGATGGCCAGCGAGGGCGACCAGTCGCTGTGGCTGAACTGCGTGCGGAACCAGTAGGTGGCCGACCAGCCCAGCTGGCTCCCGCAATGGTAGCGGTACGTGCTGTTGGGCTCCAGTTTCGTCAGCGTCACCTGCATTTAGTCACCAGGTTAGTGTGTGTTGGTGTGTGTGTGTGAGGCGCATACTGGATACTCACGCGATGAATGTACTGTGTGGCCTTCTTGGGTCCGCCATCCACAAAGGCTGTGGGTCCGTGCGGCGCCTTTGCCAGCCGCTGTAGTCCCTCGATGCCGAACTCACAAAGCGATTCGTTGGTGTTGTCGCGCGTGTTCCAGGTGACGACCATGTCGAGCACGGTTTCTGCAGGAGCGGAGCACACGGCAAACCGAGATTAACTTTGAGCCACACACTCAAGCACCCAAACACCCAAACACACACGCATAAACGCCCACACCACTGCTTACCCAACGACAAAGCAGTTCTGTTTTTGTTTGGTTGATAAAGCAGTTTAATGGAACAAAAGGTACACAGAGATTCAACAAGCCATAGTCGTAGTGATCCGACCATTAAGTTAAGCCCCGTCATTGCCATTAGGAATCGATGGATCAGCGTGGGGGGAGGGAGGGACTCTACTCTTTCACTGTATTTCAAACAAGACAAGTCACGTCACGTCTTTTGCTTCAACTTAAACTGCTTGTAGGTATGTACATATAGAACACTGCTAACTATTTCTGTTTAAAGTAAAATATAAACCATAACCCAAAAAGAAGAAAGGCTTTCTAAAAAAAATTATAGAGCGGATATACGGTGAATACACAATTTATAGCGATTTATCTCCACAATATTCGCATACAATTGACCAGGAAAAAGTTTATCAAACTTTTATTAAGAATTCTCTGCAACATTGTTGCATATTTTTCGTTTAAAACCGTTTAAGAATGAGTGTACTTATAAGCAGAACACGAAACTAATGTTAATTGTTCGTTAGCGTACTTGGAAATGAGGGACAGGGGTCCGCAAGCAATAATGACTAAAGTCTCGCTCTCACTGAAATCGAGCGACAACTAAAGTCTAGCTACATTTAAAGCGAACGAATGAGATATGCGGGTCTTAGAATCGCCTCGTAAAATACATATATAAAATGAGTCCATCATATATGCATATACACAACACGTGTACATAAATGATACACAAATCAGACGGACAAAGGAGCCGCTCACAAGTTAAATTAAAATATAAAGAAACAACATAACTTAGCGCTAGCTCCCTCCACCTTCTGTTCCGATCTCAATGCGAGTACCGGGGCTCTTAAAATATATAGTAATAGTATAGATATTAAAACTAAATGCACTTTGATGCAAAAGTAGTGTCCACATAATTGCCTGGGGGCCATTGGAAATGTCTAGTTAAAATACAGTTTGTTGTTTGTTCTGGGCTCGAATGGGAATGGAGAAATGTTACAGCCGCCAGGTAAAGCTAATCCCTAGTTTGTGATTGTGAATGTGCGCTAATAATACTGCCAGTTATCCTACAGTTCCTACTATTGTTCTAGCTATATGTGCTGAGGTTGTTGTTGGCCGGTTGCCATTTGACGGAGACTCGTTCAGCTTGGTTTCGAGACCTGGCCTTCACTTCTGATTCAGATAGCTGCCGTGTTTCGATTTGATTAGCCAGAATTGATCTATGATGGCTCCGTTCTGGTCGTCGGAGACCTGCTCGAAGTGCAGGTGGGTGCGATTGTGGGCCCTCAGGCGGGTATAGCCATAGTCCTGGCTGTGGAAAGCACTCCACTCGGGTATTTTGCCCTTGAAAGGCTCGCGTCCCTCATTGCAGCCAGCCGAACCCGTGACAATGTGTACCGGCGCCCCGGGATTCTCGTAGGGCGAGTCCCGGAGCGTTCCATTGCGCACCTCGTAGTCGTAAATGGGCCACAGTCGCTCGTACGAATGCTCGTGGGCCCAGATGGCAACATCCACGCCAAACTCGTAGAGGAGCGGCTCCAGTCCGAACATGTGAACGAAGGGCCAGCCGACCCTGGTGAGGGTCTCCGAGTGAGTGCAGTCGTTGTCGTTCTCGTTGCTGCAGTACATCGGCCGATGGCCGTAGATGATGATCCATGGACGCCTCGCCCGATTCTCAGGCAGATTGGCCTGCTCCAGGTCCCTCGTCAGCCATTCGTACTGAAAGACCAGGGTCTTGACGCCGTAATTCATAAAGTAGTAGACCTCCGTCGAGATGCCGATGAAGTGCACGGGCCCCAGATCGAAGCTGTAGAACATGTTCTCCGTCCCACCCGGCATGCTGAATCGCGCCCGATAGTTGGAGAAATTGCTGCACGGAAAGCACACGGAATTAGCACAGCACCCCTGTCCTCCCTGGACTCCTCTACCGACTACTCACAACTTCTCTTCGTGGTTGCCCGGCACGACCATGTAGGGCAGGTAGGCGGCCACCGTCTCGATCTGCCGCATGAACTCATCCCCGACGCGCGCCTCCTTCGTGTTCATGTCGTAGGCAAAGTCACCCACATGGATGATGGCATCGTACATCCCCTGCTGCGTCTCCTGCTGCAGGCGGGCCAGCGACTGAGCATTCTCGTTGCCCATGTCCCCGTAAATGGCCAGCGAGGGCGACCAATCTGCGTCGGCGGCGGGCACCGTGCGAAACTGATAAATGGCGGACCAGCCGAGGGCGCTGCCGCAGTGGTAGGCATAGGAGGAGTTTGCCTCTAGCTGGCTAAGCGTCACCTAAGTGGAGGCAATGAGAGCGGAGTGGATGAGTGGCTGTGCTCTGCAGAGTGGACACTGCTCGCTAGGCGCATACCCTGTGGATAAACTGCGTGGAGTGCTTGCGGCCGCCGTCCACGAACTTGGTGGCCGTGCCTTGGGCACGCTGATTGAGCCTGGAGGAGGGCGTCTGTCCGGCCACTATCAGTCCGTACTCGACAATGCTGGCCGTATCCGGCGGCAGGCTGCGCGTTGACCAGGTGACAACCATCTCGCTGGCGGTGCGCTCTGGCGAGGTTCAAGCCGAAGGATGCGGGAATGCAGAAAAGAGAAACAAAACTTGAGCAATTTCGTTTTTGGCCAAAGAAGGGGGAAGTTCGGTGCGGTGCATCAAAGGCATTCAAGATCAAATGTCGTTGCTGATTAATTTCTATTGTTTTTGATTTCTTTGTTCCGCAGCTCGTTTGTAATTGTTACTGTTATTGTTATTGTTTTCTTATCGCATTGGGTGCTACAGAAACTAGCACAAAAAGCTGCTCGGATTACGCCCTTATCGCTATAATAGGGGCTAGGTTTGGGCCCCCCGCGCCACTCACACACGTCTCAAAACCGAGTTCTATAATTGGAAATGGTATTTGCTTTCCCAGTATGTTTACTTGGGAGGCTATCTATAGCCATGACAGCTCCAGAAGTTTCAAAAAGAATGTTTTCCCCCAAAAATAAAGTGTGTGTAAGCTGTACTTAAAGTTAACAACTTTATGAGAGTTACGAGAGAGCCCAGGACAGCTGATAATTGTTCCCCTGAGTGCAGTCAGCCTTTGCTCCATTTGGAGGCGATCGACATGCATTTGCCAACGGGGTGGAGCTGTAACTGGAACATTCCATCGCCCATGGGATTGGGAGTGGAGGGGATTAGTGTAAGTGCGCGATTTGATTCGCTTGCAGTTTAGCACTGGGATGGGATAGTACAGTCATTTGGACACATCATGCGTGGCATGCACACACACTCATTCTCACACGACACAAAATGTGTATTTATATAATGAAAGACTCACCGCCAAAGGCCAGATGCACTTGCTCCGGCTGGTAGTGGACAATGTTGACCTCCTCCGGTTCAGCCCCCAGCACTTGGGGGATGAAGCCAATGTCGCCGCCGGCCACCAGGAGTAGCGACGTCAGCAGCAGCAGTTGATGCAAGGGTTGCATTCTGTTGTTGATTTAGTTTTCTGCTTTTCCGCTTGTGGTTGCACTTTACTGTAGCAATAACATTGCCAAATCACAACTGCGTCGTTTTGATTTATCTTCGTTGTTTTTTGTTTTGTTTTTGTTTTTGGATTGTGTTGTTGCTGTGGCTGCAGCGACGTGACGACGTTTACGGGAATACAAAAAATAATTAGTTTCTGCACGTATGGGAAGGGAATATATAGCAAGTGCAGAGCGGGAGCAGTGTGACCATAACGAGGTTTGGGCCAGTGCGACCATAAAATCGTGCAACATTATATCGATATCTTTTGATGTAGTTAATACGAAAGGTGATAAAACATGGTGTATAATTTTTGCTTTATATCAAAAAACATGGATTGTTAAATTGCTAAACTTAGCATATTGCTGCTTCGATAATTTACAATTTAAAATATTGATTAATTGAAATGCGCTAGCTTTAATTATTTTATTAATTCTATGTTTTTCATATATCGACTCGAAAAATGTTGCCGATATTTTTGGAAGACAACAAATATACCAATACAACCAGAAAACCATCAATACTTCTCTTTCCGACGCCGCAGAAATTGTGAAGAACTATTCGCGCGTAAAAACAGAATTTCTGTTTTTTCAAGACTGCATATAAACCCATCTTGAAAGAAAAGAATTTATCAATATGGATAGTGACGCAGCTGAAGAGGTAAGTGCACTCTCAGTGGATGCTTGGAAACTAACATGAACAAATTTGTGCAGGCTCAAAATACCGGGGATGTCATCAATACCCTCAATATCGTTGCCCCTATTGAAATAAGCTCGGACTCGGATTCCGACTGTGATTCGATGACCTCGAGCGGCTCCGACTCGAAATCGCTGGTTAAGGAAAAGCAGGAGCTGGAGTTGAAGGCAGAGTTTGACAAGTTTTCAAAATATAGCAACTTAACGTACCGCCAAGTGATGCGGATGAGCGAGATTGCCTAGTAAGTGGAAACTATTTGCATGGCATGGCCACAACTCTGACCGTATTTGTTCTTTTCATTTTATCCGCAGCACACTAAATGATTACGATTCGATTCTGCAGGCTGCTGTGCAGTTCAAAAAGATTGCCATCATGCCACCAGAGCTATGGCGCAAATACCTGCGCGTTCGTCTCCTGGTTACCCATTCTCCCGAGGAGCACATTGCATTCGAAGAGGATTGCGCCGAAGCCTTGAATTCCTATTATGGTAAGCACAACACACGCACCTTTTGCCCACCTTATTTATGTTCTCATTTGTCATTTGTTATATGTCACCTGTTAGATGTTGATTTGGCCAATATGATCTGCAATTATATGTGTGCCCAGAAGAACATCGATAACATCTCGTTGTGGTCGTCGCTGCTGTCCAAGTACTCCTTGGAGAATCCTGATTTTATAGAGAAATTGCGGGAGCTCTTGGTCTCTGCGTCAAATGCAGACAAAAATACCGAAGCCATTAAAACGGTGATGGAGACTCGCTGCATCAACTGGAACTCGAATGATGCAAAGTGTACGGAGTTGGCTGAGCTTTTGGATCAGTACAAGAAGAAGCTGAGCACCCTCATACGTGATGCTCGTGAGAATGTCGAATGGGAGTGCTTCTCCCCGGTGCACATTCTGCAGCTGGAGGAAATCAACAATTTGGACTACCCCGACGAGATTCGCGATGCACTAGGCTGCACAATCTTTGAAATAACCGTCTCGAATTTTCCGCCAGTCGAAAGGGTTTGGCTCGACTACATAAACTACGCCAACAAGAGTGTTAAGCGACCCACAGGCGGCTACCAGATAAGCAGCCCCCTGGAACTGGCCAAGCGCGCTGCGATGAGCACATACAGCAGGCTGGTGAACCACAAGCTCATCCATTTGATGGAGACCGAAGGCTGCAGCGTTCAGGAGGTGGATAACGTGCTGGAGGGCATCTTTCACAGGCTGGAAATCAACACAAAGACGACTGTGGAGCTGCATTTGGATTACTTGGCGTACAGGGTACGCAACTGCGATATATCAGACATGGATCAGTGCACACAGTTGCGCCAGAGATTCGATGGGGCGTGGAACATACTCTCCGATTTGTACGGCGAGAAGGCCGACACCAGCTACGAGGTGCTGCAGCTCTATGCCCAAGTAGAGTATTCCAAACTATTGAACCCAGCACTGGGATACAAAGTCTGGGAGTACATCATGTGTAAGAGTTTTTTGTTCTCTCTCCATCGTATCTCTAAAGTGACGAACTTTCGATGTTTGTTGCAGCTTTCGAGGATAGCCAGCGCAGCGGTTACCTTTGGATGACGTGGGCCCAAATGGAGTCCGAATATAATGGCGGTGTTCGCTGTCGCGAGATTTTGAATCTGGCCCTCGGTCAGCCCGTCCTGAAGGATGGCCACTTTGTTCTCGAACAATATCGTCGCTACGAGCGTTGCCATGGCGACTACAAGTCCATAACCACATGCCAGAAGATAGAACTGCCGCCAGAGCCCCACTGGCATCAGCATAGGCGTGAGCCGCCCAGAGAGAGAAAACCGATGAGGACATCGCAGCCACCATCGCGAGCCCAAACAGCAGCACCACGTGCCAATGCAGCAGCAGGTGCACCACGTGCCAAAGAAGCAGCTGCACCACGTGCCAAAGAAGCCGCAGCACCACCACCACCAGGTCTCAAGTATTCAAGTGAGTATTCAAGAAACGTTAGAAAATGGAAGCATGAATTGAATGGGAAAATGGAGGAGATTTTAATATAAATAAATATTTTGTTTGATCGCAGCGGAACTCGAAAAAACCAAAGTGTTTGTGAAGAACATTCTGCCAAATGTCACAGCAGAAACGCTTAAAGAACTCTTTGCCACCTGTGGCACGTTGAAGGATGTTCGGATTGTGCACAAAAAGCTACCAGTCCTCAGTCGGCAGTACAAGACACGCAAAAACATTGCGTACATTGAATACGAGCAGGCCGAATCGGCCCAAAAGGCTGTTGAACAATTGAATGGCCATAATCTGAACGGATCTGTGGTAAGTGGACAGATAGAACATTAGAGAATGCCAGGGAGCGCTAAGCATTGCCGTTCTTTCCCCCCGTTCCAGCTATCTGTTGCCATTTCTGATCCCCCACCAAAGACGTCGAATGTCTTGCCAGTCAAACGTCGTTTAGCGGCCACATCGCTAATACCGAGTGTTGTGCGCCGTGAGATACTGGCCAGCAAGCGTCGCAAGGTGCTGTCACTTGACACTGAGCCAGATGCGGCCCCCAAGACAGAGGATGTGGCTATGAATGATGGGGAGAAAGCAGCCACACAGCCAGATTCCTCCAATACACCAACGACATCGTCGGAGAAGCCCAAGTCAAACGAAGATTTTCGTAAATTACTTGGCTAAATAAAATGAAACTAGATTTAAATTAGGAATATAAGAAGATGTATGTACTTTTAATTTAAATTTGTTTTCTAGAACAGGCGCGTCTGTGACGATTCCTTTTTTTTTTTTTTTTTTTAAATCGTTAAAGAAGGGAAAGAATCCCCTAACCACCCACAGCCACCCAAATATACGCCATGCGTACGGACGAGTTTAAATGTTGTTCCCTCCCGCCCCACCATTTCCGTGCAGCAGTATAAACAAAAACAAAGTAAATAAATGTACAAAATGTGTAGAAAAGTATTGGATTCCTTTATTTATGTGCGGAATTTGACGCTCTTGGTTACAGTGGCCTTAATGCCGGACATTTCGCCGCCATAGCGTTGTGTCTCCTTGCGTACAGTACGAACGGCGCCCTTGCGCCGGATGAGAGCCTTGCGGTATTTGCCGCGATGCTTCACACGGGGATTGCGCAGTTCCTTCTTGCGGTGTGGGGTGAGGCCCTTGTTCTTGGCCATTTGATAAGTGATGCCGCGGCGCACAGCTTCAGGGTCGTCGTCCTCCTCCTCATCCTCGTCTTGGTCAGGCGCCAGCTTTGCGTCATCCTCGTCATCACTGCTGTCATTAGTGGCATCTTCAGCGGTCGCAATGCCGTTCTCCCTGGCGTTGCTCTGATCGAATCTGTTGAGGATCTGCAGTTTGGCCTTGCGCTGAGCGACATCGAGGACTGTGAAGGCATCGCCATCCTGGATACGCTCGAGCAGAGCCTCCAGCTGGGGCTTGATGTACGTTTCATAGCGTGGTGTCAGCTGCTCACGCAGCTGCTTCAGCTGCACGAGGCGCTTGACCACGGGATGCAGCTTGACATTGCTGCGCCTGGCCTTGAGCAGCAGGTAGTAGGAAACGTTGGAGCAGTAGGTGGCCAGGACGTTGTGGTAGAGACTGGCGAACTGAAGGGCCGGCACCATGGGCACCGTCTGATGGTTCCGCACGTAGTTGAGCACGGGCGTGATCAGCTGCTGAACCTCGCCCAGATGCAGCTGAAAGTCCTGGGTGAGGCCTAGGAACTCGGGCGAGTCCTTCTGTAGCAGCTGCAGGCGCTCGCGCCCCGTGAGACCCGTCAGATCAGCTGTCACCTTGATGCCTTCGGATTTGGCCACATCGTCATCAGCCTCTTCGTCACTGCTGGCAGCGGGCACATCGTCCAGCTGGAAGTCAGCCTCGCTGAATCGCTTGGCCAATCGCAGCTGAATCTTCTTGGCCTCCTCTTCCTCGGCCTTGGCCTCCTCCTCCTCCTGGGCGTTGTAGCTGCTGTAGTCGGGGTCCACGAAATCTGTGTTGTAGTAGGTGCTTCGCTTGCTGCCCCAGTCCATGGTGTTTGGCAAGTGGCCATCGTCATCATCGTCAGCCCCTTCGATGTCGCTGTCGCGCATCAGGTCAGCCACATTGTCATCATCGTCCTCATCTTCATCGCTGAATGCCAGAATCTCCTGTGGTGCAGATGCGTCTTGCTTACGCTTGTTACGCTGTTTGCGCAAGTCTTCCAGGATCTCGCGCTCGTCCTCATCGTACTCCTGCTCGGAGCCGGTCAGCTCATAATCATCTGCTTCGCTGTCCATTTTAATTTAATTTAATTTAATTTAAATAACAATTAACAATTCCGGCCACAGCACGTGCACGGTAAACAAACCAGATCATCTGCTGTCGCTATCGATATTTTTGAACGAAAAACGACTCAATACATCGCTGCAGTGCAGATACATCGCTGTAAATTGGCGTAAATTGCAGGCCAGTTTGCTGCCGCGACCATTGACTCGGTTTACAAAACATTCGAATAGAAATGTGCTCCGAATTAAGATACAATTAGGTAAAACATAACTACAGTAAGCAATCAAACATTTTAAAATTTAATAGTTTACCGATACTCGATTTTCCGTTACTTATTTAGCGTTGCCACCCGATCCGAGCGCGTCCATTTATGCTGCGCGTTGCTTTTGCGTGGATTTATTAGCACGAAATCGTGTATTAATACCTTAACTTTGGTAAATAAAGCATGGAAAAACTAGCACAAATCGACCAGGCAACCAATGGCACCTTTCGCCAAAGCGAAGTGGAGCGCCAAGTGCAAGATAATTTCATGTGGTTCGAAGGCGCCATAGCTGACCACCAACAAAATAATGCAAATGCTGATTCCGCCTCCGTACGCCAGGTAAGTGCTGTGGCAAATGAAAATGGAATTTACACTTACAATTGTTCAATTTTTAGCCGCAATCTGTTGCACTGGCAGAGAGTGTAGGCGACTTCAGCGACACTGAGAATAATTCAGACACTGATGACGAATGTGCTCCGTTGCTGGGCCGTCGCCAGTTATGCGCCGATGGCAAAGAATACATGATTTATCAGGATATCCAGGAACAGCCTGACTCTTCATTCGAGGAAAGGATACAGCTTGACTCGTCCTCCGAGGAAGAAGCACAGCCTGACTCGTCATTCGAGAAAAAGGCAGTGTTGGATTCGTTATTCGAGGAGGAAGTAATACCCCTGACCGGCGAGTCCAAAGCTCAGCTCGTGGAGCCCGAGACTGATGGCCCGAACGGAGAGGCCACTGCTGCTGCAAATTCGACATATAGCTACGATAGTGATGACGCCGTAGTGGTGCAGCAGGAAGAGGAATCCGGCGTAGAAATCCGGGCAGCCTTTCGTGGTCAGGCCATACCGAAGTGCTGTTTGGTCAGTGAACGGCATCCCCCATATAATCTTTGGATAATTGTAATTCTACCTTTTTTTGTGAGCAGACGGATTCGGTGTTCATGGTGGATAGACCCTTATGTGCGGTGATGCTGGGCCAGAAGCTGCCACGCTTGCCCATGTTGTCCATGGGAACTGCCGACCGCCAGGCCAAATTCAGAATCCTTGTAACCAATGTATGTGTATGCTTGCCTCTGAGGAAGCACAAACTGTGTGATATACATTGATGAACCGTTTCTCTTCTTTTAGGTGTACAGCCCGTTTCAGTTTTGGTTCCAATTCGCTGAGAGCGATTATGGTTACAATCTGGACGATCTACATATGGAGCTAAGGTATGTTGTTGTGTATCTCCCATTCCCCTGTTCTGGACAGCAGCCTCACCGGAGAAACATATATCTATCTATGTCCACAGCGACTTGTACAACACAGCAACCGGCTCATACAGATTGCCAATTACTCGGTTTTTCTTACGCCCTGGATACATTTGTGCCGCCAAATCAAACTGGGGAGGCTGGAAGCGGGCTCGCATTGTGTCCGCACCGCAGGAGAATTCTACGCAAGTTTCTGTCTTCTACGTGGACTTTGGCCGCCTGGAGGAGATCGCACACACCGAGCTGCGCTTCTTACCTGAAATGTACACCAATATGCCGGCCATGGCTGTTAGGGGAGCACTCTCGCATGTCCATCCGCTGGCCTTTACGTGGCCTGCCGATGTAACGGACACCTTCCGTCGCATAGTTATGTCTCGCGAGGCCTTTGCCCACATAATTGAGGAGGACCTGGAGGAGGAGATCTACTTCATAAAAATTTACAAATACAAGCGCTCCGACAAGTCGCTGCACAGCTATATGATTCGGAAGAAATTCGCAGGCGAAAGCGAACACTTTGACAAGCGAGTTATCCGGCAGCATTGTGGCCGCCGCATTCGCTATTTTTGCGAGCGTCTCCCCTCGTGAGTATTCCCTTGTGAGATTCATTTAAAATGCTGCACCACTGAACATCCATTCCACCTCTCGTTTAGATTTGAAATGCTCGAGACTGGTTTGATTTCCATAGACAAGGGGGATGAAGATTTCAATGAAATCATGTCCACAACATCGCATTTAAGGCAATTTAAGATTCCCCCAAGCAAGCAGCCTCTACGACAGGACCTGCAAAAGGCGCTGCTCGACTGGCTTGTTAGCTACAAGAACAAGGAGATGCCCTGGCATAAACTGGAGAAGGAAGCCAGGCTCAAAGCCAAGGAGCAGGATAAGAAGCGTCGCGCTTATTACGAAAACTTGCAAGCCATAAATAAGCAGACAAAGGACAAAGAAAAGCACACAGATGCAGAATCGGCATCAGAATCAACGCATAATTGTGGAACAGCCAGAGATTTCGCAGAAAAAGAAGCAGAACCAACGGAAGCTGCAGAAGGAAGAGATGCTTCTTTTGAGAACCAGAGCGCATGAAGCATTATAATAGAAAAGAATATTCCGCTTTTTTTTGTACTTTTTTTTACATTTGGATGCCGAGAATCCAGAAACACTAAAACTAAAATAAAGCATGAATTTTGTTGCGCTGTGCCCAAAACGAATAAATTTCAATTTATTCTCTGTGTTATTCTCTGTATCCATCCAATCTCCCATTCTCTTTCTTCTCTCTGTTTTTGTCTGTCTTCACCTGTAGTTGGTATTCCGCTTCTGCTGCAGGAGGATTCCCTCCTGGACACGTGTCCGGTCCGTCTGTGTGGCCCCACACTATGGACAGGGGGATTGGCGTCTCGGGAGTTACAATTGGAATTTTTTGCCTCTCTCTCGCTCGTAGCGGGGTTCAAAAAAGTAGAATTGTAGCCGCCACGCCTGTGTTCTGGAGGATCAGTGGATGATTAGCATATCCCATGCTTTGGGTCCCAAGCTTACCCTTTCGGTGGGATCTGGACATGAATCTTGAGCACAGATCCGGTCACGGGTCCAGTCTTGTACTGGAATCCAACTCAAATTCGATATTTGTTCATTTCTGTGTGTTTGTTTGCTTTGGTCCTTCATCGCTGCGTGGTCCCGTCTCGTTCTTTCCTGTCCAGCACCTTTTAGTTGTTTGTTTTGCGGAACCTGGAGGGCGGCAGGAGGAATCCCTGCTGCTGCGGCGGCAATTGGGTGGGGCTGGGGCAGACTGGTAGGGTGCCCTCCAGGAATCTGGGGAAAGCCTTGAACCATGGCAGGGTCAGGGAGATGCGGCGCCAGTTGTTGTCCTGAGTGCTAGACTCAGCATCCTCCTCGGTCATGGCCACATTCTGGGCCGTAATGGGTTCGTGCCTGGGGAGTTGGAGCTTGGAGCTCTGTGCTGTTGCCTGGGATGTAGACGCCAGAGGAGCCGTGTACATTTCTGTCTCGGAGTCATCCTGCTCTCTGAATGACGTGGTTGGTGGCTCCTGGTCTTCCATTGGGATGGTGTCGCTGGTGCGGCTGCTGAGCGGGTAGTGGTCCATGTGCAAGCGGTGACCAGATGACTCGCTCTGTAGCTCCAGCCCCTGCTGCTCCTCATCATCACCCTCCTCTTCGGAGTCGGGCAGGAGATCCAGCTGGCTGGACAATTTCCCAGCCACCTGCCCGTGGCCGTGGGATTGGCCCTGGGCTTGCTTTTGGCGTCCCTGACGCCTCATGTTGCTGCAGGAGCGGGAGTTGCCGTAGTTCAGACGCTGCTTGAGCATGGCCTTCTTGGTCAGATCCGGACGCTGCAGCCGTGACATGTTGATGGCCGCCACTGGCCCCTGCTGGCCGGAGCTGCCAGAGGAGCAGTAGTCCATCGAGCCAGCAGCGGCGACGCCCGTGCCAGTGAATCCACCACCACAGAGACGCCGCTGCCGGCTGCTGACGATGCGCTGCAGATTCTGCTTGGACTGGGCATTGCCGTAACTGATCCGCTTCGCGGTCCGCTCCCGTCTGTCCGCTGCCGCGCGCTTCGCATTGACGGCCGCCTGCATTTTGGTGGTCAGCCGCAGATCGCTGCGCAGACTATGGCCCACACCGGCCTCGGCCAGCTCTGCATTGCGGCGCGAAATCTCCTTGCCCAGCTCCTTGGCGCGGGCCAGCGTGTCCAGGCGCTGCAGATACTGCTGCTGCTCGACCGTTGGTGCCACCAGCTCCTGTCGACGGCGTCGGTGCATCGCCCTGGACGTGGCGGAGGAGGTGCCAGCGTTGCAGGGGGAGGGACCAGAGACAAGACCAGTGCTAGTGCCAGCCATGGGTGCGGGGCCCTCCTTGATCTCCTCGATTTCGCGGAAGAGCCGCTTCAGCCTCACCTGGCGCATCTTCAGTTCGATGGTGCGATCGTTAAACTCCTGTATCCGCTCGTACTCCTCCCTCAAACGCTGCAGCTGGCCATTCCGCTTGCTGTTGTTGTACATGCGGCGGAAATACGGCGTCGATTTGATCTGGTAAGACATACTGTAAGATGCTGCAATCTGCTATCTGCTGGAGAAGAGAAGATGTGGTGCGTGTGGGACTGACTATCTTTGATTTTGATTTTGGTTAAAACTGCAATTGAGAATTTAGCTGCGTCCTAAAGTATTTTTGTCGGGTTTTTATTCTAACGAAAGTGATTTTTTCATGTGTATGTGATTTAAGATTTTTCCTAATGTGACTGAGCGAACCATTTAGCCAAAAGTCAAAAGCCAAGGCCCCCTTTTCCCAAAGCCAACTTAGAGCATTCACATTCACATATCCATCATTTTTAGTCAAAGTTGGAATCTTTATTTTTAAGTTTAAATCAAAATTATCATATAAAAGGCATTTCGAGTAGTTTTTCTTCTTTACGGCGGCATTCCAAGCTTACACTACACGTTAAATATCAATCAAATCTAATTTTAGGGCAACATTTTTCTTTTCGCATCACAGATGCACGACTACATACATACACAATGGTTTTTTGTTTTTTTTTTCCTTTTCCTTTTCGTTTTCTTCTTATGTGAGATTGAGGTTATGCTAAAGCGTAGGGAAAGGGGAAGGGGGAGCGACATCGCAGATGCCGAATACAATTTTCGCTTAAAATTTAATTGAGGTTATGTTTGACTATTTTCACAGTTTCCACACAAAAAATACATATTTTCTTACATTCTAAGAATACACAAAGACATTTTCCCTCTTTTGAGGGTTACAAAGACACATAACGCACATTCAATAAAAAGAAATAAGTTAGGTTAAAATTTGCGGTCGCGCCTGCCGTCTCCCGCCTGAGGCTTTGGTTGGCTTTACTTGATCAGCTTTGCCATCATTTTCATCAGTTTTTTCTCATCGTTGCCCGTGTAGCGGTCAAGGCGCCTCGTGCCCCGCTGGAACACATATGTGGGCATATGGGTAATCTTGTATTGGTCCACCAAATCATCGAACTTGTCCACATTGATCTTGAGTATCACCGCTTTTGAGGAGTACTTGAGGGCCATGGCCTTGACGACCTTTTCCATGTCTTTGCAGGGCTGGCACCAGCTGGCGTAAAAGTCCAAGAGCACCACCTTACCCTCGGCAGCTTCCATTTTCTTTTTAAAGTCGTTCATGCCACGGATGCAAGTCATTTTTGGTTGGAGTGAGTAAGGCACACGATGATTAAAAAACACTGTATAAAGAACTTTGCAGTCTCGAGGTTTTGCTCAAGCGGAGGATGCGTCGGCTCGACATCAACGTTTTGCTACTTGTGAGATCCGCGTGTTTCCCGGGGTACCTTTTATAGCCTAGCTCGGGGCCGATTAGCGGATTATGGAATTCGCGCCCTTTTTATCTACATAATAAAGCTGGAATTCGTGGAATTGCAATGTAATGTCTCTTCCCAATGGACCAAAACTTCGTAAACGATATTGCAAACGTGAGTTACGCGAAACTCAAACGGTTAAAACTATCGAAGTCAGTAAAAAATTTGAAATAAATTTGTGCATGAAGCAGGCCTTGGATTTGAAAAAGTCTTGGTTGTATGCTTCATTCTATAGTTTGCCCCAGCCTGAACTCAGTCGTTACTCGCTCCTCAACCGAAAAGGTTGTTTGATTTTTCTTAAATCGTAGGTCTCCGAAAAAAGTGAAAAAAAAATCAAAAATTGTGTTCAAAATTTGTCTGTGTTTGTGTTTGTGCATTTCGGTTTTGGTTTTTCTTTTAGAGCCCCACTAACGATGGTGCATCTGGTGCAGAGCAAGGAGGACCTCGAACAGCAGGTCACCGAGGCAGGCGACAAGCTGATCGTGATCGACTTCTACGCCAATTGGTGTGGACCCTGCAAGATAATCAGCCCCAAGCTGGAGGAGCTGGCCCAGCAGTATGCCGACCGGGCCGTCGTCCTCAAGGTGAACGTGGACGAGAACGAAGAGATAACCATCCAGTACAACGTGACCAGCATGCCCACGTTCGTGTTTATCAAGAACGGGGCCGTGGTCGATATCATCGTTGGCTGCAACTCCGATAAGCTGGCCAAGTCCATGGAGAAGTATGTGGCCAGCGACTGCGAGTTCGAGTGCGACCAGAACAACAACGACCACGAGTCGGGCGAGGAGGAGAGCATCTGCGACAGCATCATTTCGTTGGCCTCTGATGCTGAGGATGCAGCTGCCGCCACCACCGCCAACGATGGCGTCATCGAGGCGAGCCAGGAGAACTGAACCCATACACCAAAAGGTGTAGCAGCCTCATACAACACAACAGAAGAGCACAGTGAGTTGTCGAAACAAAGAGCAATTCATAGATGTAACAAAATGCATAATTTGTAGACACCAAACAACATTATTGATGCCTTCGACCAGTCGGGGCGTCCTGGAAAACGATGGCACATGAGGAAGGAGCACAGGTATCAGCAAAAAGTGTGACCCAAACAGACAGCAATGTACAATTTTCTGACACTAAACAACCAGAACACAAAGCCATGAACACAAATTGCAAGCAAACAAAAACTAAAAACCAAAGGCAACTAAAAAAACAGCCAAACAACCAACAACACGATTATCACAGCACCAACCAAAAACACAAAATGCAGTTGAGAATTATCTAAAAATTGTACACACGTTAAACAAAATGACCGACTGGAGATATTTGCAACATTTGCAAACCCATTCCATGCATTAATGCGTAATTGTGTGGGCTTTCAATTACGCATTGCACATATCACACGTTAAGAATTGTTTAAAAAACTAAACACTAACTAACAACACACGACAATTGTTCAACTGTTAACTCACAACTAGAATATTTTGTTCAATGGTTAAATATGTTGATTAAATATGTTCACCGTTCAACCAAAACTCTGCAATTGTTTTGTTTATATTGGTTTGGTTTATTCTATTTAAATTATCATTTTTAAAAAAAATGTACTCGGGTCTTGGGGGCTTCGGGGAGTGTTTGCACTACAGCCTTGGTGGTCCTACTTCTTGGCGAAAGTAATCTTCATGGCGTGTGTGGGTGTAATCTTGAATCCCTGGAGTGCCTCCTTGGCGGCATTGCTCTGCAGTTCGGTGGTGAACTCCACAAAGGCAATGTCGTGCCGGTTGGGCACCAGGCGGACCTCCTTGAAGCCGGGGAACTGATTGAACAACATCGACAGCATCATTTCGTTGGTTTCCTCCGGCAGATTGGTAAGGAATAGAATTTGATTGGGCGGCTGCTCCGTTTGAGTATTTGGATTCGAATTTTCGGTGGTGACCGGCTTCTTCTTCTTGTCCCTGGGGGCGGAAGCGAAAATAATTGATTATGGTTTCTGCATGCGAATGGAATCGTGGCTACTTACTTTTTGTCTTCGATACCCGGTGTCGGCTTTGGCGGCTTCACCTTCTTGGGGCGCTCCTTGAATGTGCCCTTCAGCTTGGCCACAATGTCCGAGTCGCACTTGGAATAGGCGATACGCATGGGCTTGTCGTAGAACGGGAAGCCCTGCATGGTGCGCAATGCGTTGGACGCACTGCCGATCTCTTTGAATACAACAAATGCCTGGCCGCGCATTTTCAGTGTCTTCAGGGCGACAATATCGAGAATCTGGCCGAACTGCGAGAAGATGGCATAGAGGGACTTCTTCAGCTCCTCCTTCTTGATCTTCTCGTTTAGGTTGTTAATATAGATGGTCTGATTCGGGCGAACATCCATTTTTATTGGAACTTTGTGAGAAATTTAATGTAAAACTATATTTTTGCTAGAAAACACAGCAAAGAAAAAAAATGCTCCCTTGAGATCAGTGTTGTAAAACAACAGCCGGCACTAGTGTGACCGCGGATTTATCGAAAGATTATACCGTCTGACTCTCATGAATATACTGAAATATACCGTTTCTTTAATTAATGTTTAAATTCTGGTTTCTAAGCTAATTTGAAACTTCTGTTTTTACCTATTAATGCATTTAATTAGAATTCCTAAAAATATATCAATGTCAGTGCATGCTACTAGCAACAGTACGATTTGCAGCACTGAATCCTTTGAGTCTTTGGCAGTCTATCGATAGGCTCGCTGTCAATATTTTTAATTTAAAAGGTAGCTGAAATTTTTTTTTGGCATTCCGAGTTTTTAATTCGACAATTGAATCAAAAAATTATTGCGTGGGTCACATATCCACATTTGTTCTTTAATTTATACCTTTACATTGTCGTTAGCTGATAGCTGCTTAAATATGCCCAGGCAGAAGCCGGTAAACCACAAGGGCAAGACCCGTGTGTTCACACCAGCCGATGAGCTGCAGCAGGAGTTGGACGAGTATTTGAAGGGGACTTCGTCAAAAAGAGCTTTGCGCGCCTCTGAGGAGGATGAGCGGAAGAGTACAGTAGGTGATGACAATCAAGATAAAGGCACATATGGACGCATACTACGAAATAAAGGTGTCCAAAGCCTGATTGAAATTTCGAATCCCAACCGTTCAAGGCCGCGGCGTACCTGGAAAGATGAAATCATCGAGAAGCCGTTGAAGCCAGGTCGTGGACCACAACCACAACGTCGCAGCCACAGCACAAATCGATCCAACGAGATGCAAGCCGATATGGCTCGTCTGGCCGTCGTCCGCCAAGAGCGTCAACAAGCTGCCCAGCGACGTTTGGAAATAACTAAAGGTTCAAAAGCTTTAAAAGAGCAACGCTCGGAATCTATATCGACAAACGACGGGGCTCTATCTCTAAAAAAATGTTCCTACGACCGAGGCGCATATGTCAAAAACTCTGCGGAGCCGAAGAAAATCAACACGAAAGCTATGCTCAAAAAGGAGTAATATACATAATAAAATGTCAGATAGTACTACCAGCGAAAGCAATACAACAATACAACACACTGGTAGTCAAGCAAATAACAAACAGTCTAACACTTTCGCATCAACAAAAGCCCACTTAAACCACAAATATACATAAAGCACAAGAGCAAACGCATCACAGCAATCGGCAAGAAAATTCAATAGTAAAAATTGTTTGTGTATAGTTTGATAAAAAAAAAAAGCATACAGGCCACAAAATCATTTATTTCGTCAACGCAAAAAGTTATGCATTTCAAAAATTGTTTTAGCAGGTGAGCAAAGTATATATATTTAAAAATTCAAATTCGCGCACCCACACACTGCCGGCATATTAAAAAATTTGCACTAACGCCACAAGCTTAGCCTTAGCCGTTTTGCAGCACTAAATTTGGCCCGCAACGCTAAAAGTTCTTTTGGTTTTCGTTTATTATTATGCAGCAGCCCAAGTCAGTGAAACGCTCCCGCTCGCCCACCGAGGATCTATTGAACAATAATAAAATCCAAAGCAAGGTTTTCGTTACACAGAAGATAAGCGACGCGTCTGATCCAGAAAAAATGCAGAAAATTCACGGTGAGTAAACTAGACAAATTCAACCGCCAAAAGTGCTGAACAGCACATAAGAAATAAACCAAAACGTTTCCCCGTCCCATTTGCAGAAAAAACTCGTCAGATGTTGTTTGCAGGGGCCGCTTCCGTTGCTGCAGGCGCAGCAGCTCCAAACGCTGTCGGCGCTGCCCGTCCAGATAACGGTGCATCCACCAACGCTGCTGCTGGAGCTATAAACGCTCTACCAATGGATCAATCTAGGCTGTATGGACTCTCAGGAAACGGTGCCATATTGATTCGAAACATGGCAAATGACGTCGTAAATCCGCGTCTGGAGCGTATGCGCTCACGCTGCTGCCAGCGCCTGACCCTAATACACGACCATTGCGCCAATTGCACAGACGACTTGTGCGAGGAGTGCGGCTACTCCTGCCGCGAGTGTGCCACGTTCATTTGCCGCGCTTGCGTTACTGTATTGTGAGTGTACATATGCACGTGTGTGTTTGTGCGCCGGCGTCCTAACTCTTTTTTTTCTTTCGCCCCTGCAGTGGTAATAATCCTGACGAGGCTACTGATCCGTTGTGCGAGCGCTGCCAAATGTATTTGGCTTAGGGCATCCCTTAGTTGGGTCGGTTGCTTCCCCTCCACACACTACACACCACAGAATACCAAACAGGGGAAGCATAACACGTGCTCGACTCACGGTGCTCTTTACACATATAAACACTAACATTTAAATAAATATATAAAAAACTGGTCATTGAATCAAACACACAGCCACACGACACTACACAAATTACACCTTCCATAGAATAAGTGGCACCTTCTCATGATTCTTGACCAGGCTTTTTATAAACAGTTTTGTAAGACACGTGGTTTCATTTTTTGTTTTGGCTTTCAAAATGGCGACTCCACGCGTGTTTGTGTGTGAGTGCCGCAACTGCGGCCTCAACTAACCTCAAAATTCATAGATATTTGGACATAAATCGTTTTAAAGTGCAGTGCAAATGCAGTCCCTGCTACATAACTTATCCTAGTGTTGCTGCTGGTGCATCTTGGGACACGCAATATGCTCAAAAACTGCGATTCTCAGCAGCGGCATTGAGGTAAATACAAAATCGCGGACAAGTGGCAACAATGCCACGTGGCTGATTTTTTTTTCTATTCCAAATACTTTCATTGATATTCTGGCTGAAACGATGGGGTTCAAGTGAGTGAGGGTCGCCGGCCTGACTTTCTGCACTCCAACCCAGCGCATTGGCAATGATTTAGTAGCTGAAGTGCGTCAAATTTGCCCACAAGTAAACCTTGCACCCGCGCCATGTTGTTTTTGGGATAAATTCCAGCTGTGCCCCTTGTGTCTGTGTTTATTGGCTTCTTTATTAATTTATGTACATGTGCTAATGTAGAGATAAATGTATTTTGTGGAGCAACAAAAAGATGTGAGGATTTCCTTCCCGCTGCCTCACCCCTTACACCTTGCCACGGAACTTGTGATACTTGTCGTGATCCTTGAGCAGCCTGGTGTACATGTTCGACCCCGCTGTGGTGTTGTGCCGCAGGACGAACTGTCCCGACCGGTGGTCGCTTATGCCAATCAGCTCGTGGCACACGCGCTCCATGTTCACTTTGACCTGCAACAAAGAGAAACGATGTGGCAGTTATATCCAGTCTCTCTCTCAACATACAAATGCAATACGAACCTTTTCAAAGATGGTGGTTGGGCGCTCCGTTTCCACCATCTGATTGATGGTGAACGTCAGGAGGAACGGAGCGACTCGCTTCAAGGGCAGCGACTGGGTGGCCCCAATGTTAGCCATCACCGTGGCCAGCTTGAGGCCCAGCTCGGCGAGTCCGTCCAACTCCGAATCAGTGAGGTCCTGGGCCCGCTGTCGGCCGGACCGATAGCCGACAATGGCCTTTACTAGAGTCTCACAGACAGCGGACAGCTGGCCAGCCCGATCGGACACCAGGTTGGAATGCTGTCGCAGCAGCCCCACACAGTTGTCGGTGAGCGCCGCATAGAGCTGGCTAAAGTCGGCCCAGTTACCGCCGCGATCGATGAATTGATCGATGGCCACCACACTCATGGTGCCGAACAGGTACTCGAGGGACTCGTTTGTCAGCGGCACTGTCCGGTTGTTGGCCAAGTGGCGCTGAGCCTCCAGCAGAACGAGGGCGAGGCTCTTACTGTTGTGAACATTGTCCTTCAGGCGGCCGACCACGTTGGTGCTGACAATCTCGAAATGTTTGTTGATCATCTGCCGGGAGGGAGCGTCAGGCTAGTTATCATTGAATGGCGCAATCCAGTAGAGGACTTACCGCTCCCTTGATGGTGCTCACAGAGCACTTGGCGATGAAGGACAGTATGGTTAGGATATTATGCAGCTCGATCCGGTGGGCCGGGCTTAGGGGCGAGGGCAAACCCTGCACCTCCGAGGTAAGCGTGCGCAGCAGAACCAACAGATCCTCCTTGGTCTTGTAGCCAATGATCAGCGGGAAGGCCAGCTCCAGGCAGTTGACATCCAGCGCTGCAATATCGCCGGCAGCTATATCCGAGTAGAGCTGCTTCCAATAGCTGCTCAGCACGAATTCGACTTCGTCTGGATCAAAGTGCAGCTTCTGGCGATGCGAGATGGCCACATTGAGCAGTCTCAGGGCATGGGGATTCTTGTAGTTCAGCTGCAGGGGAAGCAAAATTTAATAGAGGCTCTTCCCATTTTGTCAGTTGGTCAGCCGCGAGCGACTCTCACCGAGTGTCCAATGTAGATCTTGCAGATGCGACGAAAGTCCTCATTTATGGGTTCCACCTCCAGCGCCGCCTCCGCCGTCTCGGCTGTCTGGGCGTCCTCGGGTGCGGATGCGGGTGCAGGTGCCCTCTTCTGCTTGTCTGACCGATTGATGCAGCCGCTTAAATAGGTGCCGTAGCTCTTGATTGTTTCATCTACAAACAGCTTGTAGTCCGACGTTTCCTTTTTCTTTGTCGGTCGGAACTTGTGCGCCACAATCTGGCCAAAGATATCGAGCAGCGGCTGCACTTGTCGCTGCATATGCTTGGCATGGGGTCCTGTGGCGGCCGCCGTGGTTTCAATGGTCAGCAGCAGGAAACGTAATGCCTCCGCGGGCAGCTTCATGGTGCCGTTCAGCTCCTCCTTGATATACTGCGAGCAGCTGGCAAGGAAGGCTTCGCTGCCAGCTGCATGAAGGCGGATGCAGCGAGAGAAGAGCGTCTCGTAGAACTTCCAACTAGTCGCCGAGGTGGCGGGCACCAAGGACAGCAGCTCCCTCAGCTGTCCAAAGTGGCTGCAGATGGCCAGCGGCTGACCAAAGTGCATCAGATCTGTTCAATGCAAATAGAGAGAGAGAGAGAGAGGGAGTTAGTTGCCGGTGGATTGGAATAGGGGAGCCATCATCATTCCACTCACCTATTAGCAGCTCCAGCACATCCATGGCCTGCTCTTGCTGGGCGCTGCGACTCAGATCATGGTGGAGGGCCAGCAACGTCAGCCAGAGACGGAACTTAATCTTGCCGGGCAGCTCGTTGTGATGCTGCCTGTGCAGAAAATCAATCAGCTCCTGGGCGGGGGGCAGGTGCAACTCCTTGCCGGGCGCCGCCTTCTTGTGGATGGTGGCCACCAGATGGGCCTCCTCTGGCAGCTCTTCCAGCTTCAGTTTGGCCAGCAGCGAACCCTTGACATTGGCTGTCCGCACGCTCGCCGCATAATCGTTCAGTTGCTGTAGACAAAGCAGCTCCACGCACTCGGCATCCTCCATGAGCGTGTCCCGATCCATGTCGCTCAGCTTTTGTTGGACGCGCAGCTGTTTCTGTTGCCGCGTCAGCATGTGCAGCTGCTGCTTGCTGACCAGATCGGCCAGGGCCTCCTCCGCCAGCCAGCCGCTATCGACCAGCTGCTGCTCGAGGCGCTGCAGGCGCTGGCCACAGGCGGTCTTTCCAAAGTTAAACACCCGCTGCTGGATGAGCCGCCACTGGTCGGGCGGCAGGAAGCAGCGGCGTCGCTGGGTGTGGGTCCTAGGCTTGGCGTCCGTCCAATAGTGGAACAGGAGCACCTCGTAGCTGCTGGCCCACTTCAGGCACTCGAGAAAGGCGTCCATGGAGCGCCGGTTATGCTCCTGGCTGAGCAGCAGGCGGCCAAACCGCTCCAGCAGCTCGGCCGTGCGGTTCATCTGTTCGTCCACCTCCTCCAGGTACAGATGCAGATGCTCGGTGAGGCGGGTGCCCTGCAGATACTGACAGAGCAGGGCGACGATCAGCTCTCGGGCAAACTCCTGGTTCGCTGGCAGGATCTCTGTGGGTGGAGCGTCCTGCAGGAGCTCCATCAAGGCGTGCAGCAGCGTCTTCCAGATCACCATCGATGGCTTCGCCTTGAGAAGGCCGACCAGCGCCGAGAAGGCGGCACCGGCCGAATGGCTGGGCCAGAAGTGTGCCAAATGCTTGAACTCATCGTTCTGCCGTTCGGTCTCGGACGCGCTTGGCGCTGGCACGCATTCTGGAAATATCAGGCTGATGAAACGCTTCTCCGCGGCGTCGAGGTCTTCGCTCTTGGCGGGCTCCTGCTCGCGCTTCCTCTTGCCGGGGGCCCCCGTCACTGGCAGCGGGTATTTGGCCAGCCAGTCCTTAAGCGACTTGAGCAGATTCATAATGAAGCGCTCGGATCGACTCAGGCGCCGAAACATGTCCAGCAACAGCACCAGGTACGCGGAATACAGTTGCTCCTCCTCGACGGTCCTCTTGGGGGCTGTCATCATCCAGATGGTGATCTGATAGCTGCTGGACTCCAGCAACAGAGGATTCAGGCGCAGTGCAGAGCACAGCACCATCAGCACTGGCCGCAGATGGTGCTGCTTGTGTGTCTTGACCAGCTGCTGCAGTTGCTCCGATACATACACAAAGGCACTCGTTTCCTTACCATTTTCCCCCGTCCCCGTCCCTTTCTTTGCCTTTGTCTTAGCCTTCTTCTTTGTCTTTGTCTTTGTCTGTGGTACATCCATCGAATCACTCTCCTCATCGGAGGACGCCTCTGGATTGGGATTTGTGTCTGGTTCGTCGGCATTCAGCTGCTCCTCTGCCATTGGAAATTGCAGGGATACGTCGTACTTGCGCAGAGTCTCCAGCAAGTGGGCAGCCAGGGTCAGGCTGTGCTGTGGCCCGGCGGCAGCTTTCTCTTCGAATACCATCCTAAGGAGTTGGGACAGAGTGTCCGTGTTGTAGCGGTTATTCAGCACGCTGCACTCGAGGAGCAGCAGCACCACGTGCAGGGGCTGGCCGGAGATGCGCGGTAGGATGAACTCGCCTTGCAGCTGCTTTTCCAGGCCAGCCATCTCCTCGATGCAGGATGACTTCAGGTTGAGGATCAGCTCTACCAGAGGACGCACTGTCAGCTCATCGTAGCAGGATCGGAGCTTGCGGACCTTCTGGGAACGGCGAGCAATCTCGGCCAGCTGCTTGATCATGGCCACAACGATTTCCGCGTCCGTCTGCAGCTCCTCCGCCTGTCCTTCGGTTCTTAGCTTCAGGCACCTTTGCTGGCAGTCGAAGAGTACGCCATAGCAGCGGCAGATTAGTGGGAAGTCAGCTCGCAGCACATCCTGGAGCAGATCAAAGTTGAACATGTTTTGAAGCAGCTTGAGGGCAGTATTGTCCTGACATTTGGCGGGATCAATGGTGTTCAACAGCGCCTGGATCAACGAGGCCTTGCAGTCCTGGCTGACCATGCCCGGCTGCGCACGCAGCTGGAACAGTCGCATCAGTTGGACCACCGGCAGCTCGTTGCCGGGCAGGGACTTGGCCAGCCATTCTATGAACACTTCGTATTTGTTCGGATACGTATAATCCACAGATTGCCACACATTCAGGCCAAACTCGACCCGTTCCGGGTACGGGGTTGCCTCGTCCGTCAGCCAGGCTATGCATTCTGCACAGTAATATGGGTTATTATGTGTAAAAGCCCGTAATTAGCGACTTAAACTTACCTTTGCCCGAGCCCATGTTGTTTACTAACCAAAAGGCGCACGTGTTGCCGCGCGACCAGTGTTGGGTTCTGCAGCGTTTCCGAGCAGTGTGACCAAGTTGAATGTTGAAACAGCTGCTCGGATTTTGTTTTCAACTTCTTTGAGGTGTTTTTTTTTTTTTTTTGAAGTCGTTTTCGCCTTGGTGGGACACCTTGGAAACACAATCATCACGATGATACTGCACTGTACAAGACTGACACAAGGCCCGCCGAGCCTACTATTCTCGAGAATCAATCGAGCAGGAAACGCTCTGAATTCATATAATTCATTGACGAGGCCGCTGTTACGACGATACCACTGCAATCTCCGGCCACCGCCTGGAATACCCCAGCAAGCGAAACATCGAAAACCAATCCTGAGCTGCTGGAGTAGCGGTGCCTGTGCCGGCGTTGGCTCCTGTGTTCCGAGCCTGCGACGCGGCCTGGCACAAGGCGGAAAAGTGTTGGTCAAAAATGTTAAAGCTGTCCCGGTGCAGGCCCGTCTTAAAATGGGCAAGTCCGAGTTTGGGCGTCTGTTCCGATTGGTCGCGTCCGAGAAGTGGGTGCTACTAAGTAAGCAAGTCCATGGCCTTCACACAACACTCTGGATGCTGACCAACATTTTAATTTTACAGCGGGTATCACCTGTCTGGTGGTCTCCTCGGCCATCAGCATGTCGGTGCCGTTCTTTCTGGGAAAGGTGATCGATATGGTGTTCAACAAGAGTGGCATGAATAGTGCAGCCCTCGACGGTCTTCAGCAATACTCCTTGATGCTCTTCTTTATCTTCGTTTTGGGCGGCCTGGCCAACTTTGCCCGTGTCTATCTGTTCGGCAATGCCTGTGAGTGGATACCAACGACCAATGATTCTCAGTCCGGAACCTACAATCTCTCTCTCCCCCAGCTCTGCGCATTGTGCGACTTCTCCGCTCCCGCCTATACCGATCGATGCTCATGCAGGAAGTGGGCTGGTTCGACACGAAGGGCACTGGGGAACTTATCAATAGACTGAGCAACGACACCTACATGGTGGGCAATTCGCTGAGCCAAAATGTCTCCGATGGCCTGCGCTCTGTGGCCATGATTACAGTCGGTAGCGGCATGATGGTGCGTTCCCCTCAACTAACTGTCATGCTCATGCTCCCATCCTAACAAGCGAACCGATCTGATTGCAGATTTACACGTCGCCCCAGCTGGCCATGGTCAGTGCGCTTGTGGTGCCGGCCATGGCTGGCATGGCCATTGTGTATGGACGCTATGTGCGGCGCATCACCAGAACGGAACTGGACAAGTATGCGGAGATAATGAAGTATGCCGAGGAGCGATTCGGCAATGTGAAGACGGTGAAGACGTTCTGCAGGGAGCAGCAGGAAGTTACCGCCTTCGACGAGAAGCTGAATGAGGCGCTGCAGATTGGCTACAAGGAGACACGCGCCAGATCCATTTTCTTTGGCCTGGTAAGCCCCTCCCCCCCCTGCGCTAGTCCTAGTCCTAGTCCCAAATGTCTTCTGACCTTCGTTCATTTCTTAGACGGGTTTCTCGGGGAACTTTATCATCATATCGGTGCTGTACTACGGCGGCACCCTGGTACTTGACAATTCGCTGACCATCGGCGCCCTCACCTCCTTCATGCTGTATGCCGGCTATGTGGCCGTCTCCATGAACGGGCTGTCCAATTTCTACAGTCTGCTGAACAAGGGACTTGGCGCCTCGGAGCGCATTTGGGAGATTCTCGATCGAAAATGCAGCATACCCATTGACTCGGGCCTCGTGCCGCCGTCCAAGCCCATTGGCGAGATCGGCTTCCACGGGGTCAACTTCAACTTCCCCTCGCGACCCGACAGCTTTGTACTTAAAGACTTCACGCTCAACCTGATGCCCGGCCAGACAACGGCCATCGTTGGTCGATCCGGCTCGGGCAAGACGACGATAGCCCTGCTCCTGTTGCGCCTGTACGATCCCCAGGGGGGGAGCGTCACGCTGGATGGAATGGATCTCCGCACCGTCAATCCCCAGTGGCTGCGCAACAATGTGGGCGCTGTCAGCCAGGAGCCAGTGCTGTTCTCTGGCACGATACGGGAGAACATTCTGTACGGCGTGAATCCCGGCGAGGACCAAAGCGAGGAGCTGCTTCAGCGCGTGGTCGAGGAGGCTAACATAGGACAATTTACCAGCAAATTGCCAGATGGACTCAATACGCTTGTGGGCCAGCGTGGCATGATGCTCAGCGGTGGCCAGAAGCAGCGAGTGGCCATTGCCCGGGCACTGATCAAGGTATGACGAATAGAATGTTATCCTCAAATAAAACTGCACCCTATCTAATGCAATATTATACTCCACCCCCAGAATCCCACCATACTGCTGCTGGACGAAGCGACCAGTGCCCTTGACGCCGTCTCCGAGCAGCTGGTGCAGAATGCCCTAGACCGACTCATCAAGGGACGCACCGTGCTGACAATTGCCCACCGTTTGAGCACGATCCGGAATGCGGACAATATTGCTGTGCTGGATGGGGGTCGGATCGTGGAGCAGGGCACCTACGACACCCTGATGCGCATTGAGGAGGGAGCCTTTCGGGAGCTGGTGGCCAGCCAGGCCTTCGGGGGTCGACCCTCGTGATAGTTTCGACTATTCTACACACTTTGGGGGGTGTAGGATTAGATAATATGGTGTTAGATTAGATGTGGTGTGTGATTTGCCGCCATCGCCTGCCACACGGCAGGCTGGTGGCTGGCGGCTGGCGCTCTTTGTTGTCGCACTCAAGACCCGTGGGGAATTGGGGCGGGGTATTGAGGCTATGTGTTCAAATATCAAAATGCTTTATTTAGCCTAGTAAAATACAGAATTGACCATGTTAAATGAGAGAGAAGTTCCTTTAATTCCTTTAATTCGGATTCAGTTGTTGCTGGCCAGCAGCAGTGATGGAAGCGCGCCAGTCCGCTCTTGGATTGGATTGGGTCATGTCATCGTCATCGTATCGGTTTTACCATTTTTCAAAACTTGTTACTGTTTTGTTTCGTTTTGCAAGTCAGTTTTTATTATTATTAATTAATTAATTTCCTCTATATTTTTTCTTCTTAAATCTAATAAACAGGCACAAAAATAAATGCAATAATTTCTTTGTATCTAGGTTCTAAATACGGCCTGTGCATATATCTAGAAATTCAATACGTGGAACAGCTACGCCTCGTCATCCGTCATCCGTCTCCATTATCATATTCATAATCATCGTCGTCCGTTCCGCCGCCCTACTTCATGGTGGGCATGGCCACGGCTGCCTGAGTGTGGGTCACATCGGTCTCGCGCCACAGCTGGGTGACGGTCTTCGTCTGGGTGTAGAACTTGATGCCCTGCTTGCCGTAGAAGTGATGGTCGCCGCGGAAGGAGCCACGTGTGCCGGTGAAGGAGAACATGGGCAGGGGCACGGGAATGGGGACATTGACGCCGACCTGGCCGGCATCGATCTCGTTGACAAACTTACGAGCAGCCGCACCGTTGGTGGTGAAGACGGCGGTGCCGTTGCCATAGGGATTGGCGTTCACAATGTCGATGGCATCGTCCAGGGTGTCGGCCTTGAGGATCACCAAGACGGGGCCAAAGATCTCCTCAGTGTAGCACTTCATGTTGGGGGTGACGTCGCTCAGGATGGTGGGTCCCACAAAGTAGCCATCCTCAAAGCCGGGCACGCTGATCTTGCGGCCGTCGAGAACGAGCTTGGCTCCCTCCTTCACGCCGGATTCGATGAGATCGTTAATGCGCTGGCGACTGGCGGCACTGATCACGGGTCCCACATCGGTGCCGGGCACATGGCCGGCGTTCACCTTCAGCTTCTGGGCACGCTCCACCAGATCGGGAACCCAGCCCTGGGCCTCGCCCACAAACACAGCCGTGGACAGGGCCATGCAGCGTTGACCAGCAGCACCGAAGGCGGCACCAGCCAATTGGTTCAGGGTGTTCTCCTTGTTGGCATCGGACAGGATCACGCCGTGGTTCTTGGCGCCCATGTTGCTCTGCACACGCTTGCCGTTCTTTCCAGCACGCTCGTAGATGTACTTGCCGGCCTGGTCGGAGCCCACAAAGGACACGGCCTTGATGGCGGGCGCATCGCAGATGAAGTTGACTGCGTCGTGCTGGCCGTGAATCACGTTGACCACGCCCGGGGGGCAGCCGGCCTCATTGAGCAGCTCCATCAGCAGCATGGTGGCGCCGGGCACTCGCTCAGAGGGCTTCAGCAGCATTGTGTTGCCGGTTGTGATGGCCACGGGGAACATCCACAGAGGGATCATGGCGGGGAAGTTGAACGGAGCAATGCCGGCGGTCACACCCAGTGGCATCACCAGCGAGTATGTGTCCATGTCGCGTGCCACATTGGCCACTGTCTCGCCCATCTGCAGGGACGGAATACTGCAGCAGTGCTCCACCACCTGGAGTCCGCGCAAAACATCGCCCTCAGCATCGGCCAGGGTCTTGCCCTGCTCCTTGGTAATGTTCTTGGCCAGCTCGCCCATATTCTCCTTGATCAAAGCCTGCAGCTTGAACATGACCGCCTGACGGGTCAGGATCGACTGGTTGCTCCACGACCGGAATGCCTTCTTGTTGGACTCGAGCGCCGTTTGCATCTCATCCTGCGTGGCCTTGGGCACACGCGTTACCACCTTGTTTGTGGCCGGATCGTGCACATCGATCCATTCCTTCGTCTTGGACTCTACGAACTTGCCATCGATAAACAGCTTGGTGGTGGGCGCGGCCGAGGAGTAGGCGCGTTGTGTCAAGTAGCGGGCCTGAAAAGGGGAGAGGAGAATAAAGTATAATCTCAGAGTGGCTGAATGCCATTTTATCGGAATTCCCTGGACGGACTGCAATCCTAACCTCAACTTGCACAGTAAGAAGGTACAGTTATAAGGTAAGGGAGGAGGGGGTTGGTTTCGGTTCGGCTCGATAGCCACGCCTACGCTTACCACTGGGCCCACATATGCTGGCGAACATGCGTTTTTATGGCTTCTCGGGCACTTCGCCAAATGGAATTGTACGCCAAACACACGGCTTAGCTTATCGCGTTTTATTACATATATTTTATGCCATTTCAAGTGCTCTGCTCTGCTAATTGTTTTTGCATTTTGCGATCGTCGCTATCTTCTCCGCTCTGCTGCTCTGCTGCTCCGCTGCTGCGGCCCGCCTACAGCGGCATTACGTAACATGTGTTGTCAATTGGCATTTCTTTTTCACGGCCACACACACACACGCACACTCTTGCAATGTAAAGTGAGAGTGGGCAGGTCAGTCATTCACCAGAATGGCTGTTGCACTCTTACATATTCATACGCGTACATACATATGTATGCAAACATATTTACATACGCATGTAAACTCTTTTACTACAACTGGCGCTTATCGATAATAAAATCATTTGCCCCCGCTTACCTCAGCACCGATTGCACGCAGGAAAGCCATCCTGGTTGGGGAGAGGGACAGAGATGTGGGTGGATATGGGCAGGAGTGTACGGAAACTGGCCGCTTCTTGGTCAAGAGTTTAGGGATCGAGATCGAGATCGCGTGCTGTCCAAACGGTGGTTCCACTAGAACTGAAAGCAATTGCTATGAGGCTGTGCCAAGTCGAAGGGGCCCGTGTGTATGGTGTGATTGTTGATATACGAGCAGTGGCAGTGGCAGTGGAATGGTTGGGTGGGGGCTGGACAGGGGCAGACAGACCGTCGAAAAGACTGTCAAACTGGATGGTGGTTTGGCTCAAGCGAGCGGTTAGGTGGGGTCGGACGAATGTCGAAATGTGCTTAACGATAGCGGGCGCACACGTACACAAAAACATACATACCTACATACATATATATGAAGAACCTGAGCACAACAGCTGTTGTTCTTGTTTTTGTTATTCGTTGGGGGCTCGAGACTTCATTGTGTTATGTGTGTGTGCGTGCGTATGCCGGGAATAGGCATGCATATGTGTGAGTTTGTTTTTGCGATGTTTGTCTTTTTCTCGTTGCCCCGCCTTTGAGGAGCATTAGTTAAGTGGAAATGTTGGAGACCATATGGAATGTTTTGAATAACAATCCATACGAATAATGATTGCCTTAGGGGGCCATAAGTACATACCTAACTGTGCAAAAAAGAGGTAGCCTACTCTTTGAGATGCAGACAGACAGCGGGCAATATACAGAAACCGTACTAAGTTTGTATTAAATTACTTCTTCAACAATGTCATTCCAAAGAGCATTCAATATTCGGTGCGACGCAAACAATTGGTATTTTAGTGCATGGCACGTGTTGGATGAAAACAACATAAATACGTATGTACATGCACACACACAATCACACATGATTTATTAAAAATAATATTAGTACATATTTAGATGTATTTAATCGCACAAATTATATGATGATTGATAAATAGTAAATATAGAGGTTTTAGATTCTAAAATTTAGAACTAAAGCATACATACATACATATGTATGCATGCATGTATTTAGCATCAACAACAGACACCACTGTAAACATAGCGTAACTGTAAACATTGGCTAAAGCACTAAAAAATCCCAAAAGCTTCTAAATAAATTCGATTGCCAATGAAAAAAATAGGATGGCATTCTTTTAGGCGCAAACCGTTTAGCCCACATTCAAAATCCTGTGTACGCCGTCAGCACAATCCAGCCAGGATGCTTATGCTTTTGCTTTTCCTTTGACTTCTCACTTTCCGCTTTCCACTTTTCGCCAAGGTAAACAAAGTTGTGCCAAGACTTCCGCTTCCTGGTCAACATAATTAAAACTACTTTCGCTGTTGGCCAGAGTTGCCGCCATTCACACGACATGACACCAGTGCGGCTTCAGTGCGGAAGCGGAAGGGAGCAGGACTCTCCAACATGTGGAGCATGTGTGTGTGTGTGTTTGTGTGTATGAGGGCATGCGGCCCGAGCGTATAAATAGCCGAGTGCCCCGCAGGATTCGCTTTTTCGCTCGGATGCCACCAACCCAGCAGCAGGCGAGCGCGCTCCGGCCAGGCGCCTGATTGAAAACCTATCCTACTATTTTGCGCAGCTAACGAGCTCCTTTGTTGTCACATTGCCATGCCACAGCACTGCTAGGGAACGGACACCAGCAAAGATGGAGACTGCCACGGGCTATCAGGATATTAGCGCCCTGGAAAAATCCGTATGTACATTTTATATATTCGTGGAGTGGATATCTATAGATATAGATATATAGATGTGCCGATGTGTTAACAACTCCCACTGCAGGTGGCCAATGCTGGTTCCCAGCTGTACACGATGGCCCACAAGCTGCACGCGGTGGAGCGCAGCCTGGAGCAGACCACCATGGAGCAGATGGACGAGATGGAGGTGATGGAGCTGCTCGAGTCCATGACCGAGGTGAAGAACGAGTACCAAAATCTGCGCAAGGACATCCAGGAGGTGCAGCAACTGCAGCGTGACGTCAGCACCTCGATACGCTTTCAGATGCGCAGCATGCAGCAGACGTTCCAGATGCTCAAGAAGCGGATTGCCACCTCCCAGGAGCAGAAGCAGAAGAAGCAACGCCAGCAGCCGCGCACCAAAACCACAACCACCGAACTCCCCGCCATCGTAACGGCCAATGAACAGTAGAAAGGGGGGGGAGGCCCTCTATAACTGGGGCTAAGCTAAGGGTTGGGGGTTGGAGGTTAGTGCTTGTGGGCTGGGCAATTTATGAATATTCCATGATTTTTATTGATTGCCCAGCTGCTAGTTAGCCCAACCTCAAACAAAGCCCAGTGGTAGTAGTCGGCCCTGGCTCCAACTAAATCCCAAAGCAAAGCAAAATGCTAAAAGAAATGTGTCAAATCTGGTGGATAGAGTGGGGCCCCACCACCACCACCAATCGAAAGCAATCAACTGGGCAATGGGCACTGGATCCTAATCCTACATTGATATCAGAAGCAACACCAAGCATTTAGACTCGAAACAGAAACAGATCCTCTACTTTATATACACGCAAAAGCCCATACCACATAGCAACACAGAACGTGTATCCTAAATCCCTGTTAGGACTTGGTGTAAGCGCAAAGAGCACTACTTTATGATGCAAGGAAAACCAAATGTCTGATACCATTTGAATGAGAATGCACTTTTTCAAAATTTGCCTTAACATAATCGTATTGTATTGTACTAGTTTTTGATACGACACGTTTTAAAGTACATTCAAAACATATATGATGTACATCCATACATGCAAACATATGTATGTATACATTAATTAGTCTTAGGCGTATCATTCTGATTTCTATTTTAATGGTACACAATTGCAACCTATTTTTGGCTAGTTTGTTCGTTTTGAATATTTGTTAATAGATTGGATAATAATAAGCCAATAAAACTTAAAATTGAAAGGGCAAATTTTAAATTTTAACCCATGAGCGTCCAGCACAAAAATACTGGTAATGAAAATACTGCCGTATTTAAATAATTTCAACAAATATCGATATATTAACATCGGTATCCATTCTATACTGGAATATTTCTGGTATATTTTGAAAATGAGACCGTATGTTTTGGTATATTTCTGATGGTCAAAATTGTATTGTATCGATAAGTCCGCGTAGTTTTATGTTTTGTGTATTGAATTTTTTTGTAATATAGTACAACAATTGTTGTTTGTGGAAAGGAAATATGTTTTGTTCCTACGGCTTTCATTCATTTTGTGGCGTGTGATTTTGCATTTTAGTGCAGTGACAGTGTGGGTAACGCATCACCCGTGAGCAGGGTTAGCACCTGCAGAACGAGTTTAAGTTTACTCCGTGTCTCCGTGTTCTGGTTTGTGTGCTAGTTTCTGTATTAGAGTGAAAATATTGGCAATCATTTGCATATCAAAGAAAGCTGCCAGCAGAAAGCGAGCCACAAGTGCTGCAGCACCTCGTCCAGCGTTTCCATCGCGCCTGCGCCCCCGTTTGTTGTTGCTGCTTACGTGTCCGCATCGGCGGGTCTGGATCGGATCGATCTGCTCTCCAGATAGCAGATAATATGCGCGTTGGCGTTTTTGTGATTGCGTGCCTGGCCCTCGTCGCTGGCTCGCCGGCCCCCGCCCCCGCAGAGTACAGCGAGAGCGCTGCGGTTCAGGTGATCGAAGAGACGGAGAGCTTTCTGACGCATCCACACTATCTGGACAACGATGAGATTGGCGCTCTCTTTGGCCAGCTGGCCAAGGACTATCCTCAGCTGGCCCAGGCCTACACAGTCGGTCGCTCCGTGCAGAGCAGGCCACTGCATGCCCTAGCGCTGAACGCCCCACCGGCGGACGACAAGAGCGGGGATCTGCTGCGGCCCATGGTGAAGCTGGTGGCCAACATTCGGGGCGACGAGACGCTGGGCCGCCAGATAGTCCTGTACATGGCCGAGTACCTGGCCAGCAATTACGAGACGGACGACCAGGTCCAACGGCTGCTCAACACAACAGAAATTCATTTTCTTCCCAGCTGCAATCCGGATGGTTTTGCTCTCGCCCAGGTGAGTCATGCTACGAGCCCCGTGCCCGTCCCCAGCTATGGGTAGTTCTAGAAGAAAGTTGCTTGTACCACAATCCCCTTTCAGAGGGGGTCAAAACAGCTGTGGAGCATTATAACAACAGCGAAAAGTGAATGTAACTCGGGTAAATTGTTACCCCCACCCCACTTCTCCACCAGATCAATCCATGAATCGAAGCCCCTCCCACCTCTCTCTCTCTCTCTCGCTTTTTGTCTTTTGTTTCCTCTGTGCTTTGTTGCTCTGCCCCGCTGCGTTCGGAGTCTGTAGTGGAAAGCCAGGGACGTATCTCTATCCATTTGGAATCCCCTTCCCACCACACCCTGAACTATAGTACTATAGGTGACCCACTTTTTCTGGTTCAAGTCAGCTGTGATATGGCAATTAGCATCTGGAAGTTTCATCTGATATTATCTGGTGCATCATTGCTCTCTGGCACTCCACTCGATGGCCCTCTGAATGTCCAAGCCAAGTGTTTGGGCATCTGCTTCATGAGTGATCTTCAACTTTTATTTTACAGCTCTTCAGTTGCGTAAAGTGTTGGGTATTGAGAGGGGAATGACCACCAAAAATTATAATAAATTACAATGCTCCAGAAATAAATTCTGTGATTCAAAAATTTCTTGTCCTTAGTCCAGCGTGGGGGCACGTCATTTCTCACAGCTGCTCCTCTAGATTGCGTGTTTTGTTTCCTTTTCCTGCCACCACAAACTGTTTATTCCCACAGTACGTATGTATAGTCGCATTAAGGTACTTTCCCATGAACACAACAAATATTGAAAACTCCCCTGCCTCTGTTGGCTCTCATCTTTGCATTAACCCTGCTGTGAATCCCTGAAGCGAATAATTTCAATATAATTAAGAAGATTACGTTCGTACATCGAAATCTATCTATCCATTTGTATCCCTGTGTTCCTCTGGTGTTGCTGTTGTGCTGCAGGCATCATTGCGTTTTCAGTGGCAACGAGAGACGAATGATTGCGAGAGCTTTACCGGCTTGGCAAGTTCAAGTTCAGTGTGAGCAGAGGGCAGAGCAGGAGAACAAGCAAGCGATAGCGGCATTCCGACCAGAACTCGGATCCCAGATGCTCCCACAGACTGCGAAATTGACATAGTTAGTAGATCGAATGCGAATAAAAAAAAAATATGCCTAAATGGCATATATATATATACACATACATATATTCCCCTTTTCGGCTCAACGATAAGGCGGGAATAGCAAACAGTTATTATTATCAGCTGTCTGCTGGCTGAACATCTCCCACCCATCTCTCTTACCTTCTCAATCTCCCCATTCGCCTGTCTACTCTCTTCTTTGTTGAGCTGAATTGGTGGTCAGAGTAAGCTTCGAACTGCATCATATTGAAAATACTTGATAAGTATTAAGTACAGGGTATTAAGGGATATTTCAAGATTTTCAACTAATTTTTGGTAATCCCAAGAGCAACAGGTATGTGCATATATCGGGCGGACGCCTCGAGTGGTGGCAATGTTCGTGTCTGATTAGATTAGACTGTTGTTAAACAAATATGCCAAGTGCTTCGATGTGGACGTTGGGTGTGGGTGACAGTTTTACGGCCTGCCCCTCCAATAATCTTGTGGATAGAGCTAAGGCCAGCACCGGGCGCTGACGTCATTGTGTTGCAATTGCAACGCAGCGGCCGTTAGTAACTGTGGGAGCTGCCCGAAAGGGAGGCAGCCGTGCAATTACCTTTCAAGAAACTGGTTACATGTCACAACAACAACAGCAACAACAACAACAGCAGCTACATGCAGGCAGTATGCCACCGTTGACGCCGTCTGGGCGATGTGTTGTTTTGGTTTAGTTAATTTCATTTTCCTGCAATTGAGACACTTTACGAGTAAATGCAACCGGTTCGTCGCTTTGATTGCTGCTGTGGTCGTTGTCGTTGTTACTATTCCTCCCGCTGACGATTTCCGTTTGATGCAGCTACTTAATGTTTCTAAAAATAAAAAATACCATTAGATACAGTCCATCGAAACAAATCATTTGTATCGATTCTCTTTGATTCTGTAAATTTCCTTTAAAATTTAAATTACATAAATGGGCAAATATTATAATAAATATAAAATTTAATCGTATCATAAAAAGTATCCAAAATAGTCTCATCAAAGAACATATTTTTTAAATATAGAATAGAAAAACTCTTATGGTGGAGTAAATCACGCAGAGCATGCATGCTTCGGTGTGTGCCTGCAAGAAGTGCCAACAAAGTCGCACTGCTGCGTGATTGGAAGAGAAGCTTTAAATATAGAAGCTTTTTGCCAGCCATCACCTCCGCTTTCGCCGATCCGCCCCACACAATGGAAGTATAAATTTCCCTGAAATTGCGCTCTGCTGATAAGGAGGACGGCCTTATTGGCCTGGGGAATTTTGCTTATCGATAAGGGCATATGGAAATGTGTGGCGTGTGTGTGTGTGTGGGCGTTTGAACCCACAGCAGGAACAATGGCAATGGGTGGGCTGGCGGCTGGCTGTGACGTCAAAAGCTTTTGCAAGTGTGGGAGTTATTGATTTCTTGCTAAAAATATCCTTTTCGCTGACGTACGACGCAAATCCGACTCTCCCTCTCTTCTCCTTATCTCTCTCTCGCGCACTATCTCTCTCTGATGTGGCTTGGTGGCGACTGCGCTCTCACACGCGCTGGCGCCTTGGCTGCCATCTGGCAACGCTAGTCAACACTCAAATGAAACAATAATAATCATTATTGAATCCGAAAGCGACGACAAACTATTAATTTACACTTAAATAACAACAACGGTTCGTGACACGCCATCAGAAAGCTGTGGTAAATACATAAGCATACATATATGTATAACGGCAAAAGAAGGAAAACTAAAAAAAAACATTCGGCTCTCAAGCTCTCTGTGGCGTGTAATTTCCCTGCAATTAGCGCGCGCTTTGCTTTGCGCCGCTCTCAGCGGAGTGTGATGGCGTCGACGCTGGCAGAGGAGAGGTAACAGGCACAGCGACAGCAGCAGCAGCAGCCCCATGGGCGCTTAAGGCCAATCAACGCAGCAAATTTTCAAGCAGTTCATTTTTCGAAGCTGAGCTGCACCGACCACCCGACGACGGAACGGACAACGACATCGACATCGACGACCCCCCCAGACGACCAAGACAGGACGCGCGGGCGGAGGGCTCCCCCACCAAAAAAATATAACCAAATAAGAACTGTATCTGGAGCATCCAGCATTCAATTTGCACGCCCGTGATAACCAGCAATTGAGGTCATCCCCCCCGTAGCGGCTGCGAAGACGGGAAGACCGGCATAGAAGTGGAGGCGAGTCCCAAGAAGATGCTGGCAAAGTGGATTGTGACTGGCCTGGCTTTGGCCATGGTCGCCCAGCTGGTGCCCAGTGGACAAGGCTACATCATCAAAGAGGAGGAGGGCTTCCTGCAGCAGCCCCACTATACCAGCCAGGAGCAGCTGGAGGATCTGTTTGCGGGCCTGGAGAAGGCCTATCCAGAGCAGGCTCGCGTCCACTATCTCGGCCGATCCCTGGAGGGCCGCAACCTGATTGTGCTGCAGATCTCGAAGAATACGCGGCAGCGCAATTTGCTCACACCGCCCGTCAAGTACATTGCCAATATGCACGGTGACGAGACGGTGGGACGGCAGCTGCTCGTCTATCTGGCCCAGTACCTGTTGGGCAACTACGACCGCGTCACGGATGTGGGCCTGCTGGTGAACTCCACGGACATCTATCTGATGCCCAGCATGAATCCCGATGGCTATGCCCTGTCACAGGTACGTCCGCTCTCCAGTACACGCTGGCGGGTCACCTGTTTGCATACATATCTGCCACTTTGCTGTGTACCGTCTCTTTCGGTAGCTGGGAAAAATCAATAATTGTGAAATTTCAGAATACCAAGAGGCAAGGAGAGTGTGTGGGTGAGAGTCTGCGGGGGTGTCAGGGTGAGAGAGGCGGCTGTCTCTCTCACTCTCTCTGTGCTTACGTTGGCGTTAAATTCGCACTTTTTATCCGATTGCGCTAGGCAAGCCCAAGCCCAATCCCTTTACCGCCCACTGCCACGCCTGAGTATCAACAACTGTTGACGTATTGGCACACAGCCATGCAGACACCCACGCACGTACACATGCATAGATTATGGTTAATATTCTATCATTATCTTCTGCGAAGAAATGAACAGCTTGCTTTTTGTTTTTGCTGCTGGATCATTTTACCGTTTAGCAAAGGTTTCAGTTAATGCGCAGATACATACACATGTACATATGTATGTATGGCCGATGCACGGGAACTTTGAATTGATTGAGAAGGAAGAAAGAGAGAGGGAAACAAAGCTCTGCAATTCATTGAGCAGAAACTTCTTTCTCTCGCAAGGAAATAACTGTTTTCCCACTGCTTCCAGATGCTTAGTGCAGAGTGCCTGAGTTAGCCTGCCTACCACCGGGCCCAACTCCCCCCATTAGTTCTTAATTGGAGTTGAAACTTTCTGAATTTACATATTCACAGTGCACAGTGGGACGGATGACCCTTTGTGTGTGTGTGTGGGTATGTTTTGCTTCTGATGATCGGTGATCGGTGGCGTGACTTGGGTAGTATGTGCGAGTATATAGTTTCCATTCTGACATTCGCCATTTAATTCGTCCATTAAATGATATAATTTGCTGATTAGGCAATGGATGCGACTCCACTCTACTCCACTCCACTGTAATCCATCCATTCATCCATCAGTCCTCAGTGATCGCTTCTTGCGGGGTCGGTCGGTTCATGTGCGTTCAATCAGATTATGCAGCAGCTGCTGCTCCAGTTTATTTGCGGTTACATGAGTGATGGCTGGGGCCGTTCTGTTTTGATAATTGGCTTGCTGTTCGATTGCGCAATATCGTTATCGAATATCGATTATGACTCTCTCCGAATGGTGTGTGGGTTAATGGTGTAATCAGCAGCTGTGGCGAGACCTGACAGACATACCAAGCAGTGCAATAATTCGGTCAGGACTGACCTGAATGACAAATAAACCCACAACGGATAGAGGGAAAGAGTGAGAGTGAGAAAGAGAAATCCATACTTATGCTAATATTTCCTCTATTCCACCCCTCCTCTTCCATTTACAGGAAGGCAACTGCGAATCGCTGCCCAACTATGTGGGCCGTGGCAATGCGGCGGGCATCGATCTAAACCGCGACTTCCCTGACCGCCTGGAGGAGCCCCATGTCCACCAGCTGCATGCGCAGTCCCGCCAGCCGGAGACGGCCGCTCTGGCCAACTGGATCATCAGCAAGCCGTTCGTGCTCTCGGCTAACTTCCATGGCGGAGCCGTGGTGGCCAGCTATCCCTACGACAACTCCATGTAGGTTTCAGTTTTGGTTTGATCGTGGAATCCACTCACTCTTCATCACACATCCCTATCTGTTCCCTTTTAGTGCCCACAATGAGTGCTGCGAGGAGAGCCTGACCCCGGATGACCGCGTATTTAAGCAGCTGGCGCACGCCTACTCGGACAACCACCCGATCATGCGGAAGGGCAGCAACTGCAACGACTCCTTTGCCGGAGGCATCACCAACGGCGCCAACTGGTACGAGCTCTCCGGCGGCATGCAGGACTTCAACTACGCCTTCAGCAACTGCTTCGAGCTAACCATCGAGCTCTCGTGCTGCAAGTATCCGGCTGCCAGCACTCTGCCCGCGGAGTGGCAACGCAACAAAGGCGCGCTGATGCAGCTGCTGAAGCAAGCCCACATCGGCATCAAGGGCCTGGTGCAGGACGCCAACGGCTATCCCATCGGCGATGCGAACATCATTGTGGCCGGCCTGGATGAGAAGCCCATTCGCACCTCGAAGCGTGGCGAGTACTGGCGCCTGCTCACGCCCGGCCTATACAGCGTGCATGCGGCTGCCTTTGGGTAAGTGGCTGCCTCCCCCGCGCTCCCCCTTCCCGGTTCCCTTTCCAGGTCCCGTACTGATTTTGTTTCCCTCTGCCTCCCTCCAACCGCCAGGTACCAGACCAGTGCCCCGCAAGAGGTGCGCGTGACCAACGACAACGTGGAGGCTCTGCGACTGGACTTCAAACTGCTGCCCGTCGAGACGAACTTTGATGGTATTAGCAGTTTATACAGTCCCTATTTTTTCTAGAACCCTCGCGTGCGGCGTGACGGTGATGAATGCCCAGTCACCGCCAGCGACAGCTATCCCCCCATCTAATGTGCATCGCATATGCAACATGCTGGCAGTCATTTGAACCGATATCACTGCATCCATGAACCCCTTCCCCTTCCCGCCCCTGATCCACCCAGCAGCTGCTCTCTATTGCCATGCACAGCTTTAAGCGCTCTTTTATCCACTATCCCCACTATCTACTGTCGCTACCCGCCATCTACTGTATCGCGAAACACACAGCATAGCACAGCACAGCACAGCACCGCACAGCACATTCATTTATGTATATGTTTATGGCTTGGGGGCTTCTCTTGGACCCAGTTCGATTCGATGGCTGTTCTAAATATAAATTGTGCTCGGCGAATCGGACTCCAAGGGCCCCCGAATTTTTTATTCTGTTTCGCTTTCTTTCCTTCATCCTGGAATCTCTTTGTTTTGCGCCACTGCCAGATTACGTTTTGTTCATTTTGTTTCCTGCACCGCACCGCACCGCACACATACTTATCTATCTCTCATGCAGCACACACACACACAGACAATGATTGATTATAATTCCGAAAACCCGATTCGATTTGTATATATGTAAGAACTAAACGAAACGAAAAACAAAAAACAAAAACCAAAAATCAAATATCAAAAAGCGACAAACACGAACAAAATGCAATAAAATTAATCAAATAAGCGAAATTGTACTTAGGAACTTCTAA
Source organism: Drosophila tristis (assembly GCA_018150885.1). Classification (NCBI taxonomy): domain Eukaryota; kingdom Metazoa; phylum Arthropoda; class Insecta; order Diptera; family Drosophilidae; genus Drosophila; species Drosophila tristis. Next base: position 4,734,008 of record JAECWT010000215.1, on the reverse strand, counting down.
AGAAATCAACCCACTTGAGGTCATCGAATGACCCTATCCACGAGAACAAAGGAGGAACAACGAAACGAATATTGTGTGAATCGGTTCCCCCCCCCACAGCCAGCCCATATCCCGTACCTACATATATACAAAACATATTGTGGTACATTTTAGAGGAAGCGACGATCAAAGCGCGCACACAAAACGTATGCAAACCTATCCAAATTATAAGTACATAAATATAGAGGAGCAAACACTAACCATGTAGAGTGTTTGTGAACGAAAAGGACTTGTTCAACAACACATTTCAATGCATCACGATCTATGCGTGTATATGTAGAGACGGAGTACGATGTGTACAATGACAATTGAAATACCAGCCCCATAATACAACACACAAATAAATATTACGTACACGAGTATATACAAACAAACATATATAGCAAACAAAAAAGAAGTGCTAAATGGATTAGAAATCGGAGGGGACTTGTGCACTAACACAACAACACAACACAACACAACTTATAAAATTATATAAAATATACATGTATATTCGATTAAGTGTGTAAGAGGATAGCCTACCCATACAAATATCTATACCATACGTACAACATAAATGAAGGATATATCCCATGTAATCTATATATAGAGATAATCTTTCCATATAGGTGTATACACTAACGGAGGGTGAAACCTAGAGCACATTACTACGTACTCTACATACGCTCCATGCATTATGATCTATCTGTCTATTATACGATATACCTACGAGTATTACGAGTGGATAACAAGAACGAGGCAGAATCCAGCCTCATAGCGAAACTATCGCCCATAGTACATATATATTCGAGTTTACTTATAATGGGAGTGATCTTTGATTCGAACGGTATGAGAGGGCAGAATAAAATGTGGATTTTAGCTTTGGTGTGTTTTATTTTCACCTCATTTCACCACACATCAACACGAAACCGAAACCTTGCACAATAATTAGATGAACGCATTAAAAGAATATTTCTCCGTTTTTATAGTTTATTTTCGTATTCGATTCTCCCACCCTCATTCTTGTGTGAATATATATATATATACATAATATAATGCTTTCCCTCATGATCCATCCTCTCTGCCTGTCAAAGATGTCTGCTGAAAGTAGTTGGAAATTATTTTAATGAAATTTTAATTGTATATTGAACAAAGTACCTAATCGGAACGAAACGAAATGTGTGTGCCAACAAGAGTATAAGGGGAGGAGGAGGAGGGTGGAAGGAATATTGTATGTTAGGGCACACCCGATCACAAAGGGCTGAGCATTTCGTTGGCATTTTACTTGGATTTTACTCTCAATAAATATGAAAAACTATGACAAAATGAAAATAAACGAACGAAATTATGCAACTGCAACTGCAACTACATCTGCTTTCGCCTCTTAGACGCACCCCTTGACAGCTTTCCATTGCACCGGAATGTGGCTAATTGTCTGACCCCAACTAATCCCGTCCCACATCCTTCTGGCATGGCTAATCGAACGTACATATATAAACTTGCAACCACGCACACACACAGATATACTGGAACATATCCCTAATCCATGTCCAAATCCCCATCCGTAGGCAACTTCCGCAAGGTGAAGGTGGAGCGCGCTGAGCCGCCGGAGGCGAGGAAGGAGCAGTTCGACGGCTTCCTCACCCACACCGTCTTCGAGCACCACAACTACACGGCCATGGAGAGGTGAGTAGTGCACGCGATGCAGCTAGGAATCCAACCTGGAGACATTCGACTCCCTGCCGATACTTTGCAGCTACCTGAGGCAACTGGCGGCCAGCTATCCCTCGCTCACGAGGCTCTACAGCATCGGGAAGAGTGTCCAGGGCAGGGATCTGTGGGTGCTGGAGCTGTTCGCCACGCCAGGATCGCATGTGCCCGGCGTGCCCGAGTTCAAGTACGTGGCCAATATGCACGGCAACGAGGTGGTCGGCAAGGAGATGCTGCTGCTGCTCAGCAAGTACCTGCTGGAGCGGTACGGCAACGACGAGCGGGTCACCCGCCTGGTGAACGGCACGCGGATGCACTTCCTCTACAGCATGAACCCAGACGGGTATGAGGCGTCGCGCGAGGGCGACCGCACGAGCGGCCGGGGACGCCCCAATGCGCACAATATCGATCTGAATCGCAACTTCCCGGACCAGTACGGCACCGACAAGTTCAACAAGGTCACCGAGCCGGAGGTGGCGGCGGTCATGAACTGGACGTTGTCCCTGCCGTTCGTGCTGTCGGCGAACCTGCACGGCGGCTCCCTGGTGGCCAACTATCCGTTCGACGACAACGAGAACGACTTCAACGATCCGTACTCGCGCCTGCGCGACGCCAGCATCAACGGCCGCAAGCTGAACCCCACCGAGGACAACGCCCTGTTCCGACACCTGGCGGCAGTCTACGCGCAGGCCCACCCCACCATGCACCTGGGCAAGCCGTGCGAACTCTTCCAGAACGAGCACTTCCCCGAGGGCATCACCAACGGGGCCCAGTGGTACAGCGTGACCGGAGGCATGCAGGACTGGAACTACGTGCGCGCCGGCTGCCTGGAGCTGACCATCGAGATGGGCTGCGACAAGTACCCGCTGGCCCAGGAGCTGCCACAGTTCTGGCACGACAACCGCGAGCCGCTGATCCAGTTCATCGAACAGGTGCACCACGGCATCCACGGCCTTGTGCACAGCACCATCGGCACACCCATTGCTGGTGCCGTCGTCCGCCTGGACGGGGCCAATCACTCCAGCTTCAGCCAGACATTCGGCGACTACTGGAAGCTCGCGCTGCCCGGCCAGCACAACGTCACCGTCCTGGGGGACAACTATGCCCCGTTGCGCGTGGAGGTGGAGGTGCCGGCAGCGGAGCCCTTCAACATGCGGCTGGACGTGACCCTCATGCCCGACGATCCCCAGCACTGGGCCTCGGCCAACGACTTCCGCATCATCGAGAACGTGGTCAACACCCGCTACCACACGAACGCGGAGATCCGCTCCCGCCTGGCGGAGCTGGAGAACCAGAACGGACAAATCGCGAGCTTCGGCTATGCGGACAACGAGTTCAGTCGCTACTTTAACTACCTCAAGATGACCTCCGATGTGAGTCTGGGGCCACCTTCTTCCCTACGCATCACTTACTCAATCGCTTTGTTTCCCCTCACAGATCGGGGAGCCCGAGGAGCACAAGTACAAGCTGCTGGTGGTTAGCTCCATGTACGACACAGCGGCGCCCTTGGGCAGGGAGCTCATGCTGAATCTCATCCGGCATCTGGTGGAGGGCTACAAGCTGCAGGACGCCACCGTGATGCAGCTGCTCCGGCGCAGTGTCATCTACTTCCTGCCGCAGACGCAGAAGTTCCCGGAGGTCTTTGACCTGTACAACAGCAACTCCTCTGTGTGTGATCCTGTGCTGGGCGACGAGCTGGCCGAGCGCCTGCTGAGTCCCGAAACGGAGCCGGGACGCGACATGCTGCTGCAGTTCCTGCACAGCGAGCGCTTCGACCTGATGCTCACCTTCAGTGGGGGCAGCTCCGAGCTGGGCTTCCCGCGCGGCGACTCCATACTGGAGAAGTTCGCCCACAGCATCCAGCGCACGGAGTTCAACTACTCGCCGCTGCAGTGCAGCCCCTCGGCCACCAGGCAGCTGCACCGCGAGACCAGCGATCGGCTGACGAACCTCCTCTACAAGATGTACCACCTGCCCATGTACACGCTGGGCGTCTCCTGCTGCCGGATGCCCGCCCACAAGCAGATCGCCTCCGTGTGGCGCAAGAACATCGACAAGATCAAGAACTTCCTGGGCCTCGTCCAGACGGGAGTCGCTGGGCTCGTGCACAACGATGAGGGCCAGCCGCTGCGCGAGGCCTTTGTGCGGCTGCTGGAGCACCAGACGGTGTACAACGTGACCCGGAATGCGGCTCGCTTCCAGCTGATGCTGCCTCGGGGGCTGTACGGCCTGGAGGTGACAGCCCCCAACTACGCGTCGCAGGTGATCAAGGCGGAGGTGCAGCAGGGCCAGCTGCTCGACCTGGGCGCCATCCGACTGCACCCGTTCACCCTCTTGCGCGGCGAGGTCGAGGAGCTGCCCAGCAATAATCCTGCGGGCCACTCCGTGACGGGTGTCGGCTCCAAGTTCACGACGAGCATTGTCGGCGTCGTGCTGGACGAGGGCAACCATCCCATTCGCAATGCCAAGGTGTCCGTCAGCGCTCCCGCCGGGCTCGAGCGGCTGCGCAACTTCACCAACAGCCTGGGCGAATACCGGCTGTCCGCCGTGCCCCTGGGCACAGTGAGCCTCAAGGTGGAGGCACCGCGTCACTTCGAGGCCACGAGGCAGCTGCACCTGGCCCAGGGCGGCCTGCCCACGGAGAATGTCGTCTTCCATCTGAAGTTCAACGAGCATGTGTTCGGCCTGCCGCGCTTCCTCTTCATCATCTTCGCCAGCGTAATGATCATCGTCGGCGTGGTCGTGTGCGTGCTGTGCGCCCAGTTCTGGTTCTACCGGCGCCACCGGGGCAACAAGCCGTACTACAACTTCTCGCTGCTGCCACAAAAGAGCAAGGAGCACTTCGACCTGGAGGAGGACGATGCGGGCGATGACGGCGAAACGGAGCTATTCCGTTCCCCCATCAAGCGTGGGTTCCCAATGGCATTTGACTCCGCTTGCAGCGGCCAAAACTGAACGTTGATTTTGTTTTGCAGGTGGCATGACCATTCAGCCGTACTTCGATGAGGAGCACCTGGAAAGGATTCTGCACACGGACGAGGAGGATGACGAGGACGAGGACGACGACGAAGATGGGCCGCGCATGGAGCCCGAGTTGGATGTGGCCGATGACAGCGGCGATGAGATTGTCATGTTGCATCAGAGCGGCAAGCCGCGCCGGCACTAGGCACAGGTCCCGATCCAGATCCAGATCCAGATCACCCACAACAGCAGCTACAGCAGACACCACACAACAAAACTGTGATTCAAAACGTTTTCAAGAAAATCCCAACCCAAGCGAGGCAATTGCTCTTTTTTTTTTGTTTGTTTTTTAATTAATGTACAGCTGCGGTAAACATAATAATAATAGTAATAATAATAGTAGTGCACGACCCATTCTCAAAAGGCTACACAAATAATTCCCTTCGAATTATGCTGCAAAAGAAACACTGCTCCAAATTAAACCTTAAACCTTAAGCCGCAGCTGCAGCTGCAGCCGCTCATTTATCACCCATTGACCGATGGGTGTACTCGTACTCGTATGTGCTGTAAACCTAACTACAGAATTATTATTCGATATGCCTGCATAATTTATGGAAATGTATTCTTTGCCGCTTGCTATTTATTGTTAGTGAAATGTTTGTAATTATATGCGCATCGTAATGCGCCTGCAAAGTCCAGCTTTATACATATAGAAAAAGGCATCACATCCGCCTTGCCCCGACCCGCCTCGACCCGCTCTCCATTGGCCAAACTTTGGCGAATCTCTCAATGGCCCCTCCTCTGCTCTGGAGAGACCCCTCGATCGTAATTGTAATCATAATCGCAACTTAACTTAAGACTGAGAGCCTCTCATGCAATTCTAAGCAAGAGAAGAAGCAATTTGAAAAAAATAACAAACCACAAACAGCAGAAGAAGACACGAATCTAGCGAAATAATTCAAATGCACATACGTACATATGTGCTAATGTATATTCACACACATTCCAGCAGCTTAATGTGGCACCTTAACCTTCGCCGCCACCCACCCGCCCCGTTCCTTCAGTGTACAGTGCACAGCAATAGGAGTGGCAAGCAATGCCTCCCTCCACATACTAGACATATGTATGCAGCAGTTTTAGATTGTAAGCCAATTAAGGCGGAAAACGTTTCTTTTACATATGTATTTCATTTGTATTTTGTTAAGATTTAATGGCCACTATATTTTATTGTAAAACTGACTAAATTAATCTGCAATTGATCCGTCATTTGATATATAATAGCCGGGAATGCTGCTACAAATATCTATCAAATCAAAATTAAATTTAATCCAAATAGCTGGCTTTTGTTTTATAATCATAATGGATCAAACTATTCCATTGCCTAGCCTGTGCCTTATTATGTCTTGCTCCATTTGGCTGCCTGCTACCGAGAACATTCCATTCAGTTCAAGTCTCTCCCTTTGCCTGTGCTGCGCACTGTACATCAGCGATGTCTATCGGATATAGCTGCAATTAATGATCCGCCCAAAAATAGAAGAGCCCCTCAAGAAAAGTAACAGCAAAGCAACAGCAACAGCAACAGTTAACAGCTTTCAAGACAATGGCCTTGACAGCCCATTGACACCTTATCGATATACTTAATGTAAGTCCCACAAAGTTAACAAAACCAAATGCAAATGCAAATGCAAATCTATTATACAGATACAAGCCTATATATGTGTGTACATAGCTGTGGCACTGCATGATCTTTACTACAAGCAGAAATCGATGCACAGAGTGATGATAATGATGTGGCGATGCACTACTCTATATATACTGTATGTACTTCTACCGTATACATATCCACAAATATGGCAATTATAGCTATGTAAGCAATTCTCTGAATAAACGTATAATGTACCTACCTACCAACCTGCCCGCCCTACTGTACACACAGCTGTGTGCTTCCAATCGGAAGCAAAAGAGCTGTGTTAGCTTCCTGATCAGATGAATCACATGGTACATCGCAACATCACTGCTCATACATATGGAGAAGCCATAGGCGAGAGAGAGAGCGAGAGATCGAGCACGGCATGGGTCCATTGTCATTGTCATCGTTGTTGTCGTCAGAGCCAGGATCAAGGTTATCTGTAGCGCCTTATCGCTGGCACAACATCGGAAGCCTCCAGCTTCCATCGCAGCTCAGTTTAATTCCGCTCCATACAAAGTGCTGGAGGCAGCCTTCACTCGGTTTTGCACCGATCTGAACTGTCGCCAGGCATTATCAGACGCCGTCCTAAGATGATAGTTGTCATCTGGCAACGTTTTTGTCATCGTGCGCCTCGTAGTCGTCGTTGTCTCCGCCTCAGTTGTGCGGTTTTAAGCGAAGCGAGCAGACCATCATGTTGGGGAGTCGACAGTTAGCCTCAAAGTGCCTGCGCCTCGTGCGCTGCAAGAGCACCACCAGCCAGCAGCAGCAGCAGCTCCAGCAGGGCCAAAGCCTCCGTTGTGGCCGAACAGAGTCTGGGCATCATCGGGGTGCCGTTCGCCAAGGGCCAGGGCAAACAGGGCGTGGAGCTGGCGCCGGACCTGCTGCGCCAGAGCAATCTGCGTCAAGTGCTCCAGAGCAGTCACGGTGAGTGGATGAGTGGAGGAGCAGGAGCAGACGGAGGACAGTTCCCCCACCAAAGCCAACAAAAAACCAACATTTAAATTGAATTGCATTCTGAAACTTTATTGGCATTGGCATTGTCATTGATTTGATTTGATTGGATTGGATAGATGGACTTGTGATCCGGGACTATGGAAACCTGCAGTATGCCGTGGATGAGACGCTGTTGCAGCAGCAGCGCGTCCACTATCACCACATCCGCAACTACGCCGACTTCATGGCCTGCAACCGGGCCCTGATCGAACAGGTGAAGCTGATGCTGCAGCAGAACTCGCAGTTTCTGGCCATTGGCGGTGACCATGCCATCGGTTTCGGTGAGTACGCGCTGTGAATGCCATCGGCCTGACCTGGCTCTGATCCACACTGATCCGCAGGCTCTGTGGCCGGTCATCTGCAGCATACACCGAATCTGTCTCTGGTGTGGATCGACGCGCATGCGGATATCAATCTGCACAGCACCTCGCAGTCGGGCAACATACATGGGATGCCCGTCTCCTTTCTGCTGGAGCAGCTCCGCACCACCTGGCAGCATGCGGGCCTCGACGAGATCGCTCCCAACTGGTGAGTGCCACATCTCATACTCCACTCCATACGTATCTCCATCTCTGATCTGCACCATCTCTCTGGGTGTTGCATTGATTTATTTATTGGATCACTTACATCTAGACAGAGGAGGGCTTACGGCTATGCTATGGCTATGTTTAAGATTGCCTATCAGTTGGGTCACTCTCTGTTCAGGGGGTGTGTGGGGTGGTGGGAAGGGCGGGGCATAGGCGGGGGGTCGGCGGCCTTGGCACCTTATCACAGTTGGCTTAACGGTCTACAAGTATTTTGTTTTTAGATTTTTTTCAGATTTTTACTTTTTGATTTTTTACTTTCTCGTTTTTCGATTCTTTGGATTTTGATTTGTTTTTTGTTTGTTTTTGTTGTCTAGTTATTTTTTAATGTTTTTCTTATGTTTGTTTTATCTGCGTTTGCCTCAGTCTTTGGTTTAGTTGCTATCAACCTCTCATCGTCTTATTTATAGAGTTTCTTTATAATTAAATAATTAAATATTGCTTTTTGTTTGGCAGTTTAGTCGTTTTGCTTCCGAGCTTGGAAAATTGTGGGCTGGGCTTCAATTATTTCTTAATCGAAACGAAACAACGAAAAACAATTAACAGAAACGAATATAGACCGAAATCCGAAATCGGAAATCGGATCCGAGATCACCCAAAGTCAAAAACAAATCGTGTGAGAATTAAGCATTCCCCTCAAATCAAACAAAAAGTAATTCGAGCACTACGATCGATTCGGCTGCGCCTCGATTTCTGTTCTATATATATATAGTACATACACACATACATACACATACTTGTATATGGCTGGTGTCTAAGCTAGGTTCAAACGACTATCGGAGTACAGTTAAGGCTAATACACATACATGACCTCAACGGGATGGTGTCGGAGGGGCTGTGCTGCATGGGCTTTGGGTTGGATTTCGGTGATGGTTTTCTGGGTTGTGTTGTTGGGTGATGCTACTCAAAAACAAAACAAAAAACAACAAATCAAACCGATTGAATAAACCGAAAACTCAATGTCAAATTTAAAACGATCGCCTTCTGCCGTGTTTAATACGTGATACGATTTTTTGTTTGCTTGCGGATATAATTTCTTAAATTGGAAATTAAACTGAATTGGCTGGATATGGGCAAGGGCATGTTTGAATTTATATGGTAAAAAAGAAGACAGATCGAACTTAAGAACAGATCACAGATGCACATCACAAAGAGCGGACAATGCGGAGGAGAAACTAAAATCGAAACGAAAATCAGACTCATTTATGTACATGGCAACGCATCCCACAGATCCCACAGGATACCCAGATAAATATATAAAGTTCTCCTCTTTTAAGTTCTTTTTTTTTTGCTTGCTTTGAGTGGCTTGGGGTTGGGATTGTGGATTGTGGATCGGGTGTGGATAGTAGATTGTGAATTGTTATGGTGTGGATGGTGCAACATTGCTTGATCAAAATCAAATCTAGAAACTAGAAAATGCTCTCTCGGAAATGGAAAAGTATCTGTAACTAGGGATTTTCATCTGATGTTACAATAAGTACTTAGTGTGTGTGTGTGTGTGTGTGTGTGTGTTAGTGGGTGTGAGTGGTAATACACAAATACTATGTATGCATCTTTGTATGTCTTTATGTACATCATATGTATGTACATCATCAATCGATGGGGAAGTGGGGGAGCAGGATGGAGGGAGTATGGGATATTCCGTGGTTTATGCATTAAATAATTACAATCAATATTAAAGATTAAAGTATCAATGAATCAATAGAATTACACAATCATTATCGGCTTTAATCAATTAACCAATTAACTAATTCAATCGAAGAAGAAATGTGTCAAGTGTTTCTATTTTGTTTTTGTTTTTGTTTTTTTCTTTTTGGGTTCTTTTTGGTTTTTGTTTGTTTTTTGTTTTTGCATAAATTCAATTGAAAATCGAACGAACAACAAGAACACACGCCTGAAAATAAATCAAGAGAAAGAAACAAATTAGAAAATGCTTTATAAAAATATATTATTCTTTTTTTTGTTTTGTTTTTTTTTTTTTTTGCTGCTGGTATTTCTTGTGTTTCAGTTTTCGGGCTACAAATAGATTAATAAAAAGAGAATGGAAATCATTTAGTGAAATCATCAGTTATGTTCTTTTGAATGCCGGCAAAATGTTCATTGGGGGGAAAAAAAACGTGTGCCAAAAATTGTACACAGCAGAGAGAGAACAGAAGTTCGGATCAGTTTTTTGTTCAATTGAATGGGTTCTATGAGGTGGTGGGTGGGTGGCTCTCTGCCTCATCTTCTGCCCCATCGTGTCTGTCTGTTCTTCCTCCGATTTTTTTGTCTCTCGAATTACTTACCGAAAAATCAGACGAAACAATAAAAGTATGTGAGGTACAACAATACAACAATAACAACGGCAACAAGAAACAACGAACTGAAAAGATCTGAAAACGAAAATCAGCTACGAACACGAATCGATACCCTGGGAGAGATACTGGCGCGGATGGGGAAAGTAGTACGGGTACGAAATCAACAACTCAAATGTCAAAATCCGATCAAAGTCTCCTCCTTCTCAGGCATTGTCATATTTTGCGGTATTTAGCTTCCGGCTCGTAGGTACAGTGGGACCAAGAAGCGTACGTTCAAATTACACTGAGCGAAATCATAAGAGCATAAGGGCGAGGGTCAACTTTTTAGCACACAACAAACTGAAACAAATTTTGGAAAGAGAAATAGAGAGAGAGAGAGAGAGAGATAGTGTCCGTGTATGTGTGTGTGTGTGTGTGTGTTGGTGTGTCAGTGTGTGATGCACTGCAACAAAATATGTATGTGTTTGAGAAACGAATACCAAAGAACAGAAGGCAAGGACAAAAATGGGACCAGAACAGACCAGAGCTAACAAAATCAAATAACTCGAGAACGGAACAAAGCAAACGCAGTCGAATTGAAACGGAAATCAAAATGGAAATGGAACTGGAACTTGAACAGAAGCGAAAACTGAACAGAAGCATAAATCGATTTAAAACGGAAACAGAAATCCAAGTGAACAGAGCTTAAACACAATAGTCAACTCAAATCGGCATTGATATACTCGCAAAGTCAAAAATCAAGAGTAACTAAAAGAAGGAAGGGAAAGAAAGAAAGGAACGAAACCAACGAAAGTCCAACTAAAACCTCAATCAAAGAATAAAATGCAAACAGAATCAATCAAAATAAAAAGTTTGGTGTGTTCTGATATATAAGTACTATATAGAGAGATATATATATATGCAAAAAGCAAGAAAAACTCATAATTATATATTTTGAAATACATTTATAATATTAATATCTTCTTTTCTCTTTTGCTTGTATCCATTTTTTGTTTTTGTTATTTTTTTGGTTGTTGTTTGGTTTGGTTTTGTATTGTTTCCATTTTGAAATATCATTTGAAATGTGTGATAAATATTATTAATTAATTAATTAATTAATCGATATAAATATGTTAATAAAATAAATTAAATAGTTTCATCCTCATCATCATCGTTATCATAATAATCTTTGTATATATATATATATATATGTATATATATATATATTTATATATATCCTTTTTTTTGGTTGCTGTCATGATTATTAACGGTATCATTTGTGTAATCGTATCGCTATCGCTATCGGCATCGGTTCGTCAGGCATCGGTTTAGCCGGCTTACCGCCCTTTGAAAATGATAGATAAACTTCGATCTAGATGTGGAACAAATCAAGTCGTCAATTGTTTAAAAAAATTACAAAAAGGTACAGACACAATTAAGCAAAGATACAGACTCAAAAATCATACAATCATACAATTACATCTTAGTCAGAGCGAAGCGCAACTGTAGGCGTTCAATTTCTGCTCTCTAGCTCTGGCTCTGTCTCTGGCACTGACTCGGCTCAGTCGTACCACTAAACTAAACTAAACTAAACTAGGAATAAGAATCGTGATTCGTTAAGCATAATGGCATTACACAAAATTATAAGTACGAGTATTCCCCCAGTTTGCAACAAATAATATCGCATCTTCTATACCGAAAGAACAAAACATCCGAGAATCGTTTTAATTGGAATGCGTTTAAGGTTCAATTTTTCATTGGGAGTTTCTGCCCCAGAGAGAGTCGCGTGCGAGTTGTGGGGGGTGGGGGGATTATGCTAAAACTAGGCCTAGGACTAGTACTGGTTGAATGTCTTTGTCTGAGATCAATGCGTTCCGATGGCTTCTCTGCTTGACTAGCTGTGTGTCAGTATGTGTGTGTGTATGCGTGTGTAAAAAGAGAGATAAATAAAGGTGGAAAGAAAGAGAGAAAGAGGGGGATAAAAGGGCAGATAGCACGCCCCTTGCGCTGTGGTCCAGGCTTAGGTCCAGTTTTCAGGGCACAGTCCACTCGTATGGTATGATAAAACGTCGATAGTTTCGGAAAAAAAACGGAAAAAGAAAATACAGAAAAGAAAGGCAACGAAAATGATACAACAGAAAGAAAGGATAAACAAATAAATATTGGAATATATATAAATAAAAATAAGTATGCGAAAATTTTCATCAAGTGTTTCATTTATTGAAAATTTTTTCGATTTGGCTTTTTGCTCTTGTTACGTGTTCGGTGCGGAAATCAAATGAAATCATAAGTGTAAACGTAAATATAATGGATATAATCATAGTCGAGCACAATTCCACAGTTCGTGGAAAGTTAAGTTAAATCAAAAACCATAAAATACATAAAAATCAAATTGAAAAATAAAATCAAACTAAATCATAAACATAATCATAATTGTAATTTTTTTGTCATTCGATTTGATGCTAATTCCGATTCATAAGTATCGTACATCGCGTATATGTAGGTGCATTTCTAAACGTGCTACGTCTTCTTGTTGCCTTTACAAATCGAAATCCAGCTTGAAACAATGTTAAAATTTGGATCAAGAAAACAAATTATAAAATACAAAATTAAAATTAAAAATTAAACAAAATATAAGTTCTCATAGAGGGGCCAAAGAGGGAGAGGGAAAAAGATATAGCTGGAGGAACGAGTGAATTGAAACATTGGCCCAGAGTTGCATCTGGGTGTGCCACATAGCGGTCTCGCTTTCTTCTCCATCTTTCTCCATACTCTCTCTCCCGCTGCATGTTTGTGTTGATGTGTCAAAGTGTGTGTGTATAATTAGTCTATATTCTTCATCGAGTTCATCTTCGCTTTGGTCGATAATCAAAGGAATATTGAACCCAAATTGCATTACAATAAATTACATAATTCATAAAAATACAATAAATAAGATTGTTCTGTTCTCTGCTCTTGTCTCCGTCGTTTCTTTGTTCGCTCACTTAATATACGTAAAGAAAAAATTATGAGAGGTATAAATATAAATAATATGCATATCCATTTGAACAGACATAATGTACATAGAAAAATCGCTTACATTTGTAAAATTACAAGCAAAAAAATAATATGATTTCTTGCATATCTTGATCTTGTTGTTTCATGATTTATAGAATAATAATGGGGTTAACTGCACGATCATCATCGATGGTTCGATTCCATCTCTTGTATCCTTCTCTTCCCTCAAATTCTTCTTCTTTTTTTTTCCTATCCTTATTCTTCTTTTTGTTTCCTTTTTTTTTTTGCTTATTGAAATTATAATTTTTAATTGTTAGATTGAGATGCATGAAATGTGTTGCTGTTGTCGTAAGTTGCAATCTATTGCACAAGAATTATAATTAGTACAATTAATTAAATCATTGATGACAAAAAAAATAATCATATATATAGTAAGGTAAAGAATGAGTTAATTAAATTAAATATATATATATAGCATACACATATACACAGATATATATAGATGCATGTACACACACACATATATGCAAGAGCATATGAATACGAATACAAATTTAAAAAATCACGTACATGATTCTTCAATTAAAACGGATTTCCCAGACTTGCTTTGCACTTTCCTCTATATGATATACATACTATATATTTATATCTGCATCATGTACATTGTGCTATATAAATAAACTAGCAGATTCTTTTAAAAATGTTTAGCAGGGCAGAAACAGCAAGCAAAAAATCAGGAGAAGAGTGTAAGGACTTGATCTCACTTCATTTCTTTTTTGCTTGCTCTCTACTGCGTTATGAGGGGCGAGGGTGTAGGCTTGGCTCAATCAATAAATCAATCATTTCGCTATGCTTAGTTGTAGATATAAATTGTCTTAGTACTTTTGGTTTGATCTTCAATTTAACGCTCTCTCTCTCTCTCACTCCTCTCATTTCCTGCTGCCTCAAATATTTTTTCATGCTTCTCTACTTCCACTTTATAGTGCTCGTTTTCCACCATCATCTCCTCCTTTTTTCCATCTCTTCTGACTAGATTTCTTGTTGCAATTTTGTTCAAACAAAGAAACAAAAAAAAATTCCTTTCCTTGTACGGCCTATAGTTACAAAAAAAAGGTACTATATTTAGGGATATATGGTAAACATATATATATATATATATATTCTATAGAGCTAGGTAGATTAATCATAAGCAGAATTCAATCAATTTCTAAGTGGCTCCACCTCCTCCTCCCCCTTGCTGGGGATTCGGTTCTGTTCGGTTCGGTTTGGTTTTGATCAAAACTTAAGTTAATAATTTTCACTATTCGGGGAGAGAGAAATGAAATTCGGGCACTCTCTTTGGCTGGGGAAGGGGGCTTGGGGGTCTCTTCTATAATTTCATAATGAAATCAATATAGATCAAAACACAAAACATTGTTATAAATATGCATGGTTTGGGTTCGGGTTTGAGGTTAAGTTTGGACTGGGTCTGTGTCTGTGTCTAGGTCTGGTTTAAGTGGGATTTCCGATGACGTCAGTTCTTGTCCGGGCTGGGATCAGTTTATGGATCTGTTCGGTTTATGGGTATGCAGGAGTCTCCATTTCCGATTTGTACACAAAGCAAACAAAGAAATCAAACAAAACTTAATCGAAATACGGAATATACGGAATTCAGAATTGAAATCAAACAATATATATGGCTTACAATATATCTGTGTGTAAATGTGTTTTTTCCTTGTGTGTCCACTCTCTCGCTTAACAATCAACAGAAGCAAAAACAAAAGTTTTCAAGTGAATAAAACTGATGATAAATCAACACAAAAGATTTTTGGGTTTTGGGGGCAGTACGGGTGGATGTGCTAAGGGTTCTCCCATCTCGCCTGACTTCTATTAACTTTTCGCTTAACTTACTTTGCTAGAGAAAACGCTTTGCTAATGCTTTTGTTTACACCTATTTCATACATCATTTTATCGGTTTCGGTTTCTGTTTCTGTTTCTTTTTCTTTGTTTTCAACTTTTGTCATATAAAAATGGTTTGTTGTTGTTTTTGTGGTGGCTGTACTTGTTGTTTTTTAAGTTATTCTCGTTCTTTTTTCGTTTTTTCATGTTTTGTGCTACGCTTTTGTCTTTTGGTTAAACGCTAAAAAACTGTGTGGTTTTTAGCAAATATTCGACTCTTATTTGCTCCTTGAACTATACATTAGATAAAGTATGCATGTATATGTATATAGGTTGCACGTATCTATATCTATATATCAAATAATTCATATATCCATATAGATGCATGCACACACTTGACATAGTTATAGTATTAATATTCACTAACAATTATTTACTTTAGTAAAACATTTCAAATTTGCGCATAAATTATTGTATTACTCTTGCTTTTCTTCATTTTTTTTTAGCCAAGTTTTTACAGATCTAACTGCTGTTAGTGTGTGTGTGTGTGTTTGTGTGTGTGTGTGTGTGTGTGTGAGTGTTCGTGTTTTTTTATGTTTGTGTCTGTGCGTGTGTGTGTAAAGGACACAAATTTAGCTTGATCTGGGTCTGGCTTTCCTCTTATCTTTCACATCTCTTCACTCCCTAATCTCCACTTTAAATGTTAAGAAACATACACAAAAAAAAACACTAACAAAATTTGTAAATTTTTATACGTATGTACACATACATATGTACACATGTAGGTGTATATCTATATGGTAGATATATTACTATCATTCGATTAGATATATATATATATGTATATATATATAAATAAATATATATATATATAGAAGTATTGAACTTTTTGTTGCACATCGCTTAAGTATGTAGCTTTTTGTTTCTCTTGTAATACTGTAGCAGCCTCCATGTTGAGTATACATATACTATATAGAATCTTCAAATACTTTGCCAGAATCACCCTGCAGCATCAAGCCGAACCGATGTCCTTCGGACACACACACCCTATATTGTTATCATATATCCTAGACACTGAATTCTATTAGTACCTTCATGATAATCCTCGCTAATGGTAGAAAAATTTTGGAGTGTTACTAACAGATTTCTTGCCTGTTGCCAGTTTTTTGTTTTTGTTTTTGTTTTGTTTTGGAAGATTTCATTGCTGTTTTACTTAACTTTAATACATTTTTAAAATTCTTTGCTTCTTGTTTTTTGTTTCCTTTTGCTAGTTTGGAGTTTTTTTAAGAGTTAAATGTATTTTCTTCATGTTTTCTTTGGGGGCTTTTCTTCGTTTTGTTGATTTCTTTGTTATGCTTTATGCCTTCTTCTTCTTTCTTCTTCACTCGTATTACCCTCTCTCTCTCTCTCACCTCAGCTGTTTTGTTTTGTTTTGTTTTGGTTTAGTTAATGATTCCTTACTTAAATGCTAAACAAGAAGAATTTTGCTATTGCAACGGCTTTTTGGCGGAGGTGGCCTTCAATTTGGGATGATTCTTTGGGATTTGGATTCGATTTTTGGGGGGTACATACGGTTTACAGGGTGTTCAGGATTTACAGAGTTTACAAGGATGGGCCGCCCCTTTCGTTGTGTCGACGCTTGAGAGAGAGTCAGTGTCACTACTCCACCTCCTGCTGCCCTCTAACGAGAGCGTTCTTGAATTTACTTTCTTTCCTTCCCTTTTTTTTATGGTTTCGTGTGTGTTTTACACATACTCTTTGTTGCGCTTAGTTACCGTTATACCATGCATATTTATATATGTGTGTTTGTGTGTGTGAGTGTGGTATGTGTGAGGTTGTGTGTGTGTGTGTTCTGTGTCTGTGTCTTAAGGGAACTGCGGATGTGGGAACAATAGTGTAGACTATATGTAATTTCGGCCCTCCCATCCTCGTGGATCGGGGATCATCTCCTACTTGGCCTTGTTGGTCTTAAAGCTGACCTGAAGCACCCTATTGCCCATGGTATAACCGTTAAGGGCGCGGATGGCCATTGCCGCCTCGTCGTAGTTCGTCATGGAGACGAAGCCGTAGCCCTTGCACTGATTCGTTGTGGGATCCTTGACGATCTTCACGGATTGCACTGCCCCGAAGGGACCAAATAGCTGCCACAGGGCCGCCTCCTCGGTCTCGGGCGCCAGATTGTAAATAAAGATGGGATAGGCTCCGCCCGGTCCGCTGGCCAGCGTGGTGGCCGCCGCCGCCGCTGCGCCCAGTCCGTTGGGCAACATCACGTCCAACATGTCGCCAGCCATGGGCGAGAAGCGGGCCAGCCCCTTATTAACAGGCGTGTGCATGGCGCCACCAATGCGGCGCACCAGCTGCGGATTGAGGAACGCGGGCAGCTGCGGCTGTATGATCTTGCTGGTGCTGCCGGGCGTATTGGAGAACTTCACCACAATGGGGTCCGTGCAGCTGGAAGGCGTTGTGCCGTTGAGGGCGATAATGGCCCGAGTGGCCTCCTCGCGTTTGTCAAAGCGTATGAAGCCAACACCCTTTGTCTGGGTATCATTGCCGGCGTTCTGCAGGATACGCGACGTGATGATCGCGCCGAAGGGGGCAAATATAGCCTCCAGCTCCTGCTGGGTCATTGTCTTGGGCAGCCCGGACACATACAGATTGGCGCCCTTGATGGCGTCCGAAGAGGGCCGTGCAAAGGACACCTTAATCGTCTTGTTCTGCAGACGGAGCCCATTCAGCACGTTGACCGCCTGCTCGGCGTCCTGCGGCCGCACGTAGTTGACGAAGCCATAGCCAAGGCTCTGACCCTTGCTGGGCGCCTGCGGATTCAGCGGATCGATGTAGACCTGCGACTTGTCGCGTATCAGCTTCACCGACTCGATCTCGCCCACGCTGCTGAAGAGCGATCGGATTTCGTCCTCCGTCATCGTCTGCGGCAAGTAGTTGACAATCAGGTTTGTGCGCGTCTCCGTGCTGCCGTTGCTACCGTTCTGCGGCACGCCGGCATTGCCGTTGGTGTTCGGCGGAGGCTGCGGCTGGGGCACCACCGCTTGCTGGACCTGCTGCTGCACTTGCTGCTGCGCCACCACTGCCTGCACTTGCGCCTGCTGCGCCTGCTGCTGCTGGACTTGCTGTTGCACTTGCTGCGCCTGCTGCTGCTGTGCCTGCTGTTGCTGGGCCACGGCCTGCTGCTGCTGCTGGAGCTGCTGCGTGACTGCGGCGGCGGCCGCGGCGACCGCTTGCTGTGTCTGCTGCTGCTGCACTTGCAGGATCGCCTGCTGTACCTGTTGCTGCTGCTGCAGCTGGGCGGCGGCGGCGACAGCTGCCGCATTCTGTACCGGGGCGGCGGCCACATTAGTGGCTGCCACGGCCGCTGCGGCGGCTGCACTCTGCATCAGTTGCGCCTGTGTGTCCACTCCGCCGGCGGCTCCTGTGTTTGCCATCATAAAGTCCACTGGATGAGGGGCAATCGGTGGGGTTGAGTTGAGTTAGATGTGACGATGGGGCGATGGCGGGACCAACGCAGGGGGAGGCGTATGGAAAGAGTAGTTAAATGTCAAGATTAAACCATTTGCATGTTGTGTTAGTCGTTCTACAGCTACTATATTAGGTACGGTGTTAGTTAGTTATACTTATTATTCTACTCTACATATTAAAGTGCCGCCAGGGATGCAAATCACTTTAAGGCGTGCTTTTCAGCCCTGGTCCTGGGGTTAGCTCGGGGGTTAACGGTAAGCTGAAGGAGCTTTGCTCACTGGCGCCGCCCAGCGGCCCACTTACTTGTGCTGTTCTGTTCTGTTCTATCTATCAATTCTCTTCTCACAGTCACCCACGCACGCACACACTGACCCCCTGCTGCTCAGAGGCCAAAGCACTCACAAACAAACTGAAACACAAACACACACCTCGCCGCTCGTTGTGGAAAATAACTTCTCCGAGTTTTTCTCTTGTGCTTTTCTCTGTTTTATTTCGTTCTTTTTGTGTTTTTTGTTCCGTGTGCCTCGATTTGGTTTTGCCGATTTGATTGCTGCTTCTATTGCAATTGCCTCTTCTTTCCGTTCCGTTCCGTTCCTTTTCCGCTACAAGAACAGATCCGCTGCGTACCAGGCACACGATGCTTCTGAGCGCAGGACCAGGAGCAGGACATGGCCAGGCTCTTTCATTTAATGCTCTTTCTCCCCCTTCTGGATACGGGAAATTGTTACAGGCACACACACACATACATTCATATACATAGTTTTATATACCCCCACCCAACCCAGTTATGTAATACGGGAGAGAGGGCAGGGGGCAGGATACAAAAGCGCACCCCTTAACGAAAGGAAGGAAAAGTGCCGAAAATTGTGTATGTTCAGCGAAAAATGAGCAACCGCTCGTTCGTTTGAGCTCGTATAACCTCCACCCACCACCACACACGCTCTTGACCCGGTGTGTGTGTGTGTGGGTGTGTGTGTGTGTGCAGGCTGGCGCAACGCTGTTGAAATCAACCCCTAAAACCGACCAAGAAGCAAGTTGTAATAATTCTGATGCAAAAAAAAACAGGAAACTTGCCGCTGCTTAAGGGTTAAATGCAAGCAGTGAGCGGAGCATTACCACCCCACTCTGTTACATTTACATGGGATGTGGCAACGCTGTAACGGTAACGGTAGTGGTAACGGCTTTTGCTTACGGCAGTTCAGCCCCAGTTCAATGAACTAGTTGGGGTTGGGAACTGATCAAAAGATCAGTGGAACTAGTGGGTCACATTGGCTGGCATTGAACTATGAGAAGTTCCAATTCGCACCTTTTCTTGAATGGGGGTACGAATGAGTCAAAAGGTTAAATGAACGAACACACACACACACACACTCTATTCAGCAATTTCAGCACCGCACCCTTTCTGCAATTTATCCTTTTTTATACTTAGGCATACATACATATGTAGATAGAGGGAAGAATACATTCTCTTCTTTCCCATCTTCAAATACTCACTTGTTTCTGTTTAGTTGGTCGTTGCGGGGTGTTGGGGATGAGGGCGATATTCCACGGATTTGTATTTTTCTGCTCGATGGCCAGAAAATTAAGTAATTAATAATTGCTTTCTCTCTCACTCGCTGGACTTCGAATCCTGGATTTACGCGCCTGCGCTCTACACGGCGCTGCCTCCTCTCTTCACTGTCTCAACCTGGACCAGGCCTCTTTTCCTTTCGTAGTTTTTTTTTTTGTAAGGCCAATAAATAATCGCTGGCCTCCTCGTCGTCGTCGTCGTTGTTGCCGTCTGATGTGAACAAAAACAAAAAAAAACGGTAAAGAATAACAAAACAAATGCAGCGGTAAATTTTGTTTGTGTGAGTTTGCTTGATCGTTAATCGATTCTATTGATTTACAACCACACCAATGGGGCGGGGGACACACACTTTCGGAGTACGAAAAATTACATTTCACTCGAAAAAAATTAACATCAACAACAAATGTATCTACTTTACGTGCATACATATTTATGTACATATGTATGTGCATATATCGCCAGTACACATATTTTTTTTGTTATACAATTTCTATTCCACTAAACGGATGGATTGCTATTTTTGCTATATTTCAATACTAATGCTGATTTTTACTATCGCTCTCTCACTCTCTCTCTCTCTTTCACCTTAGCTCAGTGGCTGCTGCACTGATTTAAATGGTATGTGTATGGCGGGAAGAGCAGAAGGCCGGGAACAGTGGCTATCCATCCTCCTCCCTCCCTCACACACTCCTTTCCAAAATACAATGTATGGCTGCCTCAGCTGCTATTGTTATTATACATACACACATGATATACATATATATGTATATGTATACCTACATGGCTGCGTGGGTTTAAATTAGTTTTGTTATAACGAAACAGTATGGCACGCACACAAACAGCGAGTCAGGCACGCAGAGAGAGACTCTTCTCACACACACGTACAAGCACATTGTATCTATAGGTTGTTTTTTTTTTTGTGGTTGTTGTAACTAAAGCACGCGCCTTGCTTTTGTTTTTGCCTTAATTTTTTTAGAAACATTTGTTCTGCGTAAATCTCTGGATGAGCGCCGGCACATGGATGATCCGATGCTGCTTGAAACTGTTCCAATTTTTATTTCCGCGCGTTTTCCACGCGTTGTGTGTGTATGTGTACATCTACAGTCACATATGTATGTAAATACATGGGCGTTTTGCTTTTTATGGCAACCGGCGTTTTGTTTACAATTAATATTCTTCACTTTTGCGTATGCCCTCACCTTCCTGCCCCGACACACACCCACTTCAGTTAATGGAAAAAATGTCGACTACTTTTAGCGTTTATTTTTTGTTGTTTCTGGCTCCGTACAATGCTCCTTGCACCATAAAATCGATATGCTAGCTGCGCCCTTTTCACAGCACTAGCGGGCACTCGCTCTCAAGCAAACATACAAACACACATGGGAGGCACAAGACATGCTAAATAGAAGGTACGGCAGTACCGGCGCTCCGAGTACCACAGCTTGCTTGCCCTCAACCTCCGTCCTACCTTCTAGTTAACATACCCTGGTGAGACAGAAGAGAGCGTTTACAGATACACAGCACACGGAGCGAATGGCATCGGGCAGCGTCACATTAGCAATAGATTTTTACACCACTACTACTATATAGAGGGAGCGAGAAAGAGAGAATGGCTGTTAGTTGCCCTGGCTATCTATCCAGGCGCCCCACAGCCCAAAAAGATCACTCAATCCCTTTCTCTCTCGCTCTCTCTCTCTCTATCTGTATCTCTCCCGTCAACTTCTGACGCTTACTTTGTTTTTGTTGTATGCCAAATTGCACATTGTTTAAGTTTTTAAACTCAGAAACACACACTATCGAAAAAAAAAACCATGGATATAATATGCATACATATATGTACATGTGTTCACTCAAATATGTGTATAATTGCACAATTATGCAGCGCCGCACGTTCATTTTGGCAAACAATTTTAACAATTTTCTCGTTTAGCAATTTGTTTCTTTGTAGTTGCCACAGTTTTTGTTGTTGTTTGGTAGAAACCGTTCAGGTTGCACAAGACGGGAGCGGGGTCCGGTAGCCGAGAGATTCTTACATTTCTTTTGGTTGCTGCTGCTTGCTGCTGCTACTGCTGTTGTTGTTGCTATTGCCACGGGATTGGGTTTCCGTTTCGGTTTTGTTGGTTACTTTATTTAGGAGACCAAGAGGTTGGTTCTGAACTGTTGTGTTCAACGGTTATTATTTTGCACTACTTTCGAAAAAAAAATCAATTGCAAAAAAGAGCACACATGGAGCACGAGATTGTTAGTTGTTAGGTGGCAGCGCGGAGCGGGTCGGAACTACTTTTCAGAATTCTGGAAAATTTCTGTTGTTTCAATGTCCGCGGCGCCCAAAAGATTGAGGCGGCAAGGCCGTTTCCCATACAACGACGCCCTTTGCTGCGTCAAAAATGTTAGCAAATGTTGCTCCGCTCTAGTTGCATGTTGCTGGCAACCCGAACGCATGCTGCGGCACAGTGTTAGGTATGGGAGTTTTTATACCCTATGTGCTCAAAATATTTATAAAAATATTTATTCCACGCTAGTTCTCGATAAATGGTAAATAATTCCTTTTTCTTAAAACCATTCATGTAAAAGTCCTATATTGGGACCGCAACTTTTGTGGGTTACTAAGGTCTCACCTCATCAATTTTATATTATTTTTCAAGGGTATTCAAATGTTGCCCATTCTGCTTGAATGTTGCTGTACAACGACGGCATGTTGCCAGCACAACACACGACATCAGAGAGTGAGAAAAGGAGAGAGAGAGACAAACATCAGAGAGAATGAAATGGCAGCGCTGCCACAGAGTCGTGTGTTTAAACGGGGCAGCAGCAGTCTGGCATCATTTGTGTCGTATCGGTTTTTTTTTTGTTAGCGAAACAGCCACATTTTGAGCACTTTTATATCCTTGAAGAGGATGAAGGATTAATACAAACATTCTTGAAGGCAGCCGAAAAGTCTGTTTTTAATACGTCAGTTTAATTTGGTAACAATGCTCAAACTTAGTTTGATGTTCGATCCAGCATGTTCCTGCCATGCTTAAGCTTCCCCGTTTAGACAGGCCTTAAAATGGCCGTCGGTCAGGCTGATCGATCGATCTGCAGGGAAATGTTACATTTTGCAAAAATGTTTAATATAAAATCAACAAAAAAGCATTATGCATGCGCAAGTACAACATGATGTGCAGGGGAGATCGGCCAGGCTGGAAATCAATGCTCTCTAAGCGTATTCCAGTGAGGTCGTCAACCGTTTTATGATGCACGCGACCATTATCCTTACCAAATAGAGACGAGCAAAAGCAGCAGCAGTAGCAGTAACTAAGGGCTGTTTGGCGTGTGCACGTTTTCGTTTTTGCACTGTCGACGGGACTGTGTGTGTAGCAACCACCAACGCTGGCAGCTCTGGGGTTGTTTCCGCCCTGCTTTAGAATTTTACACCCTCTACCACCCGGCCAGGACCCAGTTCCAAGAGGCAGTTCAATTTCAACTCCAATCCAGGCGTGCGTGCACCCGTATTGCGTGCATGTGCTTAATTGCGTCTGTATGCAGAATATATTCAGCACTCTCTTACACACACACACACACACACACACACAGACATAGTCACCCTCCTCCCCCTATTTGTACTTCCTGTTCCTGTGCTCGTGCCCCCCACCCAATATAATGTGCTGATTTTTATGGTTGCGCTACCCTGTTTACAGGCCACGACTAGCCTGTTCCTTTTCGAATTCACGGACTGAACGGGCTCGCGAAATACAATAAAAATTGTAACTCAACGTTATTCGGTCTTTGGGGGTGGTTTGCGGCTGAGGACGAGGACGATGCTGGGAGTTGCGGATGCGAACTCAGACAGATCGGCGTCGCAAGTGTTTTGTTTGCAAGGAATATAAATATGTACGAGTACATATAGTTGTTATATATGTCCATACATATGTACATATGTATGCAAGCCCGACGCAATTTTTGCCGCAAATGTTGCGTGAAATGTACGTATAGCACCGAAACATACATACATACGTACATATTTATGTATGATATTTAATTATTTTCGTTGTTTTTATGAAATATTTACATGGTAGGTTTTTCTTAATTCTAATATACATATTTCTATATTTCAACTTACTTCTTAAATGGCAAATTGCCAACAAAAGTTGTTATCATATGAAAATGTACCTTCTTCCGTGTTGGGCATCGCTTAAAACGTTTAAGCAATGCGTATTTAAAGCTTTCAAGCTTACGTGACGGCCGTTTGGGTTGTGCGTTGATCGGTAAGGTAGATGGATAGATTGATATTCGATGGGCATGCACAAAGGTTACTCTTGATCCATAAGTATAATTGATAATATTTGATTTCGCTGGCGCACAAACGCGGCTTTGCTCAAACGTGTGACAGAGATGACAGAGATAGCTAATAGAAGTTACGTCTCTTTCTCTCTTGAACTACGTATCTCTACCCCCTAGATGCCGCTCTATCTCCTGTAGCTTCTCGTACGGGTGCATACCCCAAACAGTAGGCAATAATATTCGTGACCGGAGGAAAGGGTTGTCTAATCCGGCAAAAATAAAACAACAACAGAATATTACAACAATGCGGGATTAAAAAAGCAGAACCAACACAAGATTACAATATTCAGGGGTAAATGTAAAGGCCAGGGGATGTGGATGGGCCGAGATGGGAGTGGAATGGAATGGACTGAATGTGGAGTTGGAGTGACGTGATGGGAAGTGGACTGGAGTGGAGTGCAGTGAAGTGAAAGGGAGGGACACGCACAAACAACACAACCGTTGCATAGGGAGGCGTGGCCCACCCTTAAGCGAGTGCTTTCGTATGGCCAGGTGCCGGGAATGCGCCCAAAAAGTCTAGTCTAGGAGACAGCACAGCATAGCACAGCTCGGGGCAGGAACAGGAACAGGAACAGCAAAAGGAGCTGGCTGCAATGATTCATCCTTAGGAGTACGAGAGCATATGAATATACATATGCATATGGGCAATGCAACCCCCTGGTCTTGTCTGGTCTGGTCTGGTCTGGCCACCCATTCCTCATACATATGCATGTATGCACGAATATGCACACATATTTACATAGTGATCCTCGGGGCGCTTTTAACTTTGCACGTCCCACTGCACAAGCGAAGTACTACTCGTAGGTCCGCAGCAGAACCGACACCGACACCGATCCCCAACCCCATCCCTATCCATGGACAGATGCACTTTTTCCCCGAAACTAATATTAATAATCATAGAAATTACCATAAGACACCGGGTCAAAGTCCAGGACCAGAGAGGCAGAGAGAGAGGCAGAGAGAGAGACAGAGAGAGTTTGAGAATGAAGGAAAGAACGAAATGGAGGGTTGGATGAAACGATCGCAGGACATTCGGGGACACGCTGCATGCCATTTGAATCGTGGCATGTGTTTCCTTTTGCTCCCCGTCTCCCTTCCCTTCCCGACCCTTCCCTCGCTGTTGTGTGCTCTGTTTCTGTTGTTGTTTTTGTTGCCGTTTTTTCTTTACAAATTTGTTCGGCATTGTCCGTTGACTCGATCTGCAGTCTGCTCCCGTTCTCATGCCAATGCCAATGCCAATGCACGTTCCCTTTCCCTTTCCCATTCCCATTCTGATTCCCACTCCCCTTTTCGAATCCGATTCGGTTGCAGACACCAGGGTTCCCTCGGCTGCCAGCCACCTGGCTTACTAATCAGGAATGCCAAATGGCAGTGGGTGAAATAGGAGGGAGGGTGATGGCGAAGCAGTGGGAGTTGGAGGGAAATTTTGGCCTGTCCTTTCGGCAAAACAGGAAACTCAAAAACTAACAAACTAAAATGCAGGATCTTTAGAGAGTTGGTCTTATTTTTAAAAAAATTGTAAATTCAAAGTTCTTTGATGTTGGAAAAAGAAGTAGCCGGAAGGGCATGTAGCTCCGGGAATCCCATGGCTTCTTCTGACCTTCCAAATCCCCACAGCTTTGTTTTGGTTGAGTGTTCAGTTCTAATCGCAGAAGAGATCGAATCGCTGTAATACCAAACAAAAGTACAAAGCAGCACAGCGGGAAAAGTTATTTAAATTAAAATAAAAAATACTCTTGGATGTTATACCTTTGTATCTACATTTTACGATAATATTTCGATCAATTAAACTCTTGGGCGAACAAATTTTGAACTGCTCCTAGCTGATGATTTTCACTGATGGTCAAAATAATCAAATGAAAAATATGACTTTATATGACTTTAATGACGAATTCCCATTTCTCTGATATTCTTCTGATCGTCGCCTGACCTAACCCAACCTCACTTCTGCTGACGAATAAGGGTGGTGGCTGCACTTAAAGGATTTCTCCGGCTGCTTCTTTGCTCCTGCTGCTGCTCCTGCTCCTTCATATTGCACATTCTTCTGTTTCGGTCTGCCCTGCCCATTCAACTGGAACCCACGACTATTTGTTTACACGCCACGCCGTCAGCTCGTCAGCTGTTTGGAGGTCCATTCCATCCACCCCATTCTCCGATTCTGATCGCGATCGCGATCCCGATCCCTATCCCCATCCCACCAATCGATGATGTGTGACTTTGCCGAATGCTCTTAGTTTTTCATGTTCATGTTCCTTTTTTTTCTACTTATTCGTCTTGTTTGTCATTGCAGTTTGCCGAAGGATCAGTTGGTTTACATTGGACTGAGGGACATTGACCCCTACGAGGCGTTCATATTGAATAAATTTGGAATACGCTACTATGCCATGGACGTGAGTAGAAACCGAATACCAGTTCCGAAAAACACAGCTAGGAAGAAATGTGTAAAGGGAAAGCGAGCGACACCTAGGTAAAGCAAGCAGAGGGAATGCCCTCGAGTCGTCCTGCGATGCCATGCCGGTTGTATGAGTTGTAAAATTCCGGTTTATATAGCTCTCTCTCGCTCCTATCCTCCCAGGATCAAATGACACACGATCGTGCGTGAATGCCCAGAGAATTACACAGCATGTCCTGGTGTGTGTGTGTGTGTGTCTGTGTGTGTAATGTTGTAAGCTTGGCATTTATAGGGGTTGTCTGAGCAGCATATCGACAGGACAGACACCCTCCCTACCGGGCCCTACCCCTAAATCTGCCCCACACTCCACCAGGAAACGAACGATGCCAACCCCGCCCATTCCATTCCATCCCATCCCATCCCCCGTTACAAGGCGCTGGGCACTTCCGATCGGTATAGATTGGCAATGGTGGTGGCTATATGGCTATGGCCATGGCTATACATATGCCCAAAACGTGCGCAGCCACATCCGTCGTTCGCATCCTTGTCAGCTCTCGTTGCCCATTATTTATGGCTCGTGCAAAATCGAAGTCTGAAGTCTGTTGAAAAATTGTTTAATGTGCGTTCCCGATATCCAGAGCTGCAAATTTATTATAGCCTCATTATATTCGATCGTGCGGCATGGCGTAGAATGGGGGGAGGGCACTGGGCTAATGGCTGCCAGTGGTACAGTTGGCCATAAAATGATTTGATAATGGAAGTGCCCATCGAACATTTCAGAATGTCTGCTGATAGCTGGCACTGATTCGATTCCGATTCTCACTTAACCAGCTGCCCAAAAACATAAGAAACTGCGACTCATAAAGAATGGCTTACTTACTAGAGTTCCCATCGAAATAGAACGGCAGTGGGAACCCTTGTCCAGGCAACCGGCCAAATCCGGAATGTATTGTACATGTGATGGGCGGAAATTAAATTAAATCAAATCAAAGCATTAATCACAGGCAAACATTTTCTTCAAATACCCTGAGCCAGTGCCATTCGCTGTCTCTCCCTTTGCGTATATCGCTTTCTCTCTCTTCCTCCTTACTCTTCCACAGTTGTTCTCATTATTTTTGTCTTGTTCTGTACACTTGATTCTGCAGACAATCGATCGCGTGGGTGTGCCGAAAATCATAGAGATGACCCTGGATGCGTTGAATCCGCAGAACAAGATCCACGTCAGCTTCGACATTGATGCTCTGGATAGCAACGTGGCGCCCAGCACCGGCACTGCCGTTCGCGGCGGCCTCACGCTGCGCGAGGGCATCAGCATTGTGGAGGCGCTGCGGGACACAAAGAGGGTGCAGGGCGTGGACCTGGTGGAGATCAATCCAAAGCTGGGAAATGAGCGCGATGTGCGCACCACCGTCGAATCGGGCCTGGAGATCCTCAAGAGCATGTTCGGCTATCGGCGCTCCGGCCACTGGAGTAACATCGATACGGGCATCCTTGGCAGCGATTGAGACGGATATCGATATCCCGGACCGCACCGCATCGCGCCCTGGCACAAAAACATCCATATCCATATTTATGTACAATAACAAATGTTTCATATTTCGTTAGTTTTTCTGCTTTTTTTTTTTGGCGAGCTTAATAAAATATTTGAGGAGGAAATGGAGAGATTTGGGAGTTGCATAGACTTGGGGGGAGATTCCACTTGGGCCGGTCCGATCTAGAGGCCAGACTTGGGCTGGGCCGTGGGCAGGTACGCCGAGATATCCACGTTGGCCATCCTGTTGGCCGTCTGCAGCAGCTCGTTGACGGGCGCCGCTGGCTGTGGCGCTGCCGTAGCAGCCAGCAATGGGGCGACAGCCGCCGCTGCACTGGACTTGGTCTTGCCCAAGCGCTGGTAGAGATTCGGGGCAAAGGTGCGCAGGAGGCAACGATGCAAGCAGAGCAGCAGGGCGTTGATGCAGCCCGAGATGACAATTATGCCCGATATAATGGAACAAAGGCGAATAACAAAGTTCACCAGATGGTCGCGATCATTTCTCACGACTATCTTCAGCGCCGACCAGTCGTACTTGAAGTAAATGCCCGGCGAACCGTAGGAGTTCCGCTCGGAGTCTGAAGGGAAACGAAATCGAATCAGTAGGGAACGTAAAGGACAGACAAACGCAGTTTGGAGCTCACCTAACTTCCGTACATTCTCGGTTACGGCGTATTGAAAGGTATTGATCGTGGTGAACGTCTGATGGATCTCTGTGGGCACCACCTTGAGAAAGTATTGCACTGTGGTGGCCTCCTCGTGGATGATGCTCTCATCGCCCTCCAGCGGCTGCACAATGCGCCGCGAGTACTGCCCAAAGCTGAGCCGGTTGATGCGGTGCGTGAAGTTGGCCGGCATACGGCGAAGCTCGATCACCCAGTGGTCCTCGAACAGCCCAACCACGGGCTGGGCGCCGCCCACTAAATGCAGAACGCCGGCCACCTTGTTGATGCCCAGAGTGCCGTGCAGGCGGCAGGCATCAAACTTTGTCTCCGGCTGTCCATTGGGCAGATGCAGCTCCAGGCTGGCGGGCACAGCCCCTGGAGGCGGAGCCACTGGGGCCATGGCCGAGCCGGCGGTGGGGTCACCCTTCATGGGATACGGATCGCGCATGATGTCCTTGAAAAGCACATCGGCCACCGAATGGAACTCCTCGCGCAGATAATGGTTGGTCATCTGAATGAACTGGAAGTGTTGGCGATCCTTATCCGACATCTTCCACCAGACGCCCTCGCGCTGCAACGTGCCGTAGGCGAATACATCCTGCTGCGTCTCGTCCATGAGGTCCACACCAGAGAGGGCGACGCAAGGCATGGCCACTGTTATGTCCACGTGCATCTGCACCTGCTCGTCCAAGGAAATGTCCGGCTCGAACTGGTACACTATGTCCGTCTCATGCCAGTAGTAGTGCAGCTCCGTGTAGACCAGATACACAATCAGCAGGCGGCTCAGCAGGGACACTGTTGGGGGAAAGCAGAAACACACAATAATGAGCTGCTGGTTAGAATAAAACTTCCTCAATCTTACGTGTGCCGCCTATTTCTGTGGTTTCTGTGTACTTCTCGGGGACCTTCTTGAAGGCATCCAGATTCCTGGCAAAGTCCAGGAGATTGCTTTTATCACCACGATAACGCAATGTGGCCGTCATATTGCTTGAATGGGAGAGGAATATCTGTGTGCTTTTCAAGCCAGAATTCCCGGCATGATTGCCACGTACTCCAAGCTCTCGCCACTGCCCACCTTTTCTGTCACCAAGCCTCCCCAAGTCCAGGAGGCGTGTGCGCTTGTGTGTGCCGTCTATCAATCCACTAGTACTATGGCTTGGGCAGTCTTATCTCGATAAATTGTAATCTTATCTAGGATAAACAAACCCGATCCGATCGTTGAAATGCCACACAAAATTTAATTGCCGGTTACAGAAACAGCTGATGGGTGTAGTGTGACCGCGAAGTAAACCTGACAATCGGAACTATACCGAAATTTACCTTCTCCTCTTCAGCATATACCGTAAATATACCGGGCAAAGTGTCGAACTGTCCCACTAACAATTTTTTCATTTATGAAAATTGAATGAAATGACAAGGTTTTCATAGAGGGCTAAAATATAACAAAAGTATTAAAACATAACGGTTTTGTTACTATTTTATTGATAAAAGATATTTCTGTTTTGTATCGGTATATTTGCAGTATATTCTGTAAAATGGGAAGGTATATTTTAGCGATAAATCTGCGGCCACACTTCACTTCACGAGTTTTCGTTCAAGCACGCGGCATCGCCAGTGGGACCAATTTACAAAAATTTCTAAATATTTCAGGTGAAAATTGCAGCAAATTTATCTTCTTCTTTTCGCCTACTTTTGTTTTTAGGGCTGCCAGATCGTTTCAAGGCGAATCGGTAATCGATGTTATCGGTATCAATAAAATAATGAAAAGCAGTTATCGGTATCAAGTGGCAGCCCGCAGCAACTACGAATTGCACGAGTCTGGCAGCGCCACAAAACGACGTCACGATGTCATTTATGTTGTTTTTGTTTATTCCTTAATATGTAAATAATCCAATAAAAAGGACTTCTGAAAACTTGTCAATCTTTTAGAAAGTTTATGTATCCATCGGATAAAATTATTTGTTTAGGACTGAGAGTCCCAGCTAGCTAGTAATATTAAACGGAATATCAGAATCGAGGAATATCAACGTTGATTGTTTTTCAAAAAACAATCGATACTATTATGATAGTCGCAAAACCGTCGATAGTAGACTAGCAGTAAAATATCGATACTATCGATAGTGCCCTCGATGGTTTGACACCTCTATTGCACCATTAAAAACATTTAGCGACTCACAATATTCGTGAAAATTTCGCCTGCATCTCTCCCGATCCCCCGGTTAAGAAGCAGCAAATCAAATGTGATGTTAAGTGTAAGTGTTTTTCCAAAAAATAACATATTAGAATGGAAATCCATTAAAACGCCATTGTGTGAGTGTGTGCGTTCGTGCTCGCTCGTTCGCTCGGGTTTGTGTGTGTGTGTGATGTGCGAACGAAATAAAGAAGCAGCCAAGCAAAGAAAAAATGCCGCAGCCGAAACAGAATGAAGTCGCCAAATAAATAAACAATTATCAATTTCCAAAGTCAGTTGTTAGTTGCGTGCAATGTGAAAACGGAAATGAAGAGAAGTTGTGCAAGGCAAACAAATGAAACATGAAACAAGAAACAGTTTGGGGTGCAATGGAGCTCCCAGCTCCCTACATCTCACACCCTTCTAACCAGCTTATCCCTATCCCTTTCCCTATCTTGCGTGTGTGGGAGTGAACGAGAAAGGGCTTTGACCAGTTTCCAGGTTTTTGAAGGAGAATTGTAGCCTAGCCGCAAAATTTCGAGCTTCTTTACATTCGTCCGTCCGTCCGTTGGTCGGTCCGTCCCAACCCTTGTTTTGTTATCCCTTTCTTTTTTTGCGCTCTATGCGCCTGTGTGTGTGTGTGAGTTTGGGTGAGCGTCCCCATAACCTGGGAGTTAAATATTCAACCCCCAAAATTGCCCCACCCCACTGTCCAGGCAAATCACTGAGCAATAACCACCCACCCATTCAGCCATCCGCCCACTCTCACCCCCCAAGCGTCGACATTTCGCACTGGAAATTTCTTACTGGATATTCTCACTCTCCCTGCTCTTCTTATTCGTCTTTTGCCTTCCCTGCCTCCGCCAGCTCCACTCCAGCTCTTTGTTGCTGCTGTTGCGGGATGGAGCAGTGGAATTAACGGTGGAGACCAAAAGGCAGCGGGAGAAGGGAGCAGTAATTCAAAAACTGTCGAAATAAAACGGCTTCCTTCTCCACTTTCCTATCCCGGCCCCCAGTCTTTGCCCACTCGTGTGCTCTCCTGCTTGTTCAACCACTTTGCCTCTCTCGCTCATGCTCTCTCTGGTCTCTTTCTTTTGTGCCTATTTCCGCTGCCGCTTGTTAGGTCAGCTCTGCCACCCGCTCTCACCTACACCACATCACATCACATCACCACTGCGTTCCCCCCTTTTGGGTCCTATTAAACTTTTGGGCTTCAAGCTCTCGCAATCCTGCCTGACTCTGTGTGGGTGTGTGTGTGTGTTGGTGTGAGTGAGGGTCGGAATGCGCATAAGTAAGGTGAAATATGAATAGGACTTTGGGACAGTGCCTGGAATTGGTGCTAGAACAAACAAATGTAAATGATAGAAGGGGGGAATATAATTGAGTGTGACACTTTCCGCTGGCGCTGGCGTCGGCTTCTCGGGAATTACATTTCTACAATTTTTTTAAATTGCGCAAATTGGCGCGTCTGCAGCCGCACCACGAACGTTGTCCAACACTAGCCGCATGCAACCCTGCACGCGCAGTGTGAAAGAAGGGAGACGGAAACTTACACTCACACAATCACACGGCTCGCACACGGGGGAGCAATTTTTGTTATTATTGAACAGAAAGAACATCGCAAAAAAAAATTAATAAAAGACAGCTTCCGAAGCTGGGTGCAAAAGCGTGCAGTTGGTTAAAAAGTGTGAATTGCTGCGAAAATGTAAGAGAGTGAGCAAACGCTGAGCTGCGCTCTCAATAAGAGCGACAGGCAAAGCCGAACAAAAAAAATTCACTCGCGGGGGAGCAAAAAGGCAAAAAGAAGCAGTAGCACCGCAGCAGCCGCAGTCGCAGCCGAATCATAAGCAGCGCAGCCGCCGCTAATTGTCGCGTCGCCGTCGTCGTAGTTGTTGTTGTTGCTGTTCCCAGTGTTCGTGCGCTGCGTCGCAAAAAAAGAATTATTTTTCCCCAAAGGAAAATTCGAAAAGAGAAACAAAAAGTTACTTTTTCCACAAGTTTTCACGGGTTCGTTTTCTGTTCTCGTACGTACGTGTGGTGTGTGTTTGTGCTGGTGTGCGTGAAAGGCAAAGAACAAGGCGCTAAAAGGCGCAAAGGAGAAGAAGAGGAAGACCAAAACGAAGCGAAAGAGCAGAATGTGAAGGCGAAAGGAAAACTATTAAAAACGAACAAAAAGGTCAAAAAAAATGTGTTAAAGAGAACCGAAAGATCCGAACAAAATGTGGATTAAAAGTGTGGAAAACTAGCATGTGTGCGTGTGTGCGGTGGGGGGAAAAGCTAAAATTAAGTTTTTGTTTTTGTTGCACTCGCGCGCGTGTGTGTATGAGAGGGGATATGTACATATGTGTGTGTTGATGTGTGAGGAATGATTTTTGTAAATCGCATTTACTATCTATTAGTTCCCAATTTATCAATTAATGTGTTTGTGTTTTCTTTTGTATCCAAAATTGCAGTAATTGCACAAAATAAGTGTAATCGAAAGGAAAGGAGAAGAAGCAGCAGCAGAAGGAATACACAACAATAAAAACGAGAGGAAATCAATAATAAAAATAACAATAAAGCAGTAAATAACAGAAGAAAGAACAGCAGAAGTGGGAGCCGTAGCGCAGCGGCCGGACCTGTGCCTGTGTGTGTGTATGTGTGTGTGCGTGCGTGCGTGTGCGTGCATATAGCATGTAGTATTGTTGTAACAAACAAAACGAAAGGCGGCCAACAACAACATACAACAAGAAAACATAATGAAAGCAAATGAGCCAAATCAAGCAGCAGAAGCATCAGCAGCAGCCGCGTCCAACGTCGACGACGACGTAGCAGCCGCCGATGCCGCCGACGCACGGGAAGCACCGAAAACCGCATGACAAGGAAATGGAAAATTTTGTTGAAAATTCTTTGGAAAAGCGAACCAACAACGCGAATCAAAAATTAACAAGAATTCAAAGTAAATCACAGAAACAGAGCCACTAAAAAAGAAGAAGCACCAGCCGGGCAGCCGCACCAGTAACAATAAATAAAAGAAGCAGCCTAAATAAACTAAAGGCGAAGACGACGACAAAGACGAAGAAGAAGAAGAATAAGAAACAGCAGTAGAGCAGAAGCAGAGAAGAAACAAAGCAGTGCATGAATAGGAATATAAGAAAAAGTGCAGGAAGAAGAAGCAGGAGAACCGGCAGGTTGCGCCCCCTCCCTCTCTCACCCATACCATCTCACACACACACTCTTATCACCCAACCACCAGAGGCAGCAGCAGCTCCACCACCCATTCTCATAGCAGGAGGACTGGGGGATAATACCATGGCAAGCAGTGCAACAAATGCAGCAAGCATCAGCCGCCGCACAAGCACAAACAGTAGCAGTATCACTGCACTGCCATCACTATTCTCATCTGCCTCTGCCTCCGCCGCCGCCGCTGCTGCAGCAGCCACCTCAAAGGACATGGACGGACTGATTGCCATTAATGATAGCGCATTATCGCAACAAATCGAATTTATACTACAAGATGCTCCCATGGAGCAGGATGATGACCATCAACAGCACCACCACCACCACCGGCACCACCATCACCACCACCATCAGCATCAACACCACCAGCCGCAGCCACAGTCGCAGCAGCACCACCACCAGCCGCAACAGCAGCAACAGCAGCAGCAGCAGCAACAACAGCATCTGCAACCACATCATCAGCTGGTAGTAGGAGCTGGAGCTGGAGGTGGAACAGCGGCCAAGCTCGAGAATAACCACCCACCGACAACAACAACCACTGCAGCAACCGCAACGGCAACCAACAGTGCTTCCGTTTCCACCTACACCACTAGCAGCAGCAGCAACAACAACAACACCAACAGCAATAACAATCACCTGGAGGAGCATCACCACCTGATGATCCAACAGCAGCAACAGCATCTGCTTAATGGCCGGCGTGTTATCATCCAGTCGACCGGCAACAGCAGCACGGCCACAGTACTGGCCGCCAGCGACATCAAGGAGGAGGAGCTGGACGAGGAGGAGGAGGATCCCGAGCTGAACGATGAGAATCTGCAAGATATCGAGGAGGAGGCCCAGGCGGCCGAAGCCGACGAGGAGCCAGAGACGACCACACAGCAGCATCCGCATCTTCAGACTCGCGTCAAGATCGAGGTGGAGGACGACGATATGCCCGAAGACGATGACGATGAGGAGGAGGACGAAGACGAGAACATGTCGGTGGCGCATCTCCAGCGGCAGCAACAGGCCCAGGCCCAAGCCCAAGCCCAGGCCCAGGCCCAATTGGAATATCAACTGCAATCGACACAAGCGGTCGGGGCAGGCGCCCAACAATTGGTGCAGCTGCCCGCCGGCAGTCTAATGAGCACCTCGAGTACTCGCACTATGACGGTGCCCGTCACCGAGGCGGCACTTGTCCAGCTGCAGCGCCGTCCCGTGTATATCAGCAATGCTGTAGGCGGCCTGTCCGCCGGCACCACCTATGTACGGATGCCAGGAGCGGCCGTGATCAGCCGGAGTCCGATGACGGTGCTGAATGTGGTGCAACAGGCGGCGGCTCTACCCGCCACCCAATTGATCCTGCAGGCCCAGAGCCCAACGCCACAACAACAACAACAGCAGCAGCAGCCCCAACCCGATCAGCAGCAGCAGCAAATGGCCATTAACCAACAGCAGCAGCAGACACAATCGCAATCACAGCATCCGCCACAGCAACAGCAGCAGCAGCAGCTACAGCTATCATCCCATCCCGTGAAGCACCAACAAGCATCGCCAGCATCCAGCTCTTCCCCATGCAGCAGTAGCGGCAGCAGTGGAGCCAGCAGCACGGGAGCCACCGCCAGCTCATCGAGCAGCTACCAGTGCATGGAATGTGTGGAGAAATTCGAATCAAAGGAGCTGTTCGACATCCATCGCAGCGGGCATGCCAACAACATGAAGTGTGCCATCTGCAACATGGTGCTCAAGTCGCTCAAGAATTACGAGAAGCATTGCCTGCGATGCAAGCCGTACGAATGCCAGATCTGCGGCCGGGTGGTGCGCTTCCGGCCTAACTTCATCAAGCATATGCGGGTGCACACCGGCCAGCAGTCGGAGCGGCACAAGTACAAGTGCGAGGTGTGCCACAAGGAGTTCATGAGCTTCGAATACTTCAAGGTGCACAAGAAGATCCACAACGAGAATGTGAACCTCACCTGCGAGATTTGTGGCAAGGTGTTCAGTGCCCTGGCCTCGCTGCGCGGCCACTCGAAACTCCATTCGGGTGTCAAGCTGCACAAGTGAGTATTTTTTTGTTTCGTTTGTTTGTGCGTTTATTGATTTTCCAATTTGTAATCTCGTTTTTGTGCCTCCGCTCGTCCGCTTTAGGTGCGATGTCTGCGGCAAGGGATTTGGCCAGCGCTACAACCTGAAGATCCATGCCCGCACCCATACGGGCGACTTCCCATTTGAGTGCAAAATATGCAAGAAGAAGCTCCACACGCAATCCTCGCTGCAAACGCACATGCAGGTCCATCTCAGGGACCAGCCGACGGCAGTGGCCACGCAGCAGGCAAAGGCTAGCAATGCCAGTGCCAGTGCCAGCAGCCAGAATGGGGGGAACACCACCAATACTAATACTAATACCAATACCACCACCACCACGAGCACCACCCACACCAGCAGCATCAGCGGCGGCAGCAACTCGAGCAACAGCAACAGTGCGATAAGCGCCACGGCTACAACGATCGTCAAACTGGAGCCGCCAAGTGATCTGGATATGCCCAGCACTAGCACAAGCAACAGCAATCAGCTGCAGCAGCAGCACCACTCTCACCACCAACAACAACAACAACAGCTGCAGCAGCAGCATCATCAGCAGCAGCAGCAGCACCAAATGGAATTGGACGACCATTCGGGCCTCAGTGGGGACGAGGATGTGAACTCTTCCTCGCATATTGTCAACTCAACCACCAATCGCTTGACCACCGGTGAGGACTCATCCAATGAGT
Organism: Drosophila tristis; assembly: GCA_018150885.1. NCBI lineage: Eukaryota > Metazoa > Arthropoda > Insecta > Diptera > Drosophilidae > Drosophila > Drosophila tristis. The sequence continues at coordinate 4,696,807 of JAECWT010000215.1, read as the reverse complement.
CCTCAAATGCCTCGCTACTCAATCAGCCGCACTCCTCCTCATCCGCAGCCAGCATCAGCTCCTCGCATTCACCATCTATGCTGCAGCAGCAGCAGCAGCAGGTGCCGCCTGCAGCATCGTCGCAGTATCTCATGTCCACGCCCTCACGGACGATTGTCATCAAGAACTACATGCAGCAACAGCAGCAACATGCAGGAGCGGGCCAGGGACAGGGACAGCATCAGCATCATCAACAGAACGCATCCGATCAGGGTGCTGTACTCCATACGCAGGTCATCCAAAGCGGTGCAGGCACCAGCAGCAGCAACAGCAGCAGCAATGGCAGCGGGAACGCCATCGTTAGCAATGGTGCACAACAATTGATACGCAAGACGCCCATCATTCATCACTCGACGAGTGGCAGTGGTACACTGAGCTCCGCTTTGGCCAGCGTGGTGCAGCAACAACATACAGCAGGAGTGGGAGGTGAGTGGCTTTTGGGCGCTTTCGAAGCGTGTAAATAAATGTTGTACTTTCGATTGTTTTTACAGTTGGTTCGCCCGCTCAATCGCCACAGTCATCATCGTCAACGTCTTGCTCCTCCACCACTGTGCTGGTGTCAAAGGCCACGGGTGTACCCCTATCGATAGCATCTTCGGCAGCGGCGGCGGCTGCGCTGGCCGGTTCAACCATCATACGGAGTACACGCAATCATCATCATATACAGCAACAGCAGCAGCAGCAGCAGCACAGCAACAGCCAGAGTCAGCAGCAACAGCAGCGTGGATCAGGAGCTGGCACGCAGCAGCGCAATAACCACCGAAATCACCACCGACGTCGTCATCTTGCAGACATGGATGATGATGACGATGACGACGAGGACGAAGACGCAGCCACAGCAGCCGCTCAATTGCAGTTGCAGCGCCATGGCCAACATCCGTCAATGTCAGTCAGCCCCCACCACCACCAGCAACAGCAGCAGCACCATCATTCGCATCATCAACAGCATCAGCAGCAACAGCAGCAGCTCCATCATCATCATCATCACAATCATCATTTCGATGATGACGATGATGATGAGAAATCATCACCGTCCCTGGCCACAGCGGCCATCAAGGTGGAACCGAATCTCTACTCCTCTGGCTCCGGCGACAACTCTAACGATATGTTCATCAAAGAGGAGGTGATGTTCGAGGATTCGGCCGCCCCACATTCACCACAATCGCCGCCCAGCTCAAAGTTTCGCATCTCGAACTTTGATAGCGATCTGGTCGATCATCATGTCGATTTGAATCACTCGCTACCGCCGTATGGTAACCTGTTTGAGCCGCATTCGATACCCGATAGCATACCCGTGCAACTCTATCCGGATGATGATGATGACTTTCGGCTGGACCATAGCTCGCTGGGTGGACTGCATAATACATCGTCATCGACAACAGATGGGGACTTTATCAAAAAGGAATGGGTCTATGGCACTGGCACCAGTTCCTATGCCATGAATGGCAAATTCGATGATGACAGCGATGCCCTATGCGATGCTGCAAATTTCATATACAATTGAGAGAGTGTCGTCGTCGTCGTCTCGCAATTGTCGGGCAGGCCAGAGAGGAGCGACAGGAAAGGAAATAGCAACAGGATATGGAAATGGAAATGCATACGCACATTTTGGCAAGACAATTGCTTGGATATATATATATATATATATGTATATGATATATCTCTTTATCCCTGGTCACCTCTTCTGTGACACCTTTTAAACGCAATCAATCACACCCAACCCAACACACCACACACACACACAAACAACATAGATATACATGTATAGATTGATATATGTGTGTATGTATATATGTGTATATATATACATGCCACACACACACACACACCTCTAGATAATTTGCTATCTCTGTGTTGCGCTCGTGATGATCTTAACGTGATCTTAAGTCTAGATATGTGTAGAGTGTAGAATTTTGATATACTCTATCTCTCTCTCTCTCTCTCTCTCTTTTCTGTTTTAGCTTTTTTTCGCCCCTCCCCCCCAACCAACCTAATTTCTTGTGTGTCGCCCTACTTCTATGTGTGTCGTCATTTTTTTAAATCTCTCTCTGTCTCTCCCTCTCTGTTGTAGTTTTTTGTGCATATTGACCTCTCACTCTAAGTCGCTCACCATATATATTTCCGTCTCGCTCTCTCTGTCTGTCACTGTCTCGTTCTCTGATGTTTTGAGTATAGAGTACTCCTCCCACGAAACCTCACAAAAAGGAAAACCACTTGCTCGTCTTCCTCAATGATGTGTAGTGTAAACGAGACCTGATCCTCCCCCTCCCCCTCCCCCTCGCCCAACTCCTTCTCCAAACCAGCCTTTCTGAAATCTGCTAAAAACAAAGAAACAAAAAGAAAAAATTGTATGTAAAACAATAATTTTTATAATTATAAGGTATATTTTATTTAAATATTGAGAAATCTTTCTATATATGATTTGCGTCCAGCACGCACGATATGCAAGATATACTAATATACATACACTATATAGAAACTCTATACATAATTTTGTATACGATCCAATCCTAATTTTAATTAGTTTTTGCATTTGATCTCTAACTTCCACATAAATTTGGCTTTAATATTTGCAACCCAAAAACAAAAGAATTGTAGTTCCTGTTTAATGGCAAAGAAAACTGGAGGAAATCGTATAATGATTCTATATATACAACATATAGATTATGCGCTTAGATTGTATGTATGTATGTATGTATGATGATTATGAGGTAGCTTGTGCTGGGCTGGCCTTCTCTATATGGAAAGATCTCTCATTCTCGTTGTGTCACTACTAAAAAGATTGTTCAGTATTTTGATCCCAAAAAGAACACAAAAGAAAAGAGAAAACAATCGAAACTGAAAGCAAAATGATCTATATATAGTATATATATAACGAATCTGCACGCACTCTGATATGCTTTAATTTTATTCGATTCGATTTTGATTATTTGACTTACCTAAAGCGCAGTATTTGTTGGTCCTTTTATTCGAGAATCCATTAATTTTTTTTTATTTTACAGCACACACACACACACATCCTAATATATAAATATTTAGTTTTTAGTGTAATTAGATCCTTTTTTTGTGTTTTTTTTTTCTTTGTATAATTTGGTTAAGAATTCAGTGCTCGATTTGTGCCGCTGCTTGTATAACAGCGCCGCTACCTTATAAAACTGTTCTAATGTGCAATCTCTCGCTTGCCCCCCTACCCGCAAAAACCCTCCCTGTCTCACACAAACCCTTAAATAGTTTCTAAGTTCTTCAGATACACACAAATAATTATATATATATTCTTACATGTATGATTTGCATTAAATATATATATATATATGTATGCATACAGATAAACTGTAGCTAAGCCTAAGCCCCTACCCTACCGATTTGTGTGTAGTCTCATCACCGGAAAGAGCATGGTTTTAGCCCTAGCTTTACCTTAACACACGAAACTGCTTGTAAAAACATATTTAACACAAAAGAAGAACACAGACACACACACCACACCCTCCATATATACATACATAGATAGATCTTTAGCGTTAACAATTTTAATTTGCATTTACATCTATTTTTTGTTGTGTACTCGTTTGTATTTTTCCTCCTTCGTTTGCAGAGAGACAAACAATTAAAAATAATTTAAGATAAAAAGAAAAGCAAACAGGACGCAACACATGCATATATATATATATATATATACATATATATATTGAACAATGTATGTGGGATCGGAAGATGATGATGCAATAAGAGGAGTACATTAAACAGAAACTTCTATCAAAAGCATTTAATGTTAACGAAAAAAAAAAAAAAAAAAATTCATAATAAATCGATATAAATTAAATACAAAAATATATAAAGTATAAAAATCTAAAGAACAAATTAGCCAACAATTTTAAAATGTAGCTGAAGAATTTTAATTTTTTTGTTTAAAATTTGTGTTGGTTTTTGAGTAGAAGATACAAATTTGTCCCCCAACCCCCACCCATTTATTTCGTGCATTTTACGCTGCTGCTTTTTTGCGCATCATATTAACAAAAATGTTTAATATTGGTAATTGTTGTTGCTTGCCATTTTGTTTGTTACTAAAAGAAATATATTAACAAGAACATTAAGTACACACACACAAACACATGCACATACACATACATATGTACGTATAGAGAAAAGCTCAAAGAAAAATGAAAATAATACGCGCAAAAAGAATACGTTTTACATTTGAAACCTAACTTTATGGATTTGTCTTCCGCACGCACGTTCAAACAGTTCTTCGATTACGTTCGAATGTTGTTCGATGTATGTACAAATTGCCAATCGTAATGATATCGATCAAACCGACGATTGACGATAGATATCAAACGATAACCGCTAGCTAACCCAGCCCTCCCCTCCCCACGCCGTTTACATTGCATTCTTTGCTGGAAGAGTGCCCAGCAAGATATCAGAACGAGACAAGAAGAAGTGGCAGAAAAATGCCTTCAAAAATGGTGAGAACTGCCCCCTGCCTAAGCCCCGCAAACCCATCAGCAACCAACTCATTTGTCGCCAGCATTCTGAATAGAAAAATACAAAAAAAACCACAGGAGTCCTCCCAGTCCCCCTCCCTCCTGCCCGTAACAAATCTCAGTTGAACTAATGAAACAGAAGCAATTTAAAATTAAATTAAACAAAAGTTATACATTTTTGTACATTTGAAAACTGAAAGAAATAGAGTTACAAAACAAAAAGAAAAACTATTTTATATACCAAACAACAAAAAAAGAAAAACAATCTAAAAACACCCAAAACAATGAAAACAGCAAACAAATTTGCACCACAACAACAACAAAAAAAAACAACAAGAAAAACAAACAGCAACAAAGAAAAAAATGATGTAAACTTTTAACATTTAAAATCTCAACGACTGCGCACACAGCAACAAAACAAATTTTTTTGTATTATATTGAAAAGAAAACGTTAAGGAGAGAAACCCTTACCCTAAAAATAAGAAAAACGAGAGAAACACGTAGGGGAAAATTCAGAAGAGAAGAGGCGATGGGAATGATGAATGATGGAAAGCAAATAAAGTGAAATATTTTTTTAAGTGTAAACCAGGCCCGTTACACGGCTTGGGCGCCAAATTTTCTGCAATAAAAACAAACAAACAAAAAGAAAATAAAATATAAAAAAAAAAGAAAATATTGTAAACTTTATAGGCATATATACACACACACAAACTAACACAAATAGACATACGTCACACTGGACTAATTGTTAGGCTGCTGTTACACGACACATTTTCCATCGACAGCATCGGCAAACGCATCTCATGTCCTAGATAATCGTTGCCTTCCATCTGCGAAACAGAAAAGGAGGTTTTTTAAGATGTTCACGATGTGAAAGCGTGTTATGTGACCGAACAATAATCGACACCGACGTGAAAAATTATGAATTAATCGGTGGAGAAGGTATCGTTTAACAGCAGCGGTAGAAAGGAAAAAGTATGGAAGAGTTTTTGGGTATGGGTTAGGCCAGGCGTAGAGGAGGAGACAGCTTCAAAAAGCATCAACAGTCCAACCACACAAAACAAACGTATATATATATTTGTATACATATTCACAGAACTTCCTCAGAGATCTGGCAAAGATTGTATGATTCTTTTTCTTTGTGAAACAATTTATAGTTTTTGTAGGCAAAAAATTGTTGGTAATTAAACACACGTACACATAGATACGACTAAATATAGATATATTTTGATGTATGAATAGATATGTCTATATATTAGGACACTAGAAGGAGAAGGGAAAAGTAGCCCCAGGCTAGGGCCCAAAACTTATTCCTCTCCTCTCTGGAAGCGGTCCTGGTCCACACACACACACACAGAAACACATTAAATGTCATAGTTTTTGTTTATTTTTTTTTTTAACATAAATGTACCTAAAAAGCAAACAAAAGCAAAGATAAAAATAGTTATAAAGAATTGGGTAAAACAAATCAAGAATAATTCCAATTTAAAATGATTTTTCGATTCGAAATGGAATAGAAATTTTTGGCAACTTTATATAGATTGAAGAAGATATATCCACATACTATATGTGTGAATATACAGCCGCATATATTTATTTATATATTTCTATGTGTCGTCCCCCTCCCTGTGTGTAATTTTGCAAACTCGAAATTCTTAGAAAACAAATGAAAAATGGTGGCAAGAGAATGGTATAATAGAAAGGAATTATTTTTAATGGAGGAAATGGATTTGTTAGGCACCAAATCAAGCAGAAAAGCCAATATTATTTTGTTTGTTTTACGAATTTGTTAAAAAAAATATATATATAAAAATTTGAAAACAAAAACAAGATATACAATATAAGAAACCCAAACAAAAAACACGACTTTTTAAAGCATTTTCGAGAAATATTGAGGAGTAAAGGAATAAAACCGAAACCGAACAATTTCAATCTGAACAACAACATAAAGCCCACGAAAGTATATATATATATATAAATATAAATAAAATTAAATAAAAATATATATATATATTTAAATAAATTATGTGTAACAAAATGGTAAAGTAAATTAAACAAATCGTATTTATATACTATGAATGTCTAGTCGTATTTTCAGTATTATGTAAACCTACCCCGATCCCCCTCCCTATCCCCCACAACAACCATACTCCAGGAAAAACACAGTAAAAACTATTAAAACAAAAAAAAACAAACGATATATCTAGAAAGCTAAGCTAAATGAATGTGAACAAATATAAAAAACAAATTTTTGAAAATGAAAAATTAAAAAACTAAAAAAAAAGATATGTGTGTAGTGTGTACAATAAAAAATAACAAAAAAAAATGAAGAAAAAATTACAAAAAAAAAATAAAAAGAAAGGTGGAAATATGTGAGGGAGGAGGAAGGAAAAACAATATGGTAAACAATTTTTAGAAGCATTTTTAACACATACAAAACCCAAACTAAATGTTTACAAAAATATCGAAAGTAACGTATATGTATATATATATATATACACCTACATATATATATATATATGTATATGTATATAATGCAAGTGAGAGGGGAAGGAGAAAAATTTAAACGAAATGTGTCTGTTTTTAGTGTTAGATTCGATGTAAGAAAAAACCCACAATAAAACATAACAAACAAATCATATATATAGATATATATTATATACATACATCCAGAAAAATCATTAAAAACTACTAAATCAATGTGTGTAAACAGATAGAAGAGATCTATGAAAATATAGCTATATATATAGATATATGTATATATACATATATTAAAAAAGAAAGATGGAGTGAAGAAGGGACAGATGATGTGTTGGCTTTAAAAACAAAAACGAATAACTTACATATATGCATACATATATATCTGTGTATATAGTCGCGCTATATATATATATATATTTTAATATTTTTAATTTTTGTGTATACTTTTTTTTGTGAATTACAAATAATACTTTGCTAAAACGACTTTAGTTTATAAACATATATATATTTTAAACACTACCATTATGATTTCTCATTTGAATCGATTTTTATTTCATATTTTAACCATAACATCAGCAAAAATATACATATATTTTTTGTCAGAATAAAATCTGTGTTTCTTTTCTTTTGCTTTCGGTTTCGTTTCGGTCCCTGAAGAGTGAAGGTTCATATCAGCATAAATCATATGTATATCTATATATATATCTATATGTGTATCTGTGTCATCATCTATATAAATGTAAATTGTATTTGTTAAGCAACAAACAAAAAAAAAACAAAAACCAAAAACAAATGGAAATGGGAAAATGAAAATTGGCGCAATTTGCTCAAACATATTAAATCGAAGAAAAAAGTTAATTCTCTTAAACAAAAAAGAAACCATTTTCCTTTCCCTGTATTCCTCAGTTTACTATCTGTGTTTTTTTTTTCTTTTATTAATAGTGGAAATTTTAAAGAATTTAGTTCAACTAATGAAAAAAAAAACAATGTAGAAGAAGATGCAAAAACAAGGAAAGAAGCCGTAAAAACTTTCTAAATGGAAATAAATTAAACAAATACATATATTCAAATTCATGATAATGACAAAAAGAAAACAAAGCAAAAAAAAAAAAAAAGAAACGACTAAAATGAACCCAAAAACAATCTAGTTTTTATTGTAATTCCGTGTCTGTGTGTGTATTTCAGTAATTAATGTGAAAAACCAAAAAACAAAACAAAAAACCAAAGTCTTACAATAATAACGAGAGCAACAACAACAAAAAAAACAACCAAAAAATGGAAGAAAACCCTAACAAAAAAAATGCAAAAACCTAACGAAAAAAAGAAACCCCAAAAAAAAAGAACACAAAAAAAAACCCAAAAAGAAGAAGGACAAAACATAAAGAAACTAGCGAAATAAATAAAATACAAAATATTTGAAAATAAACCAAGAAAAAAAGAGATGCGTAGAAACGTTTTTGATTACATTTCAATGGGATTTGCTCTCTGATCAAATAATTGATGTTTTCCCGAAATTATGTCCATTCTCTTCCTATTCTATTCTCTTCCTTCCTGCATTCTATCAAACGGCTCGGTTATGCGTGTGACACGGCATGCGGCAGCGTGGAGCCCCTCAATCGGTTTGCGGTTCTGCCTGGTATCCGCGCATTGGTTTTTACCAATTCAATGCGTATCCTGGCAAGTGAGTATCCAGGGAGGGGAAGTATCGAATTCAATGATACTTCACAATGTTTCGTTATGCTTTCCAAAAGCTTAAACTAAGGTTTCTTCTTGGTCTGGGACCCAGGAACAGTTCATCGCTATACGTTGGGAATCCCGCTTGGGTGGCGGATCGGGCTCTTTCCTACTGCAACAGGACCCACAACTGGCGGCACTTGACAGTGATGTCAAAGAGGCTCAGGCCCTTCAGCCGGAGCGCAAGAAATTTGTAAAGATGAGTCAACATTAAGTAGTAGTGAGAAGGAAGGTCAACTAAATTGTAAATTGATCATTTTAAATTACATTTTGAATATCAAATGGGAAGAATACTCATAGAAACAATAAACCAATATCCAAATCGTTTGTGCATTGCTGTCCCACCTGAATGGAAAATGCATTTTAGTATAATATTCCATGTTTATTAATTAATTCGATTCTCATAATCTTTATATAGTATAGTATACATAAATGATAGTTTAAAAAAAAACCTTTCTTTATTTATCAACTAAATCCAATTGTTCTTTCGTTCAAATTTCCAATACATACATATATCATATAACGTACACTATACGATATATATTATATGGTTATTTCGATTTTAGGTTTACGTTTTTGTTATACTCAAAGAGTTTTATTTAATTTTTTGTTTTGCGTTCCATACAAAAAATTCGTAGCTATAAAAATAAATTTGCAATTTTTCATGGAAGTTGAAGATTATCTGAATGGGAGATATTTTGTTTGGACTAAACTAAATAGATATATCTATATATATATATGTGTGATCGGGTGTGATATATATATAAATATATGTAAGTGTGTTTTGTGTGTGTGTGAGTGAAAGTTTTCTAATTAAATCTAAGGCTTTTGAGTGGGGTAGGGGGACTCCACGACACCCCTCTCCTCTTTTAAATCTATCTATATTTCTAAGGCTCTTCCTTCCTGCTGGTGGGTGGCGGGACACTGCGTGGGCTGTGCGGAGGGCGTGTGTGTCGCCGCATAGCACAGCCCTCGTCGTCTCACCGCCGCCCCCAACCACCAAAAGGAATCCATCCATTCTCCTGCTTCCTTCCTTTTGTTTAAGTTTAACCAACACCAAGCGATTGCACATAAAAACCCGTTGTTGCTTATAAACATAAAAAAATGAACAAAAAAAAAATACACAAATAATCCTAGGCGTAAAATTAGAGAATTTCAATTTCAATTAAATCATAAAGTAGAGTTAGTTTTTTGTTTGTAATTCAAATTCAAATCAAAATCAAATTCTGAATAAAAGCTTAGGCTTCAGACTTAGACTTAGCATAGGGACTACAATTATAATATATATAAACTCTAAACGATTTCCTACGATTTGTATTCGTAAATCGACATTTTTGTGGTGTGTGTTTTGTTTGTTTGTTTGTTTGTTCAGTGTATCAGTACGATTGGTGGTCTTTCCTAAGTGCTAGGATTAATGCAAAAGTATTTTTTTTTGTTTTAAATCAAAGGAAACCCTTCATTTGTTAATGATTTATGGTGTGTGTGTGTGTATATATATGGTATAAAGTGTATGGATTGGTTATAAGATACAATATGTTTCGATTATTCTTGTTGTTGGGCTTTGACTTCATTTATGAACAGCTTTAGTTTACACGCATCTCTATCTTCCATCTTCTCGCACTACTTCTTACATCTATAGTTTAGGTTTTAGTTTAATTTGTATCCGCTTTTTGCCTCTTTACAATGGATTAATGGTGTGATTAAATAATAAATTACATGTGTATGTGTTTCTTGTGTGTCGTTTGGAAAGGCTTTAACATTCCTTTTTCACTCGCTTCTTGGTTTTTTTTTGTTCTCTTTTGCGGTGACAAAATAAATGCCAACGTTTGCAGATTTTGTTTGTTGTTCGGTTTCTAGCTCTAAACATCTTACAAATTAGCTATATCCTAGCTATATCTCTCTCTCTCTATCTATATATATATATATATGTGTGTGTATATATGATATATTCATGATATTTGTATTATTTATGTGTATGTGTGTGTGTGTGATGCATCTGCTCAAAGCATTTATCAAAAAAAAAAAAAAAAAACTTATGCACCTAAGATAACCTACTTAGGGGAAAAACATTTGTTTTTCGGTTTTGTTTTTCTGTTTTGTTTTTGACTAAGAGAAGGTTTTCCAATATTACAAACAATAATAATAATAATAATAAAAAAGGGAGAGAGTACTTATAATACAACGAAAGGTGGAATTCCATCATTAACTAAAAACGAAAATTGTTAAACAAATGTTTAAGAGTGTGTTAAAAAGTGAGGGCGATTTTTTGCACAGCAAAGTGTTGTTGGGATTCATCATATCGACTATCGACTAAATCTAAATCTACGCAAAAGAATATACAAAAATTGTGTAGTGCAATTTATAATCTCCAAAGATCTACCATCCCTTCTACGCTCCGATAGCTATAGCCAAGGGCGGTAGGTATGGGGCTGGTGTTCTGGTGGGGCATGGGGGGGGGCAGTTTTCAGAAAACTTCAAAGTCACATGGTGGGGAGGATCTTAGGGCTAACACTACTGACGATCCACAACTCAATTGTGGACAGGCATGGGCAGCTGTCCGAGCAGATTGTTGGCAAACTGCGAATTGGTAAACTTGAAGTGCCGCTTATCGTAGAACTTGAGAAGCGCCGGCGAGAATGGATGCAAGTCCTTCAGATGCAGATAGTGCACCTCTGGCTCGCAGGTCGTGTGGCCGCACTCCTCGCATACGTACATCTGCAGTGTCAAAAAGAGAGGGCGAGAGTTATTACTTGTGCTTTGGAAGGAGACTCGCTCGTTAAACATTACCTTGGCGCGACGCTCTTTATACGCATACTGATGCTGGACACTGTGCACCTTCTGGCAGTGTGACTCGAGGGAGCAGCGCTGTGTGAAGCTCTTCTCGCACAGATTGCACTTGTACGGCCGGACGCCCGTGTGGGTGCGCGTGTGCCGCTTCAGATCGAAGGTATCGTTGAATCCCTTGCCACAGAACGTGCACAGGTACCGCTTGATGTCCGAGTGGCACTTCATATGCCGATTGAGCAGCCTCTGCAGCGAGAACGTTTTCATGCATACACGGCAAACGAACTTGCCATTGACCCCAGAATCATCACCGGCCTGGCTGGCCGATCCGGATCCACCCATGCAGAGGGCATCAGCGGAGCCATGGCTACTGGCATTGCTGCTGGCACTGCTATGATGCTGGTGCTGCTGCTGATGTTGATGCTGGAGTGATTGCTGCTGCTGCTGCTGATGCTGTTGTTGTTGTTGCTGGAGCGTCTGCTGCGGCTGCTGCTGGGGGGATGATTGCTGCTGCTGCTGCTGTTGCTGCTGGGAGTGGTGGCCGTGCTTGCTGAGATCATCAATGCAATCGATGTTGCGTATCCGGTGATGGCCACCATGGGCATTCTCCACAGCCAGTGGATTCTTGATGCCATGCCCGCCATTCACAAACTCCAGCTGTAGATCCGGCGGCAGGCCCAACTATTAAACGAAACAAAACGACATCGAAAAATGGTAATTAATGTGCGGTTCAGATCAGCACAGTGGCTGGGAGTGGATGGTTGGGGGGGAGGATAAAAGTTGATTGGGAGGAATAATACGGGTTAACAAACAATCACAATACAACGGGGAGGATGGACACACAACAATTGGTTTCGGTTGCAGTTTGGTTTTAGCTTACACGCCGCTGCAACACCTTGCTCTGACTGAGCACCGAAACGGTGGGCGATGGGGCACAGAGGCCAGCGGCCGTGGCAGCCGCCGCCGTGGCCAACGAACGTAATGTGGTGCGGTGCACCGTTCGTGTGGCTGGCACCTCCGGCGAGGGCTTCATTGTCGATACAAGGGTGATCATCGTGGAGCCATACGCCACGGCCTTGGCCCGACCACTCAGCTTGCTGCCGCCAGCTCCGTTGCTGCTCTCTCTTCCTGCTGGATCATAGTCCATGTCTGACACCTCCCCTTTTATTTCCTCCGGCTCCTCCTTGACCGTAAAGTAATCGAAATCCCTGGGAACCATTGCAACGGGCATCGTTTTCCTCGACCTGCCTCTCGACAGCTTCTTTGTTTTCTTTGTATTCAGCTGCTGCTCCTGCTGCTGTTGCTCCTGCTGGTGCGGGGAATGTATCTGTTGCTGCTGGAGGAGGGATTGTTGTGCTTGTAAAATGGGTGAAACACTTACGCTTTGGATGAGTGGCTTCGTGTCGAGCAGGGCGGCGGCAGCCGCTGCCGCTGCATTTGCATCCATGCTGCTGTTGCTGCTGCTGCTGTTCGTACCGGAGCTGCTGCTGCTGCTCATGGGACGTGCCAAATGTACGGCTGCTGCAGCAGCAGCCGCCGCAGCGGCAGCAGCGGCCGTGGGCGATGGCAGCGACATGTTGCTGTTGTCGTGGTGGTGCAAATGGTGAGAGTGGTGAGACTGCTGCTGTTGCTGTTGGAATTGGTGGTGCGAGTGATGCTGCTGTTGCTGCTGGTGGTGTTGCTGCTGCTGCTGCTGTTGGGCAGCATACATATTGTGCTGCTGGTAGGCAGCGGCATGTTGCTGCTGCTGCTGCTGGTGGTGCGACTGTTGCTGCTGCTGGCTGAGCAACTGCTGCTGTGACATTAAGGCCGACTGCTGCTGGTAGCTGCTGTGCTGCGACTGCTGCTGTTGTTGTTGTTGCATCATCTGCAGGCCTCTGGTGGCATGCTGGTACGAAGGCGGCGGCTGTTGCACATGTTGCACGTGCTGCTGGACATGTTGTTGCTGCACGTGCTGTTGCTGCTGCTGCTGCAGGTGCTGCTGCTGCTGTTGCACATGCTGCTGTTGCTGTTGCTGCTGCTGCTGCTGGGAGTTAACGCCATTGCGTGTCATATTGTGGGTCAACTGTGTGAGCAGATTCTCGTGCAGGGCATCCAACTGGGATGCTGTGCTCGCACTCTGATGGTTGCTGTGGTGATGATGATGGTGATGCTCCACGGGCGTCACCGACACCGAGTCGGGCGTCAGGGAGGGCGTCGAACCGAGCTCGAAGTCCTGCCGCGGACTGGTGGAGCCCTCGTCGTCCACACAGCTTCGCTGCAGGAACGAGCTCAGATCGACGGCGTCCGAGAGCTGCTCCAGCAGATGGTCCGTCTGGGAGCTGAGCATCAGCGTGGCCGTAAACTGCAGTGGATCCACAGTGCCGTTGGGGCACTGCGAACTGGCGAGATCCGACATGATGGCATCCTCGTAGGCGCTGGCATTGAACTGCCCGGAGCTGCCCATTGTCGCCTGGATGATGTTCTGCGCAAAGGTACCTATATCGATCTTTGCCTCATCGTACTCGATGTCCGGCTCGTCCTTGAGTATGATGCCGTACGCTGAGGGATTGCCACCGTAAAAAGGATGACCCATCGTCGAGTTTGGATTATGGAATTTGGAATTGGATTCGTTATAGTTAGGATTACTGGCCAGGCCACTCGCGAAGTTCAAAAGGTTATTACCATCGATACCAGCCGATGATGCTGCGCCACCACCGCCAACCGTACCTCCACCTCCATTTGCATTGCCATTGCCATTGCCACCTGCTCCTCCTCCTCCTGCTCCGTTTGATCCACAATTGATGTAGCCACCACCTCCGCCTACACCTCCTCCACCTCCCCCGACTCCTGCTCCCGCTGACATGATGTACGCCGCCGCAGCAGCGTTTTGAATGGAAAGAAAGTTGGGATTGCCGTTGAAGGCTGCGTGGGAGCCTGCTCCGTGACCAGCGGATGTCTGACTGCCGCCCGTATTATTGCTGGCCGTGCTCTGTTGGCCACTCTTCAGGCTCTCGTAGAATGGTGGCAGGGCCCCGGTGGGGGGAGAGTTGGGACCGTAGTTGCCTCGTCCGTCGCGGCCACCGCCCATGCCACCGCCTCCAGCTCCGCTGCCGCCTAGGGCACCCCCAAAGCCACCTCCCGGCGAACCGGCACCACCGCTGGCGTTCTGTCCGCTGCCCGAGCCGGACGAGCTGCTGCCGCTGCCAAAGCCCGACGACTGAAAGCCCTGTCCGGCTGCACCAGAGCTGCTGCTGCTACGGCCGTGACCGGCGGCTGCAGCCAAAATGCCAGGCAGGCTACGCACCAGGCGCGGATTAAGGCGCTGCGACTGGGCCAGCAGTACGCGAGCTGCCAATATCGTGTTTCGCCTGCGGGCCTCGCGCACCTGTCGCGCTCTCTCCAGCCGGCGGGCGTTCAGCTCTTCGTCGCTGTCGTAGCTGGGGCTTTGCCGCTTCGGCACGTGATAGTCAATGGGCTCCTGCTGCTCCGGTCCCAGTTGGTCGAGATCGTGGGCACTGAGGGGCAATAGAACGCTCCTTTGGGGCGTCTGATGCTCCGGATGCTGATTCTGGTAATGGTGATGCGGGGAGGCAGCGTGTCCTGCTGTAGCTACTGCTGCTGCAGTGGTCTGTGGTGCGCGCTGGATTACGCTGCAGCGGACAGCGGGCGTCGGTTCCCTTGGGGGCGGTGGACTGGGACGCTCCTCTGCCGGGGGCGGGGTGCTGCGCATACGCAGCGACAGCGGCTTGTCAACGGGCAGCAGAGGCTTCTCATCCACAATCAACTTGCAACCGTCATCGGAGTCTGTGTCGGAGTCCACATCCGAGTCGTGCTCCTTTTCTTTGCCGGCTCTGACGAGGATCGGCTGCTGTTGCTGATGTTCCTTGGGGTACTCCTTTCGCTGGGCCTGGGTGAGGACGATGCCCGTGTTGTAGAAGCGCGGGCGGGGTGCCTCGATTCCAACGTCAACGTCGCCGTCTTCCTCCTCCTCCTCTTCTTCTTCTTCTGCCACCACTACTGATGGGCACTCTATTTGCTCATCTTCGTTTTGCGCTTTCCTATCTGGCTCTTCTTCTACATCTACATCTACTTCGCTGCTGCTACTGCTGCTGCTCCTCTCTGCCGCTGTCGACTGCGGCGTCGGCTGCTTTGGTATGCTGCTGCTGCTTGCTGTTGTTTTTGTTGTTGTTGTTGCTGTTTTTATGGTAGAATTCTCGTCGCAGTCTTTTGTGGCTAATGCGGGGGGCGTGGGTGTTGGTGTTGGTGTGGGCGTAGGTGTGGGTGTGGTTGTGGCTATGCTGCTGCTGGTGGTGGTGTGGTTGGTGGTGGTGCAGCTTAGGCGCTGCAATAATTCTGCCGGCCTCAAGCAACCAATTTTTTCTGCAAAAAACAAACCGAGATAAACACAAAAAATTAGCCAAATATTCAAAGAAAATTATGCACGTAAGATAATGTAAAACCGATGATCCTTTTGTTATTTTACATCTAAAAATTACAACGAAAAACTGACGAAAAAAGCCACGTTGACCGTTACGCAACTGTAAAAGGAATGGGAGAATGACAAAAATCTCATCGAAGTGATCTCCCATTTGAGAGAAGTGTTCGTTTATGAGTGAGATTGAGTGATTTCAGGAATAACTGTAACCGCGACCAGTCTCCACGACAGGGCTGCGCAGTGCACGGTGGCCCTGTTTGTTGAATTATCCACACAAATTTGGAACACAAGTTTTTCACTCTATGTCTTTTATTATTAACTATTACCTTTACGCATTATGTTGAACAAATTATTTAATTAAAAAACAAAAGACTTTTTTATGCGTATGCACTTCCAAATACAAATTTTAGTCCACTTTAAAGCAACGTGTTCTTATGTCCGTCTCAGTGTCAAGGCAGCAAGAAATGAATAAGGTTATATGTATGAATGTGTATATGTGTGGTCCAAGATATAATAATATGAGGACGACGGACTGAAACGCATAACCACAGAGAGCAAGCTCTCTCGAATTGCCTTTCCTTATTACTCGCATATCTTGCTCTATTCTTCCCCACTCCTTTTGCAACTACTGTTCTTCACGCCAATTGAGAGCAGCTTAAAGGTGCTCAAATTACACTCTTTCTTTTACTCATTCTCATTATTGGAGATTGGAGAGAAGTTAACGCGCAATTTCGTGTGTCCTCTTTGCTGCTGCCGTTGTGTGAGTGAGTGAAACAGCGAGATGTGGAGGAATTAGAAGAAGTGGAATGGGTACAGACTGACCAGTGATGAGCATTTCTGATGTGTGTAAGGAGGTGGCTTTTGTGTGCTGTGCTTTGAATAGCCTACATATAATTAAAAATTGCAAATGGAAAAAGCAAGTGCAAGTGCAAGTGCGAGAAAAGACGAAACGGGCCAAGACAAGGCTAGCGACCAGCTGGCCGCAAATTTGTCTTTTGGCTTTAAATAAAAAAACAAGTGCAGTGAGAAATGGCAATAGCAACAGAAACAGCAACAGCAACAAAAGCCGCGGGCGGCATTTAACGGCTCTCATTGTTGATGGTGTTGTGGTTTTTCTGCTGCGACGTTCGTGTTTGATCAAGATCAAGGCTGCAAGTGTGTTGAGCGTGTGTGGGTAAGCTGGTTGCTGCCGGACAGCCCTTCATATTAGTTAATGTTCATATTTAGCCAAGTACCAGTTTATACCAATGTGTGTGAGCGTATGTACACATGTATTTGTGATATTACAAATGCCAAGCACGCACAACACTGTTGCTGGCATACCATTTACGGGACGGGGCGGAGCGGGGGCTGCTGCTGGCTCTGTTGGTCATGGCCAGGCCTGCAGCGCAGTTGCAGCGCAGCTGCAGCGCTGTCGCATAAATTCTAACTGTCGTCACACACTCACACATTCGCGCGCACATGTGATCTATCGCCTGCATACAGTGGCGGGCAAAAGTCGAGGTACTACGGAGAAAAGTGCATCATTAGTACACCCGTAGGGAGAATATCTTGATTTTTAAGGGGTTTGGTTTAATCAGAAAAGGAAGCTAGCATTCCTTTCTAGTTCGTCTTAAAGCAGCTGGACTCTGGAGACAGTTTAAATGGCAGTCGTACATAGACTTTTGCCCGACACTATCAATGTACATTTGGGCTGCGTTTAACAGAGTTTTGCGTTGCGCGGCGCTGCTCTGGACGTTAACAGCCTTGGGTCGGCTCAAACGTTTAACATTTTTTGTTAATAATTTGTTTAATCTCAATTTAATTGATTGTTTGTTTTGCTGATTTTACGCGTATTTCGTTTTTGAATTGACTTCAAAATACCTGGCATGCCATTCATTTATTAATCGGTTAATAGAGACCCAGCCGTGCCCCTGGGTACGCCCTGTCACGCCTTATGCGGCAAGGCAACTTACATATAGAAATTGATGTACATTTGTGTACATGATTTTGTATATTCTACAATTGTACTACATTTTAAGCGGCAGGCTTTCATGTTTCCCTGTCTCTCTCTCTCTCTATGGACAGCAATTGCAATTTTTTGACATGGATGTGTAGATTCTACATTTTTACAGCCGTTGGCTTTTGCATACATACATGTACATATGTACATACATATGTATATGTATTTCAAAAGCAACCTTACATCTTGGCCTCTCTTTCCGTCTAGGCTTACACTTGTTTCTACCCTCCCTTCCACCTTCTTTCGCTCACATGTTATTGCCTCTCCCTCTTCCGCTCTGTATTGATGTTGTTGCAATTGCTTGCCATAGTTGTAATTTATTTTATTGTGTTAAGGTCAAGGCGAATTGTAAAATGCTTTTTAATTACATACATACATACATACATAAGCACACACACACACATGGCCAAACATGTTTTCAAGTTGAAAATGAAATGCGAATAAGGTTTTATTTTTATTTGTTTGTGTTATTTTTTTTTTTATCATTTTTGTGTGCTGCTGCTGCTGCCATGAGGAAATGAATTTCAATTGAAGTTTTACAACAACAAAATAAAACAAATTATTGACCTCCAGTTAGCCAGCAATTAAAACAGCATTATAAACTATGTACATACATATGTATACATATACATACATGTGAGATAATCATTGCCAGGAGCTTAAGTAGATTTTCTCTCTTTGCTCTTGATTCCTCTGTAGGAGGACTTTCAGCTTAGTCTTTCGTTCTCCTGCTCTCAGGACTTCCCCCCTCTGTGGGAGCTTTCTATCCATTTATGGTCATCTCTTTGTTTTTTCTACATTTTGTTTCTTAACTGAAAATCATAGTCTCCCCCTCTGATCCCCGATGGAATGAGGAATCAGATGTGAAACTCTTCTGCAATTCGTTCCCTCTTTAAATTTCTTTCTTTTTTAAATCCATTTGGTACTCGTTCACGCCCAAGGGTCAATGCACGTTTTATCCTTTACCGTAATTGATTTACATGCTCTTTTTGTTTTTTTTGTTTTATTTTTTGGTTTGTTTGTTTTTCGATTTTGTGTGGATGAACTTTTAAAATATGCCACCTCCACCGCCTGCCAGCTACCGATTTTGTCTAGCGCAAAATGCGTCGTAAAAATACGAACCACTACAAAAATCAGCGAAAATAAAAAATAAATAAAAAAAAAAACTCAAAATAAAATAACATTATCTGCCTTTTGCTGTGTGTGCATATATGTATGTAAATTGTTCACGACAAAGCCAGCCCCGCCGCGTCAAAGGCAAAGCTCGCTGAAGTTGTCGTCTAGAATTCGTAATAAATTCTTTGCGCCCTCTCCCCTGCGAATTAGATCCAACCCCCAGATCTTTGATGCTATGAAATCGTAGGGAAATCGGGTAGATGAACTCGCTTAAGCTTAAAAGGGGTTTGATACCACTTCAGAAGAGTAAACACCCATAGTGCCAAATATCCCGTGAGTTCTGAACGATTCTTAGAGTCTTGTGTGATCTCTGGATGTGGATATACATACATACATATGTATACCACAATATATGTACATGCATATGTATGTATGTATGCGGGCAGCACCTGAGCGAGAACTACGCCCACCCAACAGCTGTCGTTTCCATTGGCCATGGGCGTTCAACTTGTTGTTTATGGAAAACTACTTAAAAAACGACAGAAACAGCAACAGCAACAGCAACAGAGGCAAGAGAGAATAATACCGAAGCACAACCAAAACAAAACTGAAAACAACAACAACTAAACAAAAAAAATACGAATATAAATAAAACTAAACGTTTCAACTTTTATTTTATATTTAATAGATTTTCAGCCACAAAAAGTTACAACAAAAGAAGTTAAAAAAAAAACCAGAGGAAAGAGACGGAAAGATACTGTGGATGCAAAATCGAATTCCAAACGCATTCTGAGCTTATCGCATTTGGAATTCCTGTCATGCACGACGACGACGACGACGACGACGATGACGACAGTCCCCTCTTCAGTCTTCTGCTCGAAGCTGATTCTTCTTCAGGTCCCGCCATAGCCACCCCATCTTGGGGTTCTGTGTGTGTGTCTAATTGTAAATGCCAAACACGTTGACAGAGGCGGCAACGACGAACGGCAACGAACGTTGTCAAGCAGCTCTACCCATGTACATATGTACAAGCACATGGGGGGGATATATTGTATGTAAATAATGTAGCTAAGTACATACATACATAGGTACTCGTACAGCAACAAATTAAACAATGCCCACAGACCCACCCAACCCATGTCGGAGCCCCAAAGCGTTTAAGGCTGCGATTTAAGTTAGGGCCTCAGAAACACACACACACACACACACACACACAATCTTTGTTGCATGAATAGACAATTATTATGAGATGATCAAGAGCGTTTAACCTCAATAGTTGTAAGAGGAACCAACCAACTGCAGAGACATGCAACAGTGGCTAGTTCTTATTTGTTTATCGTTTATTTGGTTTATTGAGTACAAAATGAAGCTTCTTGGCAATTTTCAATGTCATCTGCCTTCAGAAAAGCTCCCCCAATTGAATCGGATCACCTATTTGGGCCCTCACCCACTTGGCCAGCGAATGCAACCACCGCCCACACACACAACCACTGAATCACTGAACCATCATTCTATCTATCTATAAAACCCATCAAAATGTTTGCTTTCGCAAATAAAAAAAAAATAAAAAACAAAGAAAAAAGAAGAAGAAAAACAGATTGCAAATGTCAAACAAAATTTAATAGAGCATGAAACGGCATGAAATCCATTGAAAAATAAAGAGATGGTGAGGGGGATGGGGATGGTGAAGGTGATGGAGAGGGAGATGCAGATGGAGAGGGAGCGATGTGCAGAATGAGATGGAAATATATGCGAGTGCAAAGTGTCATCGATTAGCTGACAGACAGCCAATCAATTCGATTCCATTTCGATTCCATTCGATGCGATACGATACGATGGTGACAAGTGCATTTCTTTCAAATGTGCCACAAGAACAAAGCAGGAGGAGGAGTGCACAACACACAAAAAGATACGATATGGAGAGAATTGGGAATAGGAACACCTTGATCAATAGCAGATGCCTGGGACTGGCACTGGGACTGGCACTGGCACTGTGACTGAGATCGGAACCCTTGTCAAGGAAGCTTCCTGTTTGGGGTCGATCCTGCCAAATTGATGAATGCATCCGTTTGAAGAAAGGCAACCAACCAGGCAGGCAGGAAGGAAGTGGCGAGTCCTCGCAGAGCTTCTAACAGGTGCTTTCCCATCGTTCCCCTGGGTCCTAATGTGCGATCCTCCTCTCTCCCTCTCCCTCTCCCTCTCCCTTTCTCTATCTCTGACAATTCCAAAACAAATTATGTAGTGTAGTGTAAAAGCTTAAACAGCGAACCCTTTTCCGCTGCTTGCTGCCTGGTGCTTGTAGCATTTAGCAATTCTAATGCCGAAAGGGATACCGAACACTGCCCATTCGCATACCCATACCCAATACCCTGAACTGAAGTGTGGTTCCAGCCCATTTGCAACACGATCCGATGCTCGATCCTCGATTCTCCGTTTTTCTTCCCCTCTGTTTCCAGCTCCGATCAAGATCAAGATCTGGCCCTGGCCCTGGAACCTTGCGGGCAGTCTATAAATTTATTGCCTAAGCGCTTCACCCTCTCCTTTGTCTGCTGTTGCTTCACTCTGCTTAAATGAATTTGTCTCTAACGCCCAATTTGGCTTTTGGCTCTTCCTCTTCCGCTGGTTTTCGTTTGGGTTTTCGGATGCGGTGTGGGGCAGCTGCTGTTGCTGTTGATAGTTCGATTTCTAAGGGTTCCAAGGTCTTTATTAGGCCCTTCCGTCTCGGGTTACCATCCATTTCTCGTGTGTTGTCTGGCTCTGGGGACGCGACTTAAAATGCATTAAGTGCCGTGCAATTAAGTCTTATCGATGCCCCAAAATCTGCCCATCTTGATTGCTATATATAACTATATATTTATATGTATATGTATGTATACCCCCATATGTACACGCGTATAAGTATATGAATTATAAATTGCCGACGCGTTAACAAAATAATTTCGTTTAACTTAATTACTTTTTGGTTTTTTTTTTTCGGCGCTGGAGTTTTTTGTTCCCTTTGTTTTTTTGTGTTTTGCTCTCGTTTCGGTGCAGGGACTCTCAGTTGGAATGAAACCATACAAAAGTTGCACATATTTTGGGTTTCTGCTTGCTCTAAGTTTTCATTCCAAGTCTTTTCTTCATTGTAGTTCTTTGTGTAAAATATTGTAAAGTGGATAGTGAACAAATAATTCAGATTTAATCTATATTTTGGTTAGCTTCAAAAAAGAAAGCTACGTTTAGTTCTAAAGCACAACTTTGGGCTAAAATGCGGATGCATTTCAAAAGAATTTTTTGAATAAACCACATGAAACATTTAAAATGTGCTCTGCTTGCGCTCTCAAACATTTCTGCTTGCTTCTACTGCTTTAATAACTGAACGGTTTTTTCTGCTGCTGCTTGGCACTGCTTGCTATTTCAAGGTCAGAAATGCATCGAATGGTTGCTGCCGCTGCCTGGCGTGCCCGTGTGTGGTTGCTGTTTTTAAATGTTGGTTAAGCATTTAGTGTTGTGTGTGAGATATCGCTGCTCATCATCATCAGCATCATCATCGACATCTCCAACAGCGCTCAGGGTCTTCGCTTTGAAGCGTCTTAAATTGCAAACCACATTGACATAAGAATTCGTGTGTGTGTGTGTGTATAGCACGACAGCGGCAACATTTTTTACTACTATGTATGTGTATACAGTTACAACAACAGAAGTTACACCAACAACTACAACACAAGAAGCGGCAGAGACAAAATACACCAACAACAACAGTTACACCACAAACTGCAAGAACAATTACACCAACAACAACAACATCAATAAGCGACTCTAACATATGCAGCTGCTAATTACAGTTCCTTTTATTTACGATGATTCGTTGCTGTTGTTGACTGTTCTAATGCAGTAATTTATGTTTGTATTTGTTTCAATTTGTTGCTCTTTTTGGTATTAATGTCAATGCTAACCTTGCTCTCTTTCATCGGACTCGTTTACATTGCGTATTGTGCACCAGGCGCAGCTCAGCTCAGCTCAGATCAGATCAGTTCTCTCGCTCGCTCGCTCGCTCACTCACTCGCTTCACAGATCAGGCTTGGACTTGACTTGAACTACATTTGACATTGAAATCAATTGATGCCGTTTGGCATAGCAACAACAGTCCTTACAACAGATGGCGCCGTTACATCATCAGCTCTGGCCCAAAATTACACTTGTGCAATCGAGCTAACCTCACATAACCGCACCGCACTGCACCGCACATCACATCACACATCATATCACAGCATAGCATAGCATAGCCCTGCCCGACTCTTCTGCACTTGCGCTGACTCTGACTTGAAACAAATCGAGGACGCTCTAAACAAAAGTGCAACAAACTGTTTAACAAAATGCCGAAGAAAAACCGAAACGAAACGTAACGAAACGGGCTGTCTGTCTGGCTGTATGTCTGTCTGTCTGTATGTCTGTCTGTATGTCTGTGTTTGTTTGTTTATCCGAACCGTTGTCTGCGCTTTTGTTTTTTAGTTGTTGTTGCATTTGGATTTTGAATGGGGCAAAGTTTTAACGCAATTGCGTTAAATGATTTGTAAGCCAAAAACACAGCACAACAATGATATACTAGAGAGAGGAGGCTGCACCTAGCTGTTGTAGTAAAATGTTAATGAGACATGCACGAACTTTGTACAGAAAATCGCTTGGTTTTCGGTTCTATGTATAAATTTACAGTACATATAACGTATTGGTAGTACGTTGGGGTAGTCGTAGTCAACAGTCAACAGTCAGCAGCCAACAGTCAAGAGACAAATGGACACTGGAGCACAGTGAAGTTTCGCTTAAGGGAATGCTCAAAATATTTATTTATAGATTCGGATACACAAATCGATTGTTCACTGTATGGAGCAAATTCATATAGCATATGTCATATGCGGCTCTATTGGTTATAACAATTAGCACACAGACAGACAGACAGACAGACAGACACACACATGGATAGCATTGCATGGATTCAGCCTTCAGTTCAGTTTGTCATTCTAGCTGGTCAGTCAGTCAGTCAGTCATTCGCTCAATTCTCAACACGATGCATTTGTATAGTTTTAGTAGCTATTTAGCATGCTTCTTTGTGCACACACACACACACACACAAGACTCGTACTCTCAAAATGGCAAACAACAAATGAGACACAAAATTTAGGTCAACGCATATAATATATTCATTCTAAAAAGCTTCTCAATGAGCAATACTATTTCGTATGTCGTATGTCGTATGTCTGTTTGTGTTTGTGTTTTTTTTTTTTTTTTGTGTGTGTGTGTGTTTGGGTCAGTTTCACAGTTTCAAAGTTGACGCTGATTGCATTTCGTATTGCGAAAATGACTAAACTATAATTAAATATAACGGAAACACTCATCAAACATATACATACAGTGATGGAAAAAATAATACATACATACAAAAAAAAAAATATGTACATAAGTATTTATATGATTTGATATAAAGTGGCAAGCTCTCTTTAGCGATGTGTGGACCATGTTAAAACGATCTATGGATATAACTATAACTACAATCCAAAAGCATCCAATTTCGTTTCGTTTACGTTCCTCGATCGATCTATTTTTGAGGCGTTTTGTTGCTTTTCTATTTATTATACTCGTACTCGTATTATTTCTGCTATTTAATGTTTGCATAAATTAAATGTAGCTTAAAGTCTAGGCCTTTTGTCATCTGCCACCTGTTGCTGCTGCTAGCACTCGGTGCATCCTTCCCTTAAATACATAAATTACATATGTATGTACATACATCGCTCTATCTACATATGCATATGTACATATGTATGTATGTACGTACCCTTCTGATGCGACCTGCCAACTACTGGCAGCTGGTTGACCTTCCTAAACCGTTATATAGGCCCCGATTACAACATAATATCAACGTCTGTCAACACTAAAAAGCGGCTACAACGATTAAATTAAGCAAAAAAAAACAAAAAAAATCAATAATGATGATGAGCAAGGCTTGCTTCACTCTTGCTCTCAATATTTATTGCTACACAGCGAGAGAGGGAGAGAGGCGACAGAGAGAGAAAAGGAGAGAAGAGATGAGAAACGAGAGAGAGAGAGGGACAAGTGGGAGCATGGCAAGTGTCGTTATGGCTTGTTTTAACTGTAAATATTAACAAAACTTTTTGTTTTGTTTTTGCTTTTGTAGATGCAGGCGGCAACAACCGACGGGCAGGCAGGCGGAGACAGCGGAGAGATGAGAGTTCGCCGTCTGCCAGTTTTTGACCCACATTTGCATACAGTAAACACACACAGAAAGCGACAAAAGAAACTGAAACGTGTTGCTGCGTGCTAGAGGGAGTGAGAATTGGTGTGAGCAATAAGGAATAGGGAGCATAGGGAGTATAAATAAATGGCTGTAGCCTCCCAACTGCACCGCGCTCATCGGTAAGTCCTTCCGGAAAATACACTTCTTCACTGTAGCCTCCCATCAGTGTCCCTGTTATTATGATGGCTACAACACCCATCCTGCCTCCTAGCTGAACAGCGCCCATTTCCCACTGCACCCCGCAGTATCCCTTTGTTTTTTACTCATCTTTATTTTATCCCGCTCTCCATATACTCTCCCCCGATTGCCCAAATTCAAACTTTTTGTTTGTTTGGATTTTGTTACAAATATTAAATTATGCGTATAAATATTTTATTTTTTTTCGCTGCCCCCACACAAGCATTTGGCTCTTTGCCGCTTTACCCCGATGCCAGCATTCAAGCGCCAAGCGCTGTTCCCCCACTCCGCGTAAGCCCAACCAAAATGAAATGAGCCAAAACCGCAAGAAAAATTGTTGCTGTTGTTGCTGTTGCTGCTCTGTTCATTATGACGTAACTTTTCTCTGCCACCGCTGGCACTGCTGGCGCTCTGATCTGCTCTGCTCTGCTGCTGTGATTACGGACCCGGTGTTAATACAGTTAAAGCGGCCTAACCTTGAAAACCGGTAGATTTTTTTTTCTTCCATTTTTTTTTTAACTTAATTTCATGTGTGTGTCCCACTATTGTCCGTGTGTGTGTGTGTGTGTGATATGCATATCATTTATTACTTGGCTTTTTATTATTTTTAGTTTTTGTTGTATTTTCATTCCGCCCCCCCCTTTTATCTGACTCTTTTGGATTTTGTTGGTAATTTAACTTGCAGTTGGCCCATTCCCACACCCAAAAAAAAATGTAATTAATTAAACGAAACGAAACTAAAGACTTAGGCAACGAACTTGATATTGATATTGAAATATTTTACATGTGTCAATGTATCCTATGCATGTAGCATTACATATTGAACAACGAAATGTACAGGGAATGCGAGGTGTCCCCACCACCACCTGTTGGAAGTGTTTGGAAGTGTAGGAGAGTGTTTTAAAGAGTTTCCCTTATACGCCTTTATCGAATGATGGTTTTCTTCCTTCAACAGCTTACACGCTCACTCTCTTCGTTAGAGTTTTGCCTGCTCTCTCATTTGACCCCCCTTTTCATAGCGCAATGCAAATCAAAGCTGTGTACTTTTTGTGCATAATTATGGGCCATAATCTGTGCAAAATTCCCATAGGTAAATGGCTTGAAAATAGATCACAAGACAGCTGCCACCTGCACAACCTGTGTATGCCGCAGAGCATCTCCAGTTCTTTTGAATGCTCATTCATGCAAGCGGCACTTGTAAGCGGAACTAGTTGCACCTTTCTCATCATCATCTCTGATATCATCTCTGCCTTGCCATCTGACAACACATTTTCGGTATATTTTTTCGTTTGTTGGGGACACACACAAATTTCAATTTTATGCAAAACCAAACGAAAATCCAAAAACGAAATGGGGAAAAAAAATTTCACAAATTTCATTGGCTTAAAGTTTCAAACATAATTGACCAATAGCCAAGATAGTAGGGGGGTTCGGAGTGTGGAGCAGGGCCAGGGGCAGGGGCAGGGGTCTACCCCTATTAGTAGAGGGAGAGGAGATACTTTCAGCTGGTTGATGCGTAAATTGCACAATTTCCGAATGAGACAAAAGATTTGTCTTTGTCTTTGTTTTGTTTTGTTGTGGCTGATGAAATTTCTTTCAACGTAAAAATATCGAACAGCCATAAAATTTCACATAGTATGGCTTTAACAAGAAGAAGAGTTGCCAAAAAAAAAAAAAAAAAAAAAAAATACAGATAAACAGAGATAGATGTACATGCATACATATATCATTTATATATGGCATACATATATGCACATAGGTATGTATAAGCTTAATGAAGTTGCCGCTCAGTTGATCAGTTTGTCAATGGCTGCGTTTGTCAAGCCAGCAGGCAGGCAGGCAGAGGCAGGCAGGCAGGCAGGCACGAGAGTCAAACCAGTTCAGAGGTGCAGCGCAGCGCAGCAGCAGTGCAATGTGTTTAACGCATATGCGAGATGCTGCGGGGGAGGGGTATATATATCGTATCGCTATATAGTACAACTTGTCAATGTTTTAGTTAGTCGTGCATGCAGCCAGAGCGAGAGCGAGAGAGAGACGAACGGACCGAGTGGCCGAGCTAAATGCAGTTTCATGCAGTCATTCATTCATTCATTTAGTCAGTCACAAGTCAACCCTGACCTGAAAACAGCATACATACAGATGAACATATGTATGTACGTATGTACATATAGCCACACAGATGTATTAACCGTATATACTATACGTATGTATTTTTATATGCAACTGTTGAATGCTTTTTGCTGCGGGCACAATGCGATGTGCGCCGTTGTAGATCCCACTTTGAGATCTGAGAGGTGTCTCCTCTCTCCAGAGAGAGAGTGAACCTCATAGTTGTAAGGATATTCAAAATATCCATAAAGGAAACAACTTGTAATTATTTTTAAATTTTTATCTTCATTTTTCATTCTTCTAAATGGCAGACAAACTTCGATTTCAAGGTAATACTAGGCCTACCCGTTACCCCACCCCAGACTTAAGGCGGAAATTGTTTTGCATACAATGAATAAATAAATCATGTTTCAATGGGCAATCCATGTGGGCTGGGCACAACAAATAATACATATAATTCGAGCAGATTTTTACAAAGGGTTCAGCATGGAAATGGAATAAGCGGGCCGGGCATACATTTTAAATTTTAGATTTGATGGATGCTCATAAAAAAGCACACGATTTTTATAGATTTAAGCCTTTTTCTGTCTCTCGCCGCTCTACGAGTCGAGGCGTGTTTGCTTTGCCGATCTTCTTCCGAAAACATGCAAATATTTCACACAAAAACAGTTAACTTTTGAACAGAGCAGCGGACTGAAAACAAGTTCTATATTAATTGTTGCTGTTTCTTTTTACAAATGCGTTTAAAATGAAATAATACAAAGATACTCTCGAGCGTATCGAAATTTAAAAATACACGAAAACGAGTTACCTCTTCTTGGCTCCAATAAAAGTTTATCAGTATAATAATAATAATAATAATAACAATAACATTTCAAATGATAAAATACTCGCCGCTTTTTTTTGTGGCTGTTTTGTTGTTGTTGATTTTTGCGATGGATCAGCCAAAAAACAATTTAAAAGTTATTGACACTTTGTGTATACATATGCACATACATACATATGTTTGTATTTAAATATGTATGTGCATATGTATGTTTGTATATGTTTTTGTGTAATTTTTCTTGTTCACATTTTTTGCCAACTGCTGCGTTATTTATGGAATTTTGCATGTTTCATTCTGATATTGAAGACAGATGTGAGAAATCCAGGGTTTCCTTAATGTAATTAATATGCATATTCTGTCTCTTTCAAATATTTTGAAAGATATCCGCTTAAATTGGAGCTGCAGTAATGGGATCTAACTAAGGATTCGAAATACATACACAAATGTGTACATACATATGTAAATAAATATATGTACCAATCAGTGGCTATCAATTTAAGCCGTCATGCACACGACATGCATGTTGTTTTTCTACCATTCTCGCGCATTCTCTTTTGCTTGTGCGTCTCGAATTGAGCATCAATATGCCGCATCATATGGGTGCAGTTGGGAGCAAGGACGTGCCCACCGCTCTACACTGTAGATCAAATGGATCTCATGGTGCTGCTGTATCCATGTCGGAATATAATTCAATTAGAAGTGGTTTGAAAACCATAGAAAAATGCATTTTCATGCTGTGCAAGCAGAACAAAAAGGGGAGAATCAGAGAGACAGAGTGGAGAAGCAAAAACAACACACACACACCTTACGCATCATCATTAACATCATCATTACCATCATCGTCATAATGATCATTGAGACTGCAGCATGGCCAAAGCGAAGCTTTTCTCAGGTATTTCTTGCTGCTGCTTCTTCCACTGCCTCTATTGTTCTTTTACAGCTTCTACTTCTACTGTTCGTATACTTCTACTTATATTGCTTGTTGTACTGTTCTTTTACTTCTACTTTTACTGATTTTTCAACTTCTTCTACTGCTTGTTCCATCAGCGCCTCGACTGCTTCTTCTACTGTTACTCCTGCTTCCTTTACTCCTGCTTAGTTTAATATATTAAACTGCTTCCTCTACTGCTTCCATCAACGACTGCATACCAAAATCAGAAAAAAAACCTGGGCTTCCTTTTAATTCTTTCTTTTTTATTATTATTTTTCTTCTTTTTCAAATGTATTTTTTTCTCTCTCTCTCTCTCACTCTTGCTGTTGTTCTTACTGTTCTTCTCCACTGTGTCTGTCTCTCTCTCTTTTTCTTTTCTAGATATCTCTCTCTCTCTCGCTCTCTCTCTTTCTGTCTGTTTGGCCGCAGTGGAGCGAAGCGGCTGCCGAGCCGAGCACTTGAGACCTGTTTTGAGTCGTACTTCTGCCTGTTGCTCTTCTTCTCTGCCATGCTGCTGCTGTTGTTGCTGCTTCCTTTGTGCTTTGTGTATTTTCTCCTCTTTTACTTCTACTTCTTCTTTGCCTCCTCCCCCTCCTCATTCAACTTCTTGTCGATTCACTGCACAAATAAATCTCAGCTTTGAGCGTTATCAACGGAACGGTGTTTGTGTGTGTTCAGGACACTCTCTGCCCTTTTCCACTTCGCTGTCTCTCCCTTATATTGAGTTCTTCCAGTGCCTTTATTCCGATTGTCAAATATATATTCTCTCTCTCTCTCTCCCACTCTCTATCTCTCCCTGTGTGTGTGTGTGTGTGTGTGTGTGTGTGAGAGATTATCGCCAGACTTTGAGCAGGGCCTTGGGCCTGGAGCAGGGTTCTGGAGCCCACGGCACAGGTAGAGACACCACAAACTGCATTGTTTTATCAGAGTCTCTCCTCGACATTCGGCAGGTAGAACTAATGCCAAAAAAAAAACACACACATGCACATACGCATACAGACGCTGAGAAAGAGGAAAAACAGAAAAACAAACGGTAGAAAACCAAAATTGTAAAAAGAAATGGAATTAGATGCCGCGCCCCGGCCTATTGGGAATATTTGACAAAGATAAAACCTTTTTTTGATTTAAAACATGATGCCCCATGAATATCCAGTTACTCTTCCCTAACTAAGGATATTTCATTCGGGAAATACCTGCATATGGATGCAGATATCGTTAAAGAAATGTCTCAAATGTTACAAATAAAAATAAAATAACATAAATTTTTATATTTTTATGTTTCGCATTCTTTTGATACTTTGGAAATCATTTAGTTCATTCCAAATCAATTGTCACTGATCACTGAACATTGATTTTAATCATGTGTCTGTTTCTGTTTCTGTTTAACGTTTCTGTTTCTACGAATATTACTCCAAGATTTAACCATCAAATGAATTGCACAACACCATCAAAAGATTATCTGCCCTCCAATTAGAGGGCACCCAAAGAATCGATTAAATTTAATTGAAATTGATGTGATTTCCCTAGAAAACTTCTCTTGAGTAACAGTAAGTAGTAATAGCAAAAAGTTTGGTTTCTTTTCTTTTGTTTTCTTTCTCTTTACTTGACTTTTGCTTTTTTGCTTGTATGTGCTTGTGCCTGTGTGTGTAGGCATGTGTTCCCCCCAGAGGGTTCGCTGAACCTCCAACTCGCATCTTGGGATTGCCATCGGAAAGGGGTTCCCTACTTTGACAGGGAGGACAGGGGGACCTTTCGCTAACTTCCGCTCAATGATTGTAACATCTGCGTGTAGTAAACTTCTGCGTGCAATTGAAGTTGGCCAAAATGTGTTCGCTCTGGCTGGGCTCTGTACGATCTGCTGCTGGCCTGGCTTTGTTCTAACAGCTGCAGAATTTGCATGGAACAATGAATGTGTGCCCCTGGTTTTTGTTGGCCTTTCTTTTCCTTTTGTTTTTTGAGTATCTTTATCGATGATGGCTCATCAATGAATTTCCTTTTTGCCCTCTGCTTATTTATTGACTTTTACTTGCGGCCACTGAGACAGAGAAATGAATCGATGGATCGATGGATCGACAGGAAGTTTGCCCCGAAATAAACATAGCAGACAGCTGGGATGGTGCTTAGAGCACAGGGATAGTGGCAGTGGCAGTGGCAGGAGCAGGGCCTCTGGGCCTCAGTGGGAAACACATTAACACATTCATAGATCCATCTACAGCGGGGGTGTTGGGCCCCCAAAGAGCTTTCACTGTACATGTTTCTTGGCTGCGGTTCTCTCTGTTCGCTGTTTGCTGTTTGCTGTTCGCTATTCGCTGTTCGCTGTTCGCTGTTCTCTGCTCTCAGTTGTCGATTCCCCCAGTGCCAGGCTGTGTTGTGTATCATCCTCCAAGGCCCTTCAACATTCAGCTTTGCTTGGTGTGTTCTTGGTTCTTGGCTCTTGATCGTGTTCTTCTTTTCTGCTTCGTCTTTGGTTTTCTTTTTTTTTTCTTACTTTTTTCTTACTGGTTCTACAAGTTTTATGGCCTGTTGCCTTGACTTTGCTTAGGCCAAATGGCAGACGAACACACACCAAACCACACCACACCACACCACACAACACCACCCATAAGTATCCCCACTTCCCCGTTCCCTTCCATTACGTTCATTCCGTTCCTTTCCTTTCCTTTACCATCCCATTCCTTTCCATTGCATACGAAACTGAACCTGGGGTTCCTCCTATGATGATGATGATGATGATGATGATATGATCTTTGTCTATGCTCTACACTCTTTTTGCTTCTTCTTTGGCAACTTGTACTTTTGCTGTTGGCCAAGATTGTTGGATATTTCTCTCTGAGTCTGTGTGTGTGTGTGTGGCTCTTAGTAGCTTGTACTTTGCTATAGTTATATAATTCTTTGTATCCCTCCGTTCGTTCGTTCGGTTCGTTCGGTTCTTTGGTTCTTTTTGCGTTTTTTTTTTTGCCATTGTGGCTGTACTGTGGCTGTGTGTGAAGTTCTTGGCCATGGGCACAGCCACAGCCACAGCCACAGCCCACAGACTAAAGTAAAAATAAAAGAACCAAAACCGTATTGTAAGTGAGTTGGGGGTCCAATGATTGAACAAAGAGCCAGATTCCAGTGTGACCAAAGCCCCAACGAACAGAAGAGGGATCGCAAAGTGAAACATCGAAATCTTTGGAGTGACCAAAGAAATCTAAGGGTTCTAAGCCACTCAAAACATCTACAGATAGATACTCTGTAGATCTATCTATGATTACCAATCATCTGCAGAATGTGTGCGTATTTACTTTAAATGCAAAAAACTTTGTAGCTGGAACAAAAGACAGTCTGTGGCTTCTGTTCACAGCGAGGAGCCAAGCGATTTCCCTTCAAAATAGCCTATCATTACAATATCCGCAAAGAAAACGCATAAAATTATCCAGCGGAAGCGTTCAAAATACATTTTTAAGTGGAAGCAGAAGTAGGAGACAATGGATAGTGGAGACCTGCTCGCACGAAGGGGGTGGGGAGGGAGGTTGGACTGGAAGAACGTGAAGGAACGAAGGCAACGTGTTATTTAATTTAATAAATGTAAAAAAAAAAGAGTTATAACCATGAAATTTAATGCCCATGTAAGGGGGGAAGGGGGCAAAATGATGAGTGTGGCGTGTGAAGATGATAATGATTCAAGATGAATATATCTAGTATATTAAATATATATACTATATAATTAATGCCCAGACCAGAAAAGAACGTTGAAAATGTCTTAGAGACAAAAGACTTAGGCAGCAAACCTGACCGAGAGCAGAGAGCTAGAGGTAGAGCTAGAGCCAGAGGTAGAGCCAGAGGTACAGCTAGAGGTAGAGGAAGGGGTAGAGAAAGGCGTAGAAGAACCACCAAAATGAAATTCACTTTCAGAAAATCGAAACGATATTCATTAATAAACGCTCTGAACGATCCCCCCCAACGAAAGTTCCCCAATATTGTCTGAGAAATTAAAACACCGAACGACCTCCGCCTAAATCGAAAAACGAAATGACTTAATAATCATTTCTTATGCTGGACGATTATATAAGAACCAAATCCAAATTTGAATCTGAACCCCAGAAACAGCGACCAGAACACAGAACACAGAACCCAGACTGGAGAATGGAGAGCTGGGGGAACAAAACGCTTACGAAATTCAATGAAAGTGATTGATGTTGAAGTAAGCCCTGGCTTTGTAGCAACAGAATGGCAGATAGATAGACGGATATAGTATTAGGAGGAGGGACAGAGAGAGAGAGAGAGAGCGGGATCATCGTCATGGTGTGGGCGAATACCGGAGGAGAACAACAAAGGGTAAAAAGTAAAGTAAAGTAAAGTAAAGCTAGCCGAAAAGCGAAGCTTGAAACTGAAAAGATTTCCAAGCAATAGATAATGTCATTTTGTATGGCACTTTGTGCTGATTCTCGACTGACAGATTTGTGGCAATTATTTATCCATTTAAATGGCGCGAATGATTCAATAACTAAATCAAATAATATTTGGGAGTGGCTTGCAGGCAAAGGCTCAAAGAAGCTTAGAAGATGAGGAAGAACTAGCAGAAATTCTTTCAGTAGCGTAAATTCGAGACCTCGAAGAGAATCCTTTACAAATACATCGAACCCAAGTTACAGTCCAAGTAAGAATCCCAAAAATACCTTGCACAAAACGTGAAGAAATGAAAAATTCCTTTGGGCAATGCCATTCATTCCCCTAGGGCTCATGAAAATGTTTGCCCATCCCCCCCAAAAAAGAACTCAAATCAAAATTGAATGTACAATATTTTTGAGATTTCTTCAGCGCTATTTCGGGGCTATCTTCATGTGATATTAACTTACCATTTTGAACTTCACTTGCTGCTGCTGCTGCTGCTGCATTGTGATCGACATCCAATTCCGTAGAGTTTTGATTTTGATTCTGATTTTGATTTTGATTGGGATTGGGATTGAGATTGAGTCCATGGTCTATGAGGAGACTGTGACGCGACTGTCCGAAGTAGTGACGGCGATGGTGGAAGCGTTTACGCGTTAGACTCAGCGGCAGTTGGTCATCCTGCTGCTGGAATGGCGATGACGTTTGACCCTGACCCTGACCCTGCGGCTCTGGATGAGGGATGGGCGGGCGATGGCGATGGCGAGGGCGAGTGCGGTGTGCCAGAGCCATGTGGGCTGAGCGGTGGCACCAGGCATCGGTCATCATCCTGGCTCTTGTGCTGGAGCAGGTTCTGTGATTCGAGCAGGCGCTGTTGCTGCTGATGCAGGCGGTTCTTAATCAGGAAGATCTTCGGCATGGTGGTGGCGATTAGCGATTAGCGATTAACGATACACGATACACGATTAACGATCGGCGACCGATAAACGAGCGACGCAACGGCACGCGAGACGCGACGAGACGCGCGCAAGTGGGGTCGAGTGGGAGGTGGTCTTCAAAGGGTTCCCGAATAAACAAAACACTAATCCAATTGTGTGTGTATGTTTGATCCTTGCCCCGCCCACTGTGTTGTGCACAAACTGCGCAACAAACAAACCAACGAAAAAAAAATTCAGATACAATTTTATAGATAATTTTTGTATTTCTGTTGTTGTTTGTATCCTGAGCTGAAGCTCAAGTCAACCTTTGCTTGGGCTTCTTCATTATAAATAATCCATGTTGTTCTCTGCTTCTCTGGTGTGTGTTTTTTTTTTTGGTGTTTTTGTTTGTTTGTTTTTCTTGTTTTTTCGTCAGAAGCACTTGCAAAAAATTAACTTGAAAAAAATTTCATAAGTTTTAGTTTGTTTTTTAATTTTTAGTTTTTTTCGTTTTGGTTTTTGGTTTTTTGTTTGTTGTTTTGTTCTCACAATACACGAAAAGTATTTTCACAGTATTTGTTGTGTGTGTGTTGCGGTTCACGCGGTTTTTGTTGTTGTTGTTTCTAGTTGAACAGACATCGAACTTGTCATACGTTCTGTGTGTAATATTTTTTTGTGGGCTGTGTTTTGTTTTGTGTCAGTTGTGTGAGGTGGTTGGAGGGGGAGCTCAGGTGAGAGCGCTCAGGTGAGTTGAAGCGAAAACACGTGCATTCACAACGCCGGCTCGCCACTTACTGTATTCGAGCGGTCCCAGACGTTGAGCAGTTAGGCCAAAGTCGTCCGCCGTCAGCAGCACACACACGGATCCATGGATCTCGCCGTGCGACACAACAAACTCAGTTAGATAGATGGTCGCTGGCTTGGCTTGGCTTGCCCCGAACCGAACCCAACCGAACGGTGCACACACGCTGAAACGGGGCGAATTCGTTTTTGTCGAGCCCAAACGCAAAACACCGTAAGTCGCGACCAGAGAGTAAGCGGGAGAGAGCGAGCGAGAGAGAGATCATAACTTCGCTTTCGTACAAATGAGTCAGAAGAGACTTCGACTACGACTTCGGCTTCGGCTCTGGCTCTGTCTTGTTTCTCCCGTTCTCCGTTCGGCTTACGGCTTACGGCTTACGGTTCTGTAGGTGAGAGCCGCCGCCGCATCGTGAGCACAGCACAGAGCAGCACCTGTGTGTGAGAGGAGAGTGAGAGTGTTTTGTGTGCGTTGCTTCATTTCGCTCACATAACGTTTCTCATGCAGTTTTTTTGTTGTTTTTCTTCATTCCCTGTGTGCTCCTACGAGTATCTGTGTGGATGCCAGCCATGTGTGTGCGTGTTGCCTAACTTGTTGGTTCAGAGTCAAGGTAGAGGCAATCATCATCATGATGATGTTGTTGCTGCTGCTGCTGCTGATGATGATGATGATCGCTGTGTTTGTTCTTTGCTTTGGCCATTTGCCGGTTGAGATGGTTTTACTTGTGCAAGTATTATTCCTATCTTCATCTCTCTTTCTCGCGCGCGGTGTGTGTGTGCTGTACTTGTTGTACTTGTACTTAGCCGTTGATTTTTACTCTGCTTCTACTACTTCTTGGGCACTTCTTCTTGTTGGTGGCTTTGGCTCTCTGCTCGCTCGCTCTCTCTCTCTCTCTCTCTCTGCTCTCGACTGTGAAATAACCGAAATCAAAGGATGAGTAGGAGGTGCCATACAAATCGAAATTTCGTTGGGGTCTTCCCTTCGTTCATATCGTTAAATATTGTTGCTAAAGTTGGAAAATAATTTGTTATTTTTATCCCAAGTTCAAATCTCTATACATGAAGAGAATATTCCCCTTTGAAGAAATTTCGAGAAAGTATTAATTATATTTCTTCTGCATTATTTCTAGATCGGTTTTGTTGTCTATATAATGCCGATATTGAAACGAATAAGATATTAGTTATATAAATTCAAAAGTAATTTTTTTATTTTAAAATTACACAAATGTAGATAATTTTTTAACCTGGGTCGTTTATTTTAAAGAAAATTTTCCTTGAACTGAAAACATTTTCCAAACCCTTTGATTGCGCCTTCCCTATTAGATTTCTGATGGTCGAATATCTGTAAGAAATAAATGAAAACTTCTTTCAAATTGGCTTGAAAATCTGAATATCTGTGAGTTGTTTCCAACATATGTACATACGTACATATGTACACATGTACATATTCTGCATGCTAACATCAAGTTTGTGTCCTCAGTCATTTGATTTGATCGCATTCGCAGGAGCTACGAAAATTCCAATAGTCCAGGGGCCCTACAAGAATTTCATCATTATCTTGAGTGCGTGTGTGTGCGTGCGACGAAGGAGACAAGAGGTAAAACACAATAAGAAGAAATAGCAAGAGAAACAACAAAAAAAACTGAGAAAAAGTACCATATAAGCGAAATTAAACGGCAAAATAGTTGGCACCGCAGGCGCGCAGGCATTTAACGAGCAGCCAGACAGGCCTCTCTCTCCCGCTCCCTGGATCAGGTGTGTCTGTCTGTGTGTGTGAGTCTCTCTCTGCCTTTGCGTATGTATAGATGTGTGTGTGTGCACACGAAGACTAAAACTATGGAGGAGACTTCGCCTTGGCGCTTAGAATGCGCTAAGAATGGCAAATAAGATTGCCAGCAGCAGAGGCAACAGGCAGCAGGCACCAAGCAGCAGGCAGTGAGAGCAACAGATAGCCCATAGCCAGAAACAGAGAGAGAGAGAGAGAGAGAGAGACAGCTAGAACGCTACACTGCTCTGACGCGTACAGGTGTGATGGCAACGGATAACTAACGTTATTTCACACGCACACACACTCACGGGTCGCGGCAAGTGATGTAAGCGACGGCGAATTCAGCGCGTCGAATTGAGCAGCGCACACCTGTGGTACGCGCGCACACAAGCGAACGGAGAGGGACAAACACACACACACACACACAGATATACCTTTTGCGGCGACGTAACAAATTTACAGCTAACTTTTTACTTGTGTGACAGTGAGAGAGGCAGCGAAAAACGAAGGCAAATACGAAGCCGCAGCCGAAGCCGTAGCCGAAGCCGAATCCGCAACCAAGAGCACGGCTCAGAGAGCAATCGATCGCGAGAGATTGGTAGAAGAAGAGTCAGAGTGGGAGAGCGAGAGAGAGCGGGAACAGGTGAGAGAGCGAGAGAGATAAAAACCTGTTGTTGGCTTTGGCTTTGACTGTGACTTTGCCGTTGAGGCAGCGCGCAGCAATGTTAATGTCGTGACGCCGACGTTGACTCTGGCAGAGGCAGCAACAGCAGCAACAGCGGCGGCGGCAGCAGCAGTAAAGTGTTGCCTTCTTGGTTGGAGCCTCCTGAAGAGCCTCTTCTTCTTCTTCTTCGTCTTCTGTCCCTGCGCCAACTTCACTCTCACTCGAAAATGCCGCTCACTGGCCAAAATGCAAGTGTTTTGCTTGCCACTCGGTTCCTCGGTTCTCGGTGCCTGGCTGCAGAGCCCAACATCAAAAGAACCCCCTCCCCCTATAATATTCGATTATCTTTTCGGAATCAGGGCTTATGATTTGGCAATGCTAAGAACATTTGCATAGACGATTTACTTAAATATACACAGATGAATATTTAAAAAAAATGCAAATATTGGGGAACTGTGGTGTACATTTTTCGTATTTTTTCAAAATTTTGTTCATACAATCAATATTGTATATAAACTATCAAAATGAAAGTGTTCGAATGTGTTCGAGACCCCCTCGGTCCGTGGCTGAGGAATATTAGAATTCATTTTTGCTTTTATCAGCCTGCTTATGTCCTTTGTGTTTATGTTTGGTATATATATAAGTGGCTGTGGGGTGTCACTTTTCACTTCAGCCACTTCGGCATCCAATTGGTCTTCTTTGGTCTTTTATTGGTCTTCATTCAGAAGTGATTTTAGTTGAATAAAATTTTGAGTTATTAAGGTACAGAAAGGGAATTAGAGCAAATAACAAAATTTAATCCTATTCTCATGAATGATTTTTATTACTTTAAATATTGCAAATATTTGTGCTAACATTACCGAAGAGAAAGAGGGGAATATATAAAAGTATATAAAAAATATATTAATATAAATAAATTATAAAGATTTATTTTACATACTATAATTGATGCAGTGATTCAATTTTGATTCTATTTTATTATGCATTAGCTTAAAAACTAAGGGCTTCTCAATATAATGATACCCTTTAATGTTCCTTTAATGTAGGGATTTCCATATGCAAATGCAAATGCAATTTGCATGGCCTTTAGATCCTTTTCAAAGTCAAGAGAATGTTATTAAATTTCTCCATATTTAAGTTATATTTGTCGGCAATATTATCTAGAACTAATTCAAAAATCATTACGTTTTATTCACTGATCAACCGTAAGTCCCAAGAACCAACTCCCCAAGACCCCATACATAACGAATCTAAAGCATTTTCTTTGATGGTTCTCTCATACGGTTTCCTTGCGATGTTCTTTAAGCGAAAAGCCATGCAGCCATGCAGTGTTCTGGCTCTCGTGCTTGAGATGTTCTTGGCCCAGACCTAGGCCACCAAAACCAAAGGCATGGCATGCACATAGACTTGCAGTGAGTATGTACTAGCCAATGCCTTGACTTTGGCTTTGTCTTTTTGCGGTTGGGTGGGGCTGTCAAGGGAGTGGGGTGGGTGAGCCTCTGTGATTGTGTGTGTGTGTGTGTGTGTGTGTGTGTTTGGCTCAACGAAGAGAACTTTTTCTCGTTTTTACTGTCTGCATCGACGGCGCTGGCTCCTCCTGGGTTGGTGTTGGGTAATTGCTGTGTTTAAGAATGTGTTCCTTTGGGCCGAGTTCTGTTGGGCCTCAATGCGCATGCACTAGAACTCTCTTTCTCCCTCCCTCTCCCTCTCTCCTCTCTCTCTCTCTCCCCTCTCTCTCTCTGTACTCTAACTCTCTCTCTTTCTCTCTTTTTCGGGCCGTGTTCTTTCGGTTGTTGTTTTCTTTACATTTTATCTTTATTTGCTCAATTGTCGTCATCGAGATCGGCGAGTCGCTAAAATAATGCTTCAAGTGAAATACGCAAAGAGAAAGAGAGCAAGAGAGAGACAGAGAGCGAGAGAGAGCATGGAGTGCCGCAGATAAAGAAGAAGAGAAGGAGGAGGAGGGATGATGATGGAAGAGCGGCAGGGAATACCTGTTTTACCTGTTTGTATACCTACTAACGTACTAACACTGTTATAGCGGATTCAACGCGCACCGCACACGCCTGACAACAACAGCAGCAGCAGCAGCAGCAACAGCAATTGAAGACGCGACCAAAGCGGAGGAAGCAGATGAAGTAGAAGAGGCACCACCATCAACAGCAGCAGCAGCAGCAGCAGCAGAGGATGATGATGAAGAAGGAGGAGAAACAGCAGCAGCAGCCCCAGCACCAGCAGAAGTTCTTGCAGTACAAATCCCAACGCCCAAACCCCACACACACACACACACACACACACAGAGAGTGCGGCATGGGCGTCAGCCTGTCGTTGGTTCTTTGTGTACCCTACCCATAGTGGGCTTGCAGCGCGGTGCCGCGTCATGCGGCAGCGCCTCTCGGTTGTCTCTAATTCCTTTAACTCGAACTCATTTACTTGCACACTTAATTAAATGAATTTTTCTGGCCATATTTATGGGCAAATGATTCTACTCAAATTTGGAAAATTTTCATCAAAATCGACTGACATTATGGTGCGAAGTTGCGGTATTCAGGCCTGATCTGATATTCCTTTGTTCTTACCTTTGGCCGAACACAGGAACACAGAACGCCAATCTGAGTCCGAACCGCTCCCTGCTGCCGCCCGCCCCTCCTTCACCCGCTTTGGTTTTGCTGCTTCCTTCGCTTCTCTCATTCGCTTCTTCTCGTGTTCTTTTGCATTATGATGAACATCATGATGATCATCTTGGGCCTGGACTTTGGTTACACCTTTGCCATTATTTTTGCAGACTCCAACCTCGCCTCCACACTCCTCCTTCCCCGCTTCGCCCCGCCCCGCTCCGCCCAGTCTTGCCTTGCCTTTTGCCGTTGTTTATTTGTTGTTTCCTTTTGTGCCGTTTTATTAACGCTTCACTTTTTTTTTTTTTTGCCCCCTGTGTCCACGTTCTTTTCTGACGCCAGGAATCTTGCTCTTCTTGTCCTAACCGATGTCTATTTCTGGCCGGGATCCGGAAGGGGGAGGAACAGGCGGAGAAGGGGGGAGGACGACGACATGGACGTGGGGCTGTGGCTGTGGATGTGGAGAGTAAATCCGGTGATGGAGAGCGGCTTGCGCAGGGGATCTGTGGGGCGGTGTTGTGTTGGGGGTCACTGGGAGACGGCTAATTTATGTTGGAAATGCAAAAAATTGAAAATATGCAACGGAGATCCGGACGTGAGGAGCAATCCGAAGCAGAGAGCTTGAGGGGGAGGCTGCGGCTGCGGCTGGATGGCCATAGGAGGACAGCGGCGAAAGCAAAGGGCGTTTAGAAAGATATTCGATGAGAAGAAATGGGGAAGGATGTTCCGCTAAAAGAAGTTGACTTAGCTGCATGTAGAATATAGAACAAAGCAGGATTTTGAGAAATGTTTCTCAAGCGGAGACAAGCAACGAAAAGGAAAGTCTTTAACTCAGAGGTTTCATGTAAATTCAGCGTCAGAATATCAGGAAATTACAAAGCAAAAGAAATCTATGCGCTGTGTGGAAGTTGTCCAGTTGTCTTTCAGCTGAACTTGAAGCATTTTCGCTGTTTTCCTTGCACACTTTTTATGGTTCAAGCTGGAGTCAACTGCGAGTACGTGTGTGGCTACGAGTGCGAGTATATGAAAACCAAAACGTAGCACAAAATTAACTTTAACTTACAAAAAATATCATTGTCATCATCAGGGCTGTTGACACCCTTCTGTGGCTGTTGCTTCTTCTTTTGTATGGTATGTGATGTGTGTATGCATGTATAATATGTGTATATAAAATTATGTACATACTCGCACATGGGGAAAAAAAAAACTTAATTAAAATTGTATGCAAGGTCAGAATTAGTTGCCAACGTGGCCATCAAGCCACCGCAAACGGGCCAAAGCCAGCAACAACATTGTCAGAAAATTACTTTATTCATAATTCAGTTAAGAGGGCGCCCGGCGGCTCCCCGTACCAAGCCCCTAACTGGCCACCTACCCCATGTCGCCCCTCCTGTCCCATTGATCGCACTGAAGCGTCAAGCGCACGTTCCTTAAACTAATTTTCGAAAAGAAGGCAACCTGATTGCAATAATAATGAGATAGTTTCAGAATTCGTTCGTTTGTGTATCTCTCTGCGTAGAAATAGCTTTGTATTATGTACTTTTATGTCTAGCATATGGCAAACATCTCAGACAAAACAGTTTGTTTCCACTTGTGTGTGTGCACATCTGTAAGCCCGCTTCGCTTTGCTTGGAAACCAAAGACTTGGGCAACAAACTAAATGTTAGTTGAAGGTTTTTCCACAGTAATTAGCAGGAGATAACTTTTTTGTACGATATTTGAATGCACAGAAGTTGAATTCTGAAGAATTTAAGATTCTTTTAAACCAAAGAATTGCGCAGGAGAAACTTGAGAAATTTTTAAACTTATAAAATAGCTTATAACTATAAATTAATAACCTTTAAATAAGTTTATTATTTTCAACAGATCTCTTTAGAGCTCTCCAAATATTAGTTGCCTAAAAATGGTTAAAGAAATATTATCGTTTCGGTCTCCAAGTGACTCGGTTTATGCAGCTTCCTGCTTGTGCCCGTGCTGTCTCTTCTTCAATTCAAATGCTTAAAAAACAATCTTCTTCCATTGAATTTTAGATAAATTTACATAATATAATATCTCGGCTACATAATCGGCTATAACTTGTAGCATTCATCTGGCTCAAATTCCTGCGAAAGGATTTGTTTGTATTTTATTTTATATATTTTTTTGCTGCTGCTGCTTGGCAGGTTCCCTCCTCTCGCCAAACAGTAACCGCACGAGAGACAAAAGATTGCCGGACAAGAGACTTGTTGGTTTCTCAGTTTATGATTTTGGGCTGGGCGTGTTTTAGTTAAGACCATCTCTCACCCTCCACAGACACACTGGCTGGCCGGAGGGGCGTGTCAGCAGGCCAAACCTTTTTGGGTGAGCGCTGAGCGTGCTGAGCACTGATCCGTACCGATACGATCCGAGGGTATGGGACTGCAATATACACATATTTTGTGCACTCAGCGGGTACTCTGGGGTTATACAATAGCGCCGCAAAGTGATGATAATCCGAGAGCACACCACAGCACAGCACACAACAAGTGCAAGTGACAACAAATTGAACAATGCTACCAACAAAAGTAACGATTGCATTTCTTGGCTTTGAGCTGCAGCCAAAAAAATATAAAAATAAAAATAAGAGACTCCAAGACAAAGGCAGACACCAACAAAGGCTAAGAAGTGCTGGCCAACAGCAACAACTTTAGCTGCAGCCACCAACAAAAACTGAAACAAAAACTGAAACTTTAGCCACTTGAAGCAAAAACTTCAACAACAGTTACACCAACTAAACCACAACACACACACACAAAAATATCCACAAAAAGTGCAACAGTCAAAGCCACAATTCCAACAACAATTACACCACCAGCAACAACAACAACAACATCGGATTAACCATTAAACTTCAAATTCAAATTCAAGTTCATGATGAATGTATCACGTGCAAGAGTCGGAGTCGAAGTCAGTGTCGGACCTCATGGAGTCTCTGACTCCAACGTTTGGCGCTTTTTTTTGTTTTGTTTTTGTGTGTGCCTATTTGTTGTTGTTGTATGTCTGTACTTTTTGTTGTAGTTGAGCCGAACACGACAAGAGCCCAACTAAAACAACAACAGAAACAACAACAGAAACAACATGCTGCTGACTGCGTTCGGTACCTTGTGGCAATAAGTGGCTTCACGTTGTTGCTGTTGTTGTTGGGCGCTACACTTTTGGGCCATATGGATTTGCAGCAGAAACGGGGCGCCATATGTGTACATACATATATACGTAGCTGCTATTTGGAGAATAAAATAATAATATTAAAAAATAATATAAAAAATAATAACAATAATATAATAATAATAAAATAATAATAATAAATAATAATAAATAATAAATAATAATAATAATAAATAATAATAATAATAAATAATAATAATAAATAATAATAATAAATAATAATAAGAGAAAATTGTATAGAGGATGAAGATCAGGATTATATAATCC
Source organism: Drosophila tristis (assembly GCA_018150885.1). Taxonomy (NCBI): domain Eukaryota; kingdom Metazoa; phylum Arthropoda; class Insecta; order Diptera; family Drosophilidae; genus Drosophila; species Drosophila tristis. The sequence goes on along the minus strand of JAECWT010000215.1, from coordinate 4,652,838 downwards.
CTAATCGCACCCCAGCAGTGGATGAAAACTCTAGCAAAGTATGGATGGACTATCGGACAATAAACAATAAACAAAGAATCGAACAATTTCACTGGATTGGGTGCCCAAAATGTTTGCTATATAAAAACAAGTCTTTTGTTTAAAACAAAAATCATTAATTGAATGAAAGAAATACATTGAAATAGAAATACTTCTGGACATTGAAAAACTCCACAAAAACTTCTTACTTAGAAAGTATTCCTCAGAACCTTCATCCAAGTTGAAGTTCGTTGCCTAAGTCTTTGGTTTCCAAGCTACAGAAGAAAGTTTCAAGTCGAAAAAAAACTTAATGAATAGCCCTATGTGAACTTCCCTCCGTTGCGTAGCGTAGCTCATGCGCATAGTTTCGCTGGCTGAGCTTTTTGTACCTTTGATTTTTCCGCCTGCGCCGGCATGGGGCGGGTTTTTGGGTGTCCACACGTACACAAGCACACAACAAGAAACACTGAGCTATACTTAGACTTAGAAACGAAGGCACACAAATGCCCACTGGTACACCGGGAAGCAACCTGACTGCTCGCTGTTTGCTTATATTTATTTTTACCTTTATAATGCTCGTTCTGTTTTTTTTTTTTTGGTTTTTTTCGTACGAGTTTTTGGCTATTTACTTCAGTTGAACATTTTTTGCGGTTAGTTTCGTGGCAAGTGGTTGGTTGGCTTTGTTTTTGTTTTTGTTGTTGTTGTTGCTGTTGCTGTTGTCATTACTGTAGTTCGTCTGTGGTGTTTTTGTTTGTTTGGTTTCTTTGGAACACTGCTCGTTCCGTATCGTCCCGTCCCGTCCCGTCCCGTCTCGTCCGTCTGATGGAGTTGTTTCTGTTTCGCTTTACATCATAATTCTCGTTGGACATTTCCCACTCTCTTTCTCAACCTTTTACGTGTATTTCTTGCTTATGTAACTCTTGCCTCACTGTCCCGTTCATTGGCAGCAATTATGCAACGATCAGGTGGCACTTCCAGAATTATTCACTTGCCCACTTACCCGGGAGGGGTACTCCCTCTTGCTCCTATTACCCAGTCATAACTTCGTTTTGGATTGTCTCAAGGTGATTCGAAATTAACATTGACTTTGACTTCATTACAAGAGCGGCAGGCAGGGGCAATGTCGTTCCTATTGTTGATCCAAATCGAATCGAATCTGTGTGTGCCAACGAGAGCAATTTGGATAATTGAATTCGTTTATGGTTTTCTTCTTCGTGCTCGGCCATTTGTTGCATGTGCTCGGCTCGCAGTTTATTTTTTGTACTTAACATTTTGCTCAATTGCGCCAGGCGACCGACCCGACATTTAATTTGAATAATCGTTTGCTTCCTGTCCGCTTCCTGTTCGCCGCTGGACAGTGTGTCGAGCGGAGCTGCCACTGGAGCTATGAGTACTTATTCTTTTAGTATTCCAGTTACCAAAAGCATCGATCGTAGTCATTGAATTTTTTTATAAAAAAAAAAGAGATTAAAGTACGGAAGGGACCTGCGTTGCTTCTGCGCTTTTCTGCCCAACCAAAGATCTCCAATCTCTTTGCCCCACCCTCTTCATTTAGTATTATGACACGCCCTAACACCTTAAGTCAACATCCATGTCATGCGACATTTAATAGGGCTAATGCGCCATAATCATGCTGTTGTAATAAGAGAGACGTCAACACGCCGCACCGCAGGGAACTTGATTGATAAAAAAAAAACCAAAAAAAAATAAAGACCCAAGAGACTGAACCCAAAAATCCAAAAACTTAAACCAAAACTGAAAGAAAGAAAGAAAGAAACTCCCCAACAAGTAAGAGGTGGGGTGGGGTGGGGTGGGTTGAGGAAGTCAACCGATATAAGATACGATCATAAGATGGTATGACTATTTCCACAATGGTTTATACCGAAGAAAAGTCAACTGCAGTTTAGCATATCAATGGTGGGGCCATCGATGATAAATGCGTTCGTTTCTCGTTTGCCAACCAAACAATCTTCCGTCAATGAATGCGTTTTGGGCCCTGCTCTCCAGGCCACTACGACCCGGGCACCTAAGCCCCACAACGCAACACAAACAAACAGACCGAACGAACGAATCAACGAACGAATCAAGTCAAATGAATGCTAATGCTAATTTACTGGACAAGCTCCACTTTACACTTTACACTCGCTGAGTGAGTGAGTTTTTCGGTTAAGTTAAGAAAGGCCGGCCGAGTGGTCAATGAATTCGAAAAAGGGAATAAATAGAAATGTTCGAAAGCAATCTATGGGGCGGAGTGGGAAGGCGTGGCTGGGCAATTAAATGTGGATTTTTCTTCATTCTTTTCGGGTGTCGTGTGTGTGTCACTCGGCGTGAATGTTCGGTGAATGTTCTCAGCTGGGGCGTGGTCGACATCATGGTAGCGCTACAGCTAAAGCTTCATTAGCAACAACAACAAAATTACCCATCACATTCATCTCAGAAAATAATATAATAATATAATAATAATAATATAATAATAATAATATAATAATAATAATATAATAATAATAATATAATAATAATAATATAATATAATAATATAATAATAAAATTATATAATAATAATAATATAACAGAACAGAAAAACAATCGAATCCACGATAAGCAAAAAATATATCAACAATTGTAATCGATAAACATACAAATCGAAGTGTAATATAGCAAGCAATAAACCTAAATGATACCCAAAATAACAACTGATAAACATACAAAAATAGTCAGAATAGTAATCGATAAATCTAAGAATCGATAGACACAATATCAATACATAGACGAAAATGGTATCCATCAACATAGCAATCGATAAACATAAAAAGTAATTGACTAACTTAAGGAAGTATTATCTATTCTATTACCTATTTTAGATAATATTTGCTTAAATTATCAACGAAATTAATAAAAGCTGGAACAGCATCAGACAGTTCCATTGACAGTTCCTGCAATTTCCTTGTAATTGGCCATGCAAGTTTCATTGGATTTCCTTGAACGTTGCCGGAAGTTTCCCAAGTTTACCTTCAAGTTCATAGCAAGAACAAATGGACGGCAAGGTGTAGGGTGCTCCCAAAAAAGTACCGTTCGATGGGTCGAAGAAGCAGAAGCCGTCATCGCTGATCCATAAACTACCAAATATCACATCTAAAATGTATCTTATGCACTCCACAGACCAAATTCCGCCTTGATGATGTTGATGACGCTGAGAATACTGAATGCTGATGGAGAAGTAGAAGAAGTTGGAGACGAAGACGAAGACGAACACGGGGAAGGAGAGCCCCATAAATTTATGCTAAAATTTAAATTTTCTTTTAAGTAGTCTCTGGATTGGGCAGTAGAGAGGTCATTCCGATTGGTGTCGCTGTGACAAAATGCCACATAAATATTACACACACTCGAACCCCCGATAGCCGAATGTCACTCTTATTAAAATAGAAAATGGTCCCCAGACCCAATGCCCGTAAATGGAAATCGGTATGAACAAAGCGCGGGGCCTGAAAGTGTATCCCAAAAAGATCCCAAAAGAACTTCCGAAAATGCTGTCCCCAGATAATGGACTGATATGGATATGGCCAGTGGTATGGCACTTAATGGGGCAAGTGCCAGGAGGATTACAAATATTAATGAATATGTTGAACCTGCACGACGACAATTGTGAAGCCTTCAACTCGAAACTCGATAGCTACCTCACTTGCCGTGGATGGCTACAAATCTAGTGTAAGCCCCGGCATTATCCAATTCCACAAACCATTAACCATTCCATATCTAAGATTCCGCAGAACGGTCAGCTAATCGGATTTCCCAGTGTAATTTCTGACAGACGATTGTTGCCAACTCTTGTGCCCCCCTCCGCGCCTTCCCCGTTTCGGTTAAGCTTACACTTTGTCGCTATTTTGTACTTCTTAACGCCTCGAGCGAGCAACAGCCAGCAGCCAGCAGCAACAACAATAATAGCATTAACATTAGCATTAGCATTGGGCCGCTTGTCATGCGGCTGAGAGTCGGCCAGGGCAGGGGAGGTGATGGTGAGGGCAGGGCAGGCCAGGGCAGAGCAGGGCCGAACCGAACCGAACCGAGCAGGGAGCTGACAAGTGTAATGGACACGCTTGGTTCCCATCCACATCACGGTGAACTTGAAGTTTCGCCATTCGCTTGATTGAGTTGTTCTGCCATCCTATGGCCATGCCATGCCCGTGCCATGCGATGCCCTCTCTCCGGTCGCTCTTCGGTCAGCTGGCATGGCTCAGCAGATCAGACTAGCTGTACTTTATATATAACGATTTGACCATGGGAACTTACTGCTCTTCGTCATCATCATCATCATCATCATCGTAATCGTAATCGTAATCGTAATCATCGTCATTGTCATCGTCCTCGACATTGCGAGCAATATGACAGACAGCATCAGTCGTTACCCTCAAGATAATTGGCTTGGGTACATGCCCTATATGAGCATGGATATATATATCACACACACATGTCTAAAGCAGCACTCAAACAGTGTCATTTAATATCATAATCCTTACCAATCAGATCGCCATTGTCTATAGTCGTTTCCATTTAGCTTTATGGCTATTCTGTCGTTTAGAGATTTCAGTTAAATATTTTTGCTTGCAGCTCTTTTAAAGGCAACTAAAAATATCCACTGGAATTTATCATAGACATCGATCATTAGATGCGCAGGGCATTCGTAGTTCGTTAACAATTTCGCCGCTTCGGGCTTTCCATTGTTGCCCCTGTGCACTGCTTGGACAGTGACGTAATCCCAGTGGCAAAGTGGCACTACAACAACAGCAGCAAGTACAGTACTGCATTCTTTTTCTTTTTGTTGTATATTGTTGTTTTTTTTTGTGCTTGTGCCACTCTGTCGCTGTACTGGTTCTTCTACTGCTCTGACTCTGTGACTCTGAGAGTCTTTTCTTGTTGGTGTTTTTGTTGCTGCTGCTGCTGCTGTGTTTTTGTCGCGTTCGTGGTCGTCGGCCCAGACAAATGACTTCCGTTGCGGCTGGCTACGCTCTCATCATAAACTAAAGAGACAGAGATAGTCGAGAGTCGAGAGAATTAAGAAAAATTTTGTGGATTCTGCTGCGTCTCACACGGCGTATGCGTAATAAAAATAAATGTATATAAAATATATATAAATCTATTTTTGGTGCTGGTGCACCTGTTGTAGCACCTTGGCCCTCATCGCGGAGCAAGCATAAATCTTAAACCTTTCTTGGATCTTTAATGGGGCTCGTCAACACATTTTGATTGGTTCTTCAAAAGTCTTCTTCCATTTGTTTGGTTTCATTTTGTTTTATTGATTTATGCAGATTCTTGGTCCAGGGATCGGCGCTGTTGGCTTTTCAGAATGTGTGTGAAAAGTTTGATTTCGATTCAGTTCGGACTGGGCCGGGCCGGGCCGCGCTTCCCAAGCTGCTTCCCAAATTGTTGTCGTTTCTCATTAAACTGCGATTTAACATTTAACCTTATTTAAGCTGCTTTGGCTCCAAAAAAAACCTTAAACTATAAAAATGAAATATCAGTAATTTGGTCGTTGTTGAATGATGATTTTCGTTCAAAGTTTTCACTTCCTCCAAAGGAAAACTATTGAATTGTTCAACCAGATTTGATTGATTTCCGCAAAAGCAGAGTGGGAAAAAGTAAAAAAAAAATACACTAATGCAAAGACTTGTGGGAATTGCAGAGAAAGGCTTTGGGAAGCGATTAGTTGGGGCATGGCGACATATCTCCTGGCAGGCCCTAAAGACATATCTCCGCCCAGAATTTAGCTGAAAAATGTATGGCAGGAGATATGTCGCCCGGACATATCGTTAGCCCATTAGTTAGCTTAGTTTAAAATTGTTGACATTTTTGTCAGTAAATTCTTGACCAGATTGATCTTATTCATACCAAAGATTCGACTAATTCTTGTGTAGATTTTTGATTATAAAAATTAAAATTTTTTGTTGTGGATTTCCCTGAACTCCGCTGGTGCATATCTATCTATCTGTTGGTTAAAGATCAAGAGAGCTGCAGCCAATTTGCATAGAATTACTCAGACGAATGCAGACAGTCAGACAGACAGGCAGTCAGGCAGTCAGGCAGTCAGACAGTGGTCGGTCCTCCCACCACTCGCCAGGGAATGGAAAAGATGTTTAGCCAATTAGCTGTTCATCGTGTGTTGTGTGTGCGTTGGAAAGCGAGTGTTCGCGGCGTTCCACGGTGTTCCACGGTGTTCAGACTGATAAACCAACTCAGATTAGTTGTTAGTCATTAAAAATATTCTGTTTGTTTGTTTTGTGAAGAAGCCCACTTGCTGATGGACGGCAATAAATGTCTCAACGAAATGAAGCATGCCTAATGAATGAAGCAGGCGGCTCTTTGGAGTGGGAGTTGGGAGTTGGCAGTTTGGATGGGATGGGATGGGATGGCCCCTAGGGATGCAACAGGTGCACCACTCGCATATGTGTGTGCCCCGATATGCTGTCTGTTTGGGCTTGGCTTGGGTTGAATTTCTTCTTTGTTTGTTGGGTGGGGGCGGGGGGCAGGGGCAGGGGCAGGAGTTGCTTTGTGCTTCAGTTAGCTCAGCTCAGCTGCTTCAGTTGGTGTTCGTTCATGTTGCTGTTGGCTGGTGGCTGATAGCTGGTGGCTGTTGCTGTTGCTGTCTGTCCATCAAACGGCACCGTCACCGTCACCGGCAATTAGATGAATTGCTACCATTGCAGAAAGTGGTCACAAACTCTGCGAGTGTAGCAGAATAAGTATTATTGCTTTGGCTTACATAAAAGGCCATAAATTAGTCACTTAACCGCTGCTGCTGCTGCTGTTGCTGTTGCTGCTGCTGTTGCCTCTGTTGGCTCTGGCATTGCTGTTGCTCCTGTTTGATATAAGTATGGCCAGAAATGGCATATGGCCGAATGCCAATACAGTTCTGGCCAACTATTCTGGCCAATCTAGCAATTCTTTAACAATTCAACAATCTATCACTGCCACTCAAAATGCTTTCTATCGTTGGTTCCTTTTTTTTCTTCCATTTTTTTCCATTTTGTTTTTGTTGCAGCCAAGTCTCTAATGATCTCTCTAGCGCGTTTGCTCTAATTGACTGACAGTCAGACAGATAGAGACAGGGGGAGCGACAGAGCGAAAGAGCGAAAGAGATGAGGCCAGAAGAGAGCCAGTGCCAAAGCCAAAGCCAAAGCCACAACCATAGCCAGAGCAAGTCTTAAGTCTCATTTCCTTTGGATCTTTTTGCAATTTCTGCAGCAATTAGTTCAACGATCGTTTTTGGTTTTGCCTGCAATTAGTAAGTTATCCGTGTGCTATGATGGTGTGCCATGCTGAAGCCCACCCAGCCACCCGCCCACTCTCGCCCACTCTGTATAGCCGCCCGGCGTGCTAGAACATTCTTTCCCATTTATTTATATATTTAAATCTATGATGAGTTATGGTTGGTAACGATTGGAATGTTTCGCCTCGCAGCTGCTCTATTTATAGCCCTGCTCTGCTGTCCGTTTTCTCCCATTGAAAGGCCACGATTGCCATGATTATGGAGAACGTATATAAATACATCTAAAAATACATATCTATATAATTTAAAAAACAAAAACAAAAGCAGAAAAAAATTTAATTTTGAGCACAAATTATTGTTATTTTGATGTCTGCATTCATTCACAAAAGTGGAGACTAAGAGCCCGGAAACAAATGATTAAGTTGAAAGATTTTCGCTGCTTCGGTTTTAAGCAGCTTAAATGACTCCGCCGTGTGTGTGCGCCCCAAAAGAGACCCCCGAAAATAAAACAAAAACTCGAGACCCCCTTCGAACAGGCAGTCGTAACATTATTGATGAGCTACAAACGATAAACCACTGAAATTTCCACTCAAACTGTTATCAAAAAATTATATATATATTTTCTAGGTATCATTCAACTCTTGTTGCTGGTTCAGTAGAATGATTTGGTGTTTGTCTTCGATTTGGCTTGATTTTTTATGACACTTTGTGGAACTAGTTGGAGAAATTCCGATGCTGATTCCCATCAATTATTCAGCTTTGAGCTGGAATAATTTAGCTGCAAATCAGTATGCATGTCGTCAAATTTGTGAATCGAATTCGTTATGTTTACGATGTGTACATTTAGTGCAGTTTAGAATGTTTATAAAGAAAATGCTTGGCTTGCGGTTCTCCTCCAGCTTTACTAATTTTATGGCCAAAAAATATGGAATAGAATGTTTATACATGCGAGCATGTATGCATAGTAGAGTCTGACTATATTTTGCAGTTGGTGAAAGCTCTCGAGTTCAAAATATGGCATTATGTGGCATTTTTGGCGTTTAATGCTCAGAAGTAGCTCAAAAACTAAAGTCCACCTAACCGAATCTTTGAGCAGATTGGTTTTTTTTTTGTTCATTGCCTGCAGATTTTTGCAGTTCATTGGACTGAGTCGAAACCCCCAGTCGCCTGTGTCTGCTGACTAAGTGAATGAGTCGCTGTCGCTGTTGCTGCTGCTGTTGCTGTTGGGCTGGGGGTATTATTCATGTGGCTGTGGTTGTGGGGCAGACCTTTAGCAGCGCATCATGTAGAAAGAAATGCGGCCCAGAAGCGGCCGGAGAAGCAGTTAAAAACACGACGAAAAACTTAACTTATAAGAGATAAATTAGCGCGATTTCCGAGATCTTTGGCTGTGACTTGGCGTGGCTTACACGCAAGAACATTAGTAGTCACAGCAGCACGGCCAGCGATAACACCAAAAGCTGCAATAGCAGCTCCGAAAATAGCAAACGAAAATCACCAAAACAGAACCACCAACATTAACGCACAAAACGCTAAAAATGCGTGCCAGGATCTATCAAGGGGCTACTTTTGGTCTCATTTAGAGAGAGGTTTAGCGCAGCAAATAGTACACCTAAAATTATAGCCCTACCAGCAGTTACACCAACATTAACACCAACAGTGACAGCAGCCACAGAAACTTCAACAAAAAGCTGACTGTCATAATGACTAATGATTTAAATGCTGGTCAGAAATAGTCTAGCTCTCGGGAAGACAAAATACAAGCAGCATTTGGTATCCGTATCCGTAGTACGAGTATCTCTCTATCTTTTGCATCCTTCTATACGTGTGGTGTGTGTGTGTGTTTGTATCAATTTAAAAAAAAAACATTTATTTTAATTCGATTTTGATTGCGAAATTCCGCCACAATTACAACGCTAATCAAAATGTGATGCATATTTTATGGCCCGCCGTTAAATGGCTAACTGGCCAAAGTGGTCAGATCATTTGATTGCAACTCAAATAAATTGTTAATTATATTTGTACATAAACATATTTTGCCTCCTTTGACTTCCTAGTTTGAGTTATTTGAGTTATGCTTGTTTTTGTGATGATGTTTCGTGTTGATTGGCTTAGACACTCGCCACACCGTTTTCGAGTGTATTTTGCTCGTTTCAATCAGACGCTTGCAATGCAGCAAAGGAAGCATTTCCGTGGTAAATATTATTTATGTATGCATGTACAATATATTCTTGAGTAGCAAGAAGATGTTTTAAGATGTTAACTGCTCCATTAGCAGAATCAAAAGTTTTTCTTTGGCGCGGATACCTGAAATGATCGCAAGCTGACCAAGGGGCGCTGCCGCATGACGCGCGACTCGTACATACAGCGGGAGGATTAAGAAAATATTCATTGGAAAAGTGAATTAGCATAGCTATAAATTTCAAATATTAACTCTCATTAATTATTGTTATATTTAGTTTAGAATTTTTTGTAGTTTTTTCACATTTTTAGGGTTTAATGAAAATTAAATTATGTTTACTAATCAATGAACTTCACGCTTTGTTCTGAGATCTAATATATCAATTCAAATTGGATTTCGGCCCACTGGCAGCACTCCATTTCCTATGAAAACTTTTTGTAGCGCTTATCTCTCTGCTATAATCGACAAAAAGGGCAGTTAGAACTTTCGCATACGGATTGAAGTATTGGTTGCGGTTGAGGGTTTGTCTCATTGGATGATATTCAATTTCAGTTTCAGCTGGATTTGGGCTCAGTTTCGGTTTCGTGCGAGTCGTTTGTGAGACGTGAGGCAACCGAAACCGCACAAACGGCAAAACGGCAACTCCAAGACAAATTGTAGGCTCAACTACATTATATGTTTTTTTTTTTCTTTTTTTTTTTTTTTATTATTATTATTTTTTTTTTGTAGTTAGAGCGGCTTGGAAAATAATGAAGCAAACGATTGTCTGTCCGAAATGTCGGATGTCTGTCAGACCTTGGCCTTGGCGTCGGTTATTGGCAGCCATAAACTAAAATTAAGCGAAACGTATCTCAAAAGAGCGTATACATTGTACGAGTGTACACATAGCTCTACCCTCCACCTCTGTAAATTGCGTAAAGAGCTTTTTAATTGCCCCCCCGCTTTGCAGACCGCACGAAAATTCCAAATAATAAAAATGCGCGTGTAGGGAAGGCGGTGGAGATTGTCTCTCCATCAGTCCCACTTCTTCTATTCCCTACCCACCCAAAGTGCTTGCATATATGAATAATATGAGTATATGTATGCATATATGTGTGCATATAGATTGATGGAGAGCCAAACATTTTAATTTCTCCATAATCGGGGCGGATGTACCTGCTGCCGCAGGAAATTCACACGTGAAATGTTTAATTAATGAAATGAAATGAACAAAAAAATCAAGAAAATTCAAGCGACAATTTTCGAATGCGAAGATCGCTGCATGGGTAAAATGGGTGGAGGTTGAGACACTTATCTAACGGCAACTTTTGGTTCTTCATCTGTGTTTAAGCTCCCAACCTTATTCAATTAGTTTTCAAACTGTTCTCGCCCAGTTCAATAAGCTGATTGCCTTTTGGTGCTGATGTTTTCATTTGGCGACGACTGCCCATGGGATTTGCCGCAGAAAAACGGTAAAGTTAAGTAACTTAACGGTTGTTCCCACACCAAGAATTGGCAATGTCAAGGCAATTAAAACAATTCGATTGCCAAAATGTATAACAAATTCCACAGCAGAAAATAATCAGCCAATAAAGATCTTCAATGGGGGGGGAATTATGGGAAATGCTAGAAGTTGATGGGCGGAGAGGAGTAGTGGTGGGGCACTGTTGCAAAGTGGGGGCAATGGACAAAAATGGGAGAGGATTAAAGAATATTTACCAAGAATATGGCTAGACTTACTATGGGCTGGGTATCAATCAAAGCTCTCGTTAAATAACCCTATAAATAACCAGAAGCTGGTAGGTATACTCCAGCTGGATCTGCTGCGATCCATGTACGATATATGTATGTATGTATGTATGTATCTGGCTAGCTGGATACTTGGATACGGATGTGTACGCGAAACAATTATGATTTGTGGGGACTTGAAACAGAAAACTTTGCCAGATGGCTGGAGCTTTAATTAGATAGTGCAAGAATAAACATACATACATATGTATATAAATATACTCGCACTATATATATGTATGTGTGTTGTGTGTGTGTTATATAAACTACCGCACAACATGCGAAATTCTCACGCAACAGAGCAGAAAGAGTAGCAATGAGCAGCAGCAGTGTACAGAGAGGAGAGGAGGAGACCGACCAAAGTAGAGAAGCAAAGCAAAGCAAAGCCAAGCACAAGAACAGAAGAAGGCAAATAGACAAATAATAAAATGTTGAAGCAGCTGAAAGAGTGGAAACCGAGAGAGAATTATATCCAGCTAGCCAATAAATTTCAATGTCACTTACACTTGATTTATAAAGAAACAGCAAATTGGATCTACTCGTACATACATACCCCATAGCCATGCCCCATGGCCATGCGTAGATGGGGAAACAGAGCAGCAGAACCCAGCGAGGAGGCAGCAGCGAACCCCAGAGATATCTATATACATAGATGTATATGTGCACATCTGTTGAAACTGTAAAGTAAAGGAAGAGGAGCAGAAGAACTAATCTAATTACTTCCTCATTGATTTCGAGTGCATTTGAGCGTGCGGAAAGTTGCCTCAACTTGCACCCAACCACCGCAGCCAGCCCAAGCCCTGAGTGCACTTGGGTTCCACTCTCGTGGAAAGAAAAAGTGCAAAAACTTAAATGAAATTAAGCAAAAGAAAAACAAAGTACACGAACGAACCACTACTGTGGAGGCAAAAGCAGCGCCCCAAACGAAGCCAAGCCGAAACCACGCTAACCATCAAGCGTTAAGACTGAGAGAATGACAGACCTTAACCCACCTGTGGCCTGCTTTTTTTCCAGAAAGAAAAACAAACAAATCTACTGGGTATATTGGGATGGGGCAGGGCATAAGGTTGCATGGACTCAAGGGCTCAAGGGATCCTCTACTAAAGTAAGGCAAAGCTATGGCCACAACTTTTCAGCATAATCAAGCACCCAAAGCCTTTCTACAATTAGGGCTATTTTTATGTGAATTTATTTTAAATAATCCTCAGTTAAATCGAGCATTTCAAGCCATGCTAATCCCCATGATAATCTCGTTAACTATTGGGCACTCCATGTAAAACTGAGCCAATGACTTTCTCAACTGAGTTCTGGTTGTGGTTGTGGTTCTGTTTTGTGATAACATGACATCAACTGTATTATTTTAAAAGCTTTCCTGCACAGCAATGTTTCATTGAGAGTTTATTGTTGCTCCTTCTCTTTGCATGTGTCGTGGGTTAATTAAATTGTTCTGCTTTTTGTTGGCTGTTTCTGCCAGCAACGTGCGCTCGCGAAAAAACCAAACAAAACAGAGGGGCAAAAAGTATTACATTGTAACATTTTAATGGTGCAGCATTTTGTGGCCAAAAATGGACAAGTTGCTGGTGAAGTTTGTTGTAGTTTTAGATGTAGTTGCTGTTGCTGTTGCTGTTAACTTGAGCTTGCGTTTGAGGCTAACAAAAATCACTTGCTGCCTCCTGCTCTGTCTCTGTCTCTGGCACAGCCTTAGCTGGAATGCCGCCTCTTCCACTTGAGCTGCCACAATGAGCTTTCATTGTAATAACAAAAGCAAGACAATGGGCAAAGAATCTTGTTGTTGTTGTTGGTGTTGTTTTGGCTGCTATGTATGTTGCTGGTTTGGCTGCCTGCCCCTGACTATGTGGCATGATAATGATGTTTCACCTAATGTTGCCGCCCGTTGCAGCAGCAGCAGCAGCAGCAGCAGCAAAAACAACACCAGCGAGCTTCACACGAACTTCAACACTTGGGGCTGCCCCAAGCAGTGTTTGCTTTTGTTGTTGCAAATCACACAATAGACAGAACAACAACAACAAAATGGCTTTGGGTACAGGAGCTGTAGGGATGCCCTTGTGTACTCCCTTATGCTCTGATTCTGTCTGTCTGATTCCCTTGAAAACATCTGAAAATACAGAAAATATCTACCGGGAAGTCAGAGGCAACAAAACGATTTTAATCTTTAATATTTTGTAATTTATTTTAGTTAAATAATTCGAAATTTGTGTGGGACTAACTGCAAAAAAAAGTATGCAGCATTTCCGTGCCCAGAAGGTTATTTTCAACCGACATGTGAGTGCTTGAAATCGTAATACCCGCTCTTCAAAGTGTACAAACGACAGTCCAAGCAACAAAAATCTATTTCCATTTCAATACGAAAAAAAATGTATATTTTGTGTGTGTTTTTTTGTTGGTTTTGTTTTGCTTTTCGTTCTTGTTGCTGTTCATTGTTTGTTCTCGTCACGCTGCTCTGCGCAGACCAGGGTGGCCAGGACAGCAGGGGGCAAAGGGGGGGGGCTGGATGGAGTTGGGCGTTTGTTAGAATTTGCAATCATAGAATTGTACAATGATTTCGAGTTTGAGTTCGAGTTTGTTCTGGTCAGTTGATATCTACTCGTAATTTGGTATTTAAATTCTTTTGTGAAGAGGTCCCGGTCGCTTCCTCACCGGCCGCCAGCCATTGAAAGTGAGAGAGAGAGAGGCCACTCTTTTGCTGTCCTACACTCTCCATAGTTTACACACTTTTCAAAAGCTGTCTAAAATAGTCACAGAAATATGCAAAAACCCAAAGAGTTTCTTGTGGCCATTTTTAGAATTTTCTAAACTGAAAATTTTGTTTGTTGAAATAAATCAAAGGAGATTTTAGCTATACTTTCGACGATATGTTTTTTAACATTTATATACGTTTGGAAAACAGCTCAAAGTCTAGGGCCAGACATCAAATTTTTTTAAAGTTCGTTGCCTAAGTTTTTCGTTTCAGCCATTCAGCAGCGCTCAGCGGATAAGCAAATACGTCAAAAGTGAGCAATAGGAACTAAACAAATAGCACACAATGCGGTTCACTTCAGTTCATTTCAATTCAGTTGGACTACAGTTAGCAGCGTCTGACATGGCCTGGACCCTGCCCCCTCGCCCCACGCCCCTGACCAAGTACAAGTTCTAATGAAATTTGTCAATAAAAATTCGCAGAATTCCAAAAACAGCAAAAGCAAAAGCAGAACCCCGACACAATGAAAGCAACGACGATCATAAAAATAAAATAAAACGAGTAAACATCCAAAAGCTGTTTTATTTTTTGTATTTTTTTTTTGTATTTGTTTTTTTTGTTGTTTTTTTTTTTTGTTATATTTGTTATGAATCAAATTTACTTTTTTACCGTTTCAAGCGAAAGGAGAAGAACGTGAATTTACGCGAATGTATGTACACATATGTACATGCATACATACATACATACATAGGTATGTACATATATCGGACAAGAGTTTATACAGCTGTACGAATTCGTACACTCAACAAAGAGTCACAAAAAGTGGCTTAAAGCAGAGAGAGAGCTGGGAGCAGGGAGCCGGGAGCAGTTGGGAAGCAGAAGTAAGATTGTGATGTATTATACATATACACTGTATGTATAAATCTTAACCGTATATATCCGAAAGAATTGAGCGTCCAGTCAAGTTCGGTTCGATGCGGTTCGCTTCAGGTTCAGTCATTGTCATTGTCAAAGAATTTTGGGATTTTGTTCTGTTTGGGCGCATTTTTTGGTTTGTTTTTTTTGGTTATAAATTTACATACACACAGATGTTGGGATGTGCATATATGTATATATATATCTTTATATACAGTATATACAATATTATATGTGCAAAAACTGGTTAAACATTCGCAGCAATGTGTAGGCGTGCCATACAGGGTGCGATATTGACTGATGTGGACGCAGCCCCAAAGGCAAGGCCGCCGCCGCCAAGATGGGGAGGAGAAAGCCAATTTCTGATTCAAAATTGTGTCATGTACTCATCAGTATTTGCTGTGATCTACTCAATATAAATGCGCATGAATTATATGTATATGTATATGTATATTAACAAAGGGAATGTCTGAATCATTGCATTGATGAGCCCAAAAAAAAGGGCGGACAAAGTTAATGATGAAAATAAGTTAAAGATTTAAGTTTTATTTTGTTTGAATATTATTTTTTTAAGTTTAAGGAGTCCTGAACGAGTCTTAAACTAAATAACTAACTCAGCTAAGTATATTTAAATCTCTTATATACTTGCTAAATACTAAGCCAAATTATTTGCCAAACTTTTCTGTATATTTTGCAATGATCTAATATTTATTAATTATTTATTTAATATTTATTTATTTAATATTTATTTATTATTTATTTATGTAATATTTATTTATTATTTATTTATTATTTATTTAATTATTATTTATTTATTTAATATTTATTTATTTATTATTTATTTATTTAATATTTATTTATTTATTTTTATTGATTATTACAGCCTGCGCTCGGTGCAGGAGATTTATCCAAAAATGTACACTAAGGTTAGTCTCCCTCACTTCTCTAATGTATGGCTCATATCTGCTCTTAATTATCGTTTGAGCGTTTAAACAATTTGATGATAAATTGTGTGTTGTTTAACTTTGAAATTCCATTCGAATGCCTGTCCTCTGAGTGGTGCACAGCCCCCCAGTCTGTTGTGGAGCGAGTGCTTTATATTAGTTATGCATTTAATGCGATGAAAACATTAAAAATGCATCGCAATCAACTCGGGCAGCGTGCTGCTGCTGCTGCTGCTGCTGCTGCGGTGTGTGCTTTGAGTTGTGCAGTCGAGTCAGCTCCCACGACATTGGCGGCTCTGCTATATAGAATATATGTACATACGTATAGTGCTGTGGGGAAAGAGCACCCCCACTGGAAATGAAGGTGCCACCGCCACCAGCGCCACCATCATCATCAAAACAGCAACTACAACTACAACGAACAATTGCTCAGAGCACCGACACCACTGCCACTGCCACCGCCACCGCCACCGCCACCGCAATGAACTCATGGAATAATTATCCTATGAATGAGCAGCTTGCATGATCATTGCCAAAGCTTCCGCTTTTGTTTTTTTTTTCTGTTTTTTTTTTGTTCTAAACTTAATTTTTCCACTGGTTTTTGTTGCTGTTGCTGTTGTTTCGGCGGTGGCTCTTCTTGGCAATTACCGCATGAAAATGTTGCATTTAAGAGGTATTTTCTTATGTCATAGACACACGATCCTCTCAGCCCTGCCCCATGCACTGCACACCCCCTCCCCCCACCACAACACACGATCGGAGTTAGTCAGAGAATATTCCAACTAATTCAGCTCTCTTTTTGTTCCCATAGCAATAGAGAGGCAGAGGGAGAGACACACAGACAGACAGAGAGAGAGAGAGAGAGAATTTGCCTTTTATGAATTCCCCTCAGATCTTTGGGGATGCAAGAGGAGACGCAGAAGTAGCCCCGAGGCATCTAAGTGATGCGCATATAAATGTCGAGCACTCCAACCCAACCTGCCTCCGCAAGTGTTGTGTTCGAGTAACGAGTGAGCATTCTTCATTCTTCATTCTTCATTCTTTAGTCTGGGCTCTTCATATTTTTTCTGCAATAAAACTATGCAAAATTATGTGTAGCATTTCTCAAGTTGCGACTCGAGACTCCGAGACTAGACCTCTCCCATGATTTAAGCCCGAAACTAAAATTCACAAGCCGAAAAGCCAACAGACAGACTTAGCAGACGACGACGACGACAAAAGCTACAGCCACGAATGTTTCTTGGTGCCCGAAAACCAAAAAAAAAAAACACTGAAATTCCTTTTAAAAGTTCTACGACTGCGGTGAAAATATTAGGATTAGATTAAAACATTTACTAACGATTAATATCTGTGCAATTTGTGCACATAAAACCCTTAGAAATGAATGGGTTCCTCCTGTATTTTGACGTCTATTCTTTGCACTTAAAAATGTTCTTCACTATTTGTATCACTAATGCATTGAGCATGGCTGTCTGTTGATTTGTGTAGTGTATTTATTTTATCCAATTATTATTCCCCCTGGCAACATGGCTCTGCTTTCTGGCTTTCTGCATAGAAAGCAGCTGTTCGAGTACAGGAAAACCTTACCCACCTAATCATAAATGCTAAGAATAATCACAAATGTTAGCCCGTGGCACAGTAAATGTTCCATGGGATGAACAATGTCTGTGATATATCTGGCATTGTGGCTTGCAGGACTTTAGAATTTTATTTGCCTGTCCTGTTCGTTGAGAGTTCAAGATTGGCTTTAAAGTTCTCTCTTTAAACTGACAGATGTCCGGAATAATGTGATCTGAAAAGTATCTAAGAAACTTATGGGACATGTTGGCCACTTATGGCGACATGCAGGCCATTTCAGATGAACTCTCTAATCCCTCTGCACATTTTCGCATCAAGTTTTATAATCGCCAACTTGGACACAAGGTTGTAGCCTTTTTCAGCTGGCTTACAATAAATTTGACTCCTTTGAATACGAACCAAAATTTTAATTGGTTTTGCGATTTCTGTGTTGTTTTTGTGTTGTTTCTTTTTGTTGTTGCTTGCTTGACTTTAATTTGTGGCTTACTTTTAGCGGGGTTTTCGGTTTCAAATGAATCAGTGGCCTCGCTCCCGGCTGTCTCTTCCCTTCCCCTCCTCCCACTCCGTTCGGTGTCTACTCCACGAGTATCTCTGAAAGTGCAACCGAATTTGTGTAAAATCTTTTGGCTTGAAGAAGCAGCATCGCGGACTGGAGCTGGTGCTGAAGCTGGAGCTGGACCGCTGTCAGATTCGTCGTGCAATATGCATAAATTTTGTATAAAGAAAAAGCAAACAAATGACATGCTACGCTGCGATCGCACGAGGGCAACAAAGAAAATCGTTTGTCATATGATTAATGAGGCAACACCCCAAGCCCAAGCCGTTGCTGTGGCTACCCCGCACTGCTCTGCTCGAGGATTTCGCAGTTCGGCTGCGAATATTTTGCCAGAATAATGATTAACAAAGTTTATAAAGGCTGTTTACTATAAAACAGATGCACATCCTTTTCCAAACTTAATATTACTTATACTTACTTAATGGCCCCAGGGGTTACAAGTTTAAAGTATTTTATTTAATGATTTTAGGCATAAACACACACGCCAAAGCAATCGAATATTTCGAATATTTCGGGCCCTAGACGCATGACGCAGCTCCAGTGTGAACAGCCCTATAAATCTCAGAAATCTCACATGTGTAACTTCAAATCTAGTGTTCTCCGGAAGGGTCATTCAGAAATAAGTGTTTCAAATTTACTGATAGTTTGGTTTTCTAGCTCGCAGTTTCAGTTCTTTTTTCCGCAGTTTATTCCAAACTCGTTTTTTGCTTTTTGCATTTCTCTTGGTTGAGCGACTCCTACCAATTGGGTGATCCAGTGATCCAGTTCATTGCTGTTGATCCTTTGGCAAGAAGTGTGACAAGGATAAAGCCGCTCACGGCCTGACCGCAAGAGGCGGGCGTTGCAGTGGGGCGTACCCCAGTCGTCGTCTGCTCCATTGAGCGTTATTAATTTGCGGTCACTGCGAGCAGCGGGTAAGAGAAATACAACGAAATATATTTTATGATAATTGAACACAGAAGTGCACACAATTTGGAGCGGTGTCTGGGGAGGGGGCCTGAGCCTGAGCCTGAACCTGAACCTGAGCCTGACAACGGTATCCATATCGTATTCTCGGGTGCTGCCCATCGCTATATGTTTTCGGCTTTCATATTTATTCGTTGTTGCTGCTGCTGGTTGCCTGGGCGTTGTCACAATTTGTCGAATGTCTTCGGTTCAATGAATCTCTTTTGTCGAGTGCATTTGCCTGACCTTGAAAATGATTCTACCTCTCGCAGCTCGCTCAGCACTCTGCCCGCCTCTGCACTCTATCGCTCTTCTTGCAGCTGTTGTTCAGCGACTTTCATTTGTCAGACCGTTTTCAATTTGTATTTGCTGCAATTTACTTTATTTCGCTTACGTGTGGTTTGTTAACAACAGCAACCAAAATGAAGGCGGTGCAGTTTTGCCATCGTCTTTGTCTTCGTCATCGTCAACGTCATCCATCAGTGCTCCATCCTGCCCTGGTGCGAGTCTAAGCGGCATACACAAAATCCTCAACTGATGCTCGTTATTCCTTGCTCAAAGGTTTCATTATATATCACCCATACATAGAATTATATATCCTGGAAAATTATCATAATATTCCATAGTTAATTCTACGATAATTCCTCCGTGCCCTCCCGGTTCCCGCTCTCTGTTGCCCAGTACTTCCCGTCCTCATACTCGTGCCCGTAAGCGTATTCAAACTTCGTTTTCACTGCATTATCTTTTGGGGCTCCCCCCCGCCTATTAAAATCATTTTCATTTTCGACTCGCAAAGAACCCCGAAAACGATTCAAGAAAAATCGCCAAAAATGTTTTGCGCTTTAATTTGAAAGCCGCGCGCGCGCCTCTCGTGCACACACAAAAATTGTAACAATCAGCGACACACAAAAAAAAAACCACAGAAAGAAGTGCAGCGATAAAAAGCGGAGAAATAATACTGACCAGCAACAGCAGCAACAGAGAAAAAAGTAAGGAGGAAAATGTGCAGACAACAATTTGGGGAAGCACAGCTGCCTGGCTGCCTCCAAAGTGGGGACGCGGCGGCCTCATCGGGTTGCACCTTGCAGTTGCAACGATTGTGTGTGTGTGTGTGTGTTGCGGTAGTGCGGTGCAAGCGAACAACGCCCCACAAACAATCACTTACAAGCTGCTAAATTGCATAATCACCCAAAAAAGGAATCAGCGGCCCAGTACACAGTCCCCCCAGTGCCCCCCAGTGCCCCCAGTCCGGCAGTTGGAGTCGAAGATGTCTTGGGTTGCTCTGCGGCTCCTTTTGGAATAATTGTTGCCATTATTTGCTCAAGGAATGACACACACACGCAGACCCAAACCCAAACCCATGCCCAAGCCCAAACCCAGATGCAGATGCAGCAGGAGCTGTGCTGTAGCTGGGGTAAAATCAGAAGCAGCTGCTCCGATTACTCCACCGATAAGTTATCATAATGCACCACTGCCTGTGCCTCTGCCTGTGCCTTTGCCTCCTGCCTCCTGCCTTTACCTCCTGCTCTGCTGCCCTGCTCTGATTATCTCTGGCGCGCACTTGAGCGCAATTTGCAAAGCAAACAAAGGCCAAAAGACCAGAGCAGAGCAGAGGAATCAGTTGCCTTTTTGGTGGATGTGCCACAAATGAAATGCAATCAAAATGCCGCCGTCTCTCCCAAGTTTATACCCTCATCCTCTCTCCGTCTCCTGCAGCTCGCCTGCTGCGTTCTGTTCTGCGCTGTGGCTTTGTTTTGCGGCTGCTCTTTAATTTATTTACACTGGCCAAATGCCACACCCCATTAACATTAGCTTTGGACGTAAGTGCATCTGTGTATTCTGCTGCGGAGATTTGCGATGCGCGATGCACCCTGGCAAGATGCCACAAGTGAGGGTATATGTGTGCTCCATTATTGAGAAAATTCGTGTGAATAGTAATGAAGAGATATATGCCTATATATACGTACTAAACATATAAGCTGAGCAGTGAACTAATGCTGCTTTTTGTTGTACTTTTATTGCTGCTAATTTTCAAAGTGGGTAATCTCCGGGAGAAAATTAGAAAGGACACTGCTATGGGATTTACTCCCATAAGCAGAAGCTAATACATTTTTTTTTTGTTTAGCTAAATCCTAGATCTTTCTCCTAGATCTTTCTCCTAGATCTTTCTCTAGATCTTTCTTAGGCTGAAGTCATTATTTTCTATCTGAACTTTTAAGTTTAATTTTTATTTATTTTAGGATTAAGTTGCCTACAGGGTAGCATCGTGTTCGAGATGACTTCATCTGACTGCAGCTGTTGCAGGTCCACATTAAAGCCAAAAGTCTTTTATTAAATTTATGTTTGATCAACTTGCGGCGTAAAATTATTTTGTGAACATTTTTTTCTGCTTAATTTTTGTTTTTGTTTTTGTTGCTGTTGTGTTTATTGCTTCTTTTCTGTTCGGTTGTTTGTTATTTTCTGACCAAATGGCATGAAAGCGAAAATTTGATTGCAGACTCCGTCGGAGCAGATTGCAGGCACGCCGCACCGGACTCCTGGCTGAGATTGACAGGGTGGCTGGGGGGGGAGGGCAGCAGGCTGGCAGGCCGGCAGGCAGCAGCTGGTAGGTGGGGTCGAAACGAGAGAATCTCAATATCAAGACGACAAATGACGACGACACCGTCAGTGGCAGTGGCAGTGGCAGTGGCATCGGCAGCGTTCAAGTTAACGGTGCCCGGTCCCCACTGCAGAGGTGGAGCCACTGCACTGCGCCAAACTATAAAATCATTTAAAATGCATAAAAACTAATTTCGTTGATTAATTGCCATTTTGTGTGCTGCTGATGCTGATGCTGTTGTCGCTCTAGGCTTTGATGGAACTGGCGTGCGGGGCTGTATCGTTGCATCGAACATATGATCGATCAACCCCTGCCGCTCCTGGAGGCCTTCTTCGGCACCTGCTCGGGCCGTAGTCATTGATTTAATTTTCTCCCATTTAATATCCGCAGCAACCCCATCCCAGTCCATGTCCATAAGTTGTAAGCGACAGTCGTGGCTGTTTGGGGATATAAATAATATTTTATGGGGTTTGTAACAATCCGATTGAGACATGCAGGAGCGGCAGCTGCTGATGAGAGAAAATGAGTTTATGAGAAGAATTGATTAAGAAATTCAAGATTAAGATTTGCAGTCACTGAAATTATATTTGGCTCTTTATACCTTCGCATAGGGTATTCCAAAATGCTGCAACATTTTGTTTGATGCGGTTTTTGGTTTTGTTTTTGCGGTACATTAAATGGCAGTCCATCATCATCCACTACTCATCCTCCTGCTACTAAACACCAGACAGGCCATTGACGTTGCCGTTGCTGTGGCTGTGGCTCTGGCTGTGGCTGGGGGATCTCGCCATAGATCGCCTCGATCCGATGCCTCATACATACATATGTAATGCAAATCAAGTTGATTGAAAATCAATGTAAATATTTCTGAAAACTTCACGTTGTAGCGACAACAGCTACTGGCGCAAGCGTTTGATATCCCATTAAAAAAAATAAATAGAAAAGAAAACGACACGGAGCGCGGCAGTGCAGTGGAGTGGATTGGATTGGATTGGATAGGAAAAATTGCTTTAATTTTCGGAAGCCAACTTGTTCTCAGATATCACTTTAGGCGGTGGCGTTGGGGGGGGGGACGTAGTCGGGATGGGACTACCACTACTACTACTTACAAATGCGCTTTTAAATGCTTTTGATGATTTAAATATTTTGATAACACCTCAAAGAAGAAATGTCGCTGCTTTGTCCCATCGATATCAGCCAATCAATGAAACAAAAGGGTGAAATATATTTAACTAAGTAACGGCTTTTGTTTCATTTTTCTTTTGGATTTTCATTTCCAATTCCCAGTTCCCAGTTCCCAATTCCATTTCCATTTTTCTTTGGGCCTAATGAGCGCATGTAGCATGCAGCATCACGATATGCCCAAAATTCTCGATGTGTAAATTTCGATGAGTGGATTAAGATGGGACGGACGCCCTTTCGACACACGGCACTTGCAACAGACTGTTATTCATATGCATATGCATGCAAGATGGGGCAAGAAGATTCTGCTTTTTTTTTGTTTTTTTTTGTGGCGATACACACATACATATGTATGTATCTATCTTAAAAGCTGGCCATAAATTTATTACTGCTCTCGATCTGATTCGAGCTTATCCTAATGGCTTCCAGTTGCAAGGTTCCCAGCCACCCAACGTCAACATACATTCCATTTAAATTATTATTAAACATTCATTTCAGATGTTTGCATGGCACAATTACATGCGTATTATTATTTTCAGTGTAGCAACGAAAAGGAACTGAAAATCAAGTTAATCTAGTTACATTTTCTCTACTTCTCAGTTGTTTGTTTCCTGAAAATCCATTAACGAATCTGAAAATCTGAAAACTAAGCGGCTAAGCGAAACAATATTTGTTTTTGTTCAAAAATGGCTGCTGTTGAAACTGGCGGCGAGCTCTCGATGTAAGTAAACATAATTGAAGTGCAGCCACCCTAATCGTACAAACCCCCTCCGCCCCGAACATTATAGATTCGACGGCAAAACACTATTATTGCTTATTGTAATCACTGGTGTGATCACCATATATCTGCGAATGGAGGAATTTTGGGAGAAGCGCCTCGCCCATAAGATCTTTAAATTATATTCAAAGTTCTGTCTCTTTGCATACAGCGACAAAATGTCCCCCGAGTCCGAGCGACTACTCCTGACGGCGAGTAGGAAGACAGTGCTACTGAATCTATCGAGTTTGGTGAAAGTGGTTGTGGTGAGGTCAACTGAAGCACTGTGCGAAGATCATGGAGTTCCCTATGATTGGGTGTTCGATTTACCCGAGTACTATGCCAAAGTCTATGTCTACAAGCGTCCCCACCTTGATTTTTTTATCAAGAAAGTCCATTCGTTGTGCCATCTGACCGTGTTCACCTCAGATAGGGTGTGGAGCCCGTTTGTGCTCGATTATTTGGATGGTGGACAGAACGTGTTCAATAAACGGTTGGACGGCAGCGATCACCTCTCGCAATCTTATAACGATCTGACCGGCATAATTCTACTGGCTCATACTAACCAGATATCCGATGACAATAAGGACAATACCATACCAATCGACGACTATGTCATCGGTGCCTGGGACCAGAAGCTGCTCACACTGCTGCCAACAATCGATGCTCTTCGCTTTGTGAAGGATGTGCGTTCCATCTTGAAGCGTTACCGGCGTTGATTTCACTACTTGATTTCCAAATAGATTCTTTGTAAAGATTAACAAAATAAACATTGAATCATGTTAGACCATTAAATCGTGGCGAATGTATTAGAGATGCACAAAGCTGTGGTTATTCCTAGAAGTATTAAGGGGAAGAAAAGCAAGCCAACATTTTCCAACCGATCAGAAAGTGTTGCCAAGGTTTCATACGATCCCTCAACCAATTACGCGTTCAATCAACTTTAATTTCCGCGTGTTTTGCTGAAGCTTAGATTTGTTTTGATTATCCAAGATTTCCCGAAATGTTAGCCCAACCCAAACCCAAACCAAACCCAACGCCAACAGCAGCACCTCTACCAACTTGATTTGCATCAGCATTGTTCTATTCCCCCCACCTCACCCCACCCCACCACACCTGTAGCTCATGTTGGGGGGTTTTTTGTTGTTGTGTAATTAAAGTATCATTCACACCGCGTGTTCGCAAGAGCTAACGGCATTTTGCTAAAAAAAAAGAATATATATAATAATGAAAAAAAAAGCCCCAACAATACCAAAAAAGAACAAAACAACAACAACAAAAAGAAGAGAGAGAGACATGTCGTCGTTCGTTGCTTCCGCTTCCATCCAGAAGGGGGAAGCCCAAGCGGCAATGGAAAGGGGAAGCGATGCGGCTACCCTTCAATGAGTCAACATTAGCCAAAAAAATATGCATAAAACGTGCATACATATATGTACATATGTACATATGTATGTATTTATATTTCCTACTAGCATCCACCCCATGGCTCCAATCTGCCACCTCTTGATGGTCCAGTGCGTATGGCCACTCATAGCGTCTATAAGATTACAAATTACAAATTTCAAACAGCAGAAATAATTGTTTTAGCTGTGTTTCATTATCATTATTCGAATATGTATATTTGTAGGACTCTTGTATCTGCGAGTATGTGTAAGTAATGGGTATCCTAGAGTTGAAATAATGATGACAGTTTTTTGGTTCTGCTTTCACAGGTGCAGTTTTCTCTGCCTAAGCCTCTGGCTCTGGCCTGACTGCTTGATATCTTCTACTGCTTGAGGTACGTGCCCTGCATCTCCTTTTTCGTTTCTGCTCTGCCCACTGCTTGACTGCTCTTTCTAACTCTCTCCCTGTGCTAATGGCTGGGGCACTGCTTTCCTCAGCTTTTTCAGAGCTCCCTCGCTCGCTCTCCCCCTCTTTGCCCGAACACCACTTCCTTCCACTCACTCTACGTTTCAGTCTCTCGGTCAACCGCCTCTGTCTGTCCATGGGTTGACAATTCTCTTAGTCTTTGACCTTTTCAAGGGGACACAGACACACAATAATTGTCATGTCTCTTCCTCTCTATCTCTTGCCCACTTGCCCGTGTGTGTGTGTGTATGCCTGGGACAATTAACATGAACTTTTAGCTTTGCTTAATTACTCGACGTTGACGTTGTCGTTGTTCTAAAAGTGACGCAAAATATCAAAAAAGAAAACAAAAAACAGAAAACCAAAAATGAGCCGAAAAAATGCAAACGAACAAAAAAAACAACAACAACTACTAGAGGTTAATTACATTTTGAAGAGCAGCGACGGCAACAACAAAAAAACACAAATTGAAATGTGGCTTAGGCTTGTTTTTGCCATACTCTTGAAGTTAGGGTGTTCTTACTTGGACGAGTTGTTTGCACAGCAGAGAAGGAAACATATTCTATACGATAAAGTGTATACAAATATGTACGTATATATATGTACGTATTCATGATGTCATTACCTGATTCAGTTATTGAAACTCTTCACTACGAGCAAGACTTTCGAATAAGTATAGCTGACAGTAGAACGATGGTTAGGGTAGCTTTAGCTTCGCCTCTGCAGAGTTTTTTATTTGATTGCGAAGACAGCGAAACGGCATACGAAAAGCAAAGACAATAGACGTAGAACAAGAAGCAGGAAAATGAGCAGCAGAGAGAGAGCGAGAGAGAGAGACTGAAAAGAAGAGCTAAGAAATCAGTGTGACAATTATGTAAATGGAAGCACTTGGTGGCGGTGCTGTGGGCGGGGCTTGGAGTGGCGGGCTGTGTGAACCTCATATTTTTCTGTACTTTGCTTTGGTTAAGTGAATTTTCTGTTGTTGTTGGTGGGGTTGTGGTCGGGGCTGCTACTGAAGGTCACACGCAAGCACTTCGAAAAAGTGAGCGAGAAGGAGAGAAGTTACCGTTAAGTGGTTTGGGTCGAATGCATCAAGTTTGTGTCGTAAGTCATTTTGCTGGGCGATTAGCAAAGGTTGATGGACACCCGTCGCAGGGTATGGGGTAAAGGGAGCTGGAAAAAGACGGTGAAAGAGGGAGAGTTAGAGAAGGAGAGGAATAGAGATAGTAAGAGCGACATAGAATAAACAATATCAATAGCAATAATCTCCCAGTGCAATAAAATATAATGGTATCTCCATATGAATGTGATTGAAGTTTTCTACGAGTGTTAGAATGAATGAATGCATTTGGTACAGTAGAAATCATTCGAGTCCTTCGAATTCACTCATTCGTCTTAAATATTAAATATGCCATATTTAATTTGGATTGTTTGTAGCTGTGAGGTGGATTATGTGGAGTTTAATTACTTGCTCGATTTACGGCAGAAGCAGTGCTTAGCTAACTACTGCAAGCAGTTCATCGACAACGAGGAATAGTATTTCCTTCTTTAAAATATCAATTTGAATAATCTCCATGGACTAGCTAAGACGGGAACATTAAATAAAGTTCTTAAGACAAGCCATTATATGGTTGATGAGTCACAATTGAAAATAATCATAATCGGTAGACTAAAACCACTCATATTATTGCAAAAAACTTCCCCACAATCCGCGAACTTGATTCCATGTTGGAGTCTCAGTCCACCATTCGACTACTGACTACCGACTACCGACGGAACCAGCCTTCCCCCTGCCATTGATATGTGACCCTCACCCAAATACTCGTAGGTAACAGCTCAGCCCTCAGCACGCAAACTCTAATTAAAAGAAGAAAAACTAAAACAAAAGTAATAAAGAAAAATACAACAAACAAAAAAATAAACTAAAGCTACAACTCAGAAGCGACTGGCTATAAGGCCAGTATGTACAATGAACATACATATGTATGTATGAATGTACATTAATAAGCGGTCTGAGAAGCACGAGAATTTCGCATAAAATTACATTGCAAAAAGGCAGACAAGCTAAACGAACCTACCAACTTCAATATAAAGTAAATGCGCTCATAGGAACACAAAAAAAAAAAAAAACAAACAAAATACATAAGTAGAGAAACAGAAACAGATACAGGTGGAGAAACAGAAACAGAAACACTTTGTGGGAATATAACAGCAATCGTCGTAAGCCGCAAGAACTTGAAAGGCGGAAGAACGACGGAAGCAGGCGACAAAAGCCGAAAGAACAGAGCGGGGGAATGAAAACCCATAAATATGAACAAACCAACAGAGATAACAAAAAATATGAACTTTACCTAAAACTTGGGCGGCCAATCCCAAAAAATAATAAAAAAAAACAAAACAAAAAAAATGAAGAAAAAAATGAAATCCCAATCGAACTTCCGAACTTTCGACAACTTGTTGGTTTTCTTTTCTATTGATTTTATCGTTCATCTTAAACTAGGCAACGAAACGACAAATTATGTGAATGCCAAGGGAGCTTAAAGTCAGTACGAGCAACAAATCAACAACTAAACGATCGCAACCGGATAAGAGGGCATGGGTATGGGTGTGGGTATGGCCAAACCCCCACGCCCAAGAAGTTCTGCATTTAACGAGTTTCAAAATGTTTTGTTCCACAAGCCCAAAGAGAAGGATACAGATACAGAACTCAGAACATATTGTGAACGGCACTTAAACGGGATCAACATAATTTCTGTTTTCCATAATGCTGAATGGATGCCATAGGCCTGCCCGTTTCCTGTGGGCAGACAACACAATTGAATCGAAGTGTTTATCAAATGGGGCAGAGAAATACACTACAATTCTGACTTATCGCAGACATTTATATTAAATGGGAATATTAATACTGCAGAGTCTTTACCAATTCAAAGAGAGAGAGAGAGATGAACAGAAGCCAAGTCTAGCTGCAGGTCGGCGTACTTCCTGGAGTAATCAACGACTGTGAGAGAATTGGGGTTTCATTTAAATATGGCACAGTCGGAAGGCAGTGGCTCGAACCTGTGTAAAGTGGCATCGTACCTCAATTTAAGCCGTGGATTGGCAAAGGAAAATATTATCGTAGGTTTCTAGATCTGTGAGAGGAATCCTAGATCTGGTTTGGATCTGGTTATCCATTTGTGGATTTCAACGGTTCCCCACCCTCTTTACAAATTATTCAAAAACGAATGCGATTCACCCTCACCTGTGGGGGAACTAGCCATTGAAAGACACATGTGGGATGATGTCATTCAAGAGCTCTACACATGGCAGAGTGTCTGTTCCAAGGAGGCATTTAATGGATTGGAATACGACAACTAAAATAATACAACAAATATATATAAACACCTGTAAATACTCTTCTGTATGGGGATACATTTTGATGGGATTTTGACACATTTCTCAAGCTTAAAGCGCCCATTAAATTGATTGATACGATTGGCTACCCTTGTTCCATACCCCCTAGCCCAAGCCATATGCATGGCTAATTTTTTGAGCAAAACAGGTTAAAATCCAAGGCACCAATAATATCTCGTCTGTGCCCCGCTCTGCAATTGCAATTGGAATTGTTGCCACCCCAAAGGCCATAAAACGATTTAACAGCACGAAAATAGTTCACATTATTCCATTTGATAGATCTGCCAAGACAGACTGAGAACTGGTGGGACGCAGAGGATTGAAAGACAAAGAGAAAGAGGGGAAAAAGATAGACCTACAGACAGACAGACAGACAGACAGACGGAGAGACAGAAAGACGGAGAGATCGTGTCTCGAGGTTTCAGCAAAGGATGTTTAGCTTTCGTAAATGTTGCGTTTATAAATTTAAAAACCTATAATAAAGTCATTTGCTGTGGTCAGCCACTTGGCCAGCAGCAACAAGCCAGAACGGAGAGAACGGCAAGCGGTAGGTGGAAAGCGGAGAGGAGGAGTCTTTTGGTCAAGATCGTTACGCATGCGTCGACGACAGGCAGCAGCTAAAGGGAACTATAGAGAGAGGATGTGGTTGAAGCGAGCAGAAAAAAAAGAGCACCAGGCAACAGGCAACAGACAGCGAACAGAACAGACACGGACACGGACACGGACATGGACATGGACACTGACACGGACAGAGCGGCAGATAGACGGATAGACAGACAGACGGAGAGACAGTCGACAGGCGACAAGTGCCTGGCAACAGCAAATGGCCCAAGAAAATAGTTCCTAAGCAAAGTTGGAAACACACACACAAAAAAGAAAAACAAAAAAGAAATGGAGTCGAATGGAAAATATCCTGTGACATCATGCCCTATGATCGAGCTGGGCTGGACGTGTACGCGTGCCTCCCATAGTTGGCACCCAGAGCCAGTTTATTATATAGAAAGGATCTGCTGCAAAGACAAGCTGGCGCACACATGCAATTAAAGCAATCGCAGATCGAAGATAATCCATTGATAAGCCATCGATGGCTTTGAATGCGAAAAGGTATCTACAGCTTCGGCTACGGCTTGAGTGCCGTCCCCTCCCGTCCCCTCCCGTTCCGTCGCCCCACCGACAGTCTCCTTTGGCTCCTGGCCAGATATAGACAGCGACTGGAACAACATGTCGCACTGATTATTGTGTTCAATTTTAATTTGTGCAACATTTTGCGTTGTTTGTGGCTCGTTTTTTGTAGCCTGCACTCGTTTCATTTGATGGCCCCAAATGTTTTTTTCGCCTGTGGCCGCCTGGCCTGGCTCGGCCCGCAGCTGACAATTGCCACAGAGAATCGGGACCAGATTGGAGCTGGAGCTGGAGCTAGAGCTGAGCCTGAACGATGCGATCTCTACTCGTAGGTGCCGCCTGGCTGGCTGCCCGCCTGCCTGGCTGGCTGCCTGGCTGCCTGGCTCCTCCATCCAGTTATCAGCTTTCTCTTAACCGTTCGAACAATGTCAAGAACTTTGCCACTTGTTTTCTGTGGGTCTGCCTTTTTGGTTTCCTTTGTTTGCTGGCGATTTGCAATTGCCAAAAGTATTTATCGCACAATTTTCGTCAAGTTTTTAATCTCATTTGAATTGAATTGAATTGAATGTACAAAGCAATTTGTGCGACACCCACCAGCGATAAACGATCGAACGAATAAACGACTGAATGAACGAATGAACGAATGAATAAATATAAATCAAATGCAAATAACAATAAAAATAAGAGACAATGCGCTTCAGTTGGGCATTTAGATATTGTTTTGTTTGTGTGCCCGTTTTTTGTGGCTGTCGTGGCTTTGGCTCTCACTGTCGCTGATATTTTCTCACAATTAAGCGGACAAACGAGCGCGCAGGCGAACTAGCCATCAGCCATCAGCAATCAGCATCAGCGGACAGTGGGACAGCCAACAACAAACAACAAGCAACAAGAAATTGAAAACAATATAATATACGCACACAGTAAATCGCTGTACACACGGGCGTATCAAACACACACATCACATGTGGCGCCTTGGAGCACAATTTACGAGCATACCCTCAACGGGAAGGGTACTCCAGTATGCCAAAGGGTCTCAAACGGGTCAAGAGGGCAGACCAATAGCAGGCGAGCGCATCATTCTAGATTTATTTGTATTTTATTTATTTATTTTTTATTTTTATTTATTTATTTTTTTTATATTTATTTTTTATTTTTTAATTTAATTTTTTTAATTATTTTTTTTTATTTATTTTATTTGTATTTGTTTTTTTTTTTTTTTTTTTATATTTATTTTATTTATCTATTTTTTAAATTTATTTGTATCTAATTTTTTTTTTTTATTCAATATACTTCGTACCATCGATCTTTCCTATGATAATCTATGCTTGTAGGGTATTTGGTACTTCGGCTATCCTGGCAGCTGGCTGTTGTGGCTGTTGGTGCAGCTGCTGCCCAAGCAACAAACACACACAAAAATGGCAATCGGCAGTCAAGTCAAGTTAAGTCAAGCCCCAAGTCGAGTTAGGTCCAGATCCGGACAGACTCCACTCAAACACGGCTCAACTGGTGGACAGAGAGACACACGCACACACACACACACACACACACACACAGAAGGAGATGGAGAGAGAGACAGAGACAGAGAGCGAGTGAGAGTGAGACAAAAGTGCTTTTTAATTGTCAGCCTCAAGTGCTTTTCAAATGTGTGAACTTAATAAATCTCCTCAGATATTTCACTGTGATTTCTTGTCTCTGGCGGTGGGCTCCTGGTCTCACTCTTTGTATCTGTATCTGTATGTATGTATATGTGTGAATCCATGAATATATATTCGCACTTATTGCAATGAATACAGATACAGATACGCGTATCAATTGAAAATTGTTTGAGTTATTTATCAAAACGCTTTAATTGAAACGCGACAAACAAAACCGAAAAATGATTATGCATATCAATTATGCTTATGCTCTGCTCTCCTCTACGTGTCGTGTGTCTTGTGGGGGCGGCACTGAATGATGGATGGATGGCTGGATGGCTGGATGGTTGATAGATCATGGCTCGTGGAGAGGGGCGCCGCGCCGCTGGTGTATTGCCCTTGGCGTGCAATCGGAACAGCTGAACAGGTGCTCCAAGCTCGGCTCCCGCTGAGATCTTAATTCGATTTGATTGGAGCAAGATTTCTTTGTCTGATCCGGCATATGCCTCAAATGGTTTTCATTCGCTTGGAGCAATTGCTTCGACAGATGGAGTGCCCATATGGAGTTCCCATTTGCAATAACAGAATAGCTAGAGCCCATAGTTGAAGATGCATACAATTAAAAATTAATATGTATTAATATGTGTAGGTATATGGCTAAAGGAAAGTATACTTTTAATCGTAGTTCCTATTTGAATCAATTAATTAATGATCATGCTCGAAAACATTTTACACCTTAAATTCCGTTTCTTATTGACGAGCTCTTCTCAGTCATCTGCCATCTCAATCACTTCAATTGGGTTTCGATAGCCAAAATCCATACTCATTTTTCACCACTGACCGAATTGAAGCGACGACTTGAATTGAGCTGCAGGTTGCTGGCAATGCAGCCACCACCTCCATCATTCGTGGAATCGATTGAAAGCTTGTCGTTGGTCGATCCACTTCCTCCACTTGGGATACAAAGTTGCGTTGGCCTGTGGCGCTGGCACAGACTCTGTCGTTAGAGCGCGTTCGAGGCTCTAATTGGAGCAACCTCTTGCGATAAATGTACGATGGGTAGATGCATGAGGGGGGGGGGGGGGCATATAAACAATGCTTAATTGTGGGGCTTAGCCGGTCATATAAATTATTGAATTATGGGTCTCGCTTTTGGCTGCTTATCGGCCATCACGGCCGACCGTCTGTCTGCCTTCTGCCTGTCAACCGATATCAGCACAGCTCAGCGTCTTCCATATGCTTTGGAATTTACTGGAGTTTTTTTTTATTTTGTTGGTTTTTGTTTTTTGTTTTTTGTGGGTTTCGTTTGATTTGGCAAGTGGTTTGGGGTTGGGTTTGGGTTTGGGTTCCTTGGCTTCTACCACCACCATGTGGCACTGCAGGCACTGTGTGGCAGGCTAATAGAATCATTTGGTAAAGTTGCCAGCCCGGTTGTGCAGCATTTTGACTAATTAACTGCAAAGTTTTATTGCAGCCAGCGATAGCATGGAGCTGGGAGTTGCAGCTCGGAGTTGCAGATGAAGTTGAGGCTGGAGCTGGAGCTGGAGATGTGGCTGGAAATGCCTGAGGAACCGCTGCAGATGGAAGTTGATCTTGCCAGCCTTGGTTCGGCTAGCATTTCCTGTCCATAATGTGGAGGTTCTTCTAACGAGTCTTACACTCTTTGCACAGGCAAAAACGCACCAAAAACTAGCATAATTATCATATCCTTGTCATAACTGCAGATACTTTCAGTGAAACAAACACACAAAAAATAAACCCCATGGGTAAATGTGAATTGCTGTTTATCGAAATTCATTTCGTATGGGATTTATTTTATTCGAGTGCATAGATTTTTCTTGCAGTGTATGCTTGGTTCTCCTGCTCCTGGGTGCTGTGCTGGGTGACGACAATCATAATCGGCATTGAAAAAAAAAACGCACATTGCGTATACTTATCGAGTTGGCATCGAGTATGGCCATGGGCAATATGTATATGCATATGTATGTCTTCGCTGGAGCAACTGGAATTACATGGAGAAGGAAATAGACGCAAATATACTCGCCCATGGAGAAAGAGAGCCAGCGCCAGAGCCAGTGCCAGTGCCAGAGCCAGTGCCAGAGCCAGAGCCAGCTCCAGCTCGCAGCCCATGTTGAGGCTTTCAAAACATTCCCCAAAGGTGTCAGGATTATGTGCACATAAGTAATGAGATTTTAAGCCGGCATTGAGTGGGCTTATTAATTGATTCGGCCAAAGGTTATCCCATGACAAATAAACCCAATTGGGTATTGGTTCTTTGCACCCTTCTGCCCATTCGACTCGTGGATTTGCCTTTGCCACGGCAAAGCCTTTGCTGCAAATGCATGTAAAATGTTCATTTTTATGCTGGACTTAAGCACATTGTTTTACGCACCAATTAGCAATTAAGTTAGTGCTTCAGATTTCGATTCACATGCAGCCTATGTTTGGTGGCAGTTGAAGTTCTGGTGCCACAGCTGCAACCGAGTTGCTTGGAGCAGCAGGTCCGCGGGACTTACCAGTTTCGTCAGCATCAAAGAGTTGCGAAATAGCTTGAGATGAAATGTTTATCAGTTGCTGTCAAAATACTGTAAATATTTGGCTCGATTAAAGCAGAGTGGCTTAGTGCTTTGCTGCTCTGCTGCTTTGCTGCTTTGCTGATCTTCTGCTTTGCTGCTTTGCTGCTCTTCTAATTTTCTGCTTTTCGTTTACAAAGTTGTGCGTGGAAACCAGTTGCAGAACTTTTCCTGTTCCTGTTCCTGTTCTTTGCCGCACAGCCAATTGAATGTAAATGCAAATTTTAATTCCTTTTTGAATGTGCATGGAATGTTTCTGTGAATTGTTTTATGGTCCTTGGTCCAGTGCCTGGTTAATTGGGTGCTCTTGAGTGTTTATTTTCGCTGGGGATAGGTAGAGGTAGGCCCCAACTGGAGCACTGGAACAGTAATCGAATCTGCTCATATAATTAATGACTGCCAACTGCTGCAGAGCATACAAACACCTCCCATGGGACTCGATCATTGGCTGCTGCATTCACATACGAGTATACCCAAGATTATTCATATGCTCCATGTGTACGTACGTATCTCTGATCTTGCTATCTGCCAATCCTTCACAGCTGTTCGCCTCTGCTTAACAGTTTATTTTGTTTGCTGTTTTGTCGAGCAAATTCAAACATCCCAACCCAAACACGAACCACACACACACACACACACACACACACGCTGGGTGGAGGCTGGGGGGCTGGTAAATCATCTAAAACAGCAACAATAACCTGGAACAACAATTGCAATTGTCAGCGGCACGTTATCAGGCAACAACTGCGGAGAGGAGCGGTGGCAGGCAAGCAGCAGACTCCGAGGAGAGAAAGAGCGACAGAGAGAGTCCACTGGCGATAAAGCCAAAGTGTTTACGAGCTGTTTAGTGTTTGATGATCGCTGGAGGAGCGCGCAGAGCAGAGCCAAAGAGCAGAGCCAAGGAGCAGAGCAATCGCAGAGCCAAAGACGACGACGATCTGGAAAAACTTGTAACCTTGCAGCCTTGTCATTGTCATCAGGCAGTCAGGCAGTCAGGCGGTCAGGGACGGGACTGAGCGGTAGACGGAGACGGAGACGGCCTCACTAACCTGAAGCCAGAGTCCGGAGCCAGAGCTAGAGCCAGAGCTGGACACAGAGCTTCCACAGTCGAAGCCAGGCAGATCGTGCAAATCTTGTTAGCATTTTTCAGCCATTTCCTTTTTACATACAAGAACCAAAGCACCCCGCCAACCGCCAACCGCCCCACGCCTGCTGCTGCTGCTGCCATCTAACTCGGCTATAGAGACAAGCAAAAAGTAAATATATATATATGTGTGTGTATGTTTAAAAGAGAAACAAAAAATTATGTTCGATATCAATTTCGCGTGGACACATGCCAAGAGACACGCAACGCCACCAAACACGCGCACCACATTTTTACCCACTGCCACTGCCACTGCCTCTGCCACTGCCACTCCACCGCTCTGCACTCCAATAATTGAAAATCCGAAAAACCCGGTGCGGTGCGCTGTGCCTCTACTGCCCTCCATTGCCGCCACAGTGCGGCGAACGGACAGAGGGGGCAGACGGTAGATGCTGGCTGATGGCTGCTGGCTGGGATTTGGGTAGAAGTAGGTGGAGGATGAGGAAGTAATTACGTCTGGCAGCGGATGGAATGGACTACACTGAGCAAAATGCACAAGTAAATGGAAATACACTTCGCCCCAAGCCATCATGGGAGGGGGAGGGTCAAAGCTCACTCTCACAGGCTCATAAGTAGATTGAATTTAAAAATAATAAAAAGTGTGTCCAGTGAGTGGATAATGGATGCAGCACACAGATGCCACCTATGGTGCGGCGGTTAGCAGCAACAATGCAGCAGTTTTTCGCAGGTTTTTCGCGCAGTTTGGCAGCGGGTTGGGCTTTGGGCAGCGGCATGCCATGCCATGGGAGGTAAGATCGCGAAAGTCGAGCAGACCAGGAATTAGAATTAGCTCTCTGTGGCTAAATAAATACATGCAAGATTTGTGCGTGTTATAGGCAGCATTGCCCCTGTGCCCCACCGCACCCCTACCCTGGCCGCGCTAGCCGGGCCCCAGCAGCAGCTCCGAGCCAATCGTGTTCCCTGTCTGCTGGCCCAGGGTGTAGGCGTGGGCGTGGATGTGGATGTGGCTGTGGATCCCCATCCCAGGTGGGGTACTTGGCCTTTTAGTGCAGTTTTGGTTTGGTTTCCTCTATCTGTTGGAACAGTTTGTGGCTTGCCTTCTGGTAAGTAAGTGACCGTTTAATGGAATTGTCATAGAATTCGATTACCGAAAACCGCTGACTGGCATCGGGGGGGAGGGGGGTAGAAGCGCAGCAAAAGGATTGCGATAAGTCCAAGTCTGTGTGGGTTTTCTTCGCTCTGCTGCTGGCGAGTATGCCCATCCGTTGTTCGATTTGAGTTATTTAAATTTATTTTTTTAATTTTTAATTTTAATTTTTTTTTAATTTTTAATTTTAATTTTTTTTTAATTTTTAATTTTAATTTTTTTAAATTTTTTTTTCTTATTTTTTTTTTTTAATTTTGATTATTAATTTTGATTATTTTTTTTCTTTTTTTTTTCTTAATTTTTTTTTTTTTTTTAATTGTTGGAATAATAGTTGTAAATTGTTTGGCGTTGGCTTGCCACTGTTCAGCACAAAAGAAATTATAATTGAGGTGTTTAAGTTTCGCCCTCATCTGCTCCACTTGATGCGTCGAATTTGCTCTCATTTTCCCGCATTCTCCCATTCAAGTTATCAACTCTCATTATTTCCCCTCAGCAGCTCAGCCAAACGTTCGATTTCGCTTGCTCCCCTGGCTGAGCTTTAATTCTATTTCGTAAATTCCACAAAAAGTGTGCCACTTCTGGCAGCGAATATGAATATTCTGCTTGCCCCGAACAATTCACCCAATTTTGGTGGTGGTATGCCTGAGAGCAGCGATCGGGGATCGGTCATGGCGATTTGCTTAAACGATTATTGCATAATTTGATGCACATGGAAACGAACCACAGATCTGGGTCATTTGGGTTTCGTTCACACTCGGACACGCCCCCCTGCAGCGAGCACAAAGGAATAATCAAGCGCCCAGACCTAACAGAAACAACAAATTTATCCCATACTTAGAGCTGCAAAATGCATCCAATGCGAGTGGAGTCCGCGTCCGAGTCCGAGTCCGAGTCTCTTCTAATAAAGTGTTCAAGACTAAGCCACCACCAGGATGAGGATGAGGATGAGGATGAATATGGTGGCTGGTGGCTGGTGGCTGGTGGCTGGGTTTGGTCATGGAGATGAGGCTGGGTGTATGATGATGTCCAGGTTCAGGTTCAGGTCCAGGTCCAGGTGTGCGTGCGTGCAACACATGCATAAAACATCAACCCATAATGCATGGGGACT
Source organism: Drosophila tristis (assembly GCA_018150885.1). NCBI lineage: Eukaryota > Metazoa > Arthropoda > Insecta > Diptera > Drosophilidae > Drosophila > Drosophila tristis. Next base: position 4,615,506 of record JAECWT010000215.1, on the reverse strand, counting down.
TGGGGCAGATGACTGGGACTGAGACTGAGACTGGGACTGAGACTGGGACTGCGACTGGAACTGAGACCAAGACTCGTGGAGTCCAATGATGAGAGTGTGCGGCAAGTTGAGCATTTTTGCTTTTATCTGGCCCGGGCCTGGCACTCTCCTCTGATATCTGTGGCTAATGCATAAAATCTTATAATTTGCGCACGTGTTAATCAGACATTATGATGCACACACAAAACACATAGCACACGGCGCAGCAACGACTGCAGCTGCAACACTTGAGTGCCACACCGCGAGCAAAGAGCGGGGGATAACCGAGTGGAGTGGAGTGAAGTGGAGTGGAGTGGAGTGGAGTGGTGTCTTGGCCATGACCAAGTCGGCAAACTAACAATTTTAGGCTAATGATGTGCTCATATTTAAGTTAGTTGAAACGCTTTTAGTGCAAGGCATAATTCAAGTTGAGCCACAGCCAACAGCCAACAGAGCCAAGATCAGAGCAATAGCAATGTAGACCAGCAGGCCCGAGCCGGAGCCGGAGCCGCAGCCGTAGCCGCAGCAGCAGCCATTGCAGGAGATCCTCGTCTGAACCGAGTCGGGGCCAGGTGCCTGCCTGGAGACCAGAGACCGACCAGAGACCGCATGCTGTTGCATTTAATGATTGCACGCCTTGACTTTGGCAATAAAACAAATTTGTGGCCATAATTTTCGAAATTCAAATAACAAATGCTGTGGCGGCGGCTGCCTCTGCTGCCTCTTCTGCTGCTGCTGCTGCTGCTGGACTTGGTCTTGGAATCGGAAGATGGAGACAACGTATACGACGACGACGACGACGACGACGACGACGACTCTTCCCCAACTTGTTTGCATTGAAAATTTATTGTTACGCAGTGGCAAGAAGAAAGAGAGGAGAGGAGAGGAGCGGAGCGGAGAGGAGAGGAGCCAAATGCTTGTCCAACGATTTATGGCATTGCTGCAATTGTTGCCAACTGTAAATGCTGCGGCAAACAAGTCAATTGAATTTATTTCGTTTATAAATTGCCAGCAGCAAGCCACCAGCCAACAGCCACCAGGCAACAGCCTCAACAGCCTCCAGTCTGCAGTCTCCAGTCTAAGAATCTCATCCAGCAGCTGCTGCATAAGTAGATGATGAGGCTCAAGCAGAAGCAGAAGCAGGAGGAGCGCAGGCGCAGAGATGAAGCCAAAGCAGCTTCCACTCAAGTGTCAATTGGCCTAGCGGCTGCTGAAAAGAGTTCTCCCATTGCCGCCAACCCCCAAGCCCCAGCAGCAACCCCATCCACAGACCAGAGACCAGAGACCCGAGACCCCAGAGCCAAAGTCAGACCAATGCCGAGGCCCAGCCCCGTACTGCCTTTGGCCGACTACCGATTGGGAGACAAATCACTGCTCGATTTGACAACGTTCCAAACGTTCAGCGGACACAACAGAAAAATCAAAAAAACTCTCTGGGGTAGGCCGCTAGAGATGGCACACTCATCTGCCAATCATCTTTGGCTTCCCTCGGCGATATTTGGCTACTTGTCAAGGGTAGGGCATCCCCCCTGAATGGCGAGAGATTCGTCTGTGAGTGAACTCTGGCAGGCAGCAAAAGTAGCTGCAGCACGTAAGTCCAACACAGAGCAGTCCCAGAACTCTATGTGGCTCTTAATTAAGTGCTGCGAAATCCTGGCTGACTCCCTGAGTCCCTGCATCTATTTGTATAATGCCAGCAGACAGAGCTGCCCAAGCAGAGGCCCATTCAGTGTCGGCTGTTGCCACGCTCTTCACGAGGCATTCAACTCAATCACGCACTCATCTTCAGAGCCAAGTTTGCTTGCAAATTCTATGTGCTGGTCGATGGGGTTGGGGTTGTGGCCGGGACTTGGAACGCGGGACTCGGTAGGATGGATGGCGATGATGTTTTGCCGCTGCAGCTGCACTTCTGTGATTTACAATTTTTTCCGTTTGCTTATTTTTTGTCCGTCTGCGTTGGCCAGCTGTCCGCCGCTGTCCGCCGCTGTCGGTTCAGCTATTTGTTTTTCCTCTTCTGGGTGAAAAGGAGAGAGAGAAGCAGCGTTAATTTGCATACAAGCCACGGGGCTGGTGCTGGGGGCTGGGGGCTGGGGCCGGGGGCTTCCTTTCACAAATGACTTGATATGGCGTCCCCCCCCGAAAAATAGCTTTAAATACTTTCAAAATGCGAGCACCACACACAGAAATATCAATATAAATGCTGGGTTGATTTATTGTTATGTTGTGGGACACTGCAGAGGAGCAGAGCAGCCGAGCAGCCGAGCAGCCGAGCAGTTTCCCTGCTGCCCAGCCAAACAAAAGACTTGGGCAACGAACTTGCTTTCACAAGCTCTCCGCTCTCTGCTCTCCGCTCTCCAAGCGACTAGCTAGCGCCTCTTAACAAATTATTGATTTACTGCCGCAAACCGCACACACAGACACAGACACAGACACGATCTGAGACGATCTCCCTCCGTGTTGGACAAACAATGGCAGATCATAAAATCACATATATGGTCTATCCATGCACCGGAGCATATCCTATAAATATAAGCATCATGGCACGCACACACTTAGACCGTTTGGACGCTTTTAAGTGCCTCACAATTAGTCATTTGTCCAATTGTCATAAAAAAAAAACTGCGCATAAAACACACACCACACACGCCACACACAGAGAGCTTTAAAAATCATCTCGCTGCGGTTTGTGGCTCTGTGTCCGAGAGAGTTCATAAAATCCTCGGCACAGCCATAGATCATGTGGGGTCCGCACATCAGCACTGCGAGAAAATTCTGCCTTAAGCGTGACGCGAGTTGCAGGTATTTTCAATAATTCTACAAGGAAAAATAAAAATAAATAAATAAAATAAATAAATAAATAAAATAATTAAAATAAATGTACGAACAATTAATACTTTGTCTGCTGCTATTATTTATTATTCGAAAATTACGCAGAATTTATTATTAATTTATTTGTACATTTATTTAATTTAATTTATTTATTTTTATTTTATTTATTTTTATTTTGTATTACTCCGAACATTCTGCCCTGTTATCCTTTACGAATCAATTGCTCCCGCACAAAATGATCTGCCCTGTTGCTGGCCAAGTTCTTTGACCTGTCCACAATAAATAAAAGTCCAAGTCAGTCCAGTCGGTGGTCCATAGGTGGCTGCGGCGGCGGTGGCGGTGGCTGTGGCGGCGGCTTCTAGTTATGTAATATCTAAGAGCGACCTGCAAGCAGCAATAGACAGAAGAGCTGGGATCAGAGCACACTTTAAGCAGCTTTATGATGTGTTAAAATTGTTGCAGCAACAACTGCCACAATGACAGGCAACAGGCGGCCCACAGCAGCGGCAGCCAGCAGCAGCAGCCAGCAGCAAACATAAAGAAGGATGACGATGACTGGCCAGCGTCATCATCGTCATCGTCAGCATCAGCGTCAGCGTCATTGTCATTGTCGTCATCGTAGACACATAGACATGTGGGACAGCACAGATCCGGAGAGTCAGTTTCGCTTTGGCTTGAATCAAGTGCTGTTGGGCTGGTTGGAGGTTGGAGCCTGAGCCTGTGCCTGTGCCTGTGGCTGAGTCTGTGCCTGAGCCTGGGCATGACTCTGCCAACGCGACTGCTGGAATCGAGATCAACTCGATCGCAGCTTCTTCACATTGGTCTTCATCTTTTGCCGATAATTGATCATCATCAGTCGGTTTTAATTGATCGCTGCCTTGCCTGTTGCGTTGTCTTGCATTACATTGTATTACATTTAGCTGGATCGTTCCATCGCTGATTGTAATCAATCACTTTCGTGGAATTGTGGCTGCTGAATGAACTATGCTTTCAGCCCCAGTCCAGGCCAGTGCCAGTACCAGTTCAGTCCCCCCCCCCAACCAACTACAGCATTGGCGGCCTCGGCGGTGGCCCAATAATCTCGTCCCAGCTCCAAGGCGTTGTCAACGGTGTCTCTCAGGCTCTCCCTCTCCCTGTCGCTGCCTCTGCCGCTGTCTGTGTCACTGACTTTGGTATTTTCTTTCCAATCATCAAGCACAATTGCGTACGTGAGCTGCCTGATGACTGGGCCCCCATTCCCCTTCCAGCTCCATTCCAGTGGCAGCTTGGAGCCAGTCGCCTCGCCTCATGCTGCGTCAATAAGTCACTCGTTGGCATTCGTGAAATGCGTTAGAACGGATCGCACAGCAGACGAACCAATTGCAATGCAAATTTTTCGCTCAAAAAGGTGCAAATTTAGTGCCCCCCCCACTGGGTCAAGGTCACAACAGTCTTAGCTGCTGGCTAAGGGAAATGCTTTATTTAACTCTCGCCAGGAAGCGATCGAGGCAGGGCCGCTTGTAGATCAGCATAGTGCCCGCATAGTCGGGCACTAAGACTAAATAAATAACCACCAATGCGGTTGCCTCCCAAGACTCAAAGACTCCGCGCTTAATGGCAACTGTGAGTCATCATCAACCTTCCACTCACTCCAAACCACCATGCCCAAACGCAATTCCAAAACTCGCAAAATCCCTCTTAAGTTTTACAGCTTAGGACATATTTTTGTTGAAAATAAATAAATTTATTTAACGAAGAACTTGAATCAACTAACAACGACGCCGGAATCAGGGGCAAAGGGTATATATTTGGTAGCGCCTTACGACGGAACGGACATCCTTGACGAAGCGCAGCGCATCGAGGAAGGGCAGCAGCTCGAATAGGGTATTGTCCCAGTCAGCAATTCGATGCTCGTTGATGTGCAGGCAGTTCTTCCCGTTCCAATCGCAAGCGGTGCTCGATGTATCCAGTATAAGAGTGCTGGACAGATCAGCACGAACTATCGACAAGAAACGGGCCTTGAATCCGTATAACTTGGGCCGGTTGTAGCCAGAAACGCGGCGCGTTATGTTGCGACCATCATCTAAATAATTGATAATGTGCTTGGCATACCACTCGATGATGTCGGTGTATATGACAATATTGTACCATTCGGAAACTGTGTTCAGGAAATGGTCCAAATGTGGACGTTTGTGGATGCCAATTACCGCACCGTCTGATATGAATAATTTCTTTTCAAAGCGACTATCCAGTGTGTGGTCGCCGACAGCAACCGCCGCGAATGCAGCCAATTCCAGGACCAATGTCTTCTTTTTCAGTGACACCAGACGTTGCATGGCAGCCGGCGGCATGTACACATTGTCCATGTATTTGTCAAGGGCATATTTATAAAGCATAAAGTAGATTTGTTGCTTTTGCGCCCTGGGCTTGAGCCCAAGGCGAATGACCGAGAAAGTACTCAGCACTCCTTCGAAAATAGCCGCGATTCTATAATGTTCGTGGGGGATGATAAATGGATAAATGGATAAATGGATGCTCTCGCCTGCTCGTGTGCTCGTTTGTTTGTTACTTACACGGAAATTACAAATTTCAACGCTCTCTTCATGGCACACTGCTGTACTGTACGATATATAAATACCAAATAAAATAAAAATTGAAATTAAATTAAAAATAGAAACTGACGAGCAACCCCTTGAATCAACTTATTCAACTGATCTGATCAGCTCGACAAACACACAAAACTGAAGTGACGAGCTAACTAAATGCAACTAGATCCATTTGATTTCGAGAACATTTGAATCAGTTTCTGGGCTCTGGCAGCTGGCTGGGATTTCCTACTCCAACTGCTGCGCCTTATGCCGATGTGGAAGATGTCTAATTAGCGTTAGTTACGTGGCCTGTGGCCAGGCACGTACACCCCATCCACCCACCCACCAGGCGGAGCAATAAACAAAGACATCAGTGGCCCAGGGGCTCGATGTATCTCTGCTCTGGTCTGGTTGGGTCTTTTCTTTGCTCTTCTGCTCCTTCTGATCGGTCTTCCCGCTCCTTTAAATCAGATGCAGTCCCATAAATAATAATTCGACGGCAAATGCAAAGTGGAAAAGCAAATACTTGCCATGGCGACAAATGCTCACCACAGTGGGAGATACAAAGAAGATGGGGAAAGGGGGAAGTGCAGTGGAGTGAAGTGGATTGAATGGGAGTGGGGAGTGTGGAGTGTGGGGAAGAGGCTGCCACTGCCACTGCTTGGCACACGTTTGCCCAGAGACCCAGAGCAATCAATAATCCAAGGAGCAGCCTCCAACCAGGTGGGAGCTGGCCAGAGCAGAGCTGAGCAGAGCAGACCGGAGCAGAGCCCGCCGATCCGATGCGATGCCATCCAGTGGGAGCTACGGTGGGGGGGGCAAGATCAAAGTTAGATCGCAAATGAATTCTCGCCGCGCGAGAACCTGTTCGTTCACCCAACGGTCCTCACATTAGGAAGGCAGTTGAGAAGTAAGGCAGATACTTTTCAGTAGTGTTCTTTTCGTTGCTGGTATCCTTGGGGCGCAGCAACGGCAGACGCAATAGACGCCAATGCCGACGATTCGAATCGACGTGATGGCTGCCCCAGAAAAGGGAGTAAATGGCATTTGGTGTGGCATTTGCATTGAACTGCAGTGGGGGTACATAGGGAATCAATGCATATTATTTGTGTATTTTATTTATTATTTATTTTTGTATTTATTTATTATTTATTTTTTTATTTATTTATTATTTATTTATTATGTATTTATTTATTATTTATTTTTTATTTATTTATTATTTCTTTTTTAGTTATTTATTTATTATTTATGTATTTATTATTTATTTTTTTATTTTATTTATTATGTATTTTATTTATTATTTATTTATTATGTATTTTATTTATTATTTATTTATTTATGTATTTATTCTTGGAGTTGGTAATTAAATCAATTTCGATTATAAATTAAATATATATTAAATCTAAAATATGCCCAGAATTACGGCCAAGCCGTGCATACCCATTTTTGCGCACTTATTTTCGATCTTGCTGATTATAAAAATAGCAAACGAGTCACGGCCAGATCGACAAGCAGCGCCAGTTCAAGGAGACACCACACCAAAGACACAAACACAGGCAGAAGAGACGCAGAAGAGACGCAGAAGAGATTCGGCGACAGGGAGAGTTGGGAACAAGAAGAAGCTGCACTGCGGATTGACCAATCCAGAATGGAGCTTTGGATGATGATGGGTATGGGTATGGGGCTGAAGCTGGGTCTGTAGCTGGGACTGGGACTGGGGCTGGGGCTGGGACTGGGGCTGGGGCTGATTCTGGAAGCTGGAAGCGAGCGACCAAACCGAACCGACCAACTGAACTGAGCCGAACCGAAGAATGTAGGTATCGTCTTTCAATGTTCTTTTGAGTCGCGAATTCCTGTTTCGCTTGCTCCCTCTCTCTCAGCCTCTCTCTCTCCCTCTCTCTCCCTCTGTTTTTTTAGGCATTAGAAGAGCTTCCACATCCTCAGAAGAATATGTGACGGTGAGGGCGAGGGTGCCAGCCAGGGGGTATCTAGGGGGAGCAAAGAAAAATTATTATAATAAAAATAATAGCAAACCGGAATTTCCTGATCCTGTTTGCCTGCGCCTGCGCCAGTGCCTGTGCCAGCCCAGCCGCCTGACTGCCTATCAGGCGTAGCGTACCGCTGCCTCCACCAGCCATTCCGATCCAGCCACCAGGCAGCAGGCACCAGGCAACCAGGCAACCAGTCACCCCTCCCCCGACTGTGATTCCTTTTTGCATGTAAAGTTCGTTTGGCGCAGATGTTTTTCGGTTGGACAGGACAGCAGTCCGACTATGTAAGGCATTGGGTTGGCTGCTCCCAATGAATCGGCGTCGAGGCGTCGAGGAGTCGCAGCTTACTGGAGGATATTGCCTGACCGCTCTGGCCGTGGCTGTGGCTTTGTTTCACAAGGATGTGCCGCTAGCGATTCGCCCATTTGTGGCAGGACTTGTCGTGAGTCACGTGTCACGCTTGCTGCCCACCTCTAGCCAGCATTGCCGATAGCCAGCTGTTCCTTTTGCAATTTTGATTGCTTTTCGCATTCTATTTGTAACTAGCTGCGATGGTGGTGGTGGTGGTGGCGGTGCTATCAGGTACAGGATTGCATACCATTTAGCCATTGCATCTGGCCCGATCAGCTGCAGCATCCCGCACCACACCACACCACACCACACACCAAACACACTCGATCAGTCCTCTTAGAAGTCTTCCCAACTAGTGGACAGCTCGCTGTCTCGCTGTCTCTGTCTGTGGCAGCAATATTTATGAGCATCTCCACAGTGCCGTGCCGGCAATTAATACGATTATCGGGCAGATTAATTGGCACTGCGAATGCAATTAATACCTCAGTCGGAGCTGCACTTGACTGCCAGTTAGGTAATAGATCTAATTTCTAAGCAAAATATGCTGCATGGCTTCAATTGAAACAGCTGCTCGCTCGCCACGCTCCTCTCACTCTCTCCACTCCTTAATCTGCCAGTTTTCTGTGTCTCTGGCAGTGGCTGGGAAATTTCTAAGACTCTAATGCAAGTGGCGCATGAAGAGCCGCAACGATGAAGCTTCCCTTCCTGCCCGTCCAACTGCTGATTGAAATCACACAAATAACCAAAAACTGCCAGTTAAACAATCATATTTTATGCGCCAAAATATCTACAATAATAAATCCGGGCAATAGGAATTATAGGGAATTTCTTTCGGAGAGTTCAGAGGATATCCACGTCTCCTTTTGGCCTATTTAAATCTGGGCAATACGAGTATGTCTTTATTTGATATTTTTATTCCTCCATTTTACTTAACTTTTCGTGCAACGAAATTGTGGCAACGCACTGGAGAAAAGCAGCCACAGAAAGAACCAAAAATTCATATAATATAATTTCTTCTCCTTTTTTTTTTGCAGCACTCTTCACTTTTTGGTACGAATATTTTTTTGTTTTGTTGCCTTTGTCTGCCATCAGTCAAGTGCAATATGCCGATTACGACAGAGAAACCGAAGATGGAGTTGGGAGATGTTGCAGAAAAGAGAAGAAGAGAAGACTGGACCCGGGACTGGGACTGGGACTGGACCAGGGACTGGAGTCGACTGGACTGAAGAATATCCCAGACACATTTTATGGCAAAAATAAATGACGAACAGCAAACGACAACAGCAACAACAACAACAACAACAACTGGCTAATAAAATGCCATTAAAGCCAAGTTCAGGCAGGTCATGTGAGTCTGAGAGAGAGAGAGGCTGTGGCTGTAGCTGTGGCTGTGCCTGTGCCTGTTGAGGATGTTTGGAGGGTTCCTCTCCTCTGGCAAGGCGCATCTCCCTGGTGTCCATAAATCAGCGAAATTAGAAAAATGAACAAATTTGCCAAAAAGCTATAAAAAAACCAAAAGCGAAGAAGGAGCGGAAAGAAGAAGGGAAGGTAAGCAACAAAATACATTTGCAATACGAAAATTTAAGCATAAATAAATGTCCGAGAAAGAGACAGAGTGGGTGGGCCTCTGCTCGGAGGGAGAGAGAGAGAGTGCCAGAGGACAGTTAAAGGGTGAGGTGTAGGTGTGTCCCTGCCTTCCACATTCTTCAACCTGCAGCCTGCAGCCTGCCGCCTGCAGCCTGCCGCCTAACCCCAACCCCAACGCATCTCGTTTCCAGCCCACTGTCTTCTGTGTGGTTGGAACTTTTTTGGATGCTCATTTGTGGGCTGGCTGGCGGCTGGCTTGCTGGCAACGTTCTTGAAAAGCAACTGTATTTAAAAAGGAAAAGGGAGAAACCAGTTTCAGTTTTTTCCACATGCTCGCAGCTCCTCGTTCTTTCTGCGCTCAACTTCCATTTTCCTTTTGGGAATGCCAATGCCAATGCTGCTGCCGCATCCGCGGATGCTGCTGCCGCGGATGCTTCTGCCTTTTGTGGATGCTTTTACCCCACGAAAACTCTGTCCCCGTCCTGTTGGAATGTGGCCAAAAAACCTAAGTGATTCCTTTGATCGTCTGAAGTCGGTAGAGCAGTGCCAGAAGCATTTCTCAGGGGAGAATTAAAAAAGAAAATAAAAAATAAATTAAATAAATAAGAAATAAAAATAAAAAAAAATAAAAAATAAAATAAATAAATAAAAATAAAAATTAAAATAAATAAATAAAAATAAATTAAATAAATAAGAAATAAATAAATAAAAATTAAAATAAATAAAAAATAAAATAAATAAATATTATTATGCTTTGAAGCTGAAATAATATAAATAAATTAATGAACATCTTTATTCGATTAAAATAGATTTCTGTAAGGGCATTCCACGCTTCGTTGCATTTACCTTTTATTTTGTTTGGTTGCATGTATTTTTAATGGGGGATTTTACTCGCTTCGATTTTTCTAAATTTTTGGCATTTTATGGTGATAGCAGTGCAATCTCCATGACATCATCGTGCAATGCAAATTCCAGCCAGAAAAGACAAAGACAGCGAGGGAACAATGAGAAGCAGCAGCAGCAGAAGCAGCAGCAGCAGAACAATAGCAGTGGAAAAACAAACAAACAAAAACCAAAAACCCTCTTGACTTGGCTACAGTGAGACCTGGAAAATTGTCTCACTTTGTCGCCTCCCCCCACTGGGAAATTGTCTCGATCTAAAGACAACAACAGCACAGCTCCCCATAAGAATAATAATCATAATATTTGCATAACAAATTGGGTCAAATGAGCGGGCAAACACACACAGAGACACAGACACAGACACAGACAGACACACAGACAGTCACGCGTAATGTTAAACAAATTAAATATAGCTACTAAATCTTTAGACAGATATTGATATGGGTAGAAATAAATACGTACATATGTATATGTATATGTATATGATTCCTCCCTCCATACATGCATACATATGTACATACATACATATGTACATACATACATATGTACATATGCATGTGCACATCGTATGCTAATCGAATGAGCGCGTGTTTCCATATGGAAATGAATGAAACGACGACCAAAACAAACTGTAAACGTTGTACAATAGTACAAAGCGAAGCTCGGGAATATATATGTATATATGTACACACACTCGCGTGTGTATGTTTGTGTGCATAGAGAGAAACAATGCACAATTGCCCATTAGCACAATGATGCCATAAAGTACGACTGGGGGTGGGGCTGGGGGGCTGGGTGGGGTGAGCTTGCCAAAAAGAATCCGGCGAATGCTCATCAATAGCCCATGGACCTGGCATTGCCCACTACACACCGCTCGCCCGCCCCGCTTATGTTCTCACACACACACAAGCACATATATTGTATGTGTGTGTGTGTGTGTGTGTTTATTCCTATATGCATCGTTTCGTTTTATGACAATTAACACCGCGCTCAAGAAGGCAAACAAACAGCCAGTGAACGAGCACGCCGCGCCGCTCAAGTTGTCTCCCAGTTTATGGTCAGCCAGCAATGCGACTCTGGCCAGTGGTGTGGTGGGGGCCACAGGTTTTCAAGGGGACTGTTATTATCGGGGGGAATGTTTGTGCCAATATGGCGTAGTACCCGCCAAATGGAAGAGAGAAGTTTTAATTGGGTTTGGCTTGAATTGGGAATCTCTTTGCTGCCCAAAAACAGTTTTCATGATTCAGTTACCTATACCTAGCGATCCAACGAGATCCAACGAGATCCTGCCTGCCTGCCTGCCTGTCTATCATAATTATGTGTACCCAGTACTTAGGGAGTTATTGGGTGCATTAGATGCATGTTGCAGCCAGAGCGAAGCGTTTCTGACCTTCTCATGGCTTGCTGGTACTCAATCTAGGATTGTGTCAGCGCACGAATGGTCTTTGGGCCTTGCACAGGAGGCGCCAAGCAAGCAAAATAAAGGCGGGAGCCACTGGATTGATTTTGCTTGCCAACATTAGTCTGAATAAATTCTAAAGAAATAAATTAAGTTAAAATACCTTACACATAAGTTACATGCATTCAAAGCTAAAACTCCTTTCCTTTCCTTTTTTTTTGTATTACTTTGTGCTAGAATTTGTTATAAAACAAAAGAAGAAACCACAAAATATTAATTGAACATCTTGAGCAAGCAACGAAGTTCTGGTACCTTTCCGCGAAGGATGTAGCATGTAGCAGAGAGGGTTCCACTCCGCTCCCAATTGGGACAAGAGTTTAAAAGTTGCATTTCCCTTCCAACTGTTGATGGGCAGAGATATTGGCACTGCTGCTCAGGCTCAGACTTTGCTCTTGCTTAGCTCACATTACATAAGTGCCAGCGAAAATCTCTACACATTTCTGTTCTCGATCTTCCCTTAAAGTTATAGACTGCCCGTCTTGGCAGCTAACTCCAATCCCACTCTGGTTTATGATTCAGTGTGAGGATCTGTACGAGCAGTTTCAGTGCACACATGCGGGTGGGTAGCTCGCTCCTGTTGAACCTACGAGTGTCTGTCTGTGTGGGTTCAACTGATCGCCGATATCCGATCTGCGATTACGGGGCACACATATAGCAGATCAGATGCTAATGTTCGCTGTTACTCAACTCTGATCTGCTGTTGCCACTTCTGCTGCTGCTGCTGCTGCTGCTGCTGCTACTACTGCTGCTGCTGCTCTTGGCCAGGTTCGCCTATCGGATGTCTGTCAATCAATCTGCGCGCCTCAAGCTGAAGCTGCAGCTGAAGCCGGGCCAGACAGCAATTGTCTGTGCAAAAAAGAAGAAAAAAAAACTGTTAACATCTCTTAGCCGTGTGTCCAGCTCTGTTATCTCTGGCAACAAGGTTGCTGGCAACATGCTGCATGCACAGTGTCAATAGATTTAGAGTATAGGCATAGAATATAATATCATAGATGGGTTGGGATGGTGACGGTGACGGTATTGGCGCGTGTCTCGATGCCATGACTCGATCTCGATGCTTGATTGGCCGGTTGGACTTGACTCAATTCGTCATTTAAATGATGCCTGGCTGCATGCTGCCTGCCTGTGCCTGTGCCTGTGGCAGTGGCAGTGGCAATGGCAGCACTTAGCGCAACATCAACTTAAATTGCAACCAAAAGCAGAAGCAGAAGCTGCCAGCAGAAGCTGCCAGCAGAAGCTGCAGCTGTAGCTGGAGCAGCGACAACAGGCGACGAAACCGGAGCTCAGAGCTCTTCTGCCGGGGAACGTGCCGAGCCAAATTAATTGCTTCGTTAGATCGGCAGTGGAGTGGTGCAGTGGTGCCAGCAGTGGGGGCAACTTTGTGGCAACTGGCCTGGCCCGGCCTGGCTGCGTGCCCCAGAAGAACCGCTTTGGTCAATTTTTTTTCTGCTGTTTTTCTTTCTTTTTTTTTCCTCTCCCACTTCCGCTGGCCATGGCGAGAAGGTGGGCCGCCGGTTGCTGCCCAACAACGATTGACAAATTTCCAAATGCCATTAAGAAGGCGTTGTTGCATGCAACAAGAGAACCCCAGCCCCCAAACACCAAACCGCAAACCCCAGCGACAAGCTGACACAGGAAGGATGGCTAATGGATGACAAAACAGGTGGCCGAGTGGCAAACAAAGTCTGGACTGGCTGGCCACGAGAGAGCGAGAGAGAGCCCGGTTTGGATGCTCCTGTTGCCAGTGGCCAGTGGCCTGTTGCCTTGCTGCCCGTTGCCTGCTGCCCGTTGTTGTTGCAGCACGCCCCGCTGGCGTTTGCAATTACCGTGTGGATGCCACCACAGCCATTAAATCACATTGCTGAAATATTTCATTTGTTTGCAAATTTTCGACAATCAACTTAATCGGAAATGCTCCGTTTTTTACAACTTTATCAACCCAGATAGGGGGGAGACTGTGCGGCAGCAGGACTTGCCTGCATATTGCAGGTGGCAACATCAGCATCAGCAGCATCGCTGCTGTGTCGCTGTGATAAGAATCTCGTTGGAGGCAATCTCTCTTGGGCATCTTACCCCTGCCCCAGCTGGGCGCTGCATTGCCTCCACTTGGCGGCACTCGTTGCCGTTTGCTGCTTAATTAAAGCTGCAGGCGGCGTTGCTAACGAGACGAAAGCCACGCCCAAATATAGATTTAGTAACAAATCGAGTGCACATACAACAACAGCAGCAATATCGCATAGGAACACATAGGAAGCGCCTCGGCGAAGCCTCCAAAAATAATAGAAATCTCCCATAAAAAAACCGTCCAGGCAACGTCCTTGAGCAACCCCAGATGCGGCGCCACTCAACGCAAAGGCAGCGAGTGCAACGCAAATTCATAGCGAGTGTTTCCATAGCCATGCAATAATCTGATTGCTCCCATATCTGCAATAAATGAAGCTCAGTTTCTGCACCCAAAGAGGTGCCCCATCCCAGTTCCAAAGCCCAAACAAAGCAGAGTTCACTCATCTCTGCACGAATACTTTGCATAAGACGAAAGCCGCAGACACAAAAGCGGGCCAAAAATAGCTTGCAAAAACGAAGCAATACATTGAGATCAATCGGCATAGAAATGTTACACAAACTGTGAAAGAAACCAAACGAAAATAGACATAACAAAACACAGCAAAATCCCAAGCAAAGCCGAAGCCAAAAAGCCCTTTCAACTGACTCGTTCGATGGATGGCACGGGATGATATAATCCCCAAAAAGATCGATGCAAAAGTCGAATGTTAATATCGATAAAAGATATAGCTCGGCACGGAGAGCAGCAAGCAGCCAGCAGCAACAATTGTGGCAATAGCGATGGCTGGAAAAGGGCCAAGAGCCGAGCCTGGAGCAGTTGGGCTGGGACTGAGGCTGGGGCTGGACTGGGACTGGGGATGGACTGGGACTGGGACTGGGGCTGGGACTGAGGCTGGGGCTGGGACTGAGGCTGGGGCTGGACTGGGACTGGGGCTGGGACTGAGGCTGGGACTGTGCTGGGGGGATATGGTATATCGAATGGGTTTGCATCGCTATCGAAATCAATCAGGTACGCTACAGCTGCAGGTGCGTGTGCTCGTACCTATGCGAGTGTGGAGCAGAGGAGTGTGGCGCAGGGGAGCATTGGGGTTCGCGTTCGTTGACATTTGTCATTTGTGGAACAAAAGGTTCGATCAAGATTTGAAAATTGTTTTGTCGCTGGTCTGGCCTAGCCGGGCCGGGCCTGGCCTGGCCGGGCCTGGCCTGGTCTGGTCGCTGGTTGACAAAAGGCCCCAGAAGCCGCACCGCTGCTGAGGAAGATGTTCGCTTGTCGGACGGCTTGGGGCTGGCAAACGGTACTTTAAAAATATATCCATACCGCCGAAATATCTCTCTCTGCCCCTGCCCCTGCCCCTGTCTCTGCCCCTGTCTCTGCCTCTGCCTCTGCCCCTGCCCGACGGCCCGACTAGACTGACCCTCGTCTGCCATTAGTAGCCAAAGTTCAGGTGTCAAATGATGGAAAACGAAATCGAAGCGACCTGTCTGCCTCTCTCTCTCTCTCGCTCTGGCTCTGTCTCTGCCTCGCGCTTTGACAAACTTTATTTATGCTTTTCTTCACGCTCGACCGTTAAGCTAACTGCACATTCGCTTTGTTTGGCTTATTGGCCGCTTATTGTTTTAGACTCTGCTCTCTGCTCTCTGGGGCCCTGGCTCGATTTGTTTTCGTTCGTCACCATCAAAGAGAATGTTTTAATTATGGCAATCGGTGCCGTGGAGCAGGGGCAGGGCGCGAGCGGGAGCGGGAGAGAGACCTGACTAAGTAGTCGCAGGGCGCAACTAACAAATTGATTAATGTCGCTCTTTAGTCGGGCCCCCACCCCAGCACAGCAGCCTCCCATTTTAAAGTAGTTCTCGTCTGCATGCCCCATTCTTCTGGCATTCGGAACGCCTTTTGGATCAGGAAGGTGTCGCCGATAAACAAAACGAATAGCTAACACTGGACCCTCGGCCACTACTTAAGCACTTAATTGCTGGCACTAAGCAGGCGTGCGATAATGTGCCAAGAATAGGTCTTGATTGCCGGCCAGCAATCACATTCCCACACTCTGAAAGAACTCAATCGAGAGGGCGGAGACATCGCCAGCGAAGAGTGAAGAGGGAGGAGGGGCATTCCCCCTCCCCTGACTGAAACGGAAAAGCGGAAAACGAAACGTGAGCAAAGCAAATATATTTTTTATATTTATTTATATTTATATTTATATTTTTTTATATCGCTGCTGCTGCTGGAACGAACAGTGTCCTTCACGTGTCCTGCACTCAGATTGTTAGCTTTTGTTGCAGCTGCCTGGCGGTGGGGCAGGTCTGCGGTCTACGAACATGGACTCGGTACTTAGTCCAGGCAGTCCAGGCTAAATGGCGGCAATCAGGAAGCGGAAGCTCATCGATTGACAGTCAATTCAATTGAATTAGACAGAAATTCGACGAGTAAAAGCGATGGAAAGTGAAGACGAAAGTCTACAGAATGTCAAGCAGACCAAGGGAAAAGGCACTGCAACAGAAGCACACAACAGGAGAGGAAACGGCAGAGCAAAAGGCAGGCAAAAGGCAGAGCAAAAGGCAGGCAAAAGGCAGAGCAAAAGGCAGGCGAAAGGTTGGCGAAAGGAGTGGAAACAAGTGGGGAAAAAAGCAAGGCAGGGAAAGGGTAGCAAAGGCAAATAAAGCTGCAGAACTATCGAGGAAAACGGAGAAATTTAATGAGCCTGAAGGCAAAGAATGGAAAAAGCGGCGAGGCCACATTCCTTGCAGTGTATTTCATTGTGGTGCAGGAGCAGACGGACATCATGCGGGGCCGTTTGGCCCCCGGGAGATGTGTCCGTTTATGGCAGCCGCCAGCGTTGCTGCTGCTGCTGCTGCGCCACAACTGACGCTTCATTTGTTCTGCAAAAGTCGTGATTGTCCGTCCGACCATGGGAGATTTTCCTCTCTCTCTCTCTCTCACTGTCTCACTGGCTCACTGTGTGACTGCCATAAGAGGGGACCGGTACACAGCACACAGGTGTGTGCGCGCTCAACTTGTGTTTAGCTGCTAAAATAGTTGACTAATTAATTTATAATGCAATTTCACTCAAGCGACAGCAGCAGCAGCACTAATAGGATCTCAAGTGTGGGGAGGGAGGGAGGGAGGGTGGGTGATCGCTTCCATTTGTAAAATGGAAACCGTTTTAATAGACACCACAACATGAAAGGAAGGCCATCCAGCGGCAAGGTCGCAGCATGGCATACCCTGTCCCTGTCCCTGCCACAGCCAGCCAGTAGCAAGTGTTCATGTACAGTAGTACCCACTGTAAGGGTATAAGAGCGGCAGCGGCAGCAGCAGCAGCAGCACCACTGGCCAGCACTGGCCACCGCCTAATCATTGTTTATGATATGGTTAGCCTGCCAGCAGTCCCGTCTTAGGCCGTGCCACGTCCCAGTCCCAGTCCCAGTGTCCCCCAAGTCAGTACGTTCTCTCTGGCATTACGCATTTCCCAACTGCAGTGTGGTCTCGGGTCTCGGGTCTCGCCTCTCGGGCCCCCCCTGCAAGGGAAATTTATGCAAATGGATATACGGCTGGTTCTGGACAGATCTCTTTAAAGCTTTTGCGCAATTATCCAAGGAGAGACCTCACCTGCTGCTGTGCTGCTGCTGTGCTGCTACTGGTACTGCTGTCTCCGGCATTTGATTGAACTCAAGTGTGCCAGATGCTGCGGCTGGGGGACTGCACACAACAAGTGGGAGAAAGGTAGGTAGGGCTGTGGCTGTGGCTGTGGCTGCGGCTGTGACTGTGACTGTGGCAGAGCCAGAGGACAGTTGCATGCGCGGCAAACACGTGACAATTGCATTGCCGGTCAATTGAAATGGAAAATCAATTGGAAATTCCGATGAAACAAATGCAAGAGCCACTGGACCTGGACCCAACACACAGCACACTCGTGAGTGTGCCGTGCCACAATTTGGGCACAGTGGAGCGAAAACTACGCTCACGGGACAGCAGCAGTCATCCGCCGAATGGGATATATCTTTGGATTTTAATTTGTTTCGATTTAATATTTTTACTTGTAATTTTTAGTTGAATCCGAAAGGCTTAAATGCCAAGTGGTGTGGCACTGTGCAGACACCGGCAGACAACGGCATTTGTGCAACAGTTTCTGTCCCCCCACCCGCCCAGGCCAATGGCCAAAATGTAAATCGGCCCACAATCAAAGTGGAGTACTCGGTATCTGGTGCTCTGGGTATTGGGTATTCTCTTCTGTTCTATTCTTTTCTTTTCTATTCGATTCTGTTGTTGTTGTGCATTCAAATGGCCCCCCCCCTCCTGCTGCCAGCTGTTGACAATTCGGTCGCCAAGGCTTTTCCTAGCAGTGGAACCGCTAGGCAGCAGCAACAGCCTCGACCGGATGAGTGGGGGAATTGGAATTGCATGTTGGAATGAGAATCGCAAATCGCAAATCGCGAATCGCGAATCGCGAATTGGGGATTAGGTTTTGCAATGTGGATGGAAATTAGCAGCACGCCAGGTAGGCGCAGGTGACCGATCAGCCATCGATCGATGGCTGCAACGTGATGTGGCAGACAGAAACCCGAGTCACACACACCACCAGCAAAAACAAAAGGAAACAATGGCCCATAAAGGACGAGAGACTTAAGGCTTAATTTTGGTTTATTTTTGGTTGTTGTTGTTGATTTTCGATTTAAATTAAAGTAAATAAAGCTGAGGCGCTCAGAAGATGTTCAAAAGCAAGGCCGGGCGATTAAATAATCCAGATCCAAATTGAATCGTTTTCACATCATATTTTGTTGGTTGGTTTGTAATTTTTGCTTTTTTGTTTTTTTGTTTTTTCTTCTTGGTTTCCCCGCCCCGCCCCGTCCGATCAATCTTTATGGGGAGCCACATAAATGTTTATGACTCGCATTATGATTCAGAGCGAATCAGCGATCGGCGAACGCCCTTAAAGTCGCTGCCATGCAGATGGCCAATGGCAGGGCGAGGAGTCGCAGCGATGCGGGGCCCATGCCAATGGCCCCATTGTCGCCGAGGGCATAGTGGATGACGCCGCGTTTCGTCTTGAGCACATCGGTGAGCGGATCCGAGTTCATCTCGTTCTCCATGAGGCACATCTGCATGAGATCGTCGGGCAGCTGGATGTGGAACGGGAAGCAGTACATGGCCGCGCTCTCCAGCAGCACGGTGCTGTTCTCGTCCTCGCTGCGGCTCAGGCAGTTGAAGCTCTTCACGTCCAGGAAGCGCATCTTTTGGCAGTTGTGCAGCGGCGAGGCCTTCATCAGCACCAGCACATAGTCCAGCGAGGCGGTCATGTACAGGGCGAACGGCTCGCCGGCCTCGATGAATGTGTCCCGGAACTTGGTGACCGCCACCAGGGGATAGTGGCCCGAGCATTTCCGCTGCAGGACCTCCTCGTGCGATTTCAAGTAGCGACAGCGCTCCGGTACAAAATTCTCCATTTCCTCGGTGGCCAGCAAACAGTCAAGGCAGACAAATAGGCAGCAAACCAACAGCATTCGGTCCATTCGGTTCAGCCAAAGAGAATTTACTAGTTACTATACGTATATGCCGATATGTCCATGTGTGTGTGTGTGCCGTACATGTGTGAGTGTTTGGATTTTTATTTTAACATTAACAGATACCTGAATCTGAATCTGGTTGGAGCGCTTAAAAATCTACGTCGGACAGCTGGCGCACAGTTGACTGGCGCCCTAGTACAGTGAGTCAGGGACGGGCGGGACAGGTACAGGTAGCTGTGTGGGTGCCACGATACACTGCGCAAAAAGAACGTGCAGTGCACAGGGGTTCAGTCTGCGGCACTTGGCGGCTTTGATTTAGCGGCAGTGTGGCCAGTGTGTGTGACTGGTGACTGTGTCCAGCATTCCCATGGATGCCATGGATACAATGAAAATGGATTGCATAGCTGCAATTGGCATTATTCATTTCGCTGCGGTGCTGATTTGTAGGCGATGTAATTGATTCAATTATAGGCTAGCATTATTTCAATTAAGCAAGAATGATGATGCGATGCATGACATGACACGTTCGAGCCGATCTTTCAACGGTAATGAATGCGATCGAGCGAACGAACCGATCGAGCGAACGATCGATCGATCGATCGCCTCTGATTTGCCTGCATAGTTTCGTGCGATTAATGCAACGGCCAACTGTTCGGCTTCCTCCTCATCACTCTGATTGACTTTTCCGGAAGCAGAAAAAAAATAAAACAAGAAAAGATGAGAAGATTGTGATTGCATAATCCGTTCGATTGGATCTGGGATCTGGGATCGGGCATCTTGGCTGTCTTAGTCTCCACGATTATAATAGCTGGCAAATTAAATGATTTTTTTATTTCCACTGATCGCTTGGGCAAAAGCTAACTTTAAGTTTTACCTTTAGATATTTACTCCACATCAGTTGGGAAATCTCTCGCTAGCAGAGGAGACACTTCCATGCCACTCCACAATGCTTGGCTATAAATTAAATTTAAATTAAATTTTCCCATGCCCAATTTGAAGTTTCTTTTGGCTTGGCTGCATATAATAATGGGGTGGCAGGTGGGGGGATCATGATTTATATAGCAAATCAATTTTATTCACACTCCCCAATCCAATCCAATCCTATAAGATCCCATCCAATCGCCCAATCTTCCTGCCCACCCGTGGGGCTTGGGTGCGCTTCTGATGAGGCAATTTATTTATTTCTGTTTTCTGTTTGTTTCTTGTCATGTGGCATCGGTTGTCTCTGTGTTCCGGGCAATTGGACGGACTTTAATTTAATATTGTATTTTAAAGAATATGCTCACCCCCCAAAAAAAAAAAAAACGATGAAGATTTAACGGCATTTTGACTGGTTGTTTATGCATTTTTTTTCTGTGTTTGTTTTTGTTTTTCAGTCTCTCGGTTCTTGGCTCTTTTTTTTGATGGAAATATGAATTTATTGACTTTTTGTTTTGTCATTAATGGGATTTGATTTTCGTTGGCGGGGGGTTTTCGGGCTTGTGTGTTGTTTTTCGTTTTTCTCTGTCAGCAGGTGGCAATTGTCATGCTCAGCCAGTGTTGTCAACAGCCAAAAGCCCTCGGACTTGCACTCCACCCAGAAACCAATGAAACTCACTCTCAAAACTGATTTATGGCTTGTGCCTTGGTTCTCCCTCTCTGTGTGTGTGTTCAGAGTGTGTGCGGGCGGGGTGGGGAGTAACTGCTAAATTATATAGATATATCCACATATATACGCACAATCGGAAGTTGGCACTCCATTTGCGGCAAGTGCCGCCGTTCCCCATATTAATCGACGCGACCAAAGTCTGGGTGCCCAGCAAGTCCACTTCCGTCGCGTCTCGCGTCGCATTTCCAAAATTGTGTCACGCGACGGAGTACAGTCGTACAGTCAAAGGCAGCCCCCCACCCGCCCCCCGCTCACCAGTCCCGGAGCAGACTGGACTGCGTTTTGTCAGCCTAAGGTTCGGCAACAGAAGCGGAATCGATTCGAGCATGCAGCCATTCAATATGCGCACATTGTGCCAGATTTTGAGGGGTCTCTACAGCTATGGACAGCTATAGGGTACGCTTAACACGAGAGGTATCTAGTGCGAGTTTCTGTATTTAATTTCAACATTAAGCAACAAGTCCAAAGAACCCGAATCTTTGCCCAATCAATAGCTAAAAATTGCCAACGAACCCCCGTCGTGAGTAGTGCCAAAACTTAGCCCAGAGAATTAATCACAAATGAGCTAATAATACAATGCATTAAAGCTCTGATACACTCCCAATTTTAATCCTTATTCCACATTCGCTGCTAGGGTATTCACGACTTCGTCACACCCGCGGAATTATTTCTGCTTTCCGCCTGCTGTTTATTTTTTGTTTTTTGTAGTTTTCTTTCAATAGTTTATAATCAATTTTTGGCATTCATCGGCTTATTGTTTATTGCACTTGGCGGCTTGCTGGCTTTTGTTTTAGTTGTCTTTATTTTGGTTGATCCGCGACAATGTCGCGATGGCTATGCCTATGGCTCGCTGGCTCGATGGCGACCTTCCAATGGTCAATGGTATTGGCTGGAGTTCGTTGGCCACTTGGCTGGCGGCTATTTTATTTTGGGGGGGGTTTTGTTTCGTTTTTCATTTAGTTTTGGTTGGATTTTCGGTTGGTTGGTTTGGTTTGGTTGCTTCTCTGATGGTTGCTTGGTTTGCTTGGCTTTTTGCTGGCTGATTGGATACGCGGTGAAACTGGCGAGAACCGTTAAACTTTTGCCCCTTTTGCTTTGACACCTGACACTTGACACATGACACCTGGACACAGGCGACGACAGAGCAGCCTTGGGCGCCACATGCTCTGTTGGTATTGGTATTGATATTCGGCTTGGGCTTTGGATTCGGCTTGGGCTTTGGATTCTTGCTTCATTAATCGCTCGCAATTAAGCGCCACTTTGGAGCCAGATTCACACTTTGTTCACACACTTTCGCATCGGATTCAGCCATCAGCCATCAGCCTTTCATTTCCACATCCAGCATTGGGACTCACCACTCACCCATCTCTGTCTTCTTTTCGGTTGGTCGCATGCATTCAATCAACGCAATTGATTGATGTGTCGCTTTGCTGTTGCTGTTGTCATTGGCTTGGCACGTGTCGAGCTGCTCTTTTTGTGTGCTTTGTGCCACACATTCCACGATCTTAACGGATATGGAAAACCAGTTGATCGTTTTTAGCCCAGTCTAAGCCGAGATTAATCGCAGATCAGAAGATCAGATCAGATCAGCAGCAGGGGCAGGGGCAGCAATGCAAAAGGCAAAATGCTTTTCTTCGATAAAGGAGTCTGTGTTTATTCAATGCAGTGGCAAGGGGGGAGGGTCGTTTTATCATCTTAAGAATGGCTAAGATTTGCGTGACAAATGTCTGAGTATTAAGAAGACTTTCCTCACATTGTGCAGAGTAGTGAGCGTAGGGGGGTTTTTAGTGGGTGAGGTCCCAAACTTATTAAAATAAATAAATAAATTAAAAAAAAATATTTCCTCACATTGTGAAGCCTGGAAAAATCATTCCCGTGGGCTGGTGTAAGCCAGCATCAATTCATTGACAGAATAAGTTTCAATTGCCGAAAGATGGCTCCAAAATTCTGTATTAGCCAACCCCCCATCCGCCACGTGTGTGTTGCCAATAGCCGGCTGACTTGGCAGCAGCAACAACAACCAACAGCCAGCCACTGTGCACATATGTACATAGCTATGTACGAACTTGATATAACTATGAGCGTATATTTTGTTTGGCAGTATCTTTCCAACCACCTTACGGCCGGCTAGTCGGCTCGTCGGCTCGTCGACTCGTCGGGTAGGCGCACTTTAATCTGGTTCTGCGCACTGAGCGCATTAATTATGCGTTCCAAAGCGATGTCTGGCATATACCACATATACCCATGCCCGTTCCTACGATTACAAGTATAATATTCTTTTTTTGGTTTGTTTCTTAGTTTTCAGTTTGTGCTGGCTGGCTCTTCCTGCCACTGCCACTGCCACTGGCACTGGCACTGGCACTGCCACTGTGCCGTGTATGAAATTCTTGGCACGAGTTGCTTAATTAATTTAATTAATGTTTTACCAAAGCACCTGCCCCCCACCGCCCCCCTGCCAACACACGCTGCTGAGCAGGGAGTACTAGGCCCATACCCCCCCCGCCCAAATATCCAACTCGTTCCCCCGTCGATCTTTCTCTGTGGCTTCTAACGGTAGCACGAATATTAAAGGCACAAGAAAAAAAAAAAAACCAAAGTTAAATGCCACACAAAACACACACACACACACCTAAAGGGATATACTGATGCCAGAGAAAGAGAGCGAGAGAGAGAGAGATATTCAGATATAGATATAGTCTAGTTTATGATCTCTCTTTTCCCTCTGTGTCTTGCTGCGGCTACTTTTTCCAGCAACAGCAACAAAATTTATTCAGATTTCATTTCGATTTTCAATAATTCAACGGCGTCTTTTGGGGGCCCAATTTTTTGTCTTTTTATATTCAATTAAAGCTTGTTTATATCAACAACAACCATAAAACTCTTATCATTTCCAGCTGCCGCTTGCATTTCTACATTTCTAATGAAAATTTATGGAACTTCCCGCTCTCACACGCACGGCTCGTCTGCTCGTTGATTTTTGTTACGTTTTTACGTTTGCTGTCATTTTGAATTTTTCAAATTGGAAATTCTTTTCTTTCATTTTGACTGACATTAAAACTTGTTCAGCGATCCTTATCTGACCAGGGAATATTATTATTATTATTTGTTTTCCTTTTTTATTAAGTTTATTCTGAGCCGCTGCTGTGGCAGCCAGATCGTAGCGTAGATGGCAGAGAAATTCCCACTCGTAAAAATCGCGATTTGTTGTTGCGATGATGCCACACAAAAGTAAAATATCCCCATAAAAATCCCAAATGCATTAAGGGTTTAGAGGTGAACGATGGTGGGGCACAGTACTCTGGGATCACTGTGGATTAAACTGGAATTTCCCATATGCGCGAGCAGCATCCATTGATACGCATGCTGCAGACGCCTCTGCTGCTCCTTGGCTCATTTGGCAAATGCACATTTTGCTCAATATTCTGCCACAATTCTTTGCTGATCTAATTTTCAGTGTAGTTTTCATTTCCTTTGCTGTTTTTGTGCTCCTGCCTGTCCTCCCTTTATGTGAGTGGGATCCGTGCATTTGTTTGGGGCCAGCCTTAGGCTCCTGCGTCGCTGCTTTTGCATTTCTTGTCATCAGAAATTCGATGGCTCTGTATGCTCTGCCTTGCGCTGCTACAACGCTGCCCACTGCTGCTGCTGCTGCTGCTGCTTCTACTTCGGAAATTGCTGCCGCTGCCGCAGCGCCTACCAATGCTTCTGCTTCTGCCACTGCCACTGCGCCGCTGCCGCTGCGCCTGTTCTGCAATTGTATTGATTTATGCGAATGCGGCGAGCATCAAAGCAGAGTCCAGGGCATAAATGCAACTACAACTACGACTACGACTACGATTATTACATCTCTGATCGGTGGTCTGTGGGTCTGTGGGCTGTGGGCTGTGTGTGTGGAGCTCAAATGTGGCAGTGAATGGATGTGGACCGCGTTGCTGTAGATTATCAATTTTCTTCGTTTTTCCAAAATTATGGAATACAAAATGCCTTTTGGGCACAGAAACACACATACACACACAGACAGCAACATGTGCATATGTATATGTATGTACATATGTATGTATGAACGTATGCGTAATGTGCAGGAGAGTGGGACAGCAGCAGCAGCAGCAGCAGCAGAGCAGAGCAGAGCAGCAGCAGCAGCAGAGCAGAATCAACGCAAATTCACCGCTACAGAGCATTGACACTGGGAACATCATTATCAGGAGAGAATGCCAGAATGCCAGAGCGAGCGAGTGAGAGAGCGAGAGAGAGAGAGAGAGAGAGCGAGCGAGTAATAGAGACATATTGGGGCAGCGAGCAAGGGATGGCAATACATTGATGGATGGCTGGCCGCCAAGCGACTCCCATTGACAGCCGCAGTTAGCGCTGGCTGCGCCAGAATTTATCTTTCAAGCATCATAAATCACAGCAAGAGCGCGCGGGCACGAGGAATGCGACCAGCTGGATACCCAGTAGGATACCCAGTAGGATACACAGCTCTGCTGTGCAATGTCTCTGCTCTACAGCTGTTAAATGCAACTATTTATGTTTATCATAGCTGAGACGACTGAGCCCTGCGCATCAAATATTTATTTGGGCTTTACAGTGGGGGGCATTGCTTCCACTTTGCATATGGAGCTCATGCAGGAGGAGCAATATCGACCAGCTGCACTCCACTAATACTGAATGACCCTCAAAGAATGGATGTGTGCAACAGAGTTGTAATTATCAGCAGAGTATTGCTGGAGTTTGGTTTATTTATTGATTATTTATCTGTTGCATGAAGCATCAACCAACACAGCTCAGGAAACACTTATCTGCATGCTGATCACCAGCAGTGTGCTTAATGCCAGAACTCCCCACTCGTACAGGGTGTGCAAATAGTTGAAATTATATAACATTCTTGCCGCTAGAAAGCAATGGCCAAGGCAATGGCCAAGGGCGCTGAGCACCGTGCAGATTGAGGAGGCAGCTCCGAGGCACTTGCTCGGCAGCTTACTCTCGGCACAGACTTCCATAACTATACTAGCATATATATGTATATATGTTTATGTACTTAGCGATAATTACTCCACATGCACAAACACATAGTTCTGGTACATTCTTTTTCTTGATGGTTTTTCCTCATCATCTTCCTCATCTTTTGCGTTTTTTAGCTTTTTTTTTTAGCTTAGCTGATTAAGAAAATGAAAATGCAGCCAAGCGAAGGAATTGTGGCTGATAAAACACACAGCATAAAAAACAAAAACAAAGAGCCACAACAATTATAGCAACAGCAACAGCAGCAACAACAAACACTTTTTGGTGTGTGCACTCAATGAAAACCAAACGAATTTATTTATTTCATAAGCAGCCACAGCCACATATGTATGTACAGGTACACACATGTATGTACAGGCATGCACATTTTTGTGTATTTTATTTTTACAGCGAATTTTTAGAACTATTTTAGAACCTAAAATATAATTGATATTAAGAAAAGAAGGCAGACTTTATGCATATCGACATTTGTATGTATCCACTTGGGCTTTACCCAGCAACTGTTGATATGCAAAAATTAAAATTCAGCTGCAAATATCAGCAGCTAAGCCCCGCAGCAAATGCAAATCTAGAATCCTTATTGCCCTTTCACAGGGGTATGTACTGTACCTATATGTATATGTAAAATACCTACATATAGGCTTAAACATTTCACAAACTTAGATCAAAGATCCTTCAAGGGCTCTCCTCAAATAAACTGAGTTAAATTCTCCAGCTATTGCTTTCCATTCTCTCCTTTAGTAATTATATTTCCATGTATTCCCATGCTGAGGATTGGCTGCCCCGCTCTCATACTACCGCAAATCTAGCCAATATATATATATATGCAATCCCCTCCAGTTCCCATGAGCCACAGCCAATTGCTTGAGCTCTCCTCCCGACCATTACTCATTTGTGGTAAATTGTTCGATTGCCTCATAGTTTAATGCAACAAAAGGAAGTACCCCCCGAAGGCGAACTCTATATATATATGTACATATGTATCGTATATACGACTGTCGTCTAATCATAATTCAGAGGCTTATCGCAATGCTGTGCATCTCTAGTTTCATTTCGTTCCGTTTCGTTTCGATTCGTTTCGTTTCGTTTGGATTGTGGCTGAGGCTGAGACTCTGAGACTGAGCCTCTGTGGCTGCTCCTCCTGCTGGCGGGGAGCGTGGTGCTGTGTTGTTTTGCTGGGTCTGGATGTGCTTGGAGCTGTGCTGTCGTCGACCGTAAACTTGCGACAAAATGTCGCGTGCTCTAAACTGCAGTTATGTAACTTTACTATGCCTGACAACTGGCTGGCAAGTCGGTCATAAAATCATGAGCTTTATCGCAATAAAAGAGAGCTCTCCCAAGCCCCCAAGCCCCCAAAGCAGCAGCGCAGTGGAGTGGAGTGGCGTCGAGTGGAGTTCTCTTCTAGTCGTTCGCTTAGGAATGCCAACGATCGCATCCCTGGCCATAGATCGTTAATTCTTGATTGACAAATTATTGGCCAAATTGTTGGCTCTTTGTTCGGCTTCCGCCTTGGGGCGGCTGCAAGCAATTAAAAACAATTTCGCTCTGCAGCAGAGGCACACAGCAAACAGCAGCACACAGCAGGAGCAGCAGCAGCAGCAGCAGCAGCAGCAGAAAATGATTGAAAAGCGACGACACCTGATAATAGACGTGGCAACCTGGCAGATTCAAATTCAGGCCAAGGAGGAGACTGACAGCGCCTCGCGTGGGTGTTAAATTACAGAGGCCACAGGCATCAGGCATCAGCTCCCACTCCGGCAATCTCCCGCCTGACAGACAGCAAACTCAACTGCCCAGCAAAACAGCAACAGCAACAGCGACGCAACAGCACCACACAGCACCACACAGCACCACCATCCACGGGAGCAACATCCAGAGCAGCAGCAGCAGTAGATTTAGTCCCGGACCAGATCTGAGGCTGGCTGGAGATTTTCCACATTCAGGTTCAACCTCCACGCCAGATGGATGGCTTGGCGCGCGTCAATGTCATCTGCATCTACACTACGCCCGCGGTTGTTGTACACCCCACTATCCCATCCCATCCCCCCCACTGCCACACACTGCCACACAGCGACAAGAAGTGACAAGAGCGACTTGCCACTAGACAACGAAGCTGTGAATACCCTAACGCATATAATGCAGCAGCAAAGTAAGTAAATAAATATTAATAATAATAATAAATAAATAAATAATACTCGTATGTGTGTATGTACATATATGTATTAGATAATGGTATTTTGGATAGTTCCTAGAGCTCCTATAGAGCCATTGGCATGGACTGTCCAGTGGGTGGAAGAGTGCGGCTATTGGTTGAGAGTGTGGCAGCCATGGAGCAGGGGGAGTAGCAGGAGTAGCAGGAGCAGGAGGAGCTACAACAAATGTTAATAATTGTTATTTTGCAGCTCTTGTGGGCTGCTGCTGCTGCACTCTGGACTTGCACCTTGTCTTTGACACTTTGGCCAGTTAATTGCATGCGGTGGATCTCGGCTGGTCTGGTCTGGTGTGGTCTGGTCTGGCGTGGTCTGGTCTGGTCTCTGATCTCGGCTGAGCTCGGCTCGGCTCGTATCACCTGGCGAATACGTAATGTGTGGAATTTGATGTGCAGCTCCATGGAGACAATCATTAAGGCCTTTGCCACATAATTTGACCAAAAGCAGCCAGCAGCCAGCCGCGGCAGCGGCAGTAGCAATTGCACTGCAACAAGTCAAACTGAAACTCCAGCCCAAGTCGGAGACGGAGACAAAGTCAAAGTCAATAAAAATTCTGAGGCGGCAAAGATGAGAAAGCGAATACAAAATCTAAAAAAAAAAAAAAGCACTGAGCTGTGCAAAATGAATGCAGGCAAACTTCGGTTCTGTTCGGTACGGTTCGATCTGGCAGATCCAACCGACCCGACCGACCGATCGACCAATCGACCGACCGATGGACCGACCACCGCCAGCTAAATTAGTTGTCATGGGAATTTATTGTGCTCAAGTGTGAGACGAGACGAGACGACTGCACCAAGAGCGAGCAAAGCCTCAGACTCTAAGACTCTAAGACTGTAAGACTGCTGTGGCGGGAATCGGGACGGGACGGGGACTGAATCGGTGCAGCGCAGTCGAGCAGTGGCCGTGGGGATGGCAATGGCAATGGCGATGGCGATGGCGGTGGTAACCCTAATGTGCCCACATGCATCCATCCCAGAGATCATGCGCATGATTAGCTGGCAAAATAGAAATACATCCATATCTATACACACAGATATACACATGTACATATGTTCGGTTGAGCAGCGCCAGGGAAAATGAAAAGAAAACAGATTGGCAGCACGTTTGGTTCTCAGCGCAGAGATGGTGCGATCTTCGGCGTAATTCGTGACACGATCCACCCAGAGATCGTCTCTGATGTTCCGTAAAAGTAGTCTGCTGATGATGTGCTGGTAGTTCCCCATTTTATCCTGTTTCACAGCTCGCATCCAAACGTTTCTTTGGCCTGGTCAGACTCTGATACCCATTGAGCATGGTAGCCAGTTGCCAGTCGTAACGTCTCGACTCACGCGCTCGTCTCTGGGGTCCGGCATGCAAGTGTCCGGCCAAGCGCAAATTGTTTGAGTTGCCAATTTGTATTAAAGTTGAATTATGCAAATAACGCAGCGACTTGCCGATGAACTCGCAAATCCCAGTCAGTTTCAGTCTTCATCTCAGCCTTCACCCCACCCGTCGCCCCGTCGCCCCGTCGCCACATCGTCCACTGTCTTTGTCTCGGTCTTCTTTTCCTCGCGGCTTCTCCTAACTGTCAACTGTCACACACACACACGGCGCGCGCGCGGAGAATGTGCGAAATTTGTTTTGTGGAAACATCATTTGTCTCAGGGCGAACTTCCAGCTTCATCTTAATCTACTGTTGTCGTCGCCAGCATCGTAATCTATTATTAAAATGCCATTAGAGCGGTGCAGTCTCCGCATTCCCCCCCTGGACTGGCTGCTGCTGTTGCTGCTGTCGTGTCTCCCCCTCCCCCTAGCAACGGCAAATGTAATTATTGATGAAAACATATTTCAATATATTTTCCCATCCAAGAAAGGGTATTAAAGGGCATTTTTCCCAGAAGCTTCAGCCGTCATGATGGAAGATACATTTTTGCATTTTTTTCAAGTCTGTCCTATTTTGATAGGAATAGATGGCACTAGCAAATTCATGTCCAAAAATAATAGCATTCCATACAAACAAACAATTTTTTGTAAATTCCAAAGTTGAAGAAACATTAAAAATGATTGAAAACTTCAACTTTGAGTCGCTGTATCTTCAGATATATCCATTCTATCACCTCGAATCAAAATTCCTGTGAAAGGTACTACAATTCTGTTGTCAATCTATTACTTTTTGTATATATCTGTGCTGCAGGTGCTGAGTAAAAATTGTGAAAATGCACATAGTCATTGGGGGTATATTGCAAATTCTTAGTATGAGGAAGTGATCTACCCATAACGGCCCACAACCTAAATTTTGTTTCGTGCTAAGTAAAAAATGAGTGTCGCACAGTGTTATCATTGCTTTGGAGGGGTATCAGCTGCTTCGATGCACACAAACTCTTGGCTTTCTTTCTCTGTCTGCACCCATCCTAAATGTTGTCAAATTTGGCGCGAGTAAATCGCACGCGTGTCCTCAGGGCGAATGCGTGACTCTGGCTGGCCTGTCTCTGGCTTTGGCGCTGGCTTTGGCGCTGGCTCTGGCTTGGGGTTTTGTTGGTTTTTGGCGACGTGTGTTTGGGGAAATTAATTAAGCTGAAGATTGGAGGCCTTTGCATAATCAAGTGCCAAGCTGGCCAAGTGTCAGAAATAGGTAAGAGCTTGGGCCATTAACAGCAATTAAGTTTTCCGACCGGTGGCCGGGGCCGGGACCGGGGCCGGCAGGGGAACAATATTTGGGGGGTCCGGTCCGGTCCGGTCGAGTCCGCCAATTAACAGTTCATTAGCCAAAGTTTTGGCAAATATTTTAACTTCTTGGCGTTAAAGCAGCGGAGGACAATCATCGAGTGCCTCCAGCTAAATGTGTGTATTTAAGCGGCGACAGCAGCCGCACATCATTTGAGGCGCTGACAAAATAAACCATCGAAAGCCGTTATATAAAATCTCTAGCTCTGCTGCCTGCCCCCCAGCCCCCCGTGCGAGTGGAGCTGTGCATGTGACCCCAGGCTGGGGGAAGGGGCACAGCTTTAGAGGATTTTGCGGCATGAGAACTAGAACTGAGTGGCATGGAATTTCGGGCTAAAGTATCGACGGCTTCCGATTGGAGTGCCCATAGAGTGTGCAGCCTGTGCAGAGAGCTTCTGTACTCATTGCAAATATACCTTTTGTTGCGTTTACTATTTTTAGTGATTCCCAGGAATCTGCAACCCTGCAAACAGGCCCCACCTGTTCTGGCCATCTGCCTATTTAGCTGCAAACGAAGAGCCCATTTAATTGTTCTGATGAAGATATTGCCATTGCCATTGCCATTGCCATTCCCACTCCTAACCATTAAGACAGAGAAACGAATGGGAAGGGGAAGGGGAAACTCATCCTTTATGGGCATCGCTCAATTGCTGTGTCGAATCGATGAGCAATATCGATAAGTGCAGATAATTGATTTCCCGTCACTGTTCAACTCAACTCAACTCCAGTCAACTCCACTCATTAAAAGCGCACTAACTTTGCATGTAAATCGGGCACAAATCCGCGCGAATCTCACTTCGATCTGGGGATTGGGTCTGCAGATGGTCTCGGCTCGAGCAGATGAACAAAAGATCGCAGACAAAGCGCCTGTTCGCATTTGGCATAGAGTCGTTAAACGCCAAATAGAAACGATTCAGGCCCGAATCATTTGCATTGTCTCTCCAATGTTAAGACATTTCGCACTGGTTAATAATTGATTTATTTTTCCTTTTTCTTGTTTTTGTTCTTTTCAATCAGCCAGCACTTGGCCCATCAAATTTGAATAGGCCAAGCAGGAGCTGGGCGACTCCGTTTGGGGGTTTGGGTGGATTGGGTGTGGGGTATGGGGACTCCTGCCTAATTGGCATGCGTAAGGCGGCCAATTTGCAGTCGCCACCATCGAAGTCCAAGTCGTCGTCGACGCCTGTCAGCCCAGGAATTTTGTGCGCCCAAATTGGCAGCTATTGTTGCTGCTGCTGCCTGCTGCTGCTGCCTGCTGCCTGCTGCTGCTGCCTGCTAGTGACCTACTTTGGCGCCAAGGCAGAGGCGCTTTTGGCTAAAATCCAAAAACAGTCAGAGAACGAGACAGGCGAACAACGTTCAGCAAATTGCAGTTGAATGCGCTGCCCTGACTCTGACTCTGGCTCTGACTTGGCCTGCTCCGGCCTGCTGCCGTCCGTCCTTGGCCGGACTTTGTTCAGGCCTTTGCCTTTGCCTTTGCCATGGCCTGCCCTGGCCTGGCCTGGGCTGGCCTGGGCTGGCTTCTTTTGGTTTTCAGCTCGGTTTTGTTCCCTTTCCTGATGTTGATGCGTCGCTGACAAATTATAATACATTTACGAGCACGAGTAATGTGCAGCAGGCAGGAGCGCACCGAAGAGGGGGGCCAGGGCATGCCAGACATACTCAAATAATAATAGGTACAAATCTTGCTCTGATTGTTGGGGCAGGAACAGCAAATATACCAGAAAATGCTAGGAAAATACCAGAAAATACCAGGAAAATACCAGAAAATACCAGGAAAATACCAGAAAATACCAGGAAAATACCAGAAAATACCAGGAAAATACCAGGAATACCAGATATACTAAATAAAAATAGATAAAGCTTAGCACAGCACCAGCATAGTCCCTCCATAAATACTGCGCATAGCCCTTATAAATATCAAGGAATATTACCAAAATAATGCTGCAAAATATACCACAAAAATGCCACAGAAAAGTCGCACATATAGAACAGAACTTCGGACAAATAGCTAAGCAGAGAACGGGAACTGTGAGAGGCAGGAACACCAAATCGGAAATAGAAACGGAAGCGAATAAGGTCCCAAGCATTGACAGAGGTGTAGTCAAAGCAGCAGGACGGAGGATAAACAAAGTACCAGACAGAAGTTCACCCTTCAACAGCAAGCGACTCTGCTTATTGGCTTATGCTATACATGCGACATTTCTATATCATATATACATATATGCATCCCCAGCCACCCCCTCTGCCCATATGCCACACTTGCCCAAAAGCGATGCAACTTGTCTCTGTTTTTTGTTCGCTTCAATTTAGTTTCTTTTGTTGTGTGTTGGCTGTTGGCTGCTGTCGCAGAGTTTAACTTATAATTGATTGATTTATTGGTTTATTGTTTGCAAAATAAGTCATCTTGCTGCCAAAGAGATGAGAACTTAGCGCTGTGGCGCTCCATAAAATCGACATTAAATAAAGATCAACGCAAAAACCACAAAAACGAAACACAGCCACAACAACAACAACAGCAACAGCAACAAAAAAAGGACAAAACGCACAACGTTCCAATTTCGAATGCCATTCCAACTTGTTGGCCAACAAAGGACAAAATCCCAAAAAAAAAAAACCAAAAAAAAAAAAAACGGTCCGAAAATAAGAACTGACAGCCAGACAAAAGTCTGACAAAAACTGAAACCTTGCCTATCAAGAAACCAGAGTTGTTGTTTTTGTTGTTGTTGTTGTTTTTGTTTTATGGTTTAGCTTAGGAAGGTTAAGTAGACCGCCAGGCAGGCCACTGACTAACAGCGCCGATTCTTTTGAATCTTTAGCTTTTATATCGGATTTGTGGGCTTTCTCTGCGGCTCAATCTGTGCGCGGAAATCGTTTGCAGAATAAGTATGTGCAAGTTTGCATTAAAAATGTCATTTGCATGTGCGAATAATTTTAGAAAAAACACAAACAAAAAAAAAAAAAAAAAACAAAAAAAGAATATGAAAGATCTCTTTCTTTGCGTGAAATTTATTTGTGTATTCGGAAATCCATTTAGCACACTTCCCTTTCGCAGCTAACCTGCCGTGTGTGCCGTTAAACTGCATCTGTTGCATCCTCCGCTTGGACGGTTGTGGGGTTGAGTAAGTGAGCGGCTGGCCACCCATCAGATGCGCAGTCCGGCAGCGATTTTGCCTGGCTCGATCAACAGTTAATGCACTTAGCGATTGATTAGCCAGGCAGCCAGCAAAGCAGCGCAACGCAACACAAAGCACCAATCGCTGCCGCATAAATAAATAATTGCACAAAAATGCAAACAATGTTGCAGTACCCCCCGTACACCCCCTGCCAATGCTGCTCCACAATCAAATCATTCAAAATCAATTTTACACAACTCAAGTGTCGAGTGTGCGGCTCATGGCCGGAACCGAGCTCATAATCATGCAAATGTGTCGCCAAATGAGATGCGGCGGATGTTGGCAGCAGTCAGCCCCCCCCCCCCCCTCTGCCCTGGTATTCGCTACAAAGTCAATCAATGCCAATTTTATATAATGCAGAGCTAAATGTTTCATTGCTGTGGCTGTGGCTGAGGCTGTGGCTACCGACTTAATTTGCAGCTCATTTCTAGCTAATTTCCAAGCCAAGCAGCAAGCAACGAGCACCCGACTCGACCCCTGCCGCACACTCCCAGCAGCCTCTTTTATTATGCGGAAACGGAAGTGGGGAGAGGCAGAAAAGACAGCGAGATTTACGCAGGGCTGTAAAATAATACGTTATAAAAACATTTATAATTATCGCACAACTGTCAGCTGTTCGTGCAAATGAATGAGGGCCAGAAAGAAAGGTGGGGCTGGGGCTTTACAACCCATCCCCCTCCCACCAACAGCTCTCAGCTCAGCTCAGCACAGCTCCCAACGTGTCCCAGCATTAGTTAATATTTTTGTTAAGTTTTTTATTCTGTTTGCTTGGTGCGTAAACAAGTATTTTAATAACTCAATCAAAATAAATTAGCCAACAGCAGCAGCAGGCAAAAACATGCAAAGCAGGAGGAAGGGGCACGCACAGAGATAGATAGAGAAGGAGAGAGGGGGAGGGGAGGGGGAGAGAGAGGTGATTGGGTGTGGAGCGAGGCTCGGGAGACAACTGTTGAGGAGTCGAGTTTAGTGGCCGAGAGGAGCGCACTTCACCTGACTGACTGTCAAACGCATGCCAACAACAGTTTAGTGGCAACAATTAGCCACACATTTTGCCAAAGCGCCAGACAGCCCACAAACAGAGAGAAGCAGAAGCAGAGAGAGAGGGAGAGAGAGAGAGAGGAGGAAGGAGAGGTAGAGACTGGAAGACACTGGGATCCAATGGACATCCGATTCACTTAGCCAGCATCCAGCTGCGTGCTGTACAGTTCTCGGTGTGGTTCAAATTCAGGTTCGGTTTCAGGTCGAGCATGCACTGGGCGAAAGAAAATACAAACAACAACTGCTGAACGATAATTCCATGAAGGGTGCCACCAAAAACAAATAAAGGAAAGTTGCCCATCAAACGCCAAAGGATAATAGCGAGAGGTTGCCTCACATATTTTGTATGCTCCCAAGGAACAGCTGCTAGTAAATGTCCAGCCGCTGGCTATGCCATTGCCACTGCTCCCGTGATCACGCCCCAACTGCAACTAGATCGATCCTCTTTCGTTGGCCTTGCTTAACTTTGTTTGTCGCTCAACTCTCGTGTGGCCCAAACAGCTTGCTTTTAGGGCTGTTTTCTCTCAGTGACTCAGTGGGCATACTGACAGACAGCCTGGCTGTGACTGGGCCGGTGTCTGTCTTTGTCTGTCTCTGTCTGTGAGGCTGGAAATTGTTCTTAATCAAGCGTTAATTTGCTGGCCAACAACAGCGACAGAAACGGCTAAGTGAATATGTTGGATACGGGAATAGAATGGAACGGATCGGCTTGGATTGGATTGGATTGAATCGGATTAGATGGGAATGGGAATGCGAATGGGACTGGTACTGGTACTGCCACCAAAACTGAATTAACAATTTGAGATGGAGCTGCAGCTGCAGCTGCAGCCTGAGTGCTTGAGTGCTTGAGAGCTGTGAAGGCGGATTAAGTGTATGCAATCCTCTCAGTTAATCCTGTGCCATCCCCTAGCCTACTAGCTCCCATGCTCAAAAATCTGTGCAGAACTTTTGGCAAACTCTCAGTGTCGCTCGCTCAATCGCTCTATCGCTCTGTTTGCCTGCGTGAAAGGAGTTCAATAACCTGGTCAACCGGACTGGACTAACTGACTGATAGACACGTTCTTTAAAGAGATATAAAACAAACCTGATAACAATGAAATCAAATTTTGTATGCAATGACATATATGTTGTTGCTGCTGCCCCGCGACATCTTGTTCATTTGCTTTTTTGTTTGTTTTGTTTTTGCTTTTGTCCGTCGATATTTGCAAAGCAGATCGCGGCAGAAAGAGATGGACAGACGCCACTTTAAAATAAAGACAAATTCTATCGGTAAAATATAATAAAAATTTATGACGAGCCATTGTTCACTTTTATTGTTATTATTTCGTTGTTTCTTTTTATGCATATCGCTGGCATCTCTCTCTCTCTCTCCTCTCTCTCTGCTTCTATATTCGCGCCCGTCCGCCTGCCTCTCCTGCAGCGCAATCTCCGCATTCTGATTCTACTTCTAATAGACAATACAAATTTCAGGACTATTGTTTAACCATCCAAATCAATATACAAAAGACCTTTTTTTGTCACAGCTCTTGACAATTAAAACCGTTAACAAAATAGCTGAAAAATGTTAAAGAGACTGAGAGAGAGATAAAGAGATAAAGAGATAAAGAGATGAACAATGCTGCTGGGAGAGCGCAACAGAAAGAGAGCGAAAGGCGAGGGTGTCAGGAATTAACATTTTTGGGAAAGTAATTCGAGTGTGACAAAAACCTTTCCCATACCCAGACCCATACCCAGACCCGGCGGAAGTTCTCTGCAGATCTTCTTGGACTCATCTGCTGTCGGCTGTCTGCTGCCTGCTGTCTGCTGCCTGCTGTCGGCTGCCTGCTGGCTGTATAGCATATTTGTTACCTTCTGAATCCCCTTAGTTATCATCTCGCTTGATGTTCTGTGCCATTAACTTTGCATAATTCCGAGATGCCATCAAAATGCTTTAATTTATTTATCGCCCCTTCGGACCAAACAGAACCCATAGACCATCATCAGCGTCGTCCTATGCTCCATCATTGTGGTGTGGATGCTGATCAAAGCGTTGACAATCTCTTTTTTTTATTTATGGATTTTTTGTTTTCTCAGTCGTTTAGATCTTGGCTATTTATTTTTTTTTTGCGCTGCCTAAATGTGAAGCATGAAGTTTTATCAATTCGGACAGACACCCAGACCGACACCTGGCGGAGCAGCGGAGATAAATGAATTCAGAATGGTTTAGAGATATTTATCAATAGCCGCGAATCAAAGCGAAAGGTTTGCAAATATCCCAATGAAAGAACTCCCCAAGATCATCAACATCATCATCATCATCATCGTCGTCTCTATGGTCTTTATCCAGCCACGATCTGTTGTCTGAAATAATTTTTCGAATGCCAACAAGAATTTCTTCAAGATAAAGGGTTGGATATGGGCCTGAGAAAAGAATGCCAGTCGGTTTGAAGTACTTCAAAGATTCCCAACTAAAAGAAACTACAGAAGAACATTTCATAGTTGTGCCAATAGATTATTTTATTGCCTTTTAATTGCCCGAATTTACACGCCAAGCAAATGATTGATACAAATTCGAGTACTCAAACATCCAAACTCTGTTATTCAGTCTTTTCAATCTCTTGCGCATTTTAATGCAATATTACAACAGTTACCCAAGTAATTCGAAGGCATCTTTTGAGCTTCTTCAGATCTACAGATCCTGATGGCTTGGAGTAATTTATATATTTAGATAATTAATTCATGCGCAGTAAGATTGCGATCAAAACCTGAGCCAAACCTATAGAAATTCGCTACATAAATTAATTTACTAATAACTCAAAATTCCCCGAAAATGGGGGAACAAAAACAAATAATTTAAATTCTATTTCCCAGGCGAGCGACTTGCTGCCATTCAGCCCTTCGCTCTCCAATATAAAACGAAATAAACCGAAAGTATTGGCCATCAATATCAATGAGATGGAGCAGCCAAATCAGTCCACAGATCGTGGGAAGCTGTGATCCAATTCCGAGTTACGAGTGCAGTCTCCAAAAAGAAACACGGAAACGCAAGCAGCCATCCGTATTCTGTGCGGACTCAGTATTAGGTTTGCATAAATGGATAGGTTTTGGGCTGAGAATAAAGGGTCTCCTTGAACAAACAGCCGAGACACTGTCATGGCAGCGGACAGAGAGAATGGAAGAAGAACTTGAGACTGTCGAATGGATCTTTGATTAAGCTGTTGAGCTGCCTCCCTCCCTGCCGGCCGGGGGAAAGGTGTGAAATATTATAGCTTTTCTTGTGCTGCCTGACTGTTGGCGGGGAAATGTTTTGATTTCAAACAAAACAAACGCCACAGGAGTCGGGCGAGGCCTTTCAAAAATATTCAAATTATTTTGAAATACGAGAGTGTATTTATTAGCGATTAGGAAACGCTGGACGGAGATACCTATGCAGCCACACAGATTGGACAAGTCTTCTTTTTCTGCTTTTCGTTCAAATTTACTGTGAACTTATGCAAATCGCTGCCAACAGATTTTGGAAAGTGTCAAAAAAAAGCGGCAACGGGGAGAGAAATGAGATGCAGCAGAATCAGAATAACTTCTGGGGGCCTTGGAACAGGTGTCTCGGCCTTTTGAAAACTGATATCTTTATCGACAACTCCCCGAAATCTTTGCCCGGGCACGGAACGGCCACAGCCACAGCCACAGCCTCCGATTCTGATTCCGATTCTGATTCTGACTCCGAATTCGATGCCAACTCTTGTTAGCAACGTTCTCAAATTTATTTGGGCAGCGGAAGGTGTGAAAAAGAAGACATCTTGCCGATGGGGGGCCAGGGGGCAGACTGATGCTCGGCGCACGCTTAGGTTCAACACTCGTGTGGGTTAGAGCCCAGCCAGCTGGGTCGTTCGCTGGCAGACAAGTCAATTGAAATGCAAATGCCGCCGCAGAGCACAGCACAGACAGCACCCGAAACCTTAGCGAGCGTAGAACTATTTAAATACAAAATGACAAATCGTTGAATTATGAATCGAATTCTGAACAACGTTGAGCGTCGTAGTCACGCTCCCCCTCCCCCTCCCCTCCACCAGTGTTACACGATTCTATGAAAGGAAGCAGGAACAAATGATTTGAGCCGAACTGAAACGTTTTCTCTAAAAATAGTAAATGTTCTGCAAGCAAGGGTCTGCCTGTCGCTTTTTTCGACTGTATAACATTAATATTTTGGAGCAGAGCGACAGATCACTCAGTAGAAGAGAATCTATATATTAATTGTATTTTTCAGTCACTTAACTTTTGATACTCGCAATTCCCATTGCCATCTTTATAGTTGATTGATGTGCTGTTCCTTGCGCCCCCTTTGGCACTCGCATCGCGTTCATTTATTGATATTGAAAGGTATTGAATTTCGTATGCCATTTCGATTTCTTCGCATTCCATGTGGCTGCGAAATCGTCTTTCAGCTTTGTCCGATATGAATTAATATGTTTCGCATTAAATATACAATGAAAGCAGCGTCTAAGCGATCGAGCGAACGCTTTTGGTTCTTTGTTCTATTTAACAGAAATTTATTGGGCCGACATGGCCAATAGATAAAAAGAGAGAAGCAGCGGAGAAAGGAACCTGAAAATATACATTTTCCTGGCTATAGTATATGTACGTATATATGGCAACTATATAGAATTGATAATATACGAGGACAAATAGCAGCTGCGTGGATTTGAACATAAAGTTGCAACTTTTGATGTTGGCTTCGCCACTGCTGATGCTGTGGCTGCTGTTGGTTGCTGCTGCTGCTGTTGGTTGCTGCTGCTGCTGCTGTTGCAGCTCCATGGATGGCACGATAGCATGGCTGGGGCATGCAAGCCAAGTCGAACGAGGCACGTTGCCGGCAACGCGAGGCATTCAGTTGAGCGCCGAGTCGGAGTCGGAGACAGAGACGAAGATTCAGTCAGTCAGTCAGTCAGCAGCCGTGCGGCAAATGAAAATATTTATATACAGAGTCGCACATTGATTCCCCCGGCTAACGGGAAATCCACTCTATGCAAACATCAGCCATGATCGTAATATGATGAGGAGTCTGCGCTCCTCTGACGCTGCATACGTGCCCCTGCCTTGGTTGGTTTCTGCGCTCAGTTTAAGCCTTTCTTCTGCGCTGCGCTGCACTGCTCTTTGGCTCTTTGGCTCTTTAGCTCTTCAGCTCTTTGGCTCTTCAGCTCTTCGGCTCTTTGGCTCTTTGGCTCTTCAGCTCTTTTCTTCCACAGCACTTTCTATCAGACGTTGCGTATACGCAATCGCATTAGACCCTTAGACCCTGCAGCGGGTCACACCATTCGCGGACTAGCAGGAGATGGAGAGCAGCAAATTGTTGGCTTAATTCATTTTTACGCTCCCCCAGTGAGGCAGCAACATTCGCATCGATGTTGATTGGGCACAAAAGGCAAGTCAGAATATTGACAATTTCCCATAATTATTTATGGCACAGCTGCGCGTGCAACTGATGTTCTGTCCGTTCTGTTTCCTGCTGGAATTTCTTCCAGAATTTCCAAATTTCCAAATGTATTTGTTGAGTTATTTCTGAAGTTCTGCCATGAGTTTCGCCTGCTCCTCCCACTGCTGCTGCTGCTGCTGCTACTATTCTGGATTCCATTTCCATCTGAAAGCCATCTACTTCAACTGCCTCCACGCCCACTTGGATCCCTTGGATCCTACCGAACAGAGCTCAGCGTTGGACGGACTCCGCGCTCCACGGACTCCATGCACAACTCCCCGCCTTTGAGTGTGCGCCTGTTCCTAATTCTAGTTGTTACTTTGGTTGCTGTTGTTGCTGTTGTTGCTGTTGCTGTTGTCAGCCTGTTGCCTGATAATCTATCGTCGTCTATCAGCATGCATCATGTTGCAAATGTTGCAACTGTTTGGGAAAATGTTGCAAATGGCTTTCTGTGTTCGTGTTTGTGGTTGCCGCTGTGCGTTATAGTTCTCTCTCTACCTCTCTCTCTGTTCTGTTCTGTTCTGTTCTGTGTCTTTATCTGTGTGTGCGTCTCTGCCCCTGCCTCTGTCTGGTGCTGCAGCTGCAACATGCAGCTCCCCTCGCTACACTTGCACACGGCAATCATTCACTTTTAGCCAAAGCATAATAACAATATTTCAACTAGTCGCAGTTGCCTGGCACGCGATCCATCTTGGCTGCGACCAGGGGATCAGGTGGGGTGGCGTGGCGTGGCGTGGCTTGGCGCACTGGCTGTGGTTTGGTGGGGTGTGTGGGGGCCTGGTCCATGGTGCATGGTGCATGGGGCAGAGGTAGGGGCAAGGAGCGGTCAATGGCGCATAGAATTTCGATTTAATCGCGTTCGTTGCTGCTGCTGCTGCTGCTGCTGCTGCTGCTGATCTGATCTAAGTTGCATTTAATAATCGTCGTCTTAGTAGTCGTCTGCTGCAGTCTCAACAAGTTTACTCTGCCACACAAAAAAAAAACAACAACAGGCAAAACAGGCTAAGAAGCAGCCAGCAGCAGCACAGATGCCTGTAGATTTTGCTGTTGCTGCTGTCAACGTCAAAGTCAAGGCAACTGTTGGCTGTTGGCTGTTGGCTGCTATTGCCATTGCCATTGCTATTTCTATTGCTGTTGCTGTTGCGCCTACATTCATATTTCAGCAATTAAAAATCTAATTGACAAATACTTGAAAGACAACGTGAAGGCAGCCGAGGCGAGACGTCGCGCTGCAGCTGCAGTTGCAGCTGCAGCTGCTCCACATGCCACATTCTCCTGCCAGCGACTGGCCCAGAGGAGTCGAAGATGCAGCAGCAGCAGCAGCAGCATTGGCAGAACTCTCAACAAGTTTTAATAACTTCATCCAGTTAAAAGTAACGCATGGCTGACTGGCCATACCCTTACAGAGGGTCGTTCCCGCCCTCATAGAAGTATTTGGGAGCGATAAAAAAACAGCTGCATGGGCCCAAACCTATGACCATTTCCCATGCAAAATATGGCTGGAAAATAAAGCAAATTGATCCGACTGCTGCAGCTGAAAGTGTATGCAAAGTTTCGGCTCGCGCAACTTGCTTTTTGCTCTTGACATTGGCTTATTACACGTAGATTATTATGCAGCGTTGTCACTCTGCCGCTTCGGGGAAGCGAGGCAGCGGGGCAGCGGGGCAGCGAGCGAGGTGGGAAGGCATGTGCCACATGTGGCAGAAGGTGGCTGCTGGTGGCTGCTGGTGGCTGCTGGTGGCTTGCTGCAGAGCAGTGGAGTAGTGGAGTGGAGTGGTGGGCACAGGGCGGGTCAAGTACAGTTGAGTCGGGCTTAACGGCCTGCTGACTGCCTTGATTGGCCATATACCGCGCTGACTCTGCTGAGCAGTTGGAGTTGGAGTTGGAGTACGAATGTGAGTCGTCCGCATGGGAGTTACAGTGGCAGCATGTCGTGCGGGGTGGGGCGATAACCACAAGAGCAAGACGAGCGCGGGTCAGCACGTGGCTGGCGTCCGAGATGTGGTCGGGTGGGTGGGGGTATTAAATATATTCAAAAGGGGAGCTATTCAGACTGCGACTCGAGTGCACATTAATTATGCTGGAAAAAGGCAGCAACATAAACCACAAACACAAACTTGTCATTAGCCAGGGAAGTGCCTCGAGTTGGTCAAGAAAGTCGTTGGGTCTCTGGGGTACGCAGCAGCAGCAGCAGCAGCACCACCACCACCACCAACCCTCCTCCTCCCACTCTCCGCAGTTCGGGGAAGAGCCAACAGCTTAATTAAAGCAAAGCAACCATGAAAATGCCTCAATACGACCATCAAAACACAAACGCACTGAAGAAAATAAATGAAACCTAAAACCAAAGCGAATGAAGCAAAGATTTTTAGTGGCAGATGCCAAAAGTCTGCGGCTCTTTCCCTGGATGGGAATCAATTCATGGACAGGGATGGGCCAAGGTGCTCTGTCGTGGGCCCTTTGACACATTTTCTACAGCCACTTGGGACTTGGTTTTTCGCTCAGTGTAGACACACACTTCTGACTTGTGGGCTCTATTTTTTTGGGGGGGTTGGAGAGATTGCTCAGCCATGTAATGCTTCTCCACAGAATTTCCATAATTTAATTTATAATTTTCCCGAATGCTTCCCGAGTGCCTTTTTCTCGTTCAGCTCATTAAGATAATGATTTTTGGACGGAGGAACACACGCACACACACGCACACACACACTCGCATGTACGTATGTGACGCCAGGATAAAAATGCAGCAAAATCGGATCTGAAAAGTGAAAGTGTGTCAAGGACAGACGACCCCCCAAAGGGTCTACTATAAGTTGCACCCGATAAGAATGTGTCCTTGCCTGCAGCTCTTTCTTCGTATCTCTCTCTCGCTGTCTCGCTGTCTCTCGTTCCCTCTTTGTTGATCTACCTGTCCCTGCCTTGGTTTTAACCTCCCAAAGGGAGGTTTTCCATTCCGTGCTGTTGCGGAGCCTTTTCCATAGCGCAGAGTAGGAGTAGGCGTGATCCCCTGATTGTCCTTTTTGCCCCCTGTTTCTGTTTGTGTCTCGCTTATCGTGAGAAATTCTCGCTGACAGGATGTTTTGTTAAGTGCAATTTTCCAGTTTCCAGTTCTTTTCTCTGCTCCAGCATGGCACTTGCAAACACACACACACCTGCACACCTTTTCCTACATATTTACATGCATCTTTTGGCTGCTTTTAGTTTCTCATACTCATATCTATATCCATATCCATAGCCATATCCATAGCCATAGCCATAGCCATAGCCATATGCATTTGCATTTGCATAAGAACCAGAGACGCATGTAACCGTGAAAACCCATTTTTCTTGTTCATTGACCAACAAACAGCAACAGCAACAACAACAGCAACAAAAACTACAACGAAATCGGACAACAGCGGCCATAAGATGGTAAATGGTGGCCAAGATCCGGACTTAGGCTTGGACTTTTCGTTCTTTCACTTACCAAAAAAAAGGAAAAAAAGAACCAAAACAAAAAACAAAAAGTACTCAAGCCACTCGACTGCTCTGCCCCACTGGCACTAGTCAGTCCTGCCTGTACTCTTCTCTTCTACTGGGTACACTGCCTGTTAGTGCGCTTCAGTTCCAAAGGGCATGCCGCCGCCCCTCAGCAAACTGCAAGTCCATGGGCCGACTGCAGCCTGCCCATGGACTTGCACTCTACTCATGGATCGACTGTGAGGGTATGTAGCCATCGCCCATCGCGAGGCAAGCCTTTGTGGCACTGCTCCTTGGCTGCCTATAGCTCTGCACATTGGTTTATTTTTTGTCTGTGAGCAAAGTTTGGTCTTGGGCGCGCCTCAGTCTCTGCCTCAGGCTCTGCCTCTGCATCTGCCTTTGCGCCTACCTCTGCTAACTGTCGGCGTAGTCAGTCACGAGTTATGGCCAACTTGTTGCTGTTGCTGTTGTTGTTGCGGCTGTTATTGTGGCTATTATTGTGCTG
Organism: Drosophila tristis; assembly: GCA_018150885.1. Taxonomy (NCBI): domain Eukaryota; kingdom Metazoa; phylum Arthropoda; class Insecta; order Diptera; family Drosophilidae; genus Drosophila; species Drosophila tristis. The sequence goes on along the minus strand of JAECWT010000215.1, from coordinate 4,571,031 downwards.
CTGTTGGATGTACGCGTGCTGTCGGCTCAATGACGGACAAGAAAGCAGGCCGCATCTGCAGAAACTCCAACGAAAATGGAAGTACCCTAACACAAGGCACACCCTAGGGGAAGTACTGGTGTTCCCTAACCCCACAGCCAAGTAGTAGTGAGAGCTAAACAAATATAAGCTCTAGATACACGTAGAATACGCGTTTTAAGCTGTAAATCCATGGGGAAATTCTCAATTGCAAACATGCAAAATTACACTAAAGGCAGCCACATTTTCTTTGGTTTTCCCTGTGACGTTACCAACTCGCTGGCCAATGGTAATACTTCCGCGGAGCTTAGTTAGGGCATCTGTCCCAGCAACGACAAAACGGTAATCATAGTTTAGTTGGCAAACAAACAGGTGCCCTAATGTCAATAATGTTGCTGCTGTTGCTGCTGCTGCTGCTGCTGCTGCTGCTGTTGCTGTTGCCATTGTGGATGTTGCTGCTGTTCGTTGTTCGCTGTTCGCTGTTCGTCGCTGGTTGATTTTGTTGCAAGTTTCTTGGATGGGTTGTCATAACATGTTGACAAATTGCTTACACATTTTGGCCACAGTTCGCTTGCCTGAAGCTGTGCAGGCAGCTTGGCCAACAACTCGCTGGCTGCTGGCCACCGAAGCATGCGCCATGATCAAATGTTGACAATGTTCCATGTAGTCTTCTGGCTTCCTTCCTTTTTTCTTTGGTTTTGTTTTGTTTTGGTTTTGCTTTTGCTTTGTATTTGGGTTCCAGAATCAAGGGATTGGCGATTGTAAGTATTAGCTTGGGGATTGCCTTGCCCCGCAGAGGGATTGACATTGTTGTTGCTACATTGTTGCTGTTGCTGTTGCTGTTTCAGCATTTAGCTTCTGTTTGTGATTCGATTTCTGTTTCTTTTTTCATTTCTTCTTACTGATTTTGTTTTTCTTTTTTTTTTTTCTTTTCTTTTTTTTTTTTTTTTTTTTTTTGTTTTTCTCCTTTTTTTGTGTTGTCAAGAGATCGTGATTTCTGTGTGATCGTGATTTGTTGATTTGTGTGACTGTCATTATTGCGGTGGTTCTTGGTGGCTTTTTCTGGCTCTTGTGCCCTCATCGGATGCGACTGCTGCTGGCTCCCTGGCCCCCTCTGATGCTGCTGCTGCTGCTTCTGCTTCTGTTTTATCAACTCATTTTTGTTAATTGTCCGATCTTCAATCTATTGTTATGCTCGTAAATCCCATTAGCCACACACACACACAAACACACAGACTCTGGAAAAATTATCTAACACACACGCACACGCCCTCTGATCCGCAGCCTCTTTCCGCACACCCCTCACATATTATGTAGGGAAAGGGAGAGCGAGCAGTTCCCACCAAAAGACAAAACAAATCGGATTAAGCAAATATTTGCAACAATGTTAACCAGATGCACACAATACACACAAATATGAGCAAAAGTATTCAATTTCATATTTGCCAGCAGGCCGTGAAGCTATTGGAAACAGCACCTGTATGGGGTTCCCACGCGAGACTCTGCAGGGCTGAGGGTGCCGCATCGAAATGCGAATCAAATTTTCATGATCGATAGGTGAGAACGAGAACTGGAACTTGAGCAGCAGCACCAGCAGCAGCAGCAGCCGCCAGCCGCCCTTGTTTGCATCCCTCCACGAATGCACTCGGAAACGGGAAGTGTGCAGGTAGATAGCCGCGAAACCATCTCCAACCATTGGAGAATAGATGGCAGTCTATCCAGAGATTGTCTGTCTCCGCGTCCGTCTACTCCCACTACCTGTCACAGAAATGGGCCTGGCCTAGCGTTCCGACAGAAGGTTGTTGAGGGTGCGTCAAAGGGTTGTTGCTGGATCTATGGGAATGGGAATGGGAATGCGAATGTGAATGGGAATGTGAATGGCCATGGGAATCGGAGGATGGAGCAGAGTCTGTAACGGGATATGGAACAAGAGCGCAGGGAGCCGCGGCGGTATCCTCATTTAATGCGGCTCCTTTTGGGCTAGAAAAGTACACAGATTTGTGTTCCATTGAGGGTTTAACTTCCGCCAAAGCCAGAGCCAGAGCGAGAGCTGGGAGAGATCTATGCGCAGCGGAAGTCCTAGAAAGGAATCCCAGACACAAGTTCCAGTGCCAACAAAAAAAGATCGCTGCTAGGAAACAAAAGTTTATGTCTGCCAAAGACTGTGCGACGCTCCCAGGCAAACGAGCATTGAATAATGATCAATTGAAAGGTTCACAGCCATTCTCATGCAAAATAAAAGAAAATAAAGATTGCCAAATTAAAGTTAAGGGCGAATGATGATCAGAAGTCGTTGCGTAGCCATTCGAATGGAGAAATGGAAACCGAATCGCCCAAAAGGCCTAGTCCAGCAGTCAATAAAACCCGATATTCCCCCGGAGACAGCAGACATCAGACAACCAAAGTAGGGTAAGGTAAATCTAGAACATTTGATGCGTATTTGAGGCTCCACTCGGCCGGGCCGTGCCCTGCCGTGCCGTTTGTAGGGCGACCTTGTCGTGCCTACGTCCGACTGCAACTGGTGGTGCGTGGAGCGTGGAGCGTAGCAACTCGTGGCATCATATCAAAAGCAGCAACATTTCTCTACTCTTCTCTCAATTAAAAATCCATAAAAATCAATGCCAACAATGGCCAAGAATGTCGCCGGCCGTGTGCTGTGTCGTGTTGTGTTTGTGCTGGAATTGCATTCATTAAAATCCAATAAAACGAAATGAAAATAAACTCATTGGCTTTCTATTGAAAATCCTAATTGGGCAGCGACGACCAAAAGGCACAAGACAATTAAATATCGGTAAGAAAACAAAGGCCGCAAAAAAGAAAAGAATCGAGAAACGAGAAACGAGTTTCGAGCGCAGACAGCCAAAAGAAAAGAAAATAAAATACATCACACAAAAACCATAATATAAATAAATAAATATATGCACATGCCGACTGACGAATGCAGCCCCACATAGGGCACATACAGTGCGTCACAAAAATGCACGGCTAGGGAACAGAGAGCAGAACGTCTGCGAACATTTTCATTTGCCAAGAAATGAACCCGAATTGCAGAAAGTTGCAGCCACTACGATTGATCATAATTTATCAATTATGATCTGATAATTCATTTAACATTTTCTGTGCCAAAAAATCCTGCCCCATCGATGGTTTATTGTGCGTTAAATATTAACCAATGCATTTATTCGATTTCTCTCTTGCATTAATTCATGCTAGACGCAGCAGCTGTAAGTTATCCCCCCAATCGATTGCGTATATATTTTCCTACCCTTTTTTTATTGCTTTGACCATACAGCACCGAAACGCACTGTGGCCAAAATCTGTTTGAGAACTAGAAAGCCATAAAATAGATAAATCCAAGTTATCAATTTACATTTTTGTTTATTTGATTTGAGCTCAGTTCAGTTTGGGTTTCTTTCATTGGAAAACAACGAAAAACTTTTAGTTCACCCGAGGCATTCAAATTCAAATGGAAATTGGTGGAAAACTGGTGGTGGGAAGGGGGTTGGGGCGGGCAAATGAGCAAGCCATCAAGCACAGACAATGAGCAGCTTGCGACGAGACTGTGAGCCAAATCGAATGAATTCCATTCAATTAAATTAACTCAAATGAAATGGGATGGTATTAAATGATTTATATATTTTTGCCAAATTGTTCCAGACCCAAACGTTGAGGCGAAAGCAAGCAAACTCTGTTTGCCGTGGAGAACCGGCAACTGGCAACTGCCAACTGCAAAATGGAAAATGGAAAATGAAAAAATGGGGAAATGGGGAAATGGGAATTGGTAAATTAATGGGCAAATGGCATTCGTTGGCAATGAATGGAGATTCGTTTCAACAAATGTCGAAGCCAAGCTAAATGGAAGAACCTCAATTAGCCTGAGAACAATTCGATAGGCAGCCGCAGCCGCTGTAGCGGTAAATGGCTTTTGGCCTGCCGAATATATGATAAATCAATTGCGTTCATTGGCCAGCCCTCAGGCCTCTATTTGCATCAGCATTCAGTGCACTTGTGGCGCGATTCGTGTGTGCACTTGGCCGCGCGTCGAGTTTTAAATGCTCTCCCATCTAAATAGGAAATATAATTATGATATTATGATGTAAAAAAAGTCACTAATATACCCAGTTGGCTGCTGAATATTGTAGCTAAACTATAAATCTAATTGACGAGCAACAAGTGCATTCAAAGTAATTGTTTAGCACGGGACTACAAGCCCCCTGCAGGCATCGAAGTTTGTGAAGTTTTTAATGATATCTGGGCGCCTGTTCCAGACTTTTTATACGCTTAATATTCGTAGTCATTGTACTATAATAATTTATAATCGTTTGCAAGTGCACATGTGTATTTCCCAAGCGGCAGTGGAGTTCTCTTGGTTTCTGTTTCCGAGGGTACGCTGGATTTATGCTTCCAAAGTGCGATATCCAGACAAAAGGCTATGCCATTGAGAGCTGAGAGCTAAGAGCTTTCCTATATGAACTATATCTGGTCAGACATAATCTATATATATGTACATGTGGCTATATCCTTGCTGGCATACTTTGAGACCTTTTGTTCAATGAGGGTATGAAAACGAAACAACTTTTACATGAATCGAGAGGCGCTCTGTTGCCATCATAATGACGGGGAATGGGAAATGGCGATAGAGGAATGGAGCAAAAAGATGCACATATTTAAGCGCAAATACGACAGTTATTACAGTCGATGCAGAGAATGCAATCAATTAATTGACAAACAGCGATGATCGAGCCCAAGCCACATGGCTGGCTGGCTGGCTGGCTGGCTGGCTGGCTGGCTGGCTGGCTGGTGATCGTCGCAGATGGCTGAAGAGATGGCTGAAGCGATGGCTGAAGATGGCTAAAGATGTGGATGTGCATGTGGATTGGCCACTGGCCAATGGCCAGGCCACGACGATCAACTTTTTATTGGCCGTTCAGCAGATCGCTTTGGCTCTGTGGCTGCGGCTGCGGCTGCGACTGTGGCTGGCTTTGTCTCACTTCGAGCACGTCGTAATTGAAAAATAAAAGAAAATGCGCGAAAATCCCAAACGCATTTGTTGCACCCGCTCTGCCACCCTCCGCGCGCCACCCCTCATCCAGGGCATGAAGCGTGCGAACAATTTGCTGGCCATTCGATGCTGCTTTTCCTCCACAAAGAAAACACACGGGAGGTGTAGCGGTGAATAGTGGGAAAGCCGGTGGGGCGGGGGGGCGGAGGGGCGGATTGCATTTGCATTCGTAATTTGTATGCGTGCGGCGACTGGGATCCCGAAATGAAATACGTTCTGAGCATTTGGCGCCTGGCACCGTAGACACGGACACAGAGCCACACGGCCACAGAGCCACACGGCCACAGAGCCACACCGCCACACCACCACACCAGAGTTTTGGACACTTCTAACATGCATGTAGAGTCTCCCCCCCCTGTCTGCTTGTCCGATTAAATTTCATTATTAAATAACGGTCGCAATCGATGGTTGCCAGTTGCCAAAAAGGGGGAACCCGAAGACCGTGTGTCCCAGCAGCTTCAGACACTCGCGTGCAATGTCATGGATACTGCAGCATTGGCCATCATCCGCAGATCATCTAATAGCGATAGAGTCTTTGGTAGTTCTTGCTAGGCATTAATCGCAAATATTCCACTGAAAGTGATCGATGGCCCCCAGCAATTGCCATCAGTCATACAGCCAATGGGAGCGTGGGGAGACACCAATCCCAGGAATCTTTTCAGTCACCCAAAGCATCCTTCCATAGGTTCGTTTGCCCTCAAAAATATACTCCAAGTAATCACAGTTTTTAGGCATCAAATTAAATTGAGTTTTCATTCAAATCACAGTGTTGGCACATAGCAAATTAAATTTAAAATTAAATTAAATTTAAAATTAATACCAAAATCCAAATCAAAATGCATGTACTGGTTTTTTTTGGCGTCTTGTGGCTCATCTATTATGGCATATACAAATTCATAATGACATTGGATGTGGTGGCACCCAGAAACAACGTGCAGATCCAAGGCCACAACCAAGCCCCCACGTTGCAAAGGTTTGACATAATTCATTGACGCCGTTTCAAGTACATTTAATAGCAGCGCGAATTTCCTCAGATTGGGCGAAGTTATTCATGTCTAAAGCGCTTGTCGACTGTGGGAGATTTGGCACTTTTGGTAGCACTTTGCAATTTCATAGACTTTTTGCAGTCTCAAATGGTTTAATTTCGAAAATTGTGTAATTAATAAATGCACTGGGATAAATATACTGGGATATATTTTCTCTTTTTTGACAGTCTTGCTGATATTTTCATGGCCATGTTTATCATGCACTGCGCGTATTTATTACCGCAATCAGTTCTATTTCCACAGGGATCAAAGGCAGCAGCTGTAAGTCTTATGCTCAGACACTCTCCGTGCGAATTTCTTTGCTTTTAAAATGGAATTTGCTTGATCTCATGCAGAGACAATTTCTGCAAAGAAGACAGCTCAATCACAAGCAGGCGCCTCGACAATTTGCATGGGAATTGTGCAGCCAGAGCCAGAGCCAGAGAGTTGGGAGTGGGAGTGGGAAATGGGCTTTGGGCAGTGGGCAGTGTGCAGAGTGTGGGGCAAGCAATCAAGCCCCGTCGTCAGGCACATCAAAAGCTCGCATCGATCACGAAATCACTTTTTTGCTTTGTTTTTGTTTTGTTTTTGTTTTGTTTTTGTTTTTGTTTTCGTTTTGTTTTGTGTGTGTGTGTTGTTGGTCCAGTGCCAATGGCTTTTGGCTTGGAGGAGTCGTCACCAAGTGGCCTATCCCCCGTGTCACTGCCAGTCGACCACCCGCCCCAAGTTCCATGTGTCTGTCGCTGTCGCTGTCGCTCTGTACGTGTGTGTGCGTGTGTGTTTGCTTGTGTGTGGGTAACAGTAATTTGGTGTTTTACTTGTTCTTGCGCGCCAGCAATCACACCTATGGGAATGTTTCTTACACATGTCCCATGGCCAGCGACAGCGACAGCGACATCGTCGTCTGCGGACTGCGATCATGATCATGATCACGATGATCAGCCACGATGAAGCTAGCAGCTAGCAGCTAGCAGTCGGAGTCGTTGCTGGAGTACGAATCGGAGACGTAGCAAAGACTTTAGCTGAATTCCAGCATGCACTTTGGACAACATATTAGAGGCCTACACTCCACTCCACTCCACTCCCGCTCCACTCCGCTCCATTCCGCTCCTCCTTCTGTGCTGCAGCTCCTCCTCGAGCGCATCGCGCATCGGGCATCGGGCATTTGGCATCGCCTTGTGGCAGTTGCATCATTAAAAATTTATCAGTTGATTGGAAAATTATAATTCTTTGCCTTTGCGCTTTAGCAGCGCTATGATTTTTACAAGTCCAACCGACTGTGTCGTCGTCACCGACTGGGCTGGCTGGCTGGCTGGCTCTCTATCTCTCTGCTCCCCAATCCAGCAGCCAGCAGCGCACTATCCACATCCTCCTTGGCCGCGGCCCAGGCAATTCTCTGCGCTGTTATATAATAACTCTCTCCCTTGCACTGCCGCCCGCTCCATCTGGCGAGTGGCCAACGAGATCTGTGGTGTTGTTTCTATTTCTATTTCTTATGGCCACATTTAATAACCGACGACTGCCACGACTGACCGACTGTCCGAATGGGTGACTGACTGGCTCATGGACTGGCCCGTGGTCAGTTGTACTGATGTACTGATGTTCTGATGTACTGATGTTCTGATGTTCTGATCGTCTGTTGCTCTGATGGATGCACTGACTGATCCTTCCCCTCCGTAGTTGTCCATCTGTTGTCCGTCTGCCCATCCAGTGTCCACAACAGTTGAACGTCGCTTTCTTTTGCTTTGCTTTTGATCGTCGTCTGTGTGCGCACTGTAGAATGGCTGTTTGCCAAGAGTCAATTGGGCCGACTGCTGCTTGGCGTTTAATGTGCATAAAATACGTCAAATACTACATGCAAATTCCATTCAAAAGTTATAGAATATTATATTAAATGCTGGAGTTCATTGCGATTTAGGCACTTTAACTTTTGAGCAGCATTCAATTAGTTATTATTGTTTGTAAATATAAATTATAAAACTCTGCACAACTCATTTAAGAATCGATAAATCTGCAGAGTCTGAGCAGAGCTGATCCGCACAAATGATATTTGATATTTAGTAAATGTTCTGCAGCGCTATTCAAGTGTACTCCCCGCCGTTCATGCTGCCAGGGGCAACTGCTGGGTCTATCAGTGGCCCCTGATGGATGTTTTTCATTCGCTCGCTTTTCCACTTAGTTCCAGATGCGGAAATAAATGCACTTGAATTCTTCAACTTGTTACATAAATCGTAATTTTCTATAGACTTGTTCTATATCTAATGTGTATTGCATTATTGCATCGCTACTCGTTTTTCTTTCTCTCTTTTTTTTGTTGTTTTGTTTTGTTATTATTACTTTATGATCTTCTATCGGCCGCTGTCGTGAGTCTTCTTTTGCTGCCTGCTGCCCATTGCCCGCTTGCCTCTTCCCCTCTTTGGCAGCTTCTGTGGCTGCTTTGGCTACTGCTGCTGCTGGGGCCAAGATTTGACCGGGCCAAGAGTCGCATAGAGTCGGGGCCAAGTCGGAATATATGAATGTCTGAAGGCCTGAATGTCTGCCTGAGTGCTCTCTCTCTCTCTCTCCCCTCTCTCCCCATCGCGCACTTGAACTTCCTGCATGACCAGGGCACAGCTCACAGCTCCAAGCGCGAGAGCCAGGGCTGGTGGCTGGGAACCGGACGGCGGGGAGCACAGCCGCCGCTGCTCATGTGAACTTTTATGGCCATCATCGGTCATCGCTCGTCTTGGATGTGATTAGGCATCTTAGCGGTACAGTTCTCTGTTCTCTGTTCTCACTGCTCAGTGCTCAGTGCTCAGTTCTTGATTATTCTCTGTTTGTTTCCCCTGTTTGCGTAATTCTCTTCTTTTTTTTTGCGCTGATGAAATGCAAATAAAACATAAACATAAAACATAAAAAAATTAACTGAAATACCAAATGTTGTCCGATGAAAACTCTTTGCCTCAGTGGGCTTGGGTTTCCTTCTACTTGGGCAATACTAACCCCATCACAAGATTGGGAATAATCAGGCTTTGGTATTCAAATCATTCAACAAATACTGTTCCTGCCTCACCAAGAGCTACATAAACACAATTGTTTTGCCAAGTCAACCAGAGGCTACCTGCCAGTGCTTCCTACCTTAGCTTGGCTACAGAATTTACTCTACTCTCATCTTCCCATGCTTTTGTGCAATATTTTGTTCTAGTTGTCATGCTGCTCTTTAAATCTTTATTTTACGCGTATCGAAGGGTATATTTTATGCACTGGAAGTGCCAAGAATTTATGACTTAGAAGGTGCTTAGTACTACACGAAAATCGAAATCATTTCTGTTCCAGTCCCAAAATAATCATTCCACAAAATTATTATTAATTATTATCAATTATTACCCCAAGCTTCAATAATTCCCTATTCTGTATATGTTGTGGGCTCTATTAATTATTGGATTTTTGCATTATGCTCCGTTAAGTAATCCCCATGGATTCGGTGGGCAAAGGGGAAGTCCAACTCAACGCCAAAGTCCGCTCGTGTTGAAGCTTAAACATTAGGAACAATCAGACTGCATTTCATATGAAAATGTCACTAATATCCATCCCCCAGTTGGCTACTGAATATTGTATTAGAAATATTAGAAATCTAATTGATGAGTTTTCAAGTTTTTAGCACAGGACCACAAGCCCCCTGGAGGCATCAAAGTTGCTGAAAATTGTAATGCTGTCTGTGCTCCTGTGCCAGATTGTGCCAGACATTTTATGCACTCAATATTGATATGGATCATGGCATTATGCTTAGTTAAATCGTTTGCCAAGTGGCAGATTTCGCTTCTTGAGGGGTTCATTCGGTTGCGTGCTCAAACCCAGCTTAGCCACTTGCTACAGCCAAATCTGACCTCATTCTGGGTTCGGTCATCGCACAGAATCCCATCCCCAATGTCCCAACGTATCGCCACTCATCTTTGGCTGGGGCAGGCGATTTCATAGAGGCCTGCGAAATTCCACATGTGACAATTCAGCATTCAATAGATGGATGGCTGGGATGGCTGGAATGGCTGGGATGGCTGGGATGCCATGCCATGGGAGCTACTCCTCGCTGGCTAAAAGCCTGTCAATCGGCGCGAGGAAGCGCTGGGGACAAATGCCCTAAGTAGAGAGACCCAAATCTCTGGCAAGCAATTAGCAAGGCAAAACCCAAAGGAAAGATCACCGCAGACCGCTGTTCGGGGCACCAATTGCAATTGCGCCCAGACGGCGGACAGCGCAGGCGACACAGAGGAAGACGGACAGAAGCGGGACTTATCAGAGACAGAGACTGAGTCCGAGATGGAGATGGAGTTGGAGCTGGAGTTGGAGCTGGAAATGAAGATGCAGTGACGCGGGACGCGGGACGCGCGACGCGGGAAGTAGTCGGAGAAAAGCAATTCTGCGGCTGACGGTTTTTCGCAGAAAATTACAACTTGCGGGTAAACAAAGTCAACTGCCGGCAATGCCCCAGACATGGGGCAAGGGGCCGGTACCGAACCGAACCGAACCGAAGCCAGCTCTGACTGAGTGGAATCCAGCGAAACGGTGGATGGGGTGGGGTGGTGGCGCGGGTGGAGAGCCACAGAAGAACTGGCGATGAAGCCACACGCCAAAGTGAGCCCACAAGCCTTCTTTTGCTGCCGCTTGAACTCCCACTCCTCCTCCCATGGCTGCTGCCGACGGACTCCGTGTGGAGTGGATGTGGAGTGGATGTGGGTGCGCAATTATGCCGCCAGAGCAGCCAGGTAACCATAAATTTTCTTATCAGCGCCCAGCAAACGCAACCAGGAGCGGATCCCATCTCAGCAGAGGCCGCCCTTCAAACTTCTGGCAGCATTCAAGGGGCGAAAAAAAGTGCAGCTGTAAGGTAGCCAGCGCTAAAGGCGCGCTCTCTCTCTCTCTCTCTCTCTCTCGCTGTTAATGGCTAAGCCACACTGGAAGAGAGCAGCCTTGCTGGTGGGCCTATTATGCCTAGATCTGCCATGGGATCCATTCCCGCTTTGAGTCTGCCAAACTTACCCTCGTTTCGGGCTGCGCTCCTGTGCGATAACAACACCACAAAACCAAAAGAAGAGAGAACACAGAAAAATGGTAAAAGGAAAGGGCGGCTAGCCGGAGCCGCAGCTTTACATACCCTTCGCAGGCAGCTTCAAATATGAAAATATATGAAAATATATGCAAATGTTGCTGGCATCCATGATGCTGCTGCTCTATGCTTCTCTCTACATGTAGCTATACGTATGTAAAAGTATTCTCTTTGCGCTTAAGACCCTTGGGAAGGGTATTTCTTCCACAGAGACAAGAGGAGAACTGCAGCCAGCAGCAGCCAGCAACCAGCAACCAGCAGCCAGCAGCCATAAGCAAGCAGCCAGCAACCAGCACATGGGTAGTAGTACATCATTTTGGACTTTATCAGCAGAACAGGCAGCCGAGCAGCGCGTGGGCAGCGCATAGTGAAATTCCGACGCCGCCAACGCTTTGGCAGCACCAACAACAACAACAACAACAACAACAACGACAACTTGCAGCAACAAAAACTGCAATTGCAACTTAATTGAGGCTTGTCTATGCAGCCAGAGCCAAAAGTAACTGCGGTTGCTCTTCCGAGTATCCGTGTAACCGAGTGTATCTGTGTGCCTGTGCGAGTGTGCGTGTGTGTGTCTGTGTGTGTGTGGCTGCCTCGCTGCCCCAGTGCCTTGATGCTCCACAGACGACCAGACAGCAAAACACAAGAGCCAGAAGAGCCAGAAGAGCCAGAGGAGCCAGAGGAGCCGCATAATAACGTACTGAGGGCGTTGAGGCAACAACATGCAACGAGGCAGGCGGGCCAGACGGACGGCAAGCTGCCAGGCGACGCAGGCAGGCGACGCAGGCAGGCAGTCAGCCAGTCAGCCAGCGAAGCCATCATCATGGCCACCACCAAAACCGAACGAAGAGCAAGACCAAGTGCAAGAGCAACCAACCGCTTTGCCTCCCTCTAGCCATGGACAATTTAAGCTCATTCACTTGCCGCTGATTGCTGCTGGCATTGTTGCAGCACTACTGCTGGTGGGGGCTGGGGACTGGGGACTGCCTCCACTTGGTTTGAGTTCGGCTTGCTGTTGCTTGTCTAGCAAATTCGCAAGTTCAAGACCAAGTTGTAGGGTTTTGGAGCTGATTCTAGTTGGCTGCATGTTGCATGGCATGCCACATGCACAGTATGCACTTATCTGTGATGTTGCATCGAGCAGCAGCAGCAGCAGCAGAAGCAGCAGCAGCAGCAGCAGAAGCAGAAGCAGTGGGTGCACACAGCACAAAGGAATGAAGCGTGGCAATTGCCATTGCAATTTGCCTCTATCCCATTCTATCCCCATCCCATCCCCATCCCATCCTATCCATTCCGTAGCACTTTTGCATTTCGCACTGGGCGTTGTCAAATGGCCATCGGGAATGGCTCTTTAATGGCCACAATGTGGGTTAAACTTGGCTCAAGAACAGCCACTAATGGATGGAGAGGAAGCACGGCTGACAGCCAATAATCCATTGGGATTGAACACAAAGAAGCATCAAAGCCCGAATCAGAAACATCTAAAACATTAGCCTTTGAGGGTGGGCCTCTGTCTCTGTCTCTGTCCCTGTCTCTACCTCTACTGTGTACGCGTAAATACTCTTTTATTGCAATCAAAGGAGGCACTCGAAAAGCCAGCCAGCCCACCCCTCGCAACTTGATGGCCTAATCTGAGTTTTCTGCTGCCAAAACGGCCAACTTGCATGTCAATGGCACATCAGAGCGCGAGAGAGAAAGAGTCGTACGACTGGCGAGTGTGGTGTTGCACTTTTATGGGAACCGAAATATGATTGCATTGGCAAAGAAAAAAAAATAATGAAGTAATATATGGATGGCTGGCACATGGATGGGATGGATGGATGGCTGGATGCTGATTCTGTTCACTCTGATCTTGACATTTCATTCCATTTGAGCGGTGAAGCCGCCACAGTGATTGCTTGAATTGGATTTTGGTTTTGGTTTTGTGTGTGTGTGTTTGTGTGTGATTTATTATGGTTACATCTAATTAAAACGGTTCTGCAGTGCAGCCACGAACATGGCCTGACGTAATGAAGCTAAATGTTCCGCACTATGGTCAATTGGTATTGACCATAAGACAAGGCAATGGCCATGTCTATGGGAAGTTTTGAGCGAGCAAATGACGACCAGATGATGGCCCGTCGCCTGCTCTTGGTCTTGCTCTTGGTCTTGGTCTTTGGCATTCCTCTCCTATTCCTCTCCTTCTCGCGTTGTGTGTGTCTGACTGTGTCTGCTCTTTTTTTTCAGCTGCTGCTGCTGCTGCTGCTGGTTCAGCTAAAGAACAGAAGAAGTCAATTAAGCCAAACGCTAAAAGGCCACAAAAGATAAATGACAAATGACGTGTCTTAAACTGTGCGCAGAAACCATCTACTAAGTATATCCATACACAATATCCTCGGCCTACAGCAACAGCAACAGCAGCAGCAACAGCTACAGCTACAGCTACAGCCTCTCATCCTCATGGCTCAGCCATCGACAAGCATCCCATCACATCGTATCGCATCGCATCGCTTCGCATCGCATCGCATCGCAGTGCATCGCATCCATTGTGGCCATATACTCGTAATTTCTAGCAAAGAAATATCGCACAACAAGTGCAAATGCAATTAGTCTCTGGCTTTATTTGTTTAAACGAATGCCGACGACTCCTCGGCACTGACTTCACTGACATTCATCATCATCATCGTCGTTCGGCGCATCATTATCATTGTAATTTTCTTGTTCTTCTTGGAACTTGTTGCAGTCGGAACAAGAGCAACAGCCACAGCAGCAGCAGCAGCAGCAGCAGCAGCAGCAGCAGCAGCCACTGCACACAGCCAACTGTCTGATCTGTCTGTTTGTGGTAACATTTAAAAGCCTTATAATTGCTTAGCTGATTTTCGCTGTATTTGGCTTGTCCAGCCCATTAAGATGGTTTAGATGCCCGGCCATCGTTCGCTGTTGCACATTATTTTACCTGGAAGGCTCCCCCAGTTGCGGCTGCAGCGGCGGCGGCCTCGCCAAATCCCACCAAAAACTAACCATGCGATTGGATGGATTCCAATCAAAATACGGCTTCAATTTCGGATTTGATATTTGCATCAGTGGCGCCGCCTGGCCGATGGCCTGCAGCACACAAAAGTAGGCAACGATTTTTGCTGCATGTCCCCAAAGTGTTGAGTGCACGTAGCAAAAATGTAAATTTGTGCAGGTGTAGCATGTAGACACAACCGAGTCAACGGTACTTTCCACACTACACAAAAAAAGTTGCATTAATTTTTGCAATGTTTTCCCTAGAAATTGGTGTACCGAACACACTTTCGCAGGGGGGGCGGGGGGTTTTCCATAATTCCATTAAATAAATCAATTGCCCAAATCCACATAATTTCTCATCATTTTGTGTTCCCTTTATATCATAATCTCTATGACAAGAAATAATCCAGCCATATTTAATGTTCTCAATATACAAATTTATTGATTTTCTGTGTGGGGTGGTGGGGGTTGCACATTCGACAAAAAAAATACAATAATTAAATACAATTTTAAATTTAAGTTAAAATAAATGCTAAAAAGCTAGCTATTGCTGTTCCTGCTGCCTGCTGTCAGCTGGCCGACACATATCTGAGCCATGCCATCTGCCATATGGCCAGGACCCACAGGCCGGAGACTGTTGCTAGAGCTAAACATTTCTCTGACTAAATGCTGACTAAAGTCTAACGATAAAACGTATCTAAGCTACATAATAATAATAATAAACATAAAACACAATTGATCGTACAATACATAGTTCGTGGGCGTGGGAGTGGGCGTGGGGAGGGTAATACAAATAATTAGAGTAATAGTCGCACAACATCGATCGTTGCTGATCAAAAAAAGGCACAGAATATAAATTTACAAAAACTATACACAATTTCTGGACAATAGGAGGACAAACTAGGGGGGGGGACAGACAGACTATAGGGGATATTGGTTACACCTGAAGCTTAAGGTTACGCTCTTGTGGTTTTTTATCTAGTTTTGGCGGCATGGAGCGGCGAGCATAATGGCAGAGGCAGACAGCCTCTTCGCTGACTCTTCTCCTCCCCTGCAGCTCCGTAGTATGCCGCTGTAGACAAATCACATCTAGCACATCACAGGCAGATTTTACGTACAAGTAAAAAATTACGTAAAAAATATGTAACTAACGCTAATAGCTAATAACTAATAGCTACTACTAC
Organism: Drosophila tristis; assembly: GCA_018150885.1. Classification (NCBI taxonomy): domain Eukaryota; kingdom Metazoa; phylum Arthropoda; class Insecta; order Diptera; family Drosophilidae; genus Drosophila; species Drosophila tristis. Next base: position 4,555,668 of record JAECWT010000215.1, on the reverse strand, counting down.
TGTATAAAATATATATATATATATATATATCGATGTGTCGGTGTGTGTGTGTGTGTGATGCATCCAGTGATTGCCATTCGTTAGATGCCCGTCTCGGCAATTCCTTCGTCATCTGTAAGATGTTGCAATGCCAAAAATTATTTTTAAAAACTCAATTCAATGTTAATTTTCAGTTGAAAGATCGAAAAACACAGTGCTAAGAGAGACATTCATTCCTACAGGACACATAGGCAGAGTGTGGGACATGGACATTAACCGCAAGTTTGCTGGTGCATGAATAATATACTGTGTATCTGTGTGCGTGTGTGCGTGCGTGTGTGCTGCTGTTTGCGTGTGTGTTATATACAATTCTCGTGTGTGCGCCGACAGTTGCTAGAATTTTGTGTTGCGTTGCATTGTTGTTTTACTTGTTTAGTCTGTGGCCAAAAATCGAGTGCGTTATGCGTAAGAAAAAAGCGTAAGTCCTAATCAAATTCTATTTGTTGTTGTTGTTGTTGTTGTATGTTTTAGGTGCAACAGCAGGCAATTGTTGCGCTTGGTCTTTGGTCGTGTGTTGCTGCTTGCTTTGCATTGTTGTGTTTGTGTGTGTGTAGGATAGTGTAGTGGATGTCAGTGGGTGTGGGTGGGTGGGTTGGTTGTGTGTGTGTGCGTGTGTGTGTGTGGGTGGGTGGGGTACAAACCTAAAAGCGGACCTTTCTCTTATCACTACCACCATCCATCCTCATCAGCCTCGCGACGCTTGGCCCCATCTCCATCTTCCTTGTCCTCATCCTCATCCTCGTCCTCGTCATCATCATCATCTTCGTCGGTATCTGCAACGGACTTGGTGCAAATCCTTGCCTGGTCACGCTGCTTGTTGTGCTGCTGCTGCTGTTCCTCATGATCCACCTGATCCTCACTAATACTGCTGCTGCTGGCTGTCGACAGTGTGGCTGTCGTCTCATTGTTCAATGGCTGCTGATCATCATCATCATCATCATCATCATCGTCCTCGTCATCCTCTGCATCCTGATCAGCTTTTTCATTCGGTTTATTGATGCTGTCCGACAGTGACACTTCTGCCATTGCGTGCTCCTCCTCCGGCTTTCCCATCAGCTCCTGGTCCAACTCCTCGGCCAGTGCCAGTGATGCCCTCAAGGTCTTGGCTCCCATGACCGCTCCAAGGGTTCCCATTTTGGGTTTCATTTGCTGCTGCTGCTGCTGCTGCTGCTGAAGTTGCTGATTCGGGCGCTCTAAGTAAATTTTAGTCACTTTTTTTTTGCGTTTTTCGATTGCAGGAGAAGCAGGAGTTTTTTTTTTATGTTAAAGTTGATATATGTATGTGTGTGTGTGTGTTGTGTGTGTGTTTGTGTGTGTGTGTGTAGAAGAGGGTTAGGCATGTGTTTATGTGTGTTGGTGAAGAGAAAGAAGAAAATAAATTATTGAAAAATATTATTTTGTTAGTTACAAACAAATTGAAATAAAAACAAAAATAAATCAAAAATATTTCCATTAAAAAAACCACCAACAAAAAAAAAGGGTCCCAATTCCAGCAATTTTGTACTTTTCTTTGTGTGACTGTGTGTGTGTGTGTGTGCTGGCTGTGTGTGTGGGGGCGGGGCGGGAATTTTCACATCGAAAAATAATCATCAAAGAAGGAACAAAGAAAGGGAGCAGGAAAAGTCTAAGGAGGAGCAGGAGCAGTGAATGGAATAGTAACAAATGACGGGGTGGGGAGCAATAACTCAAAAATAATGAGGCAATAATAAGAAAAAAAAAAAAAAAATAAATATGCAACTCCCACACATACGAGTACAACACCACACTCTTCCCGCCGCAGCCCAACACTCACCCTCGTAGCCATCGTTGGCATGCAGCTCCAAAGAATCGGCCAGCAGATGCTCCTTGCCCTCGAGCACCGCCAGCAGGCACTGATGGATGCACACATACTGCTGTTCCGTCTGCACCATAAATACGCGCTCTGCAACAAACAACAACCACCACAGGAAACAACAAAAATAGTTCGATTAGATTCCATTAATTTACATTAAGTTACGTTGAGGCGCTGCCTGGCGGCCACTGACTCACCCTTGCGCATGGCAAACACAATGCCGAATATATCCACATAGTCGGACTTGTGGATGTGCTGCAGTATCCGATCGAGGGCAATGAATGTGCCCGATCTGCCGACGCCTGCGCTGCAGTGGACAATAATGGGACGCATATCGGTGCCGATGGCATCGCGAAAGGCACGCACAAAACGCACCAGCGACTGCGGCGGCTCCGGCACCCCAAAGTCCGGCCAAGTGGTGAAATGGAAGTGCCTCATGATCCGCGACTCGCAGTTCTGCCAGAGAGCAAACGGATGCAAAAAGCATCAGTAAAAACATTCGAGCAAAAGTATTCATTTTTGAGGGGGAAAACTCACCCTGGAGACCATGAACTCGGAGATGCTCCAGTCCCGGAAATGCGTATCGATGATCAACTGGACCTTGATGTCGCCATAGAACATGGCCACACGATCGACGGGCCAATACTGGTCGCACTTTTCGCGGCCCTTCTCGAAGCAGCGCGTCAGCATGACAATGGCCCGCGAGTTGCTCTCCCAGCACATGCGCCAGAACTCCTCGCGCGTGGAGTGCAACGGCCCCTGGGTGACGATAAACTCACGCGGCGAATTATGGCCGGGCATGTAGTTGGCATTGATATAGTCCGACCCATCGTCATCGTCCACCGGCTGCAGCTTGAAGCGCGAATGGTCGTAGGGCAGGATGTTGGTGAAGCGGTTCTTGGGCCGATTGCACGGCAGATTGGCGAAACTGCAGGCCTGGTCGCGTCCCACATGCTTCAGCTCCTCGAACTCCTCGCTGAAGCGAAAGTCCGAGTCGGCGGACATCAGGCGATAGTGCTCCCCAAAGTCCTTCACATGAATGGGCCGATTGGGCGTCACATAGCCCTCGGGCAGAGCGGCCAGCTCGTCCTGCATGCGCGACAGCTTGGTGGCGCGACGAATCAGGTGGCAGCGCCGCTGACAGTAGGCGACCAGTAGAATGGCGGCGATCAGCACCAGCGACACCATCGTCACAGCCACAATGAGCGTGTCGTTGCGATCCGTTGTGATGGGCACACTGTACGCGGTGTCCGTGAACTTGTCGTCGTCGGTGAAGGCGCGCACCTTGATCCGGTATGTGGTGCCCGCTCGCAGCGGCCCGTTGCAATATCCCGTGCGCTGTGTATCGCAGTTGGCCGATCCGATGGTGAAGCGCTCCACGACTGAGCCACTGCCACTGCCACTGCTCATGCTCCGCCGGACGACACTCGCATTCGACGCGGCCCCCCCTCCAAAGGGATTGTAGGGCTCGATGGCCTGATAGGGCAGCCACACCGCATACGACTGCACATCGTGCCAGCTGGGCATCTCCAGGCCGGACGCATTCTTGCCCACATCCTCCGCCACAATGATGGTGTAGAAGCGCACCAGGCCATGGGCATTGGAGAAGTAGCTCTGCCGGTAGCTTATCTCAATGGTGCTGCTCGTCCGCCCCACCTCCAGGGGCGTCACATTCGGCCCCGGGACAGGCGGCGCCAGAATCGGCATCAGCTGGACATGCTCGCGCTCGGCGCCGAAACCCAAAGCGGATTTCGCTTGAAGGCGAAAGATGTACTTGTTGCCGGGCACCAGATTATCGATCCGCCCGTGGGTGGCGTTGGCCGGAAACTCGTGGCTGGCCACCACATCCGCCGCATCGTCGATGTTCTGGCAGCTGATGCGGAAATAGTCGATGGGTCCGTGCTGCTCGCGCGCCTCCAGCAGCCACACAAAGCTCACCTCCGCGGGCTGCACATCGCTCGGCTGGAAGTAGTCGACGCGGCCGGGCACCGCGGCCAGTGTCTGATAGCTGGCCGAGATCGGGGCACTGCTGCGCATCAGGTTGGGCGGCGGTGCCAGCCCATCCTCTCGCCCCGTGCTGCTGCTGCTGCTGCTGCCGCTGCTGCTTCCGGAGCGCACAACCACCGTGAAGGTATAATTGTGGTACGGCCGCAGCCCATGGAGCGTCATCTGTGTGAGCCGCGTCACATTCTGCAGCAGCTGCGGTGCCTCCTCGTCGGCGCTGAGATACTGCAGCTCAAAGTCGGTAAACTCGCCCGCGGGGGCCGTCCAGCGCAGGCTGATCTCGCGCGCCGCCACCTGTGTGGCCTCCAGGCCGCTGATCGGCAACGGATGGAGCCTGTACAGTCGCTGGATGGGCAGGCTGGCCACGCCACCGCTCACTGTCCACACGGTCACATTGTACAGCCGTCCCGGCGACAGACCCGTGAATGTCAGCTTGCGTTCCGTATCGTTGGCCATCTTCTCCTTGTCCTTGATCTGGGGATCGCCCATCGAGAAGCGATAGATGTCGAAGCGTGTGCTCGATGCCGGTGTCGGGGTGTAGCTCAATGTGATGGTCTCTTCCTCGCCATTGCCATTGGTATCGTTGTCGTTGTCGCTTTCGCTTTCGCCCTGCTCCCCTCCGTCTGATGATCGCGCATTCGAAATGAACACATCCGACTGGATGAGGGGCATGGTGCGCGTGGAGAGATGCGTGATGCCCGATCGTATGCCATTGGAGCTGGCCTGCACCTCAAATCTGTACTGTCTGCCGGGCGACAAATCCTCAATGGGTATCCGCACGCTGGGCGCTGTCACTGAAAGATATTAGAAATTATTGACTGCAGACAACAAAGCGAAGGCTGGGCGCAGCAACGTACAATCCTCCAGCTGTGTGACATTCTTGTACTCGACACGATCCACCTCATCGGTGGGCCACCACTTGAGGGTATAGTAATCGATGTGGCCATCGGGCCGGGGCCATTCCAGGGTGAGATTGCGCGAGTCCACCAACGGCACCACATTCGACACTGGATGCGGCGGCATGGTGACATTCAGCTCCAGTGGACTGGGACTCTCCACCCCAAAGCTGATGGTGTTCACTTGGATGAGATATCGCTCCCCGTAGTGCATGTCCTCGATGCGGGCGTGACTCTCATGGACATTGGCCAGCCGCTGCCACGGCGATGCAGCCGTGCGATATCGTACCACATACTCGCTGAAATCGCTGCCCTCCGGCGGCTGCCAGTGCAGCACCACCAGATTTGTGTGCACCGTTTGCAGCGTGAGATTCAGCGGCGGCTTGGGAACTACAGAACGAACGAGCAGAACACACAGATTCGAATTTTGTCAGCACATAAAATAACAGACAGCAGGGCGGATGCACACTCACAGACGGCCTGGAAGTAGGAGTGCGGCTCACTGCGTATGCCGTAGCTGATGGCGTACACCTTGATCTCGTAGCCGGAGCCCGCGTGCAGATAGTTGATCGTCAGGGCCGTCTCATTGGTGGCTATGGTGCGCTCCTCGCGCGTACCATTCCGCTGGTAGTGCACCTCGTAGCGATCCTGCTGCGAATTCACGTCGCTCTTCCAGCTGATGTTCAGGCCCAAGGGTATGCTGCGCAGCTCCTGGATGATGGGCGCTGCCGGGCGTGTGTAGCGCGTCATGTATGTGACATTCGAGGCGACGCCATTGGAGAGGGCCTGCACCCCGACCAGGTAGCGCCTGCCCGCCTGCAGAGCGTCCAGCGTGTACTCGGTGAGAGCGGTGTCTATCACTGTGTCCAGCGCCGATGCCACAGCCACTTCGCTGTCGTTCGTTTGCTCATGGTATCTGCAGGACAACCAAAAGGTATAAGCCTCGAAGCTTCTGGCAAAAAGAAAGAGAGGCATTACCTGATGCGATAGCCATCCTGTTTGCCCGTCTCCGCCGGCTCCCAGGAGATGTGCAGCGCATTGCTGCGATCGTCCAGGAAGCCGCCCAATGTGCGAACGGGTCGTGGACGCAGCGTCACCACCGCAGTGGCCGGCCACGAGTTCACATTGTCGGCAATGGTCTTCACCACCACATCGTAGGTGCGGCCCGGCTCCAGGATATCCGGGTAGTCGAAGGTGACGCTGGTGGCGTCCGTGCGCGGCACATTGAAGATTCGCCGCGATGTCGACAACATCACCTGGTAGCCATCGAATTCGCTGTAGGTACGCGGCGGTTCCCAGCGCACCCGGAACGAGCTGCTGGTGGTGTGGGCCTCGTCGAAGGTCACATTCAGCACACGCTCCGGCACCGTGAGGTAGCGGGCTGTGGTGGGCACAGACGAGGTCTCATCCTCGGACACCGTCTGCACCGATATATTGTATTCCCGCCCTGGGACGAGGCCCTTGAATGCTGCCTGCGCCGGACCCGGCGGCTCGCCCTCGCGCTCCACATACAGCACGCTCTCGATGGCATCGTCCGGCGTGATCGAGACCTTGTAGTGGGTGTAGATGCCAGCCGGAAAGGGCGGCTGCCACAGCACCAGCAGCGTCGTCTCGTTCCGGAACCACACAATGAACTTGCCCGGCGTATTGGGCTCTGTGTGTGTTCGATGTGGCGGAGGTGGAATGGAATGTACGGACACACGGGAAAGAGGTTGGAGGGAGAGATATGATGTGCATGAGACAGATGATATTTTATTGTACGTCTACAAAACTACGGCTACCATATCTATCATCTACGGGTATGTCTGAGGATTAGTGGGTTTAGCTATGCATGTATGTATAGCCCTGTGTTCCACTTGCAGCACATTCGTCCCATTAACAAATGGACACAAAAAGAGGCCATCTGACACGAGCAATTATCGATACGTAATCAATAAAAAAAATCGATAAATAATCTATGAAAAATCGATACACAATCTATGAAAATCTATAAATAATCTATGAAAAATCGATAAATAATCTATGAAAAATCGATATTAAATTATTTCTATTAAATAATAATTAAATAATTTGATCGATAGCTACATAATCAATAAATTATCAATTCATAATGTACTAATACATTATCGATAACAAATCAACAAATAATCGATCAATTATGAATACATAATCTAGAATAATATATCCGACTGCAAATGCGAATGTGCTGCCAATGGAACTGTGGTTTTAGCCAAGCTAAAGTCAGGTGCAAGAGGTGTAAAGCAGTGCAGGGGGTAGGGGTAAAGGTTACAAGAAGTTTAGTGGTAAGCGAGCTATTGATGGGACAAAACACAAAACACAAATAAAGACGCATCACGCCCGTATCACAATGGCCCCTAAATTCACGGACGGTCGTAGCTTTCCACCATTCCCACTCACTGAATTATGGCACCACTGTACGAAAGCGTTAGGTGTGTAAAGGATCTGTGTATCAGCAGCCATTTATTAGCAGTAACAAACAGAACAAACAAAACAACAAACTAAAGAAACGAGGAGAAATCTATAATACGAGTGTGTGTGTGTGTGTGTCTGTAGGGGTCTGTAGGAGGGGTTACCTGCTCCGATAGGTGCTCCGATCTCTATCCAGAGATGCTCCCTGGAAGGAGTGCAATAAAGTGACAAAAAGGCAACATGCCAGGAACTCGAAATTGCGAGACATTTTGTGAGGGATTCAGAGATACACACAGAGAGAGAGAGAGAGAGAGAGAGATAATTATGGTGTTAGTCAGATGAGTATTCAGGATCATCCATCACCGGATTATCAGATTGCCAGGTTGCCAGATTGAACGTATTAAGGTATTTAGATTACACATATTAATTATTACAAATCACCGGATTATAGTCCACAGATTAACAGAACACGGTGGCTGTGGTTAAGGTTATGGTTACGGGGTATTAGAAGTTACACTTGTTGCCGGGACTGCGGGTGCCGCCCGTCCGCGACTTACTTGTGGTGAAGTTGCGACTCGTATAGGCCACCGACTCTTTGCCCTGGTAGATGGTATAGGCCTGCACTTGGTAACTGCCGCCCGGTGTCAGCTCCTTGGCCGATAACTGGAGCGTCTCTCGGTCGTCCAGCGCATAGCTCCGATTGAAGGGCAGATCGGTGAGGCCCAGCACCTTGATGCGAAAGCCCGAATAGTTGCCCGTCCTCGGGGGCTTCCATGTGATGAATGCACTCTTGCTGGAGCGCAACTGTACGCTCAGACTCGCTGGCGGATCGGGAGCTATTCCCATGGAATCGAATCGAATCAAATGGAATGGTTGATGGGTGAGAAGATGCTTAATCTCAATAATAATCCGATTATCCCTCACCAGTTGTTATGTTCACCGTCCAGGTGAGCAGCTCCTGGTGCGTGGAGTTTGTGTAGTACAGCCAAAAGTTGTACTCGGTGCCGGGCAAGGCACGGGAGAACTTAATGTCCTTGCCAATCTCGCTGGCCGGTATCGTGGTGTTCGGTTCCGGATAGCCAAACGGCGGACTGTAGTCGATCCTGTAGAAGGCATTGTCATTGCTGCTCGCATTGGGAACATTGATCACCAGATCAGCACCACTCGAATACTGCAAAGGAGACAACGAAATAGTAAGTTTCGATTGAGATTAAATTGTGATCTTTAATCGATATATTTATAGTAATCAATGTATCGATAAATTATCATTATTATTATCAATCTGCAATCGATTTATCATCCATTCGTAATGGATAAATCATAAATAAACCGATAGGTAATCAATAAACAATTGATCCATATCTTGGATATATTGGAATAATAATTAATATGTCGCTAAATAAAATGAATGAATAATTTTCAAATTTATCATCAATAAATAGATCATAAATTCAAAATCGATACACAATAAAACGATGCATCGGTTCATCTAATCGATCGGTTTGAAGCCCTTTATTGTGCAATCATCTCTGAAGCGATATCAATTTCCACCTTTCTACGCGCCTGTTCTCGATCTTTGCCCACCTTCATAACTGACCTACATCGCTCGCTGCAATCGTTCCTCCACATTAATCGCAGCGATAACACCCCTAGAGATAACGACAGACAGGCACCCTGTGGATTCCACCCTCCTGACTGGGTGCCAATGTCAGTAGGTGACTCATGGGCAAACGCGGCGATTGCATCTCGTGCCAGGCAGCAATAAATTATATATGCAGATCATCATGTAAGGCACACAGCACACTGCACACTTTGTGTGTGTGTGTAGCCTCGACATCGAGTTATCGTTCATTCTGAATGGCCTTTGGAATGACCATCTATGAATGGTATATGGGGGGGATACGTTCAATGATTATACTCTATGCCAAAGTGTGCCCTCAGTGCTCAATGGCCTCGAGGGAGGCAGCAGTACAAGCAGCAGCAGCATCCACAGATGCACAGATATCAATCTGTATTTCATATTTCTTATATGTATATTTATACCTATTCATCCGTATATATCTATCACCTGTATCTAACGTTACAGCCATCTATTCATTCGTGTAGATTTATGTAAATGAAATTTATGCTTGGAGTATTCCTGTCTTTTATATATATATCACATCTTTTACATGTATTTTCAATTTGAATCCCGAAATATATTGCACTTTTCGAGTGGCGCAGTATAACAGAGCACACAAAATGTAATAATTATTATAATTTGATTATAATCAAAGCCACAAATTAACAAAACAGCAAATATATTCCTTTTTCTTTGTTTTTTTTTTTTTTTTTTGCTTTGTTTTCGAGATTATCGCGCAGCTCGATAATTCGCTGCGACTGCGGCTGGCTGCTGCCTGATCATCTGATGGGATCTAAATGGATGATACGAGTAATACCCACGAGTGATCCGATGATCGAAAAATGATGCTAATCACGTGCCAAAGATCGTTGTTCGAATATTAAGCCATGACACGTCCGAGTCTGACGTCATTGCTGGATATTCGGATATCAGTTTTCGGGATCTTCAGGCAATAAGATACCTAGACGTAAAAAAGTTTTGAATGGAATTTCCTTGGTGCCTTGGTGCCTAGGCCGGAAAATAGCAATTGAAATTGTTTTACGGGTATTGTGCCTTTTTTTCCAACGAATATGGAAGTGAATGCAATTTGAATATGATTTCTCAATTCGCTTTTTGTTTTCTTTATTGTTGTTGTTGTTGTTAGTGATTTTTTTTTTCTTCATCTTTTTTTTTTTCGTTTGCATGTTACATGCAACAAAAAAACAACAGCAAAGATGATGATGATGATTGCATGTGGGAAACGGAAGTTAAATTTGTTTTTAGTCAAATTAAGGCAAACAATTAACCCTCCTGCCCACTCCACGCCCATATGCAACCACACACACACACACACAAACACATCGACACCTAATTGTGCAGTGCATCTCATGTGAAGTCGTCACCCTCCTTCACTCTCGTACGCGTAATGTGATAGTGCAGCAATAATAACAATAATAATAATGATAATGATGATTGATGATCACTGACTGAATGATCGGACGGAGCGTCACCGAAAAGCAATCGTTATCGTGTGTACTCTTTCGATGTGTAACGATAGACGTTTGGAATGGCATTGCTGGAATGGTCATTGGATTCGTCATTCGTCTACTACTAAATGTTTATTTATTATACGGATGGCATTACACGTTTGACAATGCAGTATCATCCTTACTTCCATGGGCACAATAGGAAAGAAAATATAAAAAATACAAATATTAAATAATTATTATTATTATTATTATTAAATTATAGAAATATGCCTACATATACCGGAAGTTTAACTAAACCGTTAATATAGTAAAAATCAAAATAAAAATACTTTGGATAGCAGTTTTTCTATTGATCTTTTATACCCCGACACTCAAAGAGTATTTCATAATATATATTTAGGTTGAAAATTATTTTGATTGAAAATTGAAACTATATTTTATGGTATATACATTGTGCACATGTTGTTTTTTATTTTCTGTCTCTGATTTTTGCCTTTCACTTTTTGTGCTTTTTTGCTTCTTTTTTTTGTGAGTTTTGGGGGCAATTTTTGGGAAAGTTTTATGTTGCGGCAAAAGTGCGGATCCAAGTGGCAGCTGTATTTTTGAATGACCTTGAATACACCTCCAATTCCCAGCCCCTGCTTAACTCTCCACTTCTATTTTTCTACGCCTCCACATCCCAATTCTGCCAAAAAACTTTCCTTACAGCCACGTGATCTCCCCCCATCGTGTGTGTGGTGATTGGCCATAATTACAAAACCAAATAGAGCCCAAAGCCACAGGCAAATAACAACCGCAAATATAAGTTTATAGTTATAGTTTTAGTAAGTAATAGTGTGCAAATGCACGAATCCAAAAAATATACACACACACATGCATACATAAATACATACATATGTACATACATACATACATACATACATACATACATACTGATGCGGAGTGCGAAAATATCGTGTCACAGAAAATCAAAGCGAAACAGAGCAAGCCACAAACCAAAAAAAAAACCGAAATCAAATGAAAACCAGATCGGGCCGAAGCTATTGATACCCTTGCCAAAGTTGGCCGCATCTTTTTTGAGGGACTCTATGACCATCAGTCAGTGATTAATGTTCAGAATACCCTACTCCGAAAGGAAAGTGTATGCAAAAAGGCGAAATAAATAGCAAATCAACGCAACTAAAATTGAAACCGCAAATGGGGGGGAATGCGTGCGAACTTATTTGGTTTTTTTTTATTTTTTGTTTTGTTTAGTAGCAGGGGATTCGGGGAAGTCTTTGTTGCTGTTTATAAAACGTTTTTATGTTTCGTTGCTAATTATTTTTATGGCCAAAATAAGTCCAGCGAAAAGAGGGGTACAGAGGAAAGGGGGCAGAAAAATAGATGCAGGGGACATGGAGAGGTAGATAGATAGATAGATATACAAATATCCAAAAGCACAAAAAACCAGTTACGCGAGCGCCCAAGCTCCAAATCATATGCGATTATATTTATACCCTGTATCAGATGGGTAGCATCGTTTTATGTGAAATATATGCAGCGAGGTACATATTTCTGAACATCTACTGTTTCATTACATGTCAGTCACGTTGATTCGCAGTATAAATTTCTTATAAGCGAACTGACGCAAAAAAGGCCTTTCGCAACGAAAAGCGTAAATATTTCTAAAAAAAATAAATCCAATATGCATATGTTTGTTTGATTCTAAGTTTTAGTTGATTCGACAAAGAATTACCATCATATCTTTAGGTAAAATTCAAGTGAAGGGTATAGTAAGCTTCGTTTCGCTTTCATGCCACTTGCATTCCCTTCCTTTTTTGCAGTGTATCTTATGGTATTTGTATTTATTGCTATTTGTGGTTTTTTTTGCTGTTGTTGCTGTGTTCAATAAACAAATTGCCGTTTTATGCACCTTTAAAGTGGTGGTTAAAAACAGAGAGGGGAGCCTTCAATTGAAACTCTACTTTTTTTGTTGTTTTGTTTTGTTTTTTTTTGGACAAGCGTAGCAATTAAAGCATATCTTACGAATTTTGTGTGATTTAATACAGTTTTTTGTTGTGGTTCAGGTCGAGTCTTGGCCCAATTTTCGGACTGCAATTATTCAATTAATGGATTACAGAGCGACAGGTTATACATCAGAGCTAGACAGGGGATACAGAGAGAGGAATAAATACGTTTTGGATTTATTTTGTCACAGCTTCTGATGGAAGGAGATCTCATCTTCAGCATTAACGCCATTAACGCATACAAGAAAGGAACTGCAGGGGGAATCATTTTCAAAAGTGCAAAACAAATCGAATTATATTTTCCCTCTCCAAGCCACGAGACGACTGGATCGGATCTCTCCGCTGATCGTTGTTTGAGTTTTCCATTTACACCGCAAAATAATTTGCTGCTAAATGTGGGATTTCTCCTCGTTTTATTTTGTTGTGTGCTTCGTGTCTATATTTAAAAGATAACCTCACATATGTACATATGGGAGGTGGTAGGGTGAAAGGAGAAAGACACTCTTTCCGTGTAGAATAAACAAGTCGCAAGAGAGGTACAGTTACAGTCGTTCATCCATCCATATCCATTCATCAATTGTTGCTACTGTTTCCGAAGGGAATGACGACAGTTGACTGTCATTTTGTATCCTCTTTCTTCTCCTTCTTTTCCTACACAGATCCAATCCGATCCGATCCCATCCGATCCGAGGAGAAGGTACAGTTTTGTGGAATGTGGAATGCGATCGACAGACTCCACCCAAAACAGACACAGAGAGAGAGAGAAAGAGAGAACACGATGGAAGGAAGAGAATGGAAAGATGGGGTAGCAGCGCACTTGCGCCCTGCATTTCAATTAGCAGTAAATATCTTTTCTCCATCTCCACCTTCACTCCTTCTTTGGCATCGCATAAACATTGGAGCGAACGTAGAAGATCACAAAAACAGAAGCACAAGAAGCAGCAGCAGGAGGAGGGCGGCAGGGAGCTGACAGAAGCCGAAGCAGAAATAGGAGAGGATAGGAGGAGAGACAGAAATCGAAAGCAAACCGAATGCAATTAATGAAGTCCTAAAGAGTTCTTTAAATTTTTTTTTTGTTCTTCAACTTATAAACAAAATGAAGAACCGAAATAAACATTAAAAAAGAGTGGAAAAGTAGAGAAAGAGAAAAAGAAACGGTAGAGATTCAAGTGAAGTACTTAAGAGTGTGCCCTGGAATAGCTTCATTTTAGGGTTTATTTCGGTTCACTATTTTAGGGGATTGTTTGGGTTAATTTCCCCTCAACACTTGACACAGTTCTCTGTGGCTGGTAATGGAGATGCGGCTGGGGTTTGGAGAGAGAAGCTTAATTGCCGGCAATGTCTGTTTGATCTCCTTCCAAACGGTAGTTAACCCACGATTTGTGTGTAATTTATGTTTACAAAATACTCTCTAGAGTCTAGACAAATATATGCATGTATAGACCTAACGAACTTCTCTCCATACTGATCGCATGTGGCACTTGTGGGACACATATATTTTTGGGGTAACTGATCAGCCCGCTGATGTCATCGCAAGTCTTTTGTTTTGCTTTTGGATGGGTTAGTAATACAAATACTTTGCGTCAAGTTCAAGCGATAAGCCGGCACGTAATGACCCACGGATCTGCAATCGCAAGAAAATGTTCAGATAAAAAAGCTAAAAATCAAGGCGACCAGCTCGACGCACGTGACACACTGACGTGAAATTATTCAAGAATTTCCACGCAACGTAAACACTCAAAAAAATAATAATAATGTTTTTATTAAACGAAGCGCAAATCAGATCAGAGGAAAAAAAAATAGGGAAATTAAAAATCACCAAAATCCCAAGAAGAAAGGAAAGAGGATCATCAGAAAGGTGCAGGAGGGGCGCATCAGAACCAACCTTGAGTTTTACTTGCGTTTGCTGTTTTTTTTGGTTTTACTTTTTTTATTTTTTTACTTGTCGTTGGCTTTTGTTTTATTGGGCCTTTGGTTGTTTTTTTTTCCTCTTTTTTTGCTCAACAATGCGACAACAATGCAAAACGAAACGAAACGAGTTTTGTAAACGAAATAATAATAAAAGAATTCAATAAAGGGTAAAGGCCCGAAGATGGGGGATGGGATCGAACGAAGCTCGGACACCCTTCGATCGCGTTTATCCCATCCAGTCAGACTACTACTCTATAATCCAGAGGGCCGTTTGTGTCTGCTCCAGTTCGAACCGGAAATATTAAAATAGTTTGCTTAGAGGTTGTGCAAAACTGGAAAAGCAAACGCAAAAATATTCCAATCATAAAAAGAGACATTTCCGTTTCATAAATTGGTTGGGGTTTTTGCGGCCTGAGGTTCGCCCGGCCACTCAAAATCGGAAGATGATTATTCACAATTGTTGCATAAAACTGTTGTACAATCTGACGCTTTCCCCCGCGACTGTCTTTTGTCTCGGTGATTTGCTGTGATTTTTGAAGCTGAGTTGTGTGTTCAATTACTAGAACTGCCAGCACAAACTACGACGACCAGTTAGACGAGTTCCTAAAATACATCTTATAGAGCAGCAAGCAACAACAAAAAAACAGCAACAAATATGGCTTACGACTGCTAAAAGTTACTATATTGACTATCAATTAAAATAATATACGAGTATTTTCGGAAAAAACCCACAGATGAAATAGGCGGTCCCTCAGCTGATAGGCATGAACTTTAAACCGTTATCTTTGGTGGGAAGTAGGGAGACGGGTCGAGCCTCACTCAACTTTTGCACCCGCACACGAAACACGTTTCACAACACTCTTTTATTTTTCTTTCGACTCTTTCACTCACCTGCGGCCAAAATATTGTCAAAATGCTCAATACAATCCACATGTGTGGCTGCGACGGCTGTATTTGTGTATGTTGTTGTCGCCGCCGTCTTCGTCCATGTGTCTGCTGTTCTGCCTCTGCTGGTGCTTCTTCTTGTTGTTGTTGCCGCTGTGACCGCCGCTGTTGTTGTTGAGCTGCGCAGTCCATATTTCAGGTACAGTAAAACCCGGAGATGTGCGAGAATTTTCTGTTGCTTTTGCTATTTGCTGTTATAACATCATTTGTCATTTATCCGGGCATCTGTATGTACTCTATATATGCATTTATGTATGCATGTACATACGATATGTACATGTACTCAACCGGTCATTACTTAATTAATATTGCACTTGTTTTCAATGGGGGTGGAGCTGGAAGGGGAAAATCGAGAAGTGAAGGGGCAAACGCAACGATTTTAATGTTTTAATTCGATTTTCGTTTATGGGCAAACAAATGTGTAACGGCACTGTCACATTCTCTCTCTTACACACGCACACACACACAACTCTAACACTAACACTAGCACACTAGAGCAAGCGAAAGCGCTGCTATGTCGCGACGCGCCGTCGCTCTGCAGGTGGAAACCAAAACCAAGCCTCCGTCGCAGTTGCAGCGGCTGCCACTGCATTTCAAGAGATCAAATGCAGGCAAAGAGAGAGAGAGAGATAGAGAGTAAGAAGTAAACCACACACAAGTGCGTATGCATTGGTATTCGTGGGTTTGAAAAAAAAAAAAAAAACGGGCAGAGGCATAGACAAGTCCATGGTGCATTAATATCGGGTGACGCGTTCCCGCTTTTGAACCGCATATGTGATAAGACTCATTCTCCCTGTGCTGCCGCATATGTATGTATATGCAGTGCGATAAACGCACTAAATCAAAATAGGTAACTTTTGTTGGAGCACGCTCTTTCCATTCCTCACCTTATATAAGTTACAACTTGGACATGTCAATGCAGGTCGACTGCATTGCATACACACACACACACAAACATAAGTACGTGCGCGTCTGGCTATGTACGCGCATGTAACGGCGCTTTACTACAACTACAGTAATCTGTCGCTCAGTGGAAACACAACAAAATTAACCACCGAAAACGATAGCTGATTTATAATTAACTATTCACATACTCGTACAAATTCTCATTGTGTCATGTTGTTGTGGCTTCAGTGCAATTCACTACTCTATATTAACGAATCCTCACTGTAATATTACTGTTTCTGCTGCTGCAACTGTTCCTGCACTGCTCTGTTGCATTACGAAATATCAGCAATTACCCGACAATTGTTACTGTGACTGTTGCTCCTTTTTCCATTTACTCATTTACACTTTTTGTGCGGGGCTGTTGCCCTCTTCTCCCTCTTCGTCACAATGGCACCCCCATTTCTCTGAATGGTTAATAATAATTACATTGAATGCTAATTACACGCAGCTACTCCCCGCAGCAACAACTGTGGCGGCCCTTTCCTCTCTCGCCCACTCTCTCACTCTCCTCACACACATACACACACACAAGCACACACGAGTGTACACCAGAGACAAATAAATGCGACGGCGGCGGCGCAGCGGCGACGTCATCGTGTGCCCACAAACAAAAAAAAAAAACTATAAAAAATTCACTAGGCATTGTTGCCTCTTTTGCTGCTGATGCATCAATTAAATAAACTAGTCACGTTTCGTTTTTGATGGTTTTTAGTACAAAATGGTATATCTTTCAGCTGGTTTTTCGGACGATATACCTGCCACAAATCCCGCCCAACGTCTGCGCAGTGGCAGCGACGGCGGCGACGACGATGACGCTGGCAGCGGTGGCGGCGGCAGCACAAACAGTAAATCCAAATAAACAACAACGATTGCGTACTAATTCATGCGTCGTAAACACTAGGTTAAAAAAAAGGGACACACACAAAAAAAAAAGTTCGCTTGCCAAACTGTTGAACAGAAAACGAAACGAAATCAGTCGAATTTACAGCGAGATTTACCAGAAACTTGTTACTGACATTTCGCACAACAGCACGAGATCCAAATATACCGCCGCCGCGATCGAAGTATTTGTTGTCGTACGGCGGCAGCGCTGCTTAGGGATGTCAAATATGGATATTGAGACATCAATCAATCGATATATATTTTTGCCGATAATATATTTGTAGGTAATATATTTAAGACTGGCGAATATATTTATTTTTGTGGTGTATTTCATAAGCTACCTGTGTTCAGGCGAAATCTACACTAGTTTTCTGTTGTTGCAAGTCGTTAGACGACATACCAGCAATTGCATGTTGCATCGATGTGCACAGGGAATTTGAAAAAATTTTCGATATTTTTGTGCGATAACCGGAACGAATTTGGAGTTTAAATGTGTAAATTTAGTTTGAAAATAACAATTGAGCCGAGATTCGATTTAGTTTTGTGACGTTTTTTATTTTTAAATTCAATTTTTGTTAATGAAAATCATCGTGTCGTTCCTAGATATACATATATCACACAAAAATATCCATCAGCACCAAAAATATCACCTATATATATCGATAAATTTACATGTCAACATATATTGAACATCACATCCCTAGCATCGCGACAGCAGAATCAAATATCCGTGTCGGTATCGTCGTGCGTTTTGCCGAAAAAATCCAAAACCAAATTCATCAAACGTTGATAAAGTCAAAAAGTGCATACATAAAAGAGAGAAGTTCATCAGATTCAGGCTGCAACAAGAGAATAAACAGGTAAATGCAAATTTTAGTATACTCAACCACGCATTTGCATACATACATACATATGTAAACGTACTTCCCAAAAAATGATGCAGAATATTGTGCGGTGCCATTTCAATTCAGCAGGCAGGCAACCAATCTTGTGTTTGTGTGCGTGTGTGCTACGATTTGAACAACAAATTGAGTGTTGCTGGTTGACCTTCACTTGGCTATAATCAAATGTATCTGCCGCCGCCTGCCTCTTGAACTCTTTCAATGGCGATGTGAGGCGGCCTCGAGCCAACAAACAATTTCGTCGGCGATTGTAATTGTGCGGAAATGAGAGCGAAAGGGTCGAAAGAAGTGGCACAAAACATTTTCCATTGTCCAGTCCATTCTTTGTTTTACTTTTGCGCGCGCTTTCTCTGCACTAGCCTGCACTCGCCCGCTCACACATACTTACAGCGGAGAGCGCAGTGTAATCTATTACTTAACAGTGCCCGTCTCTCTCTCTCTCTCTCTCTCTCTCCTTGTCTGTCTGTTGCTTGCAAACCCACTTCCATTTACGCTGCTTCCCCCCGCCACGTCCGTGATCCAGTCTAGCAAATAAATAGTTATTCAAAACATTGGCAAATATCAAATAAAACCCAAGTTCAGAAATTGACTTTCTTTTTTCCTTATTTAATTTCGGTTCGGTTTCAGTTTCGTGTATTACGCTATCATATCACTCCATTTACCGGTGCAAATGCTTCTTTGTGTACATGTATGTCCATACAAATGGTGTTATAACTGTTAAATCGCCCGCCCCGACAACCTGTTTCATGCTGCCGCCGCTGCTGATGTTTTCACATTCTTATGAGATTATTCCAATAAGACAACCTCCCGAGTTGTCTTTCACTTTCTGCCGGCGGGGAGGCCTAAAAACGTAGGAAAGTTGATTTTAGTGCGTGCCACACAAACGCGTTGACCTTGTTTGCCAGCACTATGTACGTGTGCTTGTATGCACATATACATATGTATGCATATGTTTCGAGTGCGTGAAAGACACAAAACAAAACTTCTTTCGAGCATTTGCGGTCCTCTCTGTCTCTCTCACCACCCGCCCCCACAATGTTCTCTTGGGAGAGTCCCAGTCCGCTCAATTACACGTTCAATTTTGCACAAAGTACAGTTTGTTATTCGCAATGCCCAAAGGCGAGTAGCAATCCAGTCCAGTCCGTGTGCCTGTTTTCTTATGTGTATGTGTATGCGTCTTGCATTTTGTTTTGATTTCAATTTTGCGGCCACTTGCTGGCATCCCAGCGCCAGGCGGGCAGCGACGACCTAGATTTTGGACTCCTTCTCTGTTAAATTTCGGTTGTGCGTGTGCCCCGAAAGGCACGTAGCACATCCAAACACACGCACACACACCTGTGTGTTACGGCCACTTTCGCCCCATCGTTCAATAACAGCAATAATGCGGAGCATTTTCGTAGCTTGGACAACATTACGAGGTCAGTGTTGTAAAGTGGTTACATCGAACGCAGCTGTCTCATCGGCCACAGCGTTGCCACTACACCAATTCTACTTACATCAGGGGCCGGCAGCGTCGTAGCCGTTCTTGAACCTACATATATTTGACATATGCTAAGAGATCTATGTGTATACGTCTTGTTTGTCACGTATGACACTGCTACTGTGCCCCAGCGTAGGTGTTGTGTTGCAAGGGGGGTCTATATATAAACCTAGGGGGGAAAGCTTCATAAAATCATCCAACACATATATATGTAGCTGCGCTGCTTTATCAGCTCTGTCCGTTCGCTTGGTGCACGTTTAGCCTTTATCGGAACAATGCAAATCCGCAGAATGAAACAATGAAAACGAAAGCAATGGCTGGCCTGGCACAAAACTCGGGGGAGAACGACAACAGAACAGCAGCGGAGTCCAACAAAAGAACGACATATTTTTCAATTAACATTTTGAATCTATCAGGTGGCAACTCTGCGTACGCCTCCCGCCGAACAGTGAATGTTATGCAAATTGTTGTTTCTACTGCTCTCTTGCTTCGCTTCTCTCTCTTTGTATCTCTTTCTGGCTGGTGCTGTCCTGCTCTATCTGTATCTGTTGTATCGCTGTAAATACAACCGGAATTTTTGCTACGCGCATTCTCACGTACACACGACCACGCACTGCACACGAGTGGAAGGGAGACGGAGAGAGACACAGCTCAGCTGCTCGCTTGCGTTATCACTGCATTCTCTTTGCGCTGCCCAATCTCTCGCTCGCACACACTTCTTCATCACTTTGCCTTTGTGTTTCTTGTGTGCAGACGCGTTTTAACCGGAGCTCTTACCGCCGCGCTATATTTTGTATATTTCGCACTGTCGCCGGAGTCCTATTCATACAAAATCGAAAAGTACTAAAGTTTTTTGTGTAGTGAAATAAGTGTCGCCGCATTTAGCAGAAAGCCGATCATTTTAGGCCATTTTAAAGTCAGGTAAATCATCTTTTTCCCCGAGAGTGTGTGCACATGGATAGTGGGGGGCGCAGGCAAGCTGTGTGTGTTAATAATAGCAACAAGAAAATGTTTGGAAACCTGTTAATGCATATTTTCACCTTCCAAAAACACACACATACAAACATTCATTTCAAGCGTTTGGGCAATGAAAAAAAATGCTCAACTTATGCACGCACACATATGCTTAGCCGGTGCACACACATACACGTACATAGACGCTCACGCACTTTTGTACTCAAACGAAAATCAGATTTCCAAAAACAACATCAATGGCTGTGGAAGTGTTGGCAGCGGGGAGGGGAGGGTAGGCCTAGCAGCAGCCGTATCAAAAGTCACGTCACTCGCTGCGAGTGCAACGCAACGAGAGAGCGCGCTTTAAATTCACTTCGCTGTGCATGTGTGTGTGCGTGTGTCCCTTTTTCGCGCTGTGTTTTGTTTATGCGGCGCGCGTCCCCAAAAACTTGCACTCACACGTACATAAGTGGTATTGCCAGGCAACAAAAAATTGCGCTTCAGATATACATATATCAGTACATTCGTGTGTGTGTGTGTGTGTTGTGTGTTCATTAGCGTATGTATTTGAGCTCGCGCGTGGCTTAGCTATCTCACCCGCTTACTCCCATTGATCTTATTGCTGTTGAAAACATGTTTGCTAAATTTAATTAACACTGCGTCAAATATATATGTACTACTTATTGAATGTTGATAAGACATTTAAGACATTTCGTGCAGAACCGGTTTTCGAAACGGAAGCATTGTACAAAGATTTTTCGATTGTCGTTGAATTTCATTTTGAATTGGAATTGCAGTTTATGTTGTAATAAAGCGACGCAGGCAGGGCAGGAGCAGTGCAAAGAAGCGCTGCCAGCTGTCGGCTGTCCACTGTGTGCAAACGTTAGTCAACACTGCTGTGTGGTCATATGTTTTAACCGTTTCTAACTTGAATTCTCTTTCTCACTCTGTTGTTTAGATCGCAACGCCCGACGCCGACGACAACGACGACGACGAAGGATAAAAGGTCACAAATGCAGCAAACAACAGTTAATCGCAAGAAATGGCTGTTGGTTGTGAACGAGCTTCGAATCAGTATAAATCCAATAGTCGCCAAGAAATAACACAAACAAAATTACAGTGAATGCACACACACACAGACACAGATACAAACGCACACACACTAACATATAAAAGCGCGCAAGAACGCACAAACAATCAACCTACCCATCCACCCACAGACAGACACACACACACAAACACACATAAAACATTAAAAGACAAGTGAAAATAGTGAGCCTAGGCCAACAAAAAGAAACTCCAATCAAAATAAAAGCATTCAACCGACGAGAGAGAAGAAGGAAACCCATTGTGTGACCATATCTTAAGCGAAGGTATACAAAAATGTTCAGCTTCCATAAGCCACGCGTTTACCGCTCCGCCGACGGCTGTTGCATCTGCCGGGCCAAGTCGAGCAGCTCTCGCTTCACGGCCTCCCGCAAATACGAGAAGGAGTCGGTGCTGTGCTTCAACCTACAGGAGCCGCGCAATGGCGAAATCTGCAACGCGTGCGTGCTGCTTGTGAAGCGCTTCAAGCGCCTGCCCGTCGGCAGCAAGCGCCATTGGGGTCATGTAAGTGCCAAGAGCATAATCTACCACTGAAAAGACTCGTTTTATTAATTCTCTGTTCCATTTAACAGGTGGTGGATGCCCGAGCTGGTCCCGGCACCAAGTCCATGGCCAAACAGAAGAAGCGCGAGAACGCAGAGGCTGGCGACGCAGGAGGCAGCGGCGGCTCCACTGGCAGCTCTTTTATACCCGAGAAGTTTGCGAAGATCTTTAAGAAGAATCGCAAGGGCAAGATAACTGCCGTTCCAGGTGCAGTAGCAGCGGAGCCCGTAGCTAGGGACCTTCCACGTCCCAGCAGCTCCTCGCCCGTCTCCGAGCACCAGCAGAGCGACTCCAACGAGAGCAACGACGAGGAGCAATTGCCGGTGGCCGCTACGGCTACGGGTGCGGGTGGGGGTGCTAAAGCGATTCTGGCGGCTCCCTATCAGACCAGAAAGCGCACGGCAGCAGCTTCGGCTTCCGCAGCCCAGGCCGAGCAAGGGCAAACCAGCAAGCGGCTAAAGCTCACGGGCAGCAAGCGACGCTGCCTGCTGTCGCCCAAAAAGAATCGACGGGCCGTGGACAATGTGCCGTTCTTCGAAGAGAGCGATCTGATACGATTGGAGGTCTGCTGCGGCACAGTCTTCCAGAGTCTGACTCTTGGCATGTGCTGCTATATCATCGATCCGATGCTTTACAAGCCTTGCGAGAAGCACCAGCGCCTCAGGCGGCAGCAGGCGGAGATGGCAGCCGAAGCCGCAGCCGCCGCCAAGTCAAATGGGGCTCCAGCTGCAGCTGCAGCACCAGTGGCGATTCAAGCTCCATCTCAAAAGCAAGGAAATATTGTGACAAATCCGATGCCGGCCATGAAGAAGCACCATTTGTTCTTTAAGCGACAATCGGAGTCGTTTCCACAGGGCGATATCCATAGAATAAGTCCCATTCCACTGAACAAGACTGAAGCCACGGCTCTGGCTCTGCCACTGCCACATTCCACGATGGCCACCGCGAGCCTGCATCCGGGCATGACCACTACATCCGTGGGCGCGGCTTCACCCTCGTCGCTATCCTCGTCGTCCAACTGCTCGACCTCGTCGTCGGTGGCCACCAAATTCAACGACAACTCCTCGGACTCTGGCTTCGATGAGCATGTCCTCGAGCGCAAATCAAACGTCAGTCCCCCCACGGACGAGCAGAAGCAGCGCGTCGCCACGGCTGGTGGCATGCAGCTGATACTGGCCAGCGGCCTGCCCATAACTGGTCAGTCCCAGAATCTTGTGCTGGCCGGCAATGAGTTCAGCGCCAGAATGGTCCAGCAGCGTCAGCAGTCGCCCGAGGTGGTGGTGGCCGCTGGAGATAAAATCGTCGCTGGAGCTGCACTGAAAATCAATGTCGTTGGAGGATCTCAGGGGAATAGTAATAAGATTCGTGCAATATTCAACAATGCCAACACCATTCAGCATGAGAACGGGGTGACCACCATACTGCCGGCCTCCTCGCTGGCTGCCAGCAATCAGACGGCCGCCATGAATGCCATAGCCCCCAGCACGGTGACCATAACACCGGCCAAGAAGGGTGCCAATGCCAATGCCACCGCCACCGCCACTGCCACCGCCACTGTGGCTGTAACGGCAGCCAATCCCAAGTTTATACTCGTCAAGCCGGCCAAATTTATTGGCCAGGCGGCAGTGGCTGCAATCCCCCCACCCTCCGCCAATGCAAAGATCTAAATGAGCACCACCCAGGAACGAGAGCGAGACGGAGCAACCAACCAACCAACGAATGGGTGGGCAGGGGAGGTACAGGGACTTGGTGGCCAACTTGTTGATCTATTACTTTAAAACAAAACAAAACTATTTAATACGAATATAATAATTATATTTTTTTTTTTTGTAACCCTATTTTACATATCGTAAGCGACGGAGAAACGATTTATATATATTTATTGAGAGATTGAGAGACGCCACAGCATTTGTACATATGCCGCACACGATTTATATGGTTGATTCACGGAGAGAAGCATCAAATGTTTAAGCGAGTAATATTTTTGTAGTACACGATGAACGAATGGATGAGATGCCGAGTCGAATAATACGTTTTTTGTGACACATGCAATTTGTTTATTTAATTTTTTTGTACTTTTCGATGGCAAACTAATTATAGAGAAATACTCAGTCCACTCCTACTCCCGCCCCTCCCCCGGCACCACCTTAATATATTCATATGCAAAATCCTAATTTAGAGATTAGTTTATGTAAATAGGATTAGGACCTCTCGCTGTCTATGGTGTTTTCCTTTAATTTGTATGTCTAATTTGATTCGAAGCCCGCGCAAAAAAGGCATCTCGCTTGCTCCTCCACAGCCGCCTGATACAGGTTTAATACCGTTAGGCCTGAGTGTGGGAGGCGCTGTCTCGTTTTGGACAGCAGCTAGACCCGTGGATGAAAAAGTGCGTGTGTTTCTCGTGTTTGTTTTGCTGCAATCTGTTTTGGAGAAGACAAACGGCATTTAATATAGATATATACATATATATATATATATTCGTAGTAGTTGCAGATGTGTATGTAGTAGTAGTACAGTGCCCTAGTAGTATGTAGTCGAGAGAAGAGAGAGAGAGAGAGATGTAAACCTCTGCAAAGGAGGATCCACGATCCTCCATCGAGATAGGAGAAGAAGCAATCACACCCGACCCCCCCACTCACAAAAATGTAGCCTTAGGAATGCGCCTCGAAATAACGAAATACAAAATACAACAAAACAAACAAAAAGAAGAAAGAAGAAACATCCATTAATAGAGCGTTAAAAAGGCAAATGAATGTTTTCTAAGCCTAGGAATAAAATTAAAAAAAACATTTCCAAAATAAAATCCACACAATTGTTTTACTTATATATTTTCCCGGTTCCCAGATTCATTCAGAAAACGGATGGCTTAACCTTCAAGGAATTCTCCTCTTCTCATTCTCCAAGGAATGGCCGCACATCGAAGTTTCAGCTTATTTAAATTCTTGCAGGCAGATTGGCGGACAAAAAAGTTAAACATTTTTATTGGGTACAAAATGAGCTATAAAATCGAATGTGTGGGCTACAAACTGTAGTAAAATTCATGCGCGTCCAGGTAGAGGGCAATGCCCATCCAAAGGAGAGTGTTCCACGTGGACTCGAGCAGCAGCACAAAGTGGGTATTCATGGCCCCGAGACGCCAGTGCCAGGGCAGCATCTTGTGCAGCACTGAATGGCCCACGTACATGATGATGGCATTCATGCCGCATTCGGAGAAGGGCCAGCCAGACCACCAGCCGTCACGGACATCGATGATGTAGTAGAGGAGGGCAAGCAGCAGAAGGGCCACACTGACGGTGACAAACACGAATGAGAGCGACCAGAGGTTCTTATTCACGGGTATGACGCCACCCTCCCGGGAGAAACCGCACAGGGCGCCGCCCACGAGTCCCAGTAGCATCGAGAGGAGCAGCCAGCGTCTAATGCGGCTCTGCCAGGTGGGATGGACGAGCAGCGTGAGACCGGCAAAGGCGCCAAAAAGTACTTGGACAATGCTCAGAAGACAACCTGCGGTGGGGGGGGACACAGAAATACAGACGCAATTAGATACGTGGTGGTTGGTTCTGAAGACTTTTGGAGACTCACCAAAGACGCCCTCCGGATCGAAGGCACTGGAATCGTACACATACTTGGCCGTGGGATGCTGGTAGATGTGTGCATTGCCCAGGACTTGCAGGTCCACATAGCCAGCGGCGCCGCCAATGCAGTGCGGATGGGCAGCCAGATCGTGCTTGCCGCCGGGCCCCAAATAGCCGCGCGGACAGCCGGGCACAGGCAGGCCGAAGGTTAGGCCCAGGTAAGCGGCGATCAGGGCGAGGAGTACGGCCAGCTCCCCGCTGAACAGACAGACATCGTATATGGCCCGATGCCAGGCACGCTGTGGCTGCACCTGCTCCCGACGGCTGCAGAGGGTGTGCAGGATGCCAACAACAAGGAAGGCGATTCCGAAACGCTGCAGCACACCCATGAGACGCAGTTGCTCCAGCGAGGGGCCGCTCATCGAGTTGAGGCAGAGGCCGATGGCAAACAGTTTGATGGAGCGCCAGAGGATGCGCAGGCAGATGCGGGCCTTGCTGTTGCCGCGCGATAGTTGCGCCTTGACCGATAGCGGTATGCAGACGCCCATTATCCACAGGAAGGAGGGGAAGACCAGATCGGCGAGATGCAGCCCGTTCCAGGCGGCATGCTCGATCCACGCATAGCCGCCGCCGCCGCTATTCACGAATATCATCAGAACAATGGACAGCCTGTGGAAGCGCAAAGCCGAGTCAGTATTATTAGCCCCTTCAGACGCAGGGGGAGGCCGTCAGTTACCCGCGAAACGTGTCCAGACTTCGCATTCGCTTGCGCTGCGTGGCCTTTGCGGCAGCGGCCCCAATGCTGTCCGCCGCAGCATCAGCCTCATCGTAGCGATAGCAACGCCACGCGCAGCTTCCCAACTTCAGGAGGATTAGCACGGCGGCCACCAGCACGAACACGGAGAGGAATGCTGCAAAGGGATAGCATCAGGATCAGTGGATTCGGGGCACAGGAGCACTTACCGTAGTTGATGGGCACGCCCGGCTTGTCCACGGCAAAGTCACAGGTGCCGTTGGCCAGCAGCGTCAGATTGTAGACTCCGAACTCCTGCAGATCGGTGCGGCGCAGCCAGCAGAGGGAAGAGCTATGGGTTGGGCGGGAAACCGATTAAATTTGAAGTGTAGAACAGCTTTGAAAGCTGCCGATTGCGTCAAGTGCCACAATTAATCACGTAATTAAGTTATTTCGATTAAACGCCCACCGGGGAGCGGCACTAGTTACTTAGCTGCCTACCAGTAGGCTGCAACGGCTGTAAGCCAACACATGCTAACAAAAAGAACAAACATGCACGTATGTGTGTATGTATATACATATGTGGTGTGTACTCACACATTCTCGTAGGCATAGCGACCCTGATCGTGTTGAAAGATTTTGAAATTTAAAGCGTACGCCGTGCTCAGCTGTAACGGCTCCAACTGCTGTCCGCTGCCAGTGGCGGGCAGAGCTTTCACTTTGGTGTATGGGCACTGGGGCGAGGGTAGAGGAGGGGAGATCGGGATAATGGCGAGTTCATTAATTGTCATCGATTCAAGAGTGAAACCGATCCAAATTGGTCGATCCAATCCGATACTCGTAAATTGTTGGATGATACTCAACTGTATAGCACTCGTCGGAAAGCGTATAGAGATAGCTGGGCTCCGCATACTCCGACTGCAGGTACATGTAGGCCTGGTCGACGGCGAGGGCGCGCATGTTTAGACCGCGCCACTCCGGATCAGTGTATTCCACCAGCAGCGACATATTTTCTGGGTCAAATCCAAGCCGTTGTCCAATGTTATCAATGCAACGACAGCCTAAGAGGGGGGCCCGCTCGGCGTTACTGGCGACCGACTCAGCCTAACTAGTCAGAATTTATAGCTGGAGAGCGGCATCTTGAGTGCAAACATATGGAAACAATTTCGAGTGCGCAATAAAACTTAATTCGCAAGTGGATTAGCGCAACAACAACTACAACAACAACAACTGTAACAGTAAACGAAACGAAAGTCAGTGCTGGGCAATGTCCACAGCTGTGCACTCTGAAGAGTGGCCAGATGGGTAAACGCATTTCTCATTTATCAAAAAATTAATGGCTTTTATTTAATAGATTTTAGTTACAACAAATAATGCTTGCCATTAGCCCCCCCCCCACTCAATGAGCCAGAATTTTACACATTTATTTGTTGTGGGCGGATTTTGGTGTAGCCGCCACCGCTCTTTACAGCTGCGTGTATTTTTGATAAATTTATATTCTAATTTTGTTCCAATTCTTAAAAGTATATGAAGACCCATTAGTTGGTCGATTAATTGGTTAACTGTCAGACATTTTCCACTGGTATTTTAAAATGATAACAGTATTGGCGGCTCTCTAAGGAGGGGGCGTATGCCTGGGGTGGCAACGCCAAACAGCTGTTCGCTCTGCGGACCGGACACCGTCTCCAATAATTGTTGCTGCCGCTGCAGGCTTGGGAATTGATTCCACCAATACCGAAAGAGAGCAAGAGCGAGAGCGGAAGGAAGGAATAAGGTTTCTGCCTACCAGCCAGCCAGCCAGCCATCCATCCGCCCACCCCCTCCCATCAATGGCCATCAAACCCGAGACACGCCTGTGCGCCGTCACCTTCTTTGCGAAACTGCATCCGGGCGATGTCTGCGGCAGCAATGGCTTGCCGCTCACACCCAATTCGATAGCGATTCTGGGGCGTGCCCAGCGGCTGAAGGAGGTGCAAGATGAGCACCTGTGCCAGTATCTGGACGTCATTCGTGGCAAGCATGGTAACTAAAACTAACCAAAGGACCCGGACACCCACGTTGTGTACAATCTCTGACGCGGATGGAGATTCATTTCATTTCAGAACGCACCATTGTCGTTTCGGAGTATGTGGGCTGCTCCCTGGAGGAGCATGTGAAGCGACAGCCCCCGCTCAGTCTCGCACAAATCTTGCGCATCTTTTACCAGGTGGCCTGCGGCATCAATGTCCTCAGCCAGCATTACCTGGTGGCCCACAATCTGGAGCCAAAGAACATTCTCATTGCACCGGACGGACGACTGAAGCTCTTCAACTACGGCCTCTACTTCATGACCAAAGGCGGGGCCTATGTGCCGTTTCCCATTGGCAACATCCGCTACATGGCGCCGGAACGACTGCTTGGCCTCAATGGCAACGTCAAGAGCGATGTGTGGGCCCTGGCCATGCTTGTGGCGGAGCTGGTGCTGGGGCTGCAGCTCTGGCCAAAGCTGAAAATCTCCAATGTAGTCAGAAAAATACTCTCATTCGGCAGGAGCAACAATGTGCTGGAGAAGATCGCACGGGAGCATCAGTGCTTCGAGATCTACCAGAACATGGACGCTGGACTGCGTCAGCTGCTGGAGGAATGTCTCCATGCCAGTCCCGGCCAGCGACCACTGCCCAGGGAGCTGCTGGCCAACAAGTGCTTCGCGGGCATCCTGCAGACAGAGCGGGAACGGGAGAAGGCCCAAAAGGATGAGTCCAAACAGCAGCTAGAGTCCCATCTGCCGCCGCCGCTGCCGCTGCTGCTGCGGTGTCCGCTGTCGCAAATCTATCACCTGTGGCAGCTGGCCGGTGGGGATGTCCAGGCGGAGCTCAAAAAGGAGGGCCTCATCCGCAGTGAGGCGCCCATCCTGGGCCTACCGCAGATCGTGCGTCTGAACGGAGCCAGCGTCTGTCCGACTCGCAGCCAGTCGCACCTGATGGACGATCGCGTGGTGCCGCTCAAGCTGCAGGCCCTGCTGCAGCGTCTCAGCCAGCTGCCGGCCTGCGTCTACTTCCCGCTGCTCCACTCGCCCCGCTTCTCGTCCCAGCATCAGCAGTTTGTCCTCGAACTGCAACAACTGCCGCTGGTCATTCGAGAGCGCGACATTGAGTACCAGTTCCATCGCGTGCGCCTGTTCGCCCGCCTGCTGCAGGCCTATCCGTACACGGCCGAGCTGTTGCAGCGGGAGGCGGCCATCGATATACCGCCGCTGCTGCGTGGCGCCGTCTGGGCGGCACTGCTGGAGGTGGTGCCCAACAGCGGCTATGGCAAGATTGACAAGTTCACGCCCACATCCACCGACAGGCAGATCGAGGTGGACATTCCGCGATGCCATCAGTACGATGAGCTCTTGTCGTCGCCGGACGGCCACCGGAAGCTGCGGCGCCTGCTCAAGGCCTGGGTGACGGCCCATCCCCAGTATGTCTACTGGCAGGGACTGGACTCGCTCACCGCACCATTTCTCTATCTGAACTTCAACGATGAGGGTGAGTGGCGGGCATACACCGATACGCCGAAGCTGTGATCATACGCCTTTTCCCTTTGGCCTTTTGGCCACTTGCAGAGTTGGCCTTTCTGAGCCTGTTCCGATTCATACCGAAGTACTTGCACTGGTTCTTCCTCAAGGATAACTCGGCCATCATCAAGGAGTATCTGAGCAAGTTCTCGCAGCTAACAGCCTTCCATGAGCCGCTCCTTGCCCAGCATTTGTCCAGCATCAGTTTCATTCCGGAGCTCTTTGCCATTCCCTGGTTCCTGACCATGTTCTCCCGTGAGTTCCGCCCCGCTATGGGTCCGGTCTAGCCCCTAACCTTCTGTATATTCTTTTGTAGATGTGTTTCCGCTGCACAAGATCCTGCACTTGTGGGACAAGCTGATGCTGGGCGATAGCTCGTATCCGCTGTTCATCGGCATCGCCATTCTGCGCCAGCTGCGGAGCACGCTGCTCGACTCGGGCTTCAACGAGTGCATACTGCTCTTCTCCGATCTGCCCGACATCGTGATGGAGGCCTGTGTGATCGAGTCACAGAAGATGTACGAGGCGACGCCCAAGAGCATAACGCACCGCCAGCACGCCCTGCGCTCCCAGCCGCCCCAGTCCCTGGTTTGTGTTTCTCTGTTTCTGTTCACGCACTTCGGACCAAACTCTTCCTTTTGATATTGGCAGGATATTGGTCTGACTGATGTGGAGCTGAAGCATCTGCAGCTTGAGCAGTGTCCCCGCATCAGTGCCAAAGATGTGCAACATCTGCTGCTCCATTCACCCGCCGATCTGGCCCTCATCGATCTGCGCAGCGTGGTGGACTACGGACATGTGCATGTGCCGCACAGCATCAACATACCGTTCGCCACGGTGCAGCTGGGCGAGCAGCGTCTGGAGGCGCTCAATGTACCACAGCTGGAGGCGCAGCTGCGCGGACGGATTGTGGTCTGTGTGAGCATCATTCATCAGAATGCCGTGGAGGTGAGCAGCACAGAACTACATCCACCAAACCCTGTTTCGTTTCCGTTTCCGTATGCATATCCTTATCGTTATGCGTTTCCATTTTACAGTTTTCGCACTTTCTGGTGGCCTGCGGCGTCCAACGCACTTGCATTCTACACAAGGGATTCAATGTCCTGCATTCCATCGAGCCAAATATACTCATCTCGAATTGATCGATCGAACCGCCTAGCCTAGCCCATATGTATCGTCCTCTCTCCCTCCCTCTCTCTCTCTCTCTCTCTCTCTGTGTCGCTGCTACCACAACTTTTGTCAGCCTCATCGCTCCCCCATCTTCCTGTTCGTCTAGCCTAAGCGCACTGTACCATATTGATAATATTTTATAAATGCTATATACTTTTCGTATATTTGATGTATTGTATACATACGTATGTGTAATATGTAATATTTATAACCTTTGAACTGTGTGCGTGTTTTATTGCTGCAGAGCGGCATGTAATTTGGGGATACTGGGCATCCTAGTAGATATCCTGGCAGAGTACTTTGAGCGGACTGCCCGTTCCACATATTTTTCTATGTATTTTGCGCCCCTTTCAGAGCTGAATTTAAAGGAAAGGGAAAATCCATCCATCCAGAGCCCGAGGCCCCAGCATCCTTGGGTATAAATTTTCTTGGGATCATCAGCACAAAGCAAATTAAATCAAATTAAGAGTAAAGACACCAAACACGAGTCTGGGCAGGCACTGACGAGACAAACAGAAATGGCTATAGATTCTTGATTGTACTGGGCCATGGGAATACATATACATACATTTCCATAGATCGTAGATCCATTGAATGAAAAGTCCCTTCCAGAAGTCAACGCGTTTTAATAATTATTTTTTGTGATTTATTTATTTATTAGTTCTTGATGCCCTACGACTACACAGGGTATCCCTAGCTCGCGAGTCATGCTATGCCTAACACTAGAAAAGTAAGAAACAGGGAAAAAAAAAATAAGAAGATTCAAAAGAAATGCAAAACGAAGGGGCAACGATGTGGAAATGTGGTTGAAGCTCGGCTCCTCGCCCGCTCACTTAGGCACTGCGTACGCCGCGCAGCTCCTTGTCGGCCTTCTTGAGGGTGATGAAGTTATTGAGGCTCTTGACGCGCAGCTTGGACCAGATCATGAAGTTGCCCAGGCCCAGAATGGTGGCGGCATGAAGGGCCGCCGTCTCCGGATAGAGGACGGTGGCACAGCCAAGGCCCGAGGGCAGATTCAGGCTCGACCAGACATCCACCTGCATGTTGTCAGACTTGACGGGCGGGCAGTTGATCACCGGATAGTTGGTGCTGCCCGATACGACAGGTCCCAGTCCATTGGACCGTCCCGCCACGGCCACAAAGATTAGGTTGTTTATCACCGACTCGTACTCGCGAACGATGCGAAGCGTCTCCTCCGGTCCCTTGTGGGCAGAGGTGACGCGCAGCTCCACGTTGAGGCCCAGGGAGCGGCAGCTGGTGGCGATCTTCTCGCTGTGCGAGGTGTCCGAGGCGCTGCCCATGAGCACCACAACCAGATGGTCCTTGCGCGGCACAATGTCCGCCAGCTGCTCCGACACCCAGATAAAGTTGCGCTTCACCGCGTCGAGATCACTGGACGTGACCGATGTGAGATTGCGGTACACCTGCTTGTCCACCATCAGGCGCTTGTCGCCCGCTGGCCAGAGGCGCCACGAGTCCGAGTCTATAATGTCGGCGAGCACAATGTTGCCATCGGCATCGATGCCAAACTCCACCTTCATGTCGATCAGCGCACAGTTCTTTGTCTGCCAGGCCCGCTCCAGTATCTCAAAGACCAGCAGCGTCGTTCGTCGCATAATGTCCACCTCATCCTGGCCTGTGTCAAGGATTCAGGGATAAGTTACGGCTGTGATTCGAAACGATGGTTCGCCTGAAGTGTGCTGCTTACCAATTGTCAGGCCATTAAGGTCGAATTTGGCTGAGATTATCTGCTCCTCGCTCCACTGGGGATCGTGGTTGGCGTCGTCCTTGAAGAAGGTCTCCTGTTTGGGCGGCGAGAATCTAGCGAATAAAATAAAGGTTGCGATTGGGATTTACGGAATGAGCGCACAATCAGATTAAATATAGTAACTAAATAATTCGATTATCGGTTGAAATTGATTGCACTTGAAAATCGTGTGAACATTTTCATGGCATTGGATTCGAAATCAAAATTCTCCTGATGAAACTTAGAAACGATTTGCATGCGGAATGGTTTTCGTCTTGCCTCGTCGATGACTTTTGCAATGTTATTCGCGGCGATGCGGGGATCAATGGGATGGGATGGGAGATAGATGCTTATCGGGACAGTTGTTGGTAGTCGTTGACCTCGTTGCAATGCATCGATTGCAGTTAAATTTGTTTACTGCAGGCGGCGGCGGCAGCAGCAGCAGCGTCAAACGTCAACGATGGCTGATAGGCGGCGGGATGGGATGGGATCGATGGTGCCGATAACCTCGGCATGTATGCCACTAACCTGTAGCCCTCCGGTACGCCAACATTGCGTTTGAGGAACGATCCAGTGGCCAGGCGTCTGGTTACCCACTCGATGGGTATCATCTCGCATTTGCGGGCAATGAAGGCCTTCTCACCGCAATGCTTCACATAGGCAGTGCGTATACCTATTTGAATGTTGAATGAATGTTCCACATAAGTTACACAAAACACAAAGCTGTGGTTGGCTGGGGACGGGGACACTCACCTGCCTCGTTGAGCAGCCGAAATACCTGGCCGTTGGTGGTATTCGAGATCCCCGCCTTGCCGGCCAAATCATGGGCCTTGACACCATCGCCGGCAGTGATGCGATCCTTGCTCAGCAGCAGGCAAAGACCGGGATGCTCGGGCAGATCGTACACCTGCTTGGTCTTCCCCTCGATCAGCACCGTGCCAAGCTTATAGCCCTCAACTGTGTGGAATCGATGGATATATAGAGCGATACCGTTGTGGCTTTCAATGGACACACTTACTGGATGTAGTTGTCATCTTTTCTTGCTTCTGATTTTTTGACTAATTCGAATTAAATTCAATTTGTTTCTGATGTTTCGTTCTCTTTCACTGTTTTCACGTGTTGCGCGCTTCGTCTTTGTGCTTGATATTCGCGTGTGTGCTTCTCTCGCTCTCTCTCTCTTTCTCTCTGTCTCGTTCTGCCCCTTTTTTAGTCGCTTGCTGCTGTGGGTCTGCGTCGAAGACTCGCTCAAAGTGAAATGTGCGCCGACAGAACGGTTTCCACGACTTTATGTTTTTAGCTTATCGCTCGCTCCCTACCCACACACTGTCATATGTTACTGACACCTTGTGTGTGTGTGTGTGTGTGTGCGTGCGAAGCGTAGGCATAGCAACGGGTTTTCAAATACCCTACAGTCTAGAGTCGCTCTCCTGCAGGCTCTTTCCGTAAGGCCAGCTCTATTCTTTAACAAAGTTAGAAAATTCTCTCATAATAGAAATTTGGTTTGGGTTAGTACCCTACCATCCAGACTGGGCAGCTGGCTGCTAACCTCCAGCCAGGCCCCTCCCCACGCAAACATCAATCGGTGATAATGGGCCCGTCATCATATATGGAAGGTAAACAAAAATATTTTTGTTTCTGTTTTTTTGCCCCACAGTCTATAAAAATAAACTTTTACCCGACACGTATTCCACAGGGCAAATGTGACAGGGAACCTAATCAGGATTGTGGATCGGTTGTCAAGAGCAATTCAGACTACCGGGAATAAATATTGAGCGATTAGCAGGAAATCTTGAAACTGTGACAAGAATTTAAGCTTTTGTCAGCGAGCAATTATATTATTTCGTTTTATATCAGTCAGCTTTTGTCAGCGAGCAATTATAATATTTCGTTTTATATCAGTCAGCTTTTGTCAGGGAGCAATTAGAATTTTCGTTTCACATCAGTCAGCTTTTGGCAGAGAGCATTTACAATTTTTTTCCGTTTCATATCAGTCAGCATTTGTCAACAAGCAATTAGAACGTATCGTTTCATATCAGTCAGCTTTTGTCAGAGAGCATTTACAATTTTTTCGTTTCATTTCAGTCAGCTTTTGTCAGCGAGCAATTATATTTTTTTTTTTAAAAAAGATTTTTTTTTAGAGAATTTTTAATTTTTTTGATTTTTTTTGGCCGCTTTTGTCAGCGAGCAATTATAATTTAATCGTTTCATATCAGTCAGCTTTTGTCAGAGAGCAATAAAAACTTTTTGTTTATTTTTAATTTTTACATATTTTCTACATTCTTAAATTTTTCCTAAATTTTAAATATTTTTTTTTAATTTTTCTTAAATTTTAAAATTAGTTTTTTTTTTTGTTTTCTAATTAATAATAATTTTGTAATTTTTAATTTTTTGTAATTATTTTTATTTTCTTATATCTTTATCGCACATTGCTCAACACTGACTCTTGAGCGTGGTCACGAACCAGCAAAACCAGGGCTGTCATAATTCTAATCGATATCCGACAATCCGCAACAAAATTTATTGAGGAATTGGATAAAATTATTTGTTTAGGGTTTCTCTCAACCAACTAGCTAGTAATATTAAACTGAATATCACTGAATAAATTATGGAATACGATTTAAATCAGTAAAATAGAACGTTATCCCATTGTCGACCAGGGGGGTATTTAATATATCCACAAAGTTTATGTAACTTTAACATATTTTACGCATTACAGGTGAAATGTGTCGGTGGTCATTTTTGTTTTGTAAGTGAAGAGGATGATGGAGCTGCAAGGAGCCTTTACAAAAAGTATTATTTTCCGCGGTTTAACAAAGGGTGCTAAACTTTTTAAATAGGGGTGTTAAGTGGGTTAAGTCTCGTTTGATCGCCGGATTGCCCTGGTTTTTCTGCCCTCGCTCCTGTGCCCGGGAAATCCTACAAATTCAAACAAAAAAGAAGCATCTGGAAGTTCGTGGTGATGCATTGATAGTTGAAATTTTCCGCCATAGGACCAGGGTGTCCTTACAGCTAAGGTAAGAGTCCTGTGCGAACCCATGCGGCGAAGTCACAGCACAGACCCCTATGCGCAAGTCGTGGGTATCGCCGTCGCCGCCGCATATCGTGTTATCTTGTGGACCAGCCACCTCGCCTCGAGGGTAGTCGTCAGTTGCTCAGAACTTCCGCCGCCAACGCCGGTAACGGGATTTTTCGCCTCAAAAACAGTTTCGTGTTTCACGTTTAACGGCGCGCCCGTCGTCCGTCAAAGCGGCGTCGACGTAGTCGCTGTCGCATCCCAGCAAAAAAAAAACAAGAAAAAAACGTAATCCCTTTTGTTATACTTGCAACAAAACAGTTCTCTTATTGTTGTTGCTTTGCCGTCAATTCGCGCACTAGTGTGGTTGTTGCTGCTCTGCTATGGTCTGGCGCTTCCATTGAAGCGTTCCCGTCTGTCTGTCAATTGTATTATATTAAAATTGGTTTACTTAATTGTGAAGCACAGACGCGATGCTGCCACAATGTAGTCCCTAGCAGCGGTAGCAGCAATTCAAAGACATTAAAATAAATACATAAGTGTGTGCAGTGGCATCTAAATTTGTGTACCCATTTGTTATTGAATGTGCAAAAGTTTACGTTTTTCGGCCCACGGTTTTGTTTCGTTTTGTTCTGTTATCCTTGGCCTCGCTCTTCTATGCCGCCGCTCTTTGCAACTATTGTCTCTCCTTCGCTCTCTCTCTGATTGCATCTGCCAACCCTCTCTTGTGTGGATTTTTATGCCAGATGTCTTCTGTGCTCTTATACGTGCGGCCAAAGAGTATTATGGTTTTGTCAACATGTTTGCAACGCTGTGAACGCTGGATGCATTTTCGTCCGCATACATTTTAAATATCCTTGCACAGGGTATCGCTCGACTCGGTACTTGACTCGGCTAGTCTTTGCTTCTTGTTTTGTGCTTTGTTTTGGTTTTTCTTTGTGCAACGTTGGACGCAAATTTAAATTGATTTTTCTTCTCGCTTCCGGCTGCTGCTGCTTCTCAGCTGCAGCACCAATGCCTGCATGTGTGCGCGTGCCTGTATGTTGTGGTTTGCTGCATTCCATTCCCCCCTAATTTTCATATTAATAATGCTGCGCCGGGCCCAAGAATGTACGCCACAAATGCACGCGAAAGCCGTCCCCTCCCGCAGGTCCACCAACTACCGCCACCACCCTTGGGTGCAACTAAACAAAAAGAAGAACTGCAACTATTATTTTTGAGTCATTGCAGTTTCAGAACTTCTCGCATTTTGTATTTTCACCCAAACAGTGTTGACAACTTTTCAAAAATCTCAAAAACTTTCCCGTCGAACCTCTGGCATATCAGTCCGAGATGGCAATCGGTTTTTCCCCGCTGCATTTCGGAGATTTCATTGGCTTCATGTGAGTGAGAGATAGAGAGAGAGCTGGCTGCAGAGGGACTTTGTTTGCAATCTTCTGCCATGCCATCCTGAGATGTGTCCTCCCATCGCTTTCAATTCTATCCCCCGCTCGATTCACTACATACCAATGCCACCCTGCCATTGAAAGGGATCCCCGATCTAATCTTGAACGGTTGCTTTTTTTTTTATAGCGATAGAAGACCGATAGTTTTACCCCAAACAAAAGACTGCAATCTGCCTTAACCGGAGAAGGAGAAGCGGTGGATGAGGAACAGAAGCAGGAGGAGTCCAGATCCAGATCCAGATCCAGAAAAGAGAATCTGAATCCGGCACGAACCGGCAACGGTGGTGTGTGGTCCATACGCGCCATGAGTTCATTCATCGAGCTGCTGGGACTGTTTCTGCTGCTGATGTTGCCCTTCCTATACGAGACGAATCACATTTTTCGCTATTATTTCAAATTCCTCATCTACTACGGCATCGTGTCATTCAACTCGATCGTGCTCATACCAGCCTTCCTCACACGCCCCTGCGATGTGCGCAATCTGCTGTAAGTATTATGCTCCTTTTATTCACTTAAGACTCGCATTGCCCATCTTTTATACAGTGGAACGTCCACTTTTTGTACAGTGGAACGTGCTCTTGAACGGACAAAGGACAAAGGGTTACTGGCGGCGGCGGCAGAC
The DNA here is from genome assembly GCA_018150885.1 of Drosophila tristis. Classification (NCBI taxonomy): domain Eukaryota; kingdom Metazoa; phylum Arthropoda; class Insecta; order Diptera; family Drosophilidae; genus Drosophila; species Drosophila tristis. Next base: position 4,517,857 of record JAECWT010000215.1, on the reverse strand, counting down.
TGACTGACAAGGGCCAAATTAGTATAAATTGAGAACCCAATTGCTGTAGACTTACAATGAGTGGAATTCCATCATGCCACATGCCGCATTCCACTCTGTACTCATTCTTTGGTGCACTTTTGATTTTTCCTATGCTTTTTCTGCAATGCGGAAATCATTCTTTCAATAGTTTCAATATATTTCTCATAGATACGATCTAGTAACGCATTTACCCTGACTGTCAGAGGAGAGCTGCTTGGCCCACACATCTTTCAAAGTGGTTAACGCATTCAATGGCAGGACACACAAAATTGCCGTTGAATAATTCATTCGGCTAGTGGGTTTCGACAGTTCGCACGGGCTACAAATTGCTGGCTAATAAAGCACTTAGTTTACGGACAACAAAATACAAATGCATGCAAAACCCATTGATCAAGCTAATATTTAGACTTAGATATGGAGGGTTTTCAATTTTCTGTTGGGGTTCCTTGCTGACCAGACCTTGTAATAAGCCACTAACTGTGAACTACCCAAGGGTTTTCAATGTTAAATGAATTATTAAGGCACAACCATTCGGCATCAATGACACATACAACATTAATTTCCCATCAATATTAACAAGCTAGGAATGCAGGTGGCCACCGAAATGCGCTCATCGCTGGCGACCATCTGGCTGTCCATTAAGGTCACACTGGACGAACCGAACCGAACCGTCTAGTGTTTAGTGTTTATATTGTATTGGCAATTGTGTGGGTAATGGGCTGCATACATTGCATACAAATTTCTCATAAGCGAACGGACACATTCGTGGACAGACTCTCCTGCAAGATCTATGGCTTGATGTCAGCATGAATGGATGGACCTAACCTATCCCTTTTAGAGGGTATTTTACAATCGGACTGCCGTATAACCGGCATTATTAATCGCTTTTTGTTTTGTTTTGTTTTGTTTTGGCAATGCTCACCAACGCCTGGGTGTCAATCGAATCGAAGGACAAAGTTGGTGCTTTGCCCTTCTGCGCTACATGCATATGGGTGAAGGTGGGCTGGTGGGGTGCTTGTGTTCCGATTTGACACGTGTATGCGCACTTCGTTGGAGCAGCAGGGTGGCCAGCCAAAAGGGGTAGAGTGCTGGACTGGTGGACTGGGGGGGACTGGCGGCGCTGTTGCACGCTACTGGCAAACTGTGGCAAAAGGTGGCCCCGAGGTCGTCCCGTTGCGGTGTTCCCCCCTTTTGGTGGTGGCCTGTGGTGGCAAGTGCACTTGTATTAATTTCCCCCACCACTCACGAACCGACGCAACGCAACTCAACTCGACTCGAATGACACTTTGCATTGAGAAAAAAATATCATGAATATTTGATGACGTTGTGGTCTTGCTCGTACTTGTGGTATCAATTATGCCTTTTGTTCCACCAACTATTTAATGCAGTTTATCGATTGGCTTGGGTGGGACCCGGTCACCGGCCACCGGCCACCGACCACCGACCACCGGCATCCAACAATGGCATTGCTGCAGTCTGGGGTATAATTAATTCTACGCCAAGCCTCAAATTACGTGCAATAAAGCGGCATCAAACGCGTCACTCTGGTCTATGGCTATGTCTATATATGGTGTATAGTACACATCGCTTTGATTGCCCGGCTACGCCCGGCTGCTTGTTAATATGATTGCAAAAACAAAACAAAAACGATAAACCCTGCAATGCGATACAATACTCTTCATAGACACAACGCTCCATCAATCAGCGACTCGTTGGGGAGACGATCTCAGCAATTTGCTGAGAGGCATAGCTCAGATGTAGATGTGGCTGTGGAGCTGTAGAAGCTCGCACTGGGAAGGTCTATTCGCTGATCATTGGGGGAACAGGTCCCTGAAAATAATTTAAATACCGCAGCATGCGGACAGCTTTCATTTTACTTACTGATCCCTCCATGCCGATTGATTTTTCATTTGCAGATGGGCCAGCACCTGGTGTCATCGCGTGACAGCGCTGATTGGGCTGCGCTGGGAGCTGCGTGGCAAGGAGCACTTGGCCAAGGACCAGGCCTGCATCATTGTGGCCAACCACCAGAGCTCGCTGGATGTGCTGGGTAATTAACGAGCCAAATCGAAGGAGAATCGATCTAAAATATATGCTAATATGATCATTTCTCTTGGTGTACTCGCACAGGAATGTTTAACATTTGGCATGTGATGAACAAATGCACGGTGGTGGCCAAGCGGGAGCTGTTCTATGCCTGGCCATTCGGCCTGGCCGCCTGGCTGGCCGGACTCATATTCATCGATCGCGTGCGGGGCGAGAAGGCGCGCGAGACCCTGAATGCGGTGAATCGACGCATTAAGCAGCAGCGCATTAAGCTGTGGGTATTCCCAGAGGGGACGCGTCGCAACACCGGCGAGCTGCATCCGTTCAAGAAGGGCGCCTTCCACATGGCCATTGAGGAGCAGATACCCATACTGCCCGTGGTGTTTAGCTCCTATTGCACATTCCTCAACGACAAGAAGAAGATACTCAACGCCGGACGGATCGTTATCACCACACTGCCGCCGGTTAGCACCGAAGGCCTCACCAAGGACGACATTGAGTCGCTCATGGAGCGTGTGCGCGCCCAGATGATTGAAACATTCAAGCTAACCTCTGCGGAGGCCCTGGAGCTGCGCTACAATCCGCTCAAGTCCTCAGCGCTAGCACCATTATCAGCAGCGTCGGAAGGAGTGCCGCCGCCAGGGGCAGAAGTAGAGGCTGCGGCTGTGGCTGCTGCTGCCAGCAGCAGTTCGATCTATGCGCCGCTTCATGTGGGAGCCGCAGCAGCAGCATCGGCCAGCTACGAGACGTACACGAGCAGCGCCACAGCCGCCAAGGCAAGCATGCTCAAAACTCTCTAGATGTGGAGGTTGATGCTGCGCAAACGAAGCTATTCAAGCCGATTTCCGATAGGATATATCCAGCTTTTAATATAATCCCACACTTGACACACACACACACACACTCACACACACACACACACCTCATAGATGCATCCAAGTAGATGCTTATCCAAGGCTTATCCAGGCACCAGTATTAGGAGTATTATTAGGAGCAGCAATAACCAAATTGCCATTCAACCTTCGACTGTCAAGAACATACATAATATCCATCTTAGCGACTAACCACATCCAACACTATGCAACACGACTTCAAGACACAGCTCTAAGATCTACTTCCACACAATTAACAAAACAGAAACAAAAACAGAAACAGAAACAGAAACAATCCAAGCAATCCAATCCACACGAGCATTGCTTCTAATGAGCACCATAGGATTTTCTACTATAAAAAGCCCAAAACAAAAATCGCTTCAGTGGTATAACTAGATAGAAGCCAAAATATATGTGTCTCTTTAAGTTGTTACAGTGAGAGACAAATGCGTGTCTCGGCACAACCAAAACATGATACGCAGCGACAAAAGAGACAACACTTGTCAGTGAGCGGACCGCAAAGCAAAGCCAGTCTTGAGTTATTTGCTGGCTGGCTGATTTTAGCACATTTTACAATCCTATAACATAAAAATGGATTCGATTTCAATTTGAAATGCTGCGATCCAAGTTATCCAGACCATCGCATTATTCCATTCAATGGGGCTAAAATAGAGCCAAAGAAAATTGATTGAATTGCAATTTTGTACCAAAAGCAAAGACATTTTTTTTAATGTACTTATATTTTGTCATTCTGATTTTTAAAAATACTTATTCGATTTGAATAGTTCGCTAGAAATTGTCTGCGTGCATGGCTATAATAAATTGGGTGACAATATCTTTGAAAATGTGCGCCAAAAGCCTGTCACGTAGTGGGTTAGCGCGCTGAAATTTAAAATATATATACTTAAAGCTGCAAAGAAAATTTGGACAACATTTTCTAAATTTTCCTTAGAGTTTTAAGTACATTTACATATATATTTCAGTTTTCAGACCGATGCCGCAATACGCGAAAAAGTTGCAGACTTTTGGCTCGCACTTCAAATGAGAATTGAGTCAGCATTGAGCCCAATCTTCAATACCTTAAATTCCGTAAAAAAATCCTCAAATGCCTCAATCTGAAATTTTCATGCGTCTCAGCGGGCGGTTGGGAATAAATTTTAGACACATAGTTTCCTGATGAAAGATTTCCAGAAATCTTCGAAGAATTTTAAATCTGCTGTACGCTTACCATGTTTTCTTTTGAACCGCCCTCATGTACATGACCAATGATCAATATAAACTCGTTTAAGCACTGTCCAGTTGCCGTTTCTGAGTGATATTGTTCTCGTGACTGAAATTCCATCTCATTTGCCAAGTACTTTTAGTTGAAATTTCAACATATTTAAATGATTCCTTCCAGTGGTCGCCCATAGCTAGCCCTTAAATATTCTCGACCTCAAATAGAATTAACTTACAAATATTGTATTTTAAAGATTTTATTGTGTTTGCATGCCAAAATGAATGGAATCCGTAACCGATTGTTAATCCGTGCTGTGCAAAATATCCGTATAAAGTGCAATGGAAGCGAGGTGACTGTTTTAAAAAGGTTTTGGAATTGTTATCCATTTGAAATGTAGTCGGAAATCAGAACAGCAAGGCAAATAATACAGTTCTACTGTAATATGTGCAGAGCAAGTGAAATCGGTTTGTTTTTTTCTTTGCTTGGTTGTTACTGAAGGCATTTTGAAACTCATGTAAGGAATATTATACACAAAAAACAGTTGTGGGATCTAAATTGATTCAATTGCGCGGAAATCGAAAAGTCAATCATAATTAAGCCGAATTCAAATACCGAATTGTGTGCATAGTTAGAACTTTTTAATCTCGTTTAGACCTGGCAATCCTGCTGCACTCCCTGGCATTACTTCACATTCGATATTGTGTTGCATAGTGTGACTAATAGATTTTTAAAGCGATAATAAACATACATACATTTTTTTTGTATTTATATACTAATATAAAGAAATGACCACAGCTAAAAGGAGCGCATGACAATGCCCAATGCAGGACATTTATGTTTTTTGTACCTTGAATTTCAGAGTGGCAGGAAAACTCAAAGTCAGAATGGACGATTTGCAAGCAGAGGGCATGGGCAGACAGCACTCCCACTCCAATGACAATTTGTGAGAAATTCTGCCGATATGGATGTTTAATATCTTTAAGTAAAATGCTTTGGGCAAACCAAATCGGCTCAATATTTAATGGGTTGTCCGATGGAGCGATGTTGTGGCATAAATGTGCATCTACTGCTGCCACGTCAATATTCTGGATACAAAATGAAAGGGCTAAAGGGAAAGGTCTGGGGCAGAACCATTAAATTACAATTGGAATGGGACAAGTTTTCCAAATGAAATTCGAGGTTCAGAATGACTAATATTGGGTTAGCCGATTGATGATCGTTCTTGTATCATCAATCAATTTTAATTCGTGCTTTTGTACTGTTAATGGAAATAATTAAAGCGCTCATTGCGATGAATTTAAAGCCGATCGAATCAATTCAAGTTCGTTTACTTATCTACGTAATTTAAGAGACCTAAACTAGCGACTATTTACGTACTCTAACCATTCAAGTGTATTGCGAGTTGTGTACCTGCCTGGTGAACTGTGGATGGACCCAAAACTTTGTAAATACGATGGGAGCACATGGGCGATTTGGTTCACTTTGAAGGCAGCCAAAACAAAATAAAAAATGGAAATATGGAAAATCGAAAAGGGTTAATTTAACACGAATACCATAAATATCCTTTTTTTCAAATCAATTGTGTATTTATTTGCGTTGTGGGTGCTTGCCATGGGCCATGGATGTCAAATCAATTTAATCTAGAGATCTTAAAGGGCTAAAGGGAAGGCTCTGGGGCAGAGTCCTTTCTGCTGCTTTGTATGGGGCATCCAATGAGATTCGAGCAGGCATGCGAGTGAGATTGAAGAGATGGAAGATCTTGCTTTGCCTTACATGAATTTAATTGCTGTCCTGCGACAGTGTCTCCTGTGTGTGTGTCTTGTGTGTGTGCCTGCACCGCACTAGAAACTCAATTTAACATAACAATAAATAAATAACAGAGAGTGGGGGCTGGGGAGTGGGCCGGGCCGGGCCGAGCCGAGGCCTCAGCAAACAGCACAGCTGCCGCGGGAGGAGTTCGGCTTTTCATCTGCCTTGACCACACTGCAAAAGGTTTCCAATTTGTGATTCAGTGGCGCTTTTCCCTTTTGGCTTTGGGTACGCAACTTACGCCATTTCGTTCCCATCCGCAGAGTCCTCTGGGCGGCCCGCTTGGCCCGCTTGGCCCCCTGGAAGATCTTCCATGGCCCAGTCCATCTCCTCCAGTTCTATGGTAATCTCAGCCAGCTGCGGGAAGGTTTCTCTCGGCTCAGCTGGCACTCAGGAGGACGAGCCGAAGCAGCACTTACCCCTGCGGCTATTGCCAGTCGCTTTTGCTCGTAGATCGCGTACAGCTCGTGATTCTTAGCCAGGAGTCCCTTGTAGGCGTTCAGCTTGTCCTCCCACCGCTTCTTACGCATGTTGATCTCCGCCCTGTCGCGGGTCACCTTCGGCACTCCCCTGGGGGTTTGTAGGATCTCTACGATCTGTACGCCCGACTGGTAGTCCTCCCCGTCCTCGAGTGGGCCCATCTTCAGGGCCTGTGCACTGGCCTCGTACAGGCAAACCTTTGAGCTCTCAGCCGCACCCAACTGCGAACTGTTCTCGTGTGTGCAGCTCCCTCCGCCCTCATAGCAAACCAAAGAGGAGTCGTCGCAGCTTGGGGGAATCTCTGAGCTGTTCCCACAACCCCAACGGAAGACTATCGACGTCTGAGGCAATCTCTGGGCTCTCTTCGGACCCGCCGACGAGTGGGGCCACTTCAAGGCCCTCATCCTGGGACAACTGTGAGCTATCCGCGTCTAGGGGCATCTCCGGGGTCTCCGACTGGGAGTTCCCCTCGTGTGGGCCATCGGCAGGGGCCCGATAACGAACCAGCTGGGATTCCTGCACATCCAGGAGCACCTCGAGGCCCACACGCGGGCTGAGCTGCTGGGGCATCTGATTCCGATTCTGATTCCGATCCCGATTCATTGTACGTTCGGAGAGTTTGAGTTCAGTGACAGGCAGACTGTCGGTCCAGTGGTGAGGGTCTACTCAAGGCCTGCCTGGACCCTGGAACTGGACTGCTGGGGAAACTGTCCCTCGAGCAGGACTTGCAATGGCTGGCAGCTGGCTGCGGGGAGACTTCTTGCCAATCTTCGCCATCTCCTTCCGAGTAAATAATCCAAATGGATTTATTCCGTCGCTAAATGTGTCCCATTCCACATCCATCTCCCCCATCTCCCCCATTCAGCATCCACCAACCCCAAACACAATTCTCTTCAGCTTTGCCTTCTGGTTTTATTTGTCTGTTAGTCGCGGAGGATCAATTGGTGCAGGAACCCCCAGGTAAGGAGCAAGAAGAGTCGCGAGTCTCGAGTCTCGGAGATCCCAAGCCAAAGCCTGCAATCCGTTTGGGGGTATTCCCGTGTCTCTTCTGTGTTGTGTGTTTCTGTGTTCGGTGTGTGTCTGCGGCATTCCAAAAATATATATGAACATCCAAACTAGGGGTGGAACGAGAACGGACTGGTCCGCCGCCTCCGCCATCGCCTTGGCCTTGGCATTGGCCTTGGCCAAACTGCTGAAGGAGTGGGAGAACTTTGAGTCGCTACAGTCCAGCCACTTCTCTGGTGGGTACTCACCCCTGCGCCTGCCCATCAGTGGGATCCCCGCAGGGCCTGCAAGCAATGGGCAGCTTCAAGAACTCCGCCGCCTGAGCGAAGGTTCTCCGTGTCTGATGTGATCAGGGGACTCTTCTTGTTACCCGTCTGCAAGTTGGTGATGTCCTTCAAAACCTCACGATCCATTGTCGGCGTTTGTTCTCTGTGCTTTGTTCTCTGTATTCTCTGTATGTTGTATGCGAGTATCTGGTTCTGGTTTGAGCTGTGAAGTTTGCTGAGTGACAGAGCGACAAGTCAGTCGGGCAGTCAGGCAGTCGGACTGGTGAGTCTCTGTTCAAGGCCTGGTATGAGCCTCGAACCTCGAACCCTGACTGGACCGACCCCGGCCCGGAATCGGGTCAGGGCACGGCCCAACCGCAAACTGGGTCGCTGCAATAAAAACCGAATATGCTGACTGGCATTGTGGCCAACAGCAGAGCAAACAACGGCAAGAATTCTCCTCCAGGCTGCAGCCTCGAGCCTCGAGCCAAGTGCAACGCGCGCTAAGCGGCTGCATTAGCGGGTGGCAGGTGGCAGGTGGGGAGTGGGGAGAGTGTAGTACCTGGAGCACTCCGACCAGCAGATACTTCCTAATCAGATTCCAAATAGTCGGCAGATCGCTGTGGAAGGCAAAGGGCTGATTGCCCTCTTCCATTGGGGGACTTGCTCGGAGCCATTCCAGGGCCATTTCGGGGGGAAGGTGCTTCGCTTCCTTCTCCTGCTGGTGGCGTACATCCACACGGATATGTGCACTCGTAGCATACCCTCGAGGGCTCCCTCGACGAGCACTGGGTGTAAAAATGGATTTGGCAGGCAGGCAGGCAACAGGCAGGCAAAGGCTTGCCACAAATGATGAAATGCTAAAATGCATCAAATGCAACACCAATGCCAGAGAGCAGGAGGGGCGGAAGGGGATGTTGCAAGCAGCAGTAGGCTGTGGGGCACAGAGAGAGAGAACGGGGCGTAGGCGGGGCTTGAAGTGGGCGCTTGATTACAGTGAAATGCACTCAAAAGTGGCGAACGAAGCGATGCCGCCAGCGAATGCAATCGAATGTGCAACAACAGCAACAAGCCCTCACACACACACACACAGAGCCATGTAGAAGGGGCAAAGCTGCGCCAAAAAGTTCCACAAATTACATTTAAGCGACGCAAAAGTTAAGTGAAACTCATTGCGAGAATCGCGGCTAGCAGAGAGAGAGAGTGGGGAGAGATGGGGAGGGTGTGGGGAGGGCGTCCAAGGGCTAGCTGCCACACTGCTGAGTGCTTTGGCAGGCCCAAAGTAGGCACTTGAACTATTTCTGTGTTCTCGCACATTCGCCCACACACTTGCAGTTGTTTATGGGTTTGAGGTGGCAGGGAATTGTTTTCCCTGGATAGGTTGGGGAAGGTGGAGGGGTTTATGGGAATATTCTGGCATAGAGAAATCGCTGAGAAATCGGACAGTGTTGGTTGTGGGGGCATGCACAGAGATATCCTTGCTGTATTTTTCTACTCACAGGATCATAAAATACAACTGATTTATTTAATTATTTTTTTTGTCCATTTCCTCTTTATTATGCTCAATTTTTGGTTTTATACTTTTGTTACGCATACGCATATGATTATATATTCTTTCATTTATTTATTTGGTTTTTGGTTTCGGTTGTTTTTTTGCTTTGTTATTTAATTATTTTGTTTTTTGTTTGTTCTTGTTTTTGTTTTTGGTTGGTTTTTGGTTTTGGTTTTGGTTTCGTTTGCCTTTACAAATAATCATCGCTATGATCGTTCTTATACAATTTATATTTCATATATCCATTTAATTTGTATGACATTTCTTTGTTATATAAATAATGTACACCACCCCAAAAAAAAAAAAAAAAAAAAAAAACAATTCAGTACTTATTCGGTTTAATTTGTCCATTTGCTTTTGCTATTTTCTTTTGCTGTTTGCTGAAGCTGAATTTGGGCATCTCTTTCTTGGGGTTTTTGTTTTGTTTTGTTTTGTGTGTGTTTTGGTTGCTGTTTCTCTCTTTTATTTGGTGGGCTTGGGCATGGCCCGTGCCAAGCAGCGGTAATGCGGCCGAACAATTCTCAAATTTCAATTTTCAATTTTCAAACAATTTGTATCGTTCAATTCACAAACATCAAGCGAATGTCCCATTACATTTAATAATTTATAATTTAGCATTAATAATAGTACTCTTGGCGACAGCTGTGTTCCGAGTATTTTTACACATTCATCCATTGAAATGCAATTTGTTGTTTGTCTCCCTCTCCGTCTCCGTCTCTGTCTCCGTCTCTGTCTCTGTCGCGAGTTGTGTGTGTTTTTTAATGGGCGATAACGCGATTATAATGCGAGTCTAGAACTTAGATGTACGCTGTATTCATGCCTGGGCTTCTGTTGAATCCTTGAATCTCTTCTCCAGGTATTCCTCTTTCTATGCTATGCTCTCCTCTACATCCTGCTGGCGTATATGTCTGCTATGGGCTAACTCTCGCTATGTCTCTCTAGCTCTAACTCTCCTTGGGATCTATGCCCCTCTCCTTCTCCTTCTACCTCTCTCTGTCTCTGTCTCTATCTTTCTCTATCTTTCTCTATCTGTTTCCCTCTCGGCTTCCCCTTTCTATATATATCAACTTGTTTAACGAGTAGTAGCACAATTTTTGGACGAAGATGGTTTGAAATCGAAGCGTCTAAGTGAGTGAGTGAGTGAGGTGAGGAGTGTGTGTGTGTCTGTGTGTGTGTCTGTGATTGGAGACTATCCTGCTAACTAAATCCACTAAATATATATATGTGTGTATGTATGTATGTATGTTTGTATGTAGGTGGTGGAGTGTCGGTTCTTGCTGCTTTAGGTGTTTTGTTTTTTGTTTTGTTTTTTGTTTTTTAGTTTTAGTTTTTTCGGTTGTGGATGAAGCGCTCTTCGGTTTTATATGTTACATACATTATGAGCTGGCTATAAGTATATGCTTTCTATAACTATCAAAATTCTCGGCTATATGTTCGAATAGAAAAGGAAACGCGTTAGTTACAATCTCCATTTTCTGCATGTCCACGAGTATCTCTCGCGCCTTCTCGCCTTCTCTCTTTCAACTTCCACTCTCTCTCTCTCCCTCTCCCTCTGTTTGTATATATTTGTATACATATATAAATATACATACATATGGGGTGCTATATAGTGTGCGGATTATACGCATATATTCGAGTATATATATACCATATACGAGCATATATCAGAAGAGCAGCCTGGGGGAACGCTGACTAGCTTGAAGGTTCTCTGCTCTGCTCTGCCCTGGCCTGCTTTTTGCTCTGCTTTTTGCTCTGCTTTTTGCTCTGTTTCTGTTGCCTTGTGCTTTTCAGTGTGGTTCTTTATATCTGTATGTAAGTAAGGGTAGGTAGGGGGATGGGGATATGCCCGGGGAGTGCCCCAGTAGTGGGATTGGGCTGGGTATAACGGTGGCTAACTGCAGTACTCGCTGTTCTGTTCCGTTCGACTCTTTTCGAATCTGTTCGAATCTGTTCGACTCTGTTCGACTCTGTTCAACTCTGTTCGAATCTGTTCGAATCCGTTCGAATCTCTGTTCAACTCTGCTCGACTCTGCTCGGATCTGTTCGAATCTGTTCGACTCTGTTCGACTCTGTTCGGATCTCTGTTCGACTCTGCTCGACTCTGTTCGGATCTGTTCGACTCTTTTCGACTCTGTTCGACTCTGTTCGGATCTGTTCTATACTGTTGTCGCTGTTCAACTAAGCTAAGGACGTTTTCGCAAAAAGGTCATCGTGTTCATATATATACGAGTAGGTTGTATGTATATGTATAGTAGTTATACGTATGCACTATGGATGTACGTTTTAGCCACTCCATCGATCGGGGCCACATTTTATTGTTGACTATTATTATAACTAAGCTTTCTCTCCTGCAAAAAGGCGTGCCATGTGGTGTTGTCTCTGTCGCTTGTCGCCTGTCGCTTGCCCCTGCTGTTGCTGTCGCCCCGATCGACATTTTTGTTTAGTTTATTAACAAAAAAAAAAAAAAATCAATATATTATATATGTAGATATATGTATGTATATAGTAGGTAAGCTAAATCATATCATTCCTAAACCCTATACACATATATGTATACTCTATGTGCCAGCATACACACTCTATATATATATATATCGTAATATCTTTCATATGGTTTTTGTAGTTAACAATATCATCGATCCATCGATCTATCGATCTATCGATCGGGCCAGTGCTTAAATATATATGGGATTCTCCTGGCCGGTGAGCAGCCGGAACATGGATGTGGGCATCGTCTTCATGAGTATCTGTGGGGAATGGGAATCGTAGTGAGTATTCCCTTAGTCGCAGTCATAGTCTTGGGCACTTACCTCCCCCACTGAAGTGGCGAGCAGGTTAACGATCTTCTCGTGGGGCACTGCCACCACGCTCTGGTTGTTGATCTCAATGATGCGATGACCAACACGGACACCGCCCCGTTCGGCTATGCCGCCCCGCAACAGACTGCAAATCTGCAATTGAAAGCATGCGAATGTACGTTTGTATATAGCCAGAAATGATCTCTCCCTGGTGATCGAGGACTTACCACACCGTTCTGTACACTGAATCCCAGCTGATATTTGGTCTCTGGCCGCTTGATCTTCACCTCGACAACGGGGGCGCAGGGCACCACCGTGAACTTGACGACGGTCTGGTTTTTGGTGTTCTTTATGTACGTCTGGCAGGTGGAGAGCGGCAGGCCGACGAGGCTCAGTCCATTGATGGCGATCAGCTGATCGCCGATATTCAGCTGGCCGCAGCGGGCCGCCGCACCGGAGCTCATCAGATTGGCAATGACGACGGTGGGCAGCATCGAGCCCCAGCCGCTCTCGACAATGACCACGCCGAGTATCTCGCCCTTGGCCTTGGGCACAACGACCTCCTTTTGCAGCTCCTTTTTGGCAAAGATCTCCAGCTCATCGCCGAAGATCTCCTGGCTATTGAGCACCTCCTGGTAGTCCATCTCCTTGACGAATCGATGGTCTTCGATGCCATTGGCCTTGAGGAACTCCATGTAGGCCACCTGGAACGCCTGCCCAATCGACTGGGCAATGAACTGCGCCTCATCGCTCTCGAACACATGACAGATCATCTTGGGCGTACGATTTGGCTTGGGTGCGTCGTCAATGTCCTGCGGCACGAAGCGGCGGCGGGCCATCAGCACCACCAGATCCCCAATGTCCGCTATATAGGAGATTGTGCGCAGCGCGTGATCCATCATGATCTCCTTCAAGTCGGTGTTCAGCACCATTATCTTTTCCGTTGATATGAACAGATCCACTTCGGTGCTGGGCTGAACATCGCCATCGGGTGCCTGAAAACGGTGGTGTGCATCGAATTAGTTGGCTGATCGCAGCTCATAAAATGGGGCAAGGCAGGGCGGGACATGTGTGTGTGGGTTTATTGGCAGGGCTGTTGGCTGTTTGGCTGTTTGGCTGTTGGCTGTTTGGCTGGTGGGTGGGCAAGCTTCTCTTTCGGGAAACACAAAAAATGCACAGCGGGGCAAATGTTTTCAATTTAATTAAAGGCAACTCAGGCAAATCCGGGCCGATCAGGGGATAGGTGTGACGGGCGACAGTGTGGCCAGGTACTTAAATATTATCTTGTCCCTCGGCCACACTGCACGGGTGGTGGGTTGGGGGTGGGGGCATACAGGTGGGTGGCTGTGTTCTAGTGTTTCAGTTACTTACCAGGGCCTATTGTGGAATATGCGAATTGGTTTTATTTTATTTTTATTTGCATTTTGTTGTGTTTTTTTTTTTTTTTTTAATTAAATTTTTTTTTTTTTTAATTAATTTTTTTTTATTTGGTTTTTTGCATGGCGATACGTGGATTGGTTTAGCGTGGTGGTTGATCGTCGCAGATGCGGAGCAGTTGATGTGGTTGAGGAGGTGAATGCATGAAAATATATATATATATATAGTAGAGAGTTAATGGCGCTTCTCGTTCGCAGTATTCGTTGGCAGAAATGGTTTGGGCGGCAGTGGTGACGGGGCGGGGGTTCGGGTATTAAATTAAAAACTGGTTTCGGTTGGTTATCAAAAGTAGCTGAAAATTTAGCACAAAATGCATTGGGCCATGGGCTGGGTGGGGCAGCAGCGGGGCCAGAGAGTCGAGAGCGTTTCCAGAGGCGATTTGAATTCAGTTTTGCTCGCTAAATATTTCTAAGCAATTTGCAATCGAAGACGAGAGCGCATTGCACATGAATTACATTAAAATTTGACTTTAGCTAAGGCTAACGACATGCAAATTGATGCATTAAAGTGTTACTGAATTGTTCTAAAAGTCCTGATCGATATTAGTAGATCCGCAAGGCTACCCACTAAATGTTCTGGCTGATAGGGGATAAGTCGTTAGCCCACTTGGGCCACCCTCTGGCACTGCTCTGTGGCATTGAATGGAAATTGAAAAAGAAAAAATACAAAACGTAACACCCAATGGGGAAAAGAGCAATCGAAGGAGTTGGGAGTGGGATTTTGGGTGTTGAGAACATTACCTTGATACGGGAGACGGCCTCCTCGGCCTGCATCATGCGCGTCGACTTTGTGGGCTGACCCTCGCAGACCAGCTGCGTGGAGCCCAAGTACTTGGCCCTGAAGAGCACGCCCTCGATGAGCACTGCGCCGCCTACAAGACGGAGAATCCGATTAGCATTTGGGCTCCCAATCACATCAGGCATTATCAGAGTACATGTCGAGTATACGTTGGTCAGTGTATGTGCTTGGAGTGTGAAGTGTGGAGTGTGGAGAGTGGTGTTTGGAGTGTGAAGTGTGGACTGATTGGTGGTGTAACTTAATCCCCTTTTATTTGACACTCTCAGCATCCCTTTGGCTGCCCAGCAGCTATATGTAATATGTGCCCAAGTGTTGTGCACTGACTGCTCCAAGTAGTTCATTTATTTGGAAATTGTGTCGTAAGTAAAGTAATGTAAGTAAGTAAAGTATCCCGGACGGATACCTTGTGCTGCTGTCAGTACGTCGCAGTCATCAGCCACGCAGCTGTCGGTTTTAATATCAATCGGACACGAATCTAATGTTTAAGTCCTACAAAATATATTAATTTTCTTTAATTTAGATCACTGAGTAAATCGGATATTGAGTGCAGTGCCGCCTCTGAGTTTCGCCCCTTTTGTATTTGTTTTGATTTTGGTTTTGGTTTTGATTTTGGTTTCTGTTTCTGTTTCGTGTTTTCTTGTTAGTGTTGGAACTTAGTTGCTATTACATAATGAAATTGTATCTTACAAAGTATTGTACACACACACAGACACAGTAAAATGAAGAGTTGAGTTTTGGTTTTTTTTTTGGTTTTGGTTTTGGTTTTGATTTTGGTAGAACGAACGAACGAACGAACGACGCATGCAAAAAATACGCAAATAAATATGCGAAAAAAAAGAGTACAGAGAAATTATATATAAATATATAGGTATATATATATAGATTAATATTCATATAGTTTATCAATTCAATAATACGATTTACAGTGGTGTACGTTGGGCTGCGCATATCGAATGAGTTACTTCAATTCGCTGGACATATGCCCCTGCAGAGGGTGAGCGCCGAAAGCCTTAAGCCACAACCAGCAGGCAGACAATTTCTGTGCCTGAAATTTGTGTCAATAACTAGTCTAAAAGTTAATTAAGTTCTGCATTCGTTTGAGCAGTCTTTGGCCTGTTGCTGGAGCACTCAAAAATGGAACTAAGGGGATTGAAGTGGCTCGAAGTGGCTCGAAGTGGCCCTGGAACATCCCTGTGCACAAACATCACACAATTCCTTCGCTCTTCCAGCATTCCTCCTACCAAAGATGGACATAAAAGGCAGCCTGTGCCCAAGCCATTTCTAGTCTATAATTCTCACTATTCCAGCCAGGCAAATTCCTGCTCAAATCGGACAACTGCGAGCCAACGAAGGTGCTTCCCTATCGGATAAATGTTCGCAGCTTGTGGCTCTGGTTCTGCGCGCCACTCGCTGCAGGGGCATTCAAATCGGCGGCAGGGCCGCCTGATGATCGCCTACTGCCACGAATTTGTTCAGCATCACAACATCAACGAACCACAGACAACAGCTCTGGGATTACACAACTGGAGTGCACTGTACAGCACACAGTGCGGCACATAATGCAAATGCAATTGGATGCCATACAGCATAGTGGCTACGGCTATGGCTATGGCTATGGGCATGGGCATGGGCGTGGCTATATGTGGCACGTGGAATGCGGAACAGTTCAGACGATGGGCGGAACGTACACCCAACGCATTTACCTTCTTTGCTCTTACTCTTTTTGACTTTTTTCTCGCCGCTGCCGCTGCCGCAGCCGCTGTTGCTGTTGCTGCCGGCGCCGCTGCCGCTGCTGTTGTTGCTGCCCGCATTGACGGCCGTGGTGACGGCGCCCGGATTGGCGGCCACATTGCTGCCTCCTCCGGTCCCTCCGCCTCCACCGGTCACTGCTGCGCCGCTGATGGTGATGCCTCCGTTGAGGCTGCCGCCGTTCTCCGCCTCCAGCTTGATGATGCCAGCGCCCCCATTGACGGAGCGTTCAGAGCCGCCGCCGCCGCCAGTGCCGGGACTTCCCATGGGCGGTGCCGTGGCCACCGCTGCAGCCACTGAGGCAGCCACCACGGCGGAGGCCACCACATCCACAGGGTCGCCGATTGAGCCGGACTGCTGCTGCTGCTGCTGTGCCTGCAGCTTGCTGGGCGACTTCTCGCTGTGCTCCGAGGAGCTGCGTGATATGCTGCGCTGGACCATGCCGCCGACAAGGTCGAGCAGCTTGCCGCCGCTGCCGGCGGAGCTCTTCGGGGGTATGGGCGGCGGCGGCAGCAGCTCCGGCGTGCAGCTCAGCAGCGCGTTGTAGCCGTTGCGCGTCTTCGTGCTGGGCATCTGCTGCTTGGGCGAGATCTTGGAGAGCAGCGAGGAGCGCGGCTTGCGCTCCCAGCTCTTGTTCTCGTCGTAGTAGCCCTGATCGTCCAGCCGCTGGTGGCCCAGCAGCCGGTCCGTCTCCAGATCGGTGTCCACATCGTCCTCGTCCGCACTGTGATTCTTCGAGTGGTTGTCCGAGCCGGACTCGAGCAGCCCCTTGGCCACGCCACCGTCCAGGTGCCGGGACAGCCACACGGGCGAGCTAATCACCGGCGAAGGTGATCGCTGCTGCTGTTGCTGCTGCTGCTGCTGTTGAGCCGGCATGAGGCTGCTTCTTTCCGGAATGGGCGGTGGTACTCCGTTGCCGTTGCCGTTGCTGCTGCTGCCGTTGCTGCCCGCACTTCTCGGCTTACTGGGCCCAGAGCCAGTCCCAGTGCCAGTGCCAGTTCCAGTTCCAGTCCCAGATGGGGTGGTGGGCGAGCTGCGCTGCAGCGTGGAGCTGATGGCCGCCGCCAGGGGCGTGTGCTTGCTGCTCGGCTGCAGCAGATCGATGTCTGCGGCGCTGCTGCTGTTGGGCTTGCGATGCGGCGCTGGAGCCGGCGGCGGCGGCGTCATCTGCACCGTGTCCGGCCGATGGAAAACACCTGCAGCAAAGAGAGACAAAAAAAGTAGCAGGGTGGTGTGTGGTGTGGGGTGTCGGGTGGGGACACTCACTGATCGAATAGAGCGAGTCCAGGTCGGGATCGATGTTCTTGAACACTTTGTTCTGGCTGTGGCTCTGCGTCTGGCTGGGACTCTGGCCGAGCAGCTCCCGGGGCTGGGGCATGGGCGGCGGCTGCTTGGCGTGGCCGTTGCTGGGACTGGGACTGCTGCCGAGGTGGCCCCCATTGCTGTCCGTGGCGGAGGCGTTGGTCAGGTTGTGCATGCTGTTGAGGCTGTTGTTGGTGGACAGGCGCTTCATGTCCATCAGCATGGAGATGCCGCCGCTGCCCCCGATGCTGGTGCTGGCACTCAGGCTGTTGGGGCACTGCTGTCCCAGTCCCTGTGCCTGTCCCTGACCCTGCCCCTGAGCCGGGACCCCCTGCACGCCGGCCAGCTGCAGCTGCAGCTGCAGGTTCTTGTTGTTGTTGTTCTCGGTGTCGCTGGTGTGGCCCGAGGAGAGGCCGTCCTCCAGCACAGGCATGGCCGAGGCATAGTACTTGGCGTAGTTCGAGCACGAGGTGGACACGCCGCCGTTCATCTCCCCGGAGAGACCTGCAAGTGGAACAGAGAGAGAACAGAGAGAGAGGCATGGGATCGCACGGCTCACAGGGCGACTGCTGGGACTGCTGGGACTGCTCTACTCACTGTCCAGATCGCCGCAGTTGGAGTCGTAGTCGGTGGTCTCCGGCGAGTAGCGGTAGTTGTGGCCGCCGGCAGGGCCCACGCCCCCGCCCACGCCCACGCCCCCGCCCACGCTCTGGCCGAGGCCACTGCCACTGCCGGTGCTCAGCAGCTGGTTGTGATTGAGGCCGTCCTGTTCGCCGTCCCGCTCGCCGCTGCTGCGGCTGGCGGAGTCCAGGAAGAAGTCAAAGTCCCGCATCAGCGGGCTGCCGCTGCTGTAGTGTGGCCTGCGTGCCACGCCCACGCCCACGCCCACCGGCATGGGCTGACTCTGCTGCAGCTGCAACTGCATCTGCAGCTGCGGCTGAGCGTATCCGCCGTAGACATGGCGCTCGGCCTCGATCTGCTGCTGCTGATAGTCTCGGTCTCGGTCTCGGTCTCGTTCCCGGTCCTGATCCTCGTCATGTTGCGGCTCCTGTGCAGCGGGCTCGTCCTCGTCCTCTGCCTCATCGTTCTCCTCATCGTCGCCGTCGCCGTCGCCGTCAGCGTCTTCCCTCGTCCTCCTCCTCGACCAGCTCCTCCTCGTCGCGCTCGAAGTTGCTGTGGAACTCGTACTGGATGTCCTGCGGAGGGCAAGACACACAAAGGATCAACTTGGAGCTTCGCTAAGCGGAATTTATTCTCCCTAATGGGGGCACAAACAATACTGGGGATCAGGGCTGGGGCAGGCGAACGTCCTTGCCCTTCAAAATGAGCGGCGGTTCTGTGAAGGGCACGGTGGCGCGCGGCTTGAGCGACGGATGCCACTCGACCCTGGCCGGATAGACGACGAGCCAGGCGCGCTCCTCGTGCAGCAGCACCTCGTAGTGATGGTGGTTGGCCATCACGACGTGCGGCTGCCGGGCGGCGAAGTACTGCTCGATGGGCGCCAGCGGCACGCCGTGGCAGTTGAGGTACACCGTCCGGATGGTCGGCAGCTGGAGGGCCGCCTCGTAGATGTCGCACATCTTGCCGCCCCAGATGGCCGCACTGGCGAAGCGCAGCCGCTCCCTGGCCACCACCTGGGGCAGCTCGAGGGCGTGCCGAAAGGTGTGCAGCGTCACCACCGTGCTGGGATGCTGCATGCTGAAGAAGCTCTGATCGAAGCCGCACACGAGCACCGGCGAGCCGCGGGCCAGCTTGCTCTGGAAGCCAATCTTGTCGCTCTGCTGCAGGCCCACCGTCTCCGCGCCCAGACAGCCAATGGTGCGCAGGGCCCGCGCATAGTAGTCGTGGCTCTGCACCTGGCTGTGCAGCAGCTCCATCGACTGGCAGACCCTCTCCTCGAAGGCCGAGCGCATCGTCTCGTGCACGCAGACGGCCGCCACGGTGCGTGGCGCGAGCGGCTGCTTCAGGGTGCGCAGCAGCGGCTCAATGGCCTTCTCCAGATTCGCCTTGGGGCAAATGATCAGCAGCGTGGGCTGCAGCCAGGCCAGGTCGCTGCCGTCGCCAGGGAAGGCCGGCTGGCGCCAAGTGTACGGCACGCGGGGCATTTCTCAAACTTAAACTTTAGAATTTAACGCAAACTCAATGGGGGTTGGGGGTTGGGGGTTTGTTCGGGTTTGTTGGGGGGCTGAACGAGTTGTAGGGAGTGACGTAGAGATCGCAGTTTACTTGTGCAAAAGTACAGGGCAGGACTGGGACTGGGACTGGGACTGTGGCAGGGACAGGACTGGGACTGGGACTGGGACTGGGACTGCGACTTGGCAGGGACTGTGGCAGGCAGTGCAGCCGGAGCAGTACTCACAATGCTGTCCACATCGCTGCCGTTCTCCATGATGGGCTGCTCGTCGGTCGAGGGGCACTTGAAGAACTCCTCCAGCACTTTGCGCGTCTCCGAGAACTCGTAGAGGTAATCAAAAGTCGATGACTTTGTGTGTAGACTCAGCGGTCCCACAACACCCACACCCACACCAAGTCCAGCTCCTGCTCCTGCTGCTGCTGTTGATGCTGCTGCTGCTGTTGAGCAGCAGGCTGTCGGCGGTGCTGTGTGCATTGGCGGCGTGGCCGTGGCCGATCTGCTGACTGCCTCGTTGGCCAGGGCCAGGGCCACCGCTTCGGGCGTGGTCAGATCGGAGATGGTGCCGATTTCGGACACATCGTTGCTGGTGTCCTCCGCATTGGTGTCGCTGCCCACCGGCTGCTGCAGCTGCAGTTGCAGTTGCAGCTTGTTGTTGGTGTTGCTGTGGTTGCTGTGGTTGCTCATCATGCTCGTGTTCGTGTTCGTGTGGTGCTGTGGTGCTGCATGCTGCGGCGGCTGTGGCGAGCAGCTGCGCGGCTCGCGATGAGGCGGCGACAGGATGCGCTGCAAGGGGCAAAGGTTGAGTTAAGTAAGTGACGCCAGAAGGGGGCAGGGACATGGACGTACCTGTGGGAAACCCGGGCGCACGGGATAGGCCTGCAATGGCTGCGGTGCCTGCGCGTGCTGCTGAATGTGATTCTGGGTCTGGATCGGGATCGGGATCGAAGTCTGTGTCTGGGTCTGGGCCAGTGCGGCAAGGGCTGCCCGGGCCGCTGTCTTTTGCAGCGTGCTGGCTGTGGAGCTCAACGGTGGCACAGCGGCCATGGGCAGCTGCTGCTGCTGCTGCTGCTGCGGTGCTGCTGCTGCTTGCAGTTGCTGCTGCTGGTGGTTCGCTTTCGTCCGCTGCTGAGGCTGAGGCCGCGGCTGCAGTCACTGCACCCCAGCCACCAATGCGCCGTGGAGAGCCTTCGTATTCTGTGTGTGAGGGAGAGAGAAGTCATATTAGCATGAGAGTGTGAGAGGGAGAGGCAGAGAGTCGCACCTATAATGCCGTGACGCGACTCCACGGCCAGCGTGTAGTTGCGCTCCAGTTGCCAGGCGTCCAGCTTGTGCTCCCGGTACAGGGCCGCCTCCTCGAGGCTCCGCAGGCCGGACTGCAGCTGCAGCTGCAGCTGGGACTGCGACTGCGACTGCGGCATCGTCAGGGTCTTCTCCATCAGCTGGCTGGCATGCTTGCAGCCCTCCTCGCTCGCATTCGCTTCGGTCGTCACGCGCAGATCTGCAAAGCACAAGCCGCATGAGTGGGGGCGATGCATCGGGGAATGGCAAGTGGCAAGCGGCAAGCGGCAATTGGCAAGTGGCAAGCGGCCATTGGCACTGCTAATGGATGAGTAATGACTGAGGGGGGCACCACCGCCCTTCAGGGTGGGGCAGAGCAGATATCAGTCCGCTGGCTTGGCATGCCAATTAATTGCAATCAATTAAATTCCACTTTGGAGCATTTCCCACTGCGCTGCTTTGTTCGACCGTGTCCCGGTCCCTGTCCCGGTCCCTGTCCCGTGTCCCTATCCCATGTCCCTATCCCATGTCCCTGTCCCCCTTTGACCATTTGTGCTCCACTTGTTCATGTTTGCCGTACACTTCATTACGCTTGATTTGCAATTCAATTACCCGCAGCCCGAACACGGAGCCCGAACCCCAATGCCTGGCTATGCAGCCAGTCGGAAGCGATTCACATGCTGCCCTAAAATGGTCGAGAGCACGGCCTCCGGCCTCCGGCCATCGGCCATCGGCCATCGGGCACTCAAGCGCTCTCTGGCTGAGAGCTCTTCAGGCGGCAGCTGTGGTGGCCCATGCACCTTCACCCACTCCAGCGGAGGCTGTCCGCCCATTGCTCAATACTTACGCTGCCAGCTCTCGCCGGGCTCTGCCGATCCGTAGAGTGCCTCATGGCCTGTGGCGCTGCCATTCACCAGCCGCTGATCGCGTTCCCTTTCCCGTTCCCTGTCCTCGCCGTGTCCGTGCCGCTTGCGCTGCTGCTGCAGCTGCCCCGCCAGGTGGGTCAGGTGGTTTTCCCGTGCCGCCTGCACCTCCTGCTCCAGCAACAGGTGCTCCCTTTCGCGCTCGCGCTCCTCGCGCATCCTCAGCTTGCGCTGCTCCCGCGGCTCCCAGTCGCCGGCCCCATGCTGGTCCAGCGAGGACTTGCTGCCGTACAGATAGTGGCTGGCCAGTGGCGTCAATCCGTCCGCACAGGCATTGTTAACGGATTGCTGCTGCTGCTGCTGCTGGGGTACCGTGTAGCTGCGGCTGATCGGGCTCCGTCCGACCCGTAGGATGTGCGCTGGCGGCGGCTGCTGCGTTGCCTGGCGCTGGGCCAAGCCGTACAGCTGCGTGGCCATCTGCTCCCGCTGCTGGTGGTACGCCCGCCGGGCAGAGGCTTGAAGATGTTGCTGCTGCTGGTGCTGCTGCTGCTGCTGCTGCTGCTGCTCCTCAGCGTATTCCGTGGGAGAGTGCAGCAGGGAGCTGGCACGCATGGGCGCTGCCTCCCAGTAGTTCTCCTTGCTGAAGGGATTCTGGCTCTGGCTCTGGCTCTGTGCCTGGGCATTGCCATTGCTGGCGGTTCCGTTCAGGTTGCTGCCGCCGTTGTGCAGTGGCTGCTGCCTGCTGCTGCTGCTGCTGCTGAGGGCGCTGGCACTGGCGCTGGTGGGCAGGCCGGTGCTCCGTTTGCGCGGCATCTCGGGGTAGCTGCTCTGGGCCCGCCTGCTCTCGCCCGTGTGGTAGTAGAAGGAGGCCGGATAGCCTGCCGCCAGTACGGTCTCGTCTACTTCCTCCTCCTCTTCAGCTGCGGCACGCGCTCCGCCCGCAGCAACGCCAGATCCGGCCTTGGCTGCCTCCGATCCCTCAGGCTCGCCCTCGACTGCGAGTGCAGCGGAGCTGTGCAGCAGCGGCGCTGGCGGCGGTGTGGGCGGCGTCAGGGGGGCGCACAGGAACGGATTCGTGGATATGCGCGGCGTCACCGAGGAGAGCGACTCCGAGGAGTGGGACGAGGCCGAGTGCGGCGGCGGCGACTGTGTTATGATGTTCACGCTCTTGTAGTAGCTGGGCGTGGTGCTGGTGGGCGTGGCAGCGGGATCCGCGGCCGCAGTGGCTGCTACAGTGGTGGGGCTGCTGCTCCTGTTAAGATTCACATCCGTGTGGAGCTCATGTCGCTGCTGCTGCTGTTGCTGCTGCTGTTGCTGCTGCTGCAGCTGGGAGTGATGATGCTGCTGTGGATGATGATGCAGCGGCTGCTTGGGCCGGCACTTTGGGAAGAGCAGGCTGATCTGATCGTTGATCGGAGGAGAGGGCTGCTGCTGCTGCTGCTGTTGCTGCTGTGGATAGCTGCTGCTGCTGCTGCTGTTGCCGTCGCAGTCGTGCTCCAGACCGTTCAGCGCATAGAAGCTGCGCGACTGGTTGCTGGCGGTGGCTGCAAGTGATCCTGCTGGCCCCCCCGTGGAAGCTGTGGCGTGTGGCGGCAGTCGCTGGTAGGGCAACTGTTGCTGCTGCTGCTGCTGCTGCTGCTGGTGATGATGGTGGTGGTGATGATGATTATTGCTACTAGTTGTTTGTCCAGCAGCCAATGTTGTCAATGCTGTGCTGACCATTATTGTTGCCAATAAACTGAAACGAAAGGGAGAGACAGACAGAGAGAAGGAGTGAGTAAGAGGCAGAGAGTGGGCTGGAGTGGGCGTCAGAGTTGGGGGGGAGCATGGGGAGCCATGTTACGCCCCCTGATGGCAGTTGTTTTAATAAATGCAGGCACAATGTCAACCTTTGTCATGTCCGAGCGGCAACAGGCCGTGACAGTAACGAGTTCTGTCGCGACTGCTGCCTGCTGCCTGCTCCTGCCGCCTGCTCCTGCCCTGGCTTGTGCCTGGGCCTGGGCATCCGAGGGCCGTATTGGCAGGGCAAGCTGTACCGAAACAAATGCCAGATATAAGACAGGCAAATATTTAATTGTCCTGACCAAAACGGAATGCGAAACACGAGTCGCCCCCAGCCTACGTGCCAGTGCCAGTGGCAGTGGCAACGGCAACGGCAACGGCAGCCAATCAATGTCATTGAGAGCGATTGCTGACGGTTTGCCTCGATTGTCAGCGCGCAATTGCAATGGCCAACCATTTATCGGACTTAATTTGCTTAATTCGCCGGGGAGGAAGTTCTTTTTCCGGCCGTTGGTATGCCAATTAAGAAGCGTTAAGGCGCTTTCATGGTGTGGAACTTAATAAAAGGCATCACAGTACGTGTATTGCTAATGTGGAACATATGTGGAACCTGACAGACATAAGTTATTTGCTCTTGGAGTGCGTCACTGAGGCTAGTGGTGATTCAACTGGTTTATAATGGTGTGGAACGTATGTGGAACGTATGTGGACTATGAGTGGATCCCAAGTGGCAAGCTTGCAGAAATATATATATAACTACCGAGCAGGTGTGGAACGTATGTGGACTGTGAGTGGATCCCAAGTGGCAAGCTAACAGAAATGTTTGCCTAATTTGCCAGAGCTGCTGAAGCGTATGAAAATACCGAACACAGCTGTGTAACGTATGTGGGCTGTGAGTGGATCCCAAGTTGCAGCTTCAGGAAATATGCTTGGATCGTTTGTGGACCCAAGAACAGCCTCACATTAAATCGCCTTAAAGCTGGCACATTGCCCCCCTTGGGGCTCGCCCAGTGAACTCCGTTCCATTCCATTCCGATCCAGCAGTTCCGCTGCCACCATTTCATTCCCTGCTGCAACACGACGTACCCATGCGAGCATTCCATTCCCAAGGCCCCCGCCGCCCCCCGCGTTATGCTAATGCGTGCGGTGTGTAATATGTGTGTTTGCCTGGGGCTTAAAATA
Organism: Drosophila tristis; assembly: GCA_018150885.1. NCBI lineage: Eukaryota > Metazoa > Arthropoda > Insecta > Diptera > Drosophilidae > Drosophila > Drosophila tristis. Next base: position 4,493,264 of record JAECWT010000215.1, on the reverse strand, counting down.
TTTTCTCAACAATCAAACTAAAAATTTCGAAAAGGATTAACAGCAACAACAACAACGCAGAGTGGGGAAAAGAGTACCAAAAGTACGACCAAAACGAACAAACAAACAACAACGAAAACAGCATGAAAACCTAGGGAAAACACCATAGAAAAAATACCCACAAGGCACGCGGCACAACACACACATTCAGCGTGGCTGGGTGGCTGCTGGGTGGCTGCTGGGTGGGGGGCGCTGTTGGATGGTTATCCCCAAAAGTGAGCAGAGCAGAGCAGAGCTTCGCTCCGTCCGGAGATGGAGATATCCGCATGTGAGCGTTGTTGTGCGTCCCGCAACGCTTTGTGCAGTCGCATGGAAAATATGTTTTCGTTTTCTGGAATGCCACAAAAACGAATGGGGGCAGGTGCAGGAGGAGCGTTCGTGTGCGGCGCACGCTTCGCTTGGCATTAAGATGGAGCCAGCTGATGGTGGGTAGGTAGGGCGGGCGGTGAGCTGCACAGCCAAAAATCTACACAAGAGCTAACAAGGTATAACAGCAGCACCGACAGCAGCAAAATGGAGCAGCATTTTCTTTACGGGCTATGCCCGACACGAGCACGGCTATCTGGGCAAACATTTTCATTGCTTGACATTTATGGGTGGCCTGATGGGTGGCCTCTGATGGGTGGCAGATCGGAGTGGCGGATGGGCTGCCACAGCCACAGCCATAGCCATCACTCTGCCACTTCATCCATCTTTGTAGCTGCTCTTCGCATCAACATCAATCTGTCGCCTCGAATCCGTTAGCTGTTCAGCCCGCTCCAGACCCAGTCTCAGTCCCAGTCCTAGTCCCAGTCCCTTTCCCAGCCAAAGTTCCCTTTCCTAGTTTGCTGCTTGTCGTGTCTTTGCTCCTCTCTCTCACTGTCTGTCTGTTTGGTTGCGGGGGAACTGCTGTGTTTTTGGTCTTTAGTCCTGTCCTGTCCTGTTCTGTGCTCCGCTGCTGAAGCAGTATGTCAGATCCTGTGCTGTCATGTTGGGTATTTTTGGCTGTGCCAGAGCCTTGCAATTTGATGCTTTAGCTTTGCTTAAGCAGACTCTGACAGCCTGTGAAAGGATTGGGATTGCCGCTCCTTTGATTTACAGGGCGCACCGTCAACACCATTCTCTCTCGCTCTCTATCTCTATCTCTACCTCTCTCTCTCTTTCTCTGAGTTGCCTGTCAGCGGGATCATACTTGCAGGATATACTCGTATGCACTCGCACACACACACAGAGCTCCGTCTGATGTCTTCTTTGTCTGCCGGCAATGTCAAGTGCGACTCATAAAAATTTCATAAATTTCTCTCCTTGCGGAACGATGCCACGCACACAGCCATAGAGACACATCCCGGGTCCTAGAGCCGCCAGCTGCATAATTAAGTTAACAGCACGAGGAACGGATCCTGCTCCACCTGCTCCAGCGCCAGCTCCAGCTCCAGCGCCAACTCCGGCCAGCACGACTCCGGGCCTCAGCACTCGCATATGCAGTTCGGGGGGCGTATAGCTGGCGCGTCCTTGGAGTTTTATTAACTTAATGTCTGCTTAAACGCTGCCCCGCCCGGGCTGCTCTTTAAATATTTAAAATTAATTTCAACCTGTGCACATCCCCTCCCTCCCCCCGCCCGGCTCGACTGGCCTCTGGCACTTCGCTCTGCACTTTGTGTGCCAGCAATGAGTCCGACGCAAAATCAAAATCAAAATCAATTGCCAGTGTCAGGGCCCACGAGTTTGCACCTGATGTTGACGCAACGTCGACGCCGCCACTGGCCAAAGAACGGGTGTCGGGGCATGGATGCATGGCCAATGGCTTGGGGCAGCAAAGTGGTGGGTGGTGATGGGTGCTGCTGGGTGCTGATGGGCGGTGCCTGGCTTAATGCGGTCTTAGGGCTGATATCGTCACTATGGCCACATTGCGGCAGGACAACGACGTGGGCAATGGCTTAGATGCAATTACCTCTGCCCATGATGGCATTAATTATGCAAAACAACTAACGGGGGAGCGGGGGCAGGGGAGAGGGCAGGCAGCGATGGCAGCCCCAAGGCACGCGAGGGCAGGGCAGCTCGCCCATGTGTGGGTGAGTGGTTTGGCTGCCTGGCAATTGCATGTGCAGCGTGCCACGTAAATAAAACTGGCAATTTATTTCAACCTAAATGTTTAGCAATTATTTTGTGATATTTTCCAGCCAGTCGCAAGCACAGAGGGAGAGAAAGGAAGGAGTACCTTCACTCTGTCTGCCCATTAAATGCTCTGTAATTTCCCCTTTTGCCATTTCATGTTCAGCCCCATCGCAATTGCAATCGCAATGGCAATCCCGTCCATCATTTCTAAAGGATAATGTTAAGCAGCCGCCGGAGTTTAGTTAATTTTCCCGCCACTCTTTGCACGGCTCTTCAATTGCGGCAGCAGCTCTTTGCTTTTTGCTTTTGCTTTTGCTTTCACTGGTGAGCACTGTTGAAGGATTATTTCCATTATGGCCAAGAGATTTACTGGCACACATCGACAGTGGCTGGCTGTGGGGATCGGAGGGGCAAACGAGTCCCTCGTCAAGCATTTGTGCGTGGGCATAATGTAATTTAAATACTTTGAATGCAAATTTAAACTGGAGAATAATGATGTGCTCAGGCTATAATCTTCTGAGGAGTTTGCACTGAAAAACAAAGCCAAAAATAAATGCAAATTGATCTGTAATATTGGAAGACTCGCTGCTAGCTACAGGGGGGGCTACAGTGCACTGCCCATCAGGAGAGCAGCAGAGGCCCAGATCTGGGCAAGACCTAAGAACCCATCCCTTCCGTCTCAGGTGATGCTCAGAGGATCGCAACTCTCACTGGCAGAGACGTCTCTCAGAGCCTAACACGACGCTGAATCGAAGCAATCGATTGCTGAATCGATTAACCTCTCGCACAGTGGCAACGCTGAAGCCGTCGGCTTCATCTGCACGTATTTTATTTGCATGCTGCTAATGCCCTCCGAAAGGGTATCCAGCGCAGGGCAACGGGGCGTGAATGTTTGTTCCAATGGGCTGGCCGGAGAACGTCAGGCAAAGCGCCGCATGACAAAGGCACACAGCGATAAAGGCGAGTCGGTGCGGCATGGAATGGAATAGAAAGGGAGCGAAATAGCGGGGCGAAACGAAACGAAACAAAGTGAAAGCGAAAAGTGTAATGAAAAGTGAAAGTGACTAAGATGTTTGTCGTTGCTGCCGTTGCTGCTGCTGTTGGTGGTGGTGGTGGTGCGGTTGTGCCTGCGCCTTGCCATCGCTCCATCAGCAGGATGAGCAGAGAACGAGGATGGAAATAAGTATGAGAATGAGCACTATGACGACGACGACGACAACGACAACGACGACGACGTGGGCCAGTAGTAACGTTAACAGGAACAACAACAACGACAGCAGCAGCAGCAACAGCAGCAGCAACAGCAATAACGGTGGAATTGTAACGTTTGCCAAATGAAAATGGCGACACGCAAAATGGAGCGACTGCAAGGAGCTGGGGACGAAGATGGCAAACGAGGGGCACAACGAACATGACAAACAGCAACAAAACAAAGCGAAAGCCCCCACTGCGGTGTGTGCCACCAAAGTTTGCCAAAGGGCGCACATGAAGGCAAAGAGCTGTGGGAATGAGAAGTGAAAGAAAATCCTGCAGAATGCCCGGAGAGTGAATTTGCCATGCAAATGACTGGAGACGCGAATGAAGCATACGACAGAGTGGACAGAGTACTCTGCACTGGGCTAGTTTTGGATTTGTGGATAGATGAATCCAAGACGAATGATCAGCCACGCGGATGGGGCTAAGACATTCGAGTTGCCCACTTACAGGATGTGACAAAAAATGTTAAATGAGCGTTCCGGGTCCGGGTGAACAATTAATCCATCTGAGCAGAGAGTGTGGAGAATGCCAATGATTATTGGATATTGATGCCCATTGCAATGAAAGTATTTTCTGGGGGCAGCAAAAAGGGAACCACTGAGAGTTGCAGCCAACAGAAGAGTTGCTCCATGAAGAAGAGTTGCTCCATGTGCCTTCAAGCCAGTGTTGTGCACGCACACATTCACATGTTCTGCAGTGCCTTTGTGTGCGTGTACAGCAGCAAAAGGGAACGATGCCATTGGTGCCAAACACTGGAATACACGCACGTGAGCGGCAGCGCCTTTTCCTCTGCACATTAGATAGGCCCATGACGACCCCCGCTTTAATCCTATCCATACAATTTTTCAAGTGTCAGAAGTGTTGGGACAGCCCCTCCTCCCCACTCCTTTTGCAACACAAGTAAAAAAACACACAAATCAAATTTGTTATATGGCTCGTGCACACACACACTCGACGGTTGAGTGACTGGCTGAAATGTTTTCGACTAACTGACTGACTGACTGACTGACTGACTGACTGAGTGACTCATGCCAGGTAAAGTTGAGATTGGATTGAGTTTGGGTTTTTGTGTGTGGCTGTGAATGGGTGTCACAGTCGCACAGCAAAATGTGTTGCTTACGGGCCTAAGCATCCATTAATAAAATCAGTTCAGCATAAATTACAAGTGACAGCAAGCGACGGTGTGCTCAGCTCAGCTCAGCTCCATTCGTTTTCGGATTTAAAGAGAGTGGTTAGGGTAGGCGATAGAGGTGGGTGGGGGTTGGGGGAGAGCTCTCTGACTTGAGTCGCCTCTAATCGATTGAGTATATCATGCAGCCCCAAAAACGGAAACCCTCCAGCAATGCGAACAACTTTAAGCGGCTTAAGAGTCCCATCCCATCGGATTTTTTTTTTTTTTTTTTTTTTTTTTTTACCACTTTTCTATGCCCTTTGATTTTCAGACAGAAGAAGTCACTTCCGAACCTTTAAAATATAGCACACAATCTTCCCTTCTATCGGGCTGGCAGTCCATGGCTAATATTTCTGCTATTCAAATGGGTCTCCCACAGCAACTTTGACTTATTATAAATAATGCTGTGAATGCCGTGGCTCGTAGCTGCTTGGGGGGGGGTATCTCATTAGCTTGCTATGGAACCCAAGCAGAATGCTCCCTTCTGCTCCTAAATGGATCGTTCAAGTTGGCTTCCAACTTGATGCTAATATTATTTCGACCAAGTTTTGTGTCTTCTGTCTGTATGTCTGTCTGTGTGTGTGACGATAAAGTGTTACCTGAAAATGCAGGCTTCACATGGGAAATCGCTCCCAAAAACTCAAACCTCAAAATCGCATTCGCAATGCCTCAGCAGTGGCCCCATCTCCAGTCGCCCATTTCGGTCCGGTTCTGACACTTCTTGGTGCGTGCTGAGCGGGTTTTATGGCACAAGTTTTCATTGGCTTAATGCATATTTAAAATTGGATACATTCAACCTGGCAACCCACCGCTGCTGTGGATAGCTCCATCCGTTCGCAGCCAAGCGGGCATAATGCCTCTTTGAGCTTTCAGCATTTAAACTGATAGCGATGAAAGTTTTAGCACAACGGGCGGGAGAGTGGGACTGGGAGAGGGAGAGTAAGAGTAAGAGAGTGGGCCAGAGTGGGCCAGAGTGGGCTGGGTGGGCTGTGTTGGCTGTGTTGGCTGGGTGGGTGCTTCACTGTCAGTCCATTATCAGTGGGGTTGCAGCTGCAGTCTGGGCCTGCAGTCTGCACCCTCGGAGAACTCAACTAAAGCGCATGCAATCCATAAACTTCTCTACTCAGCCACTCAAGTGCGAGAGCGGGACGAAGGCTTGGACTAATGTGTTTTGAAGGCCCTCATCCTCAGCAGCCTTCGCCCCACCGCCCCACGGCCCCACGGCCCCACACGTCTGACACACATACGTTATGCTAGCAGGGTGGAAGGGGGTGCGAAAGATGCGCGGTTGGGGGGCGAACTGGTTACTGGCTACTGGAAATAAAGGAATGGCTGCCATACTTCATGTTGGCTTTAATTCGCCTTCTTTGGCTGTCGTCGCAGCCTTCAATTATTGGAATGCTATTCCAGTCACGTCTCTGCGTGTTTCTTCTCCGCTCCTCGCTCCCCCGCCCAGCAACCCACTGTTCCTTCTTCCGCTACTTCTGCCTGGTTCGTGTCTTTGTCTTCTCTCTTTTTCTTTCCTTTTTTTTTCGCTGGTTTTTTCTCTCTCCACATTCGCTCTGATTGTTGTTCTCCCCCTGCTCCCCCTGACACTGCTCCATAACTTTCTATAACGATTTTTCGCGCAGCACAAACCAAATCTAAAACAAGTTGCTCCAAAAATAGAAAAAAAAAAAAAAAAAAAACAAAACCGGAAATTTACAACAGTCACACGCCCCCTACCCGCCGTGCCGCCATAACACACCCCTTTTGTTTTTTTTTTTTTTTGTGCTGGCCCCATTGCAATTTGTGGCACACACCCCACACCATGCCATACCCCCCACCGCCCATCCTGCACTGCGAGTAGTTCCACTTTCAGTTGCTGCGAGTACGAGTACATCCATCGCTTCTGGTTCTTCTGCTCCGTTTTGTTTGGGGCAATAAAACGTTTCGAATTAACATTTTGCTGCTGCTGCTGCTGCTGCGGCGCAGACCCCAGTCGTCGCATAATGCGAGCCTTGGGAATGTTCTGCCACCCGCATGGAGTTTATTTGGGGCCAAACTCCAATTCCAATTCCTATGATGTGCCGCGCAAAGAGTTCTGTTCTGAGTTCTCTTGGGAGGGGGCGTTAAGTTGTGTCTATCGAATGGAATATGTGCCTGACATCGATTTATATATATCGAATAGACAACTTGGAACGTCCCATTGAAGGTCGCGCAGGTCCTTGGCCCTGTAGGCAGCAGCAAACACTCAGGACACATTGAATTTCGATTGCTGAAGGGGTGAACACAAATGGACATGGCACCAACGCATGTCTAACCGGTTTAAGCAATGAACTGGCCTTTAATTTGCGTAGATTTGCTGGCAGTTCTTGGCTTCAGACATCACAATCAAGTTCCATGCTTCAACGAGTCTTCAAGTGGCAGCGGCAGAGCTTTGTGCAGCGCCAAAGAGTGCACACACACCAACAAAGGGATTTGTCGCCTCTAATCTAATGGCTGGCAGGCAGGAGCAGCTCCCAATCAGCTCCCAATCAGCTTACAGAGAGCTTACGGAGCCAGGGAGCTACTGTTGCTCTGGTGACCCAGTTTATTAGCAGCGTCTCAGAGCTGGGGCTGTCTTAGCCTGCCCCCCCAGCTGATGGACAGGACCCTAATGGCGGCATGGATCCAACATCTGCTGGAGTGTTGGTCGGGCAATTAACCAGAGTGAAGACGCCGGCCAGCAGGCCAAGCATGGACATGGACTATAAGTCAAAGTTAATGAAATGTTGGCGACGACGCCGACAATTGGTATAAATTGTTGGCCCGCCGGAGGGCTAGCCGCAAGCAAGCACCGCAAACGAGTTGCCACTGCCCTCGTTCTCGCTCTCGTTCTCGTCGGGTACTGTGGTGCTGCGGGTAGGCTGCGGCGTGTGGCGTGTGGCGTGTGGTGTGTGGTGTGTGGCATGACTGGAGTCGAGCGACACATCAGCCAGAAAGCCACTTTATTCTATTTCCGTTTCCGTCTGTTGTCGCCAGTCGCCAGTCGCTGCTCCCCCGCGCCCAGCCTTTTGCCAACTTCCAATCCAGTCCAGCCCCAGCCCCAGCCTTTCCTTTATCCTTTCGCCCACACGCTGTTGTTCTTGCCGAGGAGCTGCTGCTGCTGCTGTTGCTGTTGTCAAGATGCCGAGTATGTAATGTGTTTCCGCTTGCCACAGAATGTGGAAGCGAGCGCCAGCGTAGGCGTCAGCGGAGCATTGCGTGGCGTGGCGTGGCGGGGCGTGCCAAAGCAAGCCCGAAAACCCAAGCTGAATAAACTCCACGAAAGCTGGCCAAGACGGATCGTACCCAACACCACCACCAACCAACCAATGGAACAGAGCAGAGCAGAGCAGCCAACAAAATGACACTCAAAATGTCAACGTCACCGCCACGAGCGCCACCAGCGCCACCAGCGGCACCATCAGCCATCAGCCAAGTGGGAGGATGTGGCCAGAACGGGGCCAGCAACAATGCGCAGCTGCTCGCCCGATCTGCCACTCTGAGCACTCAGCATACCCCTTGGCCCATGGCAGCATTAATCGCACTGCCAGACGCGAATTAAATTCAGCGAATTTCCCCACTGAGCAGAGCTCAGCGGAGAGCTCCTAATGGGAACGATAATTTCCATAAGCTGCGCAGCAGAGGGTATGCAATGTTTCGACACCAAAGTGCCGCACTCTGGGCAGCGTTTGCCCCGATTTCAGTGGCATAAAGACGTTGGCGCGGCAGGCAGCAAGATGTATGAGCAGGGCAACATTCGCCGCATAAGCAAGAGGCAGCAACAGCAGCCAGCCAGCGCCGGAAGCAGCAGCCGAAATTGTTGCCACTTCCCCCAGTTGGCAGTTGCCTTCTGGTCAGGATACAGAATGGAGAATAGAGTGTGGCCTGGCCTGGTCTGGCCTCGCCTGGCAGCATTGCAGACGTACTGATAAGTTTTGGATTTGCAAGATTTATGCAGCTGAAGGCACTGGCACTCGCCTGCAGTTGCCAAGTGGCTGTGGGGGCTGTGACTGCGTCTGGGACTGGGACTGCGACTGCCACTGAAGGCAAAGACAAATTGGGCCAAGAGTGTCAGGCCAGGCCAGGCCAGAAAGAAAGATGAGCTGGCAGTGCTGTGTGTGTCTGTGTGTAAGCTGCAGTAGCCACTCCCTCTCCGCCCCTTATCGTGGCATCCATATGGCTGGGCTCAACGGGCGACTCTGTCTGGGGCAGCCAACTCAATTTGGATAAGTATTTTCCAATCTGCCACTAAATGCGCTTAATAACTTAAGACCCATGGCCATGGATGGATGTTTGCGCCCCATCCACTGCCAGTGCCAGTGCCACTGCCCCTGCCACTGCCACTGTTCCAGCGACCCGTTGCATACTTTATGAGCGGGGATTATGGTCATTAAGGTGGTCGCCAACGCCAACGCCAGCGCCAACACCCACCACGCGCCTCCTGACACACTTGTACGTATGTCCCCCTCTAGCAACAGTTGGCGCCTCATTTCATGTGTGTGTGTGTGTGTGTTTGTGTGTGTGGCAGGAGTGGCAGGAGTGACAGGAGTGACAGGACCCGCAGGTTGTGTGGGCTGGGGTGGAACTTGGACCGCAAAACGTTTAGCGCTAAGCCGGCAACAACATTGGGCTCAGAGCGGCGACAACGCGGCTCAATTATGCTTTTCGGTTAGCCTGCGAACTGCGAACCGCGATTGGGTCTGAGTCAGAGGCAGAATCTGAGTCAGAGGCAGAGGCAGAGGCAGAGTCAAGTGGCTGGTGCCTGAAATTGGGTGAGGCTTTTGGGGCTGATTGGCAGCGTCCGCACAACGTCATCGATGAGTCACAGCCAGCGTCGCCAGTGGGTAAGCCTCGTGCCGGGGGGGACTAGTTTCAGTCCCAGTTTTCTTTTCCGCCTTTCCGCTTTTCCGTATCAGTTTGTTGCTTGGCAAATTAGTTTCGCCTAAGCTGCGCGCAGGCCAACAGACTTTTATTTTTAGAGCCCAGACCCCGCACCCTTAACAGACAGAGCCACCCCCCAAAAATTGGTATGACAAAAGGCAAAGGCAGAGGCAAAGGCCACCCAGCCCTGGCTGGGGGGTGTGCGGGTGTGCTGGCTGCAAGGTATACGACAGATAGGTGGAAGAGTTCAATGAACGGGCACGAGAACGAGGACGATGAGTGTCAGGAGAACGCTGCCTACTTAAGTGCGAAGAGGGTGGGGCGCGGCATGCCCAAGTGCACGGTGGCGGGAGGGGGTTGGGCTTGGGTTTGTGTTTGTGCGAGGGTGAGGGTGTTGGGTGTGGGATGTTGGGGTGCTGGGGTGCTGGTGCCGCCCCCTCGTTGATTGTGCTCAACAAATCGATTTCCATTGATTGATAACGCCAGCAAGGCAGAGGGAAGCTCCGGACAGAGCCACAGAGGCAGAGAGACAGAGAGACAGAGTGACGGAGAGACAGGGAGACAGAGAGACAGGGAGACAAAGAGACAGGGAGACGGATCCCAAAAACTCCACGCACAGTAAGATAAATAGCATTAGCCTGGGCAGGAAAGGGAAGGGAAAGCAGGGAAAGTAGCTTTCGGGGATGGCTGAGGGGTGGCTGAGGGATGGCTGAGGGGTGGAGCGCGTGGGGTTAGGTCAAATATTGCGGTTAACTTCATGCACAATGCGCACAACCGATAAATCAATATTAAAAGTAAAATAAAATAAAAATAAAAACCAACCAAATGCCAAACAAAATGCCACGCTTAAGTCTGCAATTGGAGTTCCGATCAAATGATGCACAGGGAGCTCTCTGCAGACGAGAATAGAAACCGCACAGAGAGCAGGGAGCAGGGCAGGGAGTGAGAGCAGGGAGCAGGGAGCAAGGAGAGCAGAGAGTAGGGTGGGCAAGAGAAAGCAGGGAGAGCAGGCAGAGCAGAGAAAAGCAGCAGCAAAGAGCGGGCAAAAGGAAAAGCATTCCGAGCACTTTCCACATTCATTTATTAAGCAAACAAACAGTGGGGAGTGGAGAGTGGGCAGTGGGGAGTGGTGAGTGGGGGGCAGGGCAGCACATCCACAGGCCAGACAGCAGGAAGGTCACCCGCCCACGAAGCGGTGCGTGGCAAGGGGTAGGTGGCACGTGGCAGAGCAAGTGGAAGTGGAATTGGAAGTGAAGATAGCAGCGGGCAATGCCAAACAGGCGTCAAAGGTCGGGCCCCCTTATTTATTTCCAATTCCATTGCTATGTCATTTGTCGGGCAAATGGTTCTGCCACCCCCCCACCGACCAACCCCCATCCATCCCCCATCCACGCCCTGAAGCAATGACAGCGATTGGGTTCCAGTCGGACTGGGCATGGAACTGGCACAGATACAGATACAAATACAGATACACTTTCACATAGTTCATTTCGTTGCAGCCAAAAAGCAAAAGTCCTGCCCAACGATCGCTTCAAGTTTGAAATATTTTCCAAATATTTGTTACTCATTTTTGTACTCATTTTTGTACTCATTTTGTACGCATTTTGTACTCATTTTTGTACTCATTTTTGTATTAATTTTGTACTCATTTTTGTACTCATTTTTGTACTAATTTTGTACTCATTTTTTACTCATTTTTGTACTCATTTTGTACTCATTTTTTACCCATTTTGTACTCATTTTTTACCCATTTTGTACTCATTTTTGTACTAATTTTGTACTAATTTTTGTACTCATTTTTGTACTAATTTTGTTACTCATTTTTGTACCCATTTTGTACAAATTTTTTTACTCATTTTTGTACTCATTTTTGTACGACTTTTGTACCCATTTTTGCTCACTTCCAAAGCGACAAAATTCTTTCGAATTCTTCAAGTTACTTTTGGTTCAACTTTTCTTGGTGCAAAACTTAAAGAAAAATGCCAATAAAATCGCAGAGCGGACGGGGCACTATGGGCTCCTCTCTTCGCACATTTTACTGGCTCTCAGCTGTGCCACAGCCATCTGCGGGCTTGCCGCAACTTTCGCACTTTGCAAGGGGTGCAATGAGTCCTGCGATTCGATGGCGTCTATCGGCTGCCATCGGTACGGCTGTCAAGTTGCCCCGTTGGCGTTTTCCGTTTGCCGGAAGCTTACGAATTAAAGACCCTGCCCGCCCGAGCCAGAGCCACGTACGAAAAAAAACAAGAGCGCCTGGGAACGGCTGAAACTGGTGGCGCAACAGCAGACAAAAATAAAAAAAAAATCAATGGATATTTATGTGACTAAAATATAAAACAATTTTTATTCGAACCCCCCGCATAGCCCCCCTACAGCAACCCCATTCTTCCTTCCACATATATTTATCCGCACATTGCGATATTTTCTACAATTTCTGTGCATTTATTTGGATCTCTCGGATGCAGCATGCATGGGAAATGTTTCCCTCGCCACACAGCCGGCCAGAAGTGTGAGGAGCAGGGCAGGGTAGCGGCACTTGCACTGCCTCTGCCTCTGCTGGGGCATGGGGCATGGGGCGGCGAACAAGTCGAAATTCGTGTGCATTGTGCATGCTTAATTGAGTTGTCCTCGCCGCCCTCTTGTATGCGGAAGTGGGCGCGGACACACGTGTCTGTCCATGTGTGTTCCCCTGTGTGCCCCCCACTGCGTGTCCCCCTGTGTGTGCCCCCCTGTCTGTGTGTCAAACAGTTTATCGAGACACCCAGTCTCCCCCCCCCCCAATACCCATACCAATACCAAAACCAATCCACAATCTTCAGCTCCCCGGGCAGCAGCGCCCTACCGCCCTACCAATTCAGCCCTACGAATTCTACTCCTGGCCGTAAATCGCGCACGTCGCTTCAGTTGATTTCCATGTCACTGACAAAACACATTTTGCTTTCGCCTTTTGTGTACATTGGTAAATGCTGAATATAGCACACACAACACACACACACACACACAGACACACACACACAGACATACAGTAAACAGTGGAGGGGCAGGGCCCGCGCTGTGTGTGGCATGTACACATGTCCCAAGGAAGGGTCATGACGGCACATTTAAACTGGTCGACAGGCCAGCAAATAACATGCAGAAGATGACATCTAATCCAAGGACATCCAACGTGGGGCATGGCTAACCCCCTCAAGCTATGCGCGCGGGGAGCGGGCTGGAGCATGGGCTGGGGTGCATATTTTCCCGTATTTTGACTCGCTTTTCCATCCAATATTCTGGCACTAATTTCGGAATAATCCAACTGAAGCGAAACTCCAGGAATTCCAACCCTCGGCGCAGTTCTAATCAACCGCAGCCAATGGAAATCGAAAGGGTTTCTGGGGCCACAATCAAACTCAAAGAATTATTCGGAATATATGTCTGTATGTATGTATGTATGTGTGTATGTTTGGGAGTATGTATGGGGGGTCGCCCCGGACTGCTATCGATGTTGTTCAAGGCTGAGGCAAGTTTTGGCCACACTTTCTCATTCATATTCATTAAGGCCCATGGTGCAGGGGGGCTGCATGGGGGAGAGCTTCAAAGTTTCCTTGGTTCAGTTTCGAAAGTGAATTCCATCAGGGGGGGTTTTGCGTGCGGCTGGGGGTGGGGGTTGGGGCAAACCGAGTGGAAAACTATTTTTATTAATTTTACAAATGAACACTTGGCTCTCCCTCACTCCCCCTCTCTCTCTGTCTCTCTCTCGCTCTCTCTGCAATTTGATGTGGCGCAGAATTTTGCTGCTCCTTCTCCTTTGCATCATCATCATCATTTTCGTCGTTGGGTGTCGTTAGGAGTGGAAAGTTTGCCCGAAACCCGCAAAAATGATTCCTGTCGCTGATAATGCGACTGACAATGGGCCGCTCCAGAGGGTTGCTAGGGCTAGGGGGCGAGCGGGGGCTTCGGTGAAATTGGATTTCTGGTTAAAGATGGCGCCGCAGAAATTGTTCGTTTCAATTTTGGAGAGTGTGGAAAGGGGAGGGGGAAGGGGCGACTGACTAAAGTTTTCACTACTTTGGTTTTAATTTCCCAAATTGCATTTGGCGGCGTTATTTATTCAATCCACTTGCTGCTTTCAGCGCGAATTGGCCGGAACGATGATGCCAGCACAAGGAGCTCAAGCAATGGAGCTGGAGCTGGAGGTGGAGCTGTGGCTGGAGCACGTCAAGCAGGTGGAGCGAGTGCGGCACGGATGGCAGTGCCACAATCCTGGCGGCAAAACTCGTTTATTAACACGATTCTCGGTGGGTGGGGTGTGCAGTGCTGTGCTGTGCTGTGCGCCTTCTGCCATATAAAATACTTGGCTACCAGCTACCGATGTCACTGCTCTACTCCATAGTTCGAGCCCTCAGTCCTCCCTCTCTCCAGCCCCCCACTCGCTCCACTGCTCGCTTACCATTCGTTGCCCCCATTGTAGCAGCCACCACACAGCTCTAATCGATTTTTGATGAGATTTTTGTATTCAATTTTGGTTTTGATAGGCAACGACGGCGACGACGACGACGACGACGAAACGCATTCCGCTTACGGGTTAACAGGAGGTGTTCGAGAGTGAGACAGCGAGACAGCCAGAGAGAGAGAGGGGTGGGTTCCGGGCTCTGTGTGGGGGCTTTGGCTTGACTGGAACGTGGCAAAAGCCGGCGATAATGGCATCAGCAGCAGCACCAAGAAAGGAAATGGAGCAGCTACCAGACGGAGCAACCAGTTGGGCGGAGAGTGGAAACAGAGCAAGGAGGTTCAGAGTCACAGCCCGACCAGGACAACGATGGCGCTGCCGCTGCCGCTGCCATTGACATAATTTTCCACGGCTTTTGTTTGGATTGCCAATGGCTGAGGGGCTGCTTGTGGCGGAGTCTGCCACGGAGGGAGGAGGTGCGAGAGTCGCCTTGGCACTGCCTTCCGCGCCTTTGGCTGCTCAAGTGGGAGCAAACTGCTTCTTCCCCTTGTTTGGCTTTCGCTTGCTCGGAGATTCGAGTTCGTTCGAGTTGATTTACGCAGTGGCGCCTCATAACTGCCAACCATGGATACTCCGTTGGTAGTCCCTGCATTTTCCTGCATTTCCTGCGCGGCAGTTGGTCACGTGGCTGGCAGCGTAATCGTTGATCTGCATCGAATCTCGCACTCGCACTTCTCGCTGTTCTGCCACTCCTTCTACTCCTTCTACTCCTTCTACTCCTTGGCGAATTTTGTGTGTCAGATTTTGGCTTTGCGTCTGTGTGGGGGGAATCGTGTGTGTGCGCCAGGACAGGCCAGGCCAGGCCAGTCGACTCCACCGGCGAGAAGGCGAGAAAATCACAGCAGCAGCATCGCATTGACTGTCTGATTGAGCCTGCAGCATCCTGAGGCTGAGTAGCTCCACCTATCGCGTGTTTTGTGCTGCTGCCTGCTGCTACTCCTGCCACCTGCCACATGCCACATGCCACATGCCACATGGCACCTGCCTTCTGTTTCTTCCTCTTTTCGTCCTCATTGAAATTGGCAATTTCGTTTTCATTCAACGCTGACGAAATGCATTTCCTGAAATGAACAGCGACAAGGACGAGCAGCAGAGCCACAGTTGCCACAGAAGGTGCGGAGGGGGGGGGGGGGGGATCAGGCACGGAGAGGATGTGCACAGCGAAGGACTGGCACAGAAACCAAGTGGAGCGAGATGCTCGCTGGGGCAAGGAGGGGAGAAGCAGCTCTGGCGCTGGCGAAATGTCAAACGTTGCCGCAAGGACGACAGCCAGCAGCCGGAAGTGCAGCATGGCCACTGGGCAATGCCCCAAGCTTTGGGGTGGGCTCCGGGCCACGGGCCACGGGCCACTGTGTCGCATGCCATGCACAATAAGTTTAATATATTGGCATTGACTTAAGCCCTGGCCAGTGCAGGTGTACAGAGACGCCCCAACATATGCCCCCAGCCTCTGAGTAGGAAGAAAGAGAGAGAGAGAGAGAGCGAGAGCGAGAGAGAGAGATAGAGAGAGATAGAGGATTGCCAAGGATTGTGGCACACGCCTGCTTGTGTCCGTTGCAACTGATTAAGACATCCTGGGCCAATCCTCTGGCACCTGTGACACGCGTCCGAAGGAGCACTTTAATTTGTGTCCTCTGACACGGACACATCCCCGAGCCAACTATCAGCACATGGCAGGATGCTGCTCTACATAGCGAAGAACTCCTCGCAAATCTGAGCAGACACTCGTACCCGTGAGGAACTCTTCTGAATGAGTGCCAGTCCAATTGAGTTCGGGCTCAGCTCCTTCGGAATGAATTTCGATCGGGTTGGTATTTTCCCAGAGTTCTTTTTTCGTAGCTTTATTTGGTATTTGCTCTGGTTGCAATGGGTACGTGCTTTAATTTGAGCTTTAATTGTGTGCTTGCGCTCGCACTTCTGCGTGTTTTTGGGAGAGACTTTGGCAGTTAAATTGCATCGATCGTGGGGGTTTTGTTTTCTCCTGTCTTTGTTCGAGGCCGCTGCTAATCTCTCTTTCTGTTATGCGTTCTGTTATGCGTTCTGTTATCCGTTATGTTATCCGTTATGTTGTCCGATCTGTTATGCGTTCTGTTAAGCGTTCTGTTAAGCGTTCTGTTATGTGTTCTGTTATGAGTTCTGTTATGCGTTATGTTATGAGTTCTATTATGCGTTCTGTTATTCGTTATGTTATTCGTTATGTTATTCGTTCTGTTATTCGTTCCCTAGAGCGTTCTGTTATTCGTTTTGTTATGCGTTATGTTATGAGTTCTGTTATGCGTTCTGTTCGAGGCTCTGTTAACTTTACAGACTCTGCTGCTCTCTGTGGCTTTCCACGTCCCATTACACATATCCACTGTATATTTCTGTGTGTGTGTGACTTTTGGGTTTTTTGGGATTTTCTATTTACATATCTACCGGCGTAAATGGGTCATTAAATGTTGTCTGCATATGTGGGTCCCATGTTCATGATCTGATTATTCTTTAGTGCTAATTCTGATCAGTCTGATCCCCCCCTTGGATGATAGCTATAAGCAAAACCCGCTTATAGCTCTCTTATATGTTGAGTATCATACTCGTCTTGGATATGATCGGAGTGTAGGTGTTTTACATAATTATGAATGGGGCAAGTCCGAGTGTTTCCGGTGTCTCTGCTGTCCGGCTTGTGGACTGCTTAAACTGAGTCAAATGAAGTGCAAAGCTTTCCAAAGCCTTTGAAAAAGGTTTCAACTTGGAACCCCCGCTGGTCGCGTGAAATTTCCACCCCCTTCGAGGGCTTAAAGTGTTCATCTTTAGTGCGGCTGATTTCCCGAATGGAAACTTTAATTTATTTTCAGTTTGGCAGCCACAAAACAAAAACTTTTTCTCAATTTACGTGTAGCGTAACCCAACAATGTCCGCTAATCTTTTACCCACAGAGAGATAGAGAGAGAGAGAGAGAGAGAGAGAGTGGGACAGTGAGCGGGGGAGGCAGCTGCAGAGATTTGTGTAACTTAACTCGAGAACTGTAAGCGTCCTCCCCGCTCCATTTCCCTGGCAAATTGACCTCAAAACTGTATCGAAACTTTTGGCTGCCCGTTGCCGTTGCAGCTGCAGGACAAAATCAGTGTTATCCGTTCGATGTTGCAGCTACCTTCAAACTTTGTGTTGCCACACACAGACAGACGGACGGACAGACGGACGGACAGGGTGAGCCCGCCGCCCAGAGAATGCAACAAATCAACTAAAAGATACCAGATACTTTTGCCATGGCGAAGTACTCCTTGCTGGCTGGCCCAGGCTGTTGTTTGTCTTTTGGGATGATTGAAACTTACCGAAAGTCCTCGAATTACAACATGAAACAGGTCGATGCCGTAGACACCTGCAAGTGGAAGAGAGAGGGAGAGCCATTAGTTGTGGGTTCTTGACAAGGCTGTCAATTCATTATGCTTGTACTCCCAGCCACAGTGGCAGTGGCTTGGCAGTGGCTGTCCCAGTCCCAGTCCCAGCCCCTCAGGGTATTAATGATGCAACTGTCAAAGTTTTGTCGGCAGCCGAGACTGTACGTACGGTCGCCTCATTAGCAGGTACAGTTGCCACCAAAGTTGCCACCAAAGTTGCTGCTGCTGCTGCTGCTGCTGCTACATTTTGCTTCTTTGGCAACTGTTTCGTGCTCTTGTTTTTGGTAAATTGAAAAGAATTAATGACAGTTCTCTGCCTCTCGCTCTCTCATAGTGGTTCAGTGGCATGGTAGGCAGGCCTCCTGGTGGGTGTGCGGGACGTGTTGCGACCACGTCAAAGACATGCCAAACATATCACGTAAAACATTAAAATGTTGCCAATGGAAATACTCCTGGAATCCGGACAGCATAAAGCCAGCAAAATGAGCAGCCAGAGCAGCAGCAGCAGCAGCAGCAGGAGGAGTTTCGCTGCCAAAGAAAAGAGCTACACGGAAAATGCAAAAAAGCAAAAATAATAAAATAAACGAAACGAAACGAAACGAGTGGAATGGAGTGGACTGGAGTGGCGGTCGCCGTCGAGTGCTGGATGTAGCGTGGGATGAATGCCAAGGAAAACAATTAAAAGAATTTATTGCTCGAGTTTAATGAATTTTCAGCTTGTTTGCACGCACACACACACACACACACACACACACACACACACACACACACACATAACCAGGGGGCTGTGGCTGGTAGTGGCTGGTAGTGGGAGGGGCAGCGAACGGCTGCCAGCTCAGCAGTTTTCCATATCCATTGAATGTCTGGCTGGGGCTTCGCGCTGCTGCTGCTTTGCTGCTGCTGTTTGGTGGGAGGGGAGGGAGATGCCTAAAAAGAGATGCCACAGGTGTAAAATGCTTATATAAATCTCTCGCTCCTTAGCAGCACCCCCGCCCCCGCCCGTGTGTGTGTTTCAGTGTAGGAGAGAGAGGTAGAGACGGAGAGTGTATGAGCATGAGAATGAATGTTATTGTTACGCAGCTTAATGAAGTTTTTGTTTCTGCTATCGCTCTAGCTCTCCCTCCCTCTCTCTCTCTCTGCCTCTCTCCCTCTTCCTCTCGCTCCCTTGCCCTGTGCCTGTTTATCTTCTGCTCGTTTTGGCCTTGGAGTTGAACAGCTGTTTGGACCCAAATTGATGTGGCTTCCAATCCAGAGCTGAGACCCCTGCCAGATGGGGCCCACACGTGACCGTGGCATGGGGGCATGGGCCCGTGCCCGTGCCCGGGGCATTCTTGGAAATCATTTTAAATGGCGCTGATAAAATGCTTTTGTTTTGCCTGTTTTTTTCGTCCCGGGCCTCCTTCCAAGCGGAATTTATTTGCATTAAGGCAATTAACAAAGTTTGGCGGAGGATTTCACTGGCAGCTGCAGGGCGGCAGGGCGGCAGGGCTGGTGGGGGCTGTTCGGCATAGGTGAAGCCAAGGGAGAGCCGCGTTTAACCAGTGAGGCAGGAGGGAGGCCACCTCCGCGCGCGGAAACTTTGCTTAAAGCCGATTATAATGCGCGTACTTGCGAAATGTGAACGGAAATATTCGCGCAAGGCGGCTAAAATGTGCACACGGATTTACTCCGTTTGGGCTGCCTTGCACAGTCTCTTAAAGTTATTTCTAATTGCGTTTCAGTCGGGGCCGTGTGCGCCCCCATGCGAAACAATAACGTTTTCGTGTCCCCGTGGCCATGCAGCGGCAGCGGCAGCGGCAGCGGCAGAGGCAAAGAGCATGGAGGGCGCAGGGCGAACGGCAGGGAGCGTGAGGTCAGGCAGCCTCTTGGCTTCAATTATGAAACAATAAACAATTTGCTTTGTCTGCATTCACGACTCTGCCTGGCAGGGGGCTGGGCTAGGCTGGGCTATTTCTCTTTCTATTTCTGTCGCACTGTCCCGCTTTGGCTCTTCCCCTCTCCTCCTCTCCGCCTCTCCGCCTCTTTGCCATATTTCTGTATTCCTCTTTGGTCCCTACATTCCAACGCTGTCGTTTTTTATGCCCGGCGGCTGCTGTAAATTGCCAGCGACACCTCCCACTCCATTCCATTCCATTCCATGCTCTTGTGCCGCTCCATCCCATCCCATCCCATTCCGTTCCGTTCCAGCCGCTTCGGCATCCTCTTCCATGTTGTCAACGCCATTTCGCCGGAAGCGGATGTTTGATAAATTCCTTGCGTCATTTTGTGTTTCATTTTTATTTTCGTGTTATTTTTTGTGCACTTCTTTTTATTCGCTGGCTGCCATGATAACCCGCCCACCCTGCCCGCCCTGGGGCAGCCCTTGGCAGCTCATGCAAAATATTTTAATTTAGTTTGGTTTTGGTTTGGTTTTTGTGTATCTCTTTATCGTTTTTCCATGTTGCTTTCCGTTTGTTTTCTGTTCTCTGTTCTCTGTTTGTTTTTTGTTTCTTGTTTGGCTTTTGTGTCAGCTTAACCTAATTTGACGGGCCACCCACTTTGGTGTCTGCTCGAAAGTAAAGTTAAGTTAATTTATTGCCCTCCCAGCGCCAGGCAGCCCTGGCAGCCCTGGCAGCCCGGGCAACATCTTGGCCCTTGCCATCAAATAGTTGCATTGGTTATTGATTAGCCACTGAGGGGAGGTCCCATCTCCCTTCTCCATTATCCATTATCCATTCTCCATTATCCATTCTCCATTATCCAGCAGGTGTCTGTCTGTCTGTCTGTGTGCTGCCTGCATTATCCGCAGTGGGTGGCACAGAACTCGTGACTTGGGCCAAGTTTACGCAGTGCAAATCCAGGCCAAAAGCAAAAGTCAATTTGCCAAGGTTGTCTGATTTTCGGCCAGCAGAAAAGAGTCGAGAAAAACCGTTGTGGAGATGCTCGTAAATCTTGGAATTTGGCACTGGCCACTGGTCACCGGTCACTGGTGGGCTCCGGGCCAGACCCTTCGGCGAAGGCCTTAAAAATTCATTTGTCGGCGTTGAAAAATTGAACGATTCTCGATCTGGAGTTGGACTTGGACCGGGACTCGGACTCTGATTGCGGCGTGCGAACTGCTGATGTGATGAGTTCCGGGGGGTGGGGGCGGCATCCAGGGCGGTGTCCATTCAGGTACTTGAAATTGCAATCTGCTGACAGCTGCGAGTAATCGCTGCAAGCGAAAGCAGAAGCCGCTTCGACTCCATTGTGCTGGGCGGTCCCGTTATCGCAGTTTGCTCAGGCATCGATGGGGTCGGGATATTAAGGCTTAATTTATGCAACGATTTCTTTGCGCAACGTGTTTATCCCAGCCCCCCAGAATGCCCCACCCCGCCACAAACCAGCACCAGCCAGCACCAGCACCAAATACTGGCAGATAAATTGAGAAGTGTACGGTGCAGGCGCCGTGGGGGGGGAGCGGGGAGCTCAATTAACCGGACGCTGCGCTGCAGCGCCAAAGGAGTCGTATTCTGATGCCATCAGCTAGCATCATCAGCAACAGCAACAGCATCCACATCGCTGGCTGCTCAATTTTTCTTGCTTAAATCTACTGCCAGCAGCCGAACAGAAAGGAACTCCAAAGCGAATTTCGATTCAGGTTCGAGAGAGAGAGGGAGGCAGAGGGAGAGTGAGAGTGAGAGAGGGAGAGTGAGAGAGAGTGAGACACGGAGCGGAAGTTGGTGCATAGCGAAGTATACAGCTACCCTGCAGCCGCTGAAGGTTTGATCCCTTTGCACTCTCTGGAAATATTAATGCGACTATGAGGAATAATATAATATTAATAATTATATTAATAATAGTAAACGCGATGCCCAGCTGCCACTTTATAGGCTTTATTAGCCACTTTAGAACACGATAAATGGCCGTGAATTATACGGCCTTGGTGATCCTCTGCAATGCTGCGGATTCCGCAATAAAAGTGGCAAATTGTGGCTCATTGCATTCGCCCTCTGAATTAAAGCTGTTCACACTATGCAGATGGATTGGTTCCTCATTCGTTTGCGCATTTAAATGTGTAAATATACAAGTGCTAGAAGCGGAAGAATTCCACGAAATAGATCATGCAACTCGCTTGTGGAGTTCACCCTTTAGGGCACATCTGTTGCAAGATCTGTTGCGCTCCCTTTGAAGTTATCATGCCCTGGGTTAGGGCATTCCAAATGGCAACAGAATAGGAGAACAGTTTGGTAATTTGCGCCATATTTAGTACCAGAGAGAGAGAGGAGAGAGAGAGAGGGAGAGAGAGAGCGAGCGAGCGAGCGAGAGTCAGCAGTGGAAGTGGCACAGGGAGAATGCAGTGCACATGGCATAAAGGTTGTCGGTTGGTTGGTTGGTTGGCTGCTCCCACGAGTGCTGGGAGCAGGGAGCAGGGAGCAGCAGAGCAAACTGACACTGGAAGCTGGTCGAGAGAGGAGATTGCATTTTACTCAAGTGAACTGGGGCGCAACAAAACACGAGAGTCGCACTGAAAGCCGTTTGTTGCTATTGCCATTGCCGCTGCCATTGCCGCTGCCGCTGCCGCTGCACTGTTGCAGTGTTGCAGCGTTGCCAGTGCTGCCAGTGAGAATGCATCATTAGTGCAGGAAACCAACAAGCAGACACACAGAGAGACACACAGAGAGACAGACAGAAATTCGTACAATTCACACAAAACAGAAGAGAACGATGCATAGAGCGGGCTTGGGAGTGTGATACGAGACGCTACGAGACGCTACCAGATGGGGCAAGACAAGCGAAACCATGTGGCAAATGAGGCTAAAACACAAGTGAAACCAGGCACAACCAGAGACGTCGCCAGCCATCATCATCCTCGTCCTCGTTCCCATCCTCGCCAAGTGGCAGTGATGGATGCAGCCAAGCAGTCAACGCTGCTTCCCATGTCCTGGCACTGATATCCGACACTGGGAGCGCGTGATCGCACAGTGCGCAGAGGACATGGTGTACACAGATTGAGGCTACTTACACGAGTCAGATTATTCAACTGTTTCGAGCCTCGAGCCTCGAGGGCTCTGCAGAAGATGAAGCTGATCGTCTCACAGTTAGCCGCGAGCTTCTTTGGCAGAGCGGCAGCTTGTTTGCACTGCATCCTGGCTACATCCATTCCGCACCCCCACACTCCGAATTGTCCGATTTCTCAGCGATTTCTCTATGCCAGAATATTCCCATAGACCCTTCCACCTTCCCCAACCAATCCAGGGAAAACAATTCCCTGCCACCTCAAACCCATAAACAACTGCAAGTGTGTGGGCGAATGTGCGAGAACACAGAAATAGTTCAAGTGCCTACTTTGGGCCTGCCAAAGCACTCAGCAGTGTGGCAGCTAGCCCTTGGACGCCCTCCCCACACCCTCCCCATCACCCTCTCTCTCTCTGTTTGTTCTCCTTCCCATCCCCTCTCAGTCCCAGCTAGCCGCGATTCTCGCAATGAGTTTCACTTAACTTTTGCGTCGCTTAAATGTAATTTGTGGAACTTTTTGGCGCAGCCTTTGCCCCTTCTACATGGCTCTGTGTGTGTGTGTGTGAGTGCTTGTTGCTGTTGTTGCACATTCGATTGCATTCGCTGGCGGCATCGCTTCGTTCGCCACTTTTGAGTGCATTTCACTGTAATCAAGCGCCCACTTCAAGCCCCGCCTACGCCCCGTTCTCTCTCTCTGTGCCCCACAGCCTACTGCTGCTTGCAACACCCTTCCACACCCACACCCTGCCCCTGCTGCTCTCTGGCATTGGTGTTGCATTTGATGCATTTTAGCATTTCATCATTTGTGGCAAGCCTTTGCCTGCCCGCCTGCCAAATCCATTTTTACACCCAGTGCTCGTCGAGGGAGCCCTCGAGGGTATGCTACGAGTGCACATATCCGTGTGGATGTACGCCACCAGCAGGAGAAGGAAGCGAAGCACCTTCCCCCCGAAATGGCCCTGGAATGGCTCCGAGCAAGTCCCCCAATGGAAGAGGGCAATCAGCCCTTTGCCTTCCACAGCGATCTGCCGACTATTTGGAATCTGATTAGGAAGTATCTGCTGGTCGGAGTGCTCCAGGTACTACACTCTCCCCACTCCCCCACCTGCCACCTGCCACCCGCTAATGCAGCCGCTTAGCGCGCGTGCACTTGGCTCGAGGCTCGAGGCTGCAGGCTGGAGGAGAATTGTTGCCGTTGTTTGCTCTGCTGTTGGCCACAATGCCAGTCAGCATATTCGGTCCAGTCAGGGTTCGAGGTTCGAGGCTCATACCAGGCCTTGAACAGAGACTCACCAGACCGACTGCCTGACTGCCCGACTGACTTGTCGCTCTGTCACTCAGCAAACTTCACAGCTCAAACCAGAACCAGATACTCGCATACAACATACAGAGAATACAGAGAACAAAGCACAGAGAACAAACGCCGACAATGGATCGTGAGGTTTTGAAGGACATCACCAACTTGCAGACGGGTAACAAGAAGAGTCCCCTGATCACATCAGACACGGAGAACCTTCGCTCAGGCGGCGGAGTTCTTGAAGCTGCCCATTGCTTGCAGGCCCTGCGGGGATCCCACTGATGGGCAGGCGCAGGGGTGAGTACCCACCCGAGAAGTGGCTGGACTGTAGCGACTCACAGTTCTCCCACTCCTTCAGCAGTTTGGCCAAGGCCAATGCCAAGGCCAAGGCGATGGCGGAGGCGGCGGACCAGTCCGTTCTCGTTCCACCCCTAGTTTGGATGTTCATATATATTTTTGGAATGCCGCAGACACACACCGAACACAGAAACACACAACACAGAAGAGACACGGGAATACCCCCAAACGGATTGCAGGCTTTGGCTTGGGATCTCCGAGACTCGAGACTCGCGACTCTTCTTGCTCCTTACCTGGGGGTTCCTGCACCAATTGATCCTCCGCGACTAACAGACAAATAAAACCAGAAGGCAAAGCTGAAGAGAATTGTGTTTGGGGTTGGTGGATGGATGCTGAATGGGTTAGATGGGGGAGATGGATGTGGAATGGGACACATTTTATGGCGGAATAAATCCATTTGGATTATTTACTCGGAAGGAGATGGCGAAGATTGGCAAGAAGTCTCCCCGCAGCCAGCTGCCAGCCATTGGAAGTCCTGCTCGAGGGACAGTTTCCCCAGCAGTCCAGTTCCAGGGTCCAGGCAGGCCTTGAGTAGACCCTCACCACTGGACCGACAGTCTGCCTGTCACTCAACTCAAACTCTCCGAACGTACAATGAATCGGGATCGGAATCAGAATCGGAATCAGATGCCCCAGCAGCTCAGCCCGCGTGTGGGCCTCGAGGTGCTCCTGGATGTGCAGGAATCCCAGCTGGTTCGTTATCGGGCCCCTGCCGATGGCCCACACGAGGGGAACTCCCAGTCGGAGACCCCGGAGATGCCCCTAGACGCGGATAGCTCACAGTTGTCCCAGGATGAGGGCCTTGAAGTGGCCCCACTCGTCGGCGGGTCCGAAGAGAGCCCAGAGATTGCCTCAGACGTCGATAGTCTTCCGTTGGGTTGTGGCAACAGCTCAGAGATTCCCCCAAGCTGCGACGACTCCTCTTTGGTTTGCTATGAGGGCGGAGGGAGCTGCACACACGAGAACAGTTCGCAGTTGGGTGCGGCTGAGAGCTCAAAGGTTTGCCTGTACGAGGCCAGTGCACAGGCCCTGAAGATGGGCCCACTCGAGGACGGGGAGGACTACCAGTCGGGCGTACAGATCGTAGAGATCCTACAAACCCCCAGGGGAGTGCCGAAGGTGACCCGCGACAGGGCGGAGATCAACATGCGTAAGAAGCGGTGGGAGGACAAGCTGAACGCCTACAAGGGACTCCTGGCTAAGAATCACGAGCTGTACGCGATCTACGAGCAGAAGCGACTGGCAATAGCCGCAGGGGTAAGTGCTGCTTCGGCTTGTCCTCCTGAGTGCCAGCTGAGCCGAGAGAAACCTTCCCGCAGCTGGCTGAGATTACCATAGAACTGGAGGAGATGGACTGGGCCATGGAAGATATTCCAGGGGGCCAAGCGGGCCAAGCGGGCCGCCCAGAGGACTCTGCGGATGGGAACGAAATGGCGTAAGTTGCGTACCCAAAGCCAAAAGGGAAAAGCGCCACTGAATCACAAATTGGAAACCTTTTGCAGTGTGGTCAAGGCAGATGAAAAGCCGAACTCCTCCCGCGGCAGCTGTGCTGTTTGCTGAGGCCTCGGCCCGGCCCGGCCCACTCCCCAGCCCCCACTCTCTGTTATTTATTTATTGTTATGTTAAATTGAGTTTCTAGTGCGGTGCAGGCACACACACAAGACACACACCAGGAGACACTGTCGCAGGACAGCAATTAAATTCATGTAAGGCAAAGCAAGTCCCTTGATCTTCCATCTCTTCAATCTCACTCGCATGCCTGCTCGAATCTCATTGGATGCCCCGTACAAAGCAGCGGAAGGGGATAAGTCTGTGCTGGCAGGAGATGGAGCAGGAGACGGAGATGGAGGCTGGAGCTGGTGCCGAAGCGCAGTAGCTGGACGAATGAATTGGAATTTGAGCGGAGGCTTTCGTGGCAAATGTGAGAAAATGCCATCCAAGCCACGCTGCTGCCTCCCAGTGCCAGGACAATTCCCACAAACTTCGGGCGCAGTCGGCAGGACGGGCAGGACAGGCAATCACAGGTCCTTCCTGGGACAATTACTGAAATTTAGATTATGGTTTTTTGTTTGCCACAAACAATGCAGCTTAAACGGGCCGAGCGAGGGCGAGAGAGAGGCCGGGGGCATGGCGCTGATTGACAGGAAGCAACGCCAACAAGTTGTTGGGGCCACAAACAAACGGAGGCGACGCCGGAGCAGCAGCTGCTGAGCGAGTGGGGGGCTGAATTAACCAGCATTGTGCCGCCGCAGACAAAGCCTGAATCGGGGCAAAAGCTGGGTGGGGGGGCTGAATAGAGAGAGAGAGACACACAGAGAGAGTCAGAGGCAGAGGTGGGAGATGGGCAGATGGGCAGATGCTGGCTGTGCAACTTATGCAGCGAAATGTTCGCCGCCGTCCGCTGCCATTGTGCGGCGGCATTTAAAAGTTTCGTCCTGCCCCTGCCCCTTGCCCCCTGCCCCTTGCCCCTGCCCCTTGCCCCTGCCCTTTCTTTTAATCCCTCGCCTCAGAGGCAGCTCCTGTGCCAGTTCCTGCGGAAGTTCGCACAGCTTTGCTGACAAAGCGTACAAAATGTGCTCCTTTGTGTATTCGTGGCAGGTAATCGCAAAGTTCTTGGCCATAGCGCCACTTGGGCGTAGAATGGCTGCCCAGCATCAGCAGACATCATGCGAGAGAGAGACCCACTGCGGTTGTTATCACTTTTACGAGGTAGCAGCTATCCCTTTCCCTTTCTTTGGTCGGCTTACGCGACGATAGCCTTGGAGCACTGCGGCCACATTGTTGAGATAGTCCGCGAGAAGGATGGTGCCATTGGCCACTCCACTTTACCGTTGGCTGCCCTGCCCCAGTGCAGCATTCCACCATTCCACCATTTCCTCTCATCCCAGCCCTCCCGGCAAGCACTCTCTTCTCTCAATAGCTTTTCACTCGGCTGGCCCGGACTGGCGGAGCGGCACGCGAATGAAGAGGCAGCTTCAGTTCTCGGCCAGGTGTTGCTGCCACTGTTGTACGGGAAACACTACAAGCATAATAGTGGCAAGAGCAACAGCAACAGCAACAGCAACAGCAGCAACAACTGCGAGAACAACAACTGAGAGAACAACAACTGAGAGAACAACGGCTGAAACAATAAAGAGTGGCTGCTCCTCCTCTGGCTCTGCCTCTGCCGCTGCCTCTAGCTCTGCGACTGCCTCTGCCTGAACGTCGCTGCCATGTTGCAAAAGTAATTCAATTTGACTTTTTGTTTTGATGCTGCCGAGTGGCACACGGAACACGGCGCAGGAAGCAGGGAAGCAGTGCGGGGAGGGGAGGGGGGATCTGCAGCTATAAAGCTCTGGGGATTGCCAATAGCCATAGCCAGAGCCGAGCAAGAACAACGAAAACTCAACGTTGCACCGTTGGTTGGGAAACTTTTTTGTTGTCCGAGGGCGTGGCTGAAGAGGCCTGACCATGGCTACGACTGTGCCTAAGCTGCACTCTCCGCGCAGTGGCGGCAGTGGCGGCAGTGGCGGCAGTGGCCGCTGCTTCAGTGGCCAAGAGCAAGAGCGTCAATTGATTTAGCCATTGAGTTATTACCAAGTTGGCAGCCCTCGCCCCAAGGTAGCCATCTTTTTTTTTCCTCATCCTTCCTCATTCTTCCTCGTTGTTCCTCTTCCTCTTGCGCTTCCACTTCAACACGCTCTTCTGCCAGTATGCCTTCCATCAGGTCGCTTTAGTGATGCTTCTGCCATGCCGCCTGCGCTCTCTGTCCAAGGTTCGTGCCGCGTGGACTCGCGGGTGCGCTTCAGAGGTCATTTTACAGGCTAAACAAATTATGCCAGTGACAGGCAGCTGCCCGCTAAAGAGCACCAAAGGTGGAGGATGTTGCAGGGGGGGGACTGCAGCACAAACTGTTATGGCTTAACCGATTGCCACTAAAAACTATGCAAGAGGCACATGCAGCGAGGTTAAATGCAGGTTAAATGCAGAAATATTCAGCGTTTATGTTTCAAAACGGACAGCACAAAGCGGAGATAAATTAATGTTTTCGTTTAAGGGGTAAATAGAGGCTAAGCTTCAGTTTTAGTCGATTAACTGCTGGCACTATCATTTCGTTGTATTTTTCTACAGCTTCAACTGGCGAAGGCGAATCCAGATGAGAGCGCAAAGCAAGCACGAGCGAAGGCGAATCCAGATGAGAGCGCAAAGCAAGATCGATGCAGGGCAAATTAACTCCCATGCACAGGAGAGCGCAAAGCAAGAACCAGCGAAGGCGAAGTCGAGAGAGAGGCGCCGAGAGAGTGTCTAGCCAGCCTGCGACGTAAAAGCTTGTGAAGAGAGAGGCCAGACGACGAACTTGTAACATTTTTGTTTGCATTTTAACACACGTATGTATACATACATATGCATGCAGTAAAAGAATTCCGAAACGAATAAGAATCAAATGGAATTGTGCCAAAGTGGCCGCCCTGCCGCCTGCTTGTTTGATGATTGTCTCAGTGAATCCGAGCACGAGTACGAATAATAATATGCATTATTAATAGTATATATTCGATTCCGATGTACGAGTTCGTGCGAGTATTTCCCAGGACTGATTTAAGTGGCTGCAATCGAATGTCTCGATGGAAGCACAAATTTGCCTGGCCATCAAGTAGAGCAAATTTCACTTTGAAATGCTGTGCTCTGCCTGCGCCCAAAAGAGCCATGCAAATATTCGTTTCACATTAGGCACTAATCCCCTGCGGCCCCTCGGGGCATAGACTTGGCATCCATCCAGTCCATACAGTCAGTCTATAACGCAGTGGCAAATCACAGCTGGCCGGCCCCATATTAATTAAATAATAATTTCAGCAATTTGATTTTGATTACATTTGCTTGTGCCGCCGCAACCGGCAACCGGCAGGCGGCAACCGCCTTGCCGCCCCACACCGCTGGCTGAGCAAATGGCCTGGAAGCCGCAAAAGGACTGCGCCAGAGAAAACACCTTAAGTGAGTTGTCCCTGCTGGTGGAGCCGAACTCCCCGGGGAGGAGAGGGAATATGATTTGTGGTCAAGGCGGCCGACGACAATGAAGAAGCCATAAGCCAAATTAACAATTAAAGTAAGCCAGAGCCCAGTCAGGACAGCAGAGCACAGCACAGAGCGCCGAGGGACATGACTGGTGACGGCGATGGTGATGATGGGACCAGGAGAAGGTGCAGACAAACAAACTTGGCCCAAAGCACACAGAGGAGCAGCGGCAACAGCAGCTACGAGTACGAAGATGAAGCGATGAAGATGCACCGATGTGAGTGGCAGGGCAAACAAACAAAGATACTCGGCCAACGTAAGCAGCACAGGGAGTTGTGGCCACAGCTGGGACTGACTGGCAGACAGACTGAGGAACAGCTGGAGAGGGTCCTGGAGCCAGGACAATGCTCCTCCAGCATCAGCTTCATCTGCCTCTGTTTCTCCCTCTCCCTCTCCTACTCCTACTCCTACTCCTACTCCTGCTCCACTGCGCCATTTACATCGGAAAGTCGGTCACAACTTTTGCGTTTTGATTGCTGAAGTTTTGTGCGGCGGGAAGGCCATAATAGTTTTTGGCATTCCGACATGACACACTCGGCCTCAGCCTTTCGGCCTTCAGGAGGGTGGAGGTGGCCGGATTGAGGACGGACAGCCTGCAGAGGCAGTAAATTGCATTTAAAATGCCATAAATTAAAAGAGAAAAAACCTGGGCATGAGGGTTGGTTGTTGGATTGGGCTCCATGCAGTGGATGTGGCAGTGGGTGAGTGGGAGTGGGTGAGTGGGTGTGATGCTGGGGCTGTAGCTGGGGCTGTGGCTGTTCTGTTGCTGGGGCTGTTGCTGTTGCCTGATGTTGATGGTGATGCAGTTTCCACTTTTCCTGCGATGGCTATTAAAATGCATTAAAATGGTTTTTAATGTCAGCGGCATAGACAGAGTGGGATGCCATCGCACACACACACACACACACTTGTCTCTTTGCAGCAAAGGTCACACAGACACACACACACACACAAAGACACGTATGTAAATGCTTTAAACGATATTTTTTACAGCAAAAAAAAGATGTACAGGGCGCTTAGCCAAAACACACGCTTCGGGCCCAAGCCCCAGCCTCGGCCTCGGCCTCGTCTCCGTCCCCGTCCTTGGTCCCCGGTACCCGCTCCCCGGCACCGTTCTCGCCTGTGCTCTGCTAATCCAATTTGTCATAATTAAATTACTTTAAGCCACTTTCCAGGACGCTTTTTATTCCACACACTGGAAAAGTTTTTTTGGGGGCGGGGAAGTGGCTTTGGGGTCCGCTTTTAGCGCGTGCATAAACCTCCATTAGGGGCACAACGGAACAGACAGACACAGACAGACGGAAAGTGCAGCCTGCTCTCGGGCGCATTAATATCGAATGAGAAATAATTACAAGTGCTTAACAAAAGCGATTTCGATGCTCATTACGAGCACGGCTACAGGGCTGGGGATGGGCATGGGCATGGGCATGGGCCTGGGCATGGAGATGGAGATATATGTAGCTCCACCAGAGAGATAATCCCGCCACGGACACGCTATACAACGCTATACATATACATATGTATGTGCATAAACAGTTATTAATACGACAAGCCGTTAACTGGCAGGGCCAATAAAATGCAAAGTGCCGTCAACTGCCGCTGCCTTTCCCTTGGGCAGGGAGAAAGGGCTCTGGGCTCTGGAAGAGGGCTGCAGGTGGAATGCATATTGCATGAAGAGAGCGCGAGGCAACAGCCATCAGCCACCTTGTGGGCACTTCACTTCAGCACTGGAACAGTTCTGCAGCACGTAAAGATCGGGCAGCTCCCCTTCAGCGTGCGACAGGGAAAAGTTTCAATCGATTAGCACATTTCTATTGCTAGTGCTATTTTCTATCTAACGTCTTTCCATCAAACAAAAAGCGAGCAGCAGCTTGCTCTCGCAGAGAAGAACAATTAAAGTAAATAAATGAAACAAAATAATTTCCTGCATTGAAATTATATGGAAGCATGGGCCGCCATTGAGGCTCGATGTTCGCTCTCGATTAAACTCTGACTCTGAATGCAATTAAATTGAGTTTTTCAGCTTATGCGGCTGTAGTTTTTAGCGTGGCCAATTGGCTGGAAAATCTTTGTTAATTGGACGCGAGCAGCAGGGCCGGAAAGGGCTGCTGAAAGGAATCAATTTAATTGAAAGCGTGCATAATAATGGTCGGAATGAACGTGTTTACGGGCCAGACAGGGCAAACAGAACGATTTCCGTTGACAAAAATTACTCATTTACAATGCAATTTCGATGATATGCATGCAGCACACACAGCACATATGTACATGTAATATATATGTATATTTATATTTATATACAGAATATCGGCTTATGGTGTGGGCACAGATATGCACATATATATTTATGATTAAAATGTTATTGGAGCGCGCGTTCGCTGCCAGTAAATCATTGACCGAAATTGGTGCACTTCAGTGGAGAGCTGAACAGCAACAACAGCAACAAAAAGCGCGAAAATTAATAAATAATAAAATGTGCGGCACTGCTCGGTCTCTCTTTTGCTCCTCTCTCGCCCTCTCTCTCTCGCTGTCAGCTGACTTACTCATCGGACACTTGAAAGCGAACGAAGCGATAAAAAGGCACAAGAGCGCAAGAGCGCAAGAGGAAGACAGAACAAACAAACTTCTGAGCCATTACACAACAAAATGGCGTTAACAGCGCTGCAAAAATGGCGCCCCACCAGAGCGGAATGGAACGACCTACGCAATACCCTGTAGCTGGCTGGGCACCCACAAGCCGAAGAGCCGAAAAACCCCACTGCTCAGACACCCAGATTCGTGCATGCCCCACGGCGGATTGGTCATATCCACGGAGTGGGCGAAGCAAGTGAAACAATATATAAACAACAATTCAAATGCAGAAAACACTCGCCAACACACACACACACCACACAGACACCACACACACATACTTTTGCAGACACTTTGCACATATTGAAATAATATTTTCACATTTCATGTTGCCGAAAGGGGAAAATTTACACTCTAAAAACAAAAAAAACAGGACACCAAAATGGCAGCACTTGCAGCACACAGCACGAAAATGGAGCAGGACTGACAGGATGAAGTGAATGGGGAGGGGGGGCGGAGAGGGGATGAAGCGGAGAGTGCACAGAACAGAAATATGCAATGATAATCAGAAAAGCAAACAGCAAAAAGAGAGCGAGGAGCCCACCAGCCCGCAGCAGAACCGGACACAGTGCACCCGGACCCGTACCCCGGACCCGTACCCCGCACCAGCAGCAGCAGCAGCATTCACATCAGGAATTGTTGGTTTTGCCGCTGGTTGCTTTAGTGCTGCTGCTGCTGCCTCTGCTGCTGTTTGCCAGTCAATCAAAGCACATAGCATACTGTGGTTGCACTCCCCGGATCAGTGCATGTGTGCATGTGTGTGTGTGTGTGTGTGGGGTTAACTTTCGGTGGCTGAACCCACACCCATATGGCTACCCCTGCTGCTGCTCGACCAGCACTAATTGTGCTGAATTAATTGCCCCAAAAATGGCGACAGGGACGACAGAATCGACTAGATGCTACTTTTTAATGTTTCTCGGTGCTCTCTCGCATGGCATGCACCTAATGGCTTTGGCTTTGGCTTTTGCAAGCTCTGCTCCATTCCGTTTGTGGTGATGCCTTTCAACAGGTACGCAGTGCAGAGTGGCAGAGCTTGGCCAGAGCTGCAGCGATGTCAGGGACCGATGCAGTCAAATCTAAGAGTAAATCTGATGAAGCTGGTGAACTGTGACAGGGACAGGAACAGGAACAGGAACAGGAACAGGGACAGCGACTCGCACAGGATTCCGCGGGAATGGCATTGCCAGAAAAGGGAACGCATTCATTTAGAAATTAAATTCAGTGCGAGTGAGTCAGCCACTGCTGCCACTTGCAGTCTCTGTGTGCCAAAAACAAATAAGAGAACTGAAACAAAATAAATGCGGATCATTTGACGGTTCTTCCACTTGGCTGGCAGCGCCAACAAAATGCGAGTAATAATGCAAATAAAATCGATTAACGTTACACGTAAATAAATAAATGAAAACTCGTGAAGTTTCGAATTGGAAACACGCAAAAAGTGATTATCCACGTGCTTTTCCGACTTGCCAGCGTGCCACCCACCGTGCCACATGCATCATTGCAAAATACGTGCTCCACTCCGCGCCACTCCGCGCCACTCCGCGCCACGCCACGCCACGCCACTCCACTTCATTCATTTACTTGTATAGCACGAGTGCATATAACATTTCAATTAAATTTCAATTTATTTTTGCTAGCTCATTGATTATGCATGCCAATTAATTTTATGCAATTTCCCTGCTACATAATATTTTCAATTAGTTGGCTGCGAGTGGGACACGGGCATTGGACAGCACCAGCATAATATGCCAACAATTGCAGTGGTACGCCCGGGCCCAATCCTCAGTCCCTAAGCACGAACCAATCCACATGAGTCCCATGCCACAGCAGCGCACAGGCCACAGTCCCCACAGTCCCCACAGACAGCCGCCAGCTGCACTGCCCACTCGCTGTAATTAATACAGTGGGTGGGTGGAGGGTCTTAAGCGGCCTTTCGGAGATTGGTTGGCTTCGGGCTCGGAGCAGGGTGTCAAACAGAGGCGGATTAGAGCTGAACAGCAGCAGTGTAGAGTAGCGTCTAGGACTGGATGGGACAGGACATGGCCGGGTGCAGGAACAGCGGGACAGCGGGAGAGCGGGAGAGCACAGGCAGAGCAACAAACATATTGAATGTCCAAAGACCAGACAAATAGTTGCTCATGTGACAATTGCAAGGCCAGCAAAAATAGAAAACTGGAAAAGGCAATGGCAAGCGGCAATAGGCAGAAGGCAAACGGCAGAAGGCAAACGGCAAAAGGCAGTGCAGTGGAGTGCAAAAGGGTAGCATCTAAAATTGCATTTAAATAATGAAAAAGGCTTAAACAAAAGGCCAGCCAAACAAAAGACAAACTGCAACCAAAATGGCCACAGATTGCCAGGGCCAACAAAGCCTGGCTCCGGGGGCCAAAGGAAACGAAATGAAAGAAAGCAACGATAGAACAAGCAAACGAACGGAAGGAACTCGTAACTTAGTGCAAATCAACAACATGTAAATAAGAGTCGGGCCAACGTTTGACCCTTCTCCGGCTGCGCGCCTATGCCCAGAGCCTGCCCAGAGCCTGCCCGGACCCATGCCCAGACCGGACCAGAGCCTCCTCGGATGTCAATCCTCTTCAGACCCAGACCCAGCCACAGTTACAGCCACAGGCACGGCCCCTCCAATCGCATTTTGTTGAAGAACTGTGCCGGCACGAAGCATGCGACAATTCGCTTGCATTCATTAGAAAATTCCTTTGCCTGCGGGGGGCAACTCATGAATAAATGAGAAGAGAATGTAAATCTCTCACAACCCACTGGCACTGGCACTGGCACTGCCACTGCCACTCCCACTCTAGCACTCGCTCTCAGCTGTATCGTGTGTCCGGGGTAAATTTGAGACTCACCTCATTAGCATTCTGTTTGTCCCCCGACCACGCGGCGTATGCGTAATAAGCGACACCACCAAAACGATGCAAATAAGAAGCTAATTAGCCGACGAATTTGATGCCGCACACAGCACACAGCACACACAGAGAGGCGGGTGGCAGCCACTAACACGCACCCAGCCAGCGGCCAGTGGTGTGGATACACAAAATGATAATGAATTGCGAGTGGGTGCCCCTCCACCCCACCACTACTCTGCCAGCAGAAAAAACCTGCTGCCAAAATCTGATTTCCATTCGGAATATCAGCATGGCAGGGATCCTCCCTCCAATGGTTTGTGCAGCAGGAAAGCACTTTCCAACGATACGATTTATGGCAAAGCGCCTTGGGGCCCCATGCCCCGCATGCCCCGCATTGCCAGCATTCGCAGCCTTCATGGAGCTTTTCGGCAATGTTCCCTAAGCGCCTTAAGGCTGCGACAGCGACTGCGACATCATCACTATTCGCGATAGCCCAGAACTTTGTGCACTTTTCACTCATCAGCAGTCAGTTGTCGGTTGTCGGTTGCCGGTTGTCGGTTGCCGGTTGTCGCCTGTCAATTGTCAGTCGTCACTTGGCTGCCTCGTGTGGCCTGCTAATGCGCATTTGCACTGCGATGCGCATTTGAATGATATGCAAGCAACTGGCGGCGAGCGGCGAGTGGCGAGCGGCAAGTGGCAGCTGCCAGCTGCCAGGCGGCAGATAGGCAGATAGGCAGCTCACTAATTGCCACAGATGCGAGCCCAGACCAGCAGCGAGTCACAGACCCCCGGGATCGGGTTAGCTATGCCGACATTTGCTTCTGCAGCGATTGCTCGTGCTGGGAATTGGCCAGAAATCAATGCGCCGACTGAAGTCACAAGCTTTAAGAACTAGGAAAAGACCTCTGCAGAGTAGGTCTTAAAGGCCAATGAATCGGAGGGCGGAAATCAGTCGCTTAGACTAGAACTGGGCTTGGGTTTCGGTCTCGGCCCACTGGGATTGGGCACAGGCCACAGGCCACAGGACATTGTCAGGAAGCCAAGGTGCATGGCTTTGTTGATTGCTTCCGTCTTCAGTCTGGCGTGTCTCGCGTCTGTCACCGAGGTGTGGCCGAGTGACTGTTCGCTTCGCTTCGCTTGGAGCGCTGTTCAATTGGCAATCCAATGCAATGGGGCTCCTGGGTCAGGCCCATTGCCATTGCCAATGTCCGAATGTGTTGCCAACCGCAACTTTGCGGCCAGCGTTCATGCGTGGCCCGAAATCACAGCGACTGAATGTCCGCCAAAGCTGAGTCCCTGTCTGCCCTGCAGATCTTTCAGCTGATGAGAAAACTGCTCATGGATCTGTGGGGACACCGTGAAATCCCCCAGCCAATGGTAGCTACTGACCCGCCCCTTATCAGCATTACCATGGATATTTCACGACGTGTAAACACAATGGCTGGCAATCTGTTGGTTTAATAACGAATTTTGCAGGACTTTGGCTACTTCGTAGATGGAAGATTCCAATCGAAATCATTTTTGCCACACTAAGAGAAAGAGACAAAGAGAGCGAGAGCGAGAGGGAGCGACAGGGAGCGCGAGAGAGCGAGAGTGGAAGTGGCAGAGCGACGGGTGGACAAGGCTGGAAAAACCACAGCACAATGTCATTAGCGCATGTTGGTGTCCACTCTCTCTCCCTCTCTCTGTCTCTCCCTCTGTCTTTGTGTGTGTCCAGCAATAAATTTCCAATTTTCGTGCAATTTTCGCAGGCAGGCATACCTCCACACACACACACCAAACACATGCATAGGTGTCCAGCGGCAATGGGTGGCGGTGCACAAAAGGGTACGGGGCATGAGGGATAGGCCGTGGCGCATGGAGCAGGGCACTGCCCGTACAGCCTGGCGTACTCATAAATACATTGACCAATAACATAATTTTTGCTTGTGTTGGTATATTGCCAAATGACCTCGTTACCCCTCAGCGACAGAGAAAGAGAGAGCGAGAAGAGAGAGAGAGAGAGAGAGACAAAGCCAGGGGACACACCAAATTTAATAGAAAAACATAAAAGGAGCAAAAGAGACCGAGAACGAGAGAGTGAGAGAGCGAGAGAGCGATAGAGAGCCAGGGAAAATCACAGCCACAGGACATGGCAATTCGAAGACCCAATTTTCGAATACCCTACCTGATTCGTAAGAACGATTTATATACAATTTTCTGTGCATTTTTTGTGTACCTTTGCATACATTTCACACACATTGAATTTAGGAGGTGATGCTATAATTTTACGGAATTCCGTACAACAATTCGTATGATTTCTTCTAGCTCTCAACCTCAGTCCGCACGAGAGCCGTGAGGATCGTGAGAGCGAGCGCAAGCCCACTTCTCAGAGCGCTGTCAGCGAGGAAAGCAGAACGCTAACAGAGCTGTAGACGGCTGTAGCTGTAGCTACACGCTGTTAGCGGAGAGTGCTAACAGACTGTAACGCTGGGCTATTAACAGCACTGTTTTTCCATAGATGAAGCAATGTTAATTGCATTTTAAATTCTGAATTAAATGTGAATAAATATCGATACAATTATATAGCAAAGATCAGACGAAAATAGGTTCAGACTGTGACTGTGACATATGCATTTTCTCTTTTCGCTGAAGTTAGAGTACACCCAAGACAAGGGCATCCACAGGCCGAGAGGCGCAGTGGAACGTGCGGCATATGTTGCTGGCAACGCTAAAAAGGGGCAGGGCAGGCTCCAATAGGGCGAGGGATGACGGGTCAGGTCAGGTCAGGTCAGGGGTAGGTGTGGTGTGGTGTGGTTGGAAAGGTGTGTGGCCAGGGGCCAAGCGGAAGTTAGTGGAGGCGCCTCGTTCGTTCGTTTCGCTCGCAGTGCGGCATTATAATTAATGGGCATATTGGGGCATGTGCGGCATTCCCTGGCACCCCCTGGCACCCAGCCCCTGGCACCCCTCCCGTATGCGATTTGGGATATTAAATGTAACGATGCAAACGACTGGGCGAGACAGTTGGCTATGAATATACCATGAAGTGTGTGACGAGCAGCTCGAATCTCTCTCTCTCTCTCTCTCTCACTCTGTCGCTGCCGCTACACACATATGTACATGTGCAGGAGTGAGCGAGTGGGCGGTGGGCGGTGTTGCAAGGTAGAGCTTGTGTAGCTGCTGCTGCTGTTCCTGCCACTGCCCCTGCCCCTGCCACTACCGCTGCTGATGATGATGATGATGATCACATGCTATTAAACCGCAATACAATAGCAATTTTCAAATAAATGATTTATGGCTCTGCACATGACACACACAGCTGTCTGTGTCTGTGTCTATGTCCGTGCTGTATCTGTATCTGTGTCTGTGTCTCCCTTTACATCTGTGTGTCTGTGTGGCGATTGCCAAAACTGCCGCAGTCCACCAATGCCATAAACCAAAGCTCACAAAATAGAAGAAAAATAATGGTGTAGTCCGAGAAGGTGCCCACTGACACTTCGGAATGGCAGCTTATGGCACCCATCACAGTTTCTTGCACAGATTTAGATTTGAAGCTGCCCTACGGGCAGTTTTCTTGCTCCATTAGTTGCCAACGAGCTTCCATCGCTTCGGTTGTACGCCTTCCGATCACAGGGTATGAGCAAGGCCTTGCCCCAAAAGGAGTGGTTGGACGCAGCAAAGGCAGGTCAGAGGTGCTGAGTGAGCCTGATAGCATGGCTGCTGTAGAAATGCTGAATGGGACAATGGGACAGGGCGGTGATGTGCTTGGGTGCTTGGCTGCCTGGCCGCCTGGCTGCCTGGCTGCTTGGCTGCTTGGCTGGAGCGCTTTGATGCATTGGCCACAGTTCGTGGGATGGCCCGTAAGTCGATTTTGTTTGGCCAATTGTTCGACTTGTGTTCGAGTGAATTAGGCAGCAGAAATGGCCTCGGCACAGCACAACAAAATGCTCACCAAATATTCAATTTCATATTCCATAATCCTTCCCCCCACCCCACCCCAGCATCAATAATTTCGATACATGAAATGTGCATACTGGGATCTGAAATTGTTCTGAGGAGATTACTAAACGTTATAATTGGTATGTTGAAAGCTGAAATAAATTTATTCAGGCTTAACACTGGCACTGCACTGCATATGCAATTATTAATTGACTTGGCACTTTTGTTAGCTATCGCAAAATGCAAT
This sequence comes from Drosophila tristis, assembly GCA_018150885.1. Lineage (NCBI taxonomy): Eukaryota > Metazoa > Arthropoda > Insecta > Diptera > Drosophilidae > Drosophila > Drosophila tristis. The sequence continues at coordinate 4,454,610 of JAECWT010000215.1, read as the reverse complement.
TAACATTGTTTCATGTATGGTAAACCAGTGCTGTTAATAGCCCAGCGTTACAGTCTGTTACCACTCTCCGATAACAGCCTGTAGCTACAGCAGCACCCGTCTACAGCTCTGTTAGCGTTCTGCTTTCCTCTGAGAGTGGGCTTGCGCTCGCTCTGACGATCCTCACGGCTCTCGAGCGGCCTTGGCTTGTCAGCTAGAAGAAAGCATACGAATTATGGTACGCTCTATCACCCGATCCCAGCGGCTGCACTTGCAGTTCAACATATATTCACAGCACAAGAGTCTTACATTTGGGGACTGCATTAACATGTTCACCTTTGGAATGATTCTCGCAAGTGTTTCTCTTCGCGGTGTATTCCACATTTAAGGTTTGTACTTTGCAGCATTTAAATTCGAAACAGAGCTTGTTTGGCTGAAGGGAAATAAATTACTGGCAATTACCGACGAGCGAGAGCCATGGCAATGGAAATTGCATTAGTAAGTAATTAATTGCATTACACAAATCCCTAATGGGATAAATGGCAAATTAAAGTGTTTTTCTGTAAATTGATAGATTATCATATTTGCCTTTGGGGCTGAATTAGTGTGTATTACTGTTGGCCAGGCATAGCCACAGCCAGAGCCAAGGACAACGGCTGTGCGGTGCGGTGCTGCTCGCTGTGCAGCGGAACAATCTGTTGATTTGTCCACTTGGCAGTGGATATTTTACCTTCCTGCTGGCACTGGCAGCTGTCACCGGGTCTGCTACTGAAGGCACCTGTTCTTGGCCCGTCGTCCTATGCCACTTCCGCTCTCCCCCCGCCCACTGTGCTGCCCGTCGCCCATTAAGTCATAACATTTATATTTCTATTTCTTTTTTTTATATACTGCCAAATCAGCGCACAGAAGTGGAAGGAATAGCATTGGGGTGGTGGGGGGGCATGGGGTACTGTCACTGCCAAGCAGCCAAGCAGCCGACGGGTACGTTCACCTGTCTCACACACACACACACACACACAGACACAGATACACCCATTGACGTTGATGTCTCCATTTAGTGTGTGTGTGTGTGTGCGCGTGTTGCTGTTGTTGCTGTAAATTTTAATGCAAAACTCGTTTATAAAGAGACAACAGAGGAAGATTGGACGGGATGGGACGGGATGGGACGGGATGGGATGGGTTGGGTTGGGATGGGAGGAGAGAATGAGTGGATAAGAGTGAAAGGCAAACGACATCGTCATTTGCTGCTCAAACGTTTGCGTGACAGCAACCACCCAACAACAATCAGGAGTAGCAGCACCCAGCCACCCCACCACCCAACCACCCCACCACCCTACCGACTGGCTGCCATTTTGACAGATGCCAAACGCAAAGCGAGCAGCAAAGCGCAAAATTTTGTATTTGTCTTTTTGTTGTTTTCACTGCTGTTTGTTGTCCCACTGCCCGCCCTGTCCCGCCCGAAGGCAAATGACATCAACCCAGCAGCAGGGATCGGCCAGAAGGATACCCTAGCTATGCGCTTAGTTTAATGGCAGACCAAACGAAGCAGACCACTGTGCAGGGCGCCAAGCCATAGGGTTCAATAGTGTAATTAATTATGAAATAAAATAAATATTTTGCATTCTTTTAGAGCGACTTTCCAGCCGATTACCGAGTTTCATGGCAGCTAGCACTCAGAATTTTTGCAATTAAAACTAAAGGTATTCCCCGGCAGAGAGATATGCCCCCATAGAGATGCCCCCGCCATTAGGTTACATTACAGGGTACCAGAAATAACAGCAAAACGCAGCGGGAAGGAAGAAATCCATGAGACAGGCAAATAGAGCGAGAGTGGGGGAGAGAGAGGGAGTAGGGGGCAGGCAGGGTTACCCCGCCGCAGCTAGTTTATGGTTCTGCCACGGACGGAGCGTCAACCGTCGTTAGTTTTGTTTTTACGACTCGTTAGCAACCGCTACGACCCGCTCCACCCTCCTCAACCTCTCCCCCTTTGCAGCACACGGGGCAAGCGGGACAGCGGGACTGCGGGACACCACCTCCACTTTTGGCCATAAAGATTAATGCCGAACGGGGCCCCGCCGACCATCCGGAGCGATAACAGTTCTGAGCTGAGGTCATTGCATTGGCAGGGCCGCGAAAAGAGCGGCCATTGTTGCGAGTGGTCGTATTAGTGCAATTTCATTAGACCAAAGCCACAAAAATTAAATAATTAATGGCCAAGTGAAACCCAAATAATTGCCAGCCATAATTGCAGGGCAGCGGGCGCGGGTTGGCTCTGAGCTGAACTTCGCTGAGGTGCTTAATGATTTATAATTTATTGAACTCAAACGAAAATTGCAACAATTAAATGCCGAATTGCGATGGAATGCCCTGCTAAGCAGTCAATTAATTATTTGCGAAGAAATTAAGTAAATTACTGGGGAGAGACATAGAGAGAGAGAGAGGCAGAGAAGAAGCGCAATGACTGCAAAGTCAAGGGAATTTAATGGTTTTTTTTGTATAGAATATTCCTGTGAAAGAAATAAAATATATATCATCGAGTTTGCTTTCTATATCTAATAATAATTAATAAGTAATAATTCCCCAAGCAGCCAGCAGCCAGCAGCCAGGCAGAGCTTTCGGCATAATTATATTATACAAAATATTTTCCATTCGATTTATAAAGTGGCATGCAGAAATGAGAGAAACAAAACATAGAAAAACTGCACTGGGAAAATGGGAATAAAGTAGCATGCAGAAATGAGAGATAACTCAAGGTAATTGAACTGTTTTTCCCATTTTCCCAGTGCAGTTTCTTATTTTTTGCTTCGCTTGAAATTCGCTCCCTGATTTTCTACAAAATTCTCAAAGTTCGTGAGCGACAAATGTCGTGCTTTACGATCAATATTTCCAATATTAGATGTATGACAGAGCCAAACCATTTACAAACTGAAGCAAACAAAAAAACTGAAAAGAAAATCTCAGTTTGTTCGCAAAGTTTGGACAATGGCTCTCAAACTAAGCGAGGACTCCACTCGACTCGACTCGACTCGGGCACACGGCCATCGAACGGACAGACGTGTACGAACTACGTGTGCGGAGTACGGGTATATGGCACTACGAGCATTGGGGCGGGAAGGCTGTGTGGGGGGCGGACGAACTACTGGTTAGGCCCGTTACACGGGTTATATGGAGCAAAGAAGAGAAACAAAAAAAGACGCCCATAAAAAGTTTTGCAATTGTTTAAACGTGCCGTCCGGGCCGCGTCATAAACCAAGAGGCGAACACCCCAAACTCCCCTCCACATGGCCATATGGCTGGGCATTCTTGCTAAAAGCTTTAAACTCAAATTGCATTGCCTAGTTTTTGGGGCTACGAGTGGGTGGCGTGGGATGGCCTGGCCCGGCCATAGCTATGCGTAGGGATGGGGGTCTTAGGGGGTAGCATTAGCCACATTTGGGGGCCTTTGCATTTTGCATTGCCTAGCATTCGGTGCGCCATTTTGAGCCCTAATAACTAACAACTCGGAAAAAGTAGCAACAGCAGAAGGAGCTGTAGCGGGTGGGGGGGTGGTGGGTAGCGGGTGGCTGGTAGCTAGTAGCTGGTAGCGGGAGCAACAGCTAAAAGTTTGCTGCATTGTTCAAGAATTGTTTCAATATCCACATGCCACACACGAGCTTCCTTGGTGCAACTCACAAGCGCACACTGAGGCGTTAGACACATGACACACAGATAACAGACACACACACACACACACACACACACACTGACAACTGCTTAGCTATGCGCCAGCCCCTTGGCATGTATGCAAATGAGCAGAAACAGGCAACGACTGCTTGCCATAGAATTTCAAATGATCTAATGAAAGCAGCAACAGCAGCAGCAACAAAAACAACAAAACAAGAACAGGGAACAGGCAACACCACACGGAAATACAAAAAATGCCATACGCAAAAGGTGAGCAGAATGCAGGAGGAGGAGGAGGAAGCAGGCAGAGTTGAAGGCGTCTTCCGTTTCCGACGTTTACAACCCAAGCAGTTGCTGAGTGAGTGGCAGGCTGCAGCAAAGGAGCTGGAAGGTCGCGCTGGAAGTAGCAGCAGCGGCACGGGGTATCCAGCAGATCGCAAGTCAAGCAGAAGGCAATAGAAGGCAGCACGATCTCCCGTGGAATAAATAATGAAACCCAACAGCACTAGAAACAGAAAGAACGCAAAGCAACTGCCTGCCAGTATCCCTGCCAGATGAAGTAGAAGTCGGGCGATTGGAACAAATCAAAAATGAGGCATTAACTGAGGTGCAGAACACAATTGCAGCAGCCGTTCGGCAATTGCGGCACTCGGGAGCACACTTGGAGGGGAGAGCGTGGGCAGAGCACTGAGCATTGTTGCATGCGTGGCGTGGCATGCATCCAATTAGTTGAAATTGGTGAATCTGTGAGGCGGAGCGGTTAGCCGGCTCATGGCAGTCGCTTGTTAAATTTGTCTATCTGTAAACAGCAACTAGGAAACCCTTTCGGCTGCATACATTTTGGGCTTCCTCCGGCTTTATCAGTGCAGCGCCAGGCAATGCCAAAGGCGACGAGCCAAAGCAGTTTGCGGCAGGGAGCTGCTGCCTTGCGGCTGCCGTAGACCGCAGTAACCGCTTCAGCCGCAATGACTGCGCTTGCCAGGGGCGCCCTGTCACTCTGCTTGCCACATCCAAGAGATATGTAGAGAGGGAGGAGAGAGGGAGAGGAGAGGGAGGGAGAGGGAGTGCAGCACACACTCAGACCCACTCAGACACATGCATTACCGAGTGAGCCGAGTGAGTGCCTCCTCCGCCTCCTCCTCCTCCTCTTCATTCGGAATGGCGCAAATGCAGTTTTGGTCGAGACAGCTTCTCTCGCTCTCCCTCTCGCTCTCTCGCTCTCTCTCGCTCTCTACATCCAGGGTTTGCTGGCTGTGGCTGTGCGCGCGGTGTAAGGGGGCGAAACACTTTTCTCTAATTCTTTTGCCCTCCATCTAAAGTGTGCGAGTGTTTTTGCAGCCTGCTCTGCCCTGCTCTCCCCTGCTCTGCCCTGCTCAGTGCTTGGTTCTTCGCTCTCTGAGGCTGGCTGGCATGGATGGCTTCGATTGTTTTCCTCGAGGACCACTTAATTAACTCGTTGTGGCTTCTCTTTGCCTACTTTTCGGCGGTGCCATGTGAATTACATTTAATAAGCTTTCGCAACCGACACTCTCTCCCTTTGGCCGCCCCTTTTGCGTGCTTTCTCCCACGTAACTGGAGCAGAAATTAGCAGAGAAAAGCGCGCAACTAATTGACAAAAAACAAGTGCGGGCTGCAGGGAGGGTTGGCGTGGTGCGGTGCGGTACGGTGCGGTGCGGCGCTGTGGATTATAAAATATATATATATATACGACATTCGTTTTCATGACCTCCTGCTGGCCCACCCACAGCGCGCCCCCAAAACGTCAGACCCAGAGCGCCCCTCCCCCGCACTGCCAGCAAAGAACGCGAAATTCACGAGTTTCCTGCACCGTGAAAACAGCCGGAAAATTATACCAGAAAAGTGCGGCAAGCGAGTGGGGTGCAGGGGGGAGACAAGTGAAAGGGGGTCGTCTGCTTCCGTCCGTCGGATGTCGGATGTCGGAGGCCAATTGCCACTGACCGAAAAATCGAGTAAAGCGATGCCAAACACAAAGTGCAGCAAGGAAACAGAGCCACAGAGACACAGAGAGAGCGGCAGAGAGAGCGGCAGAGAGAGGGAAGTGGCGGCTGCTGCACAGGGAAAGCAGCAATAATATTGGTTTAACTTCTCCAGTGACAAGGCGGTGGAGCGCCTTGGGGCTCCTGGACGGCGATAGAGGGTGAGCAACGGTAGCAGGAGTCCATAAATTGTTGGCCACTGGACAGAGAAAATTGCCCTGCCCAGCTCCTACTGCGACTCCGACTGCTGCTCCATTGTGGAGCTTGTGGAGACATTTTCGGAGGCAAGTTATAGCTTGCCAGCGATAGCCCGGCATATGCACATATTTTATCCGCTTGATGCGGTGGCAAGCGTAAAACTTAAAGACATCTTTCGGCCTCTGGAGAACGTTGTCTCGCCGGCTCTAATAACTGGCAGCGTACGCGGCCCGGTCCCAATGCTTTCCATTTGTTTTTCCATGATTCACTTGCCTATTCACTCGCCGTTATTCACCTCATACCGAGGCACCCATTCGGCTCGACAGTGCCGGCCTGTCGAATTAATTTCAAATAAATCAATCCCACATGGAGACGAATTACTTTTGCGACTTTTGCAGCGCCCATCACAACATTTACCCTCTTAACCCTCCTCTTACCCTTTGCAATGCGTAAAAAAGTTCGGATCAAAGTTTGAGACTCACCTGGAAAGACATAAAACGAAATAAGAAATATTAATTCAATGGGAAAAACTGCATTTCGCTTGGCATGTGACAGCCACAAATGTCAATTAACTGTTGGCAAGAGCGGCAAGTGGGTGGGCGGAAAGGGGCAGTGCGGGTTAAGGAGCATGCAAGCAGCTCAAATTAAAATGAAATTCGAATGGAAAATTGAAATCAACAAAGTGGCTGGCAGGTGAAATTCAAATTCCAAAATGCTAAACAATTGTAAATTGATATGAAAACAGGGCAGCGCACATGCAACCAGGCAGCGCACACACACACCCACACACGCACACACACACCCACACACGCACACACACACTCAGACATACATAGTGGGAGTAACAAATTGTATTTGTATCTGATTTGTTTATTTGGTTAGAGGCTATGCAAATGAAGCTCCCACTGCAGCACGCACAACTCAACTCAACTCAACTCAACTTTTGACTCAGCTCTCACACACACACACCAACACACTCATCCATGTGCGTGTGTGTGTGTGTTGCTGAGAGACAGAATTTCTAATTATTTTGCATATGTCAGAGTGGCAAAGGACCGAAAGCTCGCCAGACAGGAAATTAAAATTAAAATGAGCAACAAAAATAATAATCAACAAAAAGGGACCGAAATTGTGTCGCAGCCAAAAGTTTCGCATTGGTCAGTTGTCAGGGCAATTTGCAACGAGCATCAAAGCACACAGCACACAAAGTACACCCCCGCCCAGCCCACAGCCCACCCTACCTCCTGTGTTGCCCATTTAAAGCCAACCCTTTATGGGGTTCTGTGCAGTTCTGTGCATTCGCCAGGCACCAAGCAAAGACTTTATTTGGGCAGCTATTTAAATTCTACAGCATTGAGCAGAGCAAAACAATCGATGGGTTGCCAGCTCGACTGGAGAGCCAGCTGGACGCTGCGCTCGCTCTGGCTGCACTCATTTCCCCTGACGGCAGCTCAATTTGTAGCCAACAGAACTGTTGCTATCGCCAATGCCACAACAGACCCATAGACCATAAACCTATCGCAGCGCTACGCTGCTGGAAAGTATCACTGGCCCAACAGTCCATGTGTACGAGTACTCCTGCTGGGGTTCATTTAATTATTTTTAATTTTATTTCATGCCTTAGCCTACGCTACACTCGGTCTGTGTCTGTCGTTCGTATTGCAAGCTATCTACTTATATCGTACTCAAACGCAGCAGCGCCTCATGCTATGCCCATGGGTGCGTGGCAGTTTCTGGCCTGAGTGGCGCATAGTCAGCTGATTCCTGGAGCAGATGTTTGCCCAAATAATTATAGCTGCTGGTCGTGTGCAGCTAATGGAATCTGATGACCGAAAAGTGTCCCAAAATGTGGCAAAGATGTTTGCACAACTGACGAGGCCACAAGAACAAGCTGACTGGCGAAAGCAGGCAGGCAGCGGTACAGCAAGGACACTGCCGCTGACGGTGATATGCGAGACTGATGTACACATATGTATGTACAGTTGTATGTACAGTTGTATGTACATATGTACATATACTTAGAGCCCCTCTGCGCCCTCTGCGCCCCAGTGCCGCTGTCGTTTGTGTGCGCTTTTCTATGCGTTATGATTATATCTTAATGAATGTTGGGAAACACATAAATCAAATTGCGAAAATGCCACAAGCAGTTGGACAAAGGGACCAGGGACAGGGGACAAGGGACAGGACACAGGGGGACAACAGACAGGCCGAACAAGAAGCCAGAGACAAGAGCTGTGCGAAAGAGAGAGAGCGATAAGTGGACAGAGGAAGTGGCTGGGCGGGGGCTTGGGACAGGGACAGGGACAACTAAATAGCAAGAGACAGGAAGTGAGTGAATGACTGCTCTAATGTTCGTGTTGACGAATGCAAAATCATAAAAAGGCCACAGCCACAGCCAGTGACAGAGCCAGAGTGCCAGTCAGGATAGGAGTGCCACATCCACATGCACATGCCCATCTCCACTTCCATCTCCACCACTTCCATCTCCACCACCACCTCCATCTCCACCTCCACCTCCACTCAGCTCTGGCCTTAAACGCATTGGGCAACACGACAACAGCTCGACAGGCAAATGTTTGGCTTTTTCTTCGCAAGAAACAATGGGCCAAAAGACTCGCCTTTGGATACCCTCACACAGGCGGAGGATCGTGCTGTGCGACATGGCAAATGGTGTCTGCCAGTGAACAGGTAGCCAAAATCGATGTGGGAGACACGAACCCAGGCCGCAGAAAACGAATCATTACAGCGAATGGAGTGCCCCTTTGGGCTGCAACGTTCTTCAGCGTTCTTTTACGTGTCCCCAAGCTGCGTTCAATGGAAGATCTCGGCGAGTGCTTAGCTCCGCTCCGAATTCATTCACCGAACTCTGCTGTGCAGCGACGTTGTGGGGGGCTTCGGGCTGGGGCTGTGCTGGTAATGATGATTGCCAAAATCTGGCGAGTTCTCATTTGCAGCGGTATTCCACTTAACCCGGATAAATCTCTTTCATTGCTCTATCGCTCAACGCATTGAGTTTGCCATCGCCCATGCCCCATGCCCCCTGCTCCCTGCTCCCTGCCTCATCCTTCCACTCTTTTGGTTCGCTTTCGCTTCGCTTAATGGAAGACATACTTTTGGCTCTGCTGCTGTGGCTCTTGCTCTGTCTCTTGCTCTTCCTGTGTCTCTCCCTCTGTCTCTCCCTCTGTCTCTTCTTTTTTTGTTGTTCCTTTCTGATTTCACTGCAAACTTTACACCAAAACTCCTTTGCCTCAGGGAGCGGCGATGGGCGCGGGGGACTGGGGCTGTTCCTGCTCCTCTGGACAACTTCAAACTGAATTATGCACAGCTGTGAGTTATTTAAGCGTAAACTATACACACACACACAGCAGGAGGCGATGGCAATGTGGCGTATACGCAATGCCCCTGTGCTGTGGCTCCCCCCTCCTGTGTGTGTGTGTGTCGCTCCCTCCTGCTTCTCAGTCTCATTGTGCAGCTCTATTGCAGCTGCAAATGGAAATAAATGTCATTGTCTGCATTTATATCTGTGTCTGTGTGTGTGTGTGGCTCTCTGTGTGTCCCTCTGTGTCTTTGTATGTGTCCCTGTCCCTGTCCCTACCCCCTACCCCCTGGGTGTGTGTGTGTGTGCTCTCAATAGATAAAGCCCTGACGCTGTCACCGTTGTTGTTCGTGTTGGAATAAATGCCAACAAGTGCAAAGAAACTACGAGCATCGCACACGATGGGCGGCAGAAAGCGAGCACACAGCAGCGCAGCAGCACACAAAAAACTTACAGCAAACAGCAACAAAAACAGCAACAAAAACAACAACAAAAACAGCAACAAAAACAGCAACGAAAACAGAAGAGTGAATCAAATAAATGAAATGAAATAAAATGGAAAACAGCAAGCAAAAAGGAAAAAGAAAAAATAAAGGAAAGGAAAGGAAAGGAAAGAAAAGGGTAGGGAAGGGAAAACCCAACGCAGGGAGCAAGCGCCAGCAAACGAAGCTGCTGGATACCCTTTGCAGAGTTATTGGCAAGGGGGGGTCCCCCCTGGATGCAATCAGTGCTGCCAGGGCAAATGTATTTAAGTCAAATTTCAGCGCATGCTGCAGGCTGCAGGCACCAAAAACCAAAACTAAAACCAAAAAACTGTTCCAGTTTCGATCGTGACAAAGGAGAGGCTTTAAAGGAGCGGCGCCCACGGGCAGCTACGAAAGTACAGCAGCGAATCGGAGAGGAATCTGATCAGAAATGTAGCCGAGACGAGTGCATTACTGCCCCCTGCTCGGGTCACTACTGTTTTCTGCTCTAAATGATAGTGCCCCCCGTGTCTAGGGTATCCGCCAGTGAATTTTCGCTTTAGGTTCAGCGAATGGAACGGTGGCAGGGGGCAGGGGCAGGGGGCAGGGGCAGTGGCAGGGGCAACGCGCGTGCAGTGTGGCAAAAAAAATGGCAACAACTTTTAAAACTCATTAAAATTAATGAAAGCCACGCACTTGAAGCCCAGGCCCAGGCCGAGGCGCAGGCCGAGGCGCAGGCTGGAGGGGCCCCAGACCCAGGCCCAGGCCCGGACACGAACCGGGACTCGGGCCAGGAGGATGCCGCCATGCCGCCATGCCGTCACCCTGCCTGAAACAAGAGAAGGTGGATAACGAGGGGAGCTCTGCCGCAGCTGAAGCTGTTGCTGTAGCTGCTGCTGTAGCTGCTGCTGTAGCTGCTGCTGCAGCTGTAGCTGGAGATGCACATGCAATGGCGCCTGTAATTATACAAGTGAGCGAGCATATTGCAACTGAATCCAGGAGACTCTCGCCCCGCCCCTGCGCTCGGCCCCTTTGGCAGCGCTTTGCCGTGGGGTCCGTTCACGTCGCAATGGAATAAGAAGCATGAAAGTTCATTAAAACAAATTAAAAGGCAAAAGAGCAGAAGGCAGAACGCAGAACGCAGAAGGCAGAACGCAGAGCGCAGAAATGGGAAAATTGTCCGGCCAAACGTGCCGGAAACTAGGCAATAGGCGCCGTTGGTGGTGGGGGGCGGGTGCCAGGGGCCAGCGACGTGCAACAGTAACAACGTAGTAACAGTAAAGCAAACAAGCAGGGTCGAGGGGCTGGGGCAGGACAGGTAAAACCTCGTTGAAGGCCAATGTGTCAGGAGGTTTCACAACGATAATAACGCGAAAATTACAGGCAAGGACCAGCCCCAAGCACAGCCCCTCCAAGCGGCAATCACAATCAAGAAGAATAGCCAAGGGGTAATCGAATGACAGGCACCTCCGATTTATTTCTGTGTGCACTAAGCAGCCAAGTGGGTGAAAATATCCCATTGGCTGGGGCACGGGAACGGGTAAGCCGAGCAACAACAGCAGCAAGAGACAATGAGCAGGTCGTTCGAGTAATTGGGAAATTTCCGTACGTATTGTGTGCGCCATTCCGGCTATTATGGCAGCTGTATTCATTTTCCAATCAGTTTGAAATGCGAACCATAATTATTTGCACCTCGGGAGTTGTCTGTGTGCGAGCTGTGGCAGCCATTAGAGTTCATTATCGACCAACGCAGGAGGAAGTCTTTGTGTGTAGAATATCCGCAAAGGGATGGAGGAAGAGCGAGAGAGAGACAGAGAGAGAGAGAGAGAGAGAACAGAGAGAGAGAGAGCAAATCTATAGAAAAAGCCAACGCAAAAGTACACCAAAATCTGTACAGCAGATTTACATAACTATTCCCAAGCGAGTGTTACGTATACGCGGTGTGTGCACACACACTCGTTTATTGTACATATATATATGCAGAGGTAACTAACACACACGCACACACACACGAACATTATAGTTGGCGCTGTCTTGCACGTGGCAATAGGAAACAGCAGCAGCAGCAGCAACAAGAACAAGAAACAACCCAAAAATCAATCGTATAAAACAGAGCGAGTGGTCGAGAGGGCTCCAACAAGGTCACAGCCACACGCACACCAATACAAGCACGCACATGACACACACACACGCACACACACACAAGTATGCACACACGTACACCTACTTAGAGCGGCCCGCACACAGACACACAATTGCCCACTTTCCATGCATAATCGAGCAACGTCAAACAAAATTTCACTTGCCAGACAAACAGAGACGTTGTCCAAAACGGACAGCCCAAAGGGGTGGGGCAAGAGGGCAGGGGGCAAGGGGGCAGGGCAAAGGCACTACAGCAACAGAAGCGAAGGCAGCTATGTGGCGGTGCGGTGCGGGGCATTAAGCCTACAACATTTTGACAGCAATCTCGCAAACACGCACCCACCGGTCTCTGAAAGGAGGCACTGGAGAAAGCAGCAACGGCAGCAGCAGCAGCAGCAGCAGCAGGGGACCAAGGGAGGAAAAGGAGCAGCCGAAGAAATTCCCCGCTCAAAGCTGGCCACAATTAAAGGGGGGGCTGCCGTTGGTAGTGGGCGTGGAAGTGGGTGGCAGGGGCAGCTCCATAATGGGTACGTGCACTGCTTACCTCATGCCCTGCCCCCTGCCACAGCAACCACCGCGCCGGGTGCCACAGCCACAGCCACTGCCACTGCTGCCCCTTTTTTTTACCAGAGGCAAAGTCAACAAAGCGCGTAATTTACATTTAAGAACTGCAGCAACAAAGAACAGGAAACAACAACAGCAACAGCAACAGCAATAAAAGTGGCAGGCAGGCAGGCAGGCAGGCAGCAACAGCAACAGCAACAGCAACTTGCGACATACACGAACAATGCATTTGACTGCAGTTGTTGCTGTTGCTGTTAATGTGGCTGCCACTCGGGGGAAACAGTGCAAAGTGCAACAAATGGGAGGCCAGCACTTGAAACTAAATTGTTTAATTATGATAATCAAGAGCGAAAGGGGGGAGAACAGATATGGCCAGGAATAGAGAGAGGCAGCGTGGAGAGTGGAGAGCAAGGTGTAGCCAGATAATGGGGAAAGCTGCAAGGAAAGCAGCAAAAGAAAGCGCAGGAACACAGACCCGGCGAGAACGGGGAACCAAGTGGCAAGCCAAAGAGCCAAGTGAAAATTTGGAGCTAAGCAAGCGGACACGGGCAGACAAAAGAAAGCAGCAACTGATAGAAGGAGCAAACGTGAGAGCAGCAAAAGTCAGCCAGCGACAAGCTGCCCAGCGACAAGCTGCCCAGCGACAAGCTGCCACAGGACTGGGTGTGTGAAAGCAGCCCAAAAAGAGACGTGAAAATGCTAAAAGCAAAAAACAAAAAATAAAAATAAAATGAAATGAATGCGCGTGCCGCACGGCACAGCCTACGCCAAGGAATGCCACATGTGGCATGTGTCATGTGGCGCCATTCAGCTTTGATAAAACTTTGATGCAGCACTTTAACGACTTGATCTGTGGGCGAATAATGCGCCGCACAATGGCACGATGCGCCCAGCCAAGGCTGTACAATGATTCGTGCCACTTGTCGGGGTAGTGGCAGGGGTAGGGTCTGTGGCTGGGGCTGGCTAAGGGGAATGCAATGACAAAATGCGAAATGCAATTTTAAAGCATACTTTCGAGGGTGCAACAAGCGTGAGGCAGCCAGCCAGGCAAGGCACAGGCACTCACGCACACAGCCTGCACTGCCACTAGGGGGCATGCAACTACCAACTCAGATACCCTAGTCCAAGGGGTGCAAGCGGCACTAATCGCAGCTGAAAGTCTTCAACTAAATGAACACAGATGACTGCAGCTAAAAGTCTGCCCAGAGCTGGCATTGCGCGGACAGGGCAGGGCTGCCTTATCCTTCCCCGCAAGTCTGCCCCTATCCATACGCAGTTGATCAGCTTTGCTGATATTCCATAGCTCAGCAAAGGGTATGCGTTGAGTCGTCGCTGTGAGCCGGTCTTTTATTTTAGGGGGCATGCGGCTTGCGTTCTTTTTTGTTGCTGCTGCTGCTGCTGCTGTCGTGGCTGTCGTTGCTGCTGCTTTGCGTCGTTGTTGGCGCTTTGTGGTGCGGCAGACAAGCGTGGATTTTAGCATAGTAATTAAAGTCTAATGGTTAACTGAAGCCGCCGCAGGGCCACACACATGAGCACAAATGAGCAGAGAGCACGGCGCGCATGGTGCATGGAGCTGGTAGCTGGCAGCTGGCAGCACTGGCAGCACTGGCTCTCTGGGTTAGTGAGAAGTGGCGGCGCAGCGACTGTTGCAAGTTGCTGTCGCATGCAACGCTGGGCTTTAATTAATGTCAATGCTTGTTGACAACTCTGTATGCGCTGACGTGTAGGCAAGGGTTTTGTGCTTTGAGGCACGCCACATGCCAGAGAGAGAGACGGAGAGAGAGAGAGACAGACGGACGGACAGACAGACAGTCTGTTGGATGGACTCAAACTTTTTCGAAAAATTCATCTGAAACTGTGCGCACAAAACAAACAAAAATATGAGGAGCATAGAAAGTACACACACAAGCCGAACAAAAGACGATGCTGAAGACGAAAGAAGACAAAAATAAAATATATAAATAAATATATAAAAAAAAAATATATATATAATAAATATAAAGTAGCCAAGGAAAACATTAAGAAAAGAAATATAATAAAATATAATAAATATGAAATAATATATAATAAAAATAAAATAAAAAATAAAATATAATAAATACAAAATAACCAAAGAAAAATAGAAAAATAAAATTAAAATAAAAATAAAAAAATAAAAAATAAAAAATAAAATATAATAAATATAAAATAAAAATATAATAAAAATAAAATAAAAAATAAAATAAAATATAATAAATATAAAATAAAAAATATAATAAACAAAAAATAAAATAGAATAATTATAAAATAAAAAATAAAATAAATGTAAAATATAAAATAAGCAAATAATTATAAAATAAAAAATAAGGCAATGAGTAATAAGGAGCAACAAATTCAGGCGTGTAAAACTCAGGAAATTGCGTGCTGGAATTTAGATACATAAATAAAATGGCTGTTTGGGGCCTTCAGCCGTCAGCCGTCAGCACAGCTTTTCCGACCACTGACGTCGCTTGCTGTGCAGTGTACACTGCACACGCAATTAATACAACAGCAAAGCGGTTCACTTGTGTGGAAAAATTGGAAAAATTCAAATTAAAAGCACTAAAAGCCACACAGCCTTCATTCAGTGGCATCCAAGCGAAATGAATTGCAGTTATTAGCAGGGCAGGGCAGGGCAGTGCAGGGCAGTGCAGGGCAGTGCAGGGCAGGGCAGGGCGAATGAGTGACACAAGACCAGCAACTGTTCAGAGTGCTGTGCCCTGACACTGACATCGAGCCTGGCTATGCCTGGTTACACCCTGGTTATCCCTGCTTATCAATTATTAAGCCAGCCTCTGGATGGGGCGGGGGGCCAGCTGTTAGGCAGTCGAGCCGAAACGAGCCGAGCCGAGCCGTCAGCCCGCCAATCTACCTTGATTTCAATCAATCAAAATGCATTCGCATCCGTATGCCAGGACAGCTCCTTCTGAGGCTTACGCATATCAAATTCACATGGACGTGGGCGGGCAGAGCTGGTACCCAGTAGTCAGAGTACTTGGAAGTCATTTAGCTTCTTGGATATGCTCGTATTTGTCTGTCACTTGTCAGCCACTTGCCACCTGCAGTTGCTGCCTGTTCATTATTCCATGCAGTGGGTATCCCTTGGTCGGAATACGTGGATTCACCTGTCCCACACTCTTGTTTGCCATCAAGTCAGTCAGTCAGTCAGTCAGTCAGTCAATGAGGAGACTCTTGGGCCGTTAGGCATTCATTAAGGATGCCAGTGGTTGCCTATTTATGCAGCCCTGCGCTGCGCTGCCTGACTGCAGTGGATTACTGCATCAGGTTACCGTTACTGCTACTGCTGCTGCTACAGCCACTGCCACAGATGCTGCTCTGATTTATGCGCGAACACGTCAGCAGCTGGAGAGGAAGCTGCGAATGAAGATGGGGCCATGGGCTGCAGTCTGGGGACTCTGAGGAGAAACTCGTGCAATCAGAGAAGCTCAGGGAGAACGAGCAAGCGGCAGCGGGGGCACAAGACGCTGAGCCAAGAGAGAGGCAAAACGAGAACGACGAGAAGAGTCTGAGTCTGAGCTTGTTGTCATGTTGCTTGTAGACTTTGGCTAAGCCACCAAGAGCGAGACAGAGCTTTGCTAATTGTAAGAACTAAAGAGGAAGAAATCAAAGCCAACCCAGCCACACAGCCAGCCAGCCAGCCAGGCAGCAAGGGCTCAAAGTACGCAGTACGAGGCAAAAGTTGGCCAGGCAACAAAAACTCATTAATGAGCCGGCAGCTTGGCAGAGAAATGGGTCACAGACACAGCCAGAGACAGAGCCAGAGACAGAGCCAGAAAAGATGCTTAGGATCCTTAGGAAAAGGAGAAGCAGCAGCAGCAGCAGCAGCAGGAGTCTGGAGGAGCTAGTTGGATGAGTGAGCAAAGAGATGGACCCATTTGGCGGCTGGCTGGCTGCAGGTCCAAGCCAAGGAGCTGGCTATAGCTAAAGCCCCTGAAGAGGCCGACAAACAGTTGCATTCTAATGAAGACATTCGCAGCGCCACACCCACATACAGCCACGAGTCGGAGGAGCTAATTAAGCCAATATCTGGCTGGAGATGGGGATCCCTTCCTCCTCTGTAGCCTCTCGCAGGTATGGCCGCTGCCGCCGCTGGCACCCTGGCCAGCTGCTGTCCATCTGCAGGGCACCCATCTGCACCCAACCAATTTGGCTTAAGTATTTTCTTTTTGTTCCAAGGCTCCTCCCTCTGGGAGCTCTTGCTCGCTAAATGAATTTAAATGCCTCGCAAAATTATGCTATGCAGAAAGTTTGAAGTGAACTCGAGCGCCGGAAGAGTGAAATGCCCTTCAAGCCAAAATGGCAGGCTGTAGCGGCCAGAGAGCTAAAAGGGAGAGGCAGTAAAGCGCTGCTTCAGCCGGGCAGAGAGACGATGAAGCGCTTGGCCAAAGGTTTGTTATTCCCATGCATCTGCAGCTTTACATATGGCGAAAAGGGGGGGCTGGGGCTAATATTTTCAAAGACGATTCTCCATTTGTGCATTTTGTTTATGTTGATTTGCAGCAGAGTACATTTTAAAGGCGGAACACTGCCACTCACTGGGGCAGAAGGCACTCGTATTGGGTGGCTGGCATTCATTTCCAGGAAACTGATCGCATCGATTCATATTTCGCATAGCCCCAAGCCACAGCCACAGCCACAGCCACATTTAAGTCCCTTTTTTGGGCGCACTTCGCAGCAGGACCTTGTCGCGTTTCCTGGCTGTTCCTGCGGGGTGTAATGAATTTAAATGTCGCATAAAAGTATGCTACAGCAAAATGGCATTACGTATACGCCACCACCCCCACCCACCAAGCAGCAGCCCTCTCGTTCGTTGCCGAGGGCAAAGTTTACAGTTACCAGCTCTCACTCACCCCCTCCCTACCCTTCACCCATTCCCCGTCTCTTATGTGGTGTCTTCTGTCTTTGCTTTTGGCCTGTCCCCAGCCTGGCCCCCGCCCCGCCCCGACTTCACCTTCACCTTCTCGCCTTCGCTGCCGTTTGGGGCTGGTGCTGGTGCTGCTGCTGGTGCTGGTGGCAGGGGTGGGGGGGTGGTGCTGCCAGGGTCGGATATACATTCAAATTCATGGCGACGGCCGCCAGGTGGCGTTGCATGTGTCAACGGGCGCGCGGCTCATTTTGTGTGGCGAAATTGTGTGGGCGTGGCTGTAGGGGATCAACCGAGGGATCCGTGGGGGCTGTTGCAGGGGCAATGTGCGGGTGGAATGGGCGTGGGGCGGGCGGGGGGAGGTGCGCATACAAACAACTTGCAACAACTTTGTGCAAAAGTTTTTTCCGTTCGCCCTTCACCGTCGTCGTCGTCGTCGTCACAATTTGCGTTTTTTGCTTGCGCACTTTTTGGCATTACTTCAGTGCCACAGCGGCCGGGACGCCACTTCGGGACGCACTCCGGCACGGAGTACCCGCTGCCACTGCCACTGCCACTGCCAGTCGCCACTCGCCCACCACCCTCCAAGACCCACTTACGGGCAACGCGCGTGGGCCATGCAAATAAATTCAAATATTCGCTCTGCGCCCGCAGGTTAAATAAATTTGCGTCGCCCATTCTGGCCAACTCCACTGCACAGACACAGCTACAGCCACATCATCGTCCGCAGCAGCAGCAGCAGCAGCAGCAGGAAAAACATCAACTGGAACCCCCAAGTAGTGGAGCTGGGCAGCTCGGCAGCTCGGCAGCTGGGCAGCTGCTGCACGGGTCAGGTCCCAGCAGTTCCGCGGCTCAGTTTTCTCAGGTTGCGCGCCGGCGTTGGTGCTTCCTTTTTTTTGCTCTATTCGGGATTGAAATTTATATGAAATTAAATTATATTTGCACTCTGCTTCTTGCCCGCTATGATATTCCCTTTTCGCGGCAGACGCTTGACACAAATGAAGCTATTTAAGCTGGCAGCGCATTATGCGGAGCGAAACCGAACGGAACGAAGGATGGCCCCGCAGAGAGCGAGAGGCAGGCTGGGAGTGGGAGTGGGAGTGGGAGTGGACTGGACTGGACAGCATGAATTAACTTCGAGGTGAACAAAGTAGCGCCAATTGCTAGTTGCGAAAGTTTCCCACTGGATGTTCCAGTCCAGTCCAGTCCAGATCACTTCAATGGGCATCAGTTTTTCCAGTTGCTTCGCTCAACTTCGCTCAACAACTGCCTAGGCCCTAGGGCATGCCATCATTCTTATGTCTGTGCATCATGCTGGATGATGTACAATCTGGGCTGCAAGTGAAATAATTTTGGCTGGTGGTTCCCTTTTATTTATTCCGCTCCAATAAAATTATTCCTCTTCCTGTTTTTGGCTGCCTCTCTGGCTCTTCCGCGCTATCTGCGTTCGGCGGCAGCCTTTTGCTTAGGAACGTCTACTAATAATTGATAACAGTTCAACGGAAAAGCGAACTTATTCTAATTTGGGGTGAGGCCCATGCCCATGCCCAGGCCTCGGGCTCCGCTCTCCACTCCGCTCTCCACTCCACTCTCACCTGTTTGATCATAAATTTACATATAAACTAGCTGGAAAGGCTCTCCATCGCCAGCCCAGGCCATTCAGCCGCAGAGAACAATATACATAATAAGCATCTCATCAGGTTGCGGGGGCAGAGACTGCAAAAAAGTGAGTACACTTCAGGCCAGAGCCAGACTCCAGCGGAGACCTGGAGTTGGCGTTGGACGGGGCGGAATTTGGGGCAGGATTGAAGTGGTGGTGGGGCTGGGGCTGGGGCTGGTCGTGAGTTGATTGGGTCTCTGGGTTGGGTTGGGTTGGGTTCGGTTGCTGAATGCGTGTGCAGAGTGCCTAAATTAGGCAAACGTTGAGAGTTTGAAATTCAGGCAAACATTTCACAGAATTAAACACACAAAAGAACTCTCACAGATACAGCACACACACACACAAACAAACAGCGAGATACTCTGAGGATTTTTGGCTGCTGAATGCTTTGCTTTTGCTTGCCAATGCCCAAAATCCAAACACAATCCATCACGTATACGCGGCGGTGTGCGGCTTGATTCAATACGCGCTGCGGGAAAGATATTTTATATTGCCGGGCCCGGGGGAAGGGGCGGGGCAATGGACTTCCCGCCACCCTAAACACAGCTGCGAAAAGTTTCCGTTGGAAACGCACACGGAATCGCTTCAGGAATAAATCAATTAAATTGTCTTACATTTTTCATTGCAGCATTTTTCTCGTTACCGAATCTGCCCGGAAAGTAGAAAAAATGTCCTCCCCAATTTCCATAGTGTAAAATGAAAAGCTGCAAATGCAGAACCTGCCCGCAAAACTGTTTGGCGATTGGTGCCGCCCCCTCCCCCCGACGATCCCTTCCTCCGCTGACCCAAATGGCGCGCTCGCAGAGGGACCAACGGACCAACGGACCTGCCCACTCTGCCCGGGCCTGGGACCCGCCCACTGGCTCTGCTCTGAATCTGGGGCGTTGAGGATATGCTGTTTGCATTTTGCGCATTTGACGAGCGAGCATGTCCCCAGCGGCCATATCGGTCGCTCGGACTGCAACGTTATTTCCAATTTTCCGTTTCATACCCTGTGTTCCGCAGAGCAGCGGGGCATATTGTGCCCGCCCACGGATGGAGCAATGTTTGGCTGGCAGACCAGACCCTGTGGAGACCCAAGCGGAGCCACAGGCAGGCGGCATAGCATGGAAGTGTTGTGAATTTGCCTTCCACTTGCTGTTGCAACGTGTGGCAGGCATCGCATATGCCCAAAAAAAAAAGTAAAAAAGAAAATACGATTATGCCAGAAATGTTGCCCTGACAAAGCAATTAAATTTCAACTCAGTGCCGATTGCCGCTGCTGCTGCTGCTGCTGCTGTTGCTGCTGCTGTGCTGCCGCTGCTGCTGCTGCTGTTGCTGCTGCTGTCGCACCTCCCCTGGCACAGATACAGACACAGCGATACCGATACAAATGTGGCAACAGTACACGGCATCTGCATCTGTACGAGCTGAAGCGTATCAATCATGTAATGGCACTTCGTGTGGGCATGTAATCCACTGAATGATTTATTGCCCAGCCACACACACACACACACACGCACACGCACGCACCCCCCATGCAACATGCAACATGCAAGCCAAACAGTTTCTGGCCATGCAATTGAGACTTTTGTTTTTTCGTTCTGCATTTGGTGATTTTTGATTTCTGATTTCCGATTTCTGATTTCTGATGCGAGATGCCTTTTGATTGCCGCCATTCGAATTGGTGCGGAATCTGCAACTTTTTGCATCTTTTTCACTTGTTCAAGAATTTCCAAATGGTTAAGCCTTTTGGCAGCATTTCTGCAGCATGCAGTGCTGCGGTTCGGGGCACTTCATAAGGAGAACAACTAAAGGAGAACTAAAGAATGCTCTGCCATCAGGCAGTTTCTGTCGGTTGTCTATCGTCAGGGCAGACACCCCACCCCAAGCATATCTCTTGCAGTTGAGGAGCAGCTTTAATATTATTAATCGACTGGCAGCAAAGTGCTCGAGTTGCAACTTTTGCAGGAGCCACAAAGTTCCCTTGTTTATTATGAGCGTGGCTCTGTGGCTGGTTACGCAGCAGCTCTGATCACTGGGAGCCGCACATCCCGCCTAGTACATCCAGCGCCATATCCGCCTGGCTGTGGTTAAGCCGCTGCTGGAACCGCTTCAGCTTGTCACTGCCTGACGTTGCCTGGGTTATTAAACCGCTCGGCACGTTGCGGTTACCCCATCAAGCGGGCATATGGCGCTCGGCTGACGAGCTACGACGACTACTACAACGACAGGGATGACGACTAAGCCAAGTAAGCAATTTAAAAGCCACAAAGCCAGAGCCAAGACACAGGCTGTGGCTGCGGCTGTGGCTGTGGCTGTGGCTGCAAGCCAACCAATTGCAACTAAATGGCGCAGAGGACATGTCTACCTCTGGCCGTAGATAGAATATGAAACAGCCGTGTCCGGGCGCTGCCTTACAGGTGCTGGCATCAATGCAGTTCATTCTGCTCATTTATTTAGGACAAAATCTTCTCAAACTTAATGGAAATATTTTTGCCACATTGAAAAACAAAAAAAGAGTAAAGGGAATGGGATGGGAGGAACGATGGATGGGGGGGAATGGGAGGAATTCCGCCCATAAAAAAGGCGAAGGGGAAAAACTTCGTTTCTTTTCAACTATCTGTGAAAAATCGTTGAGTCTGTTGGGCCTCGAGAATCGGGGATAGGCTTAACCCTTAACGCCGTACCTTAACCCCATACGCACACCTCCTTTGCGCCTCCTTTGCGCCTCCTTTGCGCCCCCTTTGCGCCTCTTTTGCACCTTGCCCAAAAAAGTTATCCAAGAGGAAAAATCGATAAACAAAAATTGCTGAAAATAAAAAAAGAAATCGCATAAATATCACAAAAGTTGCGCTGATGGGAGATTGCCATCTTGCCTCTCCTTCGCTCGCTCGCGCCGTCTCTCTCTGGCTCTTTGTGCCTTTCATAACTGAGGGGGGGGACTGCCAGCTGAAAGGGGGCGAACTTTTGAGGCAACTTCGCCTTTTGTTTTTGATGCCTTTTGCCGTAATTCCCATTTTAGGGCCGGCTGGCAGCGCAGTCGGCTCGACGGCAGCGACGCGTCAATGCTGTTCCAATGAAGATAATGCCAGCAGAAAGGACACCCAGGAAAGGGACAGGACAGGGCAGGACAGGACGGGACAGGACAGGGCAGGACAGGACGGGAGGCGGCGTCAAAGGATGCGGCCCGGGATGAGCAACGGGCAGGACACAAAGAGCTCAAAGTTTTGCTTTATTGTTTCCAAAATGTGCCAAAGTAGAATAAACAAAAGAGCCGCCAAAGACAGATGTCGAATGGCAGTCGGCGAGCGGCAGGGGAACGCTTCCTGCCGGAGTGCGGGGCGCCTTGGCTGCTGCCCCATACAGCATGTGTTCACCCATCACCCATCACACACAAAAAGTTGCCCCACAGTTGGCCCCACACCGGTGTTGTTTCACAGGCAGCGAAATGAAAACATCGGCGGACCCCAAAGTCAACCCAAAACTCACCTCTGCCACTCCGCTCCCCTCCCAAACCGCCCACGAGCAGCCCCTTGCCAGCCCCAAAGACAACACAAACTTTACCCTTTCTTCGTGGCTGTATTTCGAAGCCCTTGGCCCGAGTGTCCCTTGGCTGCTCGCAGCACTACTCGCAGATTTCTTGGACCCAGACCCTGCCATATCTGCACGGATCCTGCTACCGATCACACGTAGCCCTGGCTATGATTGCGTTTATTGCCTTGGGACAGGCACAGGCACAGGCACAGACCTGCGCCGACTTCAGTCCACTTTGTGCTGCCAGCTGGCCCAGGCAATGGGCCTGGCAACGAGAGATGTAACTATGCATTTTTCGGTGCAAGTCATCCCAATGTGTGACTCCCGTGGATGGGATCCATCTGTCAGTCAATCAGTCCATCAAAGCTGGCATCTTTCGGAACTATGGTGAAGGAAAACTCTGCTGCAATGGATGCCGAGGCACTGCTGGCCACTCTGAGGCCTGCACTGCATAAATCCAATCATTTTGATGTGTGCCAAGTTCAGTTTATATTTAAGTTGAACCATCAGACAGAGCTGCTTCCTGCTTAGTTCCTGCTTCTTCGTTGCATGCTTAAGTCCTGATAAATCGACAAATAAACATTGCCAAATTCGTTGGCAAATTTATTGGCAAAATTGAAAATATTTTGGAATAAGTTTCGCAGCTTGCTAGCTTGCCATTGTGATTTGGTTATTGTTTTGTCTGCCTTTGGCCCTTTTTGCTGGCCGGTTTCGCTTCCTCCTATTGCTGTGGTTATGTCGTAATTTTTGTGTGTTCTTTTCTTTGTGCTGTGGTCGGGCGGGGTGTTGGGGGGCATTCTAATGAAAACATTGCGTGAAAGTGAGAACTAAACATTAAGAAAACAAAAAGCCAACACTCGCCGACACACACTGGGGCTCGCTCTGTGCTGCACAATAAACAAGAAATAAAAGCAGAGCAAAAAGGGTTCAACTCCTCGGTGGCTCGGCAAACAAAGCCCCGTCCACAAAGGGGCAGGGGCAACGGCAACGGCAACAGCGGGTGGGGAGTCCAAGCAAAATGTGTTTGTCATATGCAAAACAAAGCGAGGCAAAAAGAAGCAAACAACAACAGCAACAACGAAAATAAACGGCAAAGCGAATCAGTGGGTAAACGTAAACGAACACAAAGCCACAGGGAATGGGCATGGGCAGGGGCATGGGCAGGGCATGGGCAGGGGCATGGGCATGGCCAGGGCAAGTTAGGCGAAGGGCAGAAGAGCTCACTTAGGACTGGCAAAACTGGCAAAACCCTCAGGCGAAAACCCTTTCAAATCGAACAAAATGCGCCCATAAATTGGAAGAGAAAACTCCACACACGAAAATAAGCTGCGAATGATGCAAAAAGAATAACTCGTTTTAAATTTGGAAATTATGCGATGCGCGCACACTGGAAATCCGAGCTGGAATCGACATCCATGAGCATCAACAATTAATTGAAGATTTTTCGCTGATTTTCCAGCTGGAAAACTCGAGCAAAACGTAGACCGAAAATTGCGAACTTAATTGCGAATGCGAGCAAACCATTGATACAAGAAAACCATCCTTAAGGCCCGACGGTCGAGCGAAATTCATGGGAAAACACTAAAACCTGATGCCAAGATGCCACACGAAACTCACGAAATTGCAGCGCCCCAGCTAAACGCTGTCAACCCAAACGTATCTATAATAACAAATCAGAAGGGAATGGCGTCAACTTTTCTCCGCTATTCTTAAAAGAAAACCCAAAGCCCACCCCCCGCACGCTGTCCCTACGATGCCCAGCAACACAAGACTTTGGGCTCTGTGCTGTCGAAAGTGGAGAGCAGAAGCCTTCGGAAACTGAAGCCAGTTAAGAGTGCAGCACCAGCTACTCTACCGCTTGTAGTTTACTTGGTTACATGTCGTCCTCGTCGCTGGTCAACGAGCACATCCTGTCAGGTGGCGGCAGGCGATGGCAGGCGATTGCAGGTGGCGGTGGTGTGGTGTGGTGTGGTGGTGGTAGGAGCCACAGTGTTGACGAGAAATTCGGTTTCATTTTCAAGTTGTGTGAGTCACACCGCAAGGACTGGGACTCGGACTCGGCCTGCCAGACCACTTGAGTCTCCCCAATGTCTCCTTCTCCAGCAGCACCGCCAGCAGTGGCTCAGCCTCTGTTCAACGTGTCCTTCATGCCCTTCGTGTCCTGTGTCCTGTGTCCTGTGGGCTGTGCTGTCATGTGTGACGCGTGGTTAAAAATTTGATATCCTTGAGGAGTGCATAGGCAAAAACAAAGCCCCTGCCCTGCCCCGCACTCGAACATGGGAGAGCAGGCAGCCGAATGAATATATGCTACGCTCTATATTGTGAAAATAAAATGTAATTTGAACGAGAACGGAAGGCTGAAGGCTGAAGGCCGAAACGGAGGCAGGCACGAGGGCTGGCACAAAACAGCAAATTGCTTCGAAGACCAAGTCAATTGAGAGACCCAAAACAGAAACAGAAACAGAAACAAAAACAAAAGCAGAACAGCACAAAAATCAATGACTCGCATGGGTCAGAGATTGGCGTATAAAATATGGATACGAAACGATACGCACGCACGCTTGAGTGAGAGTGGGACTGGACAGGGACAGGGACAGGGACACAAACTAAGTACACACACTGTGGGTCATGTTTTCTAATTTTAGTTCATAACTGCGGGGCGGGCGGGGCAGTAGGGGCAAGGAGGAGACTTGATTGAATGCGCAGAAGGCAAAATGTCCAATCAAAGTGGAGCAAATTTCCATTACTCGCAGCAAATGCAATGGAAATAAAAACAAAATGTAAATGCTAGATGCTTGGCTGTGGAGGGGGGCGCTGGGGGGCAGCAGGTGCCAGTGCAGATCGCTAAAGCTGCCTTGGTAGTCGGAGCAGCAAGAAGTGATCTTCCCAGGGGCACGAGTATTTTTAATTGCCAGCTGGCTGCTTGGTCTCTTGATCTCTCAACTCTGAAAGACCGGCAAAGGATGGCCTGCTATTTATGAGCCCACCAACAGAACCCCCCTCCCCCCCATGCCCTGACCACATGTGTGGCATGGTCAGTGGCAGCCATTAAAGGATTTCTTGCTTTGGCGGTAGAGTGCGGAGTAGTTTTGCAATTTCAATCTAATTTCACGAGTTGCAAAGTCGCCTAGACTTTTATTTGCCATTTCGGTTGCCTCTGCCATTGTGTGGCAAATGGCTGAGGAGGGGGCACGGACCCCTCAACGATTTATATGCGTTGCACGCAGCGAGAGAAACAGACACACAGACACGCAAAGAAAAAGGGGCAAGCGAAATGGCAATCCAAATGGCCAAAGTGCAGTTGAAACGAGGATAAAGAAGGGTAAAGGCAGCCGCACAAAGGGTGGATGGTTGGATGGGGGGGGCAGGGTCAGTCTGCCACACACACAGACAGAACATGCACCCCACACCTCCTACAGGTAGGCCGAAGGTAGGAGGCAGCACTCGACCACCGGCAGCAAATAAATAATATTTCTGTGCCGCTTTCGGGGGCTGTGAAAGTTTTCGTTTCATTTCTGTGCGACCGGTTTTGGGGCGACATTGCTGCCAGGATGTTTCAGGATGTTGCCGCCAGCCTTGGGGCAAGGCAGGGCTGGGCAGGGCAGGGCAGTGCAACGCAGCGCAGGGCTGTGCTGTGCTGTGCTGTCGGTCCCCCTTGTTGCTGGCCACGTTTTTATGGGCAAATGCAGTGCCATGTTTCGCATAGCGTGTGCAACATAAATTCACTTACCTGTCGCGCACACACACACACACACACACACTCTCACACAGTTACAGTTACAGATACATTCTCTGCAGGTGCCACCGCCCAACTGCCCGCTCTACCGCTCTCTCTGCCCCGTAACAGTTGCTGGTTTATGGAAATTAAGCAAGTTTTATATCCTCGCAAACGGGTTGAATACCTAAACGATCAGCAATGCCCCCCTGTTTGTACACGTCCGAGGATATATGCATCTGAGGGCTATATCTGAGCCGGATTTGGTCGAGGTCATCCTGAAATTGCATCCGTGTGGGCCAGGCAAGAGGCAGTGTTGCCAGATTGGGGCTCAGATAAGACAAATCTTTGGTATAAGTTGATTTATGCACCCAAAGCCTGTAATTCCCAATCAGTTGGGGCTCTAGCCGGTCAAAGGGGATACGGCGAAGCCATGCAGAAGGTGTGCAGATAGTTTGGGACACAAGAAAATGCAGCACGAGGCAACACATAAAATAAATATGAGGCTATGCAACAGAAATAGGCCTAGGGCAAGACCCAAATAGAAGTGCGGCTGAGAGACATTAAATATGCAAGTAAATGAAGAATAAAATATAAATAAAATATAAATAAAATGTATAAATAAAAGTAAATAAATAAAATAAAATAAAATGAAGATTGGATTATGTTTTGCAAGAGCCCAGAAATATAAACATGAAAGGAGTACGGAGAATGGAGCAAGCAAAATCCATAAACTGAATACTGCTGCAGATTGCAATGGAAATTCAACTAAAAACCAACAGACAGTGCAAGAACTTGCTGCTAAGCTGGTAAATATTAATACGTTATTTTACATCCAAATTAAATATCAAATAAAATAAATTAAATACTTAAGCATTAAAACATTATGTGCTTTAAACATTAATTGTAATTAATTAATTGAATTAATTCCAGGCTTAATAAATAAATCCTAATCACGATTGAAAAATATCAAATATCAAAATATCAAAAAGAAAAAAATAATAAATAAATCATATTAAATATTAGTATGAAATATAATACAATAATAATGTGAAATAGAACATGAAATAAATATTCAAGTAGTAGAAAATAGATTCGCCTGCTAAATATAATGGCTGGAGCTAGTGTAGCTTTAAAAAATGTATGACAATAAATAGGGGCATCAATGAGGCATCCCAGAGGGGCATGGGGCATGGGGCATGGGGCATACCAAAGACTCTGACGATACACAATACTCAAAGTAAGCGAACTTTAAATAAATGCATGGAAAATATGCCGGAGATGCTGGAGGCCTGTTAACTTTGTAATTGGCAGCCCAAGTTTTATTGGTTGAATTTAATTTTATTTATGCCCTAAATCAATGAAGCTTGACGGATCATGACTAGCAGTCCCTAGCCCAGCCATTGCCAGTGGAGTCTTTCTCCATGGCTTGTCCTGCTGCAAAGGGTATGCTACACTTCGTTGCCGTCGCCTGCAACCCAGCTGGAGTGCTTCATTGTCGTTTGCTGCTGTAGACCCTTTTCCCTATTCGCTTGCCCACATTCCCCACACACACACACACACACACACAATGGCAGGGCCCCATATTTGGCCACAGCAAACATTTATTGCTTCAGGCACCCCCCCAACCCGCCACCCGTTCAAGACAAAAACAAAGCCCACCCCACGAGGAGCCAGCGCACAACGGCAGCCAGCAGCAGCCAGCGGCAGCCAGCAGCAGCAGTGGGGAAAAAGTAAAGTAAAAAACGGAAACCGGGAGTGAAAATCACCATACAAATGTAACGAACAATGAGGTACAATGCCGGCAAAAACGGGGCATACAACAACAGGCGACAATTGCAACGTGTCAGAGCGACGTTCGTTGCATATTAGTTAAGCACACACACACACACAGACAGACACACACCACTGACAGACAGACAAACAGACAGACAGTGAGAGAGAGCGAGAGAGCGAGTGCCACACAAATGCATCTTACTGAGCCTCAGCCCCCCGTGCCAGGGTCTATGTCTGTGTGCTCGCACACGGGGCGTATGCGCAACGTTTTTCCTTTTTTTTTGCTTTTTGCGTTCACTCAGAACTGCGTTGAGGAGCCATATGCCAACATCCGGTTTTCGCACGCGTGCACACACACAACGCTACAACTGGGGAAGGGGCAAAGGGGCAAAGGGGCACGAATAGAGCCGTAGAGTAAAGCTGAAGCGGCTGCAAGCCCCAATGACAACAAATGGACCATTTGGCGACTCACCAACCCCCTACCGCCTACCACCTACGCCATGATTGTAGATTACTTACAGGCGGAGAGGAAAGAATGTTCTGGGCACTGGAGAGAGTGCGGGCGACCCCCTTAAAGGATATACAGACATATGCCTTCTCGATCAGCCGAAACGTCCGTCTAGGCATTTGTCGACGGAGGCACTGATTGAGCCGTTGAAATCGCATAAACCTCCCTAATGATCGACTTTATTCGCCACAGGTCTGCACAGGTCTAGCTGCAGGCAGATTAGTCCTACTGGGCGTAGGAGCAGTGTTTTTTCTTCCTCTATTGTGTGCATTCCAACTGGCAGATTTCCATGGCGGAGTGCAATAATCGAGCAGGAAGGCAAGTACCAGGAAGCAGCAGAAGGCGATGGAGAAAGCGCAGAAACAGCAGCCGGAGATAAAAGGGAAGAGCACCAATTACGGGCGGATAGGCACACAGAACTCAAGTTCGTGTTTGGGTTGCGGATGCGGACTGCTGCTGCTGCTGCTGCTGCTGCTGCTGCTGATGCTGCTGCTGCTGCCGTCGCCAACTGTTGCGGTCAATTAATGAACAGCACGAAAACGACGACAGGCGAAGAGCGGATGCCCAACCGATTCAGATGGGTCGAGGCAATCACAGCCACAAAACGGTTTTGTAACCACAACAACGGAGATTATGCAGGCTGGATTGCCGCTGACCAAAAGAGCCTGAAGAGCAAGGGGGCACTCCATTTGCGAAGTGCCCTGATTACGGTTCCAAGTGCCAAGAGATTATCATCTGCTCAGCAATTCTCAGGCTCTGTTCGCTCGCTCGCTCTCTCCATCTCTCTTTACTGAGCTATTGAGAAGCAGCTCTTGGAATCTATTGCGGGATGGTTTGGCCAACAGCTGATGGGTAGTGTTGGCTAGCAGAGAAGTAAGCAAAGAGCAAGTGCTGGATTAGGTCCCCTTCCACTTGCATTTCCACAGAAAATAAGCTGCAGGACCTGCCCTGTTTTTTAGGTCTAATGTTTAGCGCACTTTAATTACCCTGCTTGCCTGCATTTGTTGAATAAACAATCGCCCCTAGATTGAAATTGAAAATCGATGAGGGAGTAGTGCGGATATACCTGCCCCTCCCCCACCGCCACCGCCACATACAATGGCGTTTGCAGCTATTAAATGACTCGCCTCCGAGCCGCTGGGTAACCCCATAAAGTCATTAACTATCCAGTCACAGCCATGACTGACAGCAGTTTTAGTACGAGTATTTTTTGTTCTATTCTACTTCTTTTTTTTTTTTGTCCTGGTAGCTGGCAAGGATTGAAAACTAATTAGTGACAAGCCAATGCAGCCATCAAGTTAATGCAATCAGAGTGGGCAGAGAGACGGGAGTGGAGGTGGAGTGTGTTCAAAGGGGTGTGCTGGGGAGGGGAGTGGAGTGGAGTGGAGGGGAGTGGAGGGGGCTAGTGTGAATTCACTTCGATTAACGCTAAATTAGCTTTCGCTGAACTAAACTGAATAGAACAGAGCAGAAGGGAAACGAAACGGAACGAACGAAACGGAATGGAATGGAACGGAACTGTGGCTCCGGCTCAGGCTGCTGGTGCGGGTGCGGGTCCGGGTCCGGGTCGGGCAATGTGCATCGAACAAAAGCCAAAACTGTCAGTGGCGGCGGCGGCTGATGACGATGCCGTTGCCGATGCCGATGCTGATGAGAGGGCGATGACGACAAAGACAGCGACAGCAGCACAAGGCTGGTGCATTGGTACACTGGTATGTGCCCGGTACTAGCTGCGGTTTGGGGGGGGCTGCGGGGTGGTGACACTTATCTTGCTGCCATTCTGCTCTGCTCTGTTCATATCCTTGTGCATTGTGCCCAGCCCCATTGGCCATGGCGTGGCGTCCAATGCATTTGGCTATGATTCACAATACAAAAGATGCAGCAACAGCAGCAACAGCAGCATCATCCCAAGCAGGGCCCTGTAAAAGTTGTGGGTAGCGGATAAATATATGTATAAGCGGGTTCTATCTATACAAGAAGAATCCCCCAGGCCCCAGCTCCAGCTCCAGCCCCAGCCCCAAGCCCAATCTTTGGCTTGGTTGTCTGTGTGGCTGTGTGTCTGGCAATTTGCTAGGCAAAAGCTGACAAAACAAGTCCCTGACCCCAAAATGAAGGCAACAAAAAGCGTTTGGCTGCTTTGTCAGCTTTCATCCCAGCGCCCCTAAACCTACACCCTTATCCCTATGCACCCGCCTGCCCCCCAGTCGGCCCCTTGGGCTCTATGCTAATAACCAATATTTTAGAGCCAAAGCGCCGTCTGCCGTCTGCCGTCTGCCGTTGAAATTGTCGCCAGCAACAAAAACAACACACGGAAGGACAACAACAACAGCAAAAAAACAGAACAGAAAGCAAGAACAAGCTGCTAAGAAAGGATTCTGAAAGGCTCGTGCGTATGTGAAACTCTGAATACCCTTGCAGAATTACGTGGCTTGTGGCATGTGGCATAGTCACTGGGTTTGGGCATCAGGATTGGGCACACATCCATCAGGCTATCGCAGAGATTGTTCACACGGCTGGGAAATGCTCTCGCTGCGGACTGGCCAACAGCTGGCCACACATCGAAATACCCTTTGGTGAGGGTATGCGCAAAAACTTTGCGCTGATAGCTGAATCATGCCGCTGACAAAGGAGCCGTGGCTAGGTGACGGCGGGAGCTGTGCGGGTCGGGGCGGTGGATGCTGCAAGGAAGAGGAAGTCGGGAATGGGAGAGGCTCACTGCCAGGGCATTAATTTAACAGGATAATTGAAAATGAATAGTTGCATGTGACCCGAACACGAACCGGGCGTCCGAACGGAGTCGGAGTCCGGACAACGTCCGTAGATGCGCCGAATCAATGCGGGAACCCCGGAAGGGACCGAAGATAATAATTTAAAGGGAATTTCCCCTGAGCCGAAAGAGCAATTGGCCCTACCGAAATGGCCTGTGCAATTTATTTATGGACCATTTGAAATTCATTCTGGTCTGCCATTTCATTCCATTCCCGATGTCTCTGTACATCACTCAAATCTAATGAAATCGATCGATCAAAGTTTATTGGGCTGCATTTGTTTTGGGATTTTCGATTATTCTTTGGGGTTTTTACTGCACAAGTTTGGCTCTTTAATGCATGATGGAATGTTTCCCTAGCACAAAATTTCCCAAATCACTTCACCACAAAAAACCTTCCACTGTCGATCAAATTGGTTAATTTTCCGACTGTTACCAAGCCAACAGCAACTGAACAACAATTGGAATTCCTTTCGGCATATTTCTAGGAACCAAATTCAGAGCTGAATGCAACGAACAGATTTATCTGATGAGCCCTCAACCCTAACACTGAAATTTCTGTGAATTCGCAGAAACCTTCAAGAACAATTACATTCCGAGGATATTCGTGAAGGAACTTAAGTTACTTGCTTAAAGCATATCCAAATATGTACATTTGTTAGGGTTTATATAGATGTTTCATTGCTTACCTTTAGCCACTTGCTCATATGCTTCGTGGTCAATGAGGGCTCTGCCTGGGGCTGCTGCTGCTGCTGCTGCTGCGATTGTGATTGTAATTATTTGGTTTAGATTTCGATTAGAATTGGTTTTGGTTTTGGTTTGGTTTTGGTTTTGGTTTTGTGTGTTTCGTGTGTTTGGTTTATTTGGTTTAAAGAGAATTTTACATGAAGAATTTGTGAATTAGAAACACTTTAGAATTTATGCTTAGGCTTAGACTGATGTCTGGCTTGGTTTTGGTTTTGGTTTTGGTTTGCTTTCTGGTCTGTTCATCGGCTGCTTAGTTTCGCCGCTATACAACATTGGTTCTGGCCAAGTCGTTTAAATCGTACAACAAAATTGAACTGGGCAAACAGAACGAGCGAGCGAACGAACGAACGAACGAACGAAGAAACGAAGGGGAACTACGAGTACGGAAACCAAATGGAAATTACACAATTTTACTGCACTACCATGAAATGTTTGCTTTTGTGTACTAGTTAGTTAGTATTGATGGGTAAATTTAGGCGTTTGATCGCTAGGCGATCGCTATTCATAAGTCCCATTAATGTCAGTCGTGTGTGTGTGTGTGTGTTTGTGTGGCATGTGGCATGTGGCATTCATAAAACGAGCAATCGATTACCAGTAGCTGATGAGGGGAGGAGGTTCGCTTCGCTTGGATTGCAGCATGCAGAATATTGATGGGGTTTCTTGATGGGTTCTTTTGTTGTTGTTGTTTTTGTTGTTATAAAGCAAGCAAATCGTTTATTTATGAATTTCCTATTTACAGGTTTGGTGTTTGATGTTTGATGTTGAGGGAGGTCGGTCCGAAGTTCAAGCCAATCGATTGCGAATTTCTGGGGCGCATATAAAGAAACTGTTTTTCTTTCTTTTGGGTTTTTTTCTTTCAATTTAAAATAACAAATTTAGTTGCGGAAAGTTTATTTGTTGTGGCAGAATAAAGTGAGTAAAAGTTCAAGACATGTTTAGAACTAGGCAGAAAAAGATAAACAGATATGTGTAGATATATATAGAGAGAGAGAGAGACACACAGACAGAGTGAGTGAGACAGAGAGAGAGAGAAACAGAGAGTGAGAGAGAATGACAGAGAAAGACAGACAGTTGATAATATATATTGTGGTATTTATATTTTCGTTTATGGAACGGAACAGAAAATAATGAAATGTTTTATTTTGGTTGTTGTCACGAGTCTAGAATCTAAAGTGGAGGAGCATGACAAAGGCACGACTGGGAACAAAAGGAATGATAAAGATATGGTAGATATATACGCCGCTAGTTGGCCGAAGATCATTGATAGTGGGAATTGATAGAGGGACTAAGGCTATGGGCTATGGGCTATGGGGCTAGGTCTATGGGCTAGGGCTAGGGCTAGGGCTAGGGCTAGGGCTAGGCTAGGGCTAGGGATGCTATCATACGAGTATCATATGGTAAGTATAGTATTTTGGTATAGTAGTACTTAAATAGTCAACGAACACACAATAAACATTTCAATTGTATTCTGAAGAGGAGCTCACATTTTGCAAATGACGACATTTTCGGTTCTTTATCGAAATCGCTTAGCTTTTATCTGTATCTTTGTCTTTGTCTTTGTCTTTATCTTTATTTGGCCTTTACTGTCTGTTTGGCTTGGTGGCTTGTTTTGGCTTGTTTTGGCTTGCTTTGGGCTGCTTTGGCTATTTATTATTGGTGGTATTGGTGGGTGGCATTGGTTGTGGTGGTACTAGTACTAGTTGTAGTTGTAGTTGTAGTAGTGGTTGTGGTGGTTCTGGTGGTGGTGGTGTTGGTGGTGGTAGTGGTGGAGCGGTTGCATTAGCGGTGAACGAGCGAGCTGTGAGGCGTTGTGGCGTTGTGGCGGTGAAGCGGTGGTTGGTGGTTGGTGCAACGTTTTTATATCGTTTCTCTTTAGCGCTCGCGTTCTCAGTTCCGTTATTGTCTTTTCGATCAGTTTTTATACATACATACATAGATATTTATCAATTAATTAACTACAGTTATTGTCAATGTTGTTGTTGTTGTTGTTGTTGGTGCACAGCATTCGATCTGCCTCTGCGTGCCACAAAATAACTCAGTTTGATTTTGATATTTTCAGCCGCTCTTCTCTCTTTCGCATGGGAGAGAGACACGCAGCTCTTAAGTTTTAAAAGAACTCCAAATTACAGTAAGCGTGTGGGGCAACAATACCAGAGGTGCGTGGTGCTGGGGGGGTGGGCGGTATTGTTCGTTTCGTTTCGTTTTGGTTTCGTTTTGGTTTGTTGTAAGGCTGCTATGATGACGTCGGCGACGGCTCGGAACAGGACCGACAGGGGGAACGGAACGGGGCGGCAAGTGGTTGAAGTTAAGGGCAACGAAGTGGCGCAAAAGGGAAAACGAACAAAAAAACAACCAGCCCTGTCAGTGGTGGGATGGCGCGGCCGAGAGCGGGCAGTAAGAGGAGTAAGCAGCAGGACGGCGAAGAGAGGCAGCTGAAAACCAACCCTCCCGCTGCCGCTGCTGACTCAGATGGAACAGCAGCTGGGTGGGCAGGGACAGGGACAGGGACAGGGCCAGCGGCAGGGGTCGCTAGACGGTTGCCCAGCACTTGCCGAAACGGAAAACTACACAAGAAATTAACCAAAGAAGACATACAGCACTCAGAGAGGGAGAGAGAGAGAGAGAGAGAGGGAGGCCTGTTCCGCGCTTCGTTTACCCCAGCAATTCGTCGAATCTTTGTCCCGAAAACTGTCAACACACTTGGCTAACGGCTACGATTGCTGCACAAACTACGGGGTTTGCTTTTGCTTTGAATTAAATGGAATATTAACGGCCTTGCTCTCATGCATATCTGTATTATTTGCACACTCCAGCAATGAGCAGAACAGCAGAACAGCCGTGGGGGTAACAAGAGAAAGTCTAACTGGTAGCCAGAGCATTGCCCAGTTTCATTTTAGCACGAATTTTCGCGAAACTGGAAACCAGAATTGGGCTGATAATAAACAGAAAACAGAAAACAGAAAACGGTAAACGGTAAGCGCTACAACGGTAAACGGTGAACACTCAACGTTGAAAGAGAGCAGAACACACTGAACGAAAAGAAAAAGCAACAGAAAGAGAAAAAAAGAGGAGAGAAGAAAGGAGAACCGAACCGAACGGAACAGAACAGAACAGATAACGTGGAAACGGGTGGGGGGAAACGGAGAGCCCTTCATTGATTTGCTTTCCCATTGAAATTAACTGGGTAGAAGATCGAACCAGACAGTGCCCAGAGCCAAGGGCTGTAATGCTTGGCTGCGACTGATCTGCGAGCGCTGTGTTGGCGTCTCCTCTGGGCATTCCCAGTAATATTCACTTGCATCCAATTCCGATTCGATTGGGTTTCTTATATTATTTTAATTGTTTTTTTTTTATTTTTTTATTTTGGGTTTTATATTTATTTTTTTGTTAACAAACATACAACAATATTGGCATACATGTTATGTGTGTGTTTTTGTTATTGTTCGCACACCAATAGCACACACAGGCACGCACACACACGCACTGCACACACACTGACACGGTACACTGGAAAAAAAACAGTTGGGATAGTGGATATGGATGGCGTACGCTTTGGAGTATATTTCAAAGTCGATGACTCGTCCGGAGCGCTGCTCGAAGAAGGACACTTTGTCGAGAATATCACTTTACTGAATTTCGAACAAATTTTTGACTGCTGTGTTGTGTCCTTTTCCGCGGCCATAACATGTTTCATTCAGGCTCGGGGGCGGCAAGGCTGATTCATTCAAATGCGCCCGCCTTCAAATGTTGCCAGGGCCCGTAAAATGTTGTTCGGCAACAAACGTGTGTTGCTGGGCGAAATAAACGGGTATGGCACAGCAAGCAGAACGGCTCACAATATACAACGCATATACGTATGGTAAAATCCACCCCAATGGTTAATATACCATGAAATGTTGCTCAAAAATCAGTTTTGCGCTTCAGCTTTGAGTTGTGAGAGAGGAGAGAGCGATTACGTCCTGTGAGAGCAGCAGCTCTGTTATCGTAACAGTCGCCTGTTATTGAGCTGGTTTGAAAACCATGTGGGATCCGGGCTTATTGTGTAGAACTATGAACTTCGATTGACTTCTGTGAGGAACTAACTTACATTATAGACTTGAATGAGAAACCAAGACAATCGCTGCCCTTCGGAGCCCATACATTAAGAGAAATCAGAGTTCGCGGACTAACAGAAAGCATGGCACCGAACACTGAGAGAGGGCACAGGGCACTGTTCGAGTACAGCAGAGGAGAGCGTGACTGATGGGAGAGCGACAAGTGGCGGTCAATTTGAAAATGCTGGCACTTCCACCTTTTAATATACTCAAACTAAGTGTTAATTGAGGCAAGTAAATATGCAACGGCAGTTCATAATGAATTATTAAACATTTCCGCCTATAATTAAAACATTTCTTGGTACAATAATGAACTCTTAAATTAATTTCAATAAGTTTTATCGTATGATTGTACTACTCTCTTCTGTGCTCTCTGCCATTCGAAAAACATGTGAGTATTTCAGGATTTGAGCCTGGCAATGCCCCCAACTAGGAGCAGACTTTTGTCTGCAATATTTTGACATTTCGAAGGGCAAAAGAGCGCCGTTGATGGGCGCAAGGGGCTTTAGCGGGAGCGGGATTTAGTCAAAATAATAAAAGTTTATAAAATGTAAGTCCGCTCCCGCAACTGCTCCTCCGGATACCGCACCCCGCGCCTCCTCCCACCAAACCCAACATAAGCAACGTTGCGTTGTGCGTTGTGCGATGTGCGTGTGTAAGTGCTTAGAAAAAAAGGCGATTGTCAGAAGACATGTTGCTACAATCGACGTATGGCCCCAAAGTGAATGTGTGCGATGAGGGTGAGTACGTGTGCGTTTACTTATGCGCTGTGTGTGTGTGTGTGTGTTTGTGTGTGCCGCACTGAAGCATACTTATGTGCGCCAGCATTTATTTAATTAACAAATTGAATACTTTCTACCACCCCCCGCCCATCAAAGGAAATCCGGAGTGCAAGTCATGACAAGGCAACTGTGAATTTCCCAATAAGGTCTAGAGTACTTTATATAATAAGTAGGTACTCTCTCAGGCCCACAAAGACCATCTCGAACAAGCACCCACACACACGAACAAGCACCCATACAATCACACGTTCACACATTCATACACCCATAAACACACACACACACACACACACTCATAGGGAAACACGCGCGCGTTTATAGGCCGAACACGTTGCGGGGGGGAAATTTCAATTTCTGTCTCCAATTATCGAATAAAAAAATTGTACAATAAAAAAAATAATGTGTTCAAGATTTGTTTGACTTGCAGCACTCGCGATATTGTGGCACAATTTTCGTAAATTTGTTGTCAAAATATTATTGCTGGATTACGATTGGGCTATATTTATTTATGGTGGACTTTTGGCGTATTCGAATGCGTACCGTGCTGAGATTCGTCTACGCTGCGAAGTGCTCCAATGGTGGAGAACGAATTTGAAACTGAAACTGAATTTGAATCTGAAGTCATGCCTTTGACATTTGCTACGTGTTAACCTCCAGCCAGAGAGAGAGAGAGAGCGCGGGAGAGACTCTGTTACAGCAGAGAACGGGTGAAAGACAAAGTTAACAGAGTGAGAGCGCGAGAGGACAACAAGCCCTACGCATGCGTCAAAGACATCCCTGTTACCTGGGCCACTGGGCTGGCAACACTCGACACAGCTCGGGTGTGTGCACAAGCGATTCGATAAAGCTCAAAGCTTGCTTGGTTGTTGGATTGCTAAGAACAATTGAGCAGCGCTTTTTTCAAGCTTCTTTCGTTGCAGGCTTTGAGCTTTGATGAAAGTTTGGGCTAGAAGCTAATTTAATCCTTGGCTTAAAGCATTGGGCTGAGCTTTAGGCCGTGCTTTAAAGTCTGTTACACTTTTGTCAAAGGCTTGACTGAAGTGTGCTGGAGGGGTACACATACATCCAGACATTGCGCTACTCTGCCTTAACTTAACGAACGGAAAGAGACATCCCAAAGAAACTTACCTTAATGATCCGCTAGATGTTACTTAATAAAATGAACAGATTTTGATCAAACTTAAATGCTGCACAGGAGACATGTTTCTGATCTTAATTACAGGAGCCATACGTTTTTTTATTTAATAGTTTTGGTAATCAACTTTTTGTCTTAAAGCCAAAAGGTCATAGCCAATTGATTGGTTTCTATAGGATATTTAATTTTAATTTACCGATTTGGGTTCCCATGGCATTACTATTTGTTTGACCTTTGTAATTATTTGATTTGATTTGATTTGATTCTGTGGCGAGCAAACATCTATTTGTCTTCATTATTGCACCAATTCAAATATTTGTATGTTGACTTTTGAAATCCGCGTACCTCAAGCCACTCAAAGCAGCGAGAGCGGCAGCAACGAGTAGACAGTACACACCAGCGAGTGCAGGACACTGGCTATCTCAACGACGAGGTGACGCAACGCGCAGGTCTCCCACTTTCTCTCAATTGGAAACACAGTGGGACAAAAGAAATTTGTATATTTTCAATGGTAAAATATATTCCAAACTGATAATATTATTATATTTATTTATATTACATTATATATATTTGGAATTATGGCATTTCTGAAGACCATTTATTTTATGTAACTAAGCAGCAGTCACCGCAAAGATAGCTTAATAGAGTTATGCACCTGAAGCGAATAGTGTGAATGGCAACATTTGTAGGGGAAAGACACCCACCATCCACACGGCTCTAGTTGCAAGTAAACTAAACTACTGATCTGAGTATTGTGAGTCATATTTGTTGACAAGGACAACCAATATCTGCATTGGTGTAGCAGCTGTGAGCATAAAAATAAAAATTGGGGGTTAAAAAAAATATAAAATTTATTTAGATTATTGCGTGGCATATGCAGCATATGCAGCAGCAGGAGCTGCAGCTGGAGAGCAGATCTCGTGCACAGAGACGCACGGAATTTCGGATATTTCCATCCCCAAAGGCGAGTGGGAGAATAGCAACAAAAGCCGCTGCATACGTCCGGGCGCTGCTAGCACGAGCAGAGGCGCCAGCAACGAGTTGGCCAGAGAGCAGGCGCACAACAACGAGAGCGAAAGATATCGAGAGAGAGACAGAGAGACAGAGAGAATGAGAATGACGTGCGAGAGTGACGCAGGCGCCCCACCGCCCACACAGCCACTGAGCAGCGAAGCCAGCAGTGGAAGTGACAGCGACAGCGACATGGGCAGAACAACCACCACCACCCGCACAGCCACCCACCCCCCATCACCCACCACCCACATTGCCTCTCTCGCTCCCTCATCACATCACTTCGACCCACCGCAGGGGTGGGCGGGGGTGCTGGGGTTGAGGTATCGAAAGCACAACAAACCGTAAACCATTGGCGCTGCCTCTCAGCTCCTCTCCTCCTCTCTCTCTCTCTCTCTGTCTCTCCCTCTGCCGCTGTGCTGTTCGCGTCGACGCTCGCGACTGTTGGAATGACAGGATGTTGGCTCCAGACGCCGTTGGACTGGGCACGGCGCGTTTGGCGGGGGGTGACAGGGTGTGCGTGCTTCGCAGCAGCCTTACCACCACATAAACAAAAATTCGATTTATGACCACTGTGCGCGTGATGGAGGGGGTGGTGTGGAGTGGTGTGGTGTGGTGTGGTGTGGGCGGTGTCGCTGAATTTTCGGGGGTGGCGCCATTACCACTGCCACTGCCACTGCTTCTGTGCCGCCTCTGACTGTGACAGCAACGGCGACGTCAACGGCGGCCGTTCTGGCAATAACGATAACACTCACACAGACCCCAAGGGGGGAGGTGGAGGCAAAGAGGGTGTGCCTGCTCCAGTGGGTGTGTGTGTGTGTGTGTGTATTTATTACGGCGAGAGGGGGAGGGAGAGGGAAAAATTCGGATAGAGACAGGCGGCAGGACGTTATTCTAGGATTGCCAGGGAGATTGCTAGAGAGAAGGAGACCCGAGGCTGAGAACGGAACTTGCCGCAGATGACGATGTGTGTGCCACTGTGGCAGCAGGAAAACGCATACACTGCGAACTACAAATGGCCATGGAAACAGATATAAAAAAACAATAAATAAAAATTTAATTTGGATTGCCAGGATTTGGATTTATTAGCCTGAAAGCTTTTTGTTCCAATCTCTGGAATATTTTTGCATTACCTACACACGAGTAGCCACAAGTTATACATATGGTGTGTAACATTGGTGATATATACATACATACATGTGCAATTTAAATAACAAATTTTAATTATTTTAATATATATTTTAATTTTATATTTTAATTTTAGTATTATTCTATAAATTTGTATGCGTTAAATAATTTATATATTAAATAAAAACTAGTTTGTGTTGAAATAAAGATTGCGCAACAATTTCTATTATTATTTTGTCATTCGCTGTGAATAAAAAAAAAAATAAAATAGTTCCAATTTCTAAGATTGTGAGACTATGATATATAATTATAATTATATATATTATAATATTAATATTATAATTATATATATGATAATTCCAACTTAAAGCCGCATAAAGCTGAATCACAATGTGAAGCTACTGCCAAGTCCGTGATTATTCAGTAGTATTTCTACATCCTTTGAAGGCTTAGATGAACATAATTACTTTCACTTTCGTTGGATAAGCATTTGAGTTAGCTTTCCCATTTGATCTGGGGAACGAACCGTGCGAACCGAGCTCGTTCAGGTATTTCTCGCTGTGCAGGCAAGGCCCCGGACTGGAGTCCTGTGTAAGTACGAGTAGTTCTCCGATACCAGTAGAATCCGTGTGGTTCTTGGTGTAGTTTTTGCTGTTTCTGTTTCTGATTCTGCCGCTGCTGCTGCTGCTGCTGCTGCCGCTGCCCACGTCGTCGTCATCTCAAATCGCGAAAGCACACACACACACACAGAGCCAGAGGGAAAGTCGCGCTTTTGGACGTTTTTGGGGGTCTCTCTCCGCGTCAAAAACAGCGACAGGAGCCGACGACAACGACAACGACAACGATGCCTCGACTTGGGCCGAGAGAGCAGCGAGTGGTGTCGGTCGTGTCGTGTCGAGTCGCTACTCTCTGTAATCTAACGGTGCTTATGCGAAAAAGTGCGCCCCCCACACGGCACACGCACACACACACACACACACACACACACAAGCGAACAGAGAGATGCGGAGAGCGCTGTGGAGGCGGCCGCTCAGCTGGCGTCGTCGTCGTTGCCGTTGCCGTTGCCGTGCCGCTCGGCGACAGCGTTGAGGATGACTGCGGCGAGGACATACACATAAATAAAAAGTCCTTCATTCCGTCGCGACCAGCGAGTAACGGCTCATGAGCGCTCGCAGAGAAAACGCTAAACATAACGGCGGATAAAAAATTGGCAGCCAAGAGAA
Organism: Drosophila tristis; assembly: GCA_018150885.1. Taxonomy (NCBI): domain Eukaryota; kingdom Metazoa; phylum Arthropoda; class Insecta; order Diptera; family Drosophilidae; genus Drosophila; species Drosophila tristis. The sequence goes on along the minus strand of JAECWT010000215.1, from coordinate 4,413,322 downwards.
GCCAAGAGAAGGCCTCCGACCCCGCAACCCGCAACCAGCACCCACGGAAAGCAGCACGAAGAAAAACCCAACACAAAAGCGAAAAAAGAAACAGTTAAATAATTAACAGTGAATCCTTTTTTGTTAGTACTTTTTTTTGACACATTATTTTCAAGTGCGCGAAACAGTGGCCGCAAAAAGTGTGTGGTGCTAGCAGCTAACGGCAGCTAACGGCAGCAGCAGCAGCAGCAGCAGGAGAACGCAACGTAAGAGGCAGAAAAAAGGAAAAAGTGCAGTGGCGGCGAAGGCAGAGGCAAAGGCAAAGGCGAGGCGTCTAGCAGCCCGCCCCCCCCCCCTCCCCAAGCCACGGCACACACACATACAAGAACACGAGCACACACACACACACACTCGTACACAAACTCAGAGGCCAACCCCGCCACCACGCGCGCGCCTTGTCTCGCGCTGTTCTCCTTGCCCTCCTCCCCACCCACACCCGTGAGAGCACGCGGGGGCAGAGACACCCTCTATGTGAGAAGGAAAAAAACACACACACACACACACACACTGAAATTAACGAAATTGCAAAGCAGAAAGAGCAACAACAACAAAAATAACAAAGCAGAAAAAGGATAAGAAACGCAGAAAAAGGAGAAGAAAAGCAGTAAAGGGAGAAGAAAAGCAGAAAAAGCAAAAGAAAAGCAGAAAGATAGAAAGAAAGAAAGAAAGAAAGAAAGAAAGAAAAAAGACAAATCGCCAAAAAGCGGAAAGAAAGGAGCAAAGGCAGCGCAACGCGAATAGGTAAAGAGCGAAAGGACAACAACAAAAACAGCAAAAGCTCCCACATAAAGTACGAAAGAAAGGACAAGTGGGGCAGCGGGGGGCACAAGCGAAAATAGGCAAAAGCGTAGCAGCAGAGAAGTGCCGAAAAAAAACATAAAGAAGAGTTGCACCAAAACCAGAAGGATCAAGTGAGGAGTAGCGAGCAAGGATCTGGGCGCACACAAAGAAAAAAAGGCGACACGGAAAGGCGAGAGAAACCCCGTTTATTTTTTTCGTAATTTTTTTTTTTACAGTGATTTTGAGCGGTGACAGGCAGTTAGCAAGCTCTCGCAAAAATTGAGCACTAGAGTCCCCAGGCCCTGCCCATGCCACTGCCACTGGGCGTGTGCGTGTGTTTGAGTGTGTGTGTGTGTGTGTGGGGGTGGTGGGGGGGTCAACCCAGCGTATGGCAACAAAAACCTAGCCACAAAAATTCAAAAGATAAACAACAAACGTGTCGAAACTAAAACTGAATGAAAAGCAAAAGCAAAAGCAATTGGGCAAGGGAAAGGGAAAGTCCGTCAAATGAAAAATAATTGAGTTGCGAAACTATCAACGAAGTTCGACTCGTGCAAACATAAACATAAACAAAAGTGAAACATAAAAAAAAAAAAATAATAATAATAAAGAAGAAGAAAAAAAAAACGGAACCGCTCATTGTGGACACGGCGTTGCCACCTCGTTGCGGCACACACGACAGCGAGTCCTGTTTCTGTGTGTGTGTGTGTTTTTTTTCTTGTGTGTGTGTGTGTGGTGTGTGTGTCGTTCGTTGTGGTGTCGCGTCGCAGTCGCAGGGATATTTCTTGCAGAGATATTCAGTTATTTTTATCTTTCTGTCTCTTTGGGTGACACGCGACAGCATTAACGACGCAAAACGGATACGAAGCAAGCAATGCAACAACAGCAACAACTGAAGAAGCAGCAGCAGCAACAACATCAGCAACAACAGCAGCAGCAGCAGCAGCAACAGCAGCAGCAACAGCAACAACAAGTGTAGTGTGTCGCACGCGCGACTGTGTGTGTGTGAATTATGAAGAAGAAGCAGAAACAACAACAGCAGCAGCAGCAGCAGCAGCAGAGGCAGAGGCAGCAGCAGGTGCAGCAGCAGCAGCAGCAGCAGCGGCAGCAGCAGCAACAGCAGCAGCAGCAAAGCAAGGCGCCATCTGAGGCAGAGTCGGAGACAGAGCGTTGCAACAATTCGCGTCGCAGTAGCGCTGCCAGCAACAACAACAAATAGCAAAAACTGAGCAGCGTTCGGCAAAGCGCAACAACAATTACAATTGCAACCAAATCGGCAACCAAATCAACGACAAACAACATCAACACAACAACAGTGGCAGCAACTAAGCGTCGGAGAGCGGCAGGTAGCAACAAAAGGCGCAACATCAGGCGGATAAGTCACAGTCGGAGTGCGAGCAGGAACAGAAGCAGAAGCCGCAGCAGGAGCAGGAGCAGGAGCCGCATCCGCATCCGCATAAGGAGTCGCAGTCGCAGTCGCAGTCACAGTCGCAGCAGGCACAACAGCATTCAGAGTCCAGCACGCAGCATTAGGAGTCCCAGCCCCAGTGCCAGTCCCAGTCCCAGTGCCAGTCCCAGTGCCAGTCCGCACAGGAGCCGCACCAGCAGCACTTGTAGCAGCCGCAGCTGCAGCAGCGAAAGCGAAGCCAGCAGCATGTCCAAGGCCAGCAGCACGACAGCAGCGCCCACTGCAGCAGCTGTTGCGGCAAGTGCAACAAATGCGTCGATTGCGAATGCCAATGCCAATCCCAATGCTGATTTCAGCGCTTTCGACTTCAATGACAGCTCGGATAATTCCGATACGCCGCTGGTGCCACGCGCGCCGTTCCTGAGTCGCGCCGCCGCGGCAGCAGCAGCGGCAGCTGCAGCAGCAGCCGCACTAAACAGCAGCAGCAGCAACAATTCCAATTCCCCAACATCAGGCGGCATGCCGCCAATGCCGCCAATGCAGCAACAGCAGCAGCAGCAGCAGCAAAACATGCAGCAACAGCACCTCAACAGCAACAACAACAACAACAACTTGCAACACAACAACAACAACAACAATTGTCGTAGTAGCAGTCGCAGCAGCAGCACCTCCCAAAGCAGCCTGGACGAGGAGGAGGAGGACCATGAGGAGCAGCAACATCAGCAGCAGCAGCAGCAGCAACAGCAGCAACAGCAGCAACAGCAAAGGGCTGCTGCAGCAGCTGCCGTTGTGGCAGCAGCAGTCAATGCGCTGCACAATGGCAAGCAGCAGTTCAACAACAACAACAGCAGCATTAACAACAACAGCAAAGTGCGAGAGCCACGAGAGCTGCACGATCCCCAGCAGCAGCAGCAGCAGCAGCATCACCACCCAGAGGATGAGGAGGAAGACGACTACGACGAGGATGATGAGGAAGATGATGAGGAGGAGCCACACCACCAGCAGCAGCAGCTGCAGCAGCAGCATGGCAATGGACTTGGCCATGACCTCACGCCCACAGATCTGCGGCACGTCCTGCCATCCAGCACCACCCATCACGATCATCTGCACCAGCAGACGCAGCTGCAGACGCAGCTGCAGACACAGTTGCAGCCACAGATGCAGCCACAGATGCAGTCGCAGCTGCAGCAGCAGCACCACCCCCAGGAACAGCCAGAGTACGACGACGATGGCGAGGACGAAGACGACGAGGACGAGGAGGAGGACGAGGCGGCCAGCAGTCACCTGGACAGCCGGGCCACCCTCACGTCGGCCCACCTGAGCAGCGTGGCGGCTGCCGAGAGCAGCGGCCTGCACATGAGCGCCGTGGCCGCGGCTGCAGCAGCAGCAGCAGCAGCGGCTGCGGCCGCAGTCAAGCTCAACGCACAGCTGGAGCAGCAGAACGCCACGGCGCTGGACATGGCCAGCGTTGGCCCGGGCGTTGGCGCCACCGTCCCCCAAATGGCGATGGTGGCCGACCCGAGCGGCCTCATTTGCGGCAACAGCAACACCAGCTTCTCGACCAACAACAACAGCAACCATGCCCTCAGCTCGACGCACGGCAGCACGGGCGGCGGGGTGGGTGGGGCCAACTGCAGCAACGATCTGGCGGCCAACTCGCGTGCTGGCGCGGGCAGTGTGGGCCCCAACTCGCAGCAGCAGCAGCAGCAGCAGCCGCACCAACAGCTGCAGCAGCTGCAGCAGCAGCAGTCGGGCAGCGGCAGCAGCAGCGCCGCCAGCGAGCGGCGCAAGTACCGCCACCAGAACTACAGCAAAAACATCTACATCGGCACCAAGAACGCCGAGAAGTGGGAGCACATGCGCACCCGACTGCAGTTCAAGAACGACGTCGAGTTTGTCGCCTATCTGCTCAACCTGGCCGACAACGATACGGATCGACTGAACAAGTGAGTACAGCCCCACAGCCCCACAGAACGAATTGCTTATGCCTAGTACCTGCCATCCCTGAACAATTCACAAGTCGAATGAAACTTTTCACGGAGTTCCTTGATCCCGAGTGGCTTCATTTTGGCTTCAGCTTGGCCCAAACCCCATCGCTCTGCTCGGAATGTGTTGGTTTTGCTAGCCAGGGCTACCCCAGGCTACCCAAGGCTACCCTTCCGTTTTGCATGCATTATTCAAACGCAAAACGAAAGCCTAAGCAGTTCACAGTGTCACTGCAGACTCCACCGAACTGCATTAAATGCGTCTCTGCAACGTCTCTGCTCGTTGCGATACTCGTTTGTCAGCCCTAGCGGATCTTCTCGTTGCGATATGCCAGCACTAAGAGATCTTCTCGTTGCACTATGGCAACGCTTTGTGTTCGCCTCCTCCACTCAAGCAGGGGGTATTCATCTTTGCTTTGCTTTGCTTTGATTATCGCTTAGACTCTTGATGTATGCAACTGTAAGGTAGGAAACCAGCGAGTCGCAGCACTGGCAAGACTCACGGGTACCCTTAATGCCAGTGCCAGCGATTCAATTTCTATTCGCTGGCGATCTTTTCCTTTGTACTCCTCGTGTGCTTGCTGTTCGTACGCACAAATCCTAGAATCAAAAAATAAAAACAGAAACCGAAACAGAAACAGAAACCGAAACCGAAACAGAAACCTAATGAAGTAAAAAAGAACAAAGTGCAGGCCGCCGCCAGATATACTCGCTGGCCCTGATTGTTGATAGTTGTGCAGTCTCGAAGGCATCGCCAAATGCAATCACACACGCACACAGACACAGGCACAGGCACACACATATGCATGATGAATGCTTTTTGGGCACCTCACACAGGGAAAGGGAGACAGGGAAAGGGAGGCAGGGAAAGGGAGACAGGGAAAGGGAGACAGGGGAAGGAGAAAGAGAAGGAGAGATGGAATGATTGAGAGTGAGAATTGGTTTTGTGGAACTGGTGGGTTTAGGGGGCGTGGGGGAGGTGGGTCGCCGGCTCAAGTCCTGCAGTTGCGTTGGAAGAAAGTTGCCCAGGGATACGGATGGAAAGGGAGACGAGAGGCAGGGGGGGCACAAAAGCGAGCCATGTAAAAGGCGATTCATGCCCCAATGCATCTCCATCTCTCCCTCTCCCGCTCCCTCCCACCCTCCTTCTCTCTCACTCTCTCTCTAGTTCTCTGTGTGTGCCCTCTGTTCCTTAGACCGCACCACCCTGCCCGCCTATGGCAGTTGGACCATGTGGCACAAAGGCACAAATGCGGTGCTCCTGCGGTTGCATGCAACGGCGCTTTCATGTTGCCTCTGCTGGAGCCACAGCGCCGCTGTGTTGTGTCCCCCTTTTCCACGTCGTCGGTAGTCGCTGTAGTCGCTGCCGCCTTGTCAGCGGAAGCGGAAAAAGCAACACGCTCACACACATACCCCACACACACAGTGGAGCACACACTCACACACACCACACACAGAGTGGAGCACACACTCACACACACACATACAGGAGACAGAGCACACTCAAGCAACATGGTTGAGGATGTTGTTGCATGCATTTGCATGCCATGTTGCCAATCGCCCACTCGCACAAACTAACAGAGGGAGAGAGGGGAGGGAGGGAGGGAGGGAGAGAGGGGGAGGGAGAGATGGAGCAAGGAAGAGAAAGACTGACTGACTGGGGGAGAGAGAGACACAGAGAGAGAGAGAGAGAGGAATGTGTGTGTGCGAAGTGGAGGCCTGGGAATGTGTGCTCATGCCCGTGCCCGTATTATTGCTGTTGCTCAGGCTTTGCGGGGGGTACGCTGCCGCCCCGCCACCGACACCGCCACCTGCAACATGAATGCGTCGCGAGTTTTCCTCCTTTGCCCCACATTGCACACACATTGCATTCCCCGCACTGTCCACCGCCCACCGCCCACAGGCAACCCCCCAAAACAGCACCAGCCACCCACCGTTCAGGGCCCGCCGCCTACCGCCTACCACCAGCCACCTGCCACGCCTTGTTGCACTGCAGCTGGAGCGCGCCATTTGGCGCTTTGTGCTCGCACACACGAGCATGGTTGTGGGGTGAGTACATATGTGCATGCAGCCAGCCAGAGCCACCCACAGGCACCCACAGGCACCCACAGCCATCCAGCTATCCTCCACTGACACCCACACCCTACTCTCCCTCTCTCTCTCTCTGTCTGTGTGTGCCTGCTGCGTGGCAAATACGAAATGCCAATGCTGAAATGTGGATTCACATTCGGTGCGCCCCGGCCATTTGTTTGCCTCTTTGTTGCACCGCTGCAGCGCACGAGGAGATGGCCACAAGCAGTCACAAGAATGGGCACTCGAGTCGCACAGAGGCGCAGCCTCGAGTTGATCATTAAATGCGATGAACCCAAGCGATGTGCGCTGATGGCTGATGGCTGATGGCTGTTCCCGCACTGCGAGTGGCTCATGCCCCAAAAAAAAAACACCATCAAAATGCCAAGCTGCGAGGCAGTGCTGCGGGCAACCAGTGCGTAACTCATCTGGGCCATAAAAATCCTGCAAACAAATGCTGCAAATATCGGCAGAGAACATTCAGTCTATTGGCTGCAAGGTGTCCACGTGAGGCCCTTCCATGGCCATCCTCAAAATAGTCCGCTGACCCAAATTGATTGGCAATATTCTTGCGCGAAGTTATTAAAATAACTTGCAAGCGAATTTCGGGGCAAGTCCACCCTACCACCCCGTTCCTGCCGCACCAACAGCATCTGTGTTTAGCCATTGGCATTTTGCTTTTGTTTTTGCATCCACGTGAACTTATGGCGGGGCTCCAGTAGGACGCATTCGCATGCCACATAACACAGCGCGAATGACGTTAATTCGATGTACAAATGTGCCAAGAGCGAACGGGCACATCTGTGCGTACGTCATTCGATGTGAAACCCCAGATAGCTGGCGGTTTCGGCGCCTGCCATAAGGACACACGCGAATGACATGCGAATGACGTTTATGCGCTTCAGCAAGTATTCTTCCTCTCGCCATTCGCCCAGTCACGTGGCCACGCATGAGAACAGCTGTTGGAAGTGACGCAGAACCTTGGCTAATTCATAGAGCAAATAATGCACACTTTTGGATGCTGGAGACATGGCAGACATATCCGCCATTTATTGTGCTAAACCAGTAGGGAAATAAGACTTTGGGGCCTCACAATTTATGCATTAATCCGGGCAGCAAAACAACAGAAGCTGCACATGTACATGGCTGAATTTGGGTGAATGTGTGAGAGTTTGAAGTGCTTTGGAGATGAATTGCTCCTGAACGATCGTTGCCCTAACAGCTGCAGACAGCCACAGACACACATATGATACATGTGGATAGTCAGCTGATTTCCAACTGAGCTGCATCTCCGATAGATTTACAGCAATTGGTTTATGCACAGCCGCAAGTCTATGGCAAATATAAACCCACAATCTGAGCTCTATTAAATGTGCAACCTACGAGAATAAATTGCGTGTGCTTAGATTTTTGTTACTTCTGATCGATCGTTCCTGTACGCAGCCAGTGGATATAGGTCTGAACCTCCAGAGATGACAGGCACTTGCCATGAGTACATGGAGACAGAGCACAGATCCATGGATCGACTGCTGATACAGAATATATGCAATGACGTGGCAGCTGCTTCACAAATAAAATGATTGCTTGTGGCATGTTACACCCTGCCATAGGGTTGCATCAATATGAGGTGCATCAATAACCCTGATAGAGAACCCCCATACTGAATCGGGCCTATCCTGCATTGCTATGCTCAGCAATGGCATTTAATTGCGATCCTCTGCCGTGGAGTGTGGGATGATTGTTGGCTTGAGTCTCGATTGAAGCACATTTAATGCTCACATTGTTGGGCTATGAGGCAGCAGGGGCTGCCATTATTATTGCATGCGCTGGATCGTACTTTGGGGCGTACAATCCCAGCACTCCTCGCCCAGTGATCAATTTACTTGCCGATAATCTTGCCATGTGCCCTGCAGCTCAAGTGCCTGCTTGAGTGACCTCTGGCTCTGTTCTATGCGCAGCTAAGGGGCAGATCGTGTCTTACCAGGCTGACGTGTGTACGGGGCCCCGTAACGGAGTTCAGCAAAGTTTTCCACTCTTTGAATTATAGCCATGTCCGAGCTGTAGCCGGAAACAATCGGCTGTGCGGGCCAGTCCTGTGTGCAGTGCTCTCTGCTGATCTTGCTCAGGCCTCGGCGATGTGTCCAGCTCTTGGCAGACTGTAACCCAAAGGGAGCACCGCCACAGCCACATCTGGGCATCAGCGCATATTTATACACGTATAATCAACATTTGCAGTCTGGCTGCTCCACGCACAGACACGCACGGACAGTGGGCAGCACACAGAGACAGACACACACGATGGCTATCTCGCTGCCAGCAGCCACAGTGCGAATGTGGCCAGCCTTGGCTCCCTTATTGTGCGGCGCTCTGCGGCGCCTCCCCTGCCCACCACCCTCACCAGCCCGCTGTGCGCCGCTTTGGGTTTTTCCAATTCGCATTTCGTATACGCCATGTCGCCAATTTCTGCGAATTTTCGCCAAAAAGCACAAAATTGTTGTGTCTGTGTGTGTGTGTGTGTTTGTGTGTGTGTGTGTGGTGTATGTGTGTGTGTGCGTGTCTCGTTTCTCCAACTGTGTGCCTGTGTCTCTGTGCTTAATGCGGCAACGAGCACCCAAACCAAACGCACACGAAACAGAAACAGAAACAGAATCCCAGTCCCAATCGCAGCCCAAAAGCAACAGCAACCCACCCACCCACACCTCCCCACCACTCACCATAACCACAACCAAGCAACCCCCCCGAACCACGAAACCGAAGCAGGCCCCAAAAACCCAACTCAAGCCGCCAGCCCCCCTCCGCGCTGAGCCCTCAAGCAGCACATTAACGGCAGAGACACAGACACTGGCCAGAGAGACACACAGCGAAAGAGAGAGCGAGCGAGAGAGAGAGCGAGCGAGAGAGGGGAGCAGGATATGGCGGGGGGGGGTGTGGGTTGATACGGAATGAGAGCAATGGGCAGAAGCAGAAGCAGGAAGCCAGGAGCAGACAGCAGCAGAGGCAGCAGCACGGAGCCAGCCCATCGCTGCCATCGCTCGCTCATTCGTTTCACTCGTTCGTTTTGCACTCGCTATTGTCTGGGGAGGAGTGGAAGTGCTGCTGCTGCCGAGGGATGGGATTGTGCACGAATGTGGGGTGGGCAGTGGGGGGCCTGAGACAAAGTGGGACAGGGTAAGTGGTTAGATGGGGCCACGCTGGGAGGGGAGCATCGCATGGGCTGCCTTTGGCTGGCTGGCTGGCAGGCTGGCTGCATGGATGGATGGATGTATGAATGGTATCGCTTGCTGGTTGCCGCTGTTCTCGATATTGCTGTTGAGGTTCTAAGGTGGAGGATTTAATGAACGATAACACACGCACACAAGCAGAAGAGAAGCAGAAGCAGCAGCAGTGGCAGTGCCAGTGGCAGTGGCAGTGGCGGAGTGCTGGGGGAGGGCAGGGAATGCAATGCTGCATGTACAACATTCTGCAGTGCATTGTGCGCCGACTGCGGCGGGGCTTCGGCGGCTGTGACCATTCGGAAATTGCATCTTGATTTGCAGGCAGCAAGGAATATGCTTGACGACCTGCCTGCCACCTGCCACCTGCAACCACAACAACAACTAGTTGCTCAAAGAGATTGCATTACCAGAGATATCAAAGTGCACGCAGGGTGCCACAAAGAGCTGCGCCAAATGGTTGCGGAGGCTGCTGCCATGGCAACGTGGGACCAGCCAGGCATCAAGCACATAAAGTGCCGCTTAGAGACATTGCAGCATTTACTTTACTTTATTTATTTCATTTACTTCATTTATTTATGTGTAAATTTTAGTTGACCCACTGGGGCAGAGGCGCAGAGCAAAATTGCTTGCTGTTTTCCACGCTGAAACAAAGGACGGAGACGGCTTTGTGCTGCCTGCTTATCGCCCTCGTGCACATCTCCAAAGATATTTCTAAGGAAAACAACTATGGGACGTCGGGACGTACTTTCATGCGTATTTGCGAGTCATTTGCTCATTTATTTATTCCGAGAACTGGTGCCACAGCATCTCAGTGGCATATTGACGTGGGGCCAGCGCGTGCCAGCTGGACACAGGCACCGCCTGGCCAGCAGCACATGCCCCATGCCACATGCCACATGCCACATGCCCCATGCCTCAAGCGTCACGCGGATAGCGAGCAAAATGCAAGCGAAATTAATTAAAAGGCAAAAGGCGACAACAACAAGCACAAAGGACACAGAGGAGAGCAGCAGCGCAGTCGAATGCTGTGGGTGGTGGGGTTCTGTGGGGGCGGATTCGCAGTGGGTGGCATGGGCTCCCTCCCAGCTCTGCTCACGGCACAGGGCGTGGACCAGAGAACGTGGCTCAGAACGTGCCACATGGCCAAGGCGTAAGGCGAAGATCTAGCAGAGCTTTTGCAGGCCACGAGCCACCTTTGGGGGCAGGAGAAACTCGGGGCAGCAGTGCAGCCAGCAGCTCTCACTCGGCTGCTTTTAATCCGAAGGATTACGGCGATGTGCCAACGGTTTCTTGGGGCTCTTCCTGGGGATTCGTGCTCGCGGCTGCTCCTTGGGCCCCGCTGTACAGCAACTCGCAACTCATCTCCACTCTCTCTCTCCCTCTCTCTCTCTGTCTTTCTCGGTGCAGCCTTCCACCACCCTCGCCGGCTCCAACGCCCACCAAAGGCTTCGATGGAAACTTCAAGCTCGAGCCGAACCTCAGCGTCAAGGACTTTGCCCTGCCGCCCGAGTCCGCGTCGATGAATGGCACGGGCAACGGCAACGGCAACGGCAACGGCGACTCTGCCTCGGCGACCTCCGTGGCAATGGTCACGCCCACGCCGCCGCAGCGGAAGCGCTACAAGAAGCGGGTGCAGTTCTCCACGGACTCGCTGAACGGCTACGCGGGCGGCAAGGCGGCCAAGGGGGCAGGCGCGGCAGCAGCAGCAGGCGCCACGGGCACGGGCACCGGCTACGGGCACAGTGGCTATGCCAAGTCGAAGAAGCAGGAGGCCAAGGCGGCGGCGGCTGCCCTCAAGGCCGGAGCAGCTGCAGCAGCGGCGGCGGCGGCGGCTGCAGCTGCCGCCAACTCCTCGGCCCTGCCCGAGGTCCTCGACTGCCGCATCGCCGAGAAGATCAAGAGCGAGCTGGAGGCCAGCGCCAGTGCCGGCGTCGGCGTCGGCGGCAAGGAGTCCCTGCCCAGCGCCCTCTGCCTGAAGAAGGCCGCAGCGGCGGCGGCAGCAGCGGCCGCGGCGGCAGCAGCAGCAGCGGCAGCGGCGGGCAGCGAGGAGGAGGACGAGGAGGACCATCAGCAGCACCAGCAGCAGCAGCAGCAGCAGCAGCATCCACATCTGATGGGCGCCGGCATGGCCATTCCCCTGGGCGTGGCCGGGGGCGTGGAAGTGACGGCCAAGACGGCTGCGGATGCCGTGGACGGCGCCACCACCAGCAACGGCCAGATGGGCAACTTCCATGTGCGCTCCAAGAGCCATGGCGGCGGCAAGAAGTCGCAGTCCGCCAAGGCGGCAGCGGCGGCGGCAGCAGCAGCGGCGGCGGCCGCCATGATGCCGCCCAACTCCAGCTACGACGAGCCGGAGGATGAGTCGGCGACGGGCGGCACGGCCGCCAACGAGGAGGAGGACGACGACGACGAGGAGCTGGACGAGGAGGCGCTGGCCCGCGAGATGAAGATGGAGCAGAACTTCGTGGAGGAGGAGGACGAGCACGACATTGCGTTCAGGTCGCAGCAGTCCTGCCGCGAGTGCTCCATCACGCACGACCACAAGCTGTGCCCGCTGCGCAACGCCTGCGGCAATGTGACGGACGCCGTCGACCTGGCCGAGTGGATCGAGCGCCGGAATCTGGAGGCGCTGGCCAAGCTGAAGGCGGACGCCCATCGGCAGGCGAAGCGGGGCCGTGGCCCGCGGCACGACGACGACGAGGACGACATGGAGGACATGGACATGGACGAGTCGTCGCAGCTGTCCGAGCTGGAGACGAAGCCGCTGATCACGTTCGCGGAGGCGTCGGTGCCCGCCGAGTTCGAGCTGCACAACGTGGAGCCGAATGTGACCGGGGTGTTTGCCCGCACCGAGGTGCGGGCCTACACCAAGCTGGGGCCGCTCATCGGGCAGCCGGTGCAGACGGGCGAGGTGCGCGAGGGCAGCGACATGAAGTGGATATTCGAGATGTGCGAGGCGGGGGCGGACAAGTCCTATCTGCTGTGCTGCGACAATCCGAATGCCTCCAACTGGCTGCGCTTCATCCGGCCCGCCCCCTGCTACGACGAGCGCAACGTCAACCTGGTGTCCATCGACCAGCAGGCGTACTTCGTCAGCTGCCGCGATCTGCGCAACGGCATGGAGCTGCTCTACTGGAGCGACGACTGCAACACCATGTGGCGCAAGAAGCACACGGAAAAGATCAGTGAGTAGCCCCAAACACAAGCCGTAACCCATAACCCATAACCCATAAGCCATCAATTTCAATTTCAATTGCTTTGCTTTATCTTTGCTTGCTGTTTCGCTGTGTGCCACAGACTGCGGCGGCTGCAGTCTCAAGTTCGAGCATCCGCTGTACTATCGCACCCACTGCTCCGTCTTCCACGATCCATCGATGAGCCTGACCATCCGCAAGTACCACTGCAAGGTGTGCGGCGAGGCGGTGCTGGGCAAGGACAACATAATGAAGCATGCCGCCGAGAAGCATGACGGCAAGGGCGCCTATCAGTGCCAGTTCTGCAACAAGTTCTTCTTGCGGCTCAATTACCTGGAGATGCATCGCACCTATGGCTGTGCCTCCAATCCGAATCGGTCGCGACCCGTTTGCGATTTCTGTGGCCGCAAATTCTGTCAGCCGCAAAAGCTGAAGGCCCACATCAAGCGGATGCACAGTGGTAAGTAGTCGAGTGGCAGATGCCCCGTTGCCCCATACCCGATACCCCCACCCTCCAGATAGATCGTAACGTAGAACATACATACATATATGTATGTGTATATCGTATATCGTATATCGTAAGCCAACAGAATGCCAACAGTCTAGTGTACAGTATGTCTCGTATGTATACGTATGGTGTATCGCTAGTTGCCAGCACGGCTGCCACCTGTCCATCGAGTAGCGAGTAGCTTCAAGTGCGTGACAAATTTCCATATTTAATTGCTCGAAATGGAAATTTCCTTCTTTTTTTTTCTTTTTTTTTTTTTCTTTTTTAATGCTTTAAAAATGTAACATTTTTGGACAGTTGGCAGCCGTGCTCGTAAGCTCGTAAGCTCGTATATCACAACTGTAACTATTGTATATCGTAACTATTGTATATCGTATGTATATCGTATAGCGTAAGCTCGCATCGAACTCACCGTACAACTGCTTCCGCATACCTATAACAGTACAGCATATCCAGTAACGAGTACGACTCGTACTCGTACTCGTACTCATATAATACATCATATCATATATTATATTCTTATTATGTCGTATCGTAACGTAACACACACACACACACAATAATATCGTATGTAACTACTACTAATACTGTAACCAATCGCTTAGCTGTTAAACTAACCATTTGTAAACTGTAAACGCCCTGCCATAAACCACAACACACACACACCAGAGATAACACAGCAAAAGATACAGCTTAAAATAAAGCTACGAAAAAAAAAAAAAAAAAAACACACACACACAATAAGCATCTGCGATCGCTCATCACTATTCGTTTTGCCTAAATTTTTGGTTGAGTTGTACGCCGCCTAAATTGATCGAAATATGTAAATGTATCTTTTCATTTTGGTTGTTAATTTCATTTTCGTTTCGTTTTGTTTGGTTTGGTTTGGTTCGTTTATGTTATTGCTACTTATAGTTGACTCATCATCCGTATGTACTTATAACGTATGCCAAGCACACTAGCGAACCTCCAACTGATGTGGCTGAAGGGTCTGGGGAAACACTCGTTACTGCTGCACCGCAACACCCGGAAACCAAGAAAAACATTTGTAGATCTATTTCCCTGAACAGTTTAAGGCACTGGGAAACCTTTTGCTGGCATCTAAAATTTCTCAGCGTAGATTGTGCGTCAGGCAGCGAGCTTCTCTTGCCCACAGATTTCCAAGTTTAAATAAATTTCAGAGCATCTCCAGAGAGATCCTCCACTCAATGCCCATTAACAAGAATTTCGTTGCCTATTTTCTGGTATTTTTCATGGCATATTTTTAGAGCAACTTCAGTGCTTCATCAGTTGGAATAATTATTGACTGCTTAGCCCCGCCCCCGCCACCGCCACCGCCCCAGACTAATCTCGAATGTAAAATGCATTGTGTAAATCGAAACGCTTTTAGTGAATGATTTTGGCTTTGATTTGTGTTTGTGCGTGTTCTTTGTTTTGAGTTAATCTTAGTTTATGTGTATGTGGCAAATGAAATATAGTTTTTGCAATTGATTTGCCCAAGCATTATGGACACCCCAACCCACAACCTACTACTGTCCCACACAGCCTACTGTCCCACAGCCTACTGTCCCACAGCCTACTGTCCCACAGCCTACTCCCCCACATCCTTACTGTCCCACAGCCTACTCCCCCACACCTTACTGTCCCCCAGCCAGCCTACTGTCCCACATCCTACTGTCCCAAACCCTACTGCCCCACTGCCACACACACAACCTAGTGCTCCACGATCCATGTGTCTTATGTGTTTTAGCTTTTTGTTCGTTGGTTCGTTGGTTCGTTGGTTCGTTCGTTCGTTCGTTGGGTTGGTTTCTGGATTTGTTGTGTATAAATTCACTAAGTTCCTTTCAAAATCACCACAATCCGAAAATTTCATTTTCTTCATACAATTTCATTTTAGATATGGCTGAAGTTTTACGAGATTTTCAGTGTAAATTATGTTCAAAACTTCTAGGATCGCGTGCGGCACTGCAGCGCCACTCGAAGGAGGTGCACAGCCGCAACTCCACCGTCGTGAGTTGTCCGCGCTGCCAGAAACTCTTCCAGAATCGCAGCAATCTCAAGATACACATGCTAACCCACTCTGGTGTGCGTCCATTCAAGTGAGTAGAATAGTTCATCCAGCCTCGGACTGGACTGATCCGTTTGCCTGGTCACAACTCTAACCAATTGCCGCTTTTCGGTGGGATTTGCCCTTTAGGTGTGCGGAGCCCGAGTGCAATGCGGCGTTCACCACCAAACAGTGCCTGCAGTTCCACTACAAGAAGGTGCACAACTACACCCAGGAGCAGATGCCGAAGATCGAGCGGAGTGTCGCCTACACATTCGACGCCTATTCGGGCGGCATGAAGGTGGACTTTCTGGGTAAGCAGCAGCTGCAGCAGCAGCAGCAACAGCAGCACGAGCAGCAGCAGCAGCCGCCGCCGCCACCGGAGTCACAGCTGCCTAATGCGGCTGTTGTCTCCTCCTCCTCATCCACAGAGCAAGCACCGCGCCGGCGGCGCAAGAGCCTCGAGGACCAGAACTCGATGCTCAGCAGCTCCATGCAGAGCGACACGGAGTTCAGCGACGACAACATCTTCGAGGCCATCAAGAAGAGCGGCAAGTCCATCAAGGATCTGTGCCGCAACGAGCCCAATCTGTCGCTGCTCAGCTCCAAGATCTCCAGCATTTTCGGCGAGAAGGTGCCGGTGGCCGTTCCCGTGCCAGTGGCCACGCCCTCGGCCACCTCGGTCTCGCTGCCATCCGTCGGCGGTGCTGGTGGTGCTGGCCGCAAGCGGAAGCGTAAGAAGGAGCTGGCCAATTCCGCGGCCGCCCAACAGCAGCAGCAACAGGCGGCCCTACAGCAGCAGCAGGCCCAACTGCAGCAGCAGCAGCTGCAACAGCAGCAACAGCAGCAGCTGCAACAGCAGCAACAGCAGCAGCAGCTGCACCACCAGCCGCTGCAGCAACAGGCGGCCCTGCAGCACCAGCCGCTGCAGCAGCAACACCAACAGCAGCAGCAGCAGCAGGCGCAGGCGCAACTGCATCACGAACAGTCCTCCCACCAGCAGCAGCAGCAGCAGCAGCAGCAACAGCAGCCGCCGCCCCAGTACCATCCGCACCACCTGCACTCGCACGCCCTGCCCCACCAGCAGCAGCAGCAGCAGCAGCAGCAGCAGCAGCTGCATGGCGCCGATCCCGACGACGAGGAGGAGGCGGAGCAGGTCCGCCTCGAGCAGGTGCGCCGCAAGCAGAACGCGCAGCTCAGCCTGGTCGAGTCATTCCTGACGACCACCGCCCAGCGGCTGAGCGCCCAGCAGCAGGTGCAGCAGGTGGTGGCAGCCGCGGCTGCCGTCTCGGCAATGGCCGGCGCCGGGGACGATCCCGCCAAGCTGGGGCACATGATGGTCGGCCATATGGGCGTCGGCGTCGGCGTCGGCATGGACGATGAGGACGACGACGACGAGGAGGAGGACGATGGCAGCTCGGCCAATCATCCGCCCGGCGGCAGCCACAGCCATCAGCAGCACGGCCATCCGCACGGCGCCCATCCGCACTCACACTCGCAGTCGTCCCACTCCCATCCGCATCCGCATCCGCACTCGCACGCCCACTCGCACGCCCATCCGCACCACGCCCATGCCCATGCCCACAGCCACGCCCACGGCCACCAGCACTCGCAGCAGGGGCCAGGTGGGGGACAGCAGCAGCAGCAGCCGCACGGCGACCCGAGCGCCTCGTACCGGCATGCGGCGGCCATGAACGCCGTGGCCCTCGGCCAGAATCTGGTGGTCACCAAGGGCAGCAAGAAGTGGATCGGCGCCGATGATCGCCACCTGGGCGACGTGACCAGCGACGTGCCCGGCAACGAGTCCGGCCCGGGCGGCTCTGGCCAGCTGCCCGGCAACGCCGGTGCCGGCCAGGATCTCGGCTTTGCGGTGCCCCCCAGTGCGGTGGACGAGCACAGCAAGATGCTCGGCCAGAATCGTGACTTCCTCGCCCGCCTCATGAGCACGGCCAGCGCCAGCCATGCCCACGCGCACGCCCATGCCCACGCCCACGCCCACCAGCATCAGCACCCACACCAGCAGCAGCACAGCGCCCACAGTCGCGAGGAGGACGAGAACAGCTCCTTCCTGGACGTGGTCGAGTCGGCCAACAACAGTGTGGCCGCGGCAGCCGCTGCAGCGGCGGCCATGTCCCAGTACCATCACAATGCCTCGGCCAACGGCGGAGCGAGTGGTCCGGGCGGGCCAGGTGGCGGTGGCGGTGGCGGCGGCGGCGGTGTCGCCAGTGGCGGACACACACCCACGGGACCGGCCACTGGCGGCGGCGGCGGCGGTTCGGTAACCTCCTCTGGCGACGGCCCCGGCCAAATGCAGATGAACTCCCTGGCCCATCCGCAGTCCTTCATGAGCTCCTTCTACAACAACGCGAACGCAAGACTGACCGGAGCCGGCGTGGGCGTGGGCGTGGGAGTGGGCGGGGGGGGCTCCTCGTCCGCCAGCATGCTGGTGGAGGCGGCCCTCAACTCGGTTGGCAATATGATTGACAGCGAGAGCAGCGACCTCAAGGTGGGTTCTTTTTTTTATCTAAATTAATCAAACTCAATCGACACAGCAAACCGAGTGGCACGGCTCGAGTTTCCCTCCATGCAACACAAAGAACACGAGACAGAAGTTAGGCTGCAGCTGCAGGCCCTCCTCATGCTTGCAATTTGCTCTACAAGTGCCCAAAACATACTCAAAATTAGTATTTATTATTTATTTATCTAAAATATTTATGATTTAAAAGACCTAAAAACTTGCATCATTTTTACTTGGCATCTCCAGCGTGAGCAGCCAACAGAATTTCGCGAATTGAGCGGAAAACTAGGGGGCCTTTAGTGGGATTTTTTATTCGTGTCGCTAGATTGGATATAGCTGAAGATATAGCGCGCCAAAGTGAAAGTTTTCTACCATTTTGTAATGTTGCTTGAACTTTCTTTTGAGTGTTTTCTTTATGGCATGCTCTTTAGACTTTTCGACTTAGTTCTTCGGTGGCAATAATTGCCAAGAAAATGTTCCATAAAATGTTAAAGCTGCGAAGGTAATGCAGTTAGCTGAGAGTGGGGTGCAAATAGCAACAGAAAGCAGCTAAAGATCTCCTCACCATTAGATTTATTTAAATATTTAAAAGAAGCGAAAGGGTAGAAGAAATGTCAGGCTTTATTCCCCATCTGTAGCAGATACATAAAAGCATAAAAGTATTTATTTGTAAGCTGGAAAAATGCGTATTATAATTCATATTTAATGTTGTTTTCTGCCCCTTATGTGTGCAGGTACCCACCGATAACCACATCAACAGCGACAGTCCGATGAGCGCCCATGTGGATGCCGAGGCGCAGCGCTTTGGGGCTGGCAGCGCCGGCGGCGGTGTGGGCGGTCCTGGCGGCGGCGGAGGTAGCAGTGGAGGATCATCGAGTGCCGCCAATGGCACTGGCATTGGGGGAGCCATGGACAACCTGGAGAACGAGCTGAAGATGATGAAGAACCTGGGCAGCTTCCCCATGCAAATACCGCCGCTGCCCATGTTTCAGGGCGCCTGCAACATCTCGCCCAGCGCCTCGACGCCAACGAATCCGCAGAGCAACCAGAACCAGAACGATGTGGACGTGGATGCGGGCAGCACACCGCGACCCCAGCATCCCGACTCCGATGGCTTCTCCTCGTCGCACCACCGCACGCCGCCCTCGCCGCCGCCCATCTCTCCGGGCCGCGACTACGGTGGCATGTTCGGCTCTGGCAATGGTGCTGGGGGTCCAGGCTCCAATAGCACGCCAGCTGGCAGCTCAAGCGCAGGCGGCGGAGGTGGTGGTGGTGGTGGGGCAGGAGGTGGTGCCAACAGCATGTCGGCCTCGTCCCCACTGCCCGCCTTGCAGCCACAGCGGCGCAATGCCTCGAGCGTGGGCAGCACATATCCGGAGCACGAGCTCATCTCGCCGGCCTCCTCGCCGAGCATACCGCGCTACAACTTCAACGGGGACATGATGCGCCACAAGCGGGCGGTGCAGGAGCAGGACCAGCACGAGCAACGACAGCGGCACAACCTCTCGCGGCACAATCAAATGTCCAGTGACGAGGAGAACAGCATCATGCCACAGAACAGGTACGGAACATTTCATATTTTCTTACTCGTTACTCGTTACTCACTACTCGCTTACTCGTTACTCGCTACTTTATATTCGCTACTTTCTACTCGCAACTTTTATGGTCAGTACAATGTTTGGTCTGTTTGCAATTTCTAGCAGCGCCGGCCAGGATATGCGCATGAAGTTCCCCCAGTCGCAGATCGACCTCATGTACTCCAAGTACGAGAGCATGGCCAGCAACCTGAAGTACAACAGCCAGGAGCTCGACTCGCCGGCGGAGTATCGCCAGAGCAGCAACAGCAATGCGGCGAGTGCGGCAGCAGCTGCTGCCGCGGCGGCCAGTGCGGCCAACGATCTGTCCGATCTGCAGGGCCTGGACATGAGCTCGCGTTCGAACGCGTCCAGCAACTATCACCACAACTTCCAGCTGCCAAGCAGTCGCTACCATCACCACATTTACGACATTCTGTCGGATCGGGAACAGAGCCAGCAGGCCCAGGCGCAGGCGCAGGCACAGGCACAGCAGGCGACGGGAGCATCGGTGGTGCACCAGCAGGAGCACGGACACGGCAGCCAGCTGGCCATGCAGCAGCACCAGTCGGCGGCGGCCATGCACAACATGCTGAGCGAGCAGCTGGGCGAGCAGGAGCACGACCAGACCACCTCCGTGGACCTGAGCCGCACGGCCAACTATGTGGTGTCGTCGCCGCCACAGCTGCCGTACAACCATCCGCATCACGACATGCTGCGAATGGCCTCGCTGGACCTCACACCCAACACGGCCAACATGGCCGTGGGCAACAATCGGTCGTTCCTCTCGTCGCAAATGCAACACCAGAGCCGCGACAGCCTC
This sequence comes from Drosophila tristis, assembly GCA_018150885.1. NCBI lineage: Eukaryota > Metazoa > Arthropoda > Insecta > Diptera > Drosophilidae > Drosophila > Drosophila tristis. Next base: position 4,393,161 of record JAECWT010000215.1, on the reverse strand, counting down.
GAGCACCATCGCCTGCTCTCGACGGTGGAGCAGCACCGCATTCTGGCCGCCTCAAATGCCGCCGACCAGCACCGCCTGCTGGTCGACCCCACCGCCCACTTGTTGATGGAGCAGAACAACCGTCTGCTGGGCACCGCCGATCAGTCGCGCCTGCTGGGCGAGTCGGCGGCGGCAGTGGCCCAGAATCGGCACATGGCACGCAGCTTCGGGGCATACCATCAGGTGGCATCGAGCAACTACCATCCGGGCGTACGACCGCCGCCCGTGCTGCCCTCAGCGAATCATCACGCCTCGAATCCGTCTAACTATCATCCCTTTCCCGCCTACTACTAAGGGGGGCTGGGGGACTACGACCAGCTGCCCGGGACAAGCGTGCAATACCTAGAAGGCATCCGTGGGATCTGGGCGGGAGCTCCGAGTCAACCTCAATCTGAAGCGCAACAATAAGTTTAGTTCCTCCATTTATTCCATTTATTTATTTATTCGCCCGCAAAGAACTCCACGGATGATGGATCCCATTGGAGCCCCCATTTCAAAGTGTGCCAATTCTCTGTTTAGGTGTTTAGGATCCGTTTAGAATTATGTGTGTGCGTGTGCATTGGGCATGGGGCATTCCCCAACCCAATCTGGCACACCCTCCAACACACACACAAATATGTATAGTTGTATAGAAAGCATAAAGTAAATATTATAAATATACAAAGAGTATGTACACAAGCGAAGAATGCGAAAACATAATGAAAATAATATTAAAAAACAAAAACAAAAACAGAAAACAAAAAAAAAGAAAGCCAGCAGCAAGAATTTTTTTAAGGCAAATTTCATGCTGTGTTTTTTGTATAGGAAACAAAAAGAAACAAATAAAAAAAATAATGACGATAAAATGCTAAACATGCAAAAAAAAAATAATAATAATAATAATAGTAATAGTAATAGTAAAAATAATTATAATTATAATGATAATGATAATGATAATATTTTTACACCATGAGCAGGAAGAGAGTAAGGTAAAGCGTATTAACGAGTACAAAGTGTTGGCAGATTCGGCAAAGACCTTTAACCCCATTTCCCCCATTCCCCAGCTGGCTTGAACCGAAAAAAAACTCTGCAAACTCAGCGATGGAATGGAGAGTATAATATATACAATATATATTGATAGTATATAGACACACCATACCGGTGCATACATGACCGATCAGGAACCTAGCTCAAGCATCGTCCCACACTCAATGGGAATGTGCTCGAAGATCGCCACTGGCGTCTCCAGAACCTAACGACGAGTGTGTGTGTCTCTCTCTTTTTTTTTTGATTTTTTTTTGTACTATTATATTATAAATATTATGGATAACGGCGTTGCAGCGTTTCTAGTCAGACAATGCGGGCAACATAGCTACATATAGATAACATACATACATACATGCATATAGACACATACATATGTACATGCATAATATATATATATATAGATGTGTATGTATAATAATAATAATAAATGGTACGAGTATATAAACGAAGCAAGTAAATAAGTTATAATATCATGTAAATTATTAAATTTATACATATAAGTTGCGAATTGCGATAAGGCAAAGACAAAAACAAAAAACCAACAAAAAGAAACAAAAATATTTAAAAACTGAAACGATATACAACAACACATACATATACCAAAAACAAAAAACAACAACATCAAAAACCATGATAATAATATTAAAGCGAGAATGGTATGTATATCCACACACACACCCACACACAACACACACACAAAACGCTGATCGAAATTATATATATACACAGACATATATATATATATAGATACATATGGCGTAATCCAATTATCGATTATTAATAAAAGGCAACCAAAAACGTACATCGATAAGCCTTTCATTCGATAACACTCTGACAGCTGACAGGCAGGACTTTGTTTGTGTGTTCTGTTCTGTTCTATTCTGCTTTTGGTTTTTGTTTTTCAGTTTTTTGACAGCTTCTCTTTGACACCTTTTCGGCCAGAACTATATAATCATAGATATTAGTGTGCACATTACATTCACAAATTATTTAAAACAAAATTTTCGTTTCCCAAACATGAATAACGATTTCGAGTACGAGTACAATCGGAAAAAAAAAGTTTGGGATCGCAAGCAAACGCAGTTACGCAAAGACGCCCTAACGGAGGGAATTGTCGGCTTAGTGGCAATTGCGGGCGTGACGGCGATTGCGATTGGTTTGATATCGTCACGTGGCAGAGCCGGCCTGAAGTCAGCCGCTGCGAAGCTGCGCTTCAAAATTGCCAATTTTGTGGGCGGCCCACCAGCCGCACCCAAGCTAGTTTTGGTGACTGAAAAACCGCAAGTGCGACGAGCTCCTGCAACGCGGCGGCCCCCAACAGCATTTGAAAGGATTGACCTACGCAAGCTGGATATATCGCACACGGAGGCTGCATATGTTCAGAAGGCCAGGCCAGCGTGTGCTACCGCCCAACTAACGTCATTGATATTAACTCATAAATACGATAATATTGCTACAACAACGGCAAGAACAGTTGATCGACAAGCTGAAACAGAAGAGTCGACTGGAAACGAAGCGGACGCGAAGAAAGCCGCCGATTCGATACTAGCCCGCTACTTGTACGCATCAGTGGGGCAGTATCCAAGGCATCCCATCGAGCGGTCAACAGGTGCCAAGGCTCAGCTAACCGGATTGCGGGTCGGCAGAATTGTGACTGAAGCAAATACTGAAGCAGCGCAACTCTCGGTAATTGGAACAAGTACCAGTACCAGTGCCAGTATCAGCACACGTTCAGCCACTACAAGCGTTGTAAATACAGTTAACAAATCAGACCTAGTGACAGCTGAAACACGTCGATTGAAAACATATAGAAATTTGGGACAGTTTGCTGAGACACAGCGACCAAAAGTGACGCCTGGAACATTGCAGGTAGCAGTGCCTGAAGCATTGGAAGTAACAAAAACTGAAAAGGCAGGTCTAACAGCAGGACCTGAGGACATAACAGGCACAGCTGGAACAACAGCCACTGGACCAGAGGACATAACAGCAGACATAACAGTCGCCGGCACTGGTAGAGAAAGCTTTACATTAACAGCAGGCGAAGCTGTCAAGCGTTCATTAACAGACAAAGAGAAGCAGCAACCGAGCAACACGAGCAAGAACGATACCGATCGTTTGATGATGACGAAACACAGTAAACAGCAATAACAAGAGAAGAGAGAGCAACAGGCAGCAGTAGCAGTAGCAGTAGCAGTAGCAGAGTAAGAGCAGTGTCATGACGCCAACGCCACCAGAGACGGTGTCAGACAGGAAGAGCCACAACAGCGAAGAGAAACCACCGCGCGAATCATGGATCCCGGGCAGGGGGTCAAAGCGGACCACCAAAAAAGATGTGGATCCAACGAAACCACCAACACCGCTGCTCCCCCCGCCCACCGAAGAGAAATCCACGCATAGAGAGCCGAAGCGTGCCAACAAGAGCGATGTTGAGCAACCGCCGTCAACGCCAACAACACGGCCACCACGCGTCGGCTCCAGCCGAGTGGGCAGCTCCGTACTGATAATGACCCCCGACGAGCTGCTCGAGGCATACGAGCAGGCGGTGCTGGAGGCCGAGGCCGAGGAGGAGAGCGAGCAGAACGAAAACGAGCGTCGCGAATCACAGCGACGCGGCGGCAGTGGGAGAAAGCTCAGTCCACTCTCAACGCTCGTAGCCGTGCGTGACGGCCTGCTATTCATATTCGGTAAAATCTTGAGATTCGTACGGCGCCTCGACATGCATGGAGGCGGTACCGGGAACAACATCAACTTCGTGGAGGGGCTCATCGACTTCCTGGCGGGCTCTTTGGGTGCGTATACACACACACAGTGATGACGACACAGTGCCGCTAATTGATCAGCCATTTAACCCTAATGATCTCTTGTCAGGTGGGGCAGCACAGGTGTATGTCTCGCAGCCACTGGACACGGTCAAGGTGAAGCTGCAGACCTTCCCGGAAGCCTATCGCGGCATGTTCGACTGTTTCGTGAGCACGTATCGAAAGGATGGTATATTCCGGGGCCTCTATGCGGGCTCCCTGCCCGCCGTTGTCGCCAATGTGGCCGAGAATTCGGTGCTGTTTGCCGCCTACGGTGGATGCCAGAAGTTTGTCGCTTTCATGGTGAACAAGGAGACAACCAGCCAGCTGACGGTCACCCAAAATGCCTGTGCCGGCTCCCTGGCCGCCTGCTTCTCCACGCTCACCCTCTGTCCCACGGAGCTGATCAAATGCAAGCTCCAGGCCCTGCGCGAAATGAAGCACTTCATCGAGCCCAGTCATCCGCAGGATATGCGTACGCCCTGGTCCCTCACGCGGTACATTTGGCGCACGGAAGGTGAGTGGCGGGGTGGGGGTGTAGGGGCCAGCCCCCACATATAGCCCACACGTATTGTTGTTGTTGTTGTTGTTGTCGCGCGGCAACACTCGAGCTCCCCCGATTAGATTATCTTGGCGTGGCTTTTCAGCAATCTAGCAATTCCTCTCCATAAACCATAATTATCGCATCGCCATGCGATGTCCGATATGGACAACAGAGACCCAACACGACACTCCCCTCCACATGGTTCCACTTGACCACGATCGCTATGGCGTTGCCGGACAGCTCCATTTGGCGGTTCGTTTTTTGAAAATTTCCTACCATTCGGAATGTGCCTCTAAAAATGCCTCCAAAAATAATGTCAATGGAATGTAAATATTAGAAAATATTAATTTTTTTAGCCCTTAAGAGATATTTCAAATCATTGCGTCTGTTATTTTCCACGCACAATCCATTAATTGGTTTAAGTCGTGGCTCTTGAGCTCCGACATTCATGCGTGAGATGTGCCCGGCTATTTCTTCGATACAGCACAGAAAATAGTTTCAAAACTGCTTACAAAAGACATGCCACACAAAGCAATTTGCAAAACACACATTTAAATTAGGTTTTCAGTTGAGTTTTCACATTGTTTTAATGCACATCTCATAAAAGTATGGATACAAAATGAATACAAAATGACTACAAAATGGTATGCATACACAGATAGCTAACACACATTTTTATCTGCATATAGAATGGTAAAATAGTTACAACAAATAGTTCAAGAACTATTTAAAAACTAACTCCCAACCGACTTTGCTTCGAAATTAAATCTAGAAGACAGGAAGCGATACAACGTTTCTTCAATATTTTTAGAATCTCACTTAAGTATATGGCAAACATGCGGCAACAGTTGATTAAAGCTGCCCACATCGCTTAAATCTAATCGAAACCGAATGAGTTGTCAGCCTTCTGTTTTTTTTTTGTTCATATTTTCTTAAACAAAAAGAAAAAGGGCGAAAGAATGAATAATGAATATACTACACAGCTTGTGTATACAGCGAATTATGAATTACTTGATAGTTGATAAGAATATTCTCAGCCCCGTTGGCCGGGGGATACACATGCCACGCATAGTGACGTAGCAGTGAGCGAGTGCGAGTGAGAGCCAGATAGGGGAAGTTTGTGGATAATACAAATAGTTGAGAGTGCCCCGCCCCTATCAGTTGTCAAGTGGAAAGTTACTGAATTGTCCGTTCTGCCGTTCTGCCGTTCTCAGTTCCTGCTGACAGCTGCCAGATCAATGGGATGGATCATGGATCATGTGGCGGGGGGGGGCGGCGTTTGGACGCATACATTGATTCCGGCTTGACTGTTGATTGATGTTCCGTCCTTATCGCGGCCATGTAACGTAGTAATTTCCATTAATAGTGAACCAACGGAATGGCCTCCTCACGTGCCAATCTGTTTCCTTCTCTCTCTCTCTCACTCTCTCTCTTTCGATGCTGGCATTGCAACTGTTGTTTTCCATGCAATCAATCCATTAATTGGTTCTAATCTTGGTTCCACATGTGCGCACACACAGGCTTGCGCGGCTTCTATCGCGGCCTGAGCTCGACATTCATGCGTGAGATGCCCGGCTATTTCTTCTTCTTTGGCAGCTACGAGGGCACCAGAGAATTTCTGCGCAGGTAAGAGACCCCACACGGCAAGCAATGCCAACAACACATCTAATCATATTCAATTTTTTTGTTGGTCAGGAACAATCAAACCAAAGATGAAATCGGACCATTGCGCACCATGGTGGCCGGCGCCATTGGCGGCGTCTGTCTGTGGACCTCCACGTTTCCCGCCGATGTGATCAAGAGCCGCATCCAGGTGAAGAACCTCAATGCCAGCATGTACGCTGTGGGTCGTGAGATTGTACAACGCGAGGGCGTCCTGGCACTCTATCGCGGCCTGCTGCCGTCCGTTCTCCGCACCATACCGGCCACGGCCACACTCTTCGTCGTCTACGAGTACACCAAGCGAGCGCTTCATGGCACCCTCTAGCGACACATGGGGCCGCGGGCGTCGTCGTCCTCCTTCTCGTTATCGGTTCAACAGCTATGCCATAATTCTTTCGCGCATATTTTTTTTTTTTCGTCGTTTAGTTAGATAATTGTTTAGATATTAGTGGCCTGTGTCTGTGTACATTATTCAGATATCATATGACTGACTATATATCCATGCTGTTTGCAATCGATGTTGATTTTCTGATGTTTGGATTGGCTCCCGTGATCCCGATCTTAGATCCCGGCCGCCTGGCGCAGTCGTCGCTTGAGAAAGTCCTGACGATCCGCGGATGTTTCCAGCTCACGCCATTCGTGCCAATAGATCTACCGGAAAGCCAATGGGTATTATATGGTATATGTAGTTTAAGCGAACAAAGATGTACAATAGATACGTGTATAACAAATTAAAATACTGTTTGCACAGCAGAAGGCTGATGCTGATCTTCACTTAAGATCTTAATTGTAGCACAATTTCGGAATTCATTTTTGAACGCATCGTTTTGCCCCCAGCTCTTTTAAAGTACTTTTTAAGAGGCATTTCCCAAGCTTAAATTTATGCAGCTCTTGAAAGTTAACAAAACAAAAAGGAAGGAAGACTTGAAAATGGTTCAACGAAACGCTCAAAATTTGATTCAACTAACAAATCCTAAAGCAATGCTATGGTTACCATTTATGATCAGAATGTGAGCGCATTTACAGACTATTTCAATCAGTTAAAGGACTCCGGAACTTTCATAAAATGCTCGCTGGCAATAGATGCACAGAACTCTAACAAAAACACGAACTTTGAGGCATTCGCTGCTCAGCTTTTAAGACCACAAAGAACCTTATCAAGGTTAAGGGTTATCCCTTATGTCATACACTCAATTCTACTCTCAATGTATGCCTGAATATGCATAGGAAAAAAATCTGTAGAGTCCTCGTATCTGTATGGGGGGGCACTTGGGGCACTTTTAAGGGAATCTCTAACATTTCCCATGATACGAGAACTTTATTTTGCATTTATTTTGAAGCCACTCACCACCACCGGCTGGTGTCCCATCTGCTTGAGCTGCTTCAGCTTCATCGCCAGCTGACCCGTGTGCCGCTGCTTGTCCCGTATCACATTGTTCCAGCCGGCAATCACAACGATCACGGTGGCCAGCTGCTCATCGTGCTCTCTGTCCGCGCCGAGCAGATGCCGCCTGGTGAGGATCACACCGCTGTAGTCCGGCGGACAGGCTGCCGCATCGATGGGCAGTGCACGCTGCTGGCGACGGTCATAGCAGAGGACCAGATCGCAGCGCTCGTACTGGGGCAGGATGTGCTTGAAGCTGAGGTGCCGGTAGAGGTCGGAGGCCGCGTCCCGGACGTCCACCAGAATGCGATCGGTCTTGTTCAGCTTGAAGCGTCCCTCCCGATCGGGTATGTACTGCGTGTAGAGCTTTCCCATCTGCTGGATCTGCCGTTCGCTGAGCAGGTGGCCCTTGTACACATCTTTGCCCAGGAGGCGGGCACATCCATCCAGGTGGAAGTACTCCCGACCGGGCAGGCCGCCGCGGTAGGCATGCTGAAGGAAGCGCGGCTCGAGGGCCACACCGAGCAGCTCCGCATCGTAGACACCGCGCATGGTGAGGAACTGGAGGCAGTTGGTGAAGCATCGTGGATAGCGCATGATCTCGTCCAGGCGTTGGCGTATCACGTCGGGCAGCCGCTCGGCCAGACGCCTCTCCACACCGGACACACTCTCCAGGTTGAACAGGGCCATGACCAGGCCTATACGCTCCATATCCTTGAGGCGGGCCTGGTCCAGCTCTTGCTCGAAGCGCTGAAGGATGCGTTCGATGAGCTGGTCGTCGCAGGTCTGCAGCTCGCAGCCGAGCAGAGCCATGTGCAGGCAGGCCAGCAGGGAGACGCGCTCCACCTGCGGCTCCAGGTCGCGAAGCAGCCGGATCAGCGGCTCCACGTGCGGCAGCTTGCTGCTGTAGCGCAAAACTTTTAGCAGCGACACCAGGGTGATGTCCTCCACGGTGTCCAGCTCTGTGGTGAGTCTAGCGAAGAGCTGGTTGAGCAGCTCGGGATTCCGGATCTGCGTCTGGGTCTTAAAGAAGCCCATGGCCATGACCCCCAGCTCCTGGAGCGTCATCTGATCGATACAGCGGGCCAGATTCATCTCAAAGTCGAACATCTCGAAGATGGGGCGCCGCAGCAGGTTGCAGAGGAACATGGACTGGACGAGCTGTTCTGGCGGCAGCTTTCGCAGTTTGCGTCCCAGCTTCTTGAGGGCCAGCCACACGTACTCCCCGATCCTGGCCAGACCCAGCTGGTACCAGGCATCACTCACCAGCAGCAGCTGCCCCGTGGGCCAGCGCTCGATCCGCCGACAACACTCGATGTCCAGTGTGTTCCACAGCTCCATGAAGTTGCGCGTCTTGGTCGATTCCGGTGTCGGCAGCTGGCCCAGGGCACAGTGTGCCCAGCACCTGGTCGTCGGACAGATGGTGCATCTGCTCGCAGTATGTGCGAGCGAACCCATCGAACTGTGGCTCACTGATTTGGGTGTTCGTTTCCCGCACAATGCTGCACCAGGGCCAGAAAGTTCGCGTACAGAGCGGCGGGACTGAGGTTCCTGCTCGGCTCCAGGTAGCCATCCGAGCTGTCCTCCTGCAAGGGACTTTCGATGGGTCTTAGGATATGATAGGGCTTCAGGGACTCCGACAGAATGCTGTGGGCGAACTGATTCTCCCTGTCCACAAAGATTTTCGCCGGCAAAACCACGGAAGTGCGAATGTGACGGTACAGTAGGCGTGGCGCCTGCCGCCCTACACTCCGCCAGAGGCAATTGACCCGTGTCCACATGATGCTGCCTCAAATCAATGGCTTCTATTCATTTATCTCGAATTATTTGTCTTTAAAAGCGCGTTACGAAAGTGGAGCTACAGAATTGGAAGCGAGGCAAAAGCAGCTGTTTTTCTGGTGCTGCCACATCACCAGAAAAATATGCACTAAGCGATTATCACAGTTTTTCATGAATTTCCATAAAATCATAAAGCAATTTTAAAGCAGGACAACTAACATTATCCGAATCCACCTTTTCTGATCATCACCAGAAGTGTTTGAAACAATTGTTGACAATATTATTTAAGGCTGCCACATAGCTGGAAAAAGAAAGAATCCACGATATCGATATGTGGCGTTGTTCACAACGGATATCGCTTCGATTCAATTATCTCTTGATTTGAATCTAAAAAGTGGTTGTGGAATGTGAAAGAAAATGGTGAAGAGGCCACAGTGGACCATTTAATCATGATTTTGTTAAAATAAAGTTAGGTAACAGTTCATCGCTGGGCAAACTCAAGTCGATATTTTTCAACACTTGAATCATTGAGTGCACGAAATTGATAGAAACTAATCGGAACTATTGCCAGACTGTTGATGGTTACAGCTGTCAGTTTTTCTGTGTTCAGTGAGAGACGCGTCGTTTGTCTCGAGCGCGATTTTACAATATTACTGTCGTTCAGTTGAACTAAGCTACATTTACTTTTGGTTCGGTGTATCTTGTGGTTACCAGAAACGATATTCGCTTGCTCATGATCAAGGTAAGTGCTTACCAACAGTACATACGCGTATTTATGCAGGCCTAGTTCAACCTAGTGCAACCGATCCTAATCGATGGATTGTCTACAGACATTTTGTCCACCACTAAAAATTCCAAGTGTTGCATATTCATATCTTCTGATGCGTCAAGAATTTTATGTTTATTTTCGATTTTGTGATCTGTTTTTACAAGTTGCAATTACACATGCATACCGGATGTCTATCAGCTGTTTCCGATTTCCATGCGCTTTCGCGCACTGCATCACTTCAGTGTTAAAAGTTAGTCTTCGACGATACCAAGATAATACCAGGTGGATGTGGGTAACACTCAGAAGGACTCCATAAAATATCAATAGCAACAATAGCCGAATCGACACAGCCATGACTGTCTGTCGTGCCCGACGGGTAGCTCCTAGAGACCTAGAGAGACCAGTGGCCTAGATCCTAATGCTAGATCATTCATATTTTGTATCCTAAAACCTGTGATATCATACTGTTACAAGTGTACATCTTTCAAAACTATCATTTCCCCCACCGCTCCCACAAAGGACGAAAATCTGCGAGCCGTCGATAGCACTATCGATAATATCGAAGGTTTTACAATTGTCTGATAAGTCCATGGTTTTTGTCGACCATAGATACATCGTTTCAGAGAATAGGAATCTCCCAACGCGAAACCTCCAACCAGAGACAAGTACAATAATTTATAAAATTTTGGTGGCTAAGAAAAGCGCGAAAGCATTGAGAGAAAACAAAAACCCTAGGATCGTAGAAAATTACCATATCTACCAGATTGCCGAATCTGGATGAGATCGGATTAACTTTACAGCCAGAATGAAGAAATAAATTTTCAGTTTCTACCCCACCAACTTCCAGCGCTGCAGCGCTACTCATTTTCTTCCTGCCTCGGAGAAACCTGTATAGCCTACATTGTAGATGTACATAACTGATGTAGCAAAAAAGTAAACTAAAATATTTAAATATTCCACATAAATCATAACCTCACATATGTGTATACTCACTGCAAAAGTGGAGTCGCGGAAACAAAATCGGCTCACAACGTTCCATCTTGCTTTAAAAGTTTTCGATAGAAATATCGATATATCGATGTTTTAAAACCATAGGTTGTGGTTCCTCTCTTCCTCCGTATGGTTCCCCTCTGTAATAACAATGGCGAGCAAAATTGTGAGAGATCGCGGAGAGATCATCCTCCCCATATTACTAAATACTAAAAGATAAACATGATCGATTTTTGAATGGATTCTGCTTGCATCCCTGAAATTCTTAAACAATTTTTTAATATTATTTTTGGACCCGAAGTGCTGATTGAAGTGCGGTTGAAGTCTGGATTCTGAAAAACAAAGCATGATACACAAGGGAGACTCAACGAAAAGTTTTTGTTAGTTAATCAAAGTAGGAGGAGGAGAGGAGATTTTACGGTGCCGTAAAAAAAACGCAAACAAATCATAAATTAGAACCGGTTTACACCCATATATTCAAATGCGCTGCTCATGATGCGGTTTGACCTGAAGAGTGCCGAACACGTGGGCTACCAGCCGAAGCTGAGACCTCCCTGAGCCAAAGACCTCGGGGAGCTCTCGCAGCTAATTCTGTTGGCACATCTACTTATCTACATGTAAGCAGCAGAGCACATGAAATAGGCCCTTGCCGATCGCTGGCGCTCACATACACGTGTATAACAGTGGTTGGCAGCACTACAATGATCCGTTTTGCCTGCTGTCTAAACTTAAAAACGCACTGCAAAACATGTGAATGAGTGCGTGCCGATCACTGATATACTACCGTTTGGTTAGTGTCGGAGCTTAACGAAATATCTCGGAGACAAGCGTCATATTTTGGCGAAAACATATATTGTTTTTAAAACTGCGTATCTGCGTTACAATTCTTAGCGGAAAGATGCCGCTGTGACCACCAAATCTGGCCCTGAATAATTTATACATATATTTATCTCGCTCGCACTGCATGCACTGCATGCTTTTCCTATACACATTTTTTGTTTGTTTGGTGTCACTGCCTTTACTTGAAGTGTAGTGTGGAAGAGATAACGCAAAAGCAGGCGACTGAAACAGTTGGTTGTCGCTCAGGCGGAGTTGCCACACCTCTGGAATAAGTGGCATTGCGATTAATATGTGTAAGTGCATATATCGATAAATGCAAAGATTTAGGTACTCCTCTCCTCTTTGCGTGCAGCAAGCGATTGTTGTTGTTTCGTTGATGGAAATTCGCATAGATCCAATGAGTTAATAGCCTGACCATTCGCTTTTCAGAGGAAGCATTCCGTTAGTGTTCAAAATGCTGAAGTCAAGCCCCGCACCCGGAAGTTGCCCGTGCCGATGATGCCCAATGCGCCATCGTTGGCCCGGACAACACAAACTCGGGCTAAAATGCCACAGGGAACCATGTTAATTAGCAAGCCTCAGACCCGACGATCGTTGATTGTGATCCGGGATCCTCCCATCGACCTGGAGCTGGAGCAGGAACAGGATGATGTTCTGAGTGTTCACGGTAAACGCAGCGGACGGTTAGCTAGCAAGCAGCTGCAGTACAGCCACCATTCCACTCTCTTACAGATGAAGAATTCAAGGATCTGACCGACAATGAGTCTGTGGTGAGTCTCGGGTCGAGTCGCGACGACAGCTGCGTGGAAGTCAGCTCCATCACCATAGACGCCTTTATGGATACAACACGTGCGGTAGCTGTAGACTCGTCCATGGACGATTCTACCACACGGGAGGCCCCCACTGGCCGCAGAGATAAACGGAAACCACTGGACAGATATCTGGAGGAGCGACGCTTGATCAAGGCGGTGCACAAGCGACGTGTCCTCTATGATAGCAAGCATCGCAGCTTCCACGACAGGGACTTCAAGAATGATGTGTGGCGTAGCATTGCCCGACGCCTTTCGATGGAGATGGAAAACTGCGTTGATATTTGGACCGAGCTGCGCTACGAATTCCAGTGCCACAAGCGTCAAATGTACAACTATAAGCGAAAAATTGCACAGAATCGTCCGTGCGGTAGCCGTCCCTTTATGGTGCACGAGGAGGAGATGTGCTTCTTGTATCCGCATGTGGCCTGCCAGCCGTTGATACGGCAGACGAAAGTGCCAGAGCCAGCGAAAGAGGAAGATGTGGTGATGGTGGATACCGCACAGCCAGTGGCCATTATCGATTTGGATCTGGACGATGACCACTTCAGGGTCACGCCCGATATGCGTCGCCTCATTGAAGCCGTACGCTTCTATCCGCAATTGTACAATGCATCCCACAGCAGCTACAGCGACTACCGGCATCGCGGCCTCATCTGGGGCGCCATATCCAACGAGCTGGGCGAGAAGGCCACCAAGCTGATGAAAACCTGGCTCACCCTGCAGACACGCTACGAGTGGGAGGTGAACCAAGCCCCGAACGAGGCATCAGACCTGATGAAATTGATGATATTCCTTATACCGCACATACCACACATGAAGGAGTCTGTGTATAAGACCTCACAGTACCTGACACACACCTGGCACGATCCCATCGAGCAGTTTCGCAGTGTGATGACGCTGGTTAATATGCTGAAGAGCAATCCAGAGCTGGTGCAGCTCACCGATGAGTATCTGCACTTCAAGAATAAGCCGCTGAAGTATCATGAACTGTGGCAGAAGGTCGCCACCCAGGCGATGAGCACACCCGAACGCTGTGAGGTCACCTGGCTGGTGTTGCGCTCCTTTCACAGCGAACTCGTGGAGATGCGATTGGCCAGCTATAAGCTGCAGGACAAGTGGTTCTTCGAGAGCACCATCACCACCATATACAGGATGGTCGTTGAGCGCACAGTGAATCGTGAGGGCCACAAGCGAGACTCCAGCAGCGATCCGAGCGTGCGAACGCCCATGGCCAGGGTGGCCCTGCTGGACAGCCTGGCGGATGAGTCACAAAAATCAGCAAAGACTGCACCACGTATGCCACTGGCCATTGTTTATCCGTCCTCTGGTGTTAAAGCCGTGTTCCACACACCCCCCACCACAAGCAGTAGCAACAGCAGCACCACCACCGTCACTACCAAAACCACCGCAATGCCAAGCAGCAGCAGCACCACCACCACACTGGCCACTGCCACTGGCACTGCCAGCATAGCCACAAGTACAGTAAGCTCATCAGCCTGCGCCACAAGCATCCAGAATGATGGCCTCAAGTACATGAAATCCCCGAGTTTGGCAGGGCCCAGCAACACCCTGAAGATGACAAAAACTGTATCGGCCATACTGGATGGGAATCCAGTGCCCAAAGTAGTTGTGGTGCGTCGCAGCACGCCGTTGCCGGCTCCAGCTATGCCCAGCTATAGGATACGAGCCGGTGTCGCGATGTCAACACCAGCTATGAGATCTCCAGCATCTGCCATTGTGATGGCAGCAAATCAAAATGCTGTGCCTGTTCCACCAACAAATGGCATGGCTACGGCACCGATAGCTCCATTTCCAGCCACAGTTGTCACAATCACACCACCAAATGAAGCCTTGAAACGAAAGCGACCGTCGATCAGTGTCAATGGCAGCAGCAGCAGCTGCAACAGCCACAGCAGCAGCAGCAGCAGCAGCATCGATGGCATTGGTAGCCGGTCCTCAACCAGCGAAACGGAAACGGAAACCGCATCAGAATCGAATGATATGCCATTGCCAGCAATCGCAAACACCCGCCTGCAAATGCAAATCATTAGCAAGATTAAAGTGGAACTTTTGGAGAGTTTGACGGATGGGAATTCGCTGCATATACATGGCGGTGCGCTGACCACCCACTACTCAATGAATATGCCGCGGGTGGCTTCGCTGATACGAGAGGTGATGGCCATACCGATACTACACAACAGCAATCCAAAGTTGGCGGCCAAGAAATCCGAATTTTGGGCCAATGTGGCCAGGAAATTTCACATGCCAGGTAAACGAACCATGCCCCATGCCCCTCTCCAGCAAATCCAATTCATGCATTTAAAACAATTTTTATTTTGATTTCATTTTGCAGCTGATGCCTGTCGCGCCATTTGGAAATTTCTGAGCGAGAACATCAGCCTGTTCCCGGCGATTGCGCCCATGCCGGATCTGATGGGTCCCTACAAGAGCTACCCCAAGAGCTGGGAGAGATCGGATCGGCTGTTTGGCAAGTTCGAAGCGGCCGCCCTCAAGCACAGATGGGTCAAAGTCAAGGATCAGCTGCCCCTGCTCATGATGCACTTTCGCATGTACGAGCATCTGTACAGCGACATGCGCAGGCCGCGGCCCGGCGAGTTATTTCTACACAGAAATGTTACCCAGGAGCAGCGTGATGACGTCTGGCGGGTGGCCAACACCAAATTTCCCGATAGTAAGTTTTGCTTAATTCTGTTAATTAGTTAAATTAAATTAAATTAAATGAACTTATTAATTGCAGTCAATCATATGGAGGTTTGGTCCACATTTAAGAATACTTTTCGCACATATATGGACGACCTGGAGCTGGGCATTGAGAATCCATGGCCGCGGCTATGGTGGACGACCTTCGATCAGCTCAGATTCCTTGTGAATGTGCGCTATCATCCGCTGGAGCCATACTACTACATAGTCCACACCAAGATCAGGGAGGAGGTGAAGCGTTGCAGTATTTATGAGAAGATGATGACGCCGCGTCCCGCCGATCTCACGCCAAAGCCCAAAGTGCTGGGCAGTCAGGTGCGCATCGACTGGGAGCCATTGCCCTGGGACACCGAAGAGGCCAAGCGTCTGCTGACGGGTAAGCTGAGAGCGGACTCAGTCGTGCCGAACGCTATTGCTCCTCCTGCTCCTGCTCCACATCCAGCTAATGCTACAGCTGCACCTCCAGCGCCAGCTCCTGCTGCACCTCCACCTCCAGCTCCTGCTGCTGTTCCTGTTCCTGCGCCGGCTCCGGCAAAACCTTTAGCTCTGTCTCTTCTTCGCTCTCGTCCTCTTGTTCTCGTTGCCAAGGGCGCCAAAGTCGCGCCGACTATGCCTGCTGTGAAAATCAATGGCCAGCAACAGTTGCCGATGGCAGTCCAGACATGTCCCAAATTGAAATTAACAACGGAACGACCCTTGCCGCTTGTATCAGCATTTGAGGTGACCAGTACACTGCGACAATATCCGAACACCTTCAGGCGATCCTCCACCAATGAAAAGCGCGCCGCCTGGGTGAATGCGGCCAACGAACTGAATGCCACAGGTATGCAAACACAATTGATGACCAACAACCTATACTAATCTAACGCTCACGCTCACCCCCTTGGCAGTGACTGATTGCCGCCTGAGCATGCAGCATGCCCTGCGCGAATTGCGTACCCTGAAAATTGCCGATCCAACGAACCAATGCCAGATGGGACAAAACTATTATCGCCACATGAATGAAATCTACAAGGAGGTCAACCCCGCGGCACCATCGGCCAGTGCCGGTCAGCTGTTGGTGCGAACACCGCAGCAGCTCAACGAGACACTGGCCGAAGCGGCCACCACCAAGGAAGCGATGTTGCCGAAACGCTTCATACCGGAAATCACCATGAGAAACTGCGCGCCACGTCTGGTGCTCAAGAACTGGGCCCATGCCATGGGCAGTTTCAGTCCCGAAAACCAGCAAAAGTTGGTCGGAAAGCTGACCGATTTGTTTGCCAAATATGCGCGGGCATCGAAGGTGGCAAAAGCCCAAAAAGAACCCGGCAAAAGCACTCAAAATGCATGAGGCTAGTCCACGAAAAGCCCCTGACCAATACCCAAACACAAAACACAAGTTTTTGCATAATATTTCAGTTATTTATGAGTGCCGTGTGCACCCCCCACCCCCATCAAGCCCATAATATTGTAGTTAAATTATTTATAAGCGATATATTTACTTTTATCACGAGCATAAACTGTATCCATCAATGATATGTTTATTTATCCCTGGAGCCAGAGAAATCCAATGTTAAAGTGCAAAAAAAAAAAGGGATTATAAATATTTAATTACCTTGTAAGACCTCAATGAAACCTCCATTAAATACGTTTGTAAAAATATTCCAAAACGTTATTCTTCACATGGCTTCACATATTTTTACCTATAGTTTTGCAATATTTTGTCATTTGTTTTTCATGGCATGTTTTTTTTGGTATTTTTAAGAGCGCAAATTAAAATGAAGTGTAAATTTAAATCTTGAAAAATGTTTTCCAAGCGGCGCTTATACATAAAAAACGATAGCAATAATAAATTGAAAATCTCCAAAAATGCAAAAGTATGTGCAGCATAAGGGAGCAGCATATGCAGCAAATCCATTCGATTGGCTTTATCACGAAATATAGTAAACAAAATACGAAACTATACTCTAAAATATGGTAAATTATTTGTATGTATTTATAAGACAATTATCAAATTTATTTATGCGCAGTTGAGTTGAAGTAGCAGCTCGCAACAAAATTATTGTGTACATTATGTAATTCTATGAAAGATATGCCCAGCTCTGTTTTTGCAGAAGCTGGAAATTATATTTTAATATATTTTTTTAGTTTTCTTTTTGTTAATGCGAATATTAGGGACACCATAACTTGGTTTTTTTTTGGTAATAAAATAGTTATAAATAGTTGTGGTTCGTTTAATGATAGTTTGTTGAGTTTTGCCCTCTCGTATTGCGTAGCCCATGCCGAGCATCCTCAAGTCATGTGGTAAGGTTGGTCAATCGCTGGGCCCCGCCCACTTTTATGGGCAACTACGAAGACATCAAAGTAAGCCCCTCACAAATTGGCAACTAGGACAATGGGCCGGCCAGGCGATGTGTGATTGGAGGGATGATTTTCGTGCGTTGGCGCTAAACGAAGGATCAAATATAATTGGAATGCACGTTGAACAATTTAATTGGATGCAGAAATAGTAGAAAATACCAAACTAAATGTAACGCAATTTGATTATGTTTTTTGTTGTTGTTCACCAGCAGCAAAATTTGTTGCTTTTCTTTGGGCCGGGCGAAGCGACCAAGCGGAAACTGCGAGCATCCTTCAGTGGGGATTCCAGCTTAGCCGGGGGGGACTTCAGGCGAACAGTGTAGATGTCAGAGTATTGCGCCTGATAGGTTTCGTGCATCTTCAGCGAGAGAGTGGCAAAGATTTGGTCAACATTGACCCCGCTCCGGGCGGATGCCTCACAGAAGGCGAGTCCCTTGCCGTCGGCAAAGGTGAGTCCCTGCAATTGGCTGATCTTGCGGCATTTCAGATTTTCGCACTTGTTGCCCACCATGACAATGCACACGTCCCGCTGGCTGAACGTTTTGATCTCATCCAGCCAGCACGGCAAGCTCCTGAAACTGGATGGTTTCGTGGTGTCGTAGACCAGCATAATGCCGTGCACCTCACGATAGTAGCTGGGAAACAGGGGACGAAAGCGCTTCTCGCCGGCCGCATCCCAGATGAGCAGCTGCACCACCTGTCCGGCCACCTCAATGTAGTGTACACCCAGCTCCACACCCACGGAGCTGTGGTACCGGGCCGTGAAGCGTCCGCCCATGAAGCGCTGCAGCAGACTGGTCTTGCCCACGCCAGAATCGCCCAACAACAGTATCTTGAAGTGCATCTCGAAATCGCCACTCCTGAGTTTCGGTTGAGTCAATGGAACGGAATGCTTCCCCCTGGAACTATTCACAGGAGCTCAGACGCTAAGGAACGTTCGAACTAGACTGAACTGAGTCTCGTAGCTGGTGTGGAATCTATGGGAAAAATGAATGTCAAAGCTAACATGATGCATTATTTTCAGAGAAAATTGGCAGAGTAAAAGGAAACAGACGCGACCCACAAGTGAATTAATTGAAATTCAAATTTAATACTCGGTCTTTAAATACAAACATTGGGAAATTAAGTGGCATTTACTTTGATTTTAAAATTTAAAATTAAAATTATTTAAAATAAAAAATATATAACAATTTTATTTATTTAATTTAAGTATGAAATATATTTAATTTAAATATGAAATATATTTAATATAAATACGAAAATATTGAATTTAAATATGAAAGGAATGCAAATATTTAATTAAAGTGTAAAACATATTTATATCAAATATTTGCATGTTAATATCAAAATTTATCGCCTTCTTTTTACAATTTATTGTCTAAATGTCTCTACAAATAGCTCGACTTGAATGCGCAAATTTGCGCTTATTTGTGGGATGTTTTTCCCTGCCGAAAGTTCTCCTTTGAAGTTGGAGAAGTCCTAAAAAATAACGGACAGGCAAAGGTAAAGCCCACCTATCGGTCTGCGGAAATGGGTAAAGGGACTTAAAGTCGTTCTTCCAACGTAACACAGATACGTAATACGTATGTACTTATAGCCAACTGTTTCCTCTGAATGTCCATAAAAATTAACATTAAACTGCCAGTGGGGGGGGCGAGGTTCGTGTGTGGGTGGGGAAAGTTCAAAATGCTTCAGGACCCCGCGGACTGCCATCATAATCATTCCCGCATCTGATGGCGTTGGCAATAATGTTTGCTCCGGGTGATTAACGCAATTAAACAGGTGCTCAAAATGATGTTTCCAGTGGATTAGCTGCCCCCCAACCCACCGCCGTCCGAGCTGTACGAGAGGAGGCTTAACGTGGGGAGTGCACGGAGGACGAACTTTTTTTGGGGGATGGGATTGGCGGACGCTGGATGAGGGATGGGAATGCGTACGTCCGCTAATAAGGGACACATTAGCAGCATGCGCCACACGTTCGCATTATTTCTGGGTAGATGGTGGGTGGCTGGCTTGGTGGAAGGGGATGACGTTAAAATTCCATTAGCATCCCACTGGATGCTGATGCTTGACCTGTAGCGGCCCACCTTGATGGCGGATGGATGGATGGCTGGTTGGATGGTTGGATGGTTGGGCACCTTAATGATTGCTCAGGTGTTCTTGGGTATTCGTATCTTCTAGCGGGTTCCATTGTTGACTGCTCTGCGCTCGTCTCACTTGTGCAATTGTCTCCATCCCCTGGACATGATGAGCCACTTGCTCGGAATGATTTACTCAAATTAAATTCACAATTTCAGCCATTTTAAGAAGCTTCTAAAGTGGATAAACAGATGGATACCCTGGATAGGCTTAGTTATAAATAAATGGTGGACAGCTCTTTTCTCTGAGTCTATGTGTACTCCTTATGCTGATTGACTACTGGACACAGACTGAGCATCTGCTACCCTGTAACGTGGTTACTTTGGTGCCCGGAGGAAGGCTCATTCAGCGACCACAAAAACTGCTAATTGAAGAGTTTTTGTTACTGGCTGGCGCTGTTGTTTTATGCTTTTCATTTGTTATTCCCATGTTTTATTGTTAAGAAATACAAAGCATAAAAACAAAACCAAAAAAAGAAACCCAACAACAAACAATAAAAAGCAAACTATTTAATGACAGTCGGTCGGTCGGTCGGTCGATCGGCAGCCCACACAAAACGGCCCCAGACTCGGATTCAGAATGGGTCTCAGACTCTCAGCATAGTTCAATGGATTGCTACTGGGCCACAGACCAGAAATAAGTATAAGCGAATAAGTGTTGAGGGATACGACCATAAGACACCCTGTGCGGCAGTACTACCAAAATAATTGGATCAAAATTCCACAGGGAATTGATTTTATTTTTTAACTCAAACAGAGCACAAAATTCCGATTGGCTTTGGCTTAAAATTTGAAAGTTAATTAAATAATTTATAAATACTATTTATATTATATTATTTACAAATATAAGAGAACTGTATCCCGAATGTTGTGAGAGCCATAGGCAGGGAGAGTGCCCGGGAGTGCTGGAGAGCCTGATACGCTGTTAAAACCCTTGCCAAATGAGGCATACCTCTCTGTCATTACGGGGTGTTCAGCACAACAACAAGAACAATACTAAACAGCGGGGAGAGAAAAAAAAGAGAACACGCCCCGCTTTCGGGGACGAGTAAAATGTAAACAGAAAAGCCATTAACGGTTACAACAACAGCAGCTCTTATTGTTGCTGTTGTTGGAATTTTTTTTATTGGAATTGTTGCTGGAATTGTGTGGGGAAAAAACAATTGCAATTTCGCAAAAACAAAGATAATTTGCGAATGAGATCGACGACACGATACAAAGGCAAAACATGGAAAGAAGAAGCCCTTGGCAGAGGGAGAGAGAGGAGTACTGGAACAATCAGCTGGTGAAGCAAAGAGCAATGGAAGCCAAAGTTCCTGGAATGAAGAGCTCACCCTGTGGAACAGAACAAAACGGAGCGATCCGCAAATCGGTTATCCTGAATAGGATCCTGTTATAGGATCCCGCCGTGCACCATTCACCAACTCTTTTTAAATATCTCTCTCCCTCTCTCTGCTTACAGTTCCTCTCTCCCCAGTGGGAGGTATAATAAATTTCTAAAACTTATATTACCCCTAGAATCTGAACCTGAAACATCACAAGGTAGTCCCAAGTCCCTTACAAAATATGCCGAAGACCATTTTTGGTACATTACATTTCTTCAATTCAATCATCGATAACCTTCCGCATTCAAAGATCATAAAAATATTATATTATTGATGTCAATGCCAAAAAGCCGAGCACGTTGAATCAACCCAAAAATATACAAATTTGTCAGCGTAAAGTGTCAACAGTAATCGGAGTTCGGCCTGAAGTGCTGACCCCAAAATTCGGTGGCAATTGGGCTTTGGGCTTTGAGTTGAGGGCAGGCAGCAGGGCGGGCCTGACCCGACGCACTGACCCAGTAAACGTGCGTAATCCACAAAATATCAGAAAACCCACGAAATGCAGGAAAACACAAAAAAAAAAAAAAAGTGGAAAACAAACAAAAATCTGGTTTCCGACGTGACTTGTTTATTACGCCTAACGAACTTTCTATGGGAAGGGCCGCCGCCAGCACTTGGCACTTGGATAATCTTGGGTACTGCACTGCCGAGTGGTTGAGCATCCCAGCCAGCAATCAGAGCACAGACACAAAGATATTAATGAAAATAAGAAACAGCTTCCGCCGACCTCTTCTTCCCATGGATACAACAATCCGATTTGCATCGAATTTGGATCTTTGGATTGGTTGGTTGAATGTCTATAGACATCTACAGTCAAAAGAAAAGTCCTTTGGTAGGCGCCCCGCCACTGTTCCTATGTAGATGTCTACGACTTTGAGTTTGAGTAAATACTTGTATATTGTACAGATTTAATGGGTACTTGCCAAAAGACATAAAAAAACAGAAGAAGGAAAGCAAATGTGACGGGATTTCTTCTGTTTTCTTCCATTTCAATCCAAATGAGTAGATTTATTCAATTTGGAAGACTGGAAGTGGTGTTGGTGCGGCACAACTATTTCGATGAACACAACTGTAAATACATATATCATATTTCAGGCCAAGGGAGATCTTCTTCTAGTATTATTAATCAAAATCTAAATATTAGAAAGTGTCCTCCCCGAATATTGATAAAATGCGGCGGAAGAGTTAGGGAGTCATTTTTATTATTTCTGATAAGCTTAATTTCCTCCGCATAGAAACAACTCTTAACTGGAAAATCTGTATATAAACGATTTTTCCAACAACACTTCACTTTCCACATATTTTCACTATTTGTTGTCATATTGTATGTAATTTCATAACTTTGTAACCACAGTGCGCCAATCGGTTCTTCTGCCTCTGCTGGCTTGCTGCCTGCCTGGCTGATTTTATATCCTTCCAGAGAGTGCTATTTTTATGAAGAGATGCTTGCCATGCGCCAGAGAAAGCATCTTTGATTCCATACGAATAACAAGAGAAAGAAATGAGGGAATCTTTCAACAGACTCTTGGCCGGGTTTCACAATTGGAATCACATCACAGATCGTGTAACTACTGCCATGGCAATGGATCTATCCGCAAGGGTATCAAAAGCTTCGCCCTTCGATGCTCAATTTCCTCACTTGTTGTTGCTGCTATTATCGCACACAAAACACACGCTGCTGCTGCTGTTGCTGCTGCTGCTCTGTCTCGGTTCCTCGTTTTGTCTGCGCTTCGTTTCGTTACTTTTGCCGTTTCGGGCTTCAGTTCGAGTTCGCACTCGGGAGTCGTCGCACAATGGGACCATCGGCCATTTCAGATTGCTAAATTAATATCTTCATGAAATTTATGATTGCTAAATTAATATTTTCATGAAATATACAGTTTGATTAGTTTATTTAAGATTGATAAATCCATTTTTCATCAGGAGTCTTTCCACCAAGCCAAATGTTTGTTATTAAATAATGTTAACAATAATAAAACCTAAAATTAGAGACCTAAATTCTATATATAGTTTACTTTTTATTCGACCTAAAATAGAGTAATTGAGTAACTGAAAATATCTCCCAATCCAAAGATCCGGTTTTCTTAAAGTTTCCATATCACTTTTGCCCCATCTTTCAGGCTGAGGCCCCACTGTGCGCTTTTGTCGTTGTCGTGCTGTCGTCACTGACGCAGCCGCAGTCGCCGTCGTTGCCTATCTCAGTCGCTGCGCCGCCGCGGCGGCCGAAAGAAACCGAAACCGAAACGGTCATTATTAATTCGTACGTAGTCGCAGTCGTAGTCGCGGTCGCCGTTTTGCGGTTGCGGTCGCAGTCGCCTGTCGTGTGTAGTTTTCCCTCTCCATCCCATAAGAACCGTTGCAGCCCGGCGCGGCCCGGCGTTTCGTATTTTGTCGCAGAAGACCAGAAGAAGATTTTCGCCCGCACCCAGAGATCAGCGGGACTCGTGTGTCGTCGTCGCGCTTAATTAAATACTCTTATTTTTTTTCCCTCCTTATTATTTTGTGTGTTTGTTGTTCCGACAACCCAATTAAATATAGCTTTAATTGTTTAATAGCAACAACCAGCAGCAACAGCAGCACAAAGAGCAAAAAGAAGTAAAGTTAAGTGCGAAAAGTAAAGTTAAGTGAAGTTTCAGTGAGTTGAGTGAGTGTGAGTGATTGAGTGCGCGATTGGTGCCCCTGTGCGTGTGTGTGTGTGTGTGGGTAAACAATTGGAGCAGGCCCACAAGTGGACATTGGACACACACAATACGATCGCCCAGGGGGCTACTGCTACTGCTACTGCTAGTGCTAGTGCCCCAACTCCCAACTCGGATTCCTGCCTAGTACCTGGTGCCGCCTCTTGCGGCAAGTTCAAGTTCAAAGAGAGGAGAGAGCCACAGCCGGTAAGCATACTCTCGAATTGACAGCGCCCACAACTTTACATGAGGGGCCGTGTCCTCTCTCAGTGTCTCTCTCTCTCTCTCCCTATCTTTCTCTTTTCATGGCGCTCTCTCGCGTGCGTGCGTGTGTGGCGTCTCTCTCGTTTACTTTTTGCGAGCATTGCACCTTTTTGGGCCGTATTCCTTTTTGTGTCGTCTTTCGCTTTCAATGCATTTTGACAGTGGGAATGGCTAATCGTTCTGGCATTTTGCATTCTCCGCGACTGCCACCTTTGTCACTACTTCACCCTGCGCACATTCCTTCCACCGTTGTCATATCCTACTCTCCCTCTGCCCCCTGCTCTGTACCGGCCACTCTCTGGCATGGATTCGCATTCGCCCGCACCTGATGATAAAACACCAACCAACAATGCTTTTATCGGGCTATTACGACTGAGGCGATACCCCATTATATTACTTTCTTCGTACCAATTATCCGCTTGAAACTATTTTTGGTGGACCGCTAGCATAATAAACATTTAAAATAAAGTTTTACCACTAGTTCTCATACCAATCTCGGGGAGCAGCCCGCTCAAACCGTTGTGAGCAAGCTAATACAGTATACCCTTAAAATTCCAGAAGTACTGGGTATTCCCAAAACATTGTTGATGATTTGTACGGATTGCTGCTAATCAGCTACAGCCATCTCGCTCTCGTATTTACCCTCTTTGTTGTTTTTGGGAGTGTACACTCTACTACTGGGCGCTTGGTTTTTAGTTCTTCTTATCTCCCCTTTTTGCCGAAAAATCGAAATTGTAACCAAAAAAGGAACCATCGCAAAGCGTTTTGCGTTGCGGAAGAGTCCACGTTATGCGAGATATTCCTCTACTTTCAAATGCAACACCCGATGACTGCCCCGTCTGATAAGTCCGAGCAGGGTATGTGCATACAATGCATACTTATGCATGTGTGTACAATGTATGTATGTATGTGCTTACCGCCATTACTTGTGTATGATATAGAATTTCTCATGCAATTTGCTGTTGTCATAGTACTTCTTCTTATTATCTCCATGGGTCTTATCAATGGGTTGCCTTCGTTCCGGCTGGTCAGTGTTCCTCTGCAGGTAGTGGCGGTGTATTCTGGCTCTGATAGCGATCGTGGCTGGCACACATTAGCTGCTGATTTCTATACATTTGTTTAAAGGTATAAATCCATTTAGATAAGTATTTACATACATATATGCAATCTTTGTTGGTTCTTTCTTTGTTTCTGGGATCGTTGACTTTTGATAATTCAACAGAAATTATTTCTGCTCACTCTGCTAAAAGTTTGTGCAAATTATTTTACTTACGGTTGAACTTATTACATACATATTTATGTACATAACATACATACTACATCGTTCAACGAAGCTTTCAAATTCAAAAATTTCGACAAAAACAGAATTTTACATATTTAGAAATTGGACAATTTTTAAGTGGAGAAGTTTGGGATTATTGATGATCTTATGGATATGGACGCTCTTTAATGATTCCGTATAAGATTTGCTGATATTTGGCAGCCCTAGAGCCATGATCTCAGTCGAATTCCGTGATGGATATTTAGCCATCGCCCACACAACTATTCGCATATTCGATTGCCTGCATTCGTTGCTCAATTTGTTTTTGGCGTTGAATTTTGCTCTGTGGAGCGCTCTATGGTCCAATGCTGGATCCATAATGTGGGGGCGCAACAGCAGCAGCAGCCGCACATTAAGTTTTGTTTTGGGGCTCTCTGTGTTTACGCTAACGTTTACTTCTGTCGACCAAAGCAACTGTTCCAATAGAAAGCCAGTTAACAAAAGCCACGCTCCGGTTCGAGGCCAGGGCCTGGGAAGACGATCAACGATCAACGATCAACGATCCAGCGATCGATCGATCCATCGATCGGGTCTGGTCTGGTCTGGCCGTCAGCGTCTAAATATAGATTTCGACCATATTTGTTCGGCAAATATTGGCAATGAGTGTGTGCGGTGCGGCAGCCCGAACCTGCCTCAATTCCGTCTCAGTGTCTGTATCTGTATCTATGTCTCTGTATCTGCGTTCGCTGCTGCACGTGTTGTTGCTGCTTGTGGCACCCCACGCGACATTCAACATGGGGACATGCGACAATATTCCATCTCTTTTTTATGTGAGAGGCGGAAGAAACATTTTTTTTTTGTTTTTTGTATACGAAAATTCTTCGTTAGTTTTAGTTTAATATTTATGGCTTATATGTATACTAGAACTGAAGATAGAGCAAGGATCTGTCATACCACCAAAGGTTTTTGAGCATCCTTTGCTGTTGCTTGCTGCTCCAGTTTTTGTTTTCCCTTTTTCGCGCCTGCTTGACGAAACTTTATCTGTGGCATAGCTCCCTTAATAAGTTGTAATCTATTTGTCAATATTGTTCCTGTTGGCTGCTCTTTAAACATTGTGCGTACAGTATCTGAATCTCTATTTGTATCTGTATCTGTATGTGGTGAGAAGTATCTATATCTATATTTGCTGGCCTTCTCCCAGCTCCCTGTACCCTGTCCAACGCCTCTTCCTGGTTGTGTGTCTGCTGTTGCTGTTGCTGCTGCTGCATCCACATTTCAGACATTCAGACAATGGCCGCGTATTCATAAACAAGGCATCTGTCTATCCGTCCATTCGCTACGCCTGTCCATCCATCCGTGTGTGCCTCTAGCCGTGCTCCTGTGGCTGCCACAACAAATTTCTTCTTTTTTTTCAGCAAGTTGGTGCCACTTCTTGCCATTGCTTGTGTGTGTGTGCCGCTGCCGTTGCCATGCGATCGCTTGCTTGCTGCAAACAAAAAAAAATTCATTTTGGTCTTCATATTTTTTTCTTCTTTTTTCTGTTTGTCTATCTTTTGCTGTCCTTCTCAGTTTCTGTGTCTTTCTCTGTGTTTTCAACTAATTGTATTGCATTTTTTTGTTAACTTTCCTTGACAGTAGATATTCTGAGGTTTTGTTGGGTTTCTTCGCCTTCTCGAAAGTAAAAGCCTGTGTGGAGATATGAAATACAGTAGTCCCCTGAAAATGATTTTACTAGTACTTAAAAATTGCCCCTGGCGAATGGATGCATACACTTCGAATGGTAATTAAAATATATTTACGAAGTATCTGTATCTGCAAGTAATTTGCTGCCCAAAAAGCCGAAAAAAATGTCCAAGGGGATATTCTGGAACAGAATAAACTTTTAATACAGATTTTTATTTTTTTAATAGTAGTTTTTTAATTATTTAAAAAAAATAATTTTTTTATACTTTATGAGTTTGGTATAAAACTGGAAATATTTGTTTTCAATTTGTATGCCAGAAACAATTTTTAAATTGTATAGTAAAAATGTATTACACAAATTAAAAAATAAATAAAATTTCGTAGATAATACAAAACAGAAAATAATATATATTGCATTATTTGTATTATGATCATGATGATCCTTGCAAAAACAACACACCACAATAAACAAAACTCAAAAGACCTGACCTTTGGCAACACGATTTGCGTTGACATCCGATGCAGATACACGCGTACAGTGGACACAGTACGGACAGTACGGACTGCAAATGATATTCAACATTAATTGAGGAGGCCTTCTGTGACGCAAGTGACGCCCCAAATGCAATTGCTGCAGCAGCACATAGATTGACGGACACTCAAGTGGCTCTCAATTCGATTCGATGGCAGCCAATCTCCTTGATTGAGGAGGCCTCTTATCAGCCAAGGAAAGGGCAGTGCTAGTATCATATCAATTGATTTATGGCGTTGATGGAGAGAGCGGCAATCAATTGAGTAGCTGTCCAGAATGCGAATCACCTTCAGCCTCAATTCCCCAATTGATTGCCGGGCGACGACAACGATCATCACATGCACCATACACGAGAGTATCATCATTCAGATGTGGATGCCGAATCGCTGCCGCCTGTGTGCGTGCTTATCATTCAATTTACAGACTTTTCTTGTTTCTCGTTTCTTGTTTCTGTGCCACAAAATGAAGCGAGGCATCAGGCCCCAGTCAGCGATAAGTCCAAGACAAGATAACGCCCGACCCCGAAATCTCAGGCGAAACGCTCAAGAAGACCTAAGAGAAAGATGCTGCTTGTATCTGTATCAGCAGTATCTGTGGGGCAGCAGCTGCTGCTCCTCAGCACTAAAACTCATTTCAATTTCACGCTGTTATTTAACCTTAGCATAAATTCAATAAATAAACCAGAGACAAAGCTCAGACAAAACATTCATTAGACCCGAAATTGATACAGGCCCCTCGGATGGGATCGCCCTCGAAATATTGATATTGATTATTGATATTTCCATGCCACAAATACGAGTATTTCTCTGTTCGTCTGCTGTGTCGTGTTTCGATGTCTCTTGTATGTGTAAACACGCAAACAATTTATGGCCTGATGAAGTAGAGGACCCACAAGCGATCATCTAAATTCAAAGATATTTAAAGCTAAGAATGCGTTCAGTCAAAATAAATGAAATCAATCTTTAAGGTTTCAGATCTTTGATGCAATGGAAATATGGTTCTAATTGCAACGAAAATTCCGCTTGCTCCGCTCAAAAGATTTATCCATCCAGAGCCCTAGGAAAGTATACAGGAATCGCTTTAAAATTCTTGAATTTCACTACAAAAGCTTAAAACATATTTTGCTTTAATTTTAAATTATATAAATGGGTACATGTATTTTCCTATTAAGAGAACTCTTTTATACAGATACAAATTTACAGTGAAAACTGGAAATATAATCGGAAAATTACCTATAACTATTTTTCTGTCGAAGCCGCGACATTAAGTTAAGTTCCCAGTTACGCCCGGTTTCGATTTATGCATGTATCTGATGACTTTCCCTCTCAGGTTTTTTCTTCGCCCTCACTAAAAAAATACGACACGGCACCCCTGGATGTGAAACACACGAAATATATTGAAAGGGGGCTGGTGCCGACCCTTGAGCTGGACCCTAATTTGCTGTGTAGCTTCTGCTGTGTTCTTTGATTTTTATTTATCGAATCTTTGTGCTGGGGTGATTCATTAGTGATTCATCATTTTGCAGATGGCTTATCTACTCGCAAAAAAATTGCAAAAATTATCAATCCGATTGTACGTACGGCTTAGCACATCATTTCCTGTTTGGTTTATGAAAATCGACTGGTTGACCAAAGGCAGGAAAGGAGGCGCCAAGCAAAATATAATTGCGGAGTAAGATCAAAATGTCTGCCCCAAAAAATAGCTGTTGCGGTGAAAGCGGGGACTGCAGCGGAAAGATGGGCAGCGAAACTCCAAACACGGACTGTAATTTTCTGCGACAATTAGAGCTCGCCACACATCACCCCAATCCAATCAACGGATTTTGTTGACCAGCCAAATTATCGAATTGCAGACATGTTCCCCAGCTAGAGCTGAAAAGTGCTACAACAAAAGCCGATCCCATATATCCACAATAGATTCAACGATACATATTTATGTGTGTATGTATGTATGTATGTATGGTCTGACTGCTCGAAGTTCTCGTAATCGCGTAGAATCCCATTTAAAGCCATCTTCCCCATTTGATCAACAATTTATTCAAGCTAAAAAAATAAATAAATACGAAACTTCAGCTCGAACCCAAACGAGACGCTCATTTTGTATGCATTTAAAGCTTTTGTAATGAGCTGCTGCTGCTTGCTGCTGCGTGCGACTGGCGCGACTGCGTGACATTTTTTTTCACGCTTCTCGTTTGATGGCCACCGATTTTTCGGTTAATTTTTTTGTTGTTTTTGTTTTTTTTTTTTGGTGCGGGAAATGTTGTCGCGATTCGAATGCATTTCAACCTTAAAGCCGCATATACATACGTATCTCGTATCTCGTATCTGGTCTCTGGTATCTGAACTGTTCACAATTTCATTTGCAATTCAACTTCCGTCAACCATCCAACCGTCAGCCGTGGCACTGTGTGGAATTTCATGGCAAAAGGAGGAAGGCTTCGTACATCCATGACCGAAACAATGGATACCCTTTGATTGAAGCATTGAATTTATGGCTGGGGTACTCTGGGTGCAGCCGTCTGCTTAGGTAAAATTTCTGGAGAAATTGTAAAATTTCAGTATTTGTCAGGACTGTTGACTGCGCATCAAGAATTTATCCCACAATAAGTGCAAAGCTGATTTCTGATCTAATCAAAATTATCATGCTGCTTTGCAGAAGTGAAACACATGAGACGCCAAATAACGAGCTTCGAAATTGTATCTGAAAGATACGACAGATACGTATGTTAACTGAAATGAAATGCTTATGTAAATGCAGAAATTGAAATGAAAATGTAATTAATGAGCATAAAATGCGGAAAAATTTGTGGAAATATAATATACGTGAAACGAGTTTTTCCATTTGTCAACATCTACATCATCATCGTGTGCGTAGAGTTGGTGGTGGGGGGGGGGACTGAGGGGCCTGGGATATTGTCAAATGAAGTTTGGAGGCCCCACAAAAATGTTTGGACAGAGCCAGAAAGAGCCAGGCAATTGCTCTGCACGGGTTTTTAATTAAAAAAAACTTATGAATGTACGGACGAGTGTATCTGCAAGATACATTCAACATTCACTTTTTTCGGTTTGTGTTTTTGTTTTGCTTGCTGTGTGTCTGTCGGTTTCACGTCCATTTTCACCATTTTATTATTCCATTTGTCTGCATGGAAAACATTTGCTGACTGCCTCACCGCCCCATCTCACGCTTATGCGGTTCTTTCGATTGATTTAGCTGCAAATAGATCATACACGGAATACATATGTATGCTCTATCGCCTCTATGAAACTAAATTGATATTTGAGCGAAATTTACAACACAACAAATTTGCCTATAATTATGCCTAAAATCTTGATCATTTTAGGCATGTTTTCAATATAATTTTATATTGAAGTTTGAACGGCTCAATCCGCTCGAATTTTCTCACTTGACTTGTCATCCTCTTCTTTCGTTACATCGTCATCGTCACTGCAATATTCATTGTTAAACCAAATCATATTAATTATTATTTATGGCTCAAGGAGAATTACATAAAATTTAATTTGAAGATATTTTCCTTTTTTTCGCTCAGATTTTGCCTTATGTTATTCTAGATTCGTTCTGCTGGAATTTATTCACTTAGATTTTTCACAGCTATTGTTTTACATTTTGGTTGCTTTGATTCATGGGCTAGATGATCCCTCGATTGTGTCGCAGAAACCCAAATCCATTCTTCAAGCCTCAATGATGAAGTCACCCGTCGATTGTTTCCAGCCTTAACCATCAGTCAGCCTCAATCGTGATCTCATTATTGACATAATTTCTATACATATATTTAATCTACACTTCATCCTACATTTCACATACCTTCCCCATATTTTTGAACGCCTTTTGCTGCCCACTTTTGTTTGTCATTTGCATCGCCAAAAACCTATAACTCTTTCACAATTTGTCTCAACCCACAGAGCTCGAGAGCACGTACCACGTACTACCACAGTCCTCATCCTTGGATCTGGCGGGCCTGTCCGGTCAGAACCACCACCTGTCGCATAAGCAAATCGTGAACGTTAATTAAATGTCAACAGATCCAGCGACAAAGGAGCCAGGCGGTGAGGAGCCAAGCGCAGAAGGGGTCGATGGAGAACGGGGTCCGAGAAGCCAAATGAATTGGAATTGAAATGGAAATTGAGAATCCGTCGGCAAAGAGAATCGCAACAGCATTGCGAAATTGTGGCCAAAATATTTGCATGATTGTCAAATAAATCAAAATATTCAAGAAAGAGAAGCAGCGAGAGGAGAACTAAAAAAAGAAGAAGCCAGAAAATTTAAGAAGAAGCGTGCGAAGAAGAAAAATCACAACGAGTAGTAAAAAGCAAAGAGTGAACAGCGCAAGAAGTAGCAAAGGAAGGAAAAATAATCCCTTCAAAGAGAAGACAACCAGCGAGAGACAGAAAAAGAGGAGCAGCGAGACGGAGAATAGACCAGAACCAGCCAAAGAGACAGAGATAAATTTGAACAAAACAACAAGAAGTTGAAGAAGCTGCAGGAAAATGGTTAACGCAGTGATGGATGCCATTGCGGTGAGTAAAATGATAAATAGAGAATTAAGAACGCCATAAAGAATGTTAATCTAAGGGAGAGAGAGATGGAAAATGGAAATATAACGAGAGGAAGGCGATCGCGTCGCTTGTTAAATTTAATTTAAAATACGTTTAATGCAATATTATTTTTGTATTTGTCTTTTTCTGCGATCTCTCTCTCCTCCTTCCCTTTCTTATTTGCTAATAGTCCCCACTTCCTCTCTAGCTCTCGTTCAATTCCTTTCTCCATTCCTTCCCGTATAATCCACACTCGGATATATTGCCAATTGAAGTTTTGTTTGCACTTCGAACACAGAAACTCTGCGGTTGAGTTTCCATTTTATTTAAAATTTTTGTACCCACCGGCTTAGGGATACCCTATGGAGAGAAGGCTACATTCAATTTCGATCGGCTACACTAATTCCTATGCAATATCTCAGCCACACTTGCAGAATAAATTCTCAACAATAAGTTCCCAAATTCCTTTAAGGAGTTATCACTCATTCATCGATGAATTGTCAACCAAGGACTAGTCACGTCACCCATGGAACTCCCTGTGGAGCTCTTGGGACACTTTCGTGTCTAGCAACAAACTTTGAAGGTTCTTTCCAACTTTAACACAAATTCCCCTGCTATTAAGGGCATTCGTTGCTTCGGCCATTGATGTTGGTTTTTATTTCTTGCCTTGTTTTGTTTTGTTTTGTTTTTTTCTTTTCGATTTGGTTTTTGCTTACTTTGCCCACATTTTCAATTTGAATCTGTTTGCTGTGGCAATTGCTCAATTGGCTGGCGGCCTGTCTATGGCTCTGTCTCCCCCTTGTCTGACCGTTTGTCTGTCCCACCAGCTGTGTCTCTGTTTGCATGGAAGTGTGGCTGGGCTGTGTGGCATTATTACATGCTAATCCATATGTTTAAGTTGTCTTTTTTTTCTCTTCTCGATTTCTGTCTCGTTTTGGCAAAAATACAAATTCCATTGAGGCGTATACGTGATGCGGATTCTATTTGGAGATGAGGATGCATACTCTTAAGAAGTATCTTTGATGTACATATTTATTCATGTGCTTGCTTTAAGGTTGTTCGGCAGATTAGCCCCTTAACATGCAGCAAATCAGCTTCTTTTCTATCGAAAAGTGTGACATTCAAATGGAAACGATTTCAGTCGCAAAAGCACTACATAATTCCCATAATGCTTTGAGTGTCTTATTGTTTGCCTTGTTGCTAAAAACAAAACAAAAACCCACTGTATGTCCCCCTTGCCACACAGTTTCCACAGTCTTCCCAGATTCCCATTTTTTTTTGTATTTTTCACTTCACTTTTCGTCCAGCATTTGCATACACAGTTTGCCAATTTGTGGGCCAAACGAAAACGAAGAAAACAAAAACCAAAACCAAAACCAAAAACTCTAGAAATATTTATAAATACACAAAAATAATGCAGAAAACTCACACAAGAAAGAAAAGGAACTGAAAACGAAGTGGATATCAAATTAGCACGGAGCGTGGGAGCCGGTTTGCTGTGTGTTTCTGTGTGTTGCTGTGCTTTGGCTGATTTTTGGCACTTGGCTTTGGGGACATGGGTTAACCATGTTGCATATGAGAGGCAGGCAGTCTAAGAGGAGGCAAGCCACAAACCCGTTATTATTGCATTAGCCAAGACAGTGGCGCGCGTAATTATTGGAGATCGCCACACAGCCACAGAGCGACAGAGCGACTGACACAGCCACAGCCAAGGCCTGCCACTGCCACCGCCGGAAGTTAAGACCTGTTGTGGCAGGTACACCGGTAGTACCCCACCCAACACCCAAACTTCAGTCCGATGCATGCCCCACCAGCATCGCCGCCAGCCGAATGTTTGTGTAACGGAAATTCCTCCGCAAAGAGACACGACACCGAAGGCTAAGTCCAAGTGGTGGCCTCTCTCTGGGCCATGATTTTGCACAAAAATAAAATCAAAATCAAAATCAAATTCAAATGATTCCCATGATCAGCAGCCGCCACTTGAGACATCCGTTCATTAACCTAAAATCGAGTTGGAGATTTGCAGAGATAGAGAGAGAGAGAGAGAGGGAGCCTTCTAGAACTTAATTACCAATCAATTGCATTGATTGGTCTGCTTTTCAATCCAATCGCTGTTCGTTTATTCATTGCATTTGCAAGTTGTAGACTTGGGTCTTGGCTCTGCGTTGCAGTTTGATTGGACACTAAATAGGAGTAATGCTAGAAATGGCTAAAGGATTTGTAGGCATTTAATGGGAAGCAGAAAAGCGGACCGAAATGTAGCAGCGATAGACGAAGATGTGAAGAAAAACCAGCGAGAGTCGATGAGAAACAAAATAAGAAAATCAGCGAGAGAAGGAAAGATAAGGTATCAGAGAAAGAAAAAAAAAAACGAGAAGGAACGTGTGAGTCGCTACTGGGGACGCGACTCTAGTTACAATTTTTTTTATTAAATTCTTGAAGTTTTTAATGAGATTATCTTTTGCTCAGTTGTTGCATTTTTCCAACGACTTCCATGTTTATTGTGTTGTTTTCAGATTGATTACCATCTAGTTGTCAGAAATTGAGCTTAAGAAAGAGTTTTTTTCAAACCATATTTGGATGCATTTAGTCAAGATGAAGCAAGGCCACGTTTTAACTTGAAATTGATTGGTCTTTCTCTTGCATCCGTAATTAATTGATAAATCTTATTTATTTTATATTTCAGCTGCTCAGCTCTTTGGCCAGCGATCTGGATGTAATGCTGAACGATCTTCGCTCAGCGCCGAGTCATGCCTCAGCGAATCAGCAGCAGCTGCAGCAGCAACCACAGCAACAGCAGCAACAGCAGCAGCAGCAACAGCAGCAGCAGCAGCTACAATCAAGGCAACTGCTGCCACCGCTGCATCATTGGCAAAGCATTAACAATAATAATGTGCCACACCCACTGAAGGCAATCCGATCCACAACAATATCCACACAAAATTGCCTTCAGAATAATCGTCGTCGTGTGGCACCCAAACCCTTGCCACGGCCACCGCGACGCTCACGTCCAGCCAACACCAATGCGGCCAGGGAGGCTGCGGCGGTGGATGATGCCGCCGAGGATACGGATGCCAGCGATTTGGCCAATATGACAGCACCGTTGAGCGCCAGTGCGGCGGCCACACGGATAATGGGCCTCTCGCCGGAGGTGAAGAAGGTGCAACGGCTGCCGCTCTGGTGCCATCCGCACACTCAAACGCCACCATCGGTGCAGCTGCGTCCCCAGCGTCGCCCCAGTCAGCGCCATCATCATCATGGGTAAGTCATCATCGTACCAACCCATCCCATTGTTCTTCACAAGAAAGGAAGAGCAAGCAAGTCTCTCGCGTAACCTCTACAGGTGGCAATGGTCTGTGAACAGTTTATGCTCCGCCGAGCGCTTCATGGGAATGGGCGGGTTGGCACTGGCACTGGCAGTGGCAGTTGCACGCATGGTTGACAGCCAAAAGCTGTCTAAAGTCATGGCCAAAAGATGAACTGCTGAGAGCAATGCCAGTGGGCATTGGTGGTCACCATTTTGCTTGGCATTCCAGCAGCCAAAATGCCTATCTGATCAGCGAAAATAAATGCAGGCATTATGGACTTAACGCTAAAGCTAAAACCCCCCAAAAGATTGTGTAGTTTTGCATAAAGAAATGAAGATTATGCACTCAAAAGTGTTTTGCAGATCGGGGTCACCAGCTACTTGACTTTCAGGCAGTCAGAATGGAACAAGTGACGATGGGCTAACGCTCTAACATTTAACCATGCAAAATTGAATGCTAACAATCTCGAAGATAACATTTGACAAGGGTCGTCCGTCTGTCTCTAGCCAAACTGCTCGATCGGGGCATGCAAATTTCAAGCTTAACCTTTTCATTAGCCACGGACCCACACCCAGAATCAGTATCAGAACCAGAACCAGAGGGAGGCACTCCCAGCCGCCACTGCAGCCAGTTTAGCTGGCAGCTAAGTTATGGTATGGCAGCCCAACCAAAAAGCCAACGTTGACAACCAGCCACACCGAACCGAACCCGAGTGGGCGGCCAGGGGGCGGGTGTGGTAAAATGCGTAACATGGATAGGATATGTTTGAGTAAATGCTGCTGCGTATGTGTTTAGATACTTTTGTAATTCCATATAAGCGCAATATGTTTAGCATATAAATTATGAGGCCCGACACCAGCACCAGCGCAAACAGCGACTCTATCGCTGTATCTCGACCCCTCGATTGTGGGTCGTGTGTGTGTGTGTGTGGGGTGGGGTGTAGGCGTCAAGACATTCTAGATATTGGCCAAAGGAGAAAAACTGAAATGAACAGACCAACCCCCACCCCCGACGCCATGCCACTCCACTCTGGCCAAAAATGAAGTGTTATATTTTATGTGGCAATCCGGAATGCCAGAAACAACAGCCGACAAATGTCCGGAGATGACAGAAACCAAAGACAAATACAATGCTCCATAAACTTGGGTAAATATGAATATGTCTGCCACAAAGGGGGGCATAAATATACCCGGCCTTCGACTGTGAGAGGGTTGAAGGGTTTCTTTTCTTTGCTGACAGCCGGAACCATCCTCTCGCACCATTCTCCTGACCCCCCTGCCACCCGGAATGGGACTCTGAATGGTTACTGCTTACTGGTTACTGGTTACTGGTGCAAAGGGTTGTGTGTGACTTTTGTGTGTGTGTTTAGCTATTTATTAAATTTGTTTACCACCCAAAAACACAAACACACACACACACACACACACACATACAAGTAACGAATGTGAAATGGAATGGGCATTGGGTTGTGGTGGGTGGGGTGGGTGATGTCTAAGGATGAGGTTACAAGGAGCCACGAACATGAGCTGCGTAACTAATTTGCCTAAAGTGCACGATGCCTCATCAACATCAGTTACAATGACTACAGCAGCACAGTGGCATGGAAGTACTCGTACCTACTAATTTTCATGCAGAGCAGAGCAAAAATCAAATTAAATTAATTTTAAATTAAAACCAAATTTAAAAAAAATCTCAAAAAATAAATAACTGACAGCTACGCTATTTTTTGAAGAGCTATACTCAAACAGAATAAACTTTTAATACCAAATTGTTTGAAATTTGTTTTCTTATTAATTTTTTTAAATTTATTTTTATTTTATTAATATAAAAATTTAAAATATAAATTAAATTCAAACATCTCTTCAGCGTAGAAGGTTAAGGTTATGTATGGCTTAAAGGTATGTCCATGCATGACATACATATGCCAAATATTTGCTGAGAGCTTGAAATTTCCAACCATTTTTAGCTTGAATCAAATGAGATTTTGCGACTTTAAATTTGTTGATAATATTAAATGGGAGAAATGTATTTATTTGTTTTTAATTCAAATTATAGTTTTAAGCAGGGATTCATTACAGAGTGTAATTTGCCAAGGTTGCCAAGGCCAATAAAATAAATAATAAAGAATAATAAATATAATAATAAATAATAAAGAATAAATAATAATAAAGAATAAATAATAATAAAGAATAAATAATAATAAAGAGTAAATAATAATAAAGAATAAATAATAATAAAGAGTAAATAATAATAAAGAATAAATAATAAAGAATAAAGAATTAATAATAAAGAATTAATAATAAGGAATAAATAATAAATAATTAATATTAGTAAATAATAAAGCTAGAAATGTATCAATAGAATGTTCTCGTCTTAGTCTCAGAATTTTGCATTCGGCATTCAAAAATATCTCGTAGCACTGTGGCGACGGCTGGCACCACAAGAAGTTTTGTCGTGCTCGCCAAGTGTTTTTGTGGCGGCGGGCCCCATGCTTGCCCTCTCGACTCTCGAAAATTGATGATGTCTAGGACCCAGGCCATATCTGCCACCAAGCATCTCGCAGGCCCATCATCCGCCATCACCAACATCATCATCATCACCATCATGGGCTTGATGATTGTCAAAAAGTTTATGCAATTTGAGAGCGTTTTAAGTTTCTGACGTAGTCAACGATGCGAAGCCAAAAAGGAGCAGACTAAATGGATGGCTCTGGCTCTCGTTGTGGCGTTTGCGGCCAAATGCTGCGACAGGTGTTTGCTTTATTAACTGTAGACACACACCTCCTTCCTGCCACCATGCAAAACGAAGCACTTCCAGTGCGGCTGACATGTAAACAGATTAACATAATTAATTTATTTGGCTCCTGCTACTGCAAGAGACTCCTGCTAATGTCTAGAAATTTGTGTGCTCCTCAATGCAGTGGGTGGGGCTCGTATATTCCTTCGTTAGGGGAGAAAGGAATGTGAAAACCAATCGGAATTTGGCACTGCATTTAAGTCCATTTCCATCTCTAACCTTTGCCACATTTTCAGGGTATTTGTTGCAGGGGGAACCATGGATTGAGATTGCGATCATGAATGGTACCTCATTAATATGTTTGTGTGGGCTTTGTCATCTCTTTCGCTCGATTGTGAGACGATGGAATGATTGATCATATTTTTCTTTTTTACGATCAATTCTGCCGCTTTTGCTCTTCACCGACAAACCCCAATGATAGACAGAGCCACGACAGAGATCTCTTTTGTCTGCGTATCCATCATATTTAGCATACAACTGTCTGTCTGTCTGTCTATCTGTCTGTCAGAGGCAGTGAGTGAGCGAATGTTGTGTGCCAAAGAGGCCATGAAATGAAATGAGTTCGCGGCAAGCAAGCAGCATCACACACAGCAGTCGCATTTCAATGCCAACGAGTACAGTACGGACGTCAATTGATATCTCAAATTTCGCCATTATGCAACGGTACTCTATTCCATCTACTGTCCAGTGTCCCCCTGTCCAGTGTCCACTTGCGCCCCACTCATTAGCCAAGTTCTCACTTA
Source organism: Drosophila tristis (assembly GCA_018150885.1). Classification (NCBI taxonomy): domain Eukaryota; kingdom Metazoa; phylum Arthropoda; class Insecta; order Diptera; family Drosophilidae; genus Drosophila; species Drosophila tristis. The sequence goes on along the minus strand of JAECWT010000215.1, from coordinate 4,354,113 downwards.
TTCATCGCACATTTACCACAGACTCTTGGTGGTGGGGTGAGCCCCCGCACGGTCGAGGCTCTAAATTTCCCCAGACAATACAATGACCAAAGACATAAAAAAAAGAAACCCAGCAAAGAACCCCAGAGAAAGTCGAAAAGAGAAAGCACTAAAGAAAAGTGTAAAACATTAAGGGAACAAAACAGGGAACGGGCACAAACAAAACAAAAAAACAGCAAAGGAATTCTTTCTTTTTTTTTTTTTTGAGCCACGTAGCTTTAGATACCCTTTCGGGAGCAATCGTTGCCATGGGTAATACGAGTACCATGATGTGCCCTGGCCTACAGCGAGCGGCAGCAGCTTTTGGGATCTCTGAATCTGTAGAATTTTCGTTGCCAATTCTTCAGGCAATTTTATTTTTATTTTTTGCTTCCTTCCTTTTTGTTTGCTGCATTGTTAGTGTTTGCTGGAGAGGTTGCTGGAGAGGTTGCTGGAGGAGTTCCAGGCAATCCAATGGAATGAACAGCGGCTCTGTATTCCCTTGTAAATAGTTATGGGAAGGATCCATCTCTGCAATACCCTGTGGAAGGGCATTAAAAATGTCGAAAGAAAAAGAAATATGCAAATTGAATGGACAAGAAGAGCAGAGCGCGGGGCACAGTGGAGCTGGCGATGGAGCTGGAGCTGGAGGAAGCAACTTTGCAGTGACGTAAATTGCATATTAAATTTTACATTTTTCATATTTATGCAGCCGCCAAGGCAGTCATAAAGTGAAAGTGACTCGGTCGTTGGGCGGGTGGAAGGTGCGCGGGGCGAGGGTGGCGTTGTGTCCACGAGAACCTCGAGTAGCACGAGTGTAAGGACAAACAACATTTCAATTTAGGAAAATATTCATTATGCTCAAGTGGAACACACAGAGAGAGAGAGAGAGAGAGAGAGACAGAGAGAGCGCAGGAGACGCGCTAAACGGAAGCGGAAACGTGCCACAGCAGGCAAAAGGTGACCCCGCACCATTCCCCCCGCACTGTTGCCGGAGAGCCACTCATTTGGCCATTGTCAGGCGGCGTCTTCTTCATTGTCGCTGTTGCTGTCGGCGTCGCCTGCCTGTGCCTTGTGCCTGGTGCCTGGTGCCTTGTGCATTGTCAAAACTTTCCATAAAGTTATGAAAAGTCATTCAAGTGCAGAGGGATGGACTGTCTGCCACCCCGCAGCAGCAGCAGTATTCTGCCCCCTCCCCCAGAGCCGGCAGCGCCAACGACTTGGCGACTTTGGAGCACTTTGTGCTCATTTTACCCCTCAACCCAAAAAAATACCAGAAGGCGGTCGGCCGGTCGGTGGGTGCCACCAGGGGTGTGAGTAAACTCCAAGCTAAACAATAAAGCCGTCAAAAACGTGCAGTGACGACAAGGATAGTGTTGTTGGGTGTTGTTGTTCTTTTTTGTTGCTGGCACACTGAGGCTCCATCTGCCTGTACCTACTCCGGTGCGCCTTTGCTGCTGTCGCCTCCATCAACATTGTCATCTAAGCTGCAATGACAAGTTGTTTCAAGTGCCTTCCCTGCCCCACAAAGTGCGCATTGAACGGGTAGCCAGGGAATTCTCAATCGATTTGACACTCATTAAAAAATGCATTCGCTTTAGTTCTGTGACTATTCCCGTCTACGGCAAACACTTTTCACTTGCCAGCCTTCACTTCAAGCATAAATTCTAGTTATTGCCACTTTTACTAGACAATAACTCGTCTGGTTACGAAACGGCATCCCATCCAAATATCATTAAAAATTAATGAGTTTTTGGCAAAAATGAATAAATAGAAAATATTTTTAGTTTTTAATTTAAAAAAAAAATGCCAACTGTCAGTCAAAATATGTTTTTAGCAAGCGCCTATACTTCACGTTACTGCAAGTACCTAGGGGCTGGTAACAGATACCCAGAAAAAACAAAATATTTACGCTAAGATTTAAAAATTTATATACCAAAAGATTTCCTTGGTTTCCTAGGTTTCATCTTTTAATTAAATATATTTCAAATATTAGGCTTTAAATTTAATATATGCATAATATTTATTTTGAAGTGTTTTATAGCTAGGGCCATGTAAGCCTTTTGAATACATTTAAATTTAAATCGAAGCGAATTCTATTTATTTTTTTTTTATTTATTTTTGTTTATATTTATTTTTTTTTATATTTATTTATTTTTTTTATTTTATTTATATTTTTATTTATTTATTTTTTTTTTTATTTATTTTATATTTTATTTATTATTTTATTTATTTACATATGAATATTTTTGTTGCATCTAAAAACCGAATATTTAATTTAAATATGGGTTTTTTTTGCCATTATTATTATTGCATAAGAAAACGAAAGCCAACCGACCGAGGTGCAGTGCTGCATGACGTGCTTAAATATGGTTATTATTATTATTTTATTTTCTTCATTCTAAGATTACTGTAAAACTGCTGCGGGCTGCCTCTTTCTTAATTTCGCAGCAATACAAAGAAAACCTCGAGTGCAGCATCAAAATGCGTCAAGGGAGAAAGAACATCCAAGATTCGTCTTGAGAGAAGTTTTGTCTGTTGCTTTCCGCACTTAGTCTCCACATCTTACTCCCTCTCTCTCCCTCTCTGTCTCTCTATTTCTCTCTCAGACTTCTGCCACATTTTCGCTGCTTGTGTCTGCTTGGTTTTTGAAGCTTAAGTGGAGCTTTCGCCATTACGTTCGACTCCTTGGCAGCTGCGTTTCCTTTAAGCTCATTAACTTGCCGTGCAACACCGTCATGTTGCATGCTGCCCCCGCCTGTCCGCCTGCCCCGTGCCAACACCTGCCGCTCGGTCCGGCAGGATGGCGCGAGACTTTAATGTCATTGCCAGGACGGACACACACAGCAGTCTGGCATCCGTGGCACTCCACAACCACTCCGCACCTCGCCCCCGCCCCCACCCACCGTGCACGCCAACGTTCGGTGCGTTCATGCGTGCCACGCTCCCCGCCCGTGCGCTCGCTCCATGGCCTGCAGTAAATAATTGTTGGCCAAAAGGTTGTTGAAACATTTAATAAAACCAATATAAATCATAACAAACACTTAGCCTGACAACAACAACAGCCAGCAGACGGAGGAGGCGGCAGACGGCAGTCGGCAATCGCCAGCCAGAGTCGAGGACATGTGGCATGGGGGCAACGGCAACGGCAACAAAGCGGAACTAAAATTCCAAAACGTTGCCCATTTCTGGCCGCAAAAACTTCAACCAATGCGAACAGGAAAATTCCGCACCGACCTACGTACGCCAGGAGGGACTCTCTGACAAGCGCATGAGGCAAGAGGCTGGCAAATGGGGCGTGGAATGGGGCACCAGGGACAGAGAGCATCTCTCTGCATTGCTACGCGTGAACGCACCTTTAGCCGAGACTCTCGCTCTCACACACTCTCTGTGTGTGTGTGTGTGTGACTGTGTGTGTCTGCATACTCAGACACCGCACTGTGGTCGAGAGTTCTATGAAAACAGCCACAGAACATTTGAATACAAGGCAAAGCAGAGGCAAGCACCGTTCAAGGACTCTGCCACCATACACAGAATATCTCCGGATCTCTGGAGCATAAAGAACCAAATGTACGGCTCTAATTTATGGCACTAAAACCAATCCATTCACGAGTATTGTGCGGATGATCTGCACGCTCGCTATGGCCCCCGTAGCTGACACACTGCATCTGCAGTGTACCCTTTCCTCGCTTGTTTTTTTCATCACACAAATTCTGGAATCTCGCCCAAAGAATGGCCACTGTTGGTGCCATTCGCTTATGCAAAATTTGTACATTTATTTATTATTTATTTATTTATTTATTTATTATTTATTTATTTATCATTTATTTTTTAAGTCCATTTCTTTGCCCTCTTATGATAACCGCTGCAAGGGCATATTGGAGTGTGAATGCTGTGGCAGTGACAACACCGGTGGCACTGTGCCTGTGGGGCAGGCTTTGTCGCCTTCTACATAGTTTCATGTCCGTGTTCGTGTCCGGGTCCGTGTTCGTGTCGGTGTCGTCAGCAGCAGCTTCCCCATGGCAACATCTAGCAGCAGCAGCAGCACCACCACCACCACCGTCACCAACAAAAATGCGCAAAAAATTAATTGCTCCGCATAAATCAAAAGACTTTGCTGCCCGGACAACGTCCCCATACTTTTCCGCACACACACACACACACACTGCCCCCAAGCCCCACTGCATCTGCCACAGCCACAGCCACAGCCCCGCCAATGCCGTGCCCCCTCCTTTGTGGCTTCTGCGCGGCACTTGTTACTATTTCTGATTTCCAGCACTAGAAGCAGAAGGCAGCCGATCTTAAGATGCAATTTAAAGCTTCATTGTTTCTGCTTTTGCGTCGCGGCATCAAGGCCACATTTGGTTGAGGTCCGTTCCAATCGCACCATGCCCCCACCGCTCGATGGAGGTGCTTGCTAGAGAACAACAGCTGTTCTCCCCCATTCCCCTTGATGGCCGGAAGTTTTTGGCAGCGAGAGGGAAGCGAGGAGAGAGCGAGCCAGAGCAATAAACAAGATGTTCCCCCACCACCCGACTGCGAGCCCCACGCATCGACATCGACATCATCATCTCATCAGCATCAGCATCATCATCATTAACGGCAACCGCTTAAAGAGACGCCTGATGAATGTGTTTTTTATGACTCTCGAGAGCGCATTCCCCAGCGCAATTAACGGCTGCGAGGCGCACTAAAGCGCTGTTGCCGCACTTCCATTGAAAGTGTTTGGCAAATTGCATTTGTCATTTAAATTAATTCAATTTAAAACTCAACAAAAAGTCAAACTTGACAGAGTTGGGTCTTCTCATCGACGATTGTCAAAGGCTGATAGGCTGGGGCCTTCAGTATTCCTGGTGCTTCCCGGTCTGAAGAACTTTGCCAGCGAGGACACGAACTAAATGATGCTCAGTGCAGTGCAGTGCAGATGCTTCTCTGCCTGCAAAGACGTCCAGCCATTGCCACTCAAGTTGCCAACAGAGAACTCCATGAAATAAGTGCTCATATGACACACTTCGGCATTGGTTCCGATTGAACTGAAGCTTCCAGGGAACTAGCGTGGAAAGTCCTTATTAAAAATATTATGTTTGGGCCGTGGAAATAAAGACATTAACAACGCAATAATCATGCAACGCAAGGGAACCCCTCTACTGATTTGTCGTTTCGTTTTTGTTTTTAATTATTAGTTTTTATTTATTATTTTTTAATTATTATTTTTAATATTAATTTTTTTAAACTATTATTTATTATTTTATAATTATTATTTTTTATTTATTATTTGTTAATTATAATTTGTTTAACCATTATTTTTTATTTTTTAAATTATTATTTTTTATTTTTTAATTATTATTTTTAATTATAATTTTTTATAACCATTATTTTTTATTTATTTTTTAAATTATTATTTTTTTATTTATTATTTTATAATTACTATTTTTATTTATTATTTTTTATTTGCTATTAATATTTTCTCTTGCTATCGGTATATTTTGGTATCGCTGTTCAATAAGGGAACAGATGAATTTCTTAGTTGATGCGGGAAGATTTCAGTATATCGGGTAAAGCAGGCGGCGATCTCGCTCAATATTGCTGTCGCTTGTCATTAAAGATGGGCGAAAGCATCGAGCAAGATATGAACCACGAACCGCTGGGCACACTGTCTGTTCGTAGCGTTGTCGTTTTTTTTTGTTGCTCCCCATAAACTATCAGTTTTTATGCGGATCATAATTTTGCAGCAGTTACCCCAAGCACTTGGCCAAGGCCGCTAACAGTTGGCTTCTCTGATTGCTGTATTCGCTTTGCCTGAGACACTAAATAATAGTCCAAACAAAAGTTCGAGTCGGAGTCGGAGTTGGAGTTGGAGTTGGAGTCGGAGTCTGAGAGCATATCACGCATACGTCAGAGGGTGCCGCCGTGTCGCTCATAAAAAAGTAACCATGCATAAAAATACGTACGAAAAAAGCGACGCCCCAAACCAGAGGCCAGAGAGTGACACGAGGAGTTCATAAATAATGCTCTAGCGATTTATCAGCCAGAGACAGTTGCAGTTGCAGTCAGCGTCATCAGCGACCGACTGAGCCGACTCTGAAACACCCAAACGCAAAAGCAAACGCAGAGTCGTGAAAGAAAAACAAAACACCAGCTCCCAAAAGCTGCGACTATTCAAATGCAATTTGGCAATAGTTGTAAGGCCTGCTCGAAAAATACAAAAACAGAAACAGTAACCAGGGGGAGAGGGGACAAATTCCAGACCGAAACTGGTCTGAGTTTTTGTTTAGGTTTCATTGCGTTTCGTTTCGTTTCGTTACGGTCTGAGTCTGTGTCTGGGTCTGGGTCTGACCCGGCCCACGATCTGTCTGTTTGTTTAGCCCCGTTAAGCCTCACACTAATTACACTTGCGCTTTTTACAAATCCACACACATGGGCCCATCCACAGCAGCAGCAGCCACAGAATTTTTCTAAGTCTGGTCACAACCGAGAAAAAAGAACAAAAAAGTAAAACAAGAAACAAAAAAACAAAGAAACCTGCAACATATTTTCATTTTCATGTTCATGGTCAAAGTGTCAGGTCGAAGGGGAGAATGAGAATGGATGACCACAAAACCAGACCAGAATGCTACCTTAAATGAGAGTTAGGACTCTCTCTCTCTCTCTCTCTCTCTTTCTTTCTCCATGTACAACATGCAAATGCTTTGGCTGTCTGTGGCACGCAAATCTTGATTTAATTTTCGGCTTTTAAGCTGAAAAGAAAAGTTGAGACCCACCACAAAGCATGGATGGCTGCCTCTCTGCCTCTCATAAATATATACGAGTAAACTGCAACATTTTTGGGCTTTTCTATTGACAATTTTACTACTCATTTTTAGTTGATTTTGACACGCAATAATTTTTGGTTGAACTTGAAGGCAGCCGCCGCCATAACAAGGAATCACACAGCATTTAAGGGGTCTTCCTTGTCACAGCCGACTTGAGGCTGTTCTGCTCTGCTCTACTCTGCTCTGGCTGCTGGCCGAGTTTACAGGGGCCCTCTGGGTGTGTGGCTGATCCGTGGCTGATATATTTTAGTCGCGCATGTGATCCCTCAAGCGTCTACTGACGGCAGCGTCCAGCTGCTGTAGAGCCGCCAGATCTAGTTCCTGCAGCAAGTAAATTATGGCTGATAGGTTATTGTTATTGTGCACGGGCTGCCCACGACGACGCATGTTGTGGCCCTGTTGTGGCTCGTTGCCGAATCGACAGCTGTGGGAAGAGACATGCAGAGAGTTAATCACCCATCACCCTTCCACCCTTCACGGCTTCGATCAAAAGCGGAACCCTCACTTTTCGCAATTGCCTGTCTGCCGCTGTGGTGATGCCACTGGGGCATTGGTATTGCTCTGTCCTTGTCCCGGATAGCTGCGATACGACTGTTGCGGCACCATCTCCAGCCCACCGTTGCCGTACGAAGGCAGGGGCGGCTGCTGCTGGCCCATTTGAAGCTGCAGCTGGAGCTGCTGCAGCCTCAGTTGCTGCATCTGCTGCAGCCTTAGTTGCTGCATCTGCTGCTCGAAATCCATGCTGTTCTGGCCAAAGTCCAACACTTGGCTTCTGTAATCGCGCGCAGGCTGCACGGACGCGCTGGGCGCCATGCATGCTGGGCCCATTTCACGGCAGTTCTCACGGGAGATGTTGCTGCCGAAGGCAGAGTCAGCCGGAGAGCAGCCACGGCCTTGTTCAAGTCCCAGACCCATTGGGGGAGTGCCTGCGGGGTCTGGTGATTGCTCCTGCTCCTGGTGTCCGGCTGTGAATGGCGTCCGCGGACGCGGTGACACCTGCACCAACTGTTCCTCGTGAGGACTGGCGCTCTGTTCAGCTGACTGGTGATGTGCGGCAAAAGGATTCGAGGATTCTTCATTATGTTCGTCATGCATGACAGGGGGGCTGCAATTGCTGTTCCGCATTGCATTTTTGATCTCCTGCTCAGTCACTCGAGTGGTGTCTATTACTTTCAGCGTTGGCAGAGTGCGCAGCAGTATTCCGCGATACCTACGAACAGAGATCACTCGTTAAAGGAGGCCACTCGTTAAAGAAAGACCACTCGTTGAAGGAGACCACTCGTTAAAGGAGACTTCTCGTTAATGGAGACCACTCGTTGAAGGAATACCACTCGTTAAAGGAGACCACTCGTTGAAGGAGACTTCTCGCCACTCGTTAAGGAATACCACTCGTTAAAGGCGGCACCTCGGCGAGGGATACCACTCGTTAAGAGAGACCTCTATAAAGATCCATCGCTTCCCGTTGTACAGTACTTACCCTGGACCAGCTGTCTTCACGCATGGGTTGCCCTCTAGGGCCAACTCTTCGAGATGCAGCAAGTTCTTGATATGCTGCACCTCATTGATGTCCTCAATCTTATTCGATCGCAGAAACAGCTTCTTCAGCGTAGTGCAGCCAGCAAAAACCGCCATTGATGTGAGCTCGTTGACTGAGAGGGAAGCTATCTCCAATTGGGCCATACGCTGCACTATCGAAACATCCGTCAGGCCACAGTTGACAAAGTTAATATTCACGACTTTCTCCACAGCATGGACCTTGGCCAGGTACAAGACCATTTCCTCCAGTAGCACCGTCATAGTTCAACTGCTGAATGAACCGATGAATGCCCCCAAAAAATTCCAAACTAATGTTTTGCTTTCCTGAATTGTAGACTCAATGTGACGAGTAACGAAACTAAACTACTTTTATACGGCCTAGAGAAATGTTTGTAGCTGTGAAATATCGAATGCCCATGCAGCCGGCTTACTAGATCTATCCTAGTTTTTGGCTCTACCGATTCTACGTTGAGTTGCTGTACAAATTTCCCCCAGGCGCCGTGCCCTCTGCATAGTGTGCAGGTTAAGCATTGAACGAGTGTACTGTACTCGTTTCTCTTGGCCCCAAAGGAAAACATTACGCTTTCATGGACCGAAAACCCAGCAGCCATCTATCCGAGACTTTATGACTCTCTCTCTCCATCGCCCCATCTCCCCATCTGCCTTGCTGCTGTTGCTGTCAATGGAATGCAGTGGACACAGCGGGCCAAAGGACTCCGCTGGACAGGTACTGGCACTGGCACTGGCTCTGGCTCTGGTCCACCTTTGGTCTACTCTATTATTTATTTATAGAGAAAGTTGGCAGGGCGTGAGGCCGTGAGGACGTCCCTTTGCTGCTTGGCCGCCGCTTCATTGTGTGACAAATGAATTTGGGTCAAAAGTTGTGCAAATTATAAAAGAAAAAAAAGAGTAGAGAAAAAAGAGTAGAGAAAAGCAAACCAACGAACAAAGAAAGTATCCTTGTGGTGGCGCCTCCACGTGGGGATGTCAAAGTTCCTTCAAACACGACCGAACGATTCGTCTCGCCTTTGACCCCTGCCTGAATGACATTCAACTGGTCGAACAAATTGCAGTTTTATTTCCATTCACTCCCCGACCCCGACCCCAATCCCACACCACAGACACATGTGGAATGTTGCGGCGGGTGAGGGGTGAGGGCTGGCCCTGCCGAAAAATGTTACAAAAGATTTACGCCGCCGCCTCTGCAACCATCCCCCCCCCTCATGCCCATTCCCATTCCCTTACGTGGGCAATGCCATTACTTTTTTTTCCAGCTTTCTGGTTTGAGTAATGGATTAGATTTTTACTCACTTGTTTTTTATTTTTTGGGGCTCAGATAGTGCTGGACCCCAACCACTCCACAGAAAAGGGTATGACTGCACGGGAATAAAGTTCTGGGAACTTTTTAGCCTGTCCCTGGGATGGACACCCAGAACTTTGGCTCTACAAATAATGTTCCAATCAATGCAACACAAACTGAAGCCCACTAAAATGGTGCAACTCGGTCTGAGCATGCGAAAACTCTACCCATGCTCGTACCGCCCAAGTCTTACGGATGTCATCTCTGGGCCTGGCCTACTTTCCCGCCCAAGGTTTGGCCCACAAAATGTGTGTGTTTTCCGGAACATAGTAGTTTATGAATCGTTTTGTCAGTCGTTCAGAGTTGTTGGCCAGTTGTACATGTATTTTATTCAGTTTCATTCCAGTCACAGTTCGGTAAAGTGTTCGCATTTTGTGTTTTGCTTGTACTCGAATATATTTCCGTGCTCTCGTTTCTTGTGTGATTTTTCCAAGTGACAAAACGAGTTTGTTAAAAGTAAGAAAACATAGAAATATTCATCTATAGTCTACTCTTTTGCGGTGCTACGTTTCAACCGAAATTCCGGCCCACAGCTGCTTACAGTTTATTGCAGGGAACCGTGTTAAGTTCCTCGTTCGTTCACTCGCTTGCAGTTTCCAAGGTGATGATCCCTGTGCAATATTCATTTATCCATTGCCTAAGTTAATTCATTTCTTTGCTATTTTTGTATGCTTTATTCTCGGTGGTTGTTGTTGAAGATGTTTAAGAGTGTGATAACGCGTGCTGCTGCTGTCTCAATGACAGTTTACCTGAGCAACTACGTTGGTGTCTGGGGCGAGGCTTCGGACTCCGAGCGCCTGCTCAAGTTCGTGAGCGAGCCCGTCGACGCCATGATCAAGCGGATGTCATCGACGCAGGCATTCAACTGGCATGCTGACGACGTCTTCAATCGCAGCGTCAAGAAGAGCTTTGAGTTCATTGGGCAGCTGCCCGAGCACATCGCGGATACAATCGATGGCGCCAAAGCGGCCTGCACGATCGTGTCCAGCGAAGTCAAGCTGGCCAATCAGGAGTTGGCCAGCATCTTCCGTAACTTGTCGCATGTGGAAATGATGCGGTTCTTGGAAATGCTGGAGCTGCGTCCCATTTCCAAAGACTCGATTTATCCTGAGGGCTCAATCAAGAAAGCTGAGGGGAAGCAACCTCTGGAGGCAGACGAGCAAGCGGCGGTCCTCAAGCAGCAGGCCAACAATGAGGCCAAGGCCAAGGATGAGGCCAAGGATGAGGCCGAGGCCAAGGATGAGGCCTAGGCAGTGGCAGAGGAGAAGAAACCAAACTTAATCGATTCATCCAACTGGAGTTTGTGGCGGTTCTGCAAGAATCAGATGCACTCTCCTTCAGTGCAAAAATCAAAATAGTGACAATAATTCCCGGCTGCGACACCAAATCCCTGACTGAACAAAAGATCCCTGACTGAAAAAGATCCCTGACTGAAAAAGATCGCTGACTGAAAAAAATCCCTGACTGAAAAACATTCCTGACTGAAAAACATCCCTGACTGAAAAAGATCCCTGACTGCTGTGGCATAAAACTGCAGAGGTTCAGTCCTCAACATTCAATATTTGGAAATAATGCTCAAAATTCCCGATGCAATGTTAAATTCCAAAACGAAAATCTCTCGATAATTCTGTAACAAAATAATTCGATGTATTAAACTCTCTTTCGGACCGACGACCTGTAACTCTTTACGTGTGGTGTTCGGGCCGCTTCCGTTCTTATTCTGTTTGCCATTGTTTTCCAGACACACGGCAAACAGTGTCGTCGTCAACAGTCTATTAAAATGCCAGTCGAGCCGCCCGCCAGTCGCATCTACAGTCAAAGCCAAGCCGTGCGAAAAAGGATGTGCCACACCCCCAGTACCCATTGCGCCCCTAAACAAAACCGAAGCGAATCCAATCCAATCCCATTCCGATAGAGAATTCTTCGGGCTTGTGCTGTGTGTGTGTGTGTGGTGGGTGGGTGTGTGTGTGGGAGGGGGCCGGGCTGAACATGCGTTTTGATGTGACCCTTGCGGGGTCATAAAAATTTCGTGGGGTTTCTTACCTTTTACCCAACGCACTTCTAGGCCATTTCCTTACGCCACAGGGTACGCGTTGAAGCAGTGCGGCATACGCGTCTAGTCTAACGAATACGAGCAATAGGTTTGTGGATATCTCTTGAATCTGTATGATCTGAAGCTAATACATATCTATTTGGCTTGGGTCTGGCCATCGGCCCTCGTCTAAGAATAAATACTTGGCCATGCTTGGTGGAGTGAAAGCTGAAAAACAATATTTCCATATGCCTGGACACACCTTTCTGTTCTATCTGGCAGTGGGCTCTCCGGCTTGCCAGAGACTCCGCAGCCACTATCGAATAAGATCTTAGAGCGCTTCGGTTGCAGTGACGCCCAAGTGGCGCGGTTCCGCTTTTAATTCTAATAATTTATTGTATAAAAACCAAACCGAAGACAATGTTTCGCTGGCTATAATTTTCTAAATAAATACATAAGTAAACAACACACTCCCATACGGGGTATCTTTAAGTCTCAATCCTTGATTTTCTTGCTATTTCGTTCTCTTGGGATTTTTCTTTCTATTGTTCTTCGCTCCGGACTACGTTTAGACGGCTGTTTCGTGGTTTTTTTTTTGGTTTTTTGTCGATTGATTTTGATCCGCTTTTATTGTGGAATGATAAACATCCAAGTCGAAGGCAATTTACAGAGTGGGGCATGCTGTGGACTGTGGGCCATAAAAACCTGTGGTCTACAGGTGCGAGAGGCTAAGCGAGCGACAACGAGTGCCATCCGAACTGCTTTAAGTGGAATGGAGTGGAGTGTTTTGCATGGAACTACCTTTACGAATACAGCCCCTGGCAATCAGTAATTGTTTCACTGTAAAGAGAGTTTTAATCCCAGCCATTTGCTGTTAATTTTAATCCGAAATAATGCGAAGCAATGCCATCCAAAAGTACTTCTGCCTCTGTTGAGTGCGTTTATCCCATAGGCAACGCACAACTATATGCAAATAAAATATTAAACTAATTACAAATTGTTATAATTATAATTATTAGTTTGAAGTTCCCAAAATATTTACCAGATGTTGAAAATAAGCCACAGAGTTTATGGGGCCGCTTGATGGCTGCATTCATTAGCTGTTTAGAATTGCAAAGCTTCAAATTTCTTCCAATTTTCAACCATAACAAAATGAATTACATTAAAAAAATGTTACAGCCAAGTGGATGTGATGGGAGAGGGTTTTTGCTTGTGCTATTTTTTCTTTAATTTCTCGAGCTGAATTCCCTTTCAATATTTTGTGGCATTGCTGGATTGAATTCATAGCTTTTGCGATTCCCTTTCAATTCTTTTTGGCTTTCCACTCAAAACGTTGCCTTGCCATTCGAAATGCTTTTCACTTTGCTGTGTGTGTGGTGTGTCCAACAAACATAATCCGCGTTGTATCTATTTACATATTTATCTGCAGTTTTGCGGGGGATTTATGTGTGTGTGTGTGTGTGTGTGTGTGTGTGTGACTCCTGATAAAAGGATGCCCGCAGAAGCAGGAGAACTACGTGCCGCATCTTTTGGCTGACTCTTTAAACGCTTATGCCCTTAGATTTATAGTCAAGGATTTTATTTATGTCACCTCCTGCTTTCTTGCACCATTTTTCATGCGGTTTAGCATACAAAGTGCCTGGGAGGGGGGGCTTGCCGGGCGGATCCTAGACCGTACACCCGGGACTCCCAGCTCTTTTAAATGTTGCATAAAATCAATTTCCCCAGCAGAACTTCAAGACGCTGGGCTTGATGATGAGGTAAAAGTGTTGCAAGTTTATGTTGAATGGCTATGGAAATGGCAGTCACAGCTGGCGCCCCCCAAAAAGGAATAGGGGGCGGCGCGGTGCGGTGGTGGATGGGGGGGAGGTAGAGCCCTAGCTCTGCTGTCAAGAGGGCGGCGTCGACGGCGGTGGCACATTTGGCGCCCAGTCGTGCCACGTCTTGCATATTTAAGTTGGGCCAAAAAGCAGCCCTGCTGCCCCCCCTCCCCCATTGTCTTGTGGCTCCCACCAGCCAACCAACCCCCTGCCATGGTGCATGCTGTTTCCGTTTTAGTTGTTCTCCTCGTTACCTGAGTACTGGATGCTGGAGACTGTGCCCTGGGTATCCCGCCATCTGGGTTGGGTATCCCTGCGTGGGCATCCTGCCTTCATTAGCAGTCGCCCCACTTGGTCTCGCTCTCTCGCTCTCTCTCTCTCTCTCTCTTGTTCTTTTGAATCTATATTTTCCTATTGCATTCATTTCCGTTCACTTTCAATTCACTTCCCGTCTGTCTTCCTGTCTTTCCTGTCTTTCCGTCCGTCTGTCTGTCTGTCTGAATCCGTTTATTAATGAACACCCACTTGAAGTCCGGATCTGCACTTTATTCCGGGTCCGTTTACAGCGCTCCTGAAGGAGCAGCCAATTAGCAAAATGTTTATGTCTGTCTGTGTCTGTGCCTGTCTGTATCTGTGTCTGTATCTGTGTCTGTGTCTGTGTGTGTGAATATTTTGTGCTAATTTCCGTTTAATTGTTTAATATGTTGTTTGCATTTTCTATTAGCACATCTTTCCGGCTTGCTCATTGTTCTGGCAATTATTAGCATTTTCTCTGCTCTCGAGATGAGACTCCTGCACGGAAGTGGAGGATACTAATCGAGTTAATAGTCGAAAATTAACTGCCAGCGCTTGATGAGGGTCCTCCTCCGCCCACTACACACAATTTAAGAAGTGTTAAAGAGTTTAAACAAGGGCGCCGGATGGCCTTTAACCTTTCAATTCCATGCACAACAAACAAGTTTCCCATAAGCGAACGACTACACGCGTTTCGAATGATAACAAGGGAAGCCATTTCTCATAAGAGATGTGATATTTGTTTTTATAATTAAACACTATAAATAAAACCCATAGTCCATTGGGGAAATATTTAAATTCTTTGCTGAGAATTAGGCTTTTTTTTGTGGGTCTTAGATTAATTAAGAGTGAAAATATTTCAATAATTTAGGGAAGAAAAAAACCTAAATAAAAATATAAAATAAAATATGTAATAAAATAAAAAATATAATAAAATAAAAAAAATATAAAAAAAAAAATATATAAAAAAATAAAAAATATATAATAAATAGAAAAAATGTATAAAAAATAAAAAATATATAATAAAATAAAAAATATATAAAATTTATAAAACAAATGCAACATTCTGCTCATGTGAATTGTATTTCGAATGAAACTGTGGCTGCAGATATTAATAAGTCGAATGAAACAGCTGCTCCAATGGTGGGGCACGCCCTTCTCCGAATTGCTGCTTTGAAATTTATTTTTCCTGCAAGCCAAATGTGTTCAAGTGAATCCCCGTAAATTCCAAAATAATATACACCGCTCCTTCAGATATTATTAAAAAAAAAAAAAAAAAACTTCTAAAGAACAGAACCAAAAGATTTATGATGAGTGAGAATCCGCATCTAGGGTTTCAATCCCAGCCATCAATGGGAGATGAAATATTGAAATATATAACAAAACATAAACTTGATCTTACAACTTTTGAGTATGTTAAATCGCACTGGGAGAGAGACCACCCCCTGGGAGGAGAAACGGCGACCGAGACCGAGACCTTTTGGCAGCTGTTGTTGTCCAACAAGCCTTCTCCTCATTTGCATACAACTCTCTGTGTGTGGCTCTCTCTCTCACTCTCTGTTTTGCACTAATTTAAATCATTTTGATGTGCCCCCAGCATCCCAGCATACAGCGCCCAACTAATTCTCGCACAACTCCTAAGCCACGGCAAATCCCGAATGCCATAAATGTGGCGCTGGCTTAGCAAATGGAAGCAGAAAGGGAGACAGAAACTGAAACAGAAACCCGCACTTAACCAGACCAAACCGCGAAACCATCTTTGGATGGTGTGCTCCTTGCCTTGGAAGTTGGCAAACAGACAATGAAAACCGCAGGCTCCATTCCCAGCTACATTCTGCGGAGCTGCTTCCCGTCCATCCTGTGGATGCAGGAATTCAACTTTCAATTGTTCGCTTTCGCCTGTTCCTGTTTCGGTTACTTGTTTCAGTTTTTCTCCCTCTCCTTCTCCATCTCCATCTCCCAACCCCTGCTGCCGCCCTCTCTGCAAGCTCCGTTCTCGCTTTGCCTTCGCCATCTCCGTTTTTTCTTTCGAAAGTCGTAATAGAATAAAGTTTGCACCATGGGAATTTCGACTGTTGTTTTTCCAGCTCCCAATGCTCCAGCTCTCCCACCTGACCTTTTCGGGGGGAGCGGCAGCGGCAGCGGCAGCGACAGCGACAGCGCCAGACCCCCGACCCACCCATTTAGACAGACAAATGTACATAGATCTTATTTTTGTTGTATTTTTTATGCTGTGTGGAGCTTCTTAGGAGCGTCTTTAGCTTGTTTCCAGCTTGTAATCCACTCAGCCCCCGACTGACACTACCGCCCGCTCCATAGGCCTCCGCCTTCGTTTGGCAAAAGGTAATCCCCAGGCAGGACTCAAAATTGCTGGGCTGCGCTTTGGAAGAGACTTTGGGAGTGGTCTTAGACGCAGCTAAGTGTTTGAGGATGCGCCCAAAATAAAATCATTAGAGGTTTAGATAGTGTGTGAGATCAATAGAAGAACAGATAGATCACATATCGAGATGGAAATAATAGTTCAAGTATATATAGTCAGATAGGGCTGGAATATACCGATACTTGGATGAAAATATAGAGCTATATGTACTTTTTGAATATTATACTTATAAATATTAATTATAGATGCTGTAGATTAAGTTTACAGAGCACTTCAGTTGGGATATAAGTTTCGTGCGTCATGCGGCAGCGCTCCTCGGTCGATTGGGCTAGCTTTCTGCCTGGGATGCGTGCACCGCCAGCGTTTAATCTGTTCTCCTTGACTATTTCCAGTTAATATATTAGATAATTCCTTGAACTTTATCATAAGATAATTCCTTGAACTTTATCGCATGGAATCCTCAATAATTTGCACCATTTCCTAGAGCATTGCTCAGTCGATGCCCAAGCCCGTTTTTGCGCTCTGCCTCTCGGTTATGGTTTAAAATTCAACACTAAACCAGAGAAATGACTGGGAGATACATCGTTTGAGGGCGGAGTGCGAGTATCTTGCTCACCTACTTACGATGCCGGCTGTCGGCTGTCGGCTGTGTCGTCTGTGTCGCCTGTTGTGTTGTCTCGGGGTGTCTGCTTATTGCTTTTATTTATTCACTAGACATAACTCCAATCCAATCCCGCTCTCTCTCTCTCTCTCTCTCTCTCTCACGCTCCCTTGCGCCTTCCCTCCACCACAGAGTAGTCATGTTTTTGATTTGTTGTGGCCCGACGGCGTTTTAGCAGTCGCAGGTGTTGCGCCTTTCCTCTGTGTTGGGTGTTTATGACAAAAAGTTTGAGTTTTATGCCAGTGCCGGCAAGTATGCAAAAATATGTGTAATAAAAAATATAAACCGTACTCCACACCCCACCCACTCCCACACCACACAATTCAATGGTCTCTGCCGTCTGTGGGGCATAAAAAACGTCGCCCGAAAGTAGGCAACACAACATTTTTATTTGCCCATAATGTTTTCGGGCTACCCTACCCGTTGTAGTACGGGGTAGCAACTGGCGATACTTGGGGTATTTTGTGCTATTGGAGATATTTAAATGGAACAGATAGGGGATGATAATTTATTTATGAATATTTTAGACAATTTATAATGTGAATAATCCCCCTAAACTATCGCTTAAAACTAAAATGGAAATCATTAAATTTTTAAAATTTAAAAATTAATTTTTTCATTCTGTAAATAATTTTTAAAATTTTGTAGATTTTTTTTTAGATATTTCATAGAAACATAGTTTTTGAAATTATTTTTTTAATTAATTTAATTTTCATTAATTTTAAAAAGCAAAATAAAAGTATTTAAGCAGGGGTATATTCTAGTCGCATCACTTTATAGACCACATCGTTCCTACATGTTTTTATATGTTATCTACCGGTGGCGCGGGGGAGTTTACGGCAGTAAAACAGAAGCAGAGAATCGAATGGAAATAAAAATGCCAATGGCAGAGGGGAAAACGATAAGGCAAAAGGCAGGGTGGAATGATTGGGCGGTGGGGGGAGGGGGGTTGGGTGCTAAGGAGAATTGTCAATCAATATGGCGACCGGTCATTGATGGGATTTTGATTTGGTTGTCAGGCGGCGGTGTTGTCCCTTTCGTCCTGCCGTTTTGCCAGTGATTAGGATGCCGCCGCTGCGCCACCGCTGGGCCATAAAACTAATCAAGTTTAAATGCGATGTTGCCCCATAAATGTTAAGCTGCTTAAATGGACCATGCCCCATGCCACACACACACACACACACACACTGAAGGCACAGCCCACAGGAGAACTAATTAAGTAATTACTTTTCGCTCATTAAACGCAAACGGAAAAGAAATTCAACTTCAATTTGACTTGATGCTGTCTCCTTGGCCCCTCCTCTGTCCATCAGCCTCGCACTTCCAGACCCTTTCTGCCGTCCCCCGAAAGTTTCTTTCGGCTGCAGAAGTTTTTGCTCATGTATCGATTGAATCGACGACGCTTAAATATTAATGATGGAACGAACCGAAAGTACCACCAAGAACTACGAGTACATATGTATGTACATTATGTATGTGGGATGGAAAAGTTTTGTGCCAGCAGTCACAGGAGATTGGGTTAAGAGCGACTGCGGTGTAAGCTACACTCAAGGCTCAGGGAATGCTTCACTCTGAACACCCAAGCCACAATAAGCGGGAGAGAGAGACAGAGCAGAAACGTGACCTTCAGCGAAAATACAAATGCAGGGCTCCAAAGAAATTTTAAAACTTTACGAACTAAAATAAACGCAGGGACTGCATACACATTTAAGTATATTTATATCACTTTAAATGTGTTCTTTAGTTATCTTTAAAAATTGCTGAGCTGTCGTGCCATTCCTTTACGAAGAAATGGCCTTTGATTTTGATGGGCTGCAATTTTGATGCTAAATGCTTTCAGGAAAGAGAATTCGTGCTTGAGGTTATTCTATCAGAATCGAAAGTGTTAGGTCTTAAAGATATTTAAAGTTTTTAAGCGTACTAAATACACGCCTGAAAACTTCTCACTAAAACAAAAATCTCTTCGAATTTCTGGTCTTGTCTTCCCTTTCACCCTCCTTTGCTTTGCATAAAATTGCAAACAAGATCGGATCGGGCCCTTCATTAGCACAAGAGCTAACTGAAAGCTCTCCCTTCGCTCGCCTGGCTAAGCCCAAGGCGCCCCAATGTCCTAATGGTAGCGCCACCTGATGCGACAAATGGCGAGGCCCCGTGCCACGAGCAAACCCCAAAAAGCAAGGTAATACAAAAAACAAAAAAGAAGGGAAAAAAAGAGTGTTGGGGAAAATATCAGACACCATAATTAACTTGCTCATAACGCGGCGGCAACAAAGGACGACAACGAAAAGCGACAAGGACGAAAAAATGCAGACGCCAGATGCTGCCCCGGCGCTGCCGGTGGCACAACACAAAAGGGGCAGCATTGCGTGCGTAATGGGCGTGCCACTAACATTGGATAATTTTTGAAGCATTCTTTTTTGCAGTCATTTACTCCTTGCCTAATGCCGAGGGTATGCTGTGCTCGCGAGGTGCTTCCAATTGTATTCAGGCCCAACAAAACCCTTAACAGCAATGTCAGGCACACGACATGTCTATTGTTTCTGGGCTTTCGGGGATTCTCTTTGCATTTTTCACTCGTGCTTCCCTCTGGCTGGCATCGCTTGTCGAGTATAAACAAGACAGATACATTGGATACCAAGCGCTTGCTACTTACTGCTCACAGCTTACAATTCCAATAAATATTACCACTGGCAACAT
This sequence comes from Drosophila tristis, assembly GCA_018150885.1. Lineage (NCBI taxonomy): Eukaryota > Metazoa > Arthropoda > Insecta > Diptera > Drosophilidae > Drosophila > Drosophila tristis. Next base: position 4,334,503 of record JAECWT010000215.1, on the reverse strand, counting down.
TTTACTCGCCGTTTCCGTATTTTGCTGCCATTTTCGATGCGAATACATTGGAATCTGGGAATGCGGGTATCCTTTAGTCGGAATAAGTGCGCAAAAGGGACCATTCCCTTTTTTGATTCCTGTATTTTGGCGGCAGACGCTGCTGAAAAAGCCGTGCAGTGAAGTGCTTTAAAAAGATAAAAGCCATTTATCACGCATGCACACTCCGCAAGGTGGGAGATGAAAAGATGGGTGAAGGGGAGGCGGGGAGGCGGGGCCTTCCCCCACCAGACAGGTGCACGAAGAGTGAAGAGCGACGGGCGACGAGCGTTCTCATTGAACAGAGTAATCCTCTCAAGGAACGCCTCAAATCAAGTGGAATTCTACTCAAACCAAACACTGAATGCCCTTACTATGACTGCCTCTTTGGCTCTTTGAACAGCTGGCCCTCTAGCGCTGTTAATGTTAGACTTAAAAATGTTTAGGAAAACTTTGGATTAAACTTGCGCAATTTTCTCAATGATTATTACCCATTCCCCAATAGTCTATGCATTCCCTGTAATCAAAATGAGAGGGTATTTTATGGCTATGGGGTATGGCATTTTATGAATTTATAATCTTTAGGCACTTTTAAGAATAATCTTGAATAAGAATCTTAAATTGAAATCGAAGTTCCAAGCGTATTAAATGCCGAAAAAATTAGCTAAAATTAACGTCTGCTTACATCCATTCTCACATGTCCGCAGTACGAGTTCTGTGGCAATGTTTATATACCCCAAAATCACAGAGTAGTCAAAGAATTATTAAGCCAAGAAATCGTTGTTTTTTGTTGGCAGAAAAAGGCCTGCGTTGCCGCACTCCAGCGAGGTCGTCACAGCGTGGGTGTTAAGCCGATCAACAGCCATTAGGTCTTGTCTCTCCCCGACCACAAGACCAGACTCCCCCACAAGCACACATACACCCAGAGAAATGCGTTAGCTAATATTTGCAAAATCAAAAGAAAAAAGTACCTACAATTTTTGGAATATTTACTACATTTTCATCCAGAATAGCCTTCAATTTATAAACGTAATTCACACGGAAATTTGAGAGTTTTTCTTTCTAAAATTATTAATTCCGTATATTCAAGCATGTTTGTTTTCATCAGCACGCTAATTCAGCTCCGCTTTCAGCTAGTGTGTGCGAAGGAAATTTTATTAAGTAAAAAAAGGAATATGCAAAATGTTTATTATTATTATTTTTTGTTTAATATTTTTGCCTGAAATTTAGGCAATACTTTTCTATAAGTGTAAAGTGTACTCTCCTCTCGCACTCTCTCTCTCTCTCTCTGTCTCACTTAACTAACGGTCATGTCATGCATATAATTTCCGGCCTAAAAGCATGCAACAGTCTTTGCTACACTCGGCCCTTTTGGCAGTTTTCTCTGGCCAGTTTTCTCGGGCACGGGCACGGGCACGGGCACTTTTCAGCTTTTGGTTTTCCAATGCACGTAGCAAAAGTTAGCCAAAGCCATAAAGCAGTTTTTTTTGTTGTTGCTGGTCCTCTTTTTTCTTTTTTTTTTTTTTTTTGTTGCTGCCAATTCAATTTGTAGCAATTTTGTTTTCTTGAATGGGTTTGCGGCTCTGCTCGGCTCTGCTATCCGGTTGTGTCTCGTAAATAAGCAAAAGGAAAAAGGGAACATTGTGGTTCGCTATTGCGACTAAAATATACCCGTTCCACAGAGATTAAGTTCCATCGAAATCAATATACTCAGAGTTCTGAGAACAGCATAGCGAAATATGATTTAGTGCCGTGACTCGATTTGATTTTTGGAGTGGAGAACAGTTTACAAATTAATGCACAAGATTATTGTTTATGGCAGGGAGCATTAATAGTGCTCGAAAGCCCAGGTGTTCAAAGAGCCGGATGACACATGATCCTCAGTATGGTTCTATTATTTCTAGCTATAATTATGACTCGATGGCCAGGTGTTTCCGGCATCAAGTTGATGTGATTCTGCGTAACATCAAAAATTATTTTGGATGCCAGGCAAACAATTCCTTGCTTCAGAATAATTTTCTAGTAGTGGATGAAAATGTTGCCTTACGCTAAATTTTAGACTGCTAAAGCAGTCGCGTCGACGTTCGTTTTTATCGCATTCGCGTGTCTGACATGCATGCCTCACTGAGGCGGCATACACCACGCCCCTGTTCCACTACTACTACCCCACACACACACACACACACACACACACAGAGAGCAGCAGCACGCACCAACAAACAAGGCTGAAAATTGCTACTTTGTCTTGGGGGGGCGCAGAGAGAGAAATGTGGAGTACTGGGTTAATATGTCTATCACTTTTATATGGCCAGTTGACGCTGCTAATACGCCCCACCCCACAACAATACACGAGTAGCAGCAGCAGCAGCAGCAGCGGCGGTACCGAGGCACCCACCATTGTTGCAACAACTTTCACAGGGGCCGCCTTTTGCCGTAAAACGATTTACATTTCGTGGCATTTGAAGAAGCGCAGAGATAACATTTTATTGCTCTGGCAATAGTTTAGGAGAAACTCATTTCCAGTGCGCAAATAATAATTACAAATTTGTTCTCACTAACTGTAATTGGTAAGGCCCACCCAAGGGCCCAGCGCGCCACTTAAAACACATTTCCATATAATTTTCCATCGTTAATGTATATTTCGTTATTTTTAATTTATTTATTTATTTAATTTATTATTATTATTATTTTTATTATTTAATTGCTCAAAAAATAACGCCTGGCTTGGCTTGACAGTGTGCCCCTGTTAGCTCACGTAAATGGTAACACTAATTGGTTCTAGTTTTCTTTCGTATGTGAGATTGAAATATATGCCAATAATCATGAATCAATTGTTGCATGTGCCACAGCCACAGCCGCAGCCACGTGTCAGCGTTTAATGATAAAAACGCATTGGAATGGAGCTGCCTGCCCTGCTGACTGTCTTCAATGAATTAGTGTCTGTCTTGCAATTAGTGGCAGGCTGGGCGGAGGCAGGAGGCAACACAGCAAACAGGGCTGGTTGGTAGAGCTTTTATTGGTAGTAGGTTCGGCCGCTCTATCTCTGCTCCGAAGGAGCCTTCAATTTATTGCACTCTAGTTTCACGTTACCTTGCCTTGCCGCATTCCCTGCTACCATTTCTCGCCGACATTTCTTTGGTTACACTTGTTGCCACCGCCCCGCCCCGTGCCGCACATGCTGCTTCTCCAACACCATCTCTGCTCTTATTGGATTATGCGCTTTCTCTTTCACACATTTCCGCATTTTCCGCAACTGGAAAAGGCCAATGGACAGCAGCAGCAAAGCAGCAAAAGCGGAAAAACCAGACGCGGCAAAAATGCGAATCAACAGAGAAAATCGCTGGAGAGATGCGAATAGAAAAAAGAAAAGACAAAATAACAGAGAAAAAAATAAAGCCGGTCAAGCGAGCTCTGGCCTCTGTGGCTCTGAAATAGTTAAGTCCCCCCAATTGGATTTCCATTAGATAGTAGCAGCAGCAGCAGCAACAACACCAACATCCACATCGTTGTTTTAATTAATTTGCATTTGTTGTTGCTGGACGCTGATCGATTTAATTGGCAGTCCCTCCTAATTGAAGTTGATTGAACCGTCCCTGTGCGTTGGCTGCCTCATGGCAGGAATGAGCTAGATTTGGAAGTGAGAGAGAGAAGGATAGAGAAGGGATATGGATAAAGAGAGATAGAGATACAAAGAGAGAGAGAGAGCTGGCAGCGAAAATGTCCTCCTTCTTGTCCTTACCACTTGCGAGTCTCTCATGAAATGTGACGTTCAGCTTGATCGCTGCTCATAGATAATATTTTTAGTTTATTTTCGAAAGAAAACCAGAAATTATTCAATGAAAATTACTTTTATAGGTAGAGTCAACAAAAAACTCGACTTCTTCGGTGAATTTCTTGATGAAAATTCATTTTTTCAGATTAGGAATTTCCGGGAACGAGCAAAATAGGTAGCTTTACCTTTTATGAATACACCTTGCAGCCTTATTGCATCTTCCTTTAATGCGCATGCGTCTAATGCTCAGCTCCCCACTCGGTTCTCTGGCCCCCACACACTTCCTCTAGCGCGCTCTTTCACTCTTTTTCAGTGTCTCCTTGGCGCTCTCTCTCTCTCTCTTCTCGTGTCTCCTTAACGCTCTCTCTCTCGTTTCGTGTCTCCTTAACGCTCTCTCTCTCTCGTCTCGTGTTTCCTTGGCGCTCGCTTTTGAGTTTCTTTTGTGCGCCAACAAGACTCTGGAAGTACACGGCGCCAGCGGCAGCGGCAGCCTGGAAGATCACAGTGGTTCGGGGATGCACAGAAAGTGCAACTTTCTTTAGAGGAAAAATAGAACTTTTATTAGAGTAGAATTTTCAGTTAAACAAACTGTAATTCTTATGCAATATTTAAGCAATTAAAACTGTTAAAATAATGCGTTTACACCTAAAACTTATGCAAATCCCAAGCTGATTTTGCAATGTTTTCTTTTATGATTATTCATTCTGATGCTGCGGTTACGGGTTGCTCGTTTAATCAAAATTATAACTTTCTAGACATCAAATTGGAACAAATTCTAGAGCGTGTGCCAGCACAGAAAGTCTCAGCTCTTTAAACTCTTTATCTTTATTCTAGGCTATAAATAAAATAAATAAATAAATAAAATGTGGATGATAGTTTTCTATTAAACAAGTCCATTCCCTTTAATAGCACTCTGACACCACTGTGCCCCTCTGGCAGCGACAGCGGCCTCGGCCTCGCCATGTGCCGGCCCCTCTTTGGGGGCCTACACGTCGTTGCTGGCGTCGCCGCTGCGTCAGTCCTCAGCAAACTTTCGATGCGAACGCGCGCGCCCCATCTCCAACGGTCGCCGTCGTCGTCTGCGTCGTCGCTCTTCGTGGAGGTACAAAAACGCCTTGCCTTGCCTTGTCTCGTCTCGTCTCGCCCCGCAGTGTGACGTGTGACTGTGGTTGCCCCGCCGATAAACGCGATCCATTAAAGGTGTGACCATTGCCCTGCGATTCGTGCCCACTTTCCTGGAGGGTCGAGTGATTCACCCGCAATTCGCCAAAATATCGAAAAAATTGTGTGGATTTTACTGCTTCTGCCACAACTTTTTTGTTTTCTTTTTCCTTCTTACGATCTGCTGGTTGTTCTGCTTGCATGATCTTCTTGTTGTGCCTCTGCCGTCGCTTGATGTGTTCGCAACGCTCTTGTGATTGTGCTGTAACCCTGGCAAACGATTAACGGTAAACTAAGCAAGACGAAACATATATTTGGCCGAAGCGCTTGATACTCTACCAGATGGCGTTGTGCAGCACCACAGCGGATAGGATTTTTCGATTTCCAAAACAGAGTTGGTTTGATGGATCTATAGATTGTCATAAATTATGCCCAGGAAAAATATATATTTTTTACCATAAATATATATTGCCTTCGCTGCGATTGTTCCATGGAATATTCCACAGATCTACCAGAAGCCCATTAAGATGACGGCTGCCCTTAATCCTCCCTATAAATCTGATATTTTATATAAAATATTCATTTAAAACTGAAATTTCCTTAACTTTCGTGGTTTATCCTTTGCGAACGATCATTTTCTTCGAATAAAATGCTCTTCGAGCGATCATCTTCAAACGCTCCTGCCCGCTTAAGACTTGTATACAAAAAAGAGACTCCATGGAAGCTGTGAACATAGTTTGCATGGAAGCAGCAGGACAGCAAGTGCTTAATGGCTGACCTTCTCTCAATCGTTGTACCCTCTTTCAGGGTATGATGTGACCATGATGACTCTGACAATAAAAAAAAGCACTTTTAGTTTTGAAAAACGACGCAACAAAACGCTAAAGCAGAAAACAGCAAACAGCAAACGACAAACAAATGAAAAGCAAATGAAATTGCAATTTATGTAATTGTTTTTTTTTGTATTTTGTGTAGTTGTAGGGTCATTGGCATTCAATTGAGCAAACAGCAGCAACAAAACAAGAAGCAAAACAGAAACAAATTAAGAAGAAAATGAGTTGAAGAATGAAAAGGCAGTTGCTCCAATTGATGATCTCAAAGCTCTCAGATCTCTGGAGGGAGAATTCTGCGGAAGCCATTCCCGTGGGGGGGCATCCATTAATCATGCGAAATGATCTGCAGAGTTTCAGAAGAAGACGCGTAGAATGACAGATTCCGCCGGTAGCTTCTGGTATTTTCTAAGCAAAAATATCTCAGAATTTACATGATTGATTGGTAGATTTTATTTTCAGGAAATGAGCACTAAACCTTTTAGGATTTTTCACTGTCCTACAAAATATTTAACCAATGAAAATGAAACTCTAAAATTGGTCCAAGATTCCATCTAACCTTATTTATTTTTTATTTGCTTATAGTTTTTTGCGTTGCTGCCCCAATCCATCTTCTGACCCGTTCATTGCTTCTGATTCTAGTTGATCATAATTTTCTTTTTCCTGCCTTCCCCATTTCCAGTCCACTATGCTCTTCTCCACTCTGCCTGAAGATCCTCTTTTTCTCTGCCTGAAGATCCTCTTTTTCTTCGCCTGAAGATCCTCTTCTTCTCTGCCTGAAGATCCTCTTCTTCTCTGCCTGAAGATCCTCTTCTTCCAAATCTTCATGATTCAGTTGATCAGCATAACTCTAGTCGAGCACCAATGTGACGTGTCATGCACATGACATGTATGTTGTCTTTTGCATTCCCTTTTGCAGAATTCACTTGTGCGTCTCGAGTCGAACGATGGGAACCCAGCTCTGGGATAGATCGATTTCTTTCTCCTTTATTCGTCTCCCCAACTTCCGTTTAGTCTTTTCCTATTTTCTTCTGGATCTCCTCTCTGTGATCCCCCTGTAACTAATGGCAGACAGAGGCAGACAAGTCTGATAAGTCTCAAAATTAATCATTTTATATTATATATTGAAAATATATGTATGTACATTATATATATATATATATAAATCGTTTGATGAATCAAGCAAAGCAAAGCAAAGTAAAGCCCCACGCGTCGCGTATCGACAAATTGTTTAGTAGTTTTGTTTGTGCATTTTGTTTCCAGTGTCTGTGCATTATTAAGTGAAAAAGTTCTGCTCCTACAGCTGCAGCAAAGCGGGAAAACGGAAAGGCGATGAAAATATACCCATGAAAAAAAAAAAAAATATAAAAAAAATAAATAAATACAAAGAGCCACAAGTTCTTGAATCGGCCGCCCGGCGTCTCCCCATGGGTGTGTGGGCGTCGTCTGCTCCGGGCTATATCTGCCATGCATTTGTGTACTCGTATACACATGTCTATATGGCGCATATATCTTCTGATTAGTTTAATTAAAGCGTATTTCAATTGCCGCAGTGCCGCCGCAGTGCTGCGCAGTTGCTGTTGTTGTTGCACAACATTTCCTGCCGCATTTTGAAAACAGGAGAAACGATCCCAACAAGATGACAACCACCAGCCTTGGAAGACAGATACTGGAAAAGTTCTTTCCATTTCGGTGAGTGTCTTCTTTTTTTTTTGGAAAGAGGCGACAGGAGGACCTCTTGGCATCCGACGTTTCGAAATGTGAAATACCGAAATGCCAAAAATAAATATGGGTCAGACAGGCGTCTGCAATACTCTTTTACTCCCTCTCCAACCGGGCAGCAAATTTTTTGCCAAGTGCCTGGTTGGCTATTTTCGGTCGGTTTCTTGTTGGGGGCCATAAAAACAAATATGAAGTCGCAAAACAAAAAACACTAAAACAAAACAAAGTCTCAAAGCGAAAAGAAGCCACAAATACCCTTTAGGAATCAGCTAAGTCCAACCTCAGAGAAAAATGGCATTGTAAAAAAAAATACATACCATATTTAAATAAAAAATAAAAATATTTTCTTTAATACAAAATAATAATAATAATTAATAATCATTTTTAAATACAAAAAAAATGGTGAAATTAAATGGAATTCAATTTTATTTAAACCAAATTTCATAAATTATATAAATAAATAAAAAATAAACTATAAAATAAATATTATAATCAATTTAAATATAAAAATTATTAAATACATATATTTTATTTAAACCAAATTCATAAATTATAAATAAACAAATACATATATACTCAATTAAAATATAAAAATAGTAAATCTATTTCCGATAAAAATACTAATATATATCCAACATAATATAGATCCCATCCGCGACATCCGATATGCTCCTATTGAAAGAGGAGTTCCATTGGGTGAGCAATTTTCGCTCTTTTGTGTCACTTTGTATGCGAATGGACAGGAAATGCAGACAGTGCTCAACTGGAGCAACGATCGATCGTGATCGTAAAAAGAAATAGAGATAGAGAGAGAGAGAGAGCGGTGAGTGGAGAGAGGAGAGTGGAGAAGGAAGCGCCTCAACTCGGATAATTGACAAAGATGAATGGAGGATGAACACACAAACCGGAATGTTCTTTCCTCCAACGATTCTTGTCGGCATTTGAACAGAATTATGACTTGGATGGAGTACGACTAGGAATTTGCTTAGGGCAGAATCCTCTCGTATCTGTGGTCTACGATTGTTCCTTCAAATTAGACGAAAGTGTATAATTGATCTACTTTGAGCTAGTCCCTCAAGGTAATCATTTGATGTTGAATTGTGAGCCTGGATAATTTTATTCTTTGGATTTATCACTTATCATAATAGATAGTATCTGTTAGATACCCCAAATAATAACTAGAATGGAAACAACTTCTTTTGAGCATGAAATGATCTTTGAAAAGATCTTCACATATATCAGATTTGTGCTTCCATGGAAAGAAAAGCCTTAAGGAGCGGCACAAAAGCTAAAAACTCTCGAAATTTAGATCTTCTTTGCAGAGAAAAGACTCCTATGCTGTGTCTCCAGTGATCTCACCTTCTACTTCTACTCTTTACCCGCTCTTTCCACTCTTCTCCCCCTCTCTCTCACTCTTTCTCTCATTCTGTTTCTCTCTGCTCTCGTTTATTGGTTGCTCTGTGTTCTGTTTACTTTCGGTTGCAGCTGTTTTTTGTGGGGGGCAGAAACGAGCAATATAAACACTTTGGAGGCGAACGCTTGGTCGCAGCTGTTTCTGCGCTTTTTCTCTTGCAAGTTTTCTCTGATTTTTTCCCGCACACATTTCGCCTCCGATGAAACGCGAGAATCTTGGGCCCTCTGCCTGGCGGCAATCCTTTGGCCCTAATAAACATATTTTCTCATTTGCAAAACTCTCGTTTTCCCTTCCACAACGCCCCCCCCGCCCCCGAAAAGCGCTTTTATCGCATGGCTATAATTGTCTTCATAACAATAACACTTTTGACATTAACAACAATAAGGAAAGCGGGCGAAAATGGGTAAGCGGCGGGGGAAAGCTGGCGGGGGAAACAGGCAGCGGGAAAATGGCCCAGAGCATTATGGCAACAACAATGTCATAATTTTCCACAATAAAAAGTGTTTTTGTTGATTAAATGGCGCAGAAGAGTGGAAAAGCGGCATGAGTGGCGGCGGATTGGTGTGGCATGCGGCATGAGGCATGTGGCAGAGGGCAGAGGGTGCCTCCGCCTGCTAATTTGCCATTTTTTGGAATATGAATATAAAAAAAAAAAAGGGAAAACTTTTGCTCACTTTTCCTCAGTTTTCCGTCGCTCTTTCGAAAAGTGTCTGGAAATTTCCCCCTTTGTTTTTGTTGTTGGTCGTTTCTTTGCTTTTCTGGTGTGAAAAGCCAAAAATGGAATTGGCCATAATTTGATTGCATTCGTTTAATGTTTTGTTGGCGTTGCCGGATGGAGCAAAGGTTTCGTGACACGAAAACCACAATGCAGCGCGATCGAGAATCCATTCCAAATCGCTCGTGGCGAACGATCTTTGGCTATAGCTATTTACCCGTTCGCTTAGGGTAAATTTTGTGCACAAGCAATAGCAAAATTTTCAAGCAAAAATTAAATGTGTGTTTTTCTCTTGTTTCTACATTTTGCACAGGTTTTTGTATAGATGGTTCTTGTGCTCTACAAAAATGCTGCTTTTACTTCGAGGTATTGTCCCTTCGAGGGCCAAAAACCTTTTGTGGAACGGCCTCCCCTGCCCGCTTTGATCATCACCATTCCTGGCGCCCAATTCTTTGAAATGTCAGGGAGAAAGTTTCGCGCACTTTGTGGCCATTTTTGTATCAATCTGTGAAAATGCATTTGCCATAAAACGTATAGCTCTGTGCAACATGTGTGTGTGTGTGTGTTTGTGTCGTCACTGAGCTACAATGTTGCATGTGGCAGCTTTTAGGCTTTGATCATCATTCCATTGATTCATCATCATTCGATGCCGTTCATCATTATCAGAGTGGATTTCCTCAAACATTTCAACATTATTTTCTTTGGTCAACGTTCGAATGGTCTCTGGAAAAAAACTGTTGCCGTCTTTTGGCTTTGATTATTTGTTTAGTTGCTTTGTCTCATATATCTTCCTCTTCCTATCTTTCTCTCTACCCCACTCTCTCTCCTCCTCTCACTCTCCTGCAGCTTCTCTAGTTGCCTCTCTTTTTCCCGTACTTACTTTTCCCTTCAGCAATCTCTCGCCCATGGCTCTGGTCGCTTTTTCGTTCCTCTGGCAACTTTCGCTTGGAAATTTATTAATTTATCCTAGGGGAGCAATAGTTCGATGGCCCCAGCCCCTCTGACTGGCATCCCCGCCTGCCGCCAGGTCAGCACTTGCCCTTCCTGTCCACCGCAGGACCTTCAGATATTTTTATTTGCGGGGCAATTCTCTTGTTTCTCTTTCAACTTCAAATGCTGTTAAGATACTTTTTTTCTACTTGTTGTTGTTTCTGTTTTCCCTACTTCTGAAGTGCTTGTATGGTCGGAGGGGGGGTGGAATGTCCAAAAGGACAGTAGCATTATTTAATTACAGGACTACAGTTGTCCTGGACATTGTTTTGCTGTTGTTGTTGTTTTTTTCCGGGCACTTGTTTTTGTTCGGCCAAGTCGTAAAAATATTTTCAAGCTGCTTTTCGCCCACAGAGGAGAAAAGTGGCAAAAGTGGGAGTGAGGGAGTGAGGGAAAGGTCGTGGAAGCCCTGCCGCCAATTGCTTGACACCATCAATGGCCTCTGGGAACCTCAAAACAATTTTCAAAAATTTTCACGAAAAACTTTTTAATTATTTTAAGCAAGTGTTTTTGTTGTTGTTCGTGTAGTCGGAGAAATTCAATTAAAGTCAATTTTCTTGCTCTTTTTCTTCTCTTTGCAGGTGAGTTTTTCTATCGGTCTATCGTTCTATCGGTATGGCTCTCTCTTAAGAGGAGAGCCATTGAGCTAGTGTGGATCGGAAGAGAAAGAAAACTTCCTACGATTGCAGCGCAATAGAAGCTGAAAGCAATCGAAAAATTTATCGAGTGCAAAGCTAAATCGATAAAGTTACGCTCTTCGATCTACTGGTACGCTTATCGAACTGTAATCGATTGAACTAATATAAACCAGTAATCGATAATCATTAATCAAATGCTGATTGTACGTAAGTGATCGATAAAGTTTAGTTTTCCAATAATTTATCGCTTATGGGTTAAGGAAAAAACGAGAGTTTGGTATATTAATCACTCATTTACTTTAAAATAATTATCGACAAATACATGTGCCTTTATTATCGATTTTTGGGGTAATTTATCGATTAGTTATCGATCAACAAATGACCGCAATCGATGGGATATTCAAGTACTTTGCTGCCACTGCTTTACAATTGTGTGCCACACTGTTTGTTCATGTGTGTCCATGTTGCATGCATCATCTTGTATGACAAGTGCAGTCGAATTTTTGTTGGATTTTCCTCAAGATTCGCCTCAAGATATACACACGCAGACATTTTCCTTTTGTTGCTTTCCAAACATTTCTCGTTTCTCGGTTCTCCGGTTTGACAGTTTGTTTACAATGCGAGAATATGCTCCCAGTTGTGGAGTGTGGGCAGTGGAGTCTCCGCTGCGTCTGGCAGCTCCACCATACGGCATACGACATGCGGGCGTGGTGGGTGGCTGGCCCTTGTCATCGCCGCACGGCAGCGGGGGAGCTGCCGCTGCCTGCCCAATTATGTCAGAAAAAGGCAAACTCAAGTGCAGATGTGAACTTTGGTCTGAAATCTCCACAAACCACAAGTCAGTGACGGGCAGGAGAATGCAGGCGGGTTACAATATCTCCACTTCTGCATCTCCCATTGAAATTATTTAATTTTCAATTTGATTTAATTGAATTACAAACCATTGTGGTTTGTATACCTTTCATTCTATTACCCAAAACAAAATTCATTAGGATTGCATGGGGTGGGCTAATCATAAACTGCCTTATAATTAGCACACAACAAAATATCTGAAAATACTTTAAACCGCATTTAAATTTAATAAAAGTAAAAAATAAACAGTTCCCTGAATATCGAATAGAATTGACAGATCTACGAATGGATAAGCCATACATATGTAAAAAGCTTTCCTTCATTTACTTTGCACTCTTTCCATGTCAAAGCTTGTTCTGCTCGTAACCAACCGAGAGGAGCTGCCGCATGGCGCGTTTAATGAGAGTTTAATGAGCATACTATTTTGTGCACAAGGCCACCTAAAATCATACCCAAACCCACAACAATGCCTTTAAAAGGGCATTCCAATTGCTATTCCTTCTGCGGGAATCCTCCTCCTTTTACTGCATTCAGTGTGACCATTTCATGGCCATTAAAATATCTTTGTGGTGGCATTGGCATTTGCTTGTGCAATTGTTCCGCCTGAATTGTCTCTCTCATTTGGTGTTGCTGTTGTTGCCGCTGTTAATAATTAATCATTTGGCCTTAAAAGCCAAAAACCAGAAACGCAAACCCCAGTAATATGCACATTATGTGGTCGAAAAGCCAAAGTCAAGGCCCAAGGAAGAAGGGAATACTCGGATGGGATGGAGGAACGAAAGAGAGAGAGTGGGATGGAATGGAAAACCCCCCCGGAAAACGCAGAACAGAAACCGATATAAATTGCATTATGGGCAAATTAATTGTTTTTACCGGGCTGCTGGTGGTAGGGGTGGGTAGGGGTGTACGTGGCATGGGTATGCCCAAACATTAATAGCCAACCCCTGGAACCGAAATCAAACCCCCCTTCATGCACACCCAGAGACAGAGGGCGGGAGAGAGAGACGGCCCAAGGACATTAATAAGGCCCAAAGGATGTGGTGACATTAATTGCACAACGTAGGCGGGGGGACACTGGTCGTGGAATAAGGGGTAGTGGATAGTGGATAGAGGGGGCGCCGGTTACAGTCATTACATTTCCATATAAATATTTATCGCCTGGTGATAATGCCTCCAGGGTAAATGCCAGTCAATGGACAGCGAGCAGTGTGTGTGTGTGTTTGTGTGTGTGTCTGTCGATAGTATTTCAATTTATGGATGTTGGGGTCGCATAACGGTACAAACTGTTATTAGAGTGTGTCTGGAATTGCATTGCTCCTCCCACTTCATTTGTCCATTGCATTTTCTCAGGCAACGTTGACACGTGACTGGCAAACCCATCAGCTGATTGTTCATATTCCACTCCCCACCTGTCTTCATCCTTTCTTCTGGCTCACTCTCCACCTCTCTTTTGCACTTGTTACCCCTGTTGCATGGGGGTGTTGCCCCGAACACCCCGACAAATTATAATTTAAGCAAAGCCTTTTAGCCCCACACTCTGCCGAAAACATCTGTCTAAGCAAAAAGCTGTGCTCAAAAGCTCATTCATTATATTAATTAATAATTGTGCGAGCATTAATTTTGATTTATTTGTCGCAAAACCTTCCACAGAATGCGGTAGCTGTAATTTGTCAAATGTGCAAAGGATGGGGAGATATTAAGGAGCACTACATTCCTTTCTCTCTGCCCCTGCTGCCGCTTTAGCCGGTTTCTGCTGTTTCTGAAAATACAGAAGAAACAAAACAAAACAAAATCAAAAGCAACAGCTGGTCGATCTCTCCCTCCCACAGCTGTGGTATCTCTCCTTCCTGCGCTCTCTCTCTCTCTCCCCCCAAGCAACCCAACCCAGCCCGCTCTCTTTCTCTACCAAACTTATCGTCCCCTCAACCTGCTGGATCGGTCGAGGCCATTCCTCAACGTAAAAGAATACCGCAACAAGAGAAAGAACAAGAAGAACAGTGGGCCAGCATCGACGAAGCGAAGAACAAAGGCGGCGCAACAATAAAAACAAAACGAACAAGAGACACGAAAGCCATGCAGAAGGTGGCCGAAGCTTTTGATACTCTTGCGAATCCATCGGGAAACCCCTGTGAATCCGTGCAGAATAAAAACAGAAACACAGACAAATATTTACCCAAACTCGGAGCTTTGACCGAATCAATACTAAAAATTGATCAAAAATCATAATACCCTCTCCCAGTGAGTGTATACAAACAACAGAAACAAACTTGTGTGTTGATTTGCGCGGGGGCGGGGTGGGGAATGCGTAGGGCTCGGGCACGGGCTCTCCCACGTTCAAGTTGCCATGCCAATGTCCACACACACGCACACACACACACGCACACGCGAACAGAAATACGTTCCACTTCCTTGGCAAAACGAGCGATCGGTTGGTTGTGTGCTGTGTTGCTCTCTTTGTTTTGTCGCTCATTCTCTGGTCTGCTCTCTTGCGCTGGCGCGCCCCCTCGTCAGCAATCACGCTTCGTTGAGCTTTTTGGCCAACGTCGCTGCATTCGTTACACTCGACGACATGCGAATGAGCCGAAAAAGAAACCTCTTATAAGAAAAATAATTTAAAAAAAATAAACCAAATATTACTAAGTGGAGATGGTATGCAAAGTTGTTTGTTGCATATACATATGTACAAAAAATAAAGCTACCTTTTGTTGAACAGTGTACGCATAAAAATGCATGGGACCCAAGCAAGTCGTCAAGAAATGTAAAAGGGGGTCGAGGTAGAAAGGTGAAGTACCGCACCGATCGCGCGGCCTCGCCTTGTTTGTGGCCTGCCTGCCTGCCTGCCTGCCTGTCCCTCTTTTGCTTCTTCTTTTAGCACACACATCACCCCCCCCACTCTTCATCGGTTTTTCTTGCACACCCACCCCCTCATTCTTAACAGTCATCAATGTTGGCGTCGCCGTCGTCCGTCTGCTGCACGCTGTCCGCTGCCTCAGTCCCTGTTTTTGGGTGCGTTTGCAGTGCATCTTTTAATAGTTGTGTGTGGATGCCGCGTTTTATGTGGCTGCTGTGAAGAACGATAGTGTGGGGGAGGGCTATGGGGCCGAGACCTGCAATGCAGTTGACCAAAAACAATGCAACAGCTTTGTTGCTGCTGCTTTGTTTTTGTTTTTGTTTTTGATTCTGATCAAACCGCAATGCGATCTCCCTCTCTCTCTCTCTCGCACATACACACAATCCACATGTTTATTTCCCCTGTGCATCCCCCCCGCATTTGCGCAATTTACTTGCATGCAGTCGCGGAGTCCACAGCTTTATGCTGTAACTGTATATGTGGGCAGCATCTCCACTGCCAACGCAGCGCCAACAAACTCGTTCCACATCGACAGTATCAACACCACATGTTTCGCCGCACGACGGCCCACACAGCACACATTGCGCGTGAGAGACAGAGATGGCGATAGCCAGAGAGCGGTCAGCTCAGAGCGAAAGAGCGTAAGCATGCTAGAGGGCAGGGTTAGTTATTACGACGGTAACGGCTTCACCGCTCTTCAAGTTACATATTTGTGGTAGTTTCGTACGCTCTCACTGAAATCTGAAACGTAACAGTGAGCACTCTCTTGCAGCGCCGTACCTTCGCGTTAATGTACCCTGCGCTTGGGGGAGCTTCAGCTTCAACCAACCGGCTGTGCTTACTCTCTTACGCCTATTGGGGCTGCTGCTTTGCAACATTTGCTGTGTCGCTGGTGCCATGTCGCTGCTGCTGCTGCCGCTGCGCTCGGTTTGTCTCTTTTGCGCCGTCGTTCGGTTCGCTCGTCGTCGCGGTCTCTACGCTCAATTTTCGATGCGATTTCGCGAATTTTGTGTTGTAAGTCTCGTGCGCGGCATTTTTTTTAATATTCTTTTTGTTATTGTTATTTGTTAACATGTGTGTTGTGTCTCTTTATGCGGCTGTGTGTTAGTGTGTAGATTGTAATTAACTAAAGTTTGAGTGCAAAAAGCAAACGATAAGGGGGAACCCAAACTAAAACCAACAACAACAAACTAAAAACTAAATTTTTAATTATTTTATGATTAAAAAAAGCTTTTCTTTGCCGTGTGTGTGTGTGTGTGTGGCATTTATTTTATTTCAATTCTGTTCAAAATGTAAAAAGAAAAACAAACATAATATCAAAGAAAAACAAAAGAAGTGAGGGAGGAAAATAACAACAAAAATGGGCAAAACGCGGCTTCTGCTACGCTGCCGCTGTCGCTGCCTCTCTGTCGCTGTCGCTGCCACTGTTTTGTTTGTGTTTTCATGTTGTTTTTTTTGGCGCTGCTCGAAGCGGTTTTTGTATTTTTCGATACCCTTTATATTTAATGAATGTCGCTGGGCATATTAGCGCATGTCAAAGTTGAGAGGAAAGCGTTGTTCTGCACACTTGAGGCGCTCCTTAGGGACACCTCCTACAGTTCCAGCAGAAGTAATGTCCTGCCATTAACGTTCCAATTCATAAATCTAACATCAAATGAGACTCTGAGGGTATTCCTTTGGCGCATTAACAGCTATTTTTCTCTTGGTGTTTGTTTTGGTTTCAGTTTCCATTTTGCAGCACACGAATTTTCGCAATAAATGCAAATGAAGCTACAAAATGTTCGAGCACTCTGAAAAATCGTCGTTTGGGATTTCTTTTTGGTTAATTTTTCATTTATTTGTTGTATTTTGTATGTTCGGCGGCCCGCGGCGGAATGTGTGTCGTACATTGCATGACGGGGGGGACGGAGCGGGAGGCACTGACTCACCTCCGATCTGTCCGCTCTACACACCACTCTGACTCAGTCAAAGATTCTTCAGAATTATCGCAACTATCTTTGGGCGCAAAAAAGAAAAATACAAAAAGTAATAATTCCAAACAAAAAAGATCTCGCCATATATGGTTACACTTTGTACTCTTTGGTTTGGGATTTTTGTTTTCCAAGGAAACGTCAACATTTGTTATGGGAATTTCTTTGTTTAAGTGCTCTGCTCTTCAAGAATACTAAACCATAGCCATATGCTTTTGTAATCATATCCCCAAAAGTAGCGCAAGAAATTCTATATTGTGTAATATTTGCTTTTATTCAAGTTTGTCCCCACACTGTTTATTGTAAATTGAAAACTTTGTGGAGCCAAAGTTTGTTTGAAAAATATCGCAAAAGCTTATGAAGATTGTTTTACAGATTTGTCGAAATGTTTAGCGATGTTTATACCAATAAATGCAAGCGTATTTATTCCAAACTAAACGTTGTTTTTAAAGAAATCTATCAAAGGTTTATGTGTTCAACGATTCTTGGGGAGGTGTTCCTTTTCCACAAATATCGGATGTTTCCTAACTTTTGTGGTTTTCTTTCAGTCTACGTATTGTAATTATAGTTTTTGAAGTACGGATTGATTTGAACATAGAAATATCATCTTCTTGTTGAAATTATTATATATGGAAAAAGCTGCGATTTTCCTTGGAAAACAGAAAATAGAAAACCCATTCAGAGGCAGGAAACTTTTCTTCATATTCATAATAATTTCGTATATTTGGAGAAGACAGGCCAGAAATAGATATACCGGAACATAATATACTCCTGGGGCCCTCTTGGGACTTGGATGCATTCCCCCGTCTTATAGCCCTCTCTATTTTTCTCTCTTTCTTCCTCCTCCCATAGATCCCTGGGGATCATTAGCAAATCAATTTTCAACAACAACAAATGTGACAACACTTTGGGGTCTGTGCAGGGTTAAGAGTGTGAAAGGCAGAGAAAGAAGTGCCAACATGTGGTCCCTCTTCCCCCCTTTCACCCCTTTCTCTACACCTCTGTTCCTCTTTCGTTCTTCCCTCTACACTTGCTAACAGTTTAATGGACCAAAACGAGGGGCGGTAGAGAGAAACAGAAGTTGCTGTTGTTTTTTCTGCAGATGGTGTAGATGTAGGGGGGTTGGCGGTGCACAGGGGCAAATGGTTATTAACTGTAAATGAAGAAAACACATGAGATATCAGAAAAACAGCAACAAAATCCACATGCAAAATGCAGTTAGTCGCTACCGTTTCTTGTGCTGCTTTTTTGAGACTGCAAAAGTCGCTAGTGCGATTGATGGGAATAGTTTCAGAACTTTATACTGCAAAAGTCGCTTAGGCTAGGATTTCGTGCGATTTTTGATACTAGCTAGAATTCATACAGCAAAAGTCGCCGAAACTTGCAGCATTTTCCACAGTTTTCAATACTGCCACAAGTCGCTTTTCTCAGCTCGTTAAAAGGTGTTTCTTGTGTGTATTTTTCATGCTGTAACAATCGCTTCAAATGCACTCTGACACGCTAGCGTGTCTGGCGGTTCTCTGACAGCTTTACATACGCGTTTTTTAACGCAGTAAAAACGCTCTTAAAACGCAATGGCAGCTCTGGCAGCTCTTGAAGACCCTACCCTGCACAGAGAAAAACCAACAATTTTGAAAGTATTTCGGTCGAGTTTTTTTCATTGTAACGCTCGAATGAATTTTTCATTTTATTTGTATATCAGTGGAAAGATGATGGGTGACGGGGGGCACGAGGCAGTGGCAGAGGAAATGCAAGAGCGGCTGCGGCGGACAGCAGTTGTCATGGCAACAACAATTTTGATTGAATCGAGTGGTGATTGAGTGCGTTGAATGAATGATTGAGTGTGCTTCCTGCTTTTTAAAAAAAATATTTTCTGTTAAATTAATGAAAATGTTTTGGTTTTATTTTCATTTAAATGAAATCCCATACAAAAACTCTTCAAATAAAAAGTGCAAACTATGAAAATGCCAGTGAAAATGTGCTTAATCATGCACAAGGTTGCATTTTAAACAATTGATGAAACATTTTCGCCTCCAAAAGAACTAATCGTCAGCTAGAAAGCAGGAGAGAGAGAGCGAGTAAGCGAGAAAGACAGAACCAACACACAAGAAAGAAAAGCCAAAAGCTTTTTGCTCATGTAAGTAGAAAAAATAAAAAGAAACAAGAAAATTATCATGCTATCAACTCAACAAAAAGAACAAAACTGCCCTCAAAAAAAAATAAAATTAAGTTTTAAATTAATAGCATTGCCACTCTTTTGGGGAAAGTATAAAACACAGAGAAACTGCTGTAGAGACCTTTCCGAACGATCTTTCGTTCGAGGAAATGTGAATGCCCCACAGGTGTGTCTGTGTGTGCATACACAGGGTATCATATCCATAGAGAAGTCTGATTTCTCCCTCCCGCCACCTGAAAACCCGATAAGAACAAACTAATTTTGTTGGAAAACTTATTTAAGAAGAGGAAAGGCGCCTGGAACAGGCCTGGGGGGAACAGGCGGGGGGCAATCGATGAAGAAACGACGCTGACAATTTGTTTGTAATTTGTTTGTCTGTCGCCCCATGCCACCCATGCCGCGTTCCTTATCTATCTATTCGCTGAGCAAACAGATGGAATGGAACTGATTTTTACTTCTATTTTGAAAGTAAATCATGGGGCTGCCGGAGGGCAAAACTCTCTACAAAAAGTCAACAAAAGTCCATTATATTGCAGTTCCTTATCTGTGGCCTTTGGGGCAGTTTTTGACTTTCGTTTTCGTCGGCATACACCTGCTGTCTTATCACCACGTCCCACCCCCCACCCATTTTTGGAGTCGCCACCAATCGAAGATTACGAAAGGGCAGTTAGGTGCAAAGGGGAGCAAATACTCGTTTATCGTTCATTTTCCATGGAATCGTTTAAGTAATCGTAATTGTCGTTCATTTAATTGTTTATCAACAATATTTTCTTCTTTTATTTTTTGGGGTTGAAAATTACAACACTTTCATTTCGGGGAAAAAGTTGCTGAAGTGAGCATCAGCTTTGAAATTGTCTTCCATTAAAAGAGTAGATGATCATTTTCGATGACTCTAAATTGGAATCTGATCAAGAATAAAATCTGAATCGATTTTATTTCTGCAAGAGACAAATAAATGAATAAAAGTGCATGAAAATAACGAGCTAAAATCTATGGGGAGAGAATGATAATAACGATCGAACAACAAATACTGCTTTCAATTAATCCACTGATCGAGGCCTGGAATGGAAAATATTAGCTCGAAATTGAGAGATCTCTTTTGCTGGGAGCATCGCTTAGTGGAAGGCAGGCAGCATCGCCTGGAGATACATAGGTGATGGGCAAGAACGAAAAACAAATTGGAGACGTAATGAGCAAGAACAGCAGCAAGAGAGAGAGAGAGTGTGAGAGGGGAGAGGGAGAGGAATAGGGCTAGAATACAGCTCAATTCTTTCTTTTTGTTTCTTCTGGTTTTTGGCTCCCACTTCCGTTCGGTTTTGGGTGAATATTGCGTGTTTTTTTATGCCCACTTCTTTTTGCTTTGCGTTTCTTTTTTGCATCTGTGTGTGGAACAAGACGATGTGCGCCACAAATTGGCTGAGCAGAGTGATTATTGTGGGTTTAGAGGGGGGATGGGGGACTCAAGACGAAAAAGAGCTGACGATTTGCAACGGCGACGGTTGTCGTTGGCAACATTTAATCAAAGAAGAAAGAAGCAACGCAGCAACGAAGCCAAGTGGAAGCCAAAAGACAAAGCGAACTTCTTGTTCTTGTGGATGCTAATGATAGTTCCAATCCCAACCCATACCGAAAAGATAGTGGAAAGGGGTAGACAGATGCTTTATCTATATATCTTCTATCTTTGTCGTGTGTGTGTGGTGTGTGTGTGTGTGTGTGAAATCGCCCCCTTTGATGATACTGCACTCAGAGCAAAAAATGCATAGGAAATAGAAACATTAAAATATTTAAATTAAATATTCGGTTTTTAAATTAAAAATTCATAAATAAATAAATAATAAAATATAATATATAATAAATAATAAATATAAATAATAAATATATTCTATATATATATTCTATTATATTATATTCCATTCCCCATCCATGCCTTTATTTTCCTGCCATTTGGCTGCAGAAAATGTTAATTTTTCTTGGGCTAAATGAAGCGTTTAATATACTCCCCATTTGGAGTGGAATCTCCTGTGTTCGTTCTCCTGGGCCGTTAGGCCACAAATAAAAATGCTACATAAAAATATATAAAAATTGATTACAATCTTTCTCGTTTTCTCTCTTTTACGCTACGCAAAGGCCAGCAATGAAATTGAAAGTTAAACTTCTGGTGGGGGGATGGAATGGGATGGGGATGGGCGTTGGACCGGGAAAAATGGTTGTGAAAATAAGAAAATCTCAGAGAAAAGAAATGTCAACGAGCGTGAAAATTGAATTGCTGGAGCCGAAGGACTGGGAGGGCTGTGGGAGGCCACCGCCACAGCAATCAAAGTTGAAAATTAGGCAATAAAATTAAACGAACGGCAACGGAGAAAGCCGGGGAAAAATACGCACACAAATCGTAGGGCGGGGCGGGGATGTGGCCTTTTGGCCAGAAATACAGTCGGTAGCTCTTGCAGATCCCTCAGGTCCGTTCGCTTAGGGGAAATTTGTTTTTTTACCCCCCAAAAGCCCGCAAATGATGGAAGTATTGATATGCCACAAGGAATCTGGCCCCCTCTACGCCTGCTTCCCATTTTGATGTTGAAGTTTTTAGCGACGTTGCCGCATTTCTATTAGGCTGCTGCTGGCCTGGTGCCTGCCCCTTGAATTATGCTGCCAACTGCCGATTGATTTGCTGGTAAGTGGCGCAAACAAAAGGAGCGGCAAGTGTGGGGAGTGCGGGGCGCAAGTTACCTGGCAACAGTTGGTTGTGGCCACAATTTTTTTTTTTTGTATATTTTTGTTGTTTGCTTGGAATACACATACATACATACATACATAATTTTATTGTTTTCGTAGAGATATTTGTGCGCTGCGAATGAAAGTGGAATCGAATCCACTTCCCTGTGAATTTCACGTGCACGTGTGAGTGGCAATTTTGCAGCATTGCAAATTTAGTAAGCATAAATATGGATTCAAAACACGAACTAAAAAATAATAATCATTAATTTATTACAAACAAAAAATTGAAAATTCAATTATTTAAATATCTGTGATATGGATATATTTTTTGGTATTTCTTTATTGCACATATTTTCCATGTATCCATTCGCTTATGCGAAAGTTGTCGCTGCCAATGTTCCATTTGGGGGTACAGCAGACAACAGCAGGTTTTGCCTAACAGATCTAATCGAATCTATAGAGTATTCAAAGCTGCGACCATCGCTTGGTGCTTACACTTATAATTACATTTCTTGTTGCTTTTTGTTTCTTATTTTTATGTGAAAGTGGCATGTCTTGGGGTTAAGCTTGAAAAATGAGGCAACTGCAGTCGTTCATGCAGCACATGGCTCTTGAAGCTTGAAGCCTGGCCTAGTAACAGACATTTGCAGAGGTCTGCTGGCAGAGCGAAGAAATGCGAAAAACAATGCGATAATTGGGGGGGAAAGAGTGCAAGTTTTGCTTTTGATAGATTCAATTTGTGAAGAGTATTTTTTTCAGCGTTGCAAAAGGCAGAAAATTTATTTGTTGAGCACTGAACTTTCAGCTGGCACATGTGGCAGTGCTCAACACTGAAAGGGCGGCAATTGTTGCACCAAAAAGTTGAAACTACAGAGTTTGTTTATTATGTATAGGAAATGAAACTCGCAGAAAATCTTCCGTGTGGTACGTCCAGGCAAAAGGCCTGCCCAGCACTTACACTTACTTTAGGTTTCGGTTTCTATTGAAAATAAAACCGCAGGCAATGTAGGAGAAAATTTTCTATCATTGTTTTGGATGTTTTGTAAACCCTCTCCGTCGAAGGAGCCACACAAATAGCACATTTTTTGGTTGTCCATTACTGCCATTAGTGTTGCATAGCGCTCTAAATGCAATAAACGGTCTGTTTAGCACTGAAATAACCATTGAGGCATGCTGCCAGCCAGCCACCGAGCAACCACTTTAAAGTATCTTGTGTTGGCATCCTCCTGCCACAACAGACACCCCAGACCCCAGACGGCAACTCAATTATATTTGACTCTCGAGGCATGTCCTAGCGCACGCTTCAGATGGATGCAGTTCTTCAAATGCAATGCCCGCTGCAGCTCTGCTCTGCTCTGCTGTGCTGTGCACCTCCTCGGCTGCAAAAATGACCACAAAATGATGGCTAGGCTGTCGCTGTGGCTGTGGCTGTGGCTATGGCTCCAGCCACCATTGGTTATGCTCCAATTTGGCTGCGAGGCTTCGGGGCTCTGAGCTCATAATCATCTAAACGCATCATTACAAAAGCGAACAGCGAGCAGCTAGTTCTCTGGGGCTCTAGCTCTGGCTGTGGCTCTGGCTCTGGCTCTACCCCTGATGATGCCCCACTGCCTGTGTGTGTGTGTGTGTGTCTGGTGTTGCCTCGGGGAGAAATTTGATGGAGCATTTTCAAGTGATAAAATCGTATAAAACAAAAGAATACCCCTTAATCAGAGGATTTTTGCTAGACTTTAGCTTGATGGTTGATTTCGCGGTTTAATCGATCAAAAAATATTCTTGATTGCTGTATCGATATTTTGGAATTGCAATAATCGATTTGTCGATACTTGAAAATTGATTCATTTGGATTCTGCAGAGGTACCCTATTCCTGGACAGGATTTCCAGCAATAAATGCCTGGGTGTGGCTCTGCTCTGCTCGATTCGTGCATACCCTTTAGATGCCACAAAACAGCAGCAGCAGCAGCAGCAGGCAGCAGTAGACAGAAGGCAGCAAGGCAGCATCATTGTGAGGGCGTTGCTCATTAAATTTCCGCTCTCTTTGGAAAATGAAGTGGCTTTTCCACTGCATCCGCCTGCCGCCTGCCGTCTGCCGCCTGCTGCCTGCTGCTCCTGCCTTTGACTTTGCCTTTGGTTCTGCTCTGCAAACTCATAAAATAACTGTAATTGTTGTAGCTGCAGCAGCAGCAGCGTTGCCACACTTCATGACGACAGTGGACTTTTCGGTTTACTTGTTGCCACCGAGTCACGTTTTATTCTGTTGTACGAGTGTATCCCTGCCACACAGAAATCTTTGAGCAGGCACCTGCCACATGCCACCTGCCACCTGCCGCATCACAAAAGCCCAAAAGCACTGAATTTCTGGTTCATTGTGCAGGCATTCAAATTGTAATCAGATACTCAGCGCCCAGCGCCCTGCACCACCTGCGCCCCCTTTGGATGTTGGGCACATTCGAGCAGAGCAGGTTGCTGCCTCTTCTGCTCTCAGTGTGTGTGTGGGTGAGAGACTCGCCTTAAAAAGACATTCCACACGATACAAAAAACCCACAGAGATTTATGCTTTTATTCAATGGATCGCCGGTAGAGTAGAAGTTAAGTAAATATTCGAAAATGGACTTTGGCAGGGTTTACCCTTTTTTTTGGAAGGCATCTTTGAGATGTATCCCTTTATTATTTATTTATTTATTATTTTTAATTAATTATAATTAATTATATAGCTCAATCATATTATGCCAATGACGTTTACTGCCAGCATATATTACCCATAAGTGAATGGGTACATTTGCTCATGATTATCTATGATTATTCTGTTCTCCTATTGGCAATAAACATCCATCGATCGTTCAAATATTTAAAAACTATTTTCCGATTCCGTTCTCCTTCTTTGGCTGGGTGGGCCGGGGGCAGGCACCCCTGCTGCTTGTTGTGCTGCTGTCAAAACAATTGAGAATTGACCCAACGACACCCTTTTCTCTATTTTGCGCCAAGCTTTCAGCTCGTGACAGAAACCAGACAGAGAGAGAGAGAGAGAGAGATCGTGTCGGCTGCTTCTCTCTCCGTGGCACATTCCACACTCTGTGTGGCGCTCACCATCGCCTCTTGTTTTGTCAGCTATTTTTGTTGTTTTTTTGTTGTTGTTGAACTTTTACAATGAGTGGCTGTGGCACGGAGCACCAGGGGGGGGCGGAGGCAGCAAGGGTGGCGATTGGAAGGTTGCTGGGGCATGGTGTGCCAGGGGGGCTTGGATTGGGGCAGTGGTGCGCGGTTTAATGTTGTAAAAAAAAATTGAAAACGTTTGAGTTTGAGATAATTATTGCAACATCACGACGCATTGTGGACTGTAACTATTTCAATGTGGATTGTGTTTATATCTGTTTGTGGATTGTATCTGTATTTGTGTAGTCTGTTTTTGTTTTTGTTTGCATCTCTCGCCCTCCGATCATATTTTTACGCCTCAAATTCGCTTTAAATGCTCTTTAAAAATAACAACGACAAACAAAAACAAGACAATAAAAACTAAATGAGAATCAACATTAATTCCATGTAAAACACTTCTCCCAACACACACATAAAATACACTAAAAATCTTGTAATAAAAACATATTTTTAGAGGGGAAAACAAAGTAAAAAAATAAAATAGAGACCGAAATGAAAGATATAGATAGAAAAGGCAGACGGAGGGAGAAAGATTAAATTTTGTAGCGATTTAATTGCTGGATAGACACACGAAAAGAAGAAGATAAATTCCCATTCTAACGGTGCGGCCCTACGATTTGACCCAGAGCCACCAGACCCCCCCAGACCCTGAGAGCCCCGACCCCAAAATCCCCAACAGATCAATGTATTCCCGCAGCGACATTTATGCTAATTTCATTCCGCATTTAATTTGGGGATACACTCATTCATTCATTTATTTATTTACTCATTCATGTGTGTTTCCCATGCAAAACGAACAAAGAATCGAACGCGAAAGTGTCAATTTTATAAATCAAACAGTGATGCATATATTTAGATACGATATTTATATAAATATGATGCTTAAGTTTGTGTTCTTTCGTCGTGTGGTGTGTGTGTAGTTATGCGTGGGAAACAGAAACAAAAACAGGCACAACAACTCTGATCTGCAGGTGCCGCATTTCATTTAAAAGATCTGTGGGATGGGATGTTGTTGCTGGAGGATTGTAAACTTTGTGAATAGATTTTGTATGCATAGATAGTATGCATGTAAAAATGTACGATAATTTGAAACGATCTTTGATTAAATCTGAACACATATTAAAGTAGTTAAAATCGTTTTAGTTCTAGTACTCATTAAATTTGTGAGTATAAGAAAATATGTAAGTAGAAAAAATGTTAGCTAAAAGCACAGATTTTCGACAGTCTTCTGCCTAATTAATGGGATGATTTTTCTTAGAAATAATTCATCATTCCAGATATTATACATAAATGTATAAGTTCTCCACCATATCGAACTCTGCAATAGAAGGATGGAATAAATAAATAGGAATAGGGATTTTCCCCTAACAACAATGATGATTATTCGCTGAACTTGGATACATTGTGAACGTATTTTCGCTGGAAAGGCTTTCTTCAGTTCATTCCATTCATTAATACAATATGTTCGTATGTGCCTATGTGCAGTATTCCCCTTTAATTAGAAACCCCACACACACACAAGCCTCCGATTGCAGGGCTGCTCCCTCTAGCTCTCTCTCCCTTTCTCTCGCTCCGTGTGCCTGCTCCCTCTGTCTTTCCAATTAGAACTTCAGTGACGTCAGCCCCGGTTCGTTCCTCTCATTCTCATTCTCAATCTCAATCTCATTATTCGGTTACTTCTTGTGATCTTTTGTGCTGCATTGCCTTTCGTCGTTTCGTTTCGTTTCGTTTGGAGCACAAAGAAGACGGTCGATCGGTCGGTCGGTCGGTCGACCTCTTTTTACTTTGCTCTTTTTCTACATGTTAATTTCTCCCCCCACCCCCACACCCACTCCATCCAATGGCCAACAGGCGACTTTGCTGTTTTTCATTATGTATTTAGGTATCTGAGATTATTTTAAAAAACGCCATAAAAAATACCCTGTAATGGCAGTAGCTTTTAGATCGATTCCAATAGCTCGCAGAAACAAAGAAAATGCATCCCTTTTTGCCTATGAGAATTTTGTGTCTCCATTCCAATGGTAGTTCCATAATTCTGTTCTATCTGTTCGAGTCGGTTAATCTAGGGGGCCGATGTTTTCATGCAGTTTCTGCATATTTGCTGCCGCTGAGGAGAGAGGTACCGTTGCTCTGTTGTGCCTGCCCCAATGGCATCCACTTGCGTTCCACGAGGGCGCAGCGTAAAAGTTGCTGAACAGGTTTTTTTTTGTTTTTTGTTTTGTGTTCAGCTGTGGCTGCTGCTGCTGCTGCCGTTGTTGCACTTTCATATTTTCATTGTATCCTACGGTCAGCTTTTGCAACGGGCAACGGCAACAGAAACGACAGGCCGCAGCAGAGACAGCGGCAAAACGAATTTAGTTGCGCTGCATTTTTTCGTGGGCCACTAGCCAGGCCAGACCAGGCCAGACCAGACCGCGTTTCGTATCATAAATATCTCAACGCCTCTGTTTAGTGGCGTGTGTTTTGCTTTTCTATCTGGCGGGGCGCCTTTCACCTACACGTCTGCGAGTAGTATCTGCCAGATACAAATTGTGTAAGCGTGGAATTTCGTTTCGTTTCCTTTTTTTTTGTCGGCTGCGTGAGGCCCATCCATTAGCCAAAAGAGCAAGCACACACAAAAGTATCTCACAGACACAAATACAAAACGCGAGCTCCAGAGACAGTTCATGGATTTTTTCAGTGTGTTACACTTGCCAAAAGTATCTGCTGGATGCCGAGAATTACTGAAAGAATTACACATCAAAAGTAATTTTACATTGCAGGAATTTCTCACAGGAAAGATACTTTTTGCCAAAGATTTATTTCAAAGATACTCGTCTATGGATGATAGTTTTCTGGGTTAAGACAGATATTGTAGCTACCAGTCATTAAAAATGAACCCCACCACATACAAAAAGATTGCTAAATTATGTAATGATCCTTTTTAATAAATTCCCAGTAAATCCATCTGACATCTGAGATCTGAAAGATATTCGTATTTTTTTCCATTCAAATTGCCCAAAAATTTAGAGTCTACAAAAATATCTCATGGATGACAAAACTATCTCAACGGGCTCTACGTGTAATAAAAATGTATTTGTTGGTCAGCAAAATGAAAACACCTTAACAAAAAAAAAAACATCTCAGCGCCCGCATATCAGATACCAGATCACCCACATCCACTCCACGCGACACCACTCAAAAGTTCAATCTGGACACCACACATGTCACACACATGTATCTCATGGTTGCCCACACTAATTTGTATCTTTGAGATACTTGCAAACCGATTTGATAAATATTTCATTGAATGCGTCTCATTTCCGACGCATATCTTACGGATACGAACTCTTTATTTTTATTTTTGTTTGTTTTTTGTTCCAACCCCCCCCTGGCCGGTGCTGGTGTTTTCAGTTCACAAATCAAACAACTCGCGCCTCACGGCCAAAAGTGTGAAATTTTCATTCAACCAAAAATGCCAGGCAACAAATTAAAAATTCATAAAAAAAAATACAGAGCCTCCCCAAAAATTAAAATTTGAACAAATATCCAAAGCGAAAGATCGGACAAAATAAAACGAAATTTACATTTACATAATTTATAGACTCTCGCTACCAGTGTGTGTGCCACATATTTATTTATTTAGATAGATGGACAACATTGTGCCCGGTGTATCTTTATCTGTATCTGTATATGTGTAACTATGGCCTGTTGTTTGATTCTTGAGCTGCCACAACGTCTGGTCGCCACACACACTTTTTGGGGGACATGTCGTGGGCGGATGCGTGTAGGTGGATCGGTGGGCCTTGAGCGGAGTCGAGTTGATTGGCAGAGTCGAAAAGCGGAAAGCGATCAGCCAGCAGCCAGCAGCAGGCAGCAGCAGGCAGCAGCAGGCCCTCCTCCAATCTCAATCTCAATGAGGAACAACTGAGCAGTCGAGCAGCCCGAGCAGCTCGAGCGATGTTGAAATCAATTTGGCTAATGTTGTCACCACACACAGCAACAGTCGACAGAGCGCGAGAGTGCACAGTGCTGCGAAGAGGGGTGCAGAGAGGAGGGTATGCGCCACAGAAAGAGTCAAAAACAATCAAAGAGCAGCAAATTCTGAGCCAGGCACGCCGCAAACGCATTCATTGCAATGCGAAATCAATTACACCAAAGCCATGGGAATGGGAATGGGAATGGAATGGAATGGTTGCCGACTGATATGCTGCTGTACTACAGAATGGTGGAGTGGAGGAGGTGGGATACCCAACCCCCCACCCCCCTTGGTGGCTGGCTGGAACACGTCGCGCACGTGCCGAGCGCACCGCCGATAATTTGTAGTAACAAGCCAGACAAAAAGCCACCACCGAAGTGGAAGCAACCGCCCTCCCACAGAGATAGAGAGACCACCACCCCCACACCACACACCCCCCACCAACACATGTTTCGATGGAAAAATTGAAAAATTACTAAACACAAAAGAACTCGGGACGCGAACCCAAAAAAAAGAACCATGCATGGATGGGAAATAAATATTCAAAAATATATATATTAAAAAAAGTGCGAATGGGGACTGTGGGATACCTCGGCTTATCTCCCGAATATCCCTAAATATCCTCGCAATTAGAGAAGAGCATAAAAATTGGAATTAAAAAAAAGCAGTGAAAAAGCAGCAGTGTTCGGGTCCCAGGGTCCCGTTTGCTATTTCTTAAGCTTTGTTGTTGCTGAGAGCGAGGCCTATGATCGTGAGAGAGAGAGAGGGGGTCGAAGCTGAGTCCCGTTTGTTACTTCTTAAGCTTTAGTTGTTGCTGAGAGCGAGCCCTATGATCTTGAGAGAGTGAGAGAGAGAGAGGGTCGAAGCTGAGTCCCGTTTGTTACTTCTTAAGCTTTAGTTGTTGCTGAGAGCGAGCCCTATGATCGAGAGAGAGAGAGAGAGAGAGAGAGAGAGGGTCGAAGCTGAGTGTGGCGCACTGTTGTAGTTGCTGTTGAGAGAGCGATTGA
The DNA here is from genome assembly GCA_018150885.1 of Drosophila tristis. Classification (NCBI taxonomy): domain Eukaryota; kingdom Metazoa; phylum Arthropoda; class Insecta; order Diptera; family Drosophilidae; genus Drosophila; species Drosophila tristis. The sequence goes on along the minus strand of JAECWT010000215.1, from coordinate 4,304,563 downwards.
TAGAAATGAAGGACACAAGGAATTTCCGAGAGAGCAACAACAGCAATTATGGAACGGTGAGAGTGCCATATGTGTGTGTGTGTGTGTGTATTGCGTGCAAAGAGCTTCGGCTCTCGTTTACAAAAATGCAGATCGAAAGATAATGACAATTGCAGGGCAGCACGCGAGGGGAAATACAACAACGCAATGTAGGAACAGGAGCCAAGCACCCAGGCTGACCATCTCTGACATATTAAAAACGAAAACAAACAGCAATAAAAACCCAATTGCGAATGGGGGGGCGTGAGTGGGTTGCAGTGTTGGGACTATGGGATACCTTCTATCTCTGGAAAAGAAACAAAAAAGCGGAATAAATCGCTGGTTAAATCGAACACAGAATTGATCTGCCAGATTCGAATCCGAATGCATTCATTGTTTAAATTTTGAACTAACTTATTTGTAGATGCTTTTGCTGTTGCACAGCAACAGCATGCCCCTGCCTCTGCACGATTAACGGGGTACGAAAATATTATTTTGAGTTTTGAACAGAAACTGGAGAAGGCATCAGCAGCCAGCAGCAGCATCAGCGCGGTGGTGCGAAGGGTTGGGGAGGCAAAGCTCAAAGTTTATTGCATTCCACTTAAGTCGATGGAGTGTTGGAGAGGAGAGAGAGAGAGAGAGAGAGATGGTGTGGGAGAAAGGGTAGTGCAAAGGGAGTGACAAAGAGGGAGATGAATGATTGCAGGGCATTCAACATTAGAAAAGTTGAACAACATTTGTGTGTGTGTGCGTGTGTGTGTGTGTGTCTCGTTGTGTAAGCGATAAGCACTCATTCCCCATTCACTCACACACTCACACACTCCACACTCATCGCTCGCCCTCATATGAATCACATACTCATGCGGAGTGGGGAGTGTATTCATGGGATTTCTCTAATGGCCTCCGAGATGAAAGATGCACTTACCGCACACAACTATTTGTACTATTTGTACAATTCCTCTAACACTTTTTATACTGTCTAATACATTGGTTTTTAGATTGCCCCATCATTGTCGGAGGTGCGGAAAAATGATGCGAGGCGCTTACACCAAAGCCCAATCATTTTAGGCATCATCTTTGTTGTTATTGTTTGATGCGACAAAAACAGCTGTTTGCTATCGATACCCCATCGATACCCGTCGATACCCCGAATAATTGCATTGTTTTGTAAAAATACTAGACATAATACGGCAACACTTGCCAATGATGCGCCTTTTCCTCTTGCATCCACCGGACATCCACTTTTATGGGCATCATTGTCGCATGGAAAAATCCAATGATGCGGCCCGGCCCAGTGTAAAAAGGGTATAGCCGATTACAGCGAGCCACAAGTAAATAGGTGCCGTAAAATCTGTTTTAATTGTACGCTGTTTCAATTTAGTTCGGTCTGTCAAGTGCGGACATGTATGGCGGCGGCAGGCCTACATTGAAACTGCTGCCCGATGTCATTAGCCTGTCCCTGGGTCCGGTAACGAAGTTATCAGACACCTGGAGGAAATCACTCGGCTGTCCAGCATATGGCTTTGCCTCGCTGCTGCTGATGCAAACGAGCGTGTGGGTACCCCTGGTCAAGTCCGACCCGTGGCCGTGGCACTGAGCAGCCACTGCCTCTAGTCTGTAGCGCCAAGACTCCTATGTTATGTAGATCCAAGCCAACACTTGGCACTGGCACTGAGCACTGCCAGTGCCAGTGCACTGGCCGCAGTTGTAGGAGGTGCACATGTCTCTTATCGGGAATTTAGCTCAACTACGGGTTATCGCTCACGGATAAGTACTTTTAATTTTGTTCACGGGTTTTGGCTAAAAGCTCCAGGAGAATCAAGGACTGATACTGGAACTGGAGCTGGGACTGGGACTCGATCTCTCTCTCTCTCAGGTTTCAGTCGAATCAAAGTGCAAGGCTTGCTCAGTTTCGGGCACAGCCGAGGGAGAGGGTAAACCTGTCCAGTCTCCAAGCGGGCAAGCGCAAGGGCAAGGGCATTCGCTGTTCCATCTCCGAGTCGCTCACGTTATTCTCCTGTTCTTCAGTTCTTAGCGAACGCACGCCAGAGACCATTCAACACGAACGAATGCAGCGCTGCATGGGCAAGTTATCGATGAATATATCGCAAAGTGCCATCTCTGATATGCGTTACAGAAAAAGCTCCTCCCTGTAGCTGTACTTATCAATAAGTAAAGATTATCCGCACAAAGACATTCATCCATTAAATTGAATAACAATCGAACAATTTACGATCGGAAAAGATAAATAGATGCGGCTGGGAGCGCTCAGCAGCTGCCTTGGGGGCCACCCAGGGCGTCGCTGGAGGACCTGCTGCATGTCCGGATATGCCAGACACTCCCCCGTGCGGGGCCCTGCTGTGCTCAACGAACCTCCGCGATGCCCAGAGGCTGGAGACTGAAGGCTGTAGGCTGGAGGCTGGAGGCTGAAGGCTGGAGCCTGGAGACTGAAGGCTGTAGGCTGGAGTGGCACTTGGATGCTAGTGGAACTGGCAGATGGCCCCATGGCGAGCACAGAGTCGCGTCGCTGCCTCGCATCAAATTCAGAATCCAGTTGAGCTAAAGTAGGCCGATATTCGGGCCATTCATGTCATGCCGTAGGCACAACGAAAGGCAAGTCACATTGTTATTATTACTACGCTTCGCCTCAACAAATCAGCATGTTAGAGGCAACGTCTGGCCACATCGGTGGCAGCCAGGGCCAGAGTTGCAGCAGCAGCAGCAGCAACAGGAGCAGCGCCAGCGGTGGCAGCCAGCCCAAAAAATCATCAGCGGACGCCCGGACGTGGTCCAAGACGGGCCACGTTGCGGCCAACTCCAAGGCCATCAAGCTGACGTCGACGGTGATCAAGATCATTCCCAACGCCTCCCAGCCAGATGCAAAGGTTGCGCCTGCCACTGCCTGCAGCTCGGATGAGCGACGAGCAAGGAAACAGCAGAGGGGCGCCAGCGCCGCCAAGAAGCCAACGACAGCCAGAGCCGACCCCGACCCATTCGAGGAGTGCACTGTTGCTCCAATCCAACACTGGGCTGTTGTCTCCTCAGCAGTTCCAGCATCAGCTCATGTCTGCACCGCAAGTTCTTTATTATTTCCGCCACCTGCCCATTCCTCAGACTGGGATTGTCCTGCATCTCCCTGAACTCCTCCTGCTCATTGCTATGCCAATACCGACGTGCCCACGCCACAACGAACGCACAAACCTTGACGAAACCATATATGAGCCATACGATGGAGCCACAACTGGTCATCATTTCAAAGCTGATCAAATCTCGTAGAACATATGACGATTGCGTGGCTGCGAGGCTAAGACATATTTCTCCCAGAAATTTTGTTGTTTTAGGTATACTAGAGTTGGGATTCGAGTCGAGTCGAGTCGAGTTTGTAATGTAGACTGACATCAAAATAAAACCTAACGAGAGATTTAAGTTCCATGCATTTAACATTCCGGCACTGATTTGCTGAAAGATTCTCCGAAAGATAGCAGGGGGAAAAATTCGGGATGATACTGATACTTGATGCATGCTTTTTGCTTTAGTAGGGTACTGCAGCACTGGAGGTGGAAATATTGTACACCCTCGCAGCCAGCAGGCAAAAAGAAACATTGTAATCCGACGAGAGCGAGAGAAATAATGAGCGAGTTGGAGCATTTTTACATTTCTTATATTTTGTTGTATGTTTGATTCATTAGCTGCTACAAAATGATGATTAAGATATGTTGAATGTGCGAATATTATGGGGAAATACATAGAGAAATCTATTCAAAAATGAATCACATACAAAATCAGAGGATGGGCCACTTTTGAATCATCTATTTATGATAAATAAATTGATTATTTCTATAAATATTAAAGAACCAAAAAACTGCATCGAACTGTCGATGTAAATAAGTTTTTTTGTATGCTATTTCTTTCTAATTAATGCTGTTTGAATACCGTTACGAGTATTTCTACAGTAAATTCCTAGACACTGCGACTTGCTCCCAAATCAATCAAAAAGCCTGCCGCCGCCCACAAGTGTTGCCCTTTAAGCGGTCTGCTTGTCTTGTTTTTGGCCTTGAAATCGATCACTATCCCATATACACCACACACAACAGACATGCAGGCAGCTAAAACTATTCACTCGCCATAAAATTCGCCACAAAAAACCGCCACTCGTCAAGCTTCAGCTGGCTTGGCAGCAAGCCCAAAATCTCAATGATATTCTCGCATATCGCGACTGCCGTTCCCTGACACGAATATACATATGTATATATGTATGTATGTGTGTGCATATTATATCTACATACAGATATGTATATCTATTTAGGGTAGAAAAAACTGCCGCAACTATACCGATTTCCATATTTGGCTGACAATTTGTTGACAATTGCGTTTCACACTTTGCATAATAATCAGAGAGAGAGAGAGACGGCAAACAAACGGCAGACGGCACACAGAACTCTGCAGAGTAGTAAAAAAAAAGGAGGAGCAGCAGACAATTTATGGAAATATATTTACAAGGAAATTCTGTTTGCAAATGAATCCGAAATCATGGAATCATAGAATCATAGAGCAGAAAGCACAGAGAATTCCCATCACAAATGTATGGAATAACTTTTGAAATCGTTTCAACTGAAAACGAGTGTGTCTGTCTGTCTGTCTGCCTGTTCTCTGTCTGTAATCGAAACGCTTCGAATATGTCGGGCACGAACATATTGCCTTTATTTAATTGTAATTGTTGTCGTTGCTTGTCAAGTGATTCAGGTAATTGCAAAATGCGGCATATCAATCCCCCCCCTCCCATTGCTGCTGCTCCCATAAGCACGACAATTCCCAACAATAACCACAGACATCGCGGGGATTCGTGAAAGCATCAATTATAATCGCACCCTGAACAAGGGGGGTGGGGGGTAGAAAAGGTAAAACATCGAATGGATTTCCAGCAGAATTCACTTAACATTCGAACTGCAAACGGGGAAATACATGAGCTTATGTAGGCGTGTAAAGAACAGGAATAATATCCATTCGCCTATGCGAAATTTGTACAGCGCAACGCGTGAAGTAAATTCCTTAATATCAAATGATAATTAATTATTATTATTAGTATTTTCCAAAGAAAATTTACTCGAAAAAATTGAGTCCAGAATGTTTCTGAAAATGAATAATAATTTTGCAATTTTAATGCTTTTCTTCATTCGTTTGTGTTGTTCCTTCTCTGTGTATTTGTTTGGCTTCTGTTTGGCATTGGAGCACAGCTCTTGACGATAAGCGGAAGCTCGGCGACAAATCTCCAAGAATTGGTCAATATTTGTTTAACCGAATGAGGAAACACGCAGACATTGGACTTCTCCACTGTGGCCTGTGGGTGGGGGAAACAACAAATAAGTAAATTAAAAATTCACTCGACCACAAACAACGCAAAAACGGACCCCAGTGGATATTCGCTGTGGTACTCCGCAGTTATGACTTTTGCTGGGGTTTCATTTCGTTTGATGTCAGCATAAACATAAAGCATAAAGCATAAACCATGCTCGTATTTGTTGCATATCGTCACGAAATTGTTTAAGCTAAATGAATGCTCAAATGGGGTGAATATCCAACCGAATATGCGCCGCCTATTCTGCTCAGTGCCAAGACTTTGTTTTTTATTTTTAAACTATTTAGTCTGTTGGCCAATAGAAATTGCAGTCCATTAACCCATGCATTATTATTACTAAGTTTTATTTTGCATAGCTGATTCAGCGACTTGCAGTCGTTGAGTCCTTCAAGTGGGGCTGACCGAATGACTCTTTGGAATGGTGGAAACAGGCTCTGGATCTTGTCTTTTGGCTTCCGTTTTCCCTGTCCACTGTCCACTGTCTCTCTCTGCTTATGTTTTTTTTTGTAAATGCATAATAATTTTGTTGCACAAACTGAAATGTGATACTTGCCCGAACAGAATGTCAGAGCAGAAGACACCAAAGCACTCTGGCAAAATTATTATTGAAAATGCATAAGAAAAATAAAAACAAAACCAATGGGCGGCTACATTTCCAGACAGATGGCAGGTGTTGCTGCTACCCTGCTCTGGCAATGCTTTGGCTTGGCATTTTATTGGTAATAACATTTTAAGGGGCGCTGGCACCGCGTGGGGTTCATCGAATATGCGCGAGGGTATTAAATGTCGGAATCAATAAAAGAGATTGACACATGTGTGTAGGGTGTGTGTAGGGTGTGTGTAGTGTGTGGCAGTGGCAGGTTCATTCATGAGTTGCATGAGTTGGTAGCATCATAATTTTCCATTCCATACCGTGACTCTGCTCTCTCTAATCCAAAGCGAATTTACAGCACGAGAATGTCGCACGACACGGCCACAATCGTCGGAGGAGGAGCAGGAGCCGGAGCAGGAGGAGCGCCATCTGTGGTGGCGTGCAGCGACGCCTCCTCCAAGGTGGAGGTGATTGTCTACACAAAGTCCGACAAGACACTCAAACAGAATATGAACGCCAAGGATGAGACGCTCAGGAAGCGCACATCCCTGATCATTGTGCCACAGCAGGTGGATGTGGACGATGATGATGATGATCCAAATCAGAATCAGAATCAGATGCAGCTGCAGACCCATGGCAATGCCACATCTAAACAGGAGGAATTGCTGCTGGAGAATGGCAATCGCAATTCGATTGCCAGCATGGACAGCAATCAGTCATCGGGCTCCAGCACGAGGACTACCAGCAGCAGCAGCAGCAGCAGCACCACTTCGGAGGATGCCCATGCCGCCTATGAGGATCTGCAGAATGGCAACGCTGGCCCACCAGCGCCACGCTCCATCTCCAACTTGAGCTCATCCTCCTCGGAGTCCACCTCCTGCTCCAGCTCCGTGGACTACTCCCTGCGGGAGCAGCTCAAGAACTTTGCCAATCGCAGCGGGGCCGAGGCCGCCGATCGACAGTCGCTGCCCACCAATGCCGGTGGCCTGCAGCTGCTCAAGGCCATGCCCCCAGCCAGTGGCCTGCACTGCGACGCTCTGCTCAGTCCCCAGGAGGCGCCCCTGGGCAGACGGTACGCCGAGGTGTCACAATTCAAGGCACACGGCAAGGCGAGGTGAGTTCCCACCCAGTAGGGAGCCACTGCAGGCGGAAATCGCTCGCTCAAAAAGTTCCCTACACTCAGAGGTTTTGTTTTCTGTTTTGGGGCCGATTGCAGCTGCCGCATGACCGCAGCAAATGAAGGATCTCTGCCCATAGTTTTGCTTTTAATATTTCCTTTATTTCGAAGCATACTTTGCGAGCACTCTCCCACCCACTTTCCTTGCTCTTCATTGGCTGCAACAAAGCGCTGACCTAGTCTGCTGTCTCGCTGCCCCGTGCCGCACATCGATGACATCCACTTCAGGTTATGTGCAACCACAAAGCACTTGGCTGCCACTCCCGCACTCGCACTGGCAGTCGCACTGGCAGTCGCACTGGCACTCGCAGTCTATTCATTGTTCGGTGGCAAACGATGTCAACTGCTTGCTCAAGTCGAGTGGCTGCCACAGCACACAGCAGAGCTGGCATCCATCCCTGCAGACACCCTGAGGCACAGCACAGCACAGGAACACGCACAGATTCATGCTACATCTTTGGGGCGTGGCGTGGCGTGGCGTGGCTTGGTGTGGCGGGGGTGCATCATCTGCACATGCATAATACACAACTTAATTAGTATTACTACTTTATGGCACCCTCGAGAGGTAGGTAGAGCGGGAGAGCGGGAGAGCCAAGACCAAGCGACTAGTCTACTGAGCAAAAATCTAATAATGGTACATTCCACACACGCATTTCCAGTGCCACATTACCATATCAAAAACGGTTTGAGCTTTGCATGCCCGTGGGGCACAGACAAGGCGGCCGCCCTTACTGCCACTTCATCAGGAATGCAGCTCGCTCTCCCTCGCCCTCGCCCTCGCCCTCTCGCACTCTTCTGTGAACTTTGAACGCTCTGAACTCTGCTCATGCACTCTGCCTTTCCGATGTGTCAGCTGTCAAATGAGGAGAGCGGAAGCACTCTTTTGGCAGCCATCGACAACTATGTGAAACTTTTTGAAAGCTGTCACAACTAATTTGCATACACAGTGGAGCCCTCAACTCCATGCGAGACTCGATCCTAACCCAACACTGGTACTGCCACTGCCACTGCCACTGGTATTCGTATTTGTAGCCCCAATCCTCTGCACTGCAATCGTCCACAGGCCAAACCGCATCCGCATCCTAGAAGGCGAGACCACCCGCATACGAGTTCCACTTTATGCTTACTTTTCTGCTCTGCTCTGTTCTGTTCTGTTCTATTCTGTTTTGTTTGGTGCTTTGATTCAGAAACAGGAAGGAATTTTCAGCTTTTATTTTGGAAGAGAACGAGCAAATATTCATCGAAAACTTTTTGGGGACAACTGTGGAGATTGCTTTGTGACAGGGATAATATCGGGGGGAAACCAACAGATGGATGGGATGGCTGGGATGGATGACTGGGATGGGATGGCTGGGTGATTGCAGTTTGAAGCGAAACTTCCTGTGTGACCGGGACAGGGACCCCTTGTGGACCTGAACTTTTGCATTTGTTTCGAGACCAATAATTGAGTTTGCTGCCGTCGCCCCAAGCTAAGCTAAGCTAAGTAGGGAGAGCTAAAGATACAAAATATATGCATGCACTGCCTACATGGATAGAAATTAAGATACAAGTAAAGTCGTGCTGTCAGCATAGTCTAATCATAACTGAGGCGATTGCAATAAGGCATACTTGTGTTTAAAAGAAAATACTTCTTGATGGGCGGCACAGTTCTTCGTCTTTGTCGATCTGTTAGAATTCACATACAGCTTCTGGCGCATGAAGTTCGGATTTAGTTATCAAAGGAACGAATCAGACAAATCAAAAAAAATCTGTCCTTAATTTTGAGGTTTAAATTCAGTGGAACAGCAGCGCTGATCTTAGGCGTAAGAGCTTAACCGAAGTTCTCCAAGTAGAGGTAGAGTTGCCTCTAAAACACAATCAATTTGGGTACAGTTGCCTCAAAGAGTGAGCTACTTAGTGCCGCATTAAAGCTTTTAGTGCTTCGACAAATCTTAACCTTCAATCAGCAGCAGGCAAACATTTAGAGGCACTCCCTCCCCTTCTCATCCGCCTTCTGTTGGCAGTCGCCACTTAAACTTAATTGCCATGAGAGTTGGGGAGTGTGCTGGGTGGGGTTGGTTTGCATAATTTCCATATTCCGCGGCGCCCCCAAAAGTAGGCCGCACTGATTTTTGTTTTCTGTTTTCCATTTTCCCCGATTTTTGTTTGTTTCCCGCATAAATCCACACGCAAAATTTGGATGGGTTTCGACGTGTCCTTGAGCCTGCCTCAAGTTCTAACAGGCTGTCTAATTCCTTGACAAGTTTCATATTAACCTCATTGCATGTGGCTGGTCTGATGTCCTGTTGGAACATGTCTGTTCCGTGCTAATGTGACATGATTATGTCAGAATGTTTGTCGAAACAGCACATTCCATTCCGCCTTCACGTTTATGGACTTTTTCTTCCCTTCTGTCGCTGATCCATCAACAGACAACAGGGTGGTCGTCCTTCATCTTTTCTTGGAGTGAAGTTGAGTGGAGTGGAGGAGGAGGAGGAGGAGGAGGAGGCGGCAGTGTCCTTCTCCTTTTTTTTTTTCTGTTGTCGTTTTTCTTTTCTGTTGCTGTTTCTTGTGCTGGCAAAATTCATTAATAACATTTTGTGGGTCCTGTCGTAGAAATATTGTTAAAATGGCGTAAAATTGCCCGCTTTTGAGGCGTCACTCTGTGACGATGCGAGTCCTGTGCTTCCTTGCTGCCTGCTGAGGGAAAAAAATGTGTCGCAAATTAACATTTTGACAGCTGATTTCTCACTGACAAATGGGTGTCTCCATGGCGAAACGGAGTTGTCCTTTAAGGCAATCGATGGCTACTGGCTGCTTGTAAAATTGTTCGACAAGACTTAAAGATTTAAGCAGAGGCAAAGGGAAATATTTTATACAAATATGACAAGGGAATATTACAAAAATGTAGCAGAAAATTTACATCGATTGGTGTGAAATCATTAAAATAATATTCTCTACTTAACATTTCCATTAAAATAAAATTAAAATATTAAATTAAAATATATAAATTAAATGAAATTATTTAGCTATTTATTTATTTTTACTATTCAATGAATGCATTTAATTTTGCTTTTGCGGCTACTGAACGTTGGTTGAAATTAGTTAAAGCCTCGATAAATGTGCGGAAAATGGAACATATTGATGAAACGCACTGTACTGCTATCCATAAAAGCAAAATAATCTAGATTTTGTTTACTAATTGACCATTTACCCCATTGATTTATTGCAGAACAAGTGAACCGCTAGCATCGGTGGCCATTGGTGGGGTCGTCACAGCCGCACCACAGACCAACGCGGCGGAGTCAGTGAACGGCGGAGATTCCGCCAACACTGCCAGCACCAACAATAACAACAACAACAACAACAATATCAACAGCAGCAATAACAATCACAATGGCCAACAGTCACAAAAATCGCAACAGCAGCAGCAGCAGTCGAACCTTCAGAACGGAGTAACCGTTGGCTCCATGACCACATCCCCCGCCACGAGCCATGGGGCGGCGGCGGCGGTGGAATCATCGAATCAGAACGGAGACAGCCGCAGCCATCGGCACAGCAGCAGCCTGGAGCCAACAACGGACATCGAAGATGTTGTAGACATGGCCCATGGCGGCGATGTCTTCGAAGATGACACAGAGGCCCTACTGCCCAAGTGTTCGCGCCGCTCCCGGGATGAGCTCAGTCAGGTGAGTGTTCGCCAAATGATTTTGGATACATTTATCCTACGCTTTGCAGTAAAATATACGAAAAATTCTGCAGGTGAACGTTGAAATGTAACAACATTTAGGGCTCTTTCTATTTGAAGGTCTTCCACTCAAGTTTAAGGTTTTTCCTTGTCTTAAATATGGGGAAACCTCTCATTTAAGTTTGGGGCTTTCCTAACCCTATTTTGTGGTCTGAAGCAGCGAACACTACGAGTTTTCCTCTTCTGGTATGGAAAATATGATATTTATAGAGTAAACTCGAATCAGTATTTAATGGGACACAAGAGGGTATGGATAGGGCTATGGATATGGCTATTCCCTAGCCAAAGTCAGAGCTAGACTGTGGCCTCATCTTACTGTAATCTTGGATAATGGCAGCTAATTTTCGCAGCTTGGGGATGGCGACTGCCTTGGAGACCCCTGGTTGTTTGTCGAGCCTTAATTCGAGCCGCTTTCCACATGTGACAGCCCCAGCCCCAGCAGCGGCAGTGCCAGTGGCAGTGGCTATGGCAGTGTCACACTCTAAGTGCCAATTACGCTGCCTGCCGATGGGCCCATCTCTGGGGTGGTTCTTCCACTTCTCCACTGCCACTGCCACTGCCACTGCTGCCCTGTCCCACTATGTGCCACTCATTCATTCGCATTCGCATTCACATTCACACTCATTCATTCATAATTTGCTACGTGTTGCCCTGCTGGGGCCTGCGACAGAGTGGGCTTGGGAATGGGCATGGGGTTACGTTACTCTCTCGCATAATGATAATGATTTTGCTTCGACACGAAAATAAATGTTCAATTTAGGTTTTTCAAAATATATCGAACCACTAGCGCTAATTTTTATGCTTTTTGCCTCTCTTTACAATTTAAACATAAGATACAATTTAATATAGTTATAATTTAAATTTTAAATAATAGTAAAATATAGTAAAAATATTTGTGAATTAATTGCGGGGCAGGTGCATTTTGACGGACAAAGCAGACCTACCTAGCTTCTCTCTGCCTCTCTTTTCCCCACGAAAAAAGTGCAGACCATTTTATCTCGTAGCGGAGGAATCTTTAATTTATGTGGTAACTATAGCTTCGATTTGAATACCTCTCTTCTTGCTGGTTTTTGTGCTGTTACCCCCGCCATCCAATCCATCATATTCCAACCCTCTCTTTGTGTTTCGTTCTTCATTATGGAAGGTTGTTCGTGCGTGTTCCTTGCCAAATGAAAGCTTTTCCCAGGCTTTGCTTCTTCATTAATAACTGTGAATCGTTTTGCTTTGTGGGCGTGTCTGTCTCTGTCTCCGTCTCCGTCTCCGCCTCTCTGGCTAATGGCTTGTAATTTCCCTCGAAGGCAAAAGAGTTTTTGACAAGTCAATTTGTTAGTTAATTTGATATGCGTTGCTATGCATACAGCAGCAGCAGCAAGCAGCAGCAGCAAGCAGCAGCAGCAAGCAGCAGCCCATTCAGCCACCATTTGAAGCTAAGAGTGGAATGCAGTCATGCGTTCTAATTGCTTCATAATTTCCATAGCACTTGTGCCACTCCCATTCCACTACTGCACACTTTGGCAGGGCTTTGGCAACGTTGCCAAACTTCAGCATCTGCTCAAATATGTAGGCAATAAAATCTGCATGTGGCAAGACGACAAACAAACAAATTCAAAGTCTGTGTGGTGTGGTTTTTCCGTTGCAAACACACACAATTGAAGTGACCAGAGGAGATTTTCTAGTCTAGCAATGGCAGCAGCAGCCTTCTCCTCCTCATCAATGGAGGAGACATGTGTTGCACTTCCTGTTGCACATACAAACACTCCGCCTGCTTGGTCGTATGGTTGGCATAAAATATTGATTCCACTTCTACTCCAGACAGAGATAGAGATAGAGACAGAGGCGCCTCCTCCTTCCTCCACTGGAAGGGACACTCTGCTGCTTCTCGTTTTTTGGGCCATTTATGAATATTCAATAAAAACAGCAAAAGGATTGTACGGACAGCAGTGAAGGTGGCGATAAAAATGTCTGCTCTGGTCGAAAGTGTTGTCGGATGGAACCACAGACAGACAGACAGTCAGACAGACAGACAGACAGACAGACAGACAGCCTTTAAAACACGACACACGTGCAACATATGAAAGGAGAAACAGGCGGCCGGGATGGGACTCTCTCCCGCGTCGGGCATACAAAAGTTTTTATCGCTGATCTGTGTAGCCAGGAACCAATGCTCCTGCTGCTGCTGCTCCTGTTGGCTGCTGTCCTGCAACTTTATTACTTTCATTATGCTTTATCCCTGCTGCCGGCTATGCTGTCGGACGCCGCCTTTGGACCATAAACAACTTTGGGCTCTAATCTCCCCCTGGCTTCAGGCCATGTCGAGTGGACAGCAGTCACAGCCACCCGCCCCCAAACTCCACCATTTTTGGGCCCAACTGTTTGTACAGGTGCACACACGTTTTTGCTAATTGCAACGGTATTAGTGAGGCTTTGTCAGCGGCTTAGAGAGCAACGCCAGTCCCCTTCCCCTCACTTGCTCGTTTTTTCTTCTTTGACGTGACTGTACTTGGAGCTGCTTGCTCTATTAGATTTGTATACCCTGTAGTTGGACGAGCTTCCGAGAGGGGTTACTATGCTTGATAAATATCAGCATACCCATATTGAAATTAAGCGTTCGCTATTAAAATATAAACATAGTGAAGTTCAATAGAATTTACTTTGATTGTAATAATAAAATGTAATGAACATAAAACACTTAAAAATAAATGAATAAAAAAATAGATAAATTTAAACCTATTGAAGTTCAATAGAATTTACTTTGATTCTGAAAATAATAAAATATAATGAATAAAAATTAAAAATAAATAAATAAAATAAATAAATTTAAACCTAAAGAAGTTCAATAGAATTTACTCTGATTATAATAATAAAATGTAATGAACATAAAACACTTAAAAATAAATAATTAAATAATAATTTGTAAGAAAAAAACTTAATATATTAATTGAAATACGAACTATTTGTTAAATCAAATATCTTTGTATTAATGTCAAAAGTTAAGCGAAAACAATTGCCACTCTCGGAGCATAACTATTTCGGGTTTATTTTCTGTGGTGGGGGTGTGTGGCGTTCGCTTATGGGAAATTTGTGAAGCATCCAACGAAGAACACAATGACAACAAGCACACAAATGCAGAAAGAATAATATAATTTAGTTTATTTATATAATTTAAATAATTAAATAATTTAATATTTACTTCAATGTTTTGTATGTAGATTTCCAGCTATCGTGTGCATTTCTGTGTAATTGTGTTTTGTCTGCTAGATGGTTTTCTGCATGTGTGGGTGTTAGCCAAATATAAAATCTAGCGTGCTGCTCAACATGAGGCAGCCAAATGCCAACAGAAGACCATTGACCAAGCCGTTGTACAGGAATATGTTCATTTCCAGTCTTTGACTCTGCTCGGCATTGTATTGCTCCATCTGTTCGGATGTCATCTCCTGGAAAATTGATTTTTCGTTGGCCAAATCCTCCAGTTCGCAATCGGTCAAAATGGTCATCGGATTATTTGCCTTGTACTCTTTGATCCACTTTTTGGTGACGCTCTTCTTATCCATTGGTATGATCATCTTGATGAGTTCTTTGAGCGAATCCTCATTAGCGTGGTCCAAGTGCTGCTTTTGCTCGTCGATGATCTGCCGCAGGAAATATTGTGCATGATCCGGAGCTGTTTCCTTTGCCTGTTCGACCAATTTTTGTAGGAAAAACGGTGCATAATGCAAATTCACTGCATTTTCGTTGATCAGTTCCAGTACGGCGATCCTGCCTCTACGAACCAACATATCCCGTTCAGTCAGCTTCGGATCGAGGTCTGCATTCGTCTGCCTGTTGTGCTCGGACGTTTCCGCATCGGGTTCTAGTTCTACCCCAGCCGCGGGCTTTACCACATCCATATTCATTACTCTCTCGTGCATGGCCAGGTCTTGATTTTCGGCGGCTGCTTTCATTTCCTTTTTCATGTATTTTGCACGCATTTCCAGGTAATTTTCCGGATCATCTTTGTACTTGTTTGCATTTATTTGTGGAGTTTTCATGTCTGCTTTTTCTGCCCCACCAATGTCCTGCTTCATTTCATGCGGCATCACCGCCCTTTCCCGAATTACCTGCCCGCTGTGGTTGACAATTTCATCATGGAGTTTCGCCTCATAAGCCACAGCATACAAATCTTTTCCACTCATTGGAGGGCGCTGCGTTTGTGATGACTATTTGGGTGAGCGACTAGAACTGGTGGAAGCCCCGTGAATGGGCTAGGAATGATAATAAACACTACAATATACGACTGGGAGGGTGGCATACCTGTATATACTTTCCCTAGGCGGTGGTTCAAGAGGCGGTTCGAATATTTTCAATACATCTGTTTCCCAATTTATGACAATTTTGAATTGAACTAAAACACAGCGCGACAGAAAACTCATGGCATATTTTTCGAAGTTTTTAATGTAACATTTAAAGACGTATCCCAGCTGGAATATAGCACCCATTAACGGGGGTATTTTCTAGTCGCAATGCACACATCCATTTCTCTTTCCACTTTTCAGTTGGGGGTTTTTAGTTGTGTTGCTTGTTGCTTGTCAGGT
Organism: Drosophila tristis; assembly: GCA_018150885.1. Classification (NCBI taxonomy): domain Eukaryota; kingdom Metazoa; phylum Arthropoda; class Insecta; order Diptera; family Drosophilidae; genus Drosophila; species Drosophila tristis. Next base: position 4,289,122 of record JAECWT010000215.1, on the reverse strand, counting down.
GAAATGTTTGCCGATATTGTCCATGTCCGGGATCCCGTCCCTTTCTGTACTCAAGCGACCCAACAAAACCGCAGCAATCAGGCTTGAAAGGTTTATACATATTTTTGCCTGTCAGAGGCAATGAGCCGTCTGGATGAGAGCAATGTCCAAAACATGATTGTCCATGTCCTGCGGTGGAGACAAGCTGCCTGCTTTTTTTTTCTTTTTGCTTTTTGCATGCCTCCCTTTCCGGGCGGGCTCACGGGTTCGTTGCACTAATGAAGTGTGTCCTGGAATTTCGTTGTTCATTTGCGTTAGTTTCGTGTGAAAAGTGGTACCGGAGGATGCCCAGGACACCCAGGCACACACCCGGCACACAGTCCTGTGACACCCGTGACTCTCTGCCAGCTCTGTCAGTGGTCTTCCATCTCCGGTTTCAATTTTCTCCCCTTCTGATGGCACCGGACGCATCTCTCTGGTCCCTCTGTGTGTGTGTGCGGCTAATGGTTTTGACTTTTTGACAGCATCAGGCCGTGTCCTGTGCTCCCTCTCTGTCTCTCTCTCCCCCAGCCTCGCACTGGACTCTTGTCCGTCTCCATCTTCGTCTTGGTGCGTCGTTTTTGGTCTCTGGACTGCTGGACTGCTGGACTCCATCGCATTCGGGCATTTAATGGCATATTTTATGTGCTGGCTTATTACTTGAGCTGAATGTTTATTGCATTTGCCATTTGGCCGTTGTGGGACTTTGCAATTGCACTGTTGGCCATTTTCACTTGTTAATTATGCGCTGAAGCCCGGTCACTGAGCGAAAGAACAGGCGTTAATCCATCTTTAAGTTGATTTAGACGCAACAGCGATCCAATCAGCAATGTGACCGAGACATTGTTTGTTGCTTCATGGCAAAAGGTGATCTTTGGTCTTTGATCTTTGGTCTTTGATCTTTGGTCTTTGATCTTTGGTGTTAGTTCCCTTTTTGGCGCTGATTAATTTAACTGAAAGATGTCTGAAAAATGAGATTTTACTTTTTGCTATTCCTTTTCCCTTGGTTCCCCCTACGGCAGTCATCATTATTCAGTTAATCTGCTTCATTCTTAACGTTCCGCAGTTAAGTTTTTGCCATTCACTATCCATTTTCATGTTCCAATCCCTTGTTCCATGCCCCTTTTCCAGGTCCACTTACCATTGGTTCCATCGTTTTTCTTTTTGTCCATTCCCTTTTCCACGTTTCGCGTGGCCCTGTCCACTTGAGTTACTTGTGCTGTTCTTTTCTCTCAGTGCAGCTTTTTGAGTTGCATTTCGGGTGCAGCGTTGCCAAATTTTCCCGTCGCCTTTGGGCGGGTGGGCGGCGGCGTTGCTTTGGCTTTGGCTTTCCGTTAATTATGCATTCATAGTGCGGCGGCTGCAACTGGCAGTGGCAGTGGCAGCGGCAGAGACAGAGCCAGAGCCACTGGGCATCAAATCGACAACATGGCGCTTCAATTAGCCCATTCGTCTCGCTCTCATAACGGCAACTGCGTCGCAGGCCGTTAGAATCGGCATGTGCTGACAGCTGTAACTGTTTTCTGCACACACCACACCACACCGACCACCCACGACCCACGACCCACGACCCTCGACCCTCGACTCTCGGATGTCACAGAGTCGCAACAGACAGAGGACTCTCCGCCATCTATTCTTGTGCCTGGTTGTGGGACCCAGGACTCTCCTCTGTCTCTCCTGCTCTGTCTCTCTGTGTTGTTGCCATTGCGGTTGGTTTGCCCCATTCGTTCCCTTTTTTGAGGCACTGTCCCGCTGCTGCTGCTGCCGCTGCTGTTGCTGCCATTAAATGTAATTCTCTGTGGTTTTTATGGTTTTTTAAAACATTCAACAACATTTTACGTGGCTGCTATTTATCTTTTATTTCCAAGGATGTTGCCCAGGGACTCCATTTCTCTGGTCTGCTCTCCTCTGGTCTCCGCTTGCGTGTGTCCTGCTCCAGTCGCAGTCCCATCCTGTTGCACTGTTGCACGTTTTGTTTTGCCGTTTTTGTTGTTGTTGTTTCGTTGATGCCGCCACGGCGCTGCGTCGGGCAATAATTCAGTCTCGAGTGCAATTTGCCCGCATGCACAGCATCCGTGGAGCGATGGATAGATATAGCGATATGGTGGAAAAAAAGCAGGCAGGACACGTGCAGGGCTGCTGCTTATCGGGCTCACCTTTTGTCAAACTATTAGGCAGGAGTTGAAAGGGCAAAGCGCGGAATCGCAAGGGATGCTGCTGTCTGGCACCAGTGCTCAGGTGCTGCTGTTTAGAGATGTCCAAGCTACCTGCATCATTCCCATGAGTTCTCTGGGATACGGTGATCCGATACACAGAATTATAATAACGCTTAGAATTTAACATCGAAAGGGGAACGCTAACCCCACCCCTACGCGTGCATTTTACTGCCAAAATAAGTACAAATTAAATGCATAACTCAACTTCTTAACTCCTAATTAGCCGCATGATAAGTTTATGTTTAACATAAAATGCACAAAATAATCCGAAAGCCTTCGCAAGGAACAATTTTTATTTTATACAATTTTTTTAATGTATAAATATTTTAATATTTTAAGTCGGATTTTGTGCAATAAAAGATACAAGTATTTGAAGATATTAATGTGGAAAGATGTGGCATTACAAAAAGAAAAAACCACTTTATTTTTGTTGACTTCCATCGGTTTTTTCAGCAAACTAAAATAAAATAAAGTAAATGTTAATGCAGTATCTGGAAATTTATGCCTCTATATCCTTTTTTGTTTGTTTTACCAAGTTGGCTAAAATCATTCAAATCTAAGCTTTAAGCAGGTTTTAAAGTAACTTAAATATATTTAAATACCCTAAAGCGATAATTTGTGCAATTTCCGAAACATTTTACACTGTTAAAGGAATCATTTTTGGCCAAAATACTCGTAAAGTGTCGTTTAATCTGAATTCTATGGAGGTAATCATGCTCCATAATAATGCCCTCAGCTCTCGCTAGTCGAAAATGTAATTTAAATTCCCAATTTATGTATTCAATTAATTTCTGACTCATATTCGCACCACAAAAGTGGTTGACCGCCCACAACAAATAATTATGCAATTTGTTGCACAGTGTAAACGGAAAGTGTGTAAGTGGCGTGGGGTGGGGTGGGGTGGGGTGGCGGTTGGCTGGGTGTATGCCGTGCTTCTGCCTGTTTATGATTTTTATGAAATTAATTTCACGCTCGGACCGGACCCTGGATGTCATCGATAAGAGTTGCTTTATGCAGGAGGGATTTTGTGTCCTCAGCCCGTTTGCACCCCGTCACACAACGATGGGGAAGGCGGGCGGTGGGCGGATGGCTGCTACTCATATGACCCGTTATCTGGCGGATCAAACGGAAACAGGAAACGTGGCTTTATTTCTGGGGAGGGAAATAAATCCCTTTCAAAAAATGTATACCCTGAGGCATTGAAATTTATTTCACTCCCTGGCTCGCTCTCTCTCTCTCTCTCTCTCTCTTTTTTTCCCCCGTTAAATTATTTCTTTATCGCCCTTGAGGACTAGTGATGTAAGCAAAGTTGCTGCCACACCAAAAACCCACATTACACCTTACGTATTTGCTCCACTGTTTAAATTAATTGCAAGCTCAAATTTACACGTATTTCGGAATTTTCTGCAGAAGCTTTGATTTAAGCCGTGAATGGCCTGTCCATTAGGTCCAAAGAACTTTGGATTTAGCTTGAATTATGTGACTGAAAAGTAGACGTAAATTTGGGCGAGTAGTTTTCTTTTTTCTTTGATTAGATTAACATGGAACGGCATTAAACATACGCAATATAACAACAATTAGTTCTTATTTGTAGAGTCTCCAAATTTACCCAAAAAGAAAACTACTAGCATCTTGCTTTTCTCTCCTCTCCTCTGCTCTGCTTTCTTTTTAATTTATTTCGTAGTTCTATATAGCACTATATATATGTATGTAGTTTTGCTGTTGTTGTTGTTGCTCGTTCATTTGTCGCATTTGACAAATTGTCATTGCCTGCTTTTGGGCGGCATCAAATAAATAGTTGCTGCTGCGCCCCCAACTCGTTCTCTGACTTCTGACTCGCCTTCGCCTCGTCTTCGCTCCCCTCTTCGCTGGTTTGTTGTGTAATTTATTAAATGCCAGCAGCTGGAGGATGGAAAGGAGTCGTTGCGGGATGCAATGTGTGAACAGGGGCTGTACGATTGCAGACAGGCAGAGAGGAGACAGAGAGACAGAGAGAGAGAGGTGGGGCATTTTGTCATTGGCTGGGAATTTTTATATTGCCATTGAATTTTGGCCAAAAGTATTTCCACCAATATTGGCATGAATCGAGACACCAGGAAGAGCAACAGACACCCCCAGACACAAAGCCAGAGCCCAGAGCCCACAGCCCAGAGCCAGACAATTGTTTGCCAATATTTGGTAGCGGAAAGGTGGAAAGGTCTTGAGATTGAATGGAGGAAGGTACTGTGACTGCGACTGCGACTGGCACTGTAACTGGAACTGGGAACTGAGAATGATTTTCATTTTCAACAGCTGCCAGAACGGAAGCCAAAACTACTTTCTTCGTCTGTCTACTGTCTCGTGGCTACTTCCGCTGTTGCTCCAGGCCATGACCGTGAAAGTGTTCTGGCTCTGGGTCTTGGTCCTAGTCTGGGCCAGGTCTATGCCATGCTGCGGCCTTCCATTGTTGCAGCTTGCCTCATTGTTAGCGTAAGTAAACTGAAGGGAAACGCAGCAAATTTAAAGTCGCAAAAGCCAAAAACTCGCCACACACCGCACACATGACAGAGAGAGAGAGAGAGTGGCAGCAACAACCCTCATCCAATAATCTCCCAGCCATTCTGTGGCACTCAAAAATGCAGCCCGGCTACTCGGAAGTTTATTTTTATTTTATTTTCTTTGGGGTTGCTACTGCAAGGAGTCTTCCATCCAACTCAAAGCTATTCGATATCCATGTCCCTGTCGGGGTGTGTGCTGTGCTCTTTTATATATGTTTCGGTAAATCCGTAAACAAATGAGTGAGTGAAATCAGTACAGAGGATGGCCATACTATCTGGCAAACACCGCGGACAGGAGGGGGGAGCGAGCATTACTGCTAACCCAATAAGTAGCGTCTTCGAGCAGTTAATTAAGCCAACAAAGGAGGAATATATGATGGAAGTTATTGCAATTAATGGAGATGGAGAGGCTTGGAAGCATCTTCAATATTAACATGCAGCAGCGCCCCTCGGTTGGGCAACTGTGAATATTTATTTGCACTGCTGCCAGCTGCTGAAACAGTGCAGCCGGAAACGTTGCCAATTTTCACATGAGACATAAAATTAGGATTATTTCTCGAATGGAATTAACTGAAGGAACGGGCCAACCTACCAATGGATAAGCATCAAATTAATGATTTTTGAACTGCTGCCAAAGCAGAGAGCAGACCGCTGCCAACATGTCTGTTCGTCTGTCTGTCTGTCTGTCTGTCTGACTGTTTAAAGAGCGAACCAGCCAGCAAATGAGTTTCGTTGGTTCCCCACCCGAATAAGACGACCCGTGACGCATCGCCACTCGAGTCGACTGCCTCCCGACTCGCTTTCGAATAGTTTCGGGGTACCCAAAAAAGGGACCGCAACGCACTGATGTAATAAGCAATACTTAAGACCTAATGCAGGGTATAAAATATGCGCAGCATTTACCTCACACAGCGCCCGCCGCCCGGTCGTGGTCCCAGGACCAAACACACAAGGGTTGCGCCGCCCGGGCTGGCCCTCTGGTCGTGCTTCCAGCTCCTGCTGTTGCTGCTCCTGCTGCTGCTGCTGCTGCTCCTGGTCGGTTGCCCGCCTGCAGTGCGCGTTTTCTTTTGCCGCTGCTGTGATTTTTGATTTAAGCATAATTTCGCAACATTTCCCAAGCCCCAAACCCCGCTGTGAGCTTTGAAAAATTTCAAACATTTCTTCAAGGGATTTGCGCAATTTTCCCTTTTTTTTTTTTTTTTTTGCTGTTTGTCTGTCCTCTGCTCTATGGCTCCATCATCTGTCTGCTGGGGCTCGGGCTGGGGCTCCTGTTTGGGTTTCTTGTTTTTTTTTCTTCATCCTTTTCTGGTGGGGGTCTGCGCTCGCATTTAAATGGTTGGCAAATAAACAGGCGAACATTTTGCATTTCCATTTCATTACGTTTTGTCTTGAGACTTCTGTCTGGGATTCAGCCACTGCTACTGCGACTCTCTGTCTGTGTGGCAGCAGCGTCTTGGTTTCATTTCCTGTCGTTGTGTCAACTCTGCGTATGATTAATGCGTCCGAAAAGGCAGCAGACAGCTGCGAATGTAACTGAAACCCATGCAACTTGATCTCCACTTCACTTTCCCCCCCCACTCAACTTTGCCTTTGCTTAATAAATGACATCAAAAATTAAATATCGCTGCCGGCACCGTAAATCAAATTTGCACTCAGCCCTCCAAGCCCTAAAAAATATTTAAAAAATACCTACAGTACGCGTGCGAGTATCCTGCCATCTATCTAGATGCGTATCAAACGAAAAAAGGTGAGCCCGGCAACCTAATTTGACACTCGGCCAGAAATAACTCAATTAGTGACCCTTTTTTGTTGACTTGCTTTCTTTTTTGGTGTTTGGCTTTTTTGACTACAAGTTTTGTTTTTTTTTATATTTTTTCCGTGGCTGTTGGTGAACCGGGGATCCATGACGTTGTTGGTGGTAACGAGCGAGCCACTGGACTTTTTGCCACAGCCACTTGACACACACTTGAGTTTTCGTGCCCCCGCTACGCGTTTATTTCTGTTCATCATGAGGCCGCAAAATGCTGATGGAAATGCATTAATAAATTTCCACAGACAAGTTTAACGCTCTAGGAAAAGCTTTTAAAAAAACAACAACACCACACACACATTTCCATTTCATTTTCTCTCGCTGTAAATTAATTTAAAATTCATTTATTTAAACAAGTTGCATACAATTTTATTGCATTTGATGGAAAACTTATGCAAAACTTAAGTTTATATTTTATTTATTTATTTGTATGCGTAAATTTTTGCTTGTATGCAAAGCTACAGATAATAGCACTTAAAAATCATTTTATTTTAAATTCCAGTTGCTCCGCTTAAACATCAAGAACTTCTCTTGAGCTTTTGCTTTCGATAAACTTTTCGTATCGATGGCAGAAACATCAAATGGATGAAATGCCAGTTGTATTTGCTATAAAAATTTCCCATATTGGACATGGCAAAGGGAAGCGATTCGTGGAAGCTGCCACAAATAAAGACCAGTCGCGATACGCCAATTCCAACTTCTCTTTCGTCGTTTAACTGCAGATATAGGAGGAGGCTTCACAGGCTATCTTTGCCTCCTCTCTCCATCTATCGCTCCCATCCCCTCATCGTGTTGTCTCTTATTTATTTTCATATAATTTTCATTTGCATAAGCATTTGCCTTGGCATCAATTTTTTGGCATCGCTTGCGCTCTGTAAATATCATCAGCGTGGCATGGCATGGCAAGGCATGACATGACATGACAGAGGGTGCCCACACCACACTCGCCCACACGTACCACTCCACTCGGCATCAACCCCGCAGCAGCACTTTTGATGCGGCACAAAAGTATGCTACGATATGACTGCTGTGCCACACACTCCACCAGCCAACGCGACACAGAAAAAGAGTGAGTGAGAGAGTGAGAGAACTTCAAAGCCAGCCCACGGCAATTTTCAATTAAAAACGCCTATGCTACTGCCTCGAATGTTGCTGCTGCTGCTGCTGCTGCTTCTCTTGCTACAAGTTTTGCTAGGCAGGCGGCAGCTGGCAGGAGACCTGGCCCTGGGCCGCTTTTAAAGTTGCGTCCCGGAAAAAATTGTTGATGGCCTGACATGGAATTGCACTCAAAATGAATGTGCGTGTGTGCGTGTGTGTGTGTGTGTGTATGATGAATGTAACAAAATATTTTGTATATGGCCAATGGCAATGTGTCAAGTGTTGTCTATGCCGGCAGCCCTGAGCTGCTTGGCGGAACTTTAGTGCCCTCAGTCCTGCCTTCAGGCAGTGAAAACTTCACAAAAGTATTCTAAGGAAATGCCTAGAAAACCCCATTAGAGCAGTTGGGTTTACATCAAGCACTTGCCCATCAGTTGACTTGTTTTATTTGTTTGTTTACCGATTTACCATTAACTAATCTTTGTATATATATCGCTCTCTATATCGCTTGCAGTCACGCACATCTCTGGTGTCCAGCTCCGAGGGCGGCATTCTGGCCGAGGGCGAAACCTCCAGCGAGGATGAGCGCGACGAGGAGACCAGTCGCGACTCCAGCGACAATTCGCCGCCCTGCGATCTGGGCCTGGGCGAGCGGCTGCTGCTCACCCATCCCATGTGGTTCCTGCCGGGCATCCAGCGTTCGGGGGCCGTTCATCTGCTGCAGGGCAAGGAGGAAGGGGTGAGTGTGCTCAATGCGATAATTATTAATTTATTGATTTAGCTTAATGAGACAATTTGCGGACAAACGCAATTTGTGCTCGTCCTGCTGGTCCTGCTGGTCCTCCTGGGTCCGGGCCATACGCATGTGACCGCACACAGCAGAATATTTGCACACAGTATAAAACGAGGGGAAAATGCACCCAAAAAAACAACAAACAAATAGAAGACCAAACAGATTCATTCATTCAATCGTTAAATGGAATTTACATAAACAAATTGCAATCAATTAACGAGTCCTGCCTGCCTGCCTCTGCCACATACTGCGGCGGCTATGGATATGGGGCGAGAGTGAGAGAGAGAGAGAGAGGGAGAAGATTCATTAATATTGCGACAGCGACAGCGACAACAATGCGAACCCATTTTAATTGTAAATGTATAAAGATAAACAAAGAAATGTAGCCAGGAGCAGGGTCTGCTGGAATCACGACTCTGCTTCGCTTGCAAAATTCATTGAAATTTATCTGAGTCGAGCAGCAAATGGCAGACAATAGTACAGAGCAGGGAGAGATGGACGAGTATAGAGAGTTGGAGTAACGCTGCCACAAAAGGCGACAAGAGACAAAAGCCAAGCCAAGGCAAGGCAGGCATTGGTCAGCCAAGAGACTGGAGCTGGGTTCACGTGCCAGTCCATGGGGCTGACCATTTTGCGATTCAAAGCTCTTTTGCATAGACAATTGAAATTACAAAATGTGTGCGTGTGTGTGTGTGTGCAGGATGCCAGGGAGGATAGCTGGCGAATGGCTGCAGCAGGTAATGGCTGTTAGGGGAGAGACTGAAATCAGTGGACAAGCGGACTGCGGGCTGTGGACTGTGGGCTGTGGGCTGTGGGCTGGAATGTCCAACAAATTGTACAGATTCAATAAGGTGAAGCCTCAGAGACTGAGCCAGCAATTATCACGTGTTCCAACAGTTTGGGGGTTGGGGCTGGCGGGGAAAACTCATTACGGTGCGGTACAACTCATTCTCCATTTCTCCAAAGCCTTTTCAGCCTTCAGCCTCAAACTCAGGCTTTAGATAACCCCCCACCTAGCTTTCTGTGTGTCTGCTTTCAATTACCAACTTTACGTGAACTGAAGAAAATAAAAAAGCAGGCGGACAGTGACATTCCATTACGGCCATGAGAAATGATAAATCACAGAAATTATGCACAATAATAAAAAAAAACTAAACGATAGAAAAGTAAAACAAACGAAAAGAAATGATCAAAAAAGCCATCACGGGAACAATGGGAAACGAACAGAAATAAGTCCAAAATGGAAAGAGAACAAAAACAAACAACCAGAAATAAATCTAAATTAAAGAGCAAAAACAAACGAGTAAACAAAAAGTATAAATAAATATAACATATGAAGAGAAAGCGATCAAAGATTGTGGGACAGCAGTCAGTGTTGGATAAGCAATGGTAAAAAAATAAAATTGGAAAAATGGAACAAGGAAAGACGAGCACAAAGTGCTACGAACTCAGAACTGAGTTGGCCGAATGGAAAGCAAGTGAAGGCTCACTCCCTGTAATAAAAATGACTGAACGATTACCATTTATGGAATCGCCGCACTAAGTGCTGGCATGCCTGGGCCCTGCCCAGGGTACATCATCCTCGGCAGGACTACAACAAAAAAAATGGCAAAATGGCAAATGGCACGCGCGCCGCTCGTTTCAATGGAAATCTGTTCGCTGGCTCTTGTTTTTTTGTTGCCGGCTATGCCGGTTTCTGCAATTTTCAATTGTCGAACGCGTCGTAACAATGGCTCATTGATTGCAATGCTTCGCCCCCTCCCTCCATCCCTTTGATCCTTTTTGTGTGTGGGTGTGGCAGAGGAGACAAAGTTTTTCGCCAACTTTTGCATTTTGCTGGCTGCTCTTTCAGTGCGTTTTGCCCCCTCGACAAATGTCTGCTGTGTGCCTCTTTGCAGCGCCCCTTGAACGCTGCTCTCTCTGTCTCTCTTTCCACCTCTGTATCTTGGTCTGCCTCTTGCATTGTTGCTAATTGCATGCGTCAACGTCGACGTTGGCAATTATACGGCGAACGCGTCTGAAAGCTCCTTTAAATCCCCATTAAGGATGCTGGACACACAGCAGCCGTGCGCGCCGCCTGCCTCAGTGCTCCTCGCCCGCCTATTTGCATTTGTTTATGCGTTTAATAAAAAACCATTTAATTGAAATTGAAGTAGACCCCTTGGCCACTGGAGACGGCAGACCACCCCCGCCCCACGCAGCGTCCAGTGGTTGAACGATTGAATCTCTCCCACCCCCTCCCACTCACCACTCGGCGGCAACGGTGCGGATGGTCTCGCTTTTTATGTGTAAATGTTTGTAATTAAAAATCAATCAATATGGTTGGAACTACGACTGAACTGAACGCTGGACTGAAGCGAACCGAACCAATGTTGCAACACTGAGCGAAAAGTTAAGCTAGAAATATACAGAAAATGGAGCCAAAAAAAAACTGGGAATAATACGAGTACAATTATTATTATAATTATTATTATTATTATAATTATTATTATTATTATTAATATTATTATTATTATTATAATTATTATTATTATTATTATAATTATTATTATAATAATTATTATTATTATTATAACTATTATTATTACTATAATTATTATTATTAGTTACATTTTTCTTTATTGTTTATTTTGAAATTTTAAACAAATATTCGCAATTCCTTGTAGTGTCGCTCATTCGCTTTGTGGCGTCACATGTGCGGCAGCTGCATGCAACAAACAGACAGAGCGCAGCTCGCAGCTCAACCTGAACCATTTGCCTGCCTGGTATTTTAATTACTTGTTGTGTCCAGCCTTCTGCCATCTGCCATCTGCCACTCCTCCCCTCCGAAATTGAACCTGAAAGCTGAACAGATTTTTCCCCTGCTTTGTTTGTGCATCGTTGTTTTTTTCCGCCCGCCCCCCCCTGCTTTTTCCAATAGACTCTCCCATCAATCATAAATGCTGTGGGGGGGGATGTGGAGCAGCAGCCGTAGCCGTAGCAGGAGGCCTGGTCACATGTGCGTATACTTCACATTTCCATCTCCATTTACCGGCCATGCCACGTAGTAGGTATATTTTTTTTTTGTTTTTTCCATCTGGCAGCGGGATTTGTTATGCCGACCACAGAATGTAATTAGCAGCAAATGTCGAACGACCTGGAGCCCTGCAACTCTCCCTCTCTCTGATGGAGCCAATCGATGTCCGGCAGGAGATGTGTAAATGGAGTGTGGGCAGCCGGCTGGCTCAACAGCTGTGGCAATCATTAGATGTCTGTGGCGATTACTACGATGTCCGTCCGGTGGTGGTGGTGGTGGTGGTGTTGTTGCTGGTGGCAGGGGGACATCATTAGCGGTCGCCACCTGCGCATTTAAGGATGGCGCACTGAATTCTCGCTAAATGGAGCTGGGCTTGGGCACAGAGTTTCACAATTTACAGTCACCCTGTTGCGTCGCCCAGATCTTTGATGTGAAACTCTTTGAAATCAATCAATGCGCGATTAAACGTACCACGCGGCATGCGGCAGTGCTCCTCGGTCTGGTTTCACTTGGTCTCACGCCTATCGATAGCATTCTGTTTATGGATTCGGTTCCTGTACTACTCCCCCCTAGAAACACGAGTGTGGCCCACCCATTAAATGGTCACAGATATTTGAACGTGGCTTGCTATTGTTTATTGGATCCCCTGCTCATGGATCTCCCACTGGTTTGCTTTTGTTTATTGGATCCCCTGCTCATGGATCTCCCACTGGTTTGCATTGTTTATATCGAAGTGTTTTGGGTATGAAGTACATATTTTGCTATTAATATGCCCAAAAAAAGCAATGCAAGTGTCTTGGGTATGTTTCTATAGCGACGAGTGTCCATTTGGCGCCGCAACTGCCACTGCCGCTCTTTGGTGAGCATTTTTTCAAGTTGATCTTCAATGTTATAGTCGTACCATTGCCAATCTCTTCCTGGACCCACACGAGTTGGCCACAAGCCGCTAAGCGTACAAAGAGTGTGAATATCGTTACAGCAACAACAACAAACTAAAATAAATGCTACACTTCAGGCCCAATGGCTCTTACCAGATATTTCCCATTTTGCCTCAGTCCGAGCTCCGTTCTGCTTCTGACTGAATTTATATACTGCTCAAATCTATTGTTTAGCTCTTGACTTGCTTTGATGGATGAATTCATGGCATGGTAGAGAACTGCCTCGTTCGTTTCGGATGAGGCCAAAATTCCTGTCTCAGTTGGTGCCTTTAATTCCTAGCTTTATCCATCAGATCAGTTGCTGTACTGTTCTCTTTTGATCGGGAATATTCAAGGCACTCAAAAATTCAATTCATGACTTATCGGCTCTCAAATGGATAAAGTATAAGGCCCCCCGACACACATCCCCCCTCGCTATGGCCAACTGCAATGTGCACAATCGACCAGCACTTTTTTGAACTTGCCTTGCATTCACATTCAATGAGTTCATTCGATATGAGTGCTTGTCCAGAACATCCTTTAATCCTGCACCGAATGCGTTGTCTGCTCTGTTGGGTTTCTCTGTTTCTTTTTGGGATATTTTTGGTGTTGTAGTGTTTCAGTTTGAACTATTTTTGGGGCTGCTGCCGCTGCATTTGATTTATGAATTCGGGATCGAGGCCGAAATGAAGTTGTTAAGCTGCAGTTGTGGGGCGTGGCTGGGCACCGCATTGACATGCTTAAATGGCCAATAGACACGGCCAAAAGCAGAGCGGGAGAGAGAGAGGGAGCGAGAGATGTGCGGCAAAGGCAAAGGGAAAGCGTAAAGCGGAACAGAGTTAAATTGAATTTTTTTGCGGCTGCGGCTTTTCGAATTTCCTCTGTTTGGCATGTGTTTCAATGTCACCCCAAAAAGGTCTCAGCTTACATGGCAAAAAGTCAGACATTGTTGCAAAAAAAAAAAAGGAAACCAGAAAAAAGAAACCACTCGAAACAGTGGGGAAGAGAGCCGGGGGGAGACACAGACAGTAGCCACATAGGCGCAGACAGTTTTTATTTATCACCCAAGCGCACATCAGGAATAAAAAGAGGAGAACATTTCTATATAATCGCACGGGTGGAGGGGAGAATGTGGAGTCAGGTGGCAATGGAGCAGCAGCAGCAGCAGCAGCAGCAGCAGCAGCAGCAGCAGCGGCAATGGTCGAAGCATTGGCTGGGGCAAATGGCCCATCAACAACAGGCACAGGCACAGTCAGTCAGTTAGCCAGCTGATGAGACGATAAGGGCAGCAGACAGCCAAAGGATGAGTCGCATGCCACAGCCTTCATTTCACTCCATTCCATTCGCCATTCGCCATTCGCCATACATCGATGTGGCCAAAATGATATTAGCAGCCGCTTGGCGGCAAGACCCACAGACATAGAGGGGGAGCAACACAGTACACAATATGTGTACACTGTACAGTGCGTTCTGGAGCTTAAAGACCTCCTTAAATGTCAATCAGCGATGAATAAATATTGCAAGAGCCAATCAATAAACGAACTTGAGTTGATTTTCCAATTGTGAATGGGCAGAAAAGGCAGGAACGAACCCTGCACACAGCAGGGGTCAAGGGTTATTCGAAATTAATCATTCATGCTTGCAACGAAAAGCTATTCCAAATGGAATGGAACAACACTTAATGGACTCCTAAAATCAAACAAGTTCTGCCATCGATTAGTATTTGATGAGCAACGCTTGTGACTCGATCCATGGCACTGCCAGACCGATTCCGATGCACCGCTCTGCTGCGGATAGTTCTAGAATAGAATAGAATAGAATATAGAATAGAACAGATGGCTATAGATATTGGACCTGCAGTCCTTTATCGGTTGGGCATCAAACCCACTAAAATTTCAGCCCTAAGCCTGTAAAGGAACTTCAACTTTACGTCGCTATATCTTCAGGTATATCCATTCCGTCTCTGACACGACTCAAAAATTCTGAGAAACGTACAGTTCTCTTTTAAACCCTTCCACTTTTATAACTTATAAATTCAATTAAATTTAAAAATTAAAATAAAATAGTTGGCGGGTATATTGCAAACTGATTTTGATCTCGTGCAAAGCAAAATGTAAAATAAACCAAAGTAAAGTAAATTTCAGCCAACGTGCCATTTGTGGTTCTCTCAGCATTAGCAATATTTGCAAACACTTTCTCGCTCTTCGTAACATAAAGTCGTGTGGCACATGGCGTATACGCAATGCCGACCAAATGATTTAACAGATGCAAATCAGCAGGGTACATGCATGATGTGTGTGCGTGTGTGTGATGTGTGTGTGTGTGATGTGTCGGCAACGATGGCAACACATTGTGCTAATGAATTATTAACATAAAAATTATAATTGAAAGCCGTTTGCCAAATGAGTGTAATGCACTTTGCAGTTTGCGTGTGTGCGGATGGGACGGGTGCGACTCTGGGTACGAGATAAACTCTGGTGGAATGGGCAGGCAGATTCATGCACGAAGAGGATGATGAAAAGTTGAGCGGAAATGCGACGGGGAAATCGGCTTATGGATGGCCGCCGCCGCACCGTCGACTCTTGAACTGTAGAACGAAAGCCGCTTAGTGGAGAAAAGGTACAAGGGGCAATGGCGTGGAGGGGGGAGGGTAAATCGCATGAATGAGACCCCACAAAATGGCCAAATGAGTGCGGATGAAATGTTGATTCCTGCAGTGTGGAGGCCTTGGCCGAACCCGCATTGTTGGCCACTTTTCCACCAACCAAATTCAATTTTCTATGCAAAGCAAAGACAAAAGAAGATGCTTAAAAAAAAGGAACAACCTAAAAAATGAATGTCAATGAGCAGAAAGAAACGGAGAACTCCAACTTCGTCTCTCTCTCTTTGCCTTTGTCTTTGCCTCAAGCTTTCTTTTCCCTCACTTTTTACGCATCCCGCGGTGCTGCGTGAGTTTCACTTTGCATTCGCCCATTCACATTCTTGGGTGGGGGCGGGGTGGCGAGGGACACGCTCCTCGCATTACCAATTTGAATAAAATATGAGATTTTTATTATATGGCAATGAAGCCACCTCCTCTGCTCCCGCTCCCGCTCCTCCTCTCGAGCTCTTCTAATGACCAGCCAATGGCTAGATAATGGCAGGGTCCAGTTTGCTCTGGCCTGGCCCCCATGCCGTGGCATAATATCATTATTTTATGCAAGTTTCTGTGGGAATGGGAATACCCTGGGAATACAGCAAACAGGGCAGGCGTAGAGCTAGCGGGGCATATGCATTTACTTAAACATTTTTAGATTTGTTTGATTTACAATAAATATTTGCCAATGAGTATGCCAACCACGACGAATAAAAGCATTTTTAGCATGCTTCTATTTAAGCGCTTGAAGGCATTATGCCAATGCGTCAATCTCTCCCGGAACATCTGCAGGTCTTCCCATCCCTCTACATCGAAATCTTCAATCTCTCTCAAATATCTTTCTGGGTTCATTCTAGACTGAACGTTAATAGAGTTGAATTAAAAGTTTTAGTTCAGGGTCCATGGCTCTCACCTTTTCTTTCCTTTTTTTCTTGCTTTGAATTATTTGAGTTCCGTTCAGCTTCTGCTTCAGGTTTGATTTAAATATATATTTTCTATATCTACTGCTGCTTAGCTCCTGGCCTACTTTGCCAATTTGTTTCTAATTTTCGATTTAATGTAGATGTAGATGTAACAAACAAACATTTGTACGTAGCTCTTACCTTTTCTTTCCTTTTTTTCTTGCTTTGAATTATTTGAGTTCCGTTCAGCTTCTGCTTCAGGTTTGATTTAAATATATATTTTCTATATCTACTGCTGTAGCCCTGGCCTACTTTGCCAATTTGTTTCTAATTTTCCATTTAATGTAGATATAGATGTAGATGTAACAAACAAACATTTGTACGTAGCTCTTACCTTTTCTTTCCTTTTTTTCTTGCTTTGAATTATTTGAGTTCCGTTCAGCTTCTGCTTCAGGTTTGATTTAAATATATATTTTCTATATCTACTGCTGCTTAGCTCCTGGCCTGCTTTTCCAATTTGTTTCTACTTTTCCATTTAATGTAGATGTAGATGTAACAAACATTTGTACGTAGCTCTTACCTTTTCTTTCCCTTTTTTCTTGCTTTGAATTATTGGAGTTCCGTTCTGCTCCTGCTTCAGGTTTGATTTAAATATATATTTTCTATATCTTCTGCTGCTTAGCTCCTGGCCTGCTTTGCCAATTTGTTTCTAATTTTCGATTTAATGTAGATGTAGATGTAACAAACAAACATTTGTACGTAGCTCTTACCTTTTCTTTCCTTTTTTTCTTGCTTTGAATTATTGGAGTTCCGTTCTGCTCCTGCTTCAGGTTTGATTTAAATATATATTTTCTATATCTACTGCTCCTTAGCTCCTGGCCTGCTTAGACAATTTCTACTTTTCGATTTAATGTAGATGTAGATGTAAAAAACATTTGTACGTAGCTCTTACCTTTTCTTTCCCCTTTTTTCTTGCTTTGAATTATTTGAGTTCCGTTCTGCTCCTGCTTCAGGTTTGATTTAAATATATATTTTCTATATCTACTGCTGCTTAGCTCCTGGCCTGCTTTACCAATTTGTTTCTACTTTTCGATTTAATGTAGATGTAGATGTAACAAACATTTGTACGTAGCTCTTACCTTTTCTTTCCCTTTTTTCTTGCTTTGAATTATTTGAGTTCCGTTCTGCTCCTGCTTCAGGTTTGATTTAAATATATATTTTCTATATCTACTGCTGCTTAGCTCCTGGCCTGCTTTGACAATTTGTTTCTACTTTTCGATTTAATGTAGATGTAGATGTAGATGTAACAAACATTTGTACGTAGCTCTTACCTTTTCTTTCCCTTTTTTCTTGCTTTGAATTATTTGAGTTCCGTTCTGCTCCTGCTTCAGGTTTGATTTAAATATATATTTTCTATATCTACTGCTGCTTAGCTCCTGGCCTGCTTTGCCAATTTGTTCCTACTTTTCGATCTAATGTAGATGTAGATGTAAAAAACATTTGTACGTAGCTCTTACCTTTTCTTTCCCTTTTTTCTTGCTTTGAATTATTTGAGTTCCGTTCTGCTCCTGCTTCAGGTTTGATTTAAATATATATTTTCTATATCTACTGCTGCTTAGCTCCTGGCCTGCTTTACCAATTTGTTTCTACTTTTCGATTTAATGTAGATGTAGATGTAGATGTAACAAACATTTGTACGTAGCTCTTACCTTTTCTTTCCCTTTTTTCTTGCTTTGAATTATTTGAGTTCCGTTCTGCTCCTGCTTCAGGTTTGATTTAAATATATATTTTCTATATCTTCTGCTGCTTAGCTCCTGGCCTGCTTTGACAATTTGTTTCTACTTTTCGATCTAATGTAGATGTAGATATAACAAACATTTGTACGTAGCTCTTACCTTTTCTTTCCTTTTTTTCTTGCTTTGAATTATTTGAGCTCCGTTCTGATTCTGCTTCAGGTTTGATTTAAATATATATTTTCTATATCTACTGCTGCTTAGCTCCTGGCCTGCTTTGCCAATTTGTTTCTACTTTTCGATTTAATGTAGATGTAGATGTAAAAAACATTTGTACGTAGCTCTTACCTTTTCTTTCCCTTTTTTCTTGCTTTGAATTATTTGAGTTCCGTTCTGCTCCTGCTTCAGGTTTGATTTAAATATATATTTTCTATATCTGGCTCCTGGCCTGCTTTGCCAATTTGTTTCTACTTTTCCATTTAATGTAGATATAGATGTAGATGTAACAAACATTTGTACGTAGCTCTCACCTTTTCTTTCCCTTTTTTCTTGGTTTGAATTATTTGAGTTCCGTTCTGCTCCTGCTTCAGGTTTGATTTAAATATATATTTTCTATATCTAGCTCCTGGCCTGCTTTGCCAATTTGTTTCTACTTTTCCATTTAATGTAGATATAGATGTAGATGTAACAAACATTTGTACGTAGCTCTTACCTTTTCTTTCCCTTTTTCTTGGTTTGAATTATTTGAGTTCCGTTCTGCTCCTGCTTCAAGTTTGATTTAAATATATATTTTCTATATCTGGCTCCTGGCCTGCTTTGCCAATTTGTTTCTACTTTTCCATTTAATGTAGATGTAGATGTAGATGTAACAAACATTTGTACGTAGCTCTCACCTTTTCTTTCCCTTTTTTCTTGGTTTGAATTATTGGAGTTCCGTTCTGCTCCTGCTTCAGGTTTGATTTAGATATATATTTTCTATATCTGGCTCCTGGCCTGCTTTGCCAATTTGTTTCTACTTTTCCATTTAATGTAGATGTAGATGTAGATGTAACAAACATTTGTACGTAGCTCTCACCTTTTCTTTCCCTTTTTTCTTGGTTTGAATTATTGGAGTTCCGTTCTGCTCCTGCTTCAGGTTTGATTTAGATATATATTTTCTATATCTGGCTCCTGGCCTGCTTTGCCAATTTGTTTCTACTTTTCCATTTAATGTAGATGTAGATGTAGATGTAACAAACATTTGTACGTAGCTCTCACCTTTTCTTTCCCTTTTTTCTTGCTTTGAATTATTTGAGTTCCGTTCTGCTCCTGCTTCAGGTTTGATTTAAATATATATTTTCTATATCTACTGCTGCTTAGCTCCTGGCCTGCTTTGCCAATTTGTTTCTACTTTTCGATCTAATGTAGATGTAATAAACAAACATTTGTACGTAGCTCTTACCTTTTCTTTCCCTTTTTTCTTGCTTTGAATTATTGGAGTTCCGTTCTGCTCCTGCTTCAGGTTTGATTTAGATATATATTTTCTATATCCCATTTTTCTCTTTTCCATTTAATGTAGATATAGATGTAGATGTAACAAACTTTGTACGTAGCTCTCACCTTTTCTTTCCCTTTTTTTTTGAATTATTTGAGTTCGTTCTGCTCCTGCTTCAGGTTTGATTTAAATATATATTTTCTATATCTACTGCTGCTTAGCTCCTGGCCTGCTTTGCCAATTTGTTTCTTCTTTTCCATTTAATTTAGATGTAGATGTAGATGTAACAAACATTTGTACGTAGCTCTTACCTTTTCTTTCCCTTTTTCTTGCTTTGAATTATTTGAGTTCCGTTCTGCTCCTGCTTCAGGTTTGATTTAAATATATATTTTCTATATCTACTGCTGCTTAGCTCCTGGCCTGCTTTGCCAATTTGTTTCTACTTTTCGATCTAATGTAGATGTAACCAACATTTGTACGTTACCCTTTGCTTTAATAGGTTCCGTATCGAAAAGTCGCCAATTTCACTAATGAAAAAAAAAAAGAAAAAAAATTTTAGTAGAAAAGGGAAACCTCACTGTGCCTGCTGGCCATCCGTTATGGTGCCTCTGCTGTTCGTCCAAACCACACAAAAACCGCCGACACTCATTAGGCGGCTATCGTTGTTCCCCCTGGGGCACTCTTTCCCCCACTCTCTGAGGGGCGACAGGGCGCGGCGATGGCTTTCGGGGAGCGAGAAGAGAAAGGTCTCTCATTATAGCGCTTCGTGTTTGGGTTTCAGTGGCTTTTCTTTGCTGAGTTTTTAAATTTCCATGCGACCCCTGAAAGTTGGCACTTTCAAATAAGAATGCAAAGTGCAAAGTTTTATTGCTTGATTGGCACTGGAAAACATTGAATTAGGCGATGGCTGTACAGCCACAGAAACGCCAGCAATGGCGGAACAATATCAGGCATGGAAAAGCACACGAAAATGGTGCTGTAAGCGGGTGCAAATAGTAAAATAAATATGCACATGTAGTAACACCTTCTAAAGGTTAGGCCTGCCTCCTTCCAAGGCTTACCCCTGCGCTCCTTCCAAGGCTTACCCTGCGCTCCTTCCAAGGCTTAGACCTGCTCCATTTTCCTGCTTTTAAGGCTCAGATCCTGCTGCTGCTGCTGCTGCTGCTGCTGCACTCTCCTCCTGACGGGTGACCTGTGATCTCTCCCACCTCCGGCACCAGCTAATCTGGTCGCATGCATTGCACTCCCAAAAGGGTGTGCACTCGAAAGGCAACAGAGACCATTGGCCCTGACCACCGCAGGCACTTTAGGCATTGAAATCCCAAAAGACAGCCACAGCCGCCCAGTCACAACCCTTGCAAGGACCAAAGTCACATTTCACTTGATTCCACTCGACTGCAGTTGGCTTCCGTTTCATTTCGTTCCGTTGCGTTCTGTGCCGTCCATGAGCGTCCATGACCGTCCATTATGCTGTCAAGATTTGTTGTCAAGCATTTTGATGGCTCCCTGATTGATAGACGGCAGTGCAGTGCAGTGCTGCTGCTGCTGGCTGTATACTGTACACTGTATATATATATACTCGTGGCTGTGTGGTAACAGTTTGAAGCATGATTTGATGATTATAGACTAGACTTGGCGCTTGAGCGACCCTAGGCAGTCAGCCAGCCAGCTAGCAAGCCCGCAATGAGTCTATTTGCGGGCCAAAACTTGATTACAAACGATTCCCGGCCCAGACAACCAGCTGGTTGCCAGCAACGGCAGCGGCAACGGCAACGGCTATGGCGGCTGCACTTTCGACCACAAAACTGGCAAAAATGGGTGGCAACAGGAGATGGGAGAGCCGGAGACGTGGAGAGGTGGAGACACAGACACAGACAGTCAGCAGCTGCGACACGTTGCGCATTGTGTGTGTAAGTGTAAGAGGGCTAAAAGGGGTGTTTCTGCCCAAAAGAAGATGGTCCGCGCTGCCTCCCGTGTCGCGTGCATGGTAGGTGGGGTCGAGGGGGACACTGCGGACATTTCTGGGTAAAATGCAGGGCCCCCAAGGCACGCGACGAGAAATGGAAACCGGAAATGTTGTTACTTTCATAGTACCGCCTCCCGCCTCCCAGCTCACAGCTCCCAGCTCCCACAGCTGCCATGCTCTGGCGGTTGTACCCTTCCACAAGTGACAATTGCTGTGGGGAGTGATGAGGCGGAGAGGCTCCAACATGCCGGAAATGGGTGCAAATGCGACGAATCGTTTTTATTTTGGATATGTTTCTGTATGTCTCTCTGCCTGCCTGCCTGCCTGCCTGCCTGTCTGTCTATCTCCGTGCCGTGTTGTTGTATTTGTTGTGTCTGATTTGCAACGCCGCAGGGAATCCTCGCAGAGCTTTCGACTCAGATGAATGTCCTCCAAGTGTGGGCAGCCCTCCTGGGGAGGTCCGTCCATCGTGGCCATGAGGTCGAGTGAGGTGCGAACATTACGCGGCATGTGCTGGCCATTGCACAATAATTTACATGCAATTAAATGCAAAATAAATGCAAAGAGATAAATGATTACACGCTGAGCAGTGAGCAGAGAGAGAGAGAGAGAGAGAGGAGAGGGAGAGAGAGAGAGAGGGAGAGGGAGGGAGAGGGAGGGAGAGAGAGAGAGAGAATCCACAGAGAGATGCTGAAAGTGCGAGAAAGTGCAGAACAAAAATACGTTTAAAAAACAAACAAAAATTAAGGAATAACGAATAAATTCTTAATTTTAAAAAAATTTAAGTCAGATATAACAAAAAATTAATTTACTAAAAAATGTTCAATGTTTAATGTATTCTGTTCAAGAATATGCCATGCAAAAACATCTGATTTTTGTTGTTGTTTTTTTTTAAAGTGAATTTTTATCTCTGATATTTATTATAGAAAAAAATAATAAATAAAACTTAATTAATAAAATAAATTATATATTTTGAAATACCCTGCAGTTAGTCACGATAACATTTAAAATAAAATTAAAATTCATGCGTGCATTCATAACTTTATAATTTAAAAAAAATTATACAAAATTTATTTTTACAATTTATTTTTAGCAGTGAAAAATATTTGAATTAAATTATGAATCAGATAGTGCAGCCAACAAGTAATGCAATTTTGTGCTGTCATTTATTCGCTGTTTTCATGAGTCCAAACATAACCAAATGATCGGAGTAACGACTCCTTCGGGGCATTCATATTTATAGATCAAGATTTACGTGCAAATATAAAAATTGTGTTGTTAAATCTGTGCAACTAGCGCTAGTCCGACTGGAACCACTTGTGGCAAACCAAAGAAATGCTATTGCAATATTTGATTGAGTTTTTGGTATATAAATGCCCCACTTTATCAGCTGACGATGGTGCTTGGGATCTATGAGTATTTTATTGGAATCTCCTGCTTAAGGTTAAAGTTTTTAAATCACAACCAAACGAGTAGCTGCCTCACTTGTCCCTCAATGCAATTGCAAATGCAATGGAAATGGAAATGGAAATTGAAATGCCAAACGGAAATTAAACCGAACGTCAACTGTGCTGTTTGCGGTTAGGCGGAATAAGCTAGAAGCCAGATACCGCATTCAATTCAGCTGCTGACGGCGAAAAAGTGCAAGTAGAAATTCTACATAAATATTGCAGGACCTGAAATTGGAGCCACAGCAACTGGAACTGGAGCTGGAGCTGGAGCTGCTATATGCTGGCTATATGGCAGGAGTCAATGAACTGCAGAGTGCTAAAATGCATTTGTAGGCCTTCCTGCTTATGCGCTGCCAGACGATGCCTAAAAGCAAACAAATGGCAAATGGCGAAATGGCGAAATGGCAAAATCGTAAAGAAAAGAGCCATTGTACCCCGAGTCCTACGCTCACATGGAAACATGTACAAACAAAATGCAATATGCACACATCAAAGTACATGGACGCACACTCGCATGTGTACACCTGACTTGGGGCAAAGGAAGTGACTTTAAGGGCAATAGAAATACTTAAGCACGTGCATACGTACAGGCATATAATACACACGGTTGCACATACTTATCGTGCATCGATTCAGCAGTACATATGTACCTATGGGTATCCCTATAAGTGATATATATGTATTTATATTCGGTGGCCAAATGCCGTAACGCCTTTTTATTGTTCGGTCACCAAATGAAATTTGTCAATTCGAGCCAATAAAATGCAGGCACTCAGACACATTCATGAATGCAGAACACTCACACACTCAAACTCACACTCACACTACATGCGCATCATACTACAGTGCGTTGCGGAAACTATAAGGCCCAGTGGGCCCAGGAATGAAAGACAAGAACGAGGCAATGCGTAATCCAAGAAATTCAATAATTAAAATAAATATATAAATATAATATAATATAATATAATATAATATAATATAATATAATATAATATAATATAATATAATATAATATAATATAATATAATATAATATAATATAATATAATATAATATAATATAATATAATATAATATAAATAATAATTCGAAAACGAACTTTGGCATATTCAAAAAAAAAAGGTTCGGAAGGAGAACTCAGGCGTGGGCAGGTGCAGCAACAACAAAAGTCTAGCATCATCAGCGGCTTTTCCGTCGATTAGCAATGTGCGCCGTCATGCACACGACATGTATTTTGTTGCTTGCACTAGGATTAGTAATCAATGAAATTTATGTACGTAAATATGTTTGTATGTGCATTTATCTTAGTGAAACGCACTGTAGCCTGCCTATAGTAAATTCTCTCTAGTTCTCTCTGTCTCTCTGCCCCTGCCTCTGTCTCTCCCTGTGTCTGCTTCTGCTTGAATCCCAGTATCCTTGGGCAACCTTTGTGCATTATCCTTTGGCTGCCATCGTTTTACTTTCCTTGAAGCCGCTTTCGCCTGCTTTTCAGTCGGGTTTTCCTTTTCGTTTTCTTTTTGTTTATGTCTCGCATCTTGTTAGGGCATTTTTACGCTCATTTTTGTGCCTCCTTCTCTGTCCTACAGTCGCACTGTCTGTCTGTGTGTCTGCCTGTATCGTGATTTCTATAAATTGCATTTTCCTGATGGTCAAACTCTCCGATGGACACGCCTTTATCTCTCTATCTCCTCTCTCTCTCTCTCTGACTCTCTCTCTCTTTGATGGTGCCTTTGTGACCGCATTATTAAATCAGTATAAAATGTACGGGACTATTTTGTATCTCTGTGGCCGGCCGGCCTCTGGCTGTAATGGAATCAGAAAGCCACCCGAAAAAGTATGCTTTAAAAACGCTGCAGCTAAATCAAATCAACAATCCAACCCCAAATGTTTAGAGTACTCCCCGCCCCTCCTCGCCCCTACCCCCATGAACCGCACTCGATTCGTTTTTTGGGGCTGGGTGCGGTGTAGAAATCTAAGAGAATCATCTTCTTTCAACTGCTTATTGAAAAATTGTGCACCACTCGCACAGAAATCATAAACAACGCCGCAGGGTGTACAGCAGCAGCAGCAGCACCCTCTGTGCTGTGCCTTGGCATTTATTGAAATCTGAAGAAGAGAAGCAAAAAATTATATGGATATATATTTTCGTACTTTCATACATACAGAAGTATAATACGTGGGTGGGGTGGGAATAGGAATGGGGATGGGGATGGGCTCATACTTACACGTATAATTGCATGCTTTCGGGGTTGATGCGATGCTGCGAAATTGAAAAGCAAACAACAACAATGCAATGCCCACAGACAGACAAAAGGAGAAAGAGTAGACACGGCAGAAGGAGCTGAAGATGGAGATGGAGCTGGAGCTGGCGCTGGTGCTGGAGATGGAGTGGGATAAAAAGCACTTGAGAAGCTTCTCTGCACGTCTTAATGCCTCTTCAATGGTTGAAGCCAAAGCCGAAGAGGCCGATCCACACAACGAACAGCAGCACGGACTCGGACTCGGACCTTCTGGCTGCACCGAAAAGCAATCATTTATCGACATGATGCCACGATGGATTCGTTTCGAAGCTGGAAGGTCATTCGATCATCATAGAGATTGTATTTGTGTGTGCCAAGGAGTGTATTCCGACGAGCAGCCGAGCAAGAAAATTGCCATTCAATGTGGCTCCTGCCTTCATTTTATTTATTTGTTTTTATTTGAATACCCTGGCGAAGGCATTTCAAACGTATTAACATGGCAATGAGCAGATCATTTTAGATATTGCACACACTCTGCATCTACACCACCCCACCCCACATCAGCATCAGCCTCAACTTCGACAGCAGCAGTAGAAAGTATAAAGTCCAATGGAAAGTCTTCCACTGCCCAACTAGTAATTAAAATTGATTTATTTTATTTGAAGAAAACCTGCTGATGAATTTATAAATGTGAGACGCCAATTGATGCCCCATATTCACCATAATTATCAGCGAAAACTCGTTATGTGGCCAACGTTACGTTAGCTGGCTGCTAACTTGTGCGCTCTGAACAATTGCAACTGCGATTCCGGGCTGAATTGCGGGGTGAATTTGCATTCGAGAGCCAAACTTGGCTTGGGTTTGGACGCCTTGTGCGTGACTTTAAGTGCAGGTCTCATTATGAAAAGTTTTCACAGACGATTAGCAGCAAGGCTGGGCAGGGCAGGTCTGCTCTGCTCTGCTCTGCTCCGTTCTGTACTGTCCTGTCCTGTCCTGTCGTGTCCTGGCCACACTTGACCAGGTCTCTGGATGCTAAAGATGCCAACCAGCATCCATGCCCTTGCCACACGCCAATGCCACACGCCAACGCCAACTTCGCGATTTGTCGCAGCGTCTGCAAAGTTTTTACACCGAAAACAAAACAAAAAAAAAAACGCACACAAAGTGTAAAGCAGGGAAAAAGGAATGCAGGCGAGGAGAAGACGAAGTCATTGTTGCATGCAATGGATGGCAGGAGGGGTGCGGCGAGGGGGGATAGATTTATCATCCATAAGTGGGAATTTATGGGCGAATTGTGAACGCAACATTTAACGCGCAGCCAAACGCAAAGGACTCACTTAACTTATAGCCAGAAATATATACACATATACATATATATACATATATATATTTACCGTGCCCTGTGCGCCACCCTAACACCCTTTTGGTGTTTGATAATTCTCTGCATATTACTTACTGTTTCTTTTGTTTGTTTTTTGGTTTCGTTGCAGACGTTCATTGTGCGCGGCTCCAGCCAGCCGAACACGATGGCCGTGTCGGTGCGCCTGCCCCAGGACACGGGCCCCTACATCGAGCACTATCTGATCCAGTCGCACGACAACGTGCTCAGCCTGGAGAGCTCACGGTTCACGTTCGGCTCGATACCCTCGCTGATCGCCCACTATGCCCAGTGCTGCGACGAGCTGCCCGTCCAGCTGATGCTGCCGCGGCTGCTGCGCGAGGCCAACAACCGCAAGAAGCTCTCCTCGCTGGCCCTGCTCGGCCAGGAGTTCTGGAGCTATGCCAGCAGTCCCGCCGTCCTGGGCCCGCCCACGCTGGTGGGCCCCTCAAGGGCAGCGCCACAGGACACCCAACAGCAGCAGCAGCAGCAACAGCAGCAGCAGCAGCAGCTGCTCTTGCTGGATGCCAAGTCGCCGCTGTCCCTCACGGAGACGAGCGGTCTGGGCACGGCCACTTTCTTCAGCGATGCAGGGCCAAAGCCCCCGGCCACAGCGCCCCCGGCACCAGGTGGCAATGGCAATGCCAATGGCAGCCTCTTTAGTCCCACGGGCAGCGGCCAGCTGATGGGCTTCTTCAGCCAGGCGGGCACGCCCTCGGACACGACCAACTCCAGCATGAGCTCGTTCACCACCAGCGGGGGCCAGCACATGCAGCTGCTGAGCCCCAATTCCGTGGACTCGGTTATTCTGACCATGTCGCCCGTGGAGGGCCAGGGGCCGGTCGGGTATCTGCCACCGGGAGTGCCGCCGCCGCCCAGCTCCTGCCCACTGGCTGGACCAGCCGCAGCCGCAGCCGCCGCCGGGGTCGGGGTCGGCATCGGCCAGCAGATGAGCACCTTCAAGGTGCTGCCCATCGAGGGAGGCGGGGCAGGGGCAGGGTGCGATCAGGTGCGCCCGCAGCGTCCCAAGCCGCCAAACACATTGAATCTCAAGCCGCCGGCGCCGCCGCTGCGCTGGTCCAAGCCCCACTCGCCGGATCAGCTGGCGAATGGGAACAGCAATTTCACGGTGACCACCACGGTGACCTTCTCCATGGACAGCGGCAACGGGGGCAGCGCAGGAGGAGGCATTGGAGGCAACACGGGGGGCAAGTTCGTGGAGGTGACGACACCCGCCGCCAGCAATCCCTTCAACGCTTTGCTCAACGGCCAGGCCAGCACCTTCCAGACGTTCGCCAAGCGCCTGTCGCCCGAGGGCGAATGCAAGGACACGCTGTCCTCGCAGGGCTCCTCCTCGACCAACGACAGCCGCTGGCAGCTGCACTCGAGCCGCGACTCCAGCCACAGGAAGATCCTCTCGCCGCAGACGCCCAACAGCAGCAGCAGCGGCGGCGGCGGTGGCGGCAAGTCGCGCAAATCGCGCGCCGGCAAGGAGTCGCAGCACTACAAGGAGTCGGACATACTCGAGAGCCCGCCGCTGCAGTACTGCGCCAGCGCCCTCAGCGACAAGATCAGCGACTACGAGGACGTGTGGTCGCACGACCCCAGCGACAGGGCCAGTCTCTTGACCAGCTTCAAGCCAACGCCCCAGGACGGGGTGCTGAACCGTCGACCCGATCTGCTGGCCGAGACACGTAAGTGCCTACCCTGCCCCCCCAGCACTCCTCTCCTTGCTCTCTCTAACTGTCTCTCCCTCCTCGCTCTTTGTGTCCGTAGCCAGCACACCCACAGCCCAAACACTGCCGCATCTGACGCCCTGCGAGGAGGAGACCATCGCCGACGCTGCCGCTGCCGCTGCCGCCGCCGCCGCCAAGGACAGCAGCCAGCAGCTGTTGCAGTTCTCTGGCGATGCGCCGCCACGCTCTCGGGCCGGTCTGCTTTTGCCAAACTTGAGCCTAGCCGGCGGCCAGGCAACAGCGCCAGGCACAGCGCCAGCCATGAGCCAGTCACTGACCGAGCCGGGCGACGATGGCGGTGACATCACACCGACAGCGGCACAGACACCGGGATCGCGCAGCAAGCAGGGCAGCCCCTTCTACGCCGAGCCAGCGGATGCACTACGACAGGCGGGCCTGACCAGTGCGGCCACGGCCATATTGCGGCGCCAGCATCGCAGCCAGGTGATGCACGCCAATCAGCGGCACTCGGAGCCGCTCAAGGGAGGACTGGGCGGCACCACGGCCGCCCTGCTGCTGCCCAGCGACCTGGAGAAGCTGGCAGGCAGCCTGGACGAGCTGAAGCAGAAGCCACACCAGCAGCAGCACCAGCAGCACCAACAGCACCAGCAGCAGCAGCCGACCACAAAGCGGGCACGCAACCGCATCGATCACTGGCAGCTGGACAGCAGCTGGGAGTTTATGGCCAAGCAGGATACGACGGGAGAGGCATATGACGCCTCTGTGCAGGACTGGCAGGAGAAGGAGAACTCGCTGGGCCGCGACAGGGACGGGGGCCTGGGCAAGAAGAGGCCGCCGCTGACAGTCCACCAGATCATTGCCAAGCGACTGCCCGACCTCAATCTGCCGGAATTGGTGCGCTGTTCAACGCCACCGCAGACGATGGCCGGCAATGGCAGCGCCACCGCTGCCACCGCGCCACTGCAGCCGCTGGTGCAGGGCCAGGAGAGGGAGGGCAGCGGCAGCCAGAAGTCATTCCAGAGCCAGAACGTCGGCTGTCGCCTCTCCTCGTACGACAATGTCTTCTGCCAGAACTCCATGTTCGGTGGCATCGATTCGGCCCAGTCCGACGATGGCACCATATTCTCAGAGCCCTGGGACTCGTCCCAGTGGGACTCGTTCCTACCCCATGATGGTGAGTGATGGCCCCGCAAATGCAGCCCCCTCATCTAAACTTAATTTGCCTCCACAGACACCACCCTCAATTCGGACACCATTCATCTGTCCAAGTGCAGGCCCGCCCTGTCCGAGGACGACACCATTGTCGAGGAACTCAGCAGCACCAAAGACGGCAGCAGCAGCAGCTGCAACCAGGACACGCTCAAGGCCAACAGGAATGGTGCTGGACACCACAACCACAATCACAACCACAACAATTGCAGCGCCAAGGCCAACAGTCGACCCAAAGTGGCCACCATTCTGCGGAATCCGAGCATGCGGGATCGTGAAGTGTTATGTGAGTATTTGCTGCGGGTGCCTAGATCTATGGGAAGGGCAGGGCGGCTTGAGGGGGAATTTCTAAAGTAAAGTCGGAAACGTCGCTGGAGGATCACCCAAAGCACCCAAGGATACACCCAAGCAAAGAATCTGCTGGGCCCTTCAGTGGTCTTTGCAATTCCACATTTGCAATTGACATAATTCCAAAACGAGAGGGAACGCTGTGAGTCGCTGCTGTGGCCGCGACTCCACTCTAATACCCGTACTTAGTCAGCACCATTCCCATGTCAGCTTATGACTCATCAGTACGTACAGCTATAAAAAGGATTTTACTTTCTGAGAAAAGAAAATATCTAGTATTTATTTGGTATCAGTTCTAGTTGCATGACTAAGCGTGGGGAATTTTAGAGCTGCATAGGAACTGGGGTTGGGATTCACTGCAAAGAGTATTAAATGATGAAATTGGGCTCGTTGAATCCTCTGCCCATATTTCCAATTGATATGAAAAGATCTCCACTGTTGCATGGATCTACCACAAAAAGATCTTAAGCTGAATATGGCTTGTGGCTCTAGAAATTCTACCAGTGGCGTTCAGGCGATAATCTGAAAAGAAATGTGTGTCAACTCAGATTGAAATACTCCTCAATTCAGCTCTTATCGGACCGTACCATCCACGCACC
Organism: Drosophila tristis; assembly: GCA_018150885.1. Taxonomy (NCBI): domain Eukaryota; kingdom Metazoa; phylum Arthropoda; class Insecta; order Diptera; family Drosophilidae; genus Drosophila; species Drosophila tristis. The sequence goes on along the minus strand of JAECWT010000215.1, from coordinate 4,259,087 downwards.
TTCATCGGACCGATCCGATCCGTTCCGTTCCGCTCGTCTCGCGTGCGTATTGTACATAGTATATTTATATGTATATATATATATCAGCACACTGATGACTACACTCTACGCCTTACAATATTACGATCACGCTCAATTGCAATCAGTTGTTATTGTTGCATCATACGCGCCATGCCCATACAAAGCAGAACAGAACAGAACTGAACGGAAGGGAACGGAACGTCCAGCCATGGCCACCATGGACAATTTGAGAAGTTGACTAAACAAAAGCACGAGCCCACTGATTATACCCGCTGCCTGCTACTGCCTGCTGCAACGGAAGGGGAGCAGCAGGAGGAGTAGGAGGCGGCAGTTCGTCATCGATTGACTTGACTGGATGGAGAACCGATTGAATTGAATGCACGGGAAACACTGGCGGAAAACAAAAAGCAAATAACAAATGACAAATGACAAACGAATGCGTGCGCGTAGTCGGTGCTCTGTGCTGCACCGCTGCATTGAATACTCTTTGAGTGGAGTTTTCAGCAGAGGCATATCAGTCGGAGGGTCCTGTGGGAACTCTGCACAGCTGTCCAGGCAGGCTGTTCTGTGTGGCTTGTCTCGGAATCCGAGCAAGGATTTGGCCCAGCGACAGCGTAGACAAATACTCAGTTGGGCACCTGAGACCTGAGCGATTAGCTGCTGCTGCATCAAATGATCGTGGAGCCATGGTGCAGTGGCTGCATGGACCCACATCGAAGCCCAAAGCCCAAGCCAGAGGCAAGTCGGCAACTCTTTATGCTCGCTGCTGGCTCCCCGTCTGGCCGTCGTGCGATGCCGCCGGTTCCAACTGGAATCCAGCGACAACGACAGCGACGCTGCTGCCTATCACAGTGCAGCAGGCAGCAGTCCGCCGTCAGCAGTCCGCAGTCCGCAGACTACAAAGCCTTGCCGAAACTTATCTGCCGCGCAATGGCTTTGGGGCCGAGAACCCAATTCCGATCCACCCCCCGTCCGCTGGCGGGCTTTTGCTGCGTCGCAGTTAGCCCGCTGCAGCAGCAGCTAAACAAAATTTGATAAGTTTTCGTATGCCCAGAGACGAGCAGAGAGCGAGAGCAAGCGTAGGAGCGAGTAAAAGTACCAGAGAGAGGGAGAGAGAGTGAGAGTACGAGAGAGTGCAAATTGCAGGGCGCTCTGCCTGCAGTTCTGCCCGCGTCTCGCACTTTGGAATGTAAACCGATGCCGCCCGCCCGTTCGTTCGTTCGTTTTTATCAGCGTGCGCGATTTTTACCGCTCCGAACATTGAGTGAAGTTCTGTCTGAATGGGATGCGTAATTGATATATGCAGCAAATATATATGGTATGCACATACGTATGTGCGTATGTATGGTGCGCATATGGCATGTGGAAGTTGGTTCTATTTTTGGGTCAGTGTTTGGCAAACATCAACATACAGCCATCGCTCCAGACAACAAAGACAATCCCACAAACTGATGAAATGCAAACAGGCGACGCGCGAAATCTATTTCTATTTCTGGTGCTAGTTATGCTGCTAGTTCTAGTACTGGTTCTCGTTCTGGTTCTAGTTCTGGTTCTGGTTCTAGTTCTGGTTCTGCTGCTAGTTTGGGTTCTAGTTCTGCTTCTAGTTCTAGTTGTAGTTCTGGTCGCATCTTGAAATGCACTCAATGCGGTCCACCCCAATTCACACGTGCTAAAAAGGGCGACAGAGTCGCCTGCTCTGCTGCCGCTCTGCTGCTGCATCTCTGCTGCATCTCTGCTGCTTTTCTGCTGCTGCCATTTGTTTGCTTTTGGGCATTGTAAAAGCTTATGGCACAGATTTGTGGGCTGTGGGCTGGACGCTTTGATAAGGTAAATCTTTATGAAAATCTCCTAAAACTAAAGGCGGATAAACACAAAAAAGAAAATAATAAAAAAAAAAAAAAGCAAAAACCATTTCAAGCGAGGGGTTCACTGATCCCACCAAGGTCGCTCTACCTCCCTCCCTCCCTCTCTCTCTCTCTGTCTCTCTGCTGCAACAGGAAGACCATGGGAATTGATTCCATCTGGGGCTGGGGGCTGGGGCTGTGTGGCTGTACCCTCAACCCTAACCTATAAACCTCCATTTTAGCATTTAAAGGTCTTTCCGAATTGCGCATCAGACGCAAGTCCTAAAACGCTGATGCAATTCAAGCGTTCCATTGCAATAGAAGCGAACTAAGTCGAACATAATCGATTGCCAGCCTGCCAGCCAGCGTGTCTATGTAAAAAGTAGGCGAGAAGGGGCTGATAAGGCGCAGCCACAGGCACCGGCACAGGCACAGGCGCAGCCACAAGATAGGATGGATAGGGTTGATAGGGCTAGGGATGCCAACCTGTTGGTCTGTTGATGCTGCCTTCAATCATTCACTTGAAGCGTGGAGAGCTGCACAGGTACGCGAATACTTCGCAACTTGTTGCGCTGCTGCACTACCTGCCAGTGCCTGTCCCTGGCCCTGTCCCTGGCCCTGGCCCTGGAACACGTGTCTGAATGATTGCTGTGGTTGAGTACCTCCCTAAGCCACCGAATCGGTGGGATTCACCGCTCACTGGATGGCTCATCCAATGGCGGGCCCAGAGCGAGCAATACTGGGGCCTGCCCCCGATTCGCCGTGAGTCATGGCATGCGCCTCGCTGACCACTCGCTGACCACTCGCGCAACTGTACCTAGAACAGGGGCTGGCAATGCCGACCGGAAATTTCCCGAGAAAGGATCAAAACTTGCATAATTTCTGCTACCTGCTGGGCAGATTACGGCGGATTATGGCATCTGATGAGTGTGTGCATGGCATGGATATGGCCTGAGGCCGTAGCTGAAGCTGAAGCTGAGGCCGCCTATGTGCTGCCTTTCGCTATCTTTTGTTCAGTAGACCCGCAGGCAGCGCAGCCCGTGACGGCGCCGTTACGCTGTCGCAGTCGCTGCCGCTGGCGCTGGCAATGCCGCCGCCACTGCTGTCGACGTCGTTGCGGTCTTATAAACTAATGCAAATGAAGTTCAGAATTAGTTTTGCATTGGCCGCGTTTAGAGCAGCAGCAGCAGCAGCAGCAACACGCCCAGAGAACGGAGAGCAAAACGGAACGGAGACACACACAACGACAACAGAGACGCGAAACGCGAACGCTACACGAAAAGCCATCCTGAAGAGAGGGCGAAAGAGGAAGAGGCCGCCCCGTTATCGATAGACGACAGCAGGCAAGTTGGAACGCGATCGCAATCGAAGTCTATCGAGCCGCATCTGCATCTGCATTCGCGTGTGCCGATGAGAAACCTGCGTTTCCGCCAATTCGTATTAGCTGGCAAAAATCGCTTGAGAATCCACCATGAGCTGGTTCAGAAGATCGTCGCGTGCACAGACCGGGAGCCAATCGGAATCGGATCGGGACAAGGATAAGGATGCAGAAAAGGATGCAGAAAAGGATGCGAATGGCAATGGTGATGGTGATGGTGATGGTAATGCTAAACCAGACATGTCCAAATCGCTGAGCAGCTTGGATGAGCAGCGCATCGAGCGACTGGAGCCCGAGGAGTTCTTTCACGATCCGGACCATGTGCGACACTACAAGGAGGAGGCCATGTTCCTCAGCATCATGGCCGAGTGGGAGATCATTGAGCATCCGCCGCAGGGCAATTACTTTTCTGCCGACTTTGAGGAGGAGCTGCTACTCCAGAGAACTCAGCCACAGTCACAGCACAGCCACAGTCACATTCTCAGCCAGATCTGCTGACATCTCTGCCTGACTTGGACACCACAGCAATGAAGGAGAAGCAGCCAAAGGGCAGACGCAAGCGCAAGTTCCTGGAGCTGCTGTTTGTGGACAACATTCAGACGGGCATTGCGCTGCCCAGCCAGGGCATGGGTCAGGAGCTGCCGTCGCCCAGTTCGGTGCTCTGTAAAAAGTCAAAATATGCCAGCAGCAGCCTCTCCAGCATTGGCTCCCTAACGCCTCAGACCACCAGCACCAGCAACAGCAGCAACACGGCCACCTGTCCGCAACAGGTGCTCAAAGACTGCCGCATCAATCGCACACAACTGAAGACTGAGGCACTCGCCGGCTCCATCATGGGGGCCATCGGCAAGTGTCCCAATCCCACGGCCGAGGGCAGCATGGCCAGCGCCCAGCAGAGCCACACGGACAGCTGTCATCCGGGAGAGCTGAACACCTGCGACCACTACGACATCAAGCAGTTCTTCCACCTGGACGAACGCGGCAATATTCTGCTCAACATGACGCACATTGTGGAGTTCCGGGCCTGGGGTTTGGCCCTCCAGGGCCAGAGTCGTCGCCTCTATCGACGCTATCGGCGCGGCTGCGAGTGCGCCGACGAGGATTATTGCCGCCAACGTGGCTGCTGCTATCTGCTGCGCCGCCTGCTCCGGCTGCTGTGTGAGCTAATCGTTGGTAAGACAGGGATTCCAGTGCAGTGTGGGCTTGAATTCGGGGATGGGGATGGGGATGGCTACGACTCATTGACACGATCTTAACCAGCCAAATGGCTCTCTCCCTCTTGCAGGTCACCCCCGCAACAAGATGAACATCCAGAGCAGTGGCCCCGGCGACTCGCTGCGCGCCTACACGCTGCAGCTTGGCCCAGGACCCCAGCTCGACGTTTGCCCGCAACATCGAGAACTTCATCAGCTGCACCAAGGAGTCGCGCGAGGCGGCGCCCCAGGTGGTCATGCGCAACATGCGGCAGTTCATGAGCGGCATGAAGAACTATCTGGTGAAGCACGGCGAGGGCAAGTTCCATGCCGAACTGGAGTCGGCGCGCGGCCGACTGAAGGCCGACGAGTTCCTCAATCTGGACGCCATGCTGGAGACGGTGATGCATCAGCTGGTGGTGCTGCCGCTGCGCGAGCATCTCTACGGCATCTTCGTGGACTACTATACGCGCAGCGAGGACATTCAGCTGCTGGCCCAGAACGTGCGCTATGCCTGCGAGCGGGAGGCGGCCGACTTTGGCATCCGGCCCACGGTCACGCCGCCCTCGCAGACGGCCCTGCGGCTGATTGCGAATTTGCTGTGGCGCCTGCAGGAGGCCGAGCTGCCGCTGGACAAGCTGGAGCTCTTCCTGTGCGTCATCTCGACGGTGTTCGATGCGACGGGCTGTCCCCGGGGCCAGCAGCTGGGCGCCGATGACTTCCTGCCCGTGCTCGTCTATGTGGTGGCCAAGTGCGGCTTCGTTGGCGCCGAAATCGAGGCGGAGTTCATGTGGGGCCTGCTCCAGCCGACGCTGCTCAACGGGGAGCCGGGCTACTACCTCACCGCCCTCTGCAGCGCCGTGCAGGTGCTCAAGACGTTCATGGCCTCCGAGGGCGAGAGCGGCAGTGGATCCCTCGACGTGAGTACACACACACACACACCCACCCACCCACAATTTTGAGTGACTTTGAGGCTAATCTGTGCTCTATTCTCTCTCTTCTCTGTCCACTCAGTGGCGCTCCAGCTGCCTGCCCGCCTGCTCCAGCGTGCTGCGCGTGATCATACCGGATGAATGCAACGGCTCGCTGCAGACCCGGACACTGCCCGTGCGGCCGCACACGACGACGCGCGAGGTGTGCCGCATCATTGCCCATAAGGCACGGATCACCAATCCGCAGGACTATGCCCTGTTCAAGCTGGTCGACGGCGAGGAGACGCTGCTCAGCGATGCCGAGTGCCCGCAGGACGCCCGCCTGGCGGCCAAGGGCAAGCACTGCATGCTCGCCTACAAGCGGATCGATGCGAAGATCGCCTGGCCCACCACACAACCGACAGGCCATTGAGCAGCCAAAATCCGAATCCGAAACTGAATCTGAATCTGAATCAGAATCAGCAGCATCCTATCCTGCCCTGCACGGCCCTACCCTGCCCCATCTTGCTCACTAACCAAGCATATTTGATTAATAATTTATTATTATTACATTAAAATATACTTAGTAGCCTGTAAGTAAAGCTAATTAACGCTAATTAATTAGAAAACATCTAATGTGTACTAAACAACAGTATTGAGTTAAGCGTCGTGTTTTTTTTTTATCCCCATCATCATCATCCCTATACCCAGGAACCCCCTCCCATTCCCAGCCCTGTTCCTGCGCCCCGTTCTTTTTTTTTGCTAATAAATAAACATATATAAATCTATAAAATATACGAATAAAACATATACACGAATATAATATATACCGCTATATATATTATGTACGGGAAAATATACACGATATATAAACACTTAGCGCGTAGAGATCCGATCCGAACCAAACCGAAGCGAATTGCACAAAAACAACAAACTGAATGGGCAGGGAGCCATTCGAACGTAGCTGCACACAGGCAAACAAATATTCTATGATCTATGATCACAGCACCCGCCGCGTGCACGTATGGCGGGGCATCCTGGCGACCAAAAGACCACAGTTCAATCACAATCACAATCACAGCAACAATCAATCGAATCCAATCGAGTGCAATCCTGGCACACAGTTCGGACCATCAGACTTTACACTTTACACACAAAAGGCATTTAGTGGGTTTCTTGGGGTGTTTTTTTTGTCACGTAAAAATAAAATAAAATGCGAGTACTGCATAGAAGCCAAGATACATACATACAATATATCGACATATTAACCAATACATTTTAATAGTTATGTAAAACTAAAAACAGCTATGCTATCCAATCCCTCTACTATATAAAGGAATATTTTTTTTGTATACTTTGTAAAATATGTGACATGTAATCCAAAAAATAGCGAACAAACAAAAACAAAAATCAATAAAAAATAACCAAAAAAAAGTGCTTTTGCATTTCGATATTTAACAGCCAGAGCACACTTCTGGGCTGGCGCCAGTTTCGCTGCCGTCGACACGTCCAAAAGTAGGCAGCGAAACGCAGCAAGTCAACACACTCGTGTAGCATGCTTTTGGGCGGGCACCGTGTAACTTCCTGTGATTTGTGTGGCTACCATTTCCTACTTCTATTCGCATAAAAGATTTAAAAGATTACCGTTTGGCATTTAAACATGTAATTGAAAAATGAAAGTGAGCAGCACCACAAATGCGTTTCAAAATTCCCAAGAATGGTGGGAATTCGTACCAAAAATGTGGTGTGAAATTCCAGCAGAGACTTGGCGCAAACTTATTGGTGGTAAGCCAAAAATAATCGCCAGAGTCATGCCATATAGGGGTGTCTATAGAGCGGATACTAACATAAGATTACGGAAAAGAAGAAAACAGAAAAATGGAGTTTTTGGCTTTGTGAGTCACTGTATTTATTGACTTATTGTTTCTGTTTTCAGATATAATCGATCACGAACTACACACATATTTGATGCGAATAATTGCGTTCATGTTAAATATTTGTATAATCTACTGTAGGGCTAGTAAACGAAAAGTGGAGTTGATTTTTGTTACGTTTTTTAAAAAAAGTTTTACAAGACGTGCATGAACATTACACGAATAATTAACATAAACTAAATTAATAGATCAAATATATTTTTGTACACCATGGGCCAAGTCTCCTACGCCGACTTTCTGCACGTAAATTCTGGAAAAATCGTAAATACCATCCGACGCATTCTGCTAGTTGCACTTCCCGTGAGTCTTCTTTGGACTCTATAATTAACTTGGCTAGACTTGGCACTATCTGAAGCGGCTCTGTCTAAATATGGGCTTGAGCATCCAAGTAGATTTGAGTTTGTTTTTGTGGGGACTTTGGTGGGGATCAGCAAGGCAAAGGCTATCGCCGACCATTGCTATCAAAGGTCCCCCAGTTGGTGCTTGAGTGAGACGCTAGCCACCATCTGTGGACTTGAGTGGCACCATCCACAGCCGCACACACACACAAGTCGAATAACAGACGACACGAAATCGAACAGACGGCGCGACAGATAACGATAATTGATTATAATAGATTAGCATTAATTATTACAAATAGATTATTCGCACTGCCTAGGGGTCGTGCATAAACCCCCGTGTACACATAATGGTCAACCCTCTCTCGCGCTCTCGCGCTCTCTCGCTCTCCATTCTTTCTACTTGCAATAAGAAATAACTAAATTAAAAGTCAGCAGTTAATCTTGGGCACGGCACAGCTACTAGCATCTCAGTATCAGTGCTGATTCGCGCTTTGTTTTGATGCCCAATACGAGAATTCGGGGCGATAACGACCACACACACAGATCGACAGACAGACAGATAGACAGACAGACAGAGAGACAGAGAGACGAGACCTGGAACCACGAAAAGATTTCGCAACGTGTGCAAAAAAAACGCGCCGAAACTGTAGCAGCATCCAGACCCAAAGTTCAGCCCGATCTCCATGTCCGATCGTGTCTTTGGTTGCTGCTACGATGCCCAAAATACCCATGGGACGATTCCATTGTTTCGTTATCGTCCTGGCCAGTTGTAAATTGTTTTAAATTGGAGTTTGAGCCATCCATAAATTATTGTTTTAATTATAAATAGATAGGTGCGAGTGGGTAGCGGGAGACAGCGTATACTGCCCGAGTCGTGATCGATTCGCGCTGTGGCTCTCACTCGCGGATTTTGATATTTACTATAAGTGCTGGCCTCTTATCAGTCGCAGCACAGAGACGGCTATAGAAATGTTCCAATGACGCGATAATAAACAATTATTTGCACGCCGTGCGGCCCCAGGGCCCAGGCCCCTGGCGACGGACTTGCGGGGATACGGCCAAAGGGGCCGCCACAAGTGGCCTGGCCTGGCCTGAACTAGAGACAAGCAAAGAAGGGAGGGGAGGTAAGCACAGGCAGTGGCACAGGCACAGGCAGAGGCACAGGCACAGGGCGGGGTTTGTGGCGATGTTTTGATTAAACAATCCTAAGTACAGCACGTCAGGCGGAGAGCGAGCGAACGAGCGAACAAACGAACGAACGAAGGAAGGAACGAACGAATGGCATACAGTAAACAGCGAAAACAAACGATTGTCGAGAGTAAATATATATTGATTATTGCACGGATCAAGTGGGCTGTTCGATAACTTGCACCACCATCCCCCCCAAAGGAACAGAAAACAAAACCCCCCCCACCACTTCCACTCGGGTGGCAGGTGTGTCATAAAATATTGGTTCGTGATCCGGCGCCTGCGATCGGATCGAATCGAATCGAAACAAAACGAAACGAATCGGCATAATGTGACAAGACTTGAGGCAGTCGAGCAGTTTGCGGGCGTACTTGAGTATCAAATGGTCAAGAGGTTTTTTCTTTTCTTAATTAAAATTCTATTTAGGTGCATCGCAGAATTTCGTCTTCTTTTTTTATTGGTTACCCCTCTAGAGCCCCAAAGGAGGCTGAAATTTCAATGAATGCAACAAAGAACTCGACACGAATTGACAATAATTATTATTTGCGAATGGAATCGAGACGATAAGACGAACCCAATCGATTTCGAGGGCTGACAAACTGTTGGAGCTACCCACGCAACCCTCGTACCTTTGGCCCAGGCCCAGAGACCCATAGCCGTGCTCATATGATCGCGATCTTGCCTTTGCCTTTGCCTTTGCCCCCTGCCCAGGCGCTGTGCTGGACTGGACTGACGGACTGGCAGCTATTACGCATACGCCTCGTGCGCACCCAGACCAAGAACCGAAGAGTGCGCAAGAGAGAGAGTGCCAGAGAGGCAACGAACCAGAGAGAGAGGGGGAGGGAGATCGGGCCGCGAGCCGAATGGAGGCCGACTAAATTTCGGATAGACAGCTCCAAGATCAGCTCCAAACGGCGCCAGTTGGCATTTCATTTGGGTTGGGGCGAGCGAGCGAGCGTCACGTTAGCTCTGGGCACAGTTACAGTTACAGACACCGTTCCACACGTTCACGTTCACTTGTCGCGACGAGTTTCAGTTTGTTCCGCTGTTTCGTTATTCTTGATCGTTTTTCTTATTATTTTGTGTATTTTTTTTTTTGTTTTCTGTGTGTGCTGCTGCTCTGTCCCGTCTCTGTTGGATCAGATCAGATCAGATCAGATCAGCATCGTCATCATCCGTTGATCTGCGCCGTAGAACAGCATCGTCGATCAGTTCCATTTGAGGTCCGTAAACAAAAAGCAACGCGATCGCGCCGACTCTCTCCAAGTGATCCAAACAGAACGAACAGAAGCAGGCCCAAGCCCAAGCCCAGCCATGGAGGTGTACACGTCGGACAGCTCGGACACGGACTCGCGCGAGCAAAAGACCATCGATTTTGGGCGCATGAGCCTCGATTCGGTTACGCTCGAGGATCACCTGACATCGCCGCACAAGGCCCTGCTCAAGTCCAGCGGCGACATTGAGACGATGCTGCTGAACCACAACCGACTGGTGAGCCTGCCCCGGGTGCTGCAGCAGTTTGCCAACCTCAAGGTGCTGGACCTCAGCTCGAATGCGATCACCCAGCTGCCGGATGCCATCTGCCAGCTGCCGCTGGTCACATTGATTGCCAAGAACAATCTGCTGACCAACTGCTCGCTGCCCAAGTCGCTGCTGGCCAAGCAGGCTGCCGGCGCTGGATACGGACACGGACACGGACACAGCACCCTCAAGGAGCTCAATCTGAGCGGCAACCAGTTGACCCACTTCCCCGAGCAGGTCACCGAGCTGCGCCACCTCAAGTATCTGTATGTGGGCGGCAACAAGATAACGGGCATCTCGAAGGACATTTGGAAGCTGCAAAGGTAAATATCAGACCCGTAGACAGCACCACGCCCGATTGCGAGTGCCCCGCACTGTTGCCAGGCGTGCGGACTGGTCTGGGCTTGTCTGTCCGCTCGTATGGGAGACGGGGAAAAAGTCCAAAACAACTCGTACAAGTCCCGTCCCGCATGAGAACTGATAACAAACACACTTCTGAGTGGAGTGGTGGAGTAGTGTGGCGGGGCGGGGTGGGGTGGGCTGGGCTGGTGGCATCGTAAATGCCAAATCTATCGAAAACACGTACTCGACTCGGACTCAAACGATTTGGTCGAAGAACCATAAAGATACGGTACCCCGTATATTAATACAATAATAATAAACAAAAGCAGGCAAAAAAGCAAAACGAAAAAAAGTAAAACAAAAAAATTCCAAATATCAATGGAAAACAAATTAAAAAATCGAAATTGGAATTAGTTATCAGATTACCCGGACTACATGGCGGAATTCGCAATGTCCGAGGGTTAGGGTAGTGGCAGGTGGCTAGGGGGCGCGGGTACGGGACACATGCCACTCACAGAACATTAGTGCTGTGACGCAAGAGGGCGTCATAGCATGGTTGGGGATATATAGAAGATATTGATCAAAGATCTCATTATATGGCGCGGCAGCTGCAGCTCTTTATTTGTGTGAAGTGCAGAGATGGCGCCTCACCTTTTATAAATACACCTTGCAATCGCTTGCTCTCTCTCTCTCTCTCTCTGTCTCTTTCGCTTAATCAGCTACAGTCTCTCTCTCTCTCAGTCTCTCTCGCTCTCTCCCACTGTCTATCGCGCTTTGTGCAGTGTTGAAATCGATACATTATGCGACAGATTGACTTTTGTTTACACTGCCAGAAACAGAAGGTGTTTTGTTTGCTTTTCCTTTGTTCAACAAGCAGATCAGATCAGATCTTGAAAGATGATTTCAGATTGAATGAAAACGCGCAGGGATTGCTCTGAATACGCCTCTAAATATGCATTTTCCCCTGTATTTTTTCTGCTGCAGTCTGCACGTGCTGTCGCTGGGCGGCAACCTGATCAGCGAGGTGCCCGATGCTGTTGGGTCACTTAGCCAGCTGCAGGCGCTGGTCCTGTGCGACAACCTCATCGAGAATCTGCCGATGAGCATTGCCCGGCTGAAGAACCTCAAGTCGCTGCTGCTGCACAAGAATCGCCTGCGCCACTTGCCCAAGGACATTGTGGCCCTGAAGAACCTAACGGAGGTGGGTCTTACCTCGGCCTCGGCCCCTGACCATTAACCATTAACCATTGTTCTACTTTTGTTTCTTTTCTCATTCCACAAAACAGTTGAGCCTGCGCGACAATCCGCTGGTGGTGCGCTTCGTGCAGGACATGGCACTGAAGCCCCCAACATTGCTGGAGCTGGCTGGCCGCATTGTGAAGGCCAGTGGCCAGCGGCCCGGACCCTACGACATACCGCGCACCCTGGCCGAGTATCTGAACAGTGCCAACTGCTGCGTGAACCCCAACTGCAAGGGCGTGTTCTTTGACAATCGCGTGGAGCACATCAAGTTCGTGGACTTTTGCGGCAAGTACCGCGTCCCGCTGCTGCAGTATCTCTGCAGCTCCAAGTGCATCGAGCATGAGGAACCGGCGCGCGGCTCCAGTGCAGGCAGCAGCGCCAATAGCGGGTTCATGATGCGCAAGGTGCTCCTGGGCTAGGCCGTGCGGCCCTGGCCTGGCCTGGCCCTGGCCCTGGCTGGCAGCAGGAGTGCCATCGGAGCGTCGTCGGTGGCTGGCATCGACCGGATATCGATATCGGAGACGGAGATCCATTCGTTGTAAGGCCGCGGGGCCCCATGGCACCAGCGCCGCGCCATCGGCTCTGGAGTTTGGCGGCCGCCGGGCCCGGCCCGTCCCACTGGCTCGCCGGCACATCCCATTGGCTTTATCACGCTATCAAGTCAAATTTGATCTAATTTGCTATATGATTATCGAGTCGTTCGCTTTGTCGTTGTTTGTTGTTTGCTTGTTGTTATAAAGCCCGCCTTCCCACACCCCCCCAAAGATACCAACCCCCCCTCAACATACTACTATTAACAATCCAATACCAAAGAATCGAAGGAGTGTGCCTTTCATTTGCAGGAATTCATTTTTGGGGGCAGAACTGGAACTCAAATCAGATGGTATGTCATGCAGTGTTCCCCGCAGCCAAAGAGAGAAACCAGAATCTCGACGATGCCACGAAAGCAACTAATATAAAGCAAAAAGCAAAATCCAAGAGAGTTTTCCATAAGCCAAAGTATGCCCGGAGTGGCTTTCATTTCCGTGCAGATCAGACAATGGAGCTGGAACCAACACTAAGCCCCTAACTGCAGAATAGCAGATACTACCCATAAGAGACTCTTTTTCAGTCTCTCATCCTTTCCAGCTGTAGGTGTGGCGCGGCAGTGCCCCTCTGCTCGGCTGCCTTTAAAAAAAAAAGAGAAATCAGTTTCGATATTTGTATATTGTGTATAGATAGTTTTATTTCGCGTTCAAACCGCTCACAACATCCACGGCTCGTGTGCCATGAAAAGCCTAAAACCTAAAATCTCTGCAATACCAGAGTCTAAGAGTCGAAGGAAGACTTTCGGCGCTGGGACACAGGACACAGGGAAAACTGGACACTGGACAGTGGACAGTGGCCGCAAGACACCGAAACACCACACCCATAGTGGAAAGTGTATGGTGGTGGGTATTCTTCAGGACATCGGATATCTATGCATAACGCAGAGAGTTGCTCTGAGAAGAATACATTTAAAAGTACATATAAATACGACAACGACAGATTCTGTGAGCCGGGAGTCAAGAGTTCTGTTAAACATTCATTGGTTGATGAGGGGCAGAAGGAGGTGGCTGAGGAGATACATCGTGAGTCGACGCTTGGGTTGGAATGATCGTCGGCGTCTAGTGTTGTTTCTGATCGAACTACTGGGGCCCTTTACTTTTGCACTTACGACTATATGGGGGATAGAGGAGACATTCTAGTTGAGCGACTAAGGAGTGGCGGAGTGTTTTTGTAGATGGTAGATGGTAGATGTAGAATCTAGATGTGGCTTGTGGCTTGTGGTTTGTGGGTTAGGTGCTGTCTTATAATGCTAGTTATGTATATGGATTAGTACGTTTTGTATGTAGTTATTAGTCGCTTGGAATTGGCATGGTTTACTGGTCCATCACCTCCTGGCTGGTGTCGTCCACCTCCATGGCGGCCATATCATCCTTGGCGGCTGCCTCTTCGGTTACCATTTCGGCGCCAGCTGATGTAGCCTCCTCGGACATCACCACCTCCTCGCCGTCGGCCCCAGAGGCTGTTGTCTCCTCATCGGCTGGTGTGTCCTCCATCGGTTGATCGTTCAACGCGAGTGCCGGTGGGGTGGCAGCGGTGGCTGCCTCCTTGGTCACTTCTGGCGGTGTTGGTGCGGGCTCATCGTCA